>CM028360.1:49993819-51273298 GCA_016618105.1 Dendrobium huoshanense | reverse complement strand
AAATTTGTGTGAATCAGTGGAGTTGTCTATATTCCATACAGAAAACCTTGATAAATCCGATGAGGAATGTTCAATGCAAAATCCATCAAGTCCATGTAAGAACTACTCTTCAAAAAATGCATACAACTTTCTTGAATAAAATTTTACTGCTTGCTTCAATATTGGGCTACTTTTCATATAAGGCTCTATATCTGTTTGACTACATCTGAATTCTTCATCTTGTTCATTTCTATGCCAATTCATCATCACCTTTTCCAAACCGAGGAAACACTCGGTGATAGTACTTGTTGGCTTGGAAAAACCATGGCATACATGATTGGTTGACTCACTACATTGGGTTGATAAAATATTAAGGTTAAAACAGTCTTTATTGAATGCAGTTGACCACTTCTTCTTAATTTTGTATAGGTCATTCAACCATTGATGGCTTTGCAGGTTTCCTTCTGAGATCATTTCAGCCCATTTTTTCTCAAATTCTTCCACATAATCATATTGTATGAAATAATAAAAAAATAAGAATTTAACTCTGTTGTTGTTGTTAAAGCACCATACCTTTGAAGAAGCCTTCTTATATAGATGTCATTGGCACAATTGATGCCGTGCAATCTCTATTGCCCTGGACATAGCTTGGTCTTGATCAGTAAAAATAGTTATGGGATATTTGTTATCCATAATTCTTAAAAATATTCTAAATAGCCAGGTAAAAGCATCAATAGTCTCCTCAGATAAAAATGCAACTCATAATAAAACTTTTTGCCAGTGATTATTAACTTCGATAATAGGGGCAGAGGCTAAGTTATATTTATTTAGACGATAACTAGTATAAAAAATGATCATGTACCCAAAACAGTCATAATCAATTCTACCAAGACTATCAACCCAAAAAAATTAATAAACAATCATCTTCATCTATTTGCACATCCCAGTCAAACATATTGTCACCAATTGCTCGGTCTTTGAACGACTTGATTAGTGAATTAGTATCTCCACTCTCAATCTTCGCTCTTCTTTCTTTCTGGATGTGGTTGTATGCATCACGCTTGGTGAACCCAAGATTACCAACACCTCCAACTTCTTCATATAGGTATGTAAATGCATCAATAGTTCTTATCCCTGCTTCTGACATCGATTTCAGAACATATGCATTCTCATCACTTATGCTCCTAGATGACCTGAGAAAATGTTGATCATCCGGCATAGCAAGTTCGTGGTTGTGACACTCTATAGATTTATTCACCGTCCAAATCCCATCTTGACTCACAGAAAATCTTATCATGGCAGGACATCCTGTTCGTGTACTAGATTTTCGATATTTAACCTTCATACCATTCTCCGTTTCCTTCTTGAAATCTGACTTAGAACAAACGAAATCCTTTGACTTAATATTCCTTGTATTTGGCCAAAAATGGTGATGCTCTTTTCGAACACTAAATCCATGTGAATGCGCGTAATGACAATACTTTTCATATTCTTCCTTCTCAGAGTTGTAAACACCCTGTGAAAAAAAATTCAAACTTCGAGTTTAATATTATGTCTACCTATCAATACCAAACTAATATCGAGCTTATACCGACCTTATACAGAGCTTATACTGAGCTTATACCTTTGTTGAATGATCGTAATAAGGAGTTTTTGCTCGGTACTAACGTACTATGAACTTATACCGAGCTATACATATCAGTACCGAACTTATACCGAGCGGTACAAAACATTACCAACTGTATACCGAGCTATAAAAATCACTAACAAGCTTGTACTAAGCAAGTTGAATAATAGGTACTACGAAGTAATATCTTCTATTTGCTAAGTATGAGCTGTATTTTCTCGGTAATACCAAGCGACACTATGTAGTAGCGATAAAAAACAAGTAAAGTCAAACAGTACCGACTAACATGAATCAGCAAAAAATAATAAAAAAAAACATACATTAAAGATAAAGAATTGTTGAGTCTAATAAATAGGTTGTTAAACCTAAGTTGATGTCCCAAGGCTACCAAGAGGGGGGGGGGGGGGTGAATTGGTATTTTTAAAAAAATTTATTCCCTCTTTGAAAATGTGTTGAACCAAAAGGAAAATATTTATTAAGTTTTTATAAAAAACATTTTTCAACCACAGAGTTTTTTAAACCAAACATAAAATGCGGAAAAGTAAAAACAGTAAAGTAAATGACACCAAATTTATAGTGGTTCGGTCTAAATCAGACCTACATCCACTGCCCAGAGGCACCCTCTGAGTATTGCACTAATACCAATAGTGACTCTCCTTTTGCACCCACAGCAAGGCGGAGAAGCCTTTACAACACACTCTTTTTACCACTACCCGGTGCGGCAGAGAACCGTCGTCCTTTTACACAATCCCCATTGTTGGCAAAGAACCGTCCGTCCTTTCACTCTTCTAGTGTGGGCAGAAAACCCTTCCGTCCTTTCACACTCTCCTAGTGTGGGCAGAGAACCCTACAGCTGTTCACACTCTCCAAGTGTAGGAAGCGATCCTTTCGGCTATTCACACTCTCCAAGTGTCGGCAGTGAACCAGATCTCCTTGACAGATCCTCTCACAAGAAATCTAGAAGGAAGAAGGAAAAGAGTGAAGTAATCTCATTTCACAAGTAGAGATTCTTACCTTTGAACTCCAAGTGAAGCCTTCACGCTCTAGTGGTAGGAATCCTCCTTTGAATGCACTCTCACACTCTCTCATTAGCTATTCTCTCAAGAGGCACGAAGATCAAAATGACAAAGAGATTGGGTGACAGTCTAATTTGGATTATTTAATCAAAAGACAAGAAAAACCACCAAAAAATTGCAAATTTTCAATTCTGTACGCAGTGGATCGTCCCGTACGATCGTGGATCGTCCTGGACGATTTTACTTAAACGCTTTGAAACGACCCTATTTGTATATGTGTACAAAATATCTTCGTACACACTGATCGTCCCGTACGAACTAAGTTCATCCGGTACGAACGGTTATTACTAGGTCGGTTATAGAAAACTGCTGAAAAAACCGTTCTAAGTCGGTTAATCGTCTGGACGAAAATTAGTTCGTCTGGACGAAATTTTTACAGAGACCAGATCGTCCTGGACGATTATTAATTTCGTCTGGACGAAAATTTTACAGAGAGCAACTTGTTTTCTGACGATAATTAATTTCATCTGGAAGAAAATTTTACAGAGACCAGATCGTCTTGGATAATAATTAATTTCGTATGGACAAAAATTTTACAGAGAGCAACTCGTTTTCTGACAATAATTAATTTCGTCTGGACGAAAATTTTACAGAGACCAAGTCGTCCTAGACGATATTTAATTTCGTCCCGGACGAATAGGACTTAGAAAAATTTTTCAAACCAGTTCCTAATCGTTCTATGTGCTCAATAAGAGATAACTGTCTGATCGTCCCGTACGATCTGATATCGTCCCGTACGATCAGTATAAATTTTATATGATCTCCTTATGTGTGTGTGTGTATGTTTTTATTCACTCAATTACAATCACTCCCTTTCAAATTTAATTCAAAGAAAAGTACAAGCTTCAAATTCACAAAGTATCTCATATTGAATTTGATTTGAAGTCTTCGTAGTCTAGAGTTTGATTTTCCTGAAATGTTAGTACACACAAGAGCAAATACAAAACTTCTAAAATTGTTAGGAGATAACTACACATTTGAACAATAATGTTTTGAATCATCAAAATTATACAAGTTGCAAAAATGTAAAGCATGCAAATAGCAACTATCTTAACAAGAATTACTTGTATTAAATCATAAAATGCTTCATCAATATTCAACGTCGCAGTTTCATCAAAATCTTCGAAGTCTTCGTAAGCAAAAGCAACATTCGTACTCATCTCCTTCAACACTTGACGATTTCTTCTGCTGCAGTATAAGAATCCTAATAACTGTATAACATCTTACGTGTATTACCCAAAAGCTTATTATACCTGTGGTAAAAGCCGCGTATTTTTTTATTTTTTCCACCCATTTCTATGAAAAATCATATGGGTTGCCATCGGGTCATTCCAGCTTAACGGGCTGCTACGTGGCGCTCGATTAGGCAATGCCGAACGTAGAGCAGCGTCAGGTGGGAGGAGGCAATAAAAATTCTCAGTGACAAGGGTACCATGGTTCCATACCACTAACATGGCGCATTCTGGCTAGTATTCGGATGACATTTTACGTCCGGTCTCCGTGCAGAATAATTTCTCCAGGTTGGGGGCAGTTGTAAAGCTATTATGAGAAAAGTAGGATAGGAACTTTCTTTTAGCTATCTGATTATAAAAAAGTTATTTTTGACCGCAGCAAGTTTTGAAAGTATCGAAAAAGTTATAGTAAAATAGAATTGTGAAAGTAAAAGATATGAGAAAGCTGCCCCTAAGGAACCCTAAATCTAAGCACGAGAGTTCTTACTCTAAATATAAAGGCTAGATTTTCACTATACCGCCCAAAGAGTCCAGCGAATTGGGAGACTCTAAAGCAAGTTGTTTGCTAGCATTTGAGTAAAACACAGTCATTATTTCATCCATTGGAAAGAAACTATGCTTGGAGCACAAATCCATTCCTTCAGTCTGCGAAGATCCAAATCTTTCCTCATGTCGGCTTTCAGCAAAATCACTATTTTTAAGGCAATAATCACTGCAGATTAAGGTTGTAAAAATGTTGACAAGCATAGAAGGAGAAAATTAAAAAAGAAATAATTTTTCAACCTGCCAGGTGCTTATTTTGCTTGGGTGTGTTGTCTCGGTTTTTGACTGTTGAGAGTGATCTTGTCGGAGTTTTGCCTATTGCTTTGTGTGATTTTTTTGCTTCTGTAGGTTAGTTGGGGAGTTTGGCCTTTTGGTTTGCTAGATCTATGGTTAGGGGTTGGCTTTTTGACATGCTGGATCGGTTCGCATTCTGCTCCTGGCCGTTTGGTTTGTGGTTTTTGTTGGTTTAACCTCTTGTTTATCTTATCCGTCTTTTGAAGTTTTCCTTACAGGTTGCTCGTGCTTGGACTTCTCCTTGAATTAGACTAGGTTGTTTCCAAATGCTCTTCATCAATGGATTTCACTGCTTTCTTTTTTAAATTTGTTTGTTTATTAATGTAATAGGTCAGAACAATCGCTCTCAGGTTTTATTTCAAAGACTGTATTTTTAGTGAACTTTTGTTCTATTAAGGACTTGTAATATATTTTTATATTAATGTGTAGGCCTTTTTGTGAGTATTATTTAAATAATAATAATAATAATAATTAAATTAGAGTACATGCTTATTTTAATATGATGCTAGCTAATATAATAAATTTGTCTTCTATCACACATCAAATCTAAAAAGATAAGTTCCACTTTAATTATAATTAAGTGGTGTTTATTTATTCATAAATAAGATCGTAACCCATCAACCTTAGACATTAGTCAACAACAATTATTTTTATTTTAGGCTGAAAAACAAACAATTTCAGACTTAAATGAAAAAAAGTTTGAATATTTTGATAGAATTTGTAATATATATATATATATTATAATAATAATAATAATAATAAAATATATGAATAATCAATCGTGGCCTGTAGGAAATATCAATATTTGATTTCATTGTAATCTCAAATATATAAATGCTATTGCTGTACAGCCGAACTGCAAAAGCAAGGCTCCAGATAATTACATGGCTACGGATTTTGATGAACTGTTACAAGAAATTCTCTCCAAGCTTACAGAATCGAACGCCCAAAAGTAGCAGGAGGCTGATGCTCAAAGCGCTGCAAGGTATTCATTCATTCATGGCGATCTCCTTACGGTTTCCAAAGGATTTGGATTATTTCCAAATCTTATTATTATTGTTTTAGATTTATTTCAAAATCATAAAAAAACTTTATTTGTAATGTTTTTATGATTTTTTTATTGCAATTAATTAGGAAGCTGATTATTTTTTAATTATCTGATTTGATTGGAAATATTGATTAGGAAGTTTTTTTCTTTCATTGTTTCCCCTCAAATCTATAAATTGAATGGTTTGGGGGTTATTGCAGAGGCTAGAAGTTGCAGGTTGTGGCATGCTTGTATCCATCACTCGCTGATTCGTCTCCTTACCTTTCCCACGATGATTCCCACTTTCCAAACTCTTCTCTCTATGTTCACTTTCATCATCTTCGTCTCTGGATGCCTCCCCAGTTAGAGATCAACACTTCTCCAACTAAAGAAAGGCTTCTCTTTCTCTACATTGGAATCTTGGCAACCAGACACGAACTGTTGTCAATGGAGTGGCATCCTTTGCGATGGTGGTTCGAGTAGTGTCGTTCATCTCGACCTCAACTCTCAAAATTTATCGGGTAGCATTTATCCAAGCCTCTTCAATCTCTCCTCTTTACGTGTTCTCAATCTTGCCTTCAACCTATTTTACGGGAATCCAATTCCAAGTTCTGGATGGGAAAAGCTTGGGAATCTCACACATCTGAATCTTTCATACTCGGAATTCCAGGGGCAAGTACCCATCGGCATCTCTCGTCTCAACAATTTGGTTTCTTTGGATCTGTCTTCGTATGGAGAATCATTCCTCGAGCTCAGAGACCCGGATTTCGGAGCGCTTCTCCAAGGGCTTAGTAATCTGAGGGTGCTTTATCTTGATAATATGAACATCTCTGCAAGTGGAGAGGAATGGTGTGGAGCTTTGGCTAGATCGACTCCCGAACTTCAAGAGTTAAGCTTGGCATATTGTTCACTCTCTGGCGACATTGGAATTTCCTTATCCAAGCTCCGGTCTTTGTCCGTTATTGACCTTGAACTGAACAGTTTGAACACCACTGTGCCAGATTTCTTCGTTAATTTTAGTTCGTTATCTGTGCTTTGGCTAGGGTACTGCGGGCTTGAAGGTTTTTTCCCCAAAGACATATTTCAGCTGAAGAATTTGACAATTGTTGATGTCTCCAATAATCCAATGCTTTCCGGATCCCTCCCAGATTTCACCATGGACAGCGCTCTGGAAAGTTTGATGCTTTCTCGCTCAAATTTTTCTGGGGTTTTACCTGATACCATTGGCAATCTCAAGTCTTTGAAAATACTAGATCTTTCACACTGTCATTTCTACGGGAAAATACCATCTTCAATTTGGAACTTAACTCAGCTGATGAATTTGTACCTCTTCTCCAATAATTTCTCAGGTCTGATTCCTCCTTTTCAGTCATCTTTATCTCCTACAGATTATGAAGTGAGAGGTCTTCAAAAACTTACAGAACTTAATTTGCATAGTAACTCGCTTTCCGGTCCAATCCCTCAAACTCTATTTAATCTACCTCAATTGCAGACATTGCTGCTTCCGAAGAACCAGCTCTCTGGCCAACTACCTGAGTTTTCTGAGGCTTCTTTGTTGAAACATATTGATCTCAGCAATAATCAGCTCCAAGGAAAGATCCCAATGTCACTTTTTCGACTGTCCGAACTTGTAAAATTCTCACTTGCTAATAATAACTTCAATGGATTTTTCCAGCTGAACTCCATCTTGCTTCTCAAGAAGCTGTCATATCTTGATTTATCTGATAGTGGATTGTCTTTCCTTGAAGAAGATGACAGATCTTCCTTTTCTTCGTTTCCCAAGATAGCTACCTTGTATTTGGTAGGATGCAATCTAACCAAGATACCACTTTTCTTGATGTTCCAAGATCAGATTACCACATTGGATCTCTCCCGCAACAGTATTACTGGTAATATACCTATTTGGATTTCGAATGTTGGAAATGGAAACCTCAACTACTTGAACCTCTCTTGCAACTTGTTCACTTATGTTGAAGGGCCTTCTTTAAATTTCTCCAGCATTTTTATGGTGCTTGATCTCCACTCAAACAATCTTCAAGGACCAATTCCTCTTCCCCCGCCTAATCCTTTTTCACTTGATTACTCAGATAACAAATTCTCATCTTCCATCCCTAACAACCTTTCCTTATACTTGAACTCCACTTTGTTTCTATCCCTTGCAAGAAACAATCTCACAGGAGAAATCCCCCCTTCACTCTGCAATGCAACTCATCTATATGTTCTTGACTTATCCAACAATGGCTTAACTGGTGCAATTCCACCATGTCTTATGGGAAATGGAATGGATTCTCTAAATCTTAGAATGAACCGTCTTCAAGGATCTATCCCTCAACAAATTAGAGAAAATTGTAATTTCCGGACTATAAATTTCAATGGCAACCGCTTAGAGGGTCGTCTTCCTCGTTCTCTTGTCAATTGTGATGCACTTGAAGTTCTGGATCTGGGGAACAATGAATTGACAGACACATTTCCTAATTGGTTGGGAAATATTTCCTCACTTCTTATCCTGATTCTACGATCCAATAAACTCTATGGACCAGTCAGTCTTCCAACAAATATTCATGGAAAAAATTTCACTTTCCAAGAGCTACAGATTTTTGACATCTCATCTAACAACTTCAATGGTAATTTGTGTGCAGAATGTTTTGGCAATTTTAAGGCAATGATGAGTAGTAACAAAGATTCAGTGCAGCCAGCTGTTGGCTTTTCCCAATTTCAGTTCAGCAAAAAAATTTATTATGATATGATAACAATCACAATCAAAGGACAACCGATGAATTTGCAAAATATTCTGAATACCTACAAATCCATCGATTTCTCAAACAATAATTTTGATGGAGAGATCCCTGCAGTGATTGGAAACCTTGTTTCTTTATATCAGCTAAACTTGTCAGAAAATGCTTTGACAGGTCCAATTCCTCATCAGCTCGGCAATTTGACACAACTCGAGTCATTAGATCTATCTAAAAATCATCTTTCTGGAGAAATTCCTCTTGAACTGGCTTCTTTAACGTTCCTTTCTATTTTAAATCTCTCCTACAACAACCTAGTTGGAAAAATTCCTGAAGGCGATCAATTATCGACGTTCTCAAACACTTCATTTGAAGGGAATGAAGGACTATGTTGGTTGCATTGCAACACATCAGTTTCAACAATGAACAATATCTCGATATCTCCTCCAACTTTATATAACAGAAAAAATAAATGTTATATGATTATACTGGGAATATTATTTGGTGTTGGATTTGGAGGATCAATGGCAATAGTTATTGGGCTTGATGTCATGTGTTGTGATAGAAGCAAGAGGAGGAGAAGCATGAGATCTGTTGATGGATAATTACGTGGTAGCCTCTTTGTAATAGAATTGTACTAATTGAACGGAAAGCATGTAAAACACAATAGTAATGATTCTAGGCTTTGTTTTTTTAAGTTGTCATATAAATGTATAAGGATTGGAATTAGTGTATGTTGTAATTTAAAAATTTGCAATGATAAACCGCTTATATTTGGTGCTTTTATATTCTTAATCTAGACTTTTTTCCTTTCCATCAAGTCGAGCTCTACTCGTATCTAATTTGTGTAATTTAATGACCTTGTAATACTAAAATCTTAAACTATAATATTTATAATATATGAATTTTTAGTTTTCTTTTAGCTCAAATTTGACTCTTGTTGCCTCACGAGCTATGCTGAGCCTCATCTCTTCTACACCTCTGAAGGGAGAATAAGTATCCCTTAAAAATAGTTATAATAAAATAAATTAGTTATTTGAATATTTGTTAGAAGGAAATTAAGTCTTTTTCATATATAATTTAAAGACATTCATATTTATCTGAGCATGCCTAAGGCTTCATTTGGGATGGCTTTTTTATTGCTTTCTAAAACGGTGTTTCATTTCGTTCATTAATGCATATATAGCACACATTTTTCTATTAGTTGGGAGATTTTGCTATCAACTAAGAGGTCTTTGATTCAAGTCTCATATATTTGATTTATGCATGAATTTACCTTAATTTACTTTAATATCCTCAAAATAATTTGTTCATTAATTTCAAAGTAGCACGTCTTCGTCCAAGAAATTAATGAATTAGAATTCAAAAAGAAATTATTGATTGGAATTCCACAAAGAAAAAGCTGATTTCAGACTAGCAAACACATATTTTTCCACAAAATGATCGAATCATTACTGAAGTCTTCTTTGAAATCGTTTTCGAAAAACAAATCAAAAGTCTTCATGGTCGTCTCCTCCAATCAAAATAAAAAATATAAATATTTTTTATTTTCTATGGCCACATTAATGACTTTAACCATAGTGGAGTCTAAGGTTTTCTTTGGGATGTCTTTCTTATTGTTTCTTAAAGCAACTTTTTAGTCCTGAAAGAAGCTTAGTTCCTTCAAATGACCACAACGGCAACTCAAACCAACCCTTTATAATTTCTTCTACTTTATCCTAGTGTTGTCCACCTCTTAAATCACCTCATATGAAAAAAAATCACACACATATATATATATATATATATATATATATATATATATATATATATATATATATATATATATATATATATATATATATATATATATATATATATATATATATATATATATATATATATATATAAAATTTTAAATTCTTTTTAATGTATTCTCTTGAATTCGTAAAATAGTAGCGTGTAAATAACAATATTTATTTACTAAAAATATTTTTTTTTCTTAAAATTATTTTATGTTAAATTTAAATATAGATTATTCTCTCTTATTGAGTTAAGGGTTTCGTGGTTTTATTATAGATATTTTCTTCATGCAACATACATGGCAATAAAATTTATTTATCTTTGATAAAGATGAAATTTGTAATTAATTGAACTTAATAAAAAAAATGCAAATAGTTGTTTTTCATTATAAATATGTTACTGAAATTATTATTAAGTCCTTTTGTTTTATTATCAATTATTAAAGCTGATGGAGAAGTCGAATCTTATAAATCGTGCATTTATAGGAAATCTGCATAATAATTGCAGTCCTGTGAATGATTTTCAAATAATTATTAAGTCTTACATACTTCAAATAGTTGCAGTCATGTGAATGATTTTCAAATAAGAAGAAATGGTCAAAACGATTGTGTAACCTAAGTGCTCCACATATTAATTGCTAAAAATAGAAGCTTATACATGTCCTTGTTAGACAAAATTATTACATGCAGTCACCGGAAGCCATCTAGAGGTCAATTAGGACACGTCATGTCATCAATATGTTGTGTATTGGTACTATGTAATGCCATGTATTAAGTGATGTGGCTCATTCAGATTGACCACCAAACGGACCAGTAACCACACGTAATAATTTCTCTCCATGTTAGATGACAATATGCTCCGTAAAGTACACAGATAAAATAGAAGCTTTTAATTTTCCTGAAATATTTCTCTGCATCAATGAATTACACAGATAAATTTTCATCTTTCTATTTTTATACATTAATTTTTACTGTACTTTAAATGGTAAAATAATAACAATGTCATCTTCCAAGAAAATAATGGATTGGAATTCCAAAAAGAAAAAGCTGATTTCATACTAGCTTTAGCTCGCATGTTTTCTTCCACACAAAATGAATGATGGAATCATCGTTGAAGTCTTTTTCAAGATCATTTTCCAGATATTAAGCAAACCAAAAGTCTTCATGATCGTTCTCCTCCATTCAAAATAAAAATAGTTTTTTTTTTTTCATTCCATAAAAGTATCCTTGGATGGCCAAAAAGAGTACTAGTTTAATGGCTAAAGTCAACCTAATGGCTGCTTCTTCCTTTATCCTGTATAAGTGCTAACAATTGTCTTTGGCATTGCATCTTAAATCAGACTTCTGCGCCTTCTTCTATATGGAGCTATTTCATATCAACTCCGTTGTTTTCTTCCAGCTACTTTTTTTTTGGGAAATTTTGGGGCCTAAGCCCATATATTAAAGAACAAAAAGGTTACATGTAAAGGTGAATACTAATAAAGATAACCATACATAAGCAAAGACAAAAACTTATGCAGGCTTAAGATATAAAAAACCCCAACTATACCACCATATTAGACCAAAATTACATGTAAAAAACGCCAAGCTACCTGCAGTAATAAATAACAAAAACTGCAGCAAAAAAGAAATAATAAAGAGCCCAAAAGAAGCCAAGGAATCCTGGAACAGCAACAGAACAGCCCAAGTTCAGCACATCCGTGAAAAGGTAGCTGGATAACCTGGAAAACAGAGCAAAAAGCCAAAGCAACTGCAAAAAATAGGATCCAGTTACATAGAAACAAGCTCCAGAAATAATTAACCAGGACTCAGAAAATTTGGATGAGGCAAAAACCCCTGGTTGCCTGAAGGCCAGCCAAGGGGAGTAAATTTGTCGAGCAACAGTATGGAGCTTCATCATTGTCCTGGTAATAGACCAGTACCACCAGACAATAGCCACATCCAATGTATAACAGAGCATCCAACCATCAGATTTTATCAAGAAGAACATCAGAATATTATCATCAGTCCACCTTCCCAACAACAAGCTATTAACAGTAAACAGCAAGGAATAAGAGGTGCGGGATTTGAAAATTTCGGAAGTCAGCTCCATCTCCAGCAAAACTCCCAGAATCTCCCAGTCCAGAGTAAAATGCCTCCAAAAGCCAGCATAATGACAATGGTGCCAGAACCATAACAAGATAGAGCAACAAAAAGGAAAGCAAACACAAATCCAGAAATGCAAAGCCTTCCAAGGATAGGTGAACAAATCGTTAAAGCATGGCCCAAAAACATCCATGAAACAACCAGAGATGAGCCATTTATCCCAAAATACCAACAAATTTTTCTTTAAGCTTTTCATGATCATTCCACCGCTTAGTTTTGGCTCTAATAGCATTAATAATATCACTTTGGATGTCAGAAGGGGATCTCCAACTATTATTGATCCTACGGTTATTACGTTCCCGCCAGGTAAAATAAATAATAGCCACCACAATGCGATAAGAAAACTGCTTTTCCAACCTACCATATCCTTTAATATTATCCAGAAAGTCAAAAACTTGTAAAAGTTTTGGCCAAAGATAAAAATTTGCAGTAACAGGTAATAAATTAGTAAGATTGGAGAAAGAGTAATCATATTCAAAGAAAATGTGATAATGGTTCTCCAAGCTACTGCCACAAAAAGAACAATTACCATGAACCTGAATACCCCTCATAATAAGATTGTCCGCAGTTTTTAATTTCATCCCCAAAGCCATCCAAGAATAGCAGGAATACCGCAAAGCATGTCTCTTGTGCCATATATACTTAAACCAAACCACATTATCCATATGCTCATAAAAATTATTTAAAACCTTATGAGGAGTAGGGGTGGGGGAGCCCTCCCAGGAAATCACTGGTTGCTCCCCCCAAATATTCGTATCCAAAATAATATAAGATATCTCATTCGGCAGGTTGATAGGGAGAGCCCACAAATTATCAACAATAAAATCATTAACCCGAAGGTTAGCCAGCCTAGAAGAGAAATATAATTCAGCAAGAGGCTTTTTCTTACACCATGGGTCCCATAGAAATGAGAGATTGCAGTTGTTGTGAACAGAGAAAGAGATCGAAGGTAGTATGGAGGCAGCCACCTTACATAATAGCTTCCAAAATTTATAATAAGAGATAGGTGCAGGTTTCCAAGGAGACAGGTATTTAACTCTATACCAATTCCCAAGCCAAGTATTGTTGTTGAACATTCTGAATAAAAAGGAAGTTGCCATCTTATGATACATATAATCAAAAGAAGGAAGACCCAATCCACCCTTAATTTTGGGAATAACCATAGTTTTCCAAGAGATCATGTGTAATTTTCTATCAGAAATGTTACCAAAAAAGAGAAATTTGGAGCAAATACTAGTGATTGCTTTCTAACAGCCTTTGGGTATAATAGTCCCCCGGATCCAATAAGCAATAGTGTTGGCAATAGTGAACTTGAGATTTTGTAATCTTCCTGCAAAAGAAAGAAATTTTACTTTCCAACCCGCAAGTAGAGTAGAAATCCTACTCAGAAGGGGTTGGAAGTGAGCAAATTTAAGTCTGGAGGAGGAAATTGGGATGCCCAAATAAGTAATAAAGTCATCCACCCTAGCAATCCCAAGAGTAGCCTCAATGACATTATTAGAAAAAAAACTTTTGGAGAGCATGAGAGAGCTTTTCAAAGGATTGATGAGCAAACCAAAAGCATCAGCAAAGGTATGAAGAATATTATTGAGAGAAATAACATTCTCCACCTTGGCCTTACCAAAAACTAATAAATCATCCGCATACATAAGATGGTTGATATTGAGGTTTTGAGTCATAATACCTTCAAACTTCGCTTGAACATCCATGCTAGAAGATAGAGCATCCATAACAATACAAAATAGAAGAGGAGAAAGAGGGCACCGCTGTCTTAAACCCGAGGAAGAGGAGAAGAATCCTTCCAAAACCCTATTAAGACAAATAGAGAAATGGACATCCAAAATGCACCCTTTAATCCAACTTATAAAAATCTCGGGGAAACCTTTTTGTCTAAGCTTATTAATTAAAAAGGTACGAGAGACAGAGTCAAAAGTTTCTTGATGTCAAGCTTGGTACAAAAATATTTGTGATTATCTTTAAACTCCCTCAAAACTTCAAAGGCAAGAATAATGTTATCAGTGGAACACCTTTTAGAAATAAACCAAGCTTGGCTGTCATGAATGATAAGAGGAAGAATGGGTTTCATCCTATTGGCAAGAATCTTAGCCACAATCTTGTAAAAGACATTGCATAAGGAGATGGGTCTGAAATCAGAAATGGCATTAGAGTGAGTGCCCTTAGGAATGAGAATAATCGCAGTAGCTTTAACCCCTTTAGGCAAGTAACAAGTTGCAAAAAAATGCTTGACAGCTCTACAAAGGTTAAAACTAATAATGTGCCAAGTCTTCTGGCAGAATCCAAAGGAAAACCCATCAGGGCCAGGAGCAGAAGTGGATTTACCTTCAAAACCCACATTTTTAATTTCTTCATTTGTAACCGGAGTAATAAGACCTGAAAGGAATTGAGAAGGAACCAATTTTCCAGCCAGGATATCATAAGAATTTTTGAAAGGAGGAGATATAGAGTTATAAATCCCTTTGAAGTGACCAATAATAGCAGAAGCCAGATCTTCATGAGAGGAAAGCAAACCATTCAAAGAAGCAAGCTCATTAATCGTGTTACGATTTTTTCTAGATCTAATCTTGGCATAAAGGAAACCAAGATCATCCTCACCATGTGAAAGCCAATAAGCCTTAGCTCTCTGAGATGTCCATGAAACCCAAGCGGATTGGAATGAGGCCAAATGATTGTTTGTATCTTTCAGGGAGATATTCAAAGCTTGGTTTAAATGATCAGTTTGAATATCTGATAAAAGTTGATGCTGCAGGCTCTTTAACTTTAAAATGCCATTAGAAATATAATTCGAAGAATTCCACTTCTTACTCCTAATGATAACTTTAAGATGCTTCAAGCAGTCATAGAAAAAGGCAATAGGACTAGCCCCCACCTGCCCAAGAAAAGCATTGCAAACCTCCTCCCAGAATTCATCAATTTCAGTCCAGAAAGCCTTGAACATGAATCTAGAAGGCTTTCTTTTAACATGGGCAGCAAACAAAATTAAAAGGGAATGGTCAGACCCCGAATGATCCTCAACTTTATAATAAGCCGCTAGGAACAAGTCTAAAAAAGTAGAATTTACCAACATACGATCTAGCTTAATGTGAATGGGCTCAAGGCTTCTTTGATTATACCAAGTAAAAATTAACCCCACCGAAGCCAAGTCTTGAATCCCAGCATCAAAGATGAAGTCATTAAGCTCTCCCAGCCAATCAGCCATCAAGAGATTCCCACCAGCTTTTTCTTTCTGAAATATACAACAGTTGAAATCCCCCATGAGAATCCATGGAAGATCCATAGCAGCTGACAGTCCCAACAAGTCATCCCAAAGGACTTTCCTATCCACCAGCTCATTCGCAGCATAGAAAACAAACATATAAAAAGGAGGAAGAGACCCCGCTTCCACAATGCCGTGAATAGCTTGAGATGAAGTGAAAGAGGGAGTAAAAGTTAACTGGGTAGAGTCCCACTTAACCCAAATTCTACCAGGAGAAGAGTAAGAGAAATTGAAGCAACATTTTTCATTATCAAAAAGGATACGGGAAGAATAAAACCAAGAATCATGAGGAGAAGGATGATGAATCTTAGCTTCTAAAATGCAAAGAAGTTTTAGGTTAAAGGATGAAATAAGATCTTTACACATCTTGGCTTTGTTAGGGTGATTGAAACCCCTAACATTCCAAGCAGCCATAGCAGGCAAAGACATGGATCATTTGGAATTTTTGGCCTTCTTGGTCATTTTTGGCTTGGGTTTTTTGGCTGGAGAATAGGAATTTTCAGAAGGTTTGGAAGAGGAGGAAGAAGCTTTGAGAATTGTGGAAGATTTAAGGATGACCTCATCAGTTTTAGATGAGGAAGAGATTTCCTCATCTAATGAGTCTTCCTTCGGAGAGTCAGGAATGTCCACCGGGAGAGAAGCAAAACTATTAGCCAGAACAACTTGTGAGGGGCACAAAAGCATGTGTGGTAATGGTTGTTCCGAAGAGGAGGAGTCTGCATGAAGAAGATTAAGATTTATAAGTGGAGGAATATTATTCAAAGAAGCTAGAGACTGGTGAGCTGAATCATGATCCACATTAAGAACAATAGAATCAACAGAAGGCAGCTTATCAAAAATGGGTTCCACATTAGGAACAATAAGATTGACAGGTTGCTTAGAAGGAGAAGAGATGGGCATAGAAATAGGAGAAGGATTAGAAGATGAATTAACACAAGGATTAGAGGACGAACAAGGTAAACCTGTGTTAGGGGCCGGTTGAGAAGTAGCGACAGCTGGTCGGGAGGAAGAGCGAGCAATTCTGTTACCAGGAAATCTTCTTTGACTTCTACCTCTGAAGGTCGGTTTAGGAGGTAGAGATGGCTTGGGATCCGGATTTGATGGGCAAAGAGTGAACGGATGTATGATGGAACCACAGCCTTCACACCTCGTTGGTTTCCAGTCGTAAACCACCTTTAGGACTAAGTCCTCTCCGTCAATTTCTAGGGGAATTTCCTCCAGCAAAACAAAGTTTTTATCCACTTGAACACAGATTCTCGTAAAGGTAAGCCTAGTTCTCTTAGCAGTTAATGAATCCTCATATAAAGGTATCCCAATATAGCTAGCCATCTTAGAGATACCTGAAGGGGTCAAGAGAGCTAAAGGCATGTTAAGTATTTTGATCCACAGAGGAATCACAGCAGTTTCATCACGCTTAGGTTGGAATTTGGGCGACCATTTTTGGAGGAAGAACGGCTAACCCAAAAGAAACCAGGGACCACCCAACCAGATCATGTCAAAGTACTCTACATAAGTGAACTTCAATAGGAAGAAATCATCAGCTAGCGAAAGAAGAGAAAACGATCCTTTAAGTTTCCAAGCTTTAGACATCGCAGCAAGTAACTGCTCATAATAAGGCCTTTGCCCTAAAGAGTATCCAACAAGGGAAAGCCCACTACAGGAAAAATGCCGATTACCGGCGGTTCTAACCGGTGGTTTATTGACAGCCGGTTTTATCGGTGATTTCGCCGCCGGCTTTTACCGGCGGCCTAACTGGTGGATTTGTTCTGTAAAGCCACACAGCCCTTTTTCTTCAGAGAGCTCATTAGCCGCAAAAGAAAGTTTTTTGGTCAGAATGACGAAAGACATCGACCACTCATCCCTAGCTGACGGAGGAGCAGAAAGATTACTTTCTTAGGAAATGGTAGGAGGAAGAGGAGGAGCGGCCCCAAGAACAGAAGAGCTACCCGGGAGTGGGGTAAAATCTAAAGGGTTAGCATCCATCACGGCCAGGCGGCCGGGAAGAGAACACAATCGCGCCAAACCCTAAAAACCCAGAGCTTCTCTTTCTATCACTTCTAATTACTACTACAGAGTAGAGTGAACAATGTTCCTTCCAGCTACTACTTCTCTTATTTTGTCTTGTTTTTGACTTTTTCTCGATTCACTGCAATGCTCTTGGTCAATGCCTCCAATCAGAGAGCTCAGCGCTTCTCCAGCTGAAGCGAGGTTTTACTTCAGGTGATCTTGATACATGGCAACTAAGCAGGGATTGTTGTATCTGGGAGGGCATGACATGCGATGAATCATCAGGAAGGGTTATAGGCCTTGACCTAAGTTATCCGTTCATTGCTAGTATAATTGATCCTAGTCTTTTCAATCCCACATCATTACACACTCTCAATTTTTCCAACAACCAATTTCATGGAATATCCATTCCGAATTACGGGTGGGACCAGCTTGCAAATCTTTCAAGCCTCAATCTTTCCAAAGCTGGATTTGCTGGAAAGATTCCCGTTGGTATATTTCGGTTGACGAAGTTAACTTTCCTTGACCTCTCCTCTTTTTATGGTGAATTTGGGGAGCTGTTTTTCCCAAGCAAATATTTCTACTAAAAAATTTGCAAAAACTTGAAATCTCAAACAATCCAATGCTTTTTGGTTCTCTTACAAAATTTTCAAAGGATAGTAATTTAAGATTTTTTATCTCTTTTTAATACTAATTTCTCTGGGGATTTACCTTATACAATAGGAAACCTCCAGTTTTTAAAATATTTAGACCTCTCTAGTTGTAAATTCTCTGGGAGAATACCACCTTCAATAGGGGATCTATCACATCTAGAGTGTTTAGATTTATCAAATAATAATCTTGAAGGGCATATTCCAAAATCATTTTTTCAAATATCAAGACTTTATTTGCTTTCACTTAGTTCGAACAATTTTAGTGGGGACTTCGAGTTAGAGTTTATCATAAATGTCAAGAATCTCATTTTCTTGGACCTCTCAAATAGTGGACTTTCTCTTAATTCATGGGATGTATATAACGTATCTTTTTTACCTTCCTTCCCAGAGATATCATATTTGATGGTTGTTGGTTGCAATCTAACTAAGATCCCTATAATCATAAATTATCCACATTTGATGAATGTTTGTGACCTCTCAAATAATAGAATTCATGGGGAAACTTATCTTACAACATGTTCACATGTGTTGCAGAGCCTCCTCTTAATCTGACTCTGAATAATTATTTATCATATATTTATCTCCATCCTAACATGCTTGAAGGTCCAATTCCTCCTCTGCCATTAACTAATATTGAATTATTAGATTTGTCAAACAATCAATTCACATCTTTTATCTCGTTCAACATCACCTCACCCAAAAATTCATTGACTTATCTTTCACTAGCAAATAATAGAATGATTGGAAAAATCTCACCATTTATATGCAACTTGGCCAACCTACAGATGCTTGATTTATCGAATAATAGGCTATCAGGTTCTATTCCACCAAGTTTATTCAAGGAAATAAAAGATCTACAAGTGCTAAATCTAAGAGGAAATCAACTTCATGGTGCCATCCCTGATGGAATTAGTTCAAAATGTAAGTTGGAAATTATAAATCTCCGAAGCAACCAATTAGAGGAGCTGCTTTCTAAGTCTTTGTCTAATTGTCAATCACTTGAGATTCTGGACGTGGGGAATAATAACTGAAATGACACATTTCCTCATTGGTTGGGAAATATGTCATCATTAAAAGTCCTTATTTTAAGGTCTAATAAGATTCATGGGCTAATTGGTCCTCATGGCAGAAACCATGAAAGAAATGGTTATTTTTCTATGATGCATGTCTTGGACATCTCATCCAATAGCTTTATAGGCAATTTATGTTCAGAATGCTTTAGTAATTTGAAGTCCATGATGATAAATGGAGGAGATACAATACACAATTATTCATCTGGCTTCTTTGATCAATATTATGATTTGGCTGTTCTCATAGTCATGGAAAAGGGGCAACTAATGGTAATAAAAAAAGTTTTGGATGATTGTCAAGTTAATAGATTTTTCCAACAATTTATTTGAGGGAGAGATTCCTATAAGCATTGGTCAACTTAGTTATCTTCAAGTGCTCAACATGTCATATAACTATTTAACAGGTAAAATTATTCCACAACTTGGGAATTTATCACAGCTCGATTCATTGGACCTCTCAATGAATAGCCTTTCAGGTATGATCCCAAAAGAGTTACGTTGGCTTCTTTACATTTCTTAGAGTATTTGAAGCTATCATACAACAAGTTGGTAGGAAACATTCTAGTTGGAGGTCAATTCTCTAGTTTCCCAAACACTTCATTTGAAGGAAATAACAGATTATGCTTGCTCCAATGCAACACCTCAAATTCAAGAGTGAAAAATACTACAATTTTATCAGATTTACGCAACCAAGCTTCAAAGCATAGAAGATATATGATTATACTGGGAGTATTATTTGGTGTCGGATTTTGAGGTTCGATGACAATAGTTGTTGTGCTTGATGTCATGTGTTGTGATAGAAGAATGAGGAGGAGAATCAGGAGATGTATTGATTGATGATTTGCATGGAAGCATCTTTGTAAAGCATTCTACTAATGGAAAGGAATGCACTGTTGTAATGATGAAAAATTATTAGGTCAGGTGACCTGATGTAGCTCTACATCCGGTAGCCAATAATATGTCGCCATGAGCTCTTACCCTTTACCACGCGACACGACGACCCGACTCGGACCGGAATCCGGGATTACTATGTACGCGTATTGCTTGGTATTTGCTCGGTATTGCTAGGTAGTACTCGGTATTGCTAGGTATTGCTTGGCAATAATGAGAAATACCGCTCTGTGAAGACCAATACCGAGCAATACCGAGTAATACTGAAAAGAACTAGATATTGCTCGGTATTGTTAGGTATTGGTATTCACAAAATGGTATTATGTCGAGCAAAATCAACCAATACCTAGCAATACCGAGCAATACGCAAACTCTCGGGTTCGTTCTAGGTCAGGTTGTCGGGCCGCACTGTAAATAGTGAGAAAACGTGGCGCCTGTTTACTACTCACCGAATGTAGAGCTACGTCAAGTTACCGGACCAAATAAAATTTTTGTAATGATTCTCGGTACTTTGTTTTTTAAGTTGGCATATATATATATATATATATATATATATATATATATATATATATATATATATATATATATATATATATATATATGAATGTATGTTGGAATTAATGTATGTTCAAATATTTGCATTGATAAACTTGTATGTTAGATGCTCTTAATTTATATTTTTTTCCTCTTTAACAAATCGAGCTCCAATTGCATCTAATTTGAGTAATTTAATGACCTTGTAATTATTAAATTCTTAAACTATAATATTTATAATATATTTTATTTTCACAAAATGATATTTTTCATTTTTGTCAAGCAAAATCAACCAATACCTAGCAATACCGAGCAATACGCAAACTCTCGGGTTCGTTCTGGGTCAGGTTGTTGGGCCGCACTGTAAATAGTGAGAAAATGTGGCGCCTGTTTACTACTCACCGAATGTAGAGCTACGTCAGGTTACCGGACCAAATAAAATTTCTGTAATGATTCTCGGTATTTTGTTTTTTAAGTTGGCATATATATATATATATATATATAATATTTATAATATATTTTTATAAAATAACATCGACCCAAGTGAAGAGTAGCTCAATTTTTAATATATTTTTATAAAATAACATCGACCCAAGTGAAGCAGGAGATCTATTGATGGATGATTTGCATGGAAGCCTCTTTTTAAAGCATTCTACTAATGGAAAGGAGAGCACTGTTGTAATGATTCTCGATATTTTGTTTTTTAAGTTGGTATATATATATATATATATATATATATATATATATATATATATATATATATATATATATATATATATATATATATATATATATGGTGTGTTGGAATTAATGTATGTTCAAATATTTGCATTGATAAACTTGTATGTTAGATGCTCTTAATTTATATTTTTTCCTCTTTAACAAATCGAGCTCCAATTGCATCTAATTTGCGTAGTTTAATGACCTTATAATTATTAAATTCTTAAACTATAATATTTATAATATATTTTATTTTCTTTTCTCTTTTAATGATCAGCTCACAAAATAACATCGACCCAAGTGAAGAGTAGCTCAAATTTTTTACTGACTCATCCCCTCATTAAAAAATAAATGAAGATCAACTTAATTAAGGATTTCAATTCATTCATAGTTATATTTTGCATAGAATTTTCACATTTTTATTTAATTATAACTTTTTTTATCGGCTGAGGAGACTTTCATTTTCAATGTAGCCGTAAGAAAAATAATAGTTAAAAATTTGTTAGACAAAATTTTTGAATTTATTTTTTTCTTTTCTGCTTATATTATATATTTTTTTTAAATTTTACATTAGAGATAATATCTTTTATATTTTAAAGATATACTTATATTTATTTATATTTATAAGGCGGTGATGACGATGGTGATGGTGACGAGAATGACAAAAATAATTTACTGTATTTTTTTTGATACAGAATACTCTCATCACTTTAAGAAATATTAAAAGTTATCTTAGTTTAAATATAACCCTATATTGATTAAAATTGTTGTAGATCACAACTCGATTGATATGCTAAAAAATTATGATACAACATAATTATTAATAGGATCAATTATGGAGTTAACTTATCTAATATGAGATTGGACATAAGAATTAAATGAGATTTTTTTTCAATAATTCAATATTGTATTAATCATTTTAGGTGATATCCTAATAAAATTATATCATAAAGATAATATATCCATAAGAATCACTTCAAATAACCGCATATCATAACATCATTATAAAAATGTGTAATATAAATTCTTTAGAAAAATTCAAATATAATTATGACATATGCTATTAAATATATGATAAAATAAATGCTATAATACCGGCGGTAAGACAGACAATTAAACCGCCGGTAATACTAGCGGTTATTTGACCGTCGATAATCGTTAATTTTTTTGTACTTTATTAAGATGTTGGTTGATAAGCCAATATGAAAACTAACATATGAAAACCAACTAACACATAATATTAATACTGGTTGATGAAGTTCTTATATATATCCTTTTATTCATATGTTTCTCTCTCTAATTTTATATCTAATTTTCAAGTTGTAGCATCTCTTTTTCAATCTTTATGGAATTATTGTCGAAGTCTCGGTTATCACCACTTCTCCTTTCATTATAGTGTCCATTATCAAGACTTCAATCTCCATTATGGTCTCTAAATTTAAAAATAAAAAATAAAAATTTTCAAAGTCTCCAACTAGTCTTCTACCATACATCACAAAAAAAATAAAAAAAATAAAAAAATAAAAGTTTTTTCAAAGTCTCCAACTAGTCTTCCACCATCCATCACCAAAAAAAAAAAAAAATTCAAAGTCTCCTAGTCTTCCATCAGACAAGAAAATAGTTCAAGCCGTCTTCTACCATTTATCACAGAAAAAAATTCTTTGAAGTCTCCTTGTCTTATCACAAAAAGTAGTATTTAGATATCTTGGATTTATTTTTCAGAGTGATGGTGAAATAGATGGGGATATTATTAGCAGAATTCAAGTTGGATGGTTAAAGTGGAGGGATGCATCGGGCTTGTTGAGTGATAGAAAGTCCCAATCAAACTTAAGAGAAAATTCTATAATATGGTGGTGAGACCTGTAATGCTTTATGATGTCGAATGTTGGCCATTAAAAGAAAAGCATAATACTAAGTTAAGTGTTGTAGAGAAGAGGATGCTTAGGTAGATGAGTGGCTTTACCCTTAGAGATATGATACAAAATGAGCATATATGTGAAAAGGTTGGAGTAGCTCAAGTAGAAGAAAATATTAGAGAGAGTTGCCTTAGATGATTTGGTCACATTAGAAGGATGCCTTCCACTGACCCGGTTAGAAAAGTTGAGGTATTAGATTTGACTTATGTTAATAAAGGTAGAGGTAGACCTAAAAAGAATTGGTTAGAAAACAATAGAAATGATTTTTCTTTATTAGATTTAAATGTGAATTTGTCTTAATTGACTTAAATATCTTAAAAAAATATGAATTGAATTTCATTAAAAAAGATTGATTCAAACTATATGAAGGAATCATTACGGGAGTTTTCGAGATTGTTATCCATAAAGAAAATCAGAAGTCTTCCAAATCATCTCCTCCATTCAAAATAATGTTTGTTTTACTCTTTCCTAAAAAAATAACTTTGGTTGGACTCAAATCAAACTTCATTACTTTTCTTCTTTTAACATTTATCAGATCAAAGTGTTGTATTTTCCACCATCCTTATATTACAACTTGATAATTACGAAAATAATTTTAAAAAAAAAAAGGAAAATTTTTGAAATTTCTGAGCTATAGCGTTGTCGCATTGAGTATTTTGTCCCTCTAGTGCTCTAGTTTCATGAAAATTTAAAAATAATTCAATGATAACGGTACTAAGATTTTGATGCGGTGGTACCATGAACCGGCTTGCGGTGTTGCGATGTTTGAGCGCTGCACCACTAGGCCAAAAATAATATATAATAATAATAATAATAATAATAATAATAATAATAATAGCTGCAGCACTAGGCCAAAAATAATATATTATTAAATATTTTAATAAGCTTAATTATTAAAAAGATGAATAATCATGTTAATCTATTTAACATAGGAGGATGGTATATATTAAAAATTATATGAGAGTTATATTAATAATATAATAAAAATTGTGATGGTAATACTACAAATTAATCTTATAAGAGTTTTTAAGATTTTTTTAAGATTTTTTTTGGTAGCAAGTTTAGATGATATATCAATGAGAATCACCATAATTAATAGTAATAATAGAAAAAAAAAATGTTTCGCATATCCTAGCATTATGAAAAAAAAGAGTAATATAAATTATTTAAAAAAATTCAAATATAATAAAGATAGATGATATAAAATATATCAAAAAATAATATTTATATATAATAAGTAGAATGAATATTTTATGAAATACATGATAAAATTGCATGTTACAAACAGTTTAAGTCCATATTGACGAAAATCTTATTAGGATTTTTTTTTTAATAATAATAATAAATATTACTCTTGATACGTCACGTAAAAATTAGTTTGATCGGGCACGAATCTCAAGGCAAAATCAGTTCGGAAAATTCAAAAATTAAATTTGAGAGCATATGAACTTCGATTTCAGCGAGCTTATAGTCAAACTGAGCGTCTCGGAAATACGAATCCAACGACACCAAATTCGACCCAATCCGAGCCCAAATGAGTCCGAATCAAGGGCTCAAAGCGCTGTTGGAAGGTTCAAACCACAATTTGCATTACCAAACGGTCTCCGATTTTGACGATCTTATACTCGAATCGAACGGCTCTACGAGACAAATCCAACGAGCCCAAGATTGCCGAATTCCGACATCATTAAGGCCTTCAAATTCCCAACGAATGGTGCATGATCAAAGGATTCGATATCGGCCGTCCATTCAAACCACTCCCAATTCGCCCCTGATCTCGCGCCTATTTACGGGCTATGCCACTCCAGAAAAACTATAAATAGAGCCCTCATTCTACACCAAAGGGGACGGAAGGGAAGAGAGAGAAGAAGAAGAGGAGAAAGGGGAAAAGGAGATTCCTCACCTCCTCGACCACCGCCGGAGCTCTTCCTGCCGCCTGAAGACGTCGGAACTCTGCCGGATATTCGGGAGAACGCCAGAATTCTGCCCAACTTCCATGGGATGCTGAAATTCTTCCCAATTTACAAGAGAGTTCCCTCCTGACGCCGAAACTCCACCCAAGTGAAGCCGGAGTTCTCCTCTGCCACCAAAGACGTTGGACTTCTACCCAACGTCGGACCTTCACTCTTTGCCAAGTTTCCACCCGACGCCGGACTTCTATCGGTTATCAGACTTAGTTGGACGTCTATGCGAAGATGCTTTTCTTTCCATTGCTGGACTTCTACCTGACGCTGTCCTACTGATCTTCGTCGTCAGACTACAGTCCTTCCGACCTCCGTCGCCAGCCGACTACGGTCCTCCTGACTTACGTCGCCCGCCGACTACAGTTTTTCCAACATCCGTCGCCCGTTGAATACGGTCCTCCTGACTTATGTCGCCCGCCGACTACATTCTTTCCGACCTCCGTCACCCGCCGACTACGGTCCTCCTGACTTACGTCGCCCGCCAACTACAGTCCTCCGTCGCCAGTTGATTATGGTCCTCCTGAATTACGTCGCACGCCGACTGCAGTCCTTCTAACAAAGCGAATACGTCGATAGTAGCTCTTCGTATTTACATCATGTGATGTACTTAATAAGATGTACATCAAGCTGAGGCCTTCTCCCAAGGAAGGGTCTCATTTGTAATCGACTGCAAATACTAGTAGATTCGTTCAAACTGGGCTATGCCCCATGGTTTTTCCCCCTTTTACAGGGGTTTTCCACGTAAAAGTCTTGGTGTCTCATAAATGCTAGACCCTCTCTTCTTATCTGATTGCGTGCCGGATTTTCGTACAACGCTAAGACGATAAACTTTATATTTCTCTACCGCCGCGAATACTCTTGGACGCAACAGTTTGGCGCCGTCTGTGGGAACGTGGTTCCTGACTGGGGGGCATCTTTAGCTCCAATATCAAAAGATCACACATAGCATCAATATCATAAGAAGCAGATGCGGACTGGGGGCAACTTTGACTCAAACCATGGTGAAATAGATCCTCCAATACCTTCAACATCAAGTTGATATTTCAGGAATATCCGAGCAAATGTAAGGATACTTCAAATCAATTGCAAGCTTTATACAGTCCCTTATTGGACTTCTACTTCTTGGGCAAGGTCTTAACCTCGACCTCAAAAAGGCAGTAACGGTCTAAAGATAGACCTTCTTCACTTTCGATTCGGGATATACGTGGCGTTCGCCCCCTCCCAATCAAAGCAAAATCAATCCCAGGGGGATTCAATTCGACCTCTTCCACACAGGTTAACTTCGTCAAGCAAAGGCTCTGACATACAACCTCAGAAAGGTTTCACATCCTTGGTGTATTCTCTCGACCTCTTCCACACAGATTAACGTCATCGAGCAAAGGCTCTGACATACAACCTTGGAAAGGTCTCATATTCTTGGTGGATTCTCTCGACCTCTTCCACACAGGTTAACGTCATCGAGCAAAGGCTCCGACATACAACCTCGGAAAGGTCTCACATCATTGGTGGATTCTCTCGACCTCTTCCACACAGGTTAACGTCGTCGAGCAAAGGCTCCGACATACAACCTCGGAAAGGTCTCATATTCTTGGTGGATTCTCTTGACCTCTTCCACACAGGTTAACGTCATCGAGCAAAGGCTCCGACATACAACCTCGGAAAGGTCTCACATCATTGGTGGATTCTCTCGACCTCTTCCACACAGGTTAACGTCGTCGAGCAAAGGCTCCGACATACAACCTCGGAAAGGTCTCACATCCTTGGTGGATTCTCTCGACCTCTTCCACACATGTTAACGTCGTCGAGCAAAGGCTCCGACATACAACCTCGGAAAGGTCTCACTTCCTTAGTGGATTCTCTCGACCTCTTCCACACAGGATAACATCGTCGAGCAAAGGCTCCGACATACAACCTCGGAAAGGTCTCACATCCTTGGTGGATTCTCTCGACCTCTTCCACACAGGTTAACGTCGTCGAGCAAAGGCTCCGACATACAACCTCGGAAAGGTATCACATCCTTGGTGGATTCTCTCGACCTTTTCCACACAGGTTAACGTCGTCGAGCAAAAGCTCCGACATACAACCTCGGAAAGGTATCACATCCTTGGTGGATTCTCTCGACCTCTTCCACACAGGTTAACGTCGTCGAATAAAGGCTCCGACATACAATCTCGGAAAGGTCTTACATTCTTGGCGGATTCTGTAATATCAAGATCTGCTCCAGGATCGTCCAGGTCGATCTGGGATCGTCCTGGGACGATCAGTTGAGAATGTGCTCCAGAATTTGCCCAGATTCGTTCCAGGTGATTTTCTGTAGGCATCGTCCAGGCCGATCGAGGACATCGGCCAGGCCGATTGGCACTGTAAAAAATATCGGCCGGACAATAGCCCTGGGAGCTGTCTAGGACAATCCTTTTGGTCGGATCGTCCCAGGATGATCTGGCGATCGGCCAGGCCGATCTGAAGATGATTTAAGGGAATTCAGCTCATTTGAAGAGAGAGAAAAAATTTTTAAAATATCTGATTTCAGACGAGGAGAGAGAAACTCGAGGGCAAATTGGAAAAGTTGATTTCGGGAAGACGTGGAGTCGTTTTCGTTCGAAGAGACTGTTCAGGAAATTGCTGTACGCAAGGTAAGGCACATTCCGCCTTTCTCAATTTTCAGAACCGTCGTGTTTGGCGGTATTTTCTGTCCGAATTTTGTTTCCATTAGCGATTTTCGTCCGTATCTTTTGATCGGTTCAGTTTTTACCGTGTAACTTTTTGTATATCGTTGCCGTGCTGGGTGTGCACGTTTTGACTATATTTTGAAGATTTTTGTCCGGGTATTTTTGATTCGACTGTGTTTTTAGTCGACTGGGTTTTTCTGTGAAATTGGAAATTATCTGTGCAGTAGAATAAAGGTTCTGAAATGTTGATATCTGTATTCTGTGCAAATTTGGTGAATTTTGATTTTCAGGAAAATTGTGTAAATTCTGTATACTGCCGTTGTGCTGCCCGATTTTTGGGTAATTTCTGTTTTGTCCGAAAATCT
This sequence comes from Dendrobium huoshanense, assembly GCA_016618105.1. Lineage (NCBI taxonomy): Eukaryota > Viridiplantae > Streptophyta > Magnoliopsida > Asparagales > Orchidaceae > Dendrobium > Dendrobium huoshanense. Next base: position 51,244,799 of record CM028360.1, on the reverse strand, counting down.
TCTGATTTGATATGCTATCTGTATATGCTATAAAAAGGGAGTTATAAGGGGCCTGGATCCTATGAGATTCAGTTAGTGAAATGGGAAATTCTGAAATGAGCTCAATATACATTTTGATATATGTTCTGTTCCGGATCCGAGGAAAATCTGTTTAGGTGCTATAAGCACTATATATGTATTCCGGTGCTAAGCACATCTGTTCTGTTCTGGTGCCGTGAGCACAAAGGGAGGCATAAGGGGCCTGGATCCTATGAGATTCAGTCAGTGTCAGGGAATTTAGCTATTAATTAAATATCTGATATCTGATATATGATTCTGATATGATTTTGTTCTGTTCCGATATGATCTGTACGATTCTGATTCTGTTGATCTGATATGTCTGATCTGTTCTGTTTCTGATTTGATACGACTTCTGTTTCCGTACAGTTCTGTTTGATTTGATATCTGTCCGATTCCGTTCTGATTTCTGTACGGATTTGTCTGATATTTTAGTTTTGAGATTCTGAGGATTTTGATTGGAGGTTTGTTGCTTTACTGAGCTGTTGAGCTCACCCTTGCTTTCTGGTGGTTTTCATGTTCTGGGAAAGGGAAGGAAGTCCAGGATTAGTTCAGAGTCTGATCAGTATAGGTATTATTTTGTACCTTTTGATTTTTGTACAGTCATGGCTTTTCTGTTCTGTCTTTCTTTCTGTCTAAAAGCCATGTACTGTATTTGTAGATGATTGTTTTGAGGAAAAGAAATGTTAGATATTTTGTTCCGCTGCATTTGATGTTTTTAGTAGCTCTGTGTTTGTCTGTTTGAATTAAATAATTTGGAAGATTCAGTTCCGAACCAAATTCCAAAGCTAGATCCTGGTTAGTGCTTCTCCGTCGTGGTCCGGTGCGAACGGGATCCGTCTCATCTCGGGTCGGGTCGTGACAAGCTTTTTGGTATCAAAGCAATGGTTTTGGAATTTGGGAATTGTGTGAAACAAAGCTATAGGAAGTGATCAGTAAGTCTGTCTGGGGGGTAGTTTTGATTTGTTTGGCTTTTTATTATGTTGTTTTTGTGATAGTTTTCCGGATTTTTCTGGATTTTCTGTATGGATCAGCCAGACCCAGACATGACAGACGGGCAGAGTTCTAGTCAGGCAGCACCAGTGGGGAGTACAGCCCCAGTGGTCGGTGCTGACATACTTTCACAGTTTGCTACGCTTGTTGCTCAGATGATGAGCGAGACTCAGAGCAGAGCTTCTACTGTTAGATCTGATGATCTTGACAGACATTTGCAGTTATTTTTGAGGTTGAAACCTCAAAGATTTGAGGGCGCTGTTGAGCCCAGAGCTGCTGAGGAGTGGCTGAGGAGATTGGAGGACGGGATGCAGTGTCCGTCAGACAGGAAGGTACCGTTGGCAGTTTTTCTGTTGGACGGAGAAGCTGAGCACTGGTGGGAAGGCCAGCAGGCAGCCAGATTTCAGGGCAGACTGAACTCTTTGATTACTTGGGAAGAGTTCACTGAGGTATTCCGAGATTGGTTTGTTCCTCCTTCCGCACGACAGCAGATGCAGGAGACATTTCTGAGGCTTGTTTAGGGGAGCAAGACGGTGATGCAGTACGAGGCTGAGTTTACTACATTAGCCAGGTACGCTCCGCAGCTGGTTAGCACTTCTGCTGAGAAGTGTTACATATTTCTGAGGGGATTGCGAGATACCTTGAGGCAGCCCCTGTTACCGTTCCGGATCACTGAGTTCTCTGAGCTTATGGAGCGAGCTCGTCTGATAGAGAATGATTTGATGGCTACTCAGCAGCGGTGGACTGCGAGTAGAAAGAGATTTGGAGGTGAGGCTTCTGGCAGTGGTTCCTCTGGAAAGAGGAGATTTATTTCTGGCTCAGGATTTGGAGATTTCAGGAGGAGCAGAGGGTCGTCTGGTACGGTTACCAGTACGACGAGTTCTAGATCAGTCAGTTTGGCACCTGTGTGTCAGAACTGTGGACGACAACACTTTGGCCAGTGCTACAGGTTGGCTGGTCTGTGATTCCGATGTGGTCAGTCAGGACATCGGATTGCAGAGTGTCCACAGATGGGATTTGATCAGCGTTCGGAGTTCCGATCTAAGGGCTTTGTCAGACCTACCGGTTCAGCAGCAGGAAGACCGAGGACTGTTCCTCCACGCCCTGAGGGATTTGCTGGTATAGGTGGTGGTTCTAGTTCTGCACCACGGAGACCACCTACTGTTCAGAGGGAGCATAGTAGTTCTGTTGCTTCAGCCCCTGTTCCAGTTCAGCCACGAGTTTACAGTCTGAGTCAGTAAGAGGCTCGAGATGCTCCTAATGTTGTGACAGGTACGATTTACATTTCTGATCAGCCCTGTCGTGTTTTGTTTGACTCTGGAGTGAGTCACTCTTTTCTGTCCGAGCACTGTTTTGAGATTTTGCATTTGGACTCGTTTTTGCTTCCGGTTTCTTTGTCTGTGATTTTACCGGCTGGGAATCCTTTGATTGCTCGACAGTTTTGTTTGTGTGAGATTGAGATTTCTGGCAAGAAATGGAAATCAAGTTTGATTCGGTTGCCGATTTCTTCGTATGATGTGATTCTGGGCATAGATTGGCTAAGTCAGTATGAAGCCCAGATAGACTGTCTGAAGAAGCAAGTAAGTTTGCTTATGGCTAGAGAGAGAGTTGTATTTCAAGGATTATGAGGTGTTCTCTCCAGTCTGATTTCTGTGTTGGAAGTGAGCAGGATGTGGAAGAAGGGATGTCCAGTATTTTTGGCTTCGGTGCGGGATCTGAACTTAGAGGTTGGTTCTGTTTCTGAGATCCTAGTGGTACGGGAGTTTGTTGATGTTTTTTCTGAGGAGTTGGTTGGTTTACCTCCGGATAGAGATGTGGAGTTCTCTATCGATGTTTTTCCGGGTACCGCTCCGATATCAAAAGCTCCGTACAGGATGGCACCGAAAGAACTTTCTGAGTTGAAAGTTCAGCTTCAGGAGTTGGTTGACAGAGGTTTTGTACGTCCTAGTGTTTCGCCCTGGGGAGCACCTGTTTTGTTTGTGAAGAAGAAGGACGGTACACTCCGTATGTGTATTGATTACAGAGATTTGAACAAGGTCACGATCAAGAACAAGTATCCTTTGCCTCGGATTGACAACTTGTTTGATCAACTTTCCGGATCTTCAGTATTTTCGAAGATTGATTTGCGATCCGGATATTATCAGGTGAAGGTGAAGGAAGCTGATGTGGTGAAGACAGCTTTCAGTACTCGGTACGGGCACTACGAGTTTTTGGTTATGCCTTTTGGGGTAACCAACGCGCCCGCTATTTTCATGGATCTGATGAACCGAGTATTCAGGGAGTATTTGGATCTGTTTGTGATCATCTTCATTGACGATATTCTAGTATATTCTGCATCTGAGGATGATTATACCAGACATTTGAGAATTGTGTTGGAGACTTTGAGGAGGCATCAGCTGTATGCCAAGTTCTCCAAGTGTGAATTCTGGTTGAAGAGCATTTCATTTCTGGGGCATGTGATTAGCGGAGAAGGCATTTCTGTAGATCCCCAGAAGATTCAGGCAGTTGCTGATTGGCCAAGGCCGACTACGGTATTTGAGGTACGTAGTTTCTTGGGCATGGCCGGGTATTACAGGAAGTTTGTGAAAGGATTTTCACAGATTTCGACGCCTCTGACGAGACTGACTCAGAAGTCAGTTCCTTTTGTTTGGACACCGGAGTGTGAAGCTAGTTTTCAGAGATTGAAGGATTGTTTGACATCAGCTTCAGTACTAGCACTTCCGTCAGGTACGGAAGGTTTTCAAGTGTTCAGTGATGCTTCACTGAAAGGACTGGGTTGTGTCCTGATGCAGCATGATCAGGTAATTGCTTATGCTTCGAGACAGTTAAAACCACATGAGAAGAATTACCCGACACATGATTTGGAGTTAGCTGCAGTAGTTTTTGCTTTGAAGATTTGGCATCATTACCTCTATGGCGTCAGATGTGAGATCTTCACTGATCATAAGAGCCTGAAGTATATTTTTACTCAGAAAGACCTGAATCTGAGACAGAGAAGGTGGCTCGAGTTGATCAAGGACTATGATTTGACTATTCAATACCAGCCTGGGAAGGCGAATGTGGTAGCAGATGCTTTGAGCAGGAAGTCTTCTGGATTATCAGGTTTGCAACTTACTTTTGATGACTTCCTGATTCGTGATTTGGAACGATTGCAGTTGGAGGTGATTTCCTCCAGTGGTTTAGAGTTAGCTCAGATGTGTATTCAGTCTACTTTGGAGACAAGGATTCAAGAAGCCCAGAAGTCAGATTCTGATTATTCGAAGTTGATTGCTCAGATTGGATCTGGTAAGACTCCTGAACTTTGAATTTCTGATTCTGGTGCTATTTTCTGTAAGAACAGGTTGTGGGTACCTGTGTTTGGAGATTTGAGGCAGGAGATTCTGTACGAATCTCATCATTCAGGCTACACTGTACATCCAGGCAGTGGTAAGATGTATGCTGATATGAAGCTTTTGTTTTGGTGGCCTGGAATGAAGAAAGATGTGGCAGAGTTTGTGTCGAGATGCGAAGCCTGTCAGTTGGTGAAGGCAGAGCATCAGCGACCAAGTGGATTGTTGCAGTCGTTGCCTATCCCTGAGTGGAAATGGGAGGAGGTAACGATGGACTTCACGATGGGTTTTCCGCGATCTAGACAAGGGCACGACGCCATTTGGGTGGTTGTAGATCGATTGACGAAGTCCGCCCATTTTCTTCCGATTAGACAGACGGATTCATTTGATCGCTTGGCACAGATATATGTAAAGGAGATAGTCAGATTGCACGGTGTGCCTCGCGTGATCGTATCTGATCGAGATGGACGTTTTACTTCCAGACTTTGGAAAGGCATTCAGCAAGGCTTGGGTACGAAACTGCATTTCAGTACAGCCTTTCATCCTCAGACAGATGGACAGTCTGAGAGGACTATTCAGGTGCTGGAAGACCTGTTGAGACTTTGTGTTCTGGACTTTAGCGAAAGCTGGGAGGATCATATTCCGCTGATTGAGTTTGCTTATAACAACAGTTTTCAGTCCAGTATCGGTATGGCACCGTACGAGGCTCTGTATGGCAGGAAGTGCCGTACTCCTTTGACTCTGACGGAGGTCGGAGATAGACAGGCTTTGGGGGCCACTTTTGCTGATGAAACTGCTCAGAAGATCGGTTTTATTAAAGAAAGATTAAAAGCTGCTCAAGATCGTCAGCAGAAGTATTACAATCAGAAGCACATATTTGTAGAATTTCAGGTTGGTGACTTTGTGTATGTCAAAGTCAGCCCGATGAAGGGTGTGAGCAGATTTGGTCAGGTGAGCAAGCTTAGTCCGAGGTATGTTGGACCTTTTGAAATCCTGGAAAGGATTGGAAAAGCTGCTTACAGATTATTGCTTTCTGATTCGATGCCTGATGTGCATAATGTGTTTCACGTATCCACTCTGAGGAAGTAGGTATCCGACTCTGGGAAGAAGGTATCTGCTGATGATGTTGAGATTTAGGAGAATCTGGCGTACAAGGAAGAGCCAGAGTTGATTTTGGCGTACGACGTCCGAAAGTTAAGAAATAAACAGATTCCGATGGTTAAAGTCCAGTGGAAGCACCAGACTGCACGGGAAGCGACGTGGGAGAAGGAGTCTGACATGAGACAGTCTTACCCGTACTTGTTTGACTGAGATTGGATTGGTTAATGTCGAGGATGACATTTTTCTGAGTTGGGGAGATTGTAATATCAAGATCTGCTCCAGGATCATCCAGGACGATCTGGGATCGTCTTGGGACGATCAGTTGAGAATGTTCTCCAGAATTTGCCCAGATTCATTCCAGGTGATTTTCTGTAGGCATCGTCCAGGCCGATCGAGGACATCGGCCTGGCCGATTGGCACTGTAGAAAATATCGGCCGGACAATAGCCCTGGGAGCTGTCCAGGACGATCCTTTTGGTCGGATCGTCCCGGGACGATCTGGCGATCGGCCAGGCCGATTTGAATATGATTTAAGGGAATTCAGCTCATTTAAAGAGAGAGAAAAGATTTTTAAAATATCTGATTTCAGCCGAGGAGAGAGAAACTCGAGGGCAAATTGGAAAAGTTGATTTCGGGAAGACGTGGAGCCGTTTTCGTTCGAAGAGACTGTTCAGGAAATTGCTGTACGCAAGGTAAGGCACATTCCGCCTTTCTCAATTTTCAGAACCGTCGTGTTTGGCGGTATTTTCTGTCCGGATTTTGTTTCCGTTAGCGATTTTCGTCCGTATCTTTTGATCGGTTCAGTTTTTACCGCGTAACTTTTTGTATATCATTGCCGTGCCGGGTGTGCACGTTTTGACTATATTTTGAAGATTTTTGTCCGGGTATTTTTGATTCGACTGTGTTTTTAGTCGACTGGATTTTTCTGTGAAATTGGAAATTATCTGTGCAGTAGAATAAAGGTTCTGAAATGTTGATATTTGTATTCTGTGCGAATTTGGTGAATTTTGATTTTCAGGAAAATTGTGTAAATTCTGTATATTGCCGTTGTGCTGCCCGATTTTTGGGTAATTTCTGTTTTGTCCAGAAATCTTCTGATATGATATGCTATCTGTATATGTTATAAAAAGGGAGTTATAAGGGGCCTGGATCCTATGAGATTCAGTTAGTGAAATGGGAAATTCTGAAATGAGCTCAATATACATTTTGATATCTGTTCTGTTCCGGATCCGAGGAAAATCTATTTAGGTGCTATAAGCACTATATATGTATTCCGGTGCTAAGCACATTTGTTCTGTTCTGGTGCCGTGAGCACAAAGGGAGGCATAAGGGGCCTGGATCCTATGAGATTCAGTCAGTGTAAGGGAATTTAGCTATTAATTAAATATCTGATATCTGATATATGATTCTGATATGATTTTGTTCTGTTCCGATATGATTTGTACGATTCTGATTCTATTGATCTGATATGTCTGATCTGTTCTGTTTCTGATTTGATACGACTTCTGTTTCCGTACAGTTCTGTTTGATTTGATATCTGTCTGATTCCGTTCTGATTTCTGTACGGATTTGTCTGATGTTTTGGTTTTGAGATTCTGAGGATTTTGATTGGAGGTTTGTTGCTTTACTGAGCTGTTGAGCTCACCCTTGCTTTCTGGTGGTTTTCAGGTTCTGGGAAAGGGAAGGAAGTCCAGGATTAGTTCAGAGTCTAATCAGTATAGGTATTATTTTGTACCTTTTGATTTTTGTACAGTCATGGCTTTTCTGTTCTGTCTTTCTTTCTGTCTAAAAGCCATGTACTGTATTTGTAGATGATTGTTTTGAGGAAAAGAAATGTTAGATGTTTTGTTCCGCTGCATTTGATGTTTTTAGTAGCTCTGTGTTTGTCTGTTTGAATTAAATAATTTGGAAGATTCAGTTCCAAACCAAATTCCAAAGCTAGATCCTGGTTAGTGCTTCTCCGTCGCGGTCCGGTGCGAACGGGATCCGTCTCGTCTCGAATCGGGTCGTGACAGATTCTCCCGACCTCTTCCACACATGTTAATGTCATCGAGTAGGGCTTTGACATACAACCTCGGAAAGGTCTCGTATTCTTGGTGGATTCTCTCGACCTCTTCCACACAGGTTAACGTCGTCGAGCAAAGCCTCCGACATACAACCTCGAAAAGGTGTCACATCCTTGGTGGATTCTCTCGACCTCTTCCACACAGGTTAACGCCGTCGAGAAAAAGCTCTGGCATACAACCTCTGATAGGTCTCACATCATTGGTGGATCCAATATCAGTTAACATCATCGAGCAAAGACTCTGACAAACAACCTCGGATAGATTATACATCCTTGGTTAACGTCACCAAAATGCAGTCAATGGACTTCCATCGGACTTTTGCACAAAGTTAAATTTCTACATTATGTTGAATTTCTTCCTATCGCTGAACTTTTTCCTTGCAGGACTTTCAGCGGACTTCTACCCGACGTCGGACTTCTCCCCGACGTCGGACTTCTACTCATTAGCGAACTTCTACACGACGTCGGACTTCTCCCTGTCGTCGGATTTCTGCTCGTCAGCGGACTTCTACCCGACGTCGGACTTCTGCTCGTCAACAGACTTCTACCTGACGTCAGACTTCTGCTCGCCAGCAGACTTCTACCTGACGTCAGACTTCTGCTCGTCAGCGGACTCCTACTCGTCGTCGGATTTTTGCTCGTCGATGAACTTTCATCGGTCTTCTGCCCAAGGCCGTACTTTTACCCGACGTCAGACTTCACCTTGTCCTCGGACTTCTACTCATCAGCGAACTTCTATTCGTCATCGGACTTCTGCCCGTAGACGAACTTTCGTCGGTCTTCTGCCCAAGGTCATACTTCTACCCGACGTCGGACTTCTCCTTGTTCTCGGACTTCTTCTCGTTAGCAGACTTCTACCCGACGTCGGACATCTCCCTGTCGTCGGATTTCTGCTCGTCAGCGGACATCTACCCGACGTCGGACTTCTGCTCGTTAGCGAACTTCTACCCGACGTCAGACTTCTGCTCTTCAGCGGACTTCTACCTGACGTTGGACTTCTGCTCGTCAACAGACTGCTACTCGTCGTCGGACTTTTACTCGTCGATGAACTTTCATCGATCTTCTGCCCGAGGCCGTACTTCTACCCGATGTAGGACTTCTTCTTATCGTCGGACTTCTACCCGACGTCGAACTTCTCCCTGTCGTCCGACTTTTGCTCATCAGCGAACTTCTGCTCGTTGTCGGACTTCTGCTCGTCGACGAACTTTCGTCGATCTTCTACCCGACGTTGAACTTCTACTCGTCGTCGGACTTCTACTCGTCGACGAACTTTCATCGGTCTTCTACCCGATGTCAGACTTCTCCCCGTCATCAGACTTCTGCTCGTCGTCGGACTTCTGCTCGTCGACGAACTTTTGTCTGTCTTCTACCCGACATTGAACTTCTACCTAACGTCGAACTTCTGCTCGTCAGCAAACTCCTATTCGTCGTCGGACTTTTGCTCGTCGACGAACTTTCATCGGTCTTCTGCCCAAGGCCGTACTTCTATCCGGCGTCGGACTTCACCTTGTCCTCGGACTTCTACTCGTTAGCGGATTTCTATTCGTTGTCGGACTTCTGTCCGTAGACGAACTTTCGTCGGTCTTCTGCCCACGGTCGTACTTCTACCCGACGTCGGACTTTTCCTTGTCCTCAGACTTCTGCTCGTTAGCGGACTTCTACCTGACGTCGGACTTCTCCCTGTCATCGGATTTCTGCTCGTCAGCTGAATTCTACCCGACGTCGGACTTCTGCTCGTTAGCGGACTTCTACCCGACGTCAGACTTCTCCCTGTCATCGGATTTCTGCTCGTCAGCGGACTTCTACCCGACATCAGACTTCTGCTCGTCAGCGGACTTCTACCTGACGTCGGACTTCTGCTCGTCAGCGGACTCCTATTCATCGTCGGACTTTTGCTCGTCGATGAACTTTCATCGGTCTTCTGCCCGAGGCCGTACTACTACTCGACGTCGGACTTCTCTTTATCGTCAGACTTCTACCCGACGTCGGACCTCTCCTTGTCGTCCGACTTCTGCTCGTCAGCGGACTTCTACTCGTCGTCGGACTTCAGCTCGTCGACGAACTTTCGTCGGTCTTCTACCCGACGTTGAACTTCAACTCGTCGTCGGACTTCTGCTCGTCGACGAACTTTCATCGGTCTTCTACCCAACGTCAGACTTCTCCCCATCATCAGACTTCTGCTCGTCGTCGGACTTCTGCTCGTCGACGAACTTTTGTCGGTCTTCTACCCGACATTGAACTTCTACCCAAAATCGGACTTCTCCTTGTCGTCGGGCTTCTGCTCGTCAACGGACTACTACTAGTCATCGGCTTCTCGCTTGACTTCTACTTACAATGCACACTCGAACTCTCTCCTTTGGCTCCACACTCGAACGTTGACTGCTAATGGGCTTCAACTCGATCGTCCATCGCCAGTAAACTTCCGCTCAAATGGCATTAAAAATCTCGTAACTCCTGCACGAGAGGAGGGGCGCTAATTCGAGCAGGAGAAATTTCCCGCTCGCAAATAGCGGAAATCTCAACCGCCAGAAAGCCGTGGGGGAAGGAAGAAAAATCCCGTAACTCCTGCGCACGAGGAGGGGCGTTAATTCGAGCAGGAAAAATTTCCCACTCGCAAATAGCAGAAGCCTCAACCGCCAGAAAGCTGTGGGGGAAGGAAGAGAAATCCTGTAACTCCTACGCGCGAGGAGGGCGCTAATTAGAGCAGGGGAAATTTCCCGCTCGCAAATTGCGGAAGCCTCAACCGCTAGAAAGTCGTGGGGGAAGAAAGAAAAATCCCGTAACTCCTGCGCGCGGAGAGAGGTGCTAATTGAAGCAGGGGAAGCTTCCCACTCGCAAATAGCGGAAGCCTCAGCCGCGAGAGAGCCAGAGGGAGAAAGAAAGAGAATAGGCAATTTTTCTAAAGGCCTAGGGGGCCTATTTATAGGTTTTAGAGAGAAACAGGGGAAGTTTCTAGAGTTCTACAGCATTTTCAAATTTCCCACATTTTTCTAAATTTTTCACAATTTTTCAGAATTTTTTGGGATTTTTTTAAAATTTTTGTGGGCCCCATTCAAATAAAAAAAATTGAAAAAAGGCATAACCGCGCGCCTATCCGCGAGGTCGCATCGTTTCGCGCGCATGCGCCCGGGCCGCCGCCGGCTTGCGGCGGCAACGGCGGTCGGACGGCCGGTTCTGCCGCCTAGGCGTGTACGGGCCCAATTTTCGGCACGGACGGTCCGATTTGGACATTTTTGGGATCCCCGGACACGTTTTTCGACGTTCCGGACTCGTATTTGATACTTTCAGAACTCAACGGGGCCTCTACGTTCAAGTTTGAGCAAGCATTTAATTTTTGGAATGCAATTTTTTGCGTTTCGGCTAAATCAAATTGTCGACGCATATATTTTCGGATTCCTGGAGCTTCGACATCTGAAAATAGGGGGGCAACTAATACGTCATGTAAAAATTAGCTTGATCGGGCATGAATCTCGAGGCAAAATCAGTTCGGAAAATTCAAAAATTAAATTTGAGAGCATATGAACTCCGATTTCAGCGAGCTTATAGTCAAACTGAGCATCACGGAAATACAAATCCAACGACACCAAATTTGACCCAATCCGAGCCCAAATGAGTCTGAATCAAGGGCTCAAAGTGCTGTTGGAAGGTTCAAACCACAATTTGAGTTACCAAACGGTCTCCGATTTTGACGAGCTTATACTCGAATCGAACGGATCTACGAGACAAATTCAACAAGCCCAAGATTGCCGAATTCCGACATCATTAAGGCCTTCAAATTCCCAACGAATGGTGCATGATCAAAGGATTCGATATCGGCCGTCCATTTAAACCACTCCCAATTCGCCCCTGATCTCGCGCCTATTTACGAGCTATGCCACTCCAGAAAAACTATAAATAGAGCCCTCATTCTACACCAAAGGGGACGGAAGGGAAGAGAGAGAAGAAGAAGAGGAGAAAGGGGAAAAGAGAGATTCCTCACCTCCTCGACCACCGCCGGAGCTCTTCCTGCCGCCTGAAGACGCCAGAACTCTGCCGGTTATTCGGGAGAACGCCAGAATTCTCCCCAACTTCCATGGGATGCTGAAATTCTTCCCAAATTACATGTGAGTTCCCTCCTGACGCCGAAACTCCGCCCAAGTGAAGCCGGAGTTCTCCTCTGCCACCAAAGGCGTTGGACTTCTACCCAACGTCGGACCTTCACTCTTCGCCAAGTTTCCACCCGACGCCGGACTTCTACCGGTTATCGGACTTCGTTGGACGTCTATGCGAAGATGCTTTTCTTTCCATTGCTGGACTTCTACCTGACGCTGTCCTACTGATCTTCGTCGTCAGACTACAGTCCTTCCGACCTCCGTCGCCAGCCGACTACGGTCCTCCTGACTTAAGTCGCCCGCCGACTACAGTCTTTCCAACATCCGTCGCCCGTTGAATACGGTCCTCCTAACTTATGTCGCCCGCCGACTACAGTCTTTCCGACCTCCGTCACCCGCCGACTACGGTCCTCCTGACTTACGTCGCCCGTCAACTACAGTCCTCCGTCGCCAGTTGACTATGGTCCTCCTGAACTACGTCACCCGCCGACTGCAGTCCTTCTAACAAAGCGAATACGTCGGTAGTAGCTCTTCGTATTTACCTCATGTGATGTACTCCATAAGATGTACATCAAGCTAAGGCCTTCTCCCAAGGAAGGGTCTCATTTGTAATTGACTGCAAATACTAGTAGATTCGTTCAGACTGAGCTATGCCCCATGGTTTTTCCCCCTTTTACAGGGGTTTTCCACGTAAAAGTCTTGGTGTCTCATAAATGCTAGACCCTCTCTTCTTATCTGATGCGTGCCGGATTTTCGTACAACGCTAAGACGATAAACTTTATATTTCTCTACCGCTGCGAATACTCTTGGACGCAACAACTCTTATCAGTTTCAATGTATGGGTAATATATTAAAATAGAAAATAGATTTTATATGATAATTTTAAAATAATAATAATAATCTTCCACTCTTTTTTTTCATTATAATATAATCTCAAACTATGACTTCTAATTTATATATTGCGGAAGTCCTCCACTAAGTAGTTTACCACCGTCCAACATAAAAAAAAAAAATTTATTTCTTTCCTAAAAGTTTTGCCAAAGTGTCTACTATGGCATCATCAATCACATCTATGTCTTGACCGGAGAGACGACTCAGTTCAACTTTGATGGCTTGTTTAGCCTATTTAACACAGCCAAACATTGCCTCATAAATCATACCTTTGCATCTTCTTCTGCATGGAGTCATTTCATATCAACTCCCTTGTATTCCTGCACCTTCTGCTTCTCTCATTTTTTCTTTTTCCTAAGTTTTTCTTAATTAACTATAATGTTTATGGCCAATGCCTCCAGGCTGAGAGCTCAGCTCTTCTCCAGCTCAAACGAGGCTTTACATTTACTGATGAACTCAATACATGGATTCCAGAAACGAACTGTTGCATTTGGAAAGGTGTGACATGCGATGATCAATGGAGACATGTCATAAGCCTTAACCTAAGTGATAAGCACATCAATGGTACGATTCATCCTAGCCTTTTCAATCTCACATCATTGCGCACTCTCGTTTTTTCCAATAATGTGTTCTTTGGAAAATCTATTCCGGATTATGGGTGGGAACGGCTAGCAAATCTTTCAATTCTTGTTCTTCATAATGCTGGATTTGTTGGGAAGATTCCTGTTGGTATATCTCGCTTGACAAAGTTGACTTCCCTCGACCTCTCCTTTAGTTCTTTTGAATTCCGTAATCTTTCTTTCACAGTTAAACCAACATATTTACGAAACATGAGTAACTTAAGGGAACTATATCTTGACAATGTAGATCTCTCGGCATATGGGAATGAATGGTGTAGTTCTCTAGTAAATTTCACCTTGCCACTTGAGGTGCTGAGCATGAGCAATTGTTCCCTCTTTGGGGTTTTTCCCAAGAATATCCTTCAACTAAGAAATTTGAGATATCTTGATATCTCAAATAATCCAATGCTTTATGGTTCTCTTCCAGATTTTTCATTTGACAATAATTTTGGAAGTTTGATACTTTCTGATACGAATTTCTTTGGAAATTTACCAAATACAATAGGTAATCTCAAGTTTTTGAGAAATTTAATACTCTCTAGTTGCCAATTTTCTGGTAGACTGCCATCTTCGATCGGAAATCTATCAAAGCTAGTGATCTTGGATCTATCAAATAATAGTAAATTACATGGGCCAATTCCAAGCTCTCTATTTCAACTATCAGAACTCTCCATCCTCTTTCTTGCTTTGAGCTAGTGAAGCCAAGGAGTTGGAGTTGATCAAGAATCTTAAGAATATCACGTATTTAGACCTCTCAAATAGTGGATTTTCTTTAAGTTCGTGGGAAGCAGATGATGGATTTTCCCCATCATCCTATCCCAATATAACATTATTAGTACTATCTAATTGCAATCTAACAAAGATCCCTGCATTCCTAAAATATCAATCTCAAATTGAAATCTTGGACCTCTCAAACAATAGAATTCATGGGAAAATACCTAGCTGGATATGGAACATTTGCACACTTAACCTATCTTGCAACATGTTCACACATGTTACAATGCATCCTATTACTGTGTTTATATCAAGTAATTGATCTGCATTCAAACATGCTTGAAGGCTCAATTCCTCCTCTCCAATCTAATGAACTTTATATATTAGATTTCTCAAACAATCATCTCACATCTTTTATCTCTTTCACCACCACCTCAGACCTAACTGGCGTCCATTATTATTCTCTTGGAAACAATAACCTCACTGGAGAAATCCCACCATTCATTTGCAAAATGCCATGCCTACAGTTGCTTGACTTATCTGATAATAGGCTAATAGGTTCTATTCCATCATGTTTATTGAGAGAAAGAATTGATCTATGAGTGTTAAATCTAAGAGGAAACTTGCTTCATGGAGCCATCCCTAATGAATTTAGTCCAAAATGTGACCTGCAAATTGTAAATTTTAGAGATAACCAATTAGAGGGTTTGCTTCCGAGATCTCTATCCAATTGTCAATCACTTGAGATGATGGACCTGGGGAATAATAACTTAAAGGACACATTTCCTTATTGGTTGGGAAATATGTCATCGCTAAGGGTCCTTGTTCTAAGATATAATAAATTTCATGGGCTAGTTGGGCCTCCTGATGAAAATTTTGAACTAAATTATACTTTTTCTATGCTACATGTCTTGAACATCTCATCTAATAACTTTAGCGGTAATTTATGTGCAAAGTGCCTTAGTAATTTTAAGTCAATGATGCCAAGTAGAGAAAACATAAAAAATGATGGTACATTCAAAGTATCAGGCATATTCTATTATAGAGGGTTGTTCCACATTATGTACGATAAAAGTTATATCGGTTTGCTTACCTTTATGAACAAGGGACAACAAATGACAATGCAAATGTTATGGACGATGGTGAAGTCAATTGATTTTTCAAACAATTTTTTTGAAGGAGAGATTCCTACAACTATTGGCCAACTTACTTCTCTTCAGGTGCTCAACATGTCAAATAACTATTTGACAGGTGAAATTCCTCCACAACTAGGGAATCTATTACAACTCGAGACATTTGATTTCTCGGTGAATAAACTTTCTGGTGTGATCCCACAAGAATTGATTTCTTTGCATTTCTTGGCTTATTTAAACCTCTCCTACAACAATTTCATAGGAAAAATTCCAGTTGGAGGCCAATTCTGCACTTTCTCGTACACGTCATTTGAAGGAAATAAGGGATTAAATTTGTTTCCTTGCAACATAACATTTATAGCAAAGAACAAGACTATGACATTAGTTGGTTTAAGTAGTCAAGCTTCAAAGAATAAAAGCTACATGATTGTCTTGGGAATATTATTTGGTGTGGGATTAGGAGGGTCGATAGCAATTGTTGTAGTAATCGATGTAATGTGTTGTGAAAGACGCAGTAGGAGAAGAAGCAGCAGACCGGCTTATTGATGGATAATTTGCATGGAAGCCTTTTTGTAAAAGAATTCTATTAATGGAAAGGAAAGCACTGTAGTAGTTATTCTTGGCATGTTTTTATTTTTTATTTTTTTTTAAGTTGTGATATAAGTAGGACTTTTGGAATTAATTTATGTATGTTGTAATTCAAATATTTGTATTAATAGACTTGTATGTTTGATTGCTTTTTCATTTTATTTTTTAATTTTTTATTTTTTTCCTCTCTAAAGTTAGAGCTCTAGCTTCATCTTATTTGCTTAATTGTAATAGATAGAATAAGTGGCCGTAACAAAAATAGAAACAATTAAATTGTTAAATTGTAAATTGATTGCTGAACCTCAGAGAAATTAATACTTGGCAGAATAAATTATTTCTAATGTGAAAATCAAACAAGTCCAGCCATTAAAAAAATGAAGAGAAATTAAGTTGGGATATTATGATAAAATAATAATCAAATTAAATCCCAAAATTATTAAATTTAATTTATGATGAAAAAATTTTAATCAAAATTTATATTACACACATCTTAAATTAAAGCCAGTAAATTTAAAAATCCAATATAGTTTTTTTTTTTTTTTTTAAATTATTTTGCATGAATAATCAATCAAATTCATATTTCATTTATTTTGAAATAAATTTAGAAAATTCTAAGCCCATCCAAACTAAATTATAATAAAGATAGTTTAAATAAATTAATTTATCGCTACTATTCATCAAGTAGTTAGTGCTTATCTAATGACCAATCTAAATTAGTGTGATTTGAGATTTTTTACTTTTTAGCAAGTCGCCGCTTTGCTAGGGTTTCTCTCCTAGCCACTCTCTTCGGCGGTGTTGGTCGGCTCGATGCTGATTACGCTCTCACGGAAGCTTTATCTACTCCTCCTCTCCTTCTATTCTACTTTCTCATAGGATTTTTTGGGCTTTCTCATCCGATTTTTCCACCTTTAGCCACCTCCACGGCTCGATGGCAGTCAATTGGATGAATGATCCTAGTTTCTTAAACGGAAAAATTGAAATCTCGCTCATTCTTATATGCCCTCTTCGGCGTTTCTTCCTCTGTGACCTTAAATCGACTTCCCATCATGGTTTGTCTTCCATGTGGATCTCGGAGGAGGAGATCCTTGCTTTGGAATTCCCATTCAAATTTTCTTAGATATGATAGAACATAATTATTAAAAGGAACAATTATGGAGTTAATTTATATAATATGAGACTGGTCACTAAATGAGACTTTCATTAATAATACAATATAGGTAATGATTGTAGTAATCATTTTAGGTGATATCCTAAAAAAATTATATCTTCAAAATAATATATCAATAAGAATCACTTTAAATAATAGTAATAAAAGAAAAAAAAATTATTATAACGTACATAATAAAATTAACACGGCAAATTTTTAAGCCCACCCTAATGAGAATTATTCAGATTTTTTTTTTTTTTTTAATCCGATTAATGCATCGATTTCACGAAATGCGGAAGTTATATATAAGATGTGACGTCCAAAAATTGGGGAGCACAATAGGAATGTTCAAAGCATAAATTGGATAATCATATGATATCCAAATATAGCATGCTTATAGTCGAATCTAACAACTCGACGAGATGAATCCAACGAGCCCAAGATCGCTTAATTATGACATCATTTGAGCATATAAATTTTTGACAAATGATCTATGACCGAGGCGGTTAATATGGACCATTCGACGGAGAATTTTTAATTTGCTCCTGATCTTCTTTGTATTTATTGGACATGCCACTCTAAAAATTTATAAATAAATAAATAACTCTCACTTCACATATGAAAGAGGGCTTGGGCCTTTGCAAGCTTGAGCTTTTGGCTCTAGATTAGAGAGCTCCACTCTTCAAGAATCCTATTGTTCTACAACACTACCCTCGTTGAACTTCCGTAAACATCTGTTGAACCACTAACCATCATTGAATCACCACCCATTCTCAAACGCCACCGGACATTTACCTGACTTCTTTCCGTTGTAGGACCTCTCCCCGGCAACCTACCATCGCCCAACCAACGTCTGTCCATGTTGTTGGATATCCGCCAGTTGTTCACCGTTGCCAGACCACAACCTAGCTTCCATCGATACAACACTCTGTATGTTTGATTTTCACCTTTTTAGTCTACTTGTAATAGTCAAAGAGACTGATGTTATGTAACCCTTCACACACACACTTGAGAGACTTAGAATTTCTGTTTTTACTCATATCGGCCAGGACAATTTTTGGATCGGCATGGACAATCAGCTTAAAACAGAAAGTCTAATTAAGGATTCTTAATTAAGGCAGCCGACATTAACAGATCATCCTGGACGATACGTGTATCGGCTAGGATGATAAGCTCAAAACAGAAAGAAGTAGCCGCCATAGTCAATTATGGTATACTATATTTTTAAATTATCGGCCAGGACGATCCTATGATCGGACTGGACGATAGTCACAAATTATGCCATAATTGTTCAGGAAATCAAGGGAGTAATTAAGGATGATTGATACGATCATATCGTCCTGGACGATCGCAGGATCGGCCAGGACGATCCAGTCAAAAACCTTAATTTACTTCAGGACGATCAATATCGGCCAGCCTGTATTCAGGGCTATTGTCAGGACGATTTTCCTCTGATTTGAACTGATCGGCCAGGACGATCGTGCGATCGGCCTGGACGATCAAGCCAATTTTCAATCGTCCAGCTTTACATCCAAGGCTATGCTCTGGCCGATCTTCATTGATTTGTACTGATCGGCCTGGACGATGTCTATATCGGCCTGGACGATATTGTCGGCAACTTGCAATTAATGAGCTCTTTTGAAGCTCTTCTATTTAAGAGCTCTTATTCAACGTTTTTCAGAACCTTTGGCTGCTGCCTTGACCTGAGAAGACCTTGAGGAGAGAAAGAGAGAGAGGAGAGAGAGAGGATCTTGTGAGGGGGAGCTTGTGAGGGGATTCACAAGGGTTGCTTCAAGGATCGCTTTGCTTCGTATTCGTCTAGAGTTTCTCGTCCGTGGAAGGGTCGGTAGAGATAAGGAGTTTTTTTTTAGTTTGGTTCTCTGTCAGCTTCAGGAGGAAGCAAAAGGAGGAAGGTTCTCTACCTTGCCGGGGTGGCAAAAAGGAGGTTCTTGTGAGGGCTTCTCCGCCTAGCCATGGGGGTTAAAGGAGAGTCATGTTTTGTAGTGCAATACTTGGAGGGTGCCTCCAAGGAGTGGACGTAGGTCGAGTCGACGGAACCACTATAAATTTATGTGTTCCTTTTCTTACTTCCACGCTTTTAAATTCCGCATTTATTTTTTGTGGTGTGATTTGGTTTATGCAATTTTTTTTTCTTTGTGAAAATAGTTTTTAAAATACCAATTCACCCCCCTCTTGGTTAGCTTGGGACTAAGTTCATAGGGCTTAACATCTCTAACGAACTTTCAGTGTGTTTTGCCATCAGTCTTATCTGGTGAACAACTATTTTATGAAAATCACGAAGTGTTTGCTTCTTTTGGATATCGGTTGTGAATCGCCAGTCATTCCAATTTGGGTATCTTTTCCTAAACTGAGACCCCATCTATTTACTCCCCGCATACTTCACGCTTTAGGTTCTATGTTCGGTAAACCCCTGAAGGTGGATTCGGCTACTTCTGTAGGATCTAGACCCTCACCTGCGCGAGTTTTAGTCGAGCTGGATGTTACTAAAATCTATCCGTCACAAATCTGGCTAGGTCCTGAGGAGTCTGGGTATATCCAAAAAGTGCAATTGGAAAGTTTTCCTGATTTTTGTGAGTCTTGCAAGTGTCTTGGCCATCTTAAGGGTCATTGTGCCTCTTCTGCTTTGCCTATTTTTAATTCTAATCTTCCTCCCGTTGAGAATGTTAAGCCTCTTGTTGAGGGTGTTGTTGAGGTTCAAGCGGTTGAGAATCAAAACATGGCTGAGAATGAGTTGATTAGGAATCCTGTAAGTGTGGTGCCTCCTCTGGCTTTGGTCTCTTTGCAGGTAAATGAGGTTCTGTTACCTGTTCAGCTGGTTGTTCTGTCTCCTGATGTGGTGGCCTCTACTGTTCATGATGAGGTTTTGGATAAGTCGCCCCATATTCCAGTTTAGTTGCCTTTGGCGGGTGATAATGTGTCGAATGTTGAGGTGATTCTCCTTCCTAATAATGAAGAGGGTGTTGTTGTGGCTGTGGCTGAAGGTTCGGTATCTCCTTTACCTTGTGTCGAGGCTATGTGTATTCCGGTTATGACTGTGTTGAATAATGAGGAATGTGTGCAAGTGGATAATATGCAAGATAATTCGGTGTGCTCTAATACTTTAGTTGATGTCCCTATCAATTTGGTCGATATGCATTCTATGGCCAATCGTTTGGGGGACAATTCTGGATTTGATATTATGAACCATATGGATCGGCTGCATGGCTCGTTTGAATTTGAATCTGAGTTCGATTTTTCGGATTGTGGTTTGCCCTCTCCGGATATTTGTGGTGGTTCGGACCGTGGAAACGATTTTACTCTAGTTCGTGATAGGTCGATTATCTCGGCGGCTCCTTGTGGGAGATTTCGTGGAAGGGGACGGAGGAGAAAATAATTTTATGGATGGTGCAATTTTCCTTTTGGTTTTGTGGTTTGTTTTTCTGGTCATTTGATCTATTCGGTTGTGCACTGGTTGATGGGGCAATGATGTGGCTGGGGCTCGCATCCCTTTAGTCTTGCTGGTGGCAACCATTAGTGCAGTTCATAGAGTTGGCTAGTTTCTGGGCGGTGCTTTCACCTTTTGGATGGTCCGTACGAGACTTTTGGGATGCTGGAAGCCTCGGCCATTTACTGAGCCCTCTTTTGATTGTCTTTTTTTCTTTTTTGTTCTGTCTTTTTGGTCTTTTACTGTGTAACCGCTTTGTTTTTCTCTTAATATATTATTTTTGTTTTAAAAAAATGGTGGTGAGGACGATGTTAAACAATGGAGCAATGGTGGTAGTCAAAGGCTCTGTTTGATGTAGCTTTCATACTGCTTTTTAAAACAACATTTTAGTACAAAAGCTTCTTGAGCTATACATTTTTTAACTAGAAAATTGTTTTAGAAAAGAGTGAAAAAGCTATTCTAAACAGAGCCAATGTGAAAACCATTGTTTTCTATGCAATTGTTTTTATCAAATTTTATACAAATAAAATAAAATTTTGCTCCATCTGACTCAGATCACAGTGTCACAACGCAAAGGTTTAGAGTACCACAATGCTGCTTTCAATCTCTTAGCCTCAAAACTGTGGTTGGAGCATTCTATATTCTGACCTAGCCTGAAATGTTTTAGTGCTCCAGCATACAGTGTTGCAGCACTATATAGCTGTGCAGACAAAAAAAAAATTGAGACAAAGCCCTTGAACCCCCGACAACCTCTCAACTGGCTCCTCGTCAAGTTCGACTGATGGAATTGAGGTCCAAATAAACAATACAACTTAGTTAATCAATACAAACAAATTCCACACAGAATAACAAACAAACGAACCAATAATATTGGCAGAGATTCTAAAATAATCTATTAGCAATTATACATTATTTTCTTTATTTATATTTATTCATTTATAACCCTCTATTTTTGTACATTGTTTTTTATTATAATTTAAAGTTGCAACCTTTGCAAAATTTTGATTCAAGTTTCATTTCGTTCATTAATACGCAGCACATTTTTTTTTTTTTTTGTTGGTTAGGAAATTTCGATATCAACTAAGTGGTCTTTGATTAAGTTTCAAATATTTGATGTATGTATGAATTTATCATAATTTACTTTATTGTCCCCCCCAAAAAACTTTCATTTAATTTTTTTGGATCTTTGGATTTTCTAATTTCTTTCTCCTTTGTAACATTTTATGATCTTATATATTGATCATATTGTGTACCTCTTATGTAATATTTTGAACCTATATAGGAATGCAAGGCCTGACCCTAAACTTTCCAAAAAAAAAAAAAAAAGTCATCATAATGAATAAATAACTAATTACATTAATTATGTTCACAACATATCCCTAAATTTAATTATTTTTTATCTATCACTTAGAACTTATTTGATCAACGTAAATTCTCATATCTTGGAGCATCTTTGAATTTTAATAAAAATTATTTATAATCAAAATTTGGTTCTAAATCTTTCAAATTTTGATTACAATAAATTTATATTTGAATTAATTGATCGACAACACAATGCAAACAACATCAAAGATAATAAGAATCTAGCATGAAAAAATTCAAAAACGAAAAAAAAAAATCACATAATCATGACACACTAATAAATTCGTTATATTTGAATTAATTGATCGAACAATACAGAGTGATTGCAGCTTGCGGCCCTACGTGGTCACGAGTACAGCCTTCTACAGACATTTGCCGGTCGCAAGTGAGTTCCGTCGGACGATTGTGAGCAGCGTCAATTCGGGTTAACCGGAACCCAACCCAATTTTAAAAACAGATCAAAATCTTGAACCCGAACATGATAAGCATGACAAATGAGTTGACCCGAACACAAAGTTTTTCAAATTGGATCCGAATCTAGTCAAATATTAACACCCACTACCAAAAAATAAGCCCTTTCGCAGCGGTTTTTTGCAGCGGTTTTTGTAACCGCTGCGAAAAGCACGTTTTGCATCAGAAATGTGAATCCAATTGCACCGGTTTTAACCGGTGCAATTTGCACCGGTTAAAACCGCCGGAAAAGCCCCACTACCAAAAGATAGGTTCTTAAGCATTGGGCACTAATCTGGAGTTCGTTTTTGTTTTCATTTTTTGTGGCGGTTATAACTGGCACTAATCTGGAGCTTTGCAGCGGTTAAAACCGCTGCTATAGTCAGAATTTCTACCCCGCCGGTTCTTAAACCGCTGCGGAATGTCATTGCAGCGTTTTGCAATTACAGCGGATATATAGCGGTTTAGAACCGCTGCAAGAAAAATAGTAGGGGTTAAAACCGCTGGGATAGGTCCAAAATAGTGCTGCAGTAGCCCCATTTTTTGGTAGTGACCCCCTAAGAAATTCCCCAAACAAGAGGAGAACAAGAGGAGAACAAGTAGAAGAGAACAAGAATAAAAAGAGACCAATTATAAGATGCCGGCTCATATGATAGTTGTAGATGAATCCCCAATATAACGAGGTAAAAATTAAAATGATGCCAAAATGTTTTATTTTTTTGCCTATAAACTTTGTTTCTTTTTTATTTGTACACGATTAGTTTAGTTTTCCACCTACTTTTCCAAGATCCCATCAATGACGTCTTTAAGAAGTTCCATTCTCCAGTTTCTCCCTGCCCTCTGGCCTCTGCCTTGATGATTTCCACTTACCTAACTCTTCTGTCTTTGTTCCTTTACATCATCTTCGTCTCTGGATGCCTCCCTGTCCAGAGATCGGCGCTGCTACAACTAAAGAAGGGCTTCAATTTCTCTGAGCTGGAATCTTGGCAGCCAAATACGAACTGTTGTCAATGGAGCGGCATCCTTTGCGACGGTGGTTCGGGTAATGTCATCCATCTCGACCTCAGCTCTCAAAACATATCGGGTAGGATTGATCCGATCCTTTTTAATCTCACTTCGTTGCGTGTTCTCAACCTTGCCTTCAACAACTTCTTTGGAAGCTTTCTTCCAAGTTCTGGATGGGAAAAGCTTGGGAATCTCACACATCTGGATCTTTCAGACTCGGGATTCCAGGGGCAAGTACCCATCGGCATCTCTCGTCTCAAAAATTTGGTTTATTTGGATCTGTCTTACCTCGAGTTCACAGATCTAGAGCCAAATTTCGAAGCGCTTCTCCAAGGGCTCAGTAATCTGAGGGTGCTCTATCTTGATGAAGTGAACATCTCTGCTAGTGGAGAGGAATGGTGTGGAACTTTAGCAAGGTCAACTCCCAAACTTCAAAAGTTGAGCTTGGCATATTGTTCGCTCTCCGGCGGCATTGGAATTTCCTTATCCAAGCTTCGGTCTTTGTCCATTCTTGACCTTGAAGGGAACAATTTGAACACCAATATACCTGATTTCTTTGTTAATTTTACTTCATTATGTGTGCTTCGGCTAGGTTATTGTGGGCTTAAAGGTTTTTTCCCCAAAGACATATTTAAGCTTAAGAATTTAACAATTGTTGATGTCTCCTCTAATCCAATGCTTTCTGGTTCCCTCCCAGATTTCGCTATGGATAGTGCTCTGGAAAGTTTGGTGCTTTATGACTCAAAATTTTCAGGGTTTTTACCTGATACCATTGGCAATGTAAGGTCTTTAGAAATATTAGATCTTTCAAACTGTCATTTCTACGGGAAAATATCATCTTCAATTTGGAACTTGACTCAGCTGAAAATTTTGATCCTCTTCTCCAATAATTTTACAGGTCTGATTCCTCCTTTTCAGTCACCTTCATCTGTTGTTGAGGTAACAATCGCACAGAATCAAAAATCAGGTTCAATACCTAGAGTTTATGGAGGGAGAGGTCTTCAAAAACTTGTCATAATTGATCTATCTAATAACTCGCTTTCAGGCCCAATCCCTGAAACCCTATTTAATCTACCTCAGTTGCAGGCATTGCTGCTTTGGCAGAACCAGCTCTCTGGCCAACTTCCTGTGTTTGTTGAAGCTTCTTTATTGAAAAATATTGATCTCAGTAATAATAACCTCCAAGGAAAAATCCCAACGGCACTTTTTCAGTTGTCTGGACTTGAATTCCTCTCGCTTGCTATGAATAACTTTACTGGATTTTTCCAGTTGGACTCCATGTTATTTCTCAAGAACCTCTCATATCTTGATTTATCAAACAATAATATCAATGGAGAGATCCCTACATTGATTGAAAATCTTGTTTCTCTATACTTGCTCAACATGTCAAGAAATGCTTTGACAGGTCCAATTCCTCATCAGCTTGGCAATCTGACACAACTCAAGTACTTGGATCTCTCTAAAAATCATCTTTCTGGAGAAATCCCTCTTGAACTTGTTTCTTTAATGTTCCTTTCTGCTTTAAATCTCTCCTACAACAACCTAGTTGGAAGAATTCCTAAAGGTGGCCTATTCTCGACGTTCTCAAACACTTCATTTGAAGGAAATGAGGGACTATGTAGGTTTCCTTGCAACACTTTAGTTGAAATGATGAACAATATCTCGATATCGCCTCCAACTTTAGATGTCACAGAAAACAAAAGTTATATGATTATATTGGGAATATTATTTGGTGTTGGATTCGGAGGGTCAATGGCAATAGTTATTGTGCTTGATGTCTTGTGCTTTGATAGAAGCAAGAGGAGAAATAGGAGATCTGTTGATAGATAATTGGTGATTTTATACTCTTAATCTAAACTTTTTTCCTTTCCATCAAGTTGTACTCCACTTGTATCTAATTTGTGCTATTTAATGACCTTGTAATACTAAAATCTTAATCTATAATATTTATCAATGTTTTAAAAATCAGATCGTGAACCGGTCATAGGACCGGTCCGGTTCAATTTTAAAACTGCCTCTGCACTGAACCGGACTGAACCGAACCGGCCCAGGTTATTTTGAAATTTCAAAATTTTTAAATATTTTTAAAAAAATTTAAATAAATAAAGTAACATATATTTAAAACATTTAATAATTGTAATACTTCTTTTATTTTAAACATTTGTACCCAAACCATCATTAGGCATTGCACATGGCCCCACCACCCACCACTATATGTGAGCACTTAATAACTCAAAATGCTATATATAAAAGTGATGTGGTTTTATGTATGAGCTCATAACATATATATATTTAGCTCATAACATATATAATGCATATAAAATTTATTTTTTAACAAATTTTTTAATTAATAATTTTTTTATGCAAATGATTCTTATTAATTAGTTAACAATGAAAATTTATTTATTTATATACTATAAAAAATAATTTATCATTAATAATTTTATTTATTTATTAATGATTTTAGATATAAATTTATAAAATAAATTTGATATACAACATAAACTTGTAAAATATATTTAATCATATAATATAAAAAAATGATTTATATTAAATTTATAAACTTATGTTAGAATTAAATTTATAAACTTATAAAATAATTTTTTTTTTCTTTTAGGTGAGATTTTAAAATAATTCTTTTACTTAATTATATAAATTCTATGTTTTATAGTTTTTTTTAGTTTAATTTTTAGTCCAAACTTTAAATGATAATATTATTATTATGTTAAATTTTAATAATATTTATTATTTATTATATCATTCAGTTTTACCTCGGTTAGACTAGTCGAACCTTGAACCTCTCATTCTTCTGATTCGTTGTGCGCTCCAGTTTTCACAACCTTTATATTTATAATATATGCTATTTTACTTTTCTTTTTTTGAATGGTCAACTCACAAAGTATTGACCCCAGTCAAGAGTAGCTCAATTTTGACCAACTGATAGCCTAACGAGCTACGCTGACCTTCGTCTCATTTAATTTCTCATTTTTTAAGGCTAATGATTTGAATTATAATTTCTCATTTTTTATTTTTATTTTTTTATTTTATTTTTTTTTTAAACAGAAAATATATTAATAATAATCAAGAAAAGCGTACAATTTGAGAGAGAGATAAAGAAAAAAAGAAGAAAAAGAAAATACAATAAAGTGCGGGCTCAGGGGCGGTTGAGGCGACACACCAGCAACACGTCACAAGGGCCATCCAATAGCACCTCGAAGCTACCCGAAAAGAACCCACAGCTATGGTTGCCACAAGCACGGCGCAATGATGTGGCCCCAACCCATCATTGCCCAAATACGACGCAAAACCATCTGACTGAACCAACCTCCACAGTAAGCCAAAAACCATAGAAAACAGAAACAGACTAACGACGACGGCGGCCCCGACCACGACCGCGGGCCCTGCCCCGAAAGGCAACCACAGAAACAGGTCTAACATTAACAAGATTAAAGTCAAACCCAGGATCTGAACCACCACAGATTTCCGGCGTCGGCATGAAGTCATCATCAGAATCAGAAACCAATTCCCCCTCAGACGACTCCAGCCAATCCAAATTGTTACGAACATACGATCCCGAACCAACACCCAAAAAATTTCCAGCAAAATGCGAATCAACAACATTAACCGGAACATCAACTAAAGAATTAATTACCTCATTACATTCAGGATCAGCAGCTAAAATAATTTCCGGAGAAGTAACAGCAGGAGAAATCCCCACCAAATCAGCCACATTAACATCCTCAACACAATTAGGTAATAACACAGGAGGAACAAAAGGAGGAGCATAAGGAGATAAAGCAAAACTAACTTCATTCTCCACCCCACCAACTCCACCAATAACAGTGTCATCATCAAGCCCAACAACCACCTCAGTCTCATTAATTCCACCAACAATAATAGAAACACCAGCTTGGTCGATAGGAGCAAACCGACCATCAATAACAGGCAGAGCAACTTGCTCAGCACCATCCATATTATTAATAATAGGAATTTCACAATCAATAGCATCTCTAGCTAAAGAAGCATCATCCGCAATACCCAAAACATTACATTCACGAGAGAGAACAAGATCAACAGAAGTAATAGGTTCTTTGAAAAAATTTGCAGCTATAGGCTCAGCCGTGAGGGGTTTAGAACTTCGGTTAGGACAATCCAATTTTTTGTGACCTAAAGTTTTACAAGAAGAGCAAAAAACAGGCATGCATTCACAGACAACCTTCTGGACATACCCCAATTTTTCCGGCCCTAACCAAACAGAATCGGGGTAGGTTTTGGTAACATCTAATTCGACTAAAATACGAGCTACAGAAGGTCTAGATCCAGTTGCAGTGGCATTATCAGTTTGTATCGGTCTACCAAAAATGGAACCCAAACCGAACAAAATGCGAGAAGAGAAAAGGTGAGGGCGTAAACCAGGGAAAGACAACCAAACATGCACAACCGGTGATTCCTCAGAGAGATCAAGAACAGGGGACCATTTAATAACTTTCATGAAACACCCAAAAACCAAATAAGATCTATGAGCAAAAACCCTAGCATAATCTAAATCATTATGAAGCTTTATCAAAACATTCGTTTGATCTAAAAGAGTGACCAAAAATTCTCCCGATAATTTCAAACCGAAAAAAAATTTACGGATAGAGTCTAAAGTGGGGCGTTTGAGAGGAAATCTCCCAACCAAAGCAAATTCAAAAGGTTTAGCAAGATGAAGAAATTCCTCTTCCGAGAACCATAAAGATGGCATACCTCGGTTCGAAGATATGCGGAAATCCGGAAAAGAGACGATGGAATCACCAGATAAAGCATCCCTAAACGATTTAGGTTGCTTACCAGCGAGAAATCCAGGATCCAAAAGCTTTTTCGCCATAGCAAAAACCCCCCCGACGGCAGGAGACGGAAGAAGATGAAGACGGCGGGCTAAGCCCGAAGGGGGCGAAACCCTAGCAGACGCATGGCTTATAATTTCTCATTTTTTATTTAATAAACCTATTGATCAGAAATTCTTATTATGAAGAGCTTTTTATTATCAGAAAATAATTAATGAAAGGAGTCATTTTAACTTATTATTAATTATTAATTTTATTTTATTTATGTTTTAAGATCTAATAAAGCATATTCAGTATTTTTTAAATTTTCTTACGTCATTTATTTATGGTGGTGAGGACTATGTTAAATATTGGAGCAATGGTGGCAGTCAATGGCTTCATTTGGGATAACTTTCTTACTGCTTCTTAAAGTAACTTCCGACTACAAAAGCTTTTTGAGCTAAAAATTTGTTTTAGAAAAGAATGAAAAAGCTATTCCAAAATAGAGCCAAAACCAAAATTAAATAATTAAATAATTTAATTATATAATATATAAATAGTTAATTAAAATTTATATCATATTCATCTAAAAGCAAAGCGATTGAATCTAAAAACCAATTCTGATTACTTATTTTTATTTTAAAATTTATTTTGAAATGAGAGTAATATAGAAAACCTGTTCTGAGTGGGAATATTGACTTCTGATTCTTGTGCTGACAGATTTTAGATATCAGATCACTACAATTATCCGGATTATGCATATGTTGACAAAGCAAATTTACTGCATATGAAATATCCGGTCTCGTTATAGTCAAGTATTGTAGTGATCCTGTTAATTGTCTGTACATTTTTGGATCTGATAATGCAGTATCAGCTGGAATTTGTTCAGGGAGTCTGTTACAGCATGGGTTTGCTAATGGTTTGCAGTAGCTCATTCCCGCTGTCTTCAGGATATTGTTGGCATATGCTGTCTGGGAGAGAAAAAATGAGTCTTTTTCCTTGCTTATCTTGATACCGAGAAAATGGCTTGTTGTACCAAGATACTTCGTGGCAAACTGATTAGCTAATTGTTGAATTATGCTTGACATTGTTTCTGAATCATTGCCCGTCAACAGTATATCATCCACATAGATAACCAAGTACACCTGAATTGAATTTTTATGAAATGTGAACAATGACGAGTCTGCTTTGCCATGATTAAATCCAATGGATCTGAGATAGGTTGAAAACGTTTGAAACCATTGTCTAGGAGCTTGCTTAAGCCCATAAATGGCTTTCTTTAATAAGCAAACATAGTCCGGATTATTGTTGTCTTCAAACCCTTTTGGTTGCTTCATATAGATTGATTCATCAAGAGTGCCGTGTAAAAAAGCGTTTGTAACATCCAGTTGATGTATTTCCCACTTGTTTACCAAAGCAATTGTAAGCATTGTTCTTATTGTTGGAAACTTTGCAACCGGACTAAATGTTTCAAGATAATTAATTCCATACTCTTGATTATTGCCTTGAGCTACTAACCTTGCTTTAAATCTGGCTATAGATCCATTGGCATGATATTTGATACGATAAGTCCACTTACTCCCAAGAACTGGAACATTGCTTGGAGAAGGAACCAATTCCCATGTTCCTTGCTTTTGAAGTGCAAGAAACTCCTCAGTCATAGCTTTGCGCCAGTGATGTGTCTTAACTGCTTGAGTGTAGGATGTTGGTTTAATATCATCTTGAGTTTGTAACTCTTGTTTGTGATGAATAAGATTAAACATTGTTCTTGGTTTGAGAGAACCTGTACGCGATCTGGTTGTCATGGGATGGTTATTCACGGGCTGCTGTGGCTGAATGTTGGCTTCAGAGATGCTGTTAGAACAGTTATCATTGCAGTTTGGAAAGACAGAGATATCATTAGACTAAAAACTCGTGTCTGTATTATGGCGATTATTTGAAATGGTAGAAGATAGATTCTGTGGCACGGAGGATGTATTTTGTGGAGCATGTATAGCAGAGGTCAGAATAAGAAGTTGAGAACTGGATGTATACATATTTAGTTGAGGGGTGATTGATGGCCCTGTTTTGAACGGAAATAGTGTCTCATCAAATTTAACATGTCTGGATACATAAATTTTATTTGTTGATATGTCCAGACATTTATATCCTTTTGAAACACTTGAATATCCAATGAATACACATTGCAATGATCGAGATTCAAGTTTGTTTCTTTGACTAGGAGGAAGCCAAGGATAACACGCACAGCCCAGAACTCTAAGAGCCGAATAATCAGGCTTCTGATTGTATAGAAGTTAAATTGGAGTCTTTGCTGAAATAGTTTGAGATGGAAGTCTATTGATAAGATAGGATGCAGTAAGCAAAACATCAGGCCAGAACACTTTAGGAATAAATGCCGTATGCATAAGTGTTCGAGTAGTTTCTATAAGATGCCTATGTTTTCTTTCCGCTAGACCATTTTGTTCCGGCGTGTAGGGACAAGACACTTGATGTTGTATGCCTTGTTGGTTTAAGAAATTCACAAACTGAGAGTTTATGTATTCTTTTCCCCCATCAGTTCTAAACCGTTTTATACAGTAACCAGTTTGTTTCTCAACAAGAATTTTGAACTTAATAAAGATAGAGAAAACGTTAGATTTGCATTGCATAGGAAAAATCCAATTGAATCTAGAAAAATCATCTATGAATATGACGTAATACTTGAAGCCCTGATTAGAAATAGCAGGAGATGGACCCCACACATCAGAATGAATGAGTTCAAGGGGATGAAGAGATCTATGAGAAGAACTAGAAAACGACAGTTTATGACTTTTTGAGACACTACAGTGAACACAAACAGAATTATTTGTAGGTATATGCAGCGATTTGTTGTTTTTGGAAACAATGTTTATAGCTTGTAGATGCGGATGGCCAAGTCTTTGATGCCAAAGAAAAGAGATTTGTTTGTGAGCAGCGAGAGCATGCCTGGGATTCAGACCAACAGTCTTGCCAACTGGGTATAAACCTTTATGGCTTGGTCCCGATAGAAGAGTTTTGCTGGTCTTCAAGTCCTTAATAGCAAAACCCGAAGCATCAAAGAAAACAGAGATATTATTATCTCTGGTTAGATTAGAAATTGATAGCAAATTGTGTGATAGTTTTGGAATATGAAGCAGAGGAGAGAGTTGAAGCTTACGGTAGGGTGTGGGAAGAATGCCATTTCCAGAGTGAGCTATAGGTAATGATCTGCCATCTCCAATCGTCATAGAGTCACTGCCATTATAAGTTTCAGCTTGAGATACACCATCCAACGAGTTAGTCAAATGCACAGAAGCACCTGAATCCAAATACCAATTCGGATTAGTTTGTTCATTTGCAGCTACCATCGCCCTTGAGTTCTGTGAACCATTGTGATGAGATTCTTGAGGATTATATTCAGCATTTAGCCTGTGCCAACAATTATATGTTGAATGTCCTCGTTTGTTGCAAATTTGGCATGTGATAACATTCGTAGATGACGTTCCTTTTATATTCTGATGACCAGAACGTCGGCCTCTGCGTCCGCGTCCTCGAGTCGAATACAGAGCAGTAGATTGTTTTGTGACTGTAATTTGCTAAATCGAATCCACCTGAATGTTTATTTCTTCACTCATAAGAAGAGAATATAAGTCATCTAGACTTATAGGCTGTAGACTGGTGCGGATCGACGTTTTGAATGCTTGATACGATGACGGAAGACCCTTTAGAATATAGAGTATTATATCTTCTGTATCCACTTGAGATCCAGCCGCTGCTATATTATCAACGATGTTCTTGATCTCCGTCAGATATTGCGCCATTGTGAGCGTTTTCATCTGGATATTATGAAGCTCATTTTTGAGTTGTATAACCCGTGAACGATTTGACGATTGCAGTCTACGTTCTATCGTCATCCAGATTGCAGAACATGTGTCAAGATTTATCACATATGGCAAGACCGCCGGAGACAGAGTCGAACAGAGAGCAGCCGCCAAATTTTGGTCTATCAACACCCATTCGTTGTATTTCGGATTAACTTCTGTAGATCCTTCTTGATTTTGTATAAACTTGGCTGGAGGAGATACGGAAGAAAGAAGAAAATTCGAAAAACCATTTGCATTAAACAACTTTAGCACCTGCGATCTCCAGATTGAATAATTCTCTGGACCAAGTTGTGTAGGAACTATAATCTTGATGTTTGATATAACGAACTTGAGCGACGACGGTATGCTGTACCGATCTTCAGTTGTTACTTCCGATCGATCTCTCGTCTGAGATGATGATGAGTTCGCCATAACCAGAACTGCAACGAAACAAGATGCTCTGAAGAAGAAAAAAGAAAAAAAAATCAAGAATCAAGACAGGCTGCGATTATCCCTGCTCTGATACCATGAAGAAATGTTGCGGAAGAAATGAGAAAAGAGAAGAACAGAATGACTCAGTAAATCTTGATTATCTTTCTATATCTTGCATACAACCATGGACATGTATTTATAGCATAGACTAACAAATGAATTGATTACACGTGTACAAGTACAGCTAACTAACAGCTGGCAGAAACGTTCTTGTTTGCTGTATTAGTATTAGTTTCTGTTATTAAAATGCAACTTCCTGCATAGTTGTCCTCAACGAGTCCAGAAACCCCAGCTGATGCAATTCCTCTTACTATCGACATTATTGAAGAAGCCATAATTGATGCAATTCCTCCAGTTGTTGATATCCGGTTTCCATCTATCTATCGAATTCATACTCTTCTTCAGGTAAATAATTTCAATCTACTAATCTACATATAATTCCCATCAACCCAGCACCCGTATTTAGTTTTCCTTGTTTTTGATGCAAACAATGCCTGAGATTATCAAACAAAGTTCAAAACCAAAAATTCGGCATTTCTTTAGTTGGACGGAATAGTTATGCATAGTTCAAATTGTTTGGATGGCACATGAGATAAGCAGAGAATACGGAAGAACCAATTTTGAAATTCCAAAATTATTTATGTTAGCAAGTTAAAGTCAAGTGTTCATTAAGAAACCTATATTTTAGATTTTAAAGGTCAATAAAGGTTGGAAGAAAAAAATACAATGTTCATAATACAAAGTAATTGCACAGAAGAAGATTTCCAAAGAAATGCAGCTCTCTTGTCAAAACAATGGCCTTCAAACCTGTATCATGCGTTCCATCAGATGTAGCTCGTGCTAACACCACTTTAGCATCTCCAATATTAGCTACTAAAACCTAGAAAAAGTTTAGCAAGGTAAATAACCTCTGTTAGGCAACACAGTAGAAGCTGATAAACAATATTATATACATAAAAGATGACTCACATGATCAGCAATAAACAAAAATAAATAAAAGACAGCACAAACTGACCGTTTGCTCCAAGACCCATGCACAGACTGCAGTTGCACCATCTTGCCAATTTCCTACAATAGTAACATAGTATATGAAACATGTCCATCAGTATTTCCGAACTCTAAAAAAAATCTTCAATTTTCAGAATATGGCCAGCCTAGGATGTTCCATAACAATGAAAATTGAAGAGAGGAGAAAGGCTTTCAACTTTTATATTATTACATTTGAGGTCTTGCACCTCAATTTATACAACTAGATTCTAAATCATAATTGAAAGCTCATAGATTACCAAGCCCATAGGTTACCAAATTGGCCAAAATTTATGGAGATATAACCATTAAAAATAAAAAACTAATAAAGCACTAGAATAAACTTGTTTGCAGTAAAATGATAGAAATGATAGAAGTGCCTAGCCAATAATTCATCCATAACACATTTAATAAGAATAGAACAATTAGAAGGGTTTCCCAACGAAAATTTTACACGGAGGCTGATTTCTGAATTACTTTTCCCTGAATATATTGACAAGAAATCAGCACAAAAATCATACACAAGCAATACAAAAATTACAGAAAGATCACCTAGTGAAGCCTCAAAAATGCTTAACAACACTCTTGATGACAAAAAAATTAGTTAACTTACCAAAATATTGAAGTGTATAGAAGAGGAAACAACACCTTATAACAACGACATTACCATTAGGACATGCTAAACAATGCAAAAATAGTTATATCTTACCTTGGAATTTGCATGTTAAGGAAAGTAAGCAATTGAGCCAATCTGATGGCCAACAAGCAGATTATATAAATCAGAAAACCCTGGGAGTTTGAATACCTCATTTCTCCAACACTTCCATCTCCAAATATTTAAATTGTCATACATAGAAATATTATATTACTATCTAGAGCCGAACATAAAATAAAAATTCTTATAATATTTCAAAACAAAACATCATGTCCATTTATGTTGTCTTCCTTTCTTCTACACCTTGGATGTCAATTAGGCGAAAATTGATCATTATCTCCCTGTTATTAATATAGAAATAATCAGTCTAAATGAAAGTTATAAATAAATTAATAAATGAAACTATCTAATTTTTTAATTTTACATACCATAGTTGAGCTTCCTGGTGGTGGATGTTGTCCCTGGTAATTTTTCATGAATTGTCTTACCTCACTTTGTAGTGTTTGAACCACCTCCTCAAGTCTTACAACTCGCTCAAGTGCAATATTGCTTCCACTACTGCTACCTGGAGTTGTGGTGCTATGAGGGAAATATCTGCTCGGAGTGACACCAAAACCCTGTGTTCGTACCCTCCCTGGGTGTTCTAGCCCCATGATTGTCTTGAAGACTTTCTCATTGGCCTCAAAATTTCCATCTTCTGGCATCAACCCTTCCTCGGCAAGCATTTCACAAGCATGTAACTAAATTTAGAAAAAAATATATACATAGTTAGCATTCATTAAACCGATCATGTGAAATGCTTACGATTTTACCCATTTTTGTCCGGCCTCTTCGGATGACCATGATCCATCTTTATGCTTGCGATTGATTTTCCATAATAACAGGCGATCTCGTATAGACTACAATAAATGAAAATTAATTTTCATCATAAAAATATAAATATATTGCTCTTTTGATTACGTACTGTTTCTTTCTGTCTCCTTATACAGCTCACCCGACCCATCGTATGCGGACACTTTTGTTTATTTGCATTTTCCGCATTTCTTACTGCCCTCTCCTACAACAAATAATCATATATTAATTTTATTTTTGAAAAAAAAATTAACACGGTTTATTTTGTTAACTCACCTTGTCTTGGGGTTGTGACCACTTATTAACTAGTTGGCACCACTGCACTGGGTCTACTCCTGCAAGGACAGCCCCCATGATCTTTTGTACTGGTCTACTATCCCAATGTTCTGCTTTCAAACTGGTTTTATAATTGCGCCACTTGACACCAATAGATTGTAGCATCCAATGTTTTATATTTGCTGGGAAATCAAATTTGGCCTAAAAAAAATTAAATGATTTTAATTATCAAACATACATAAATAATATTTGACTATTTGTTATGATATTTACCTCAACTTAAGCTAACATCCTTTTTTTTAAGGGTTCCATGCCTTTATTATGCCAATCTGAGAATGAGATCGGTGCCAAAATAGGATCTCTGGCAACAGCCCCTAAGTATGAACCAAGCAGAATAGACTCTGGTATATTACATGGCACCATATTCTTATTGACCTCAATGTGAACCTGTGTACCTGGTGGCATGCTTTGTATGTCTGCACAAGTAGTTCGGCCTCTCTTTTTTATCGGAGCACCCTCATCATCTAAAAAAATAAAGAAGTAAAAGGCAATTATATTAATAAATTGTTGAAATAGGCATATATAAATAAATATTTAAGTGAACAAAAACCTATGAACCAAATTCCATCATTCGCTGGTGGCTGACTCGGGGACTGTTCATTGTTATTGCAGTCATTAGCATTTGACAAATTTGGATGCACCGGAGTCGATGTATTATTAGAAGTTCTACTAGTCTGCTCTACACTGGAAGATCCTCGATGTGTAACCTTTTTAGCACGTCGGAATGACTTACTTCTTGTCATTTCTATTAGTATGAACAAAAAAATAAGGACAATTATTAAAATATCATACACACATGCAACCAATATCAGTTGTATGATCTAGAATATGTTTTAAATCATTATACTCAATTTTATTAAACACCTGAAAGAATAGAAACAAGATGAAATAGATTTCTATAAAAAATTGGCAGGAATTTGTACCGTGATGGATCCAGACAAAATGATCCTGTAAAAAAATAAGTCAGGCATGTCTTTAGATCAAAAACCTGATGACACACATGGAACATGAACAAAATAACATCTAGGAACAATATAAAATTTGAGTTATAGTTAAGAAAAAAATATTCTAGGTAAACATAATATAAAATATTGCCATATAATTGAGAAAATGTACAAGATCCACTAAAAAATAAGTGAATAGGTTTTTTCCATGAGGAAAACCCAATTATCAAATCTATGATATTAGGCAGTATGTACTTTATACAGTTTGAATCGTTAAGTAGCTTATTTGTGCTGTCATGATATAAATATATGCTTATAAGGTCATCAATTCTAAAATAAAATTTCCTGTGGTCTTACATATTAAATTGTGGTGACTTGTGATTCACTGGTTAAGCTTTGAGTAGTTACTAAACCCTCTCCCCTTTTAGGAAATAATGTTTAGCGTTGGTATTACAGAAAGCACTAAGATTGTAAAATTGCTTAACCAAAAATAATATATCTTTCTTATTGGACCATTGATTACTAAGATTACTGAGATTTATGGATATTAATTTACAGCTGACTATGTCCATCAGTAATTTTTTTCACACATGGATTAGTCTTAAGGTCTGTTTTGAAATGCTGTAGTTATTTGCCAACTTAGTTATTAAATTATTGTAAGAAAATTAAAGTTTTTAAAATTGATGTGGGTAATATATATTTTTTATGTAGAAAATGTCAAATAATGATATTTTTTAACTATTATAATACTATAGGATATCTTTTGGTTAGTTCCTCACTACATGAATATTTGAAAAATAACAAGTGTTTTAGCCAAATAAAAAATTGTTTATAATTTTTGATGTAAAATCATGAAAATATTATCCCAAGCATAAAAACACCAAGGTTTAACGTATATTATTTTCAACATGAACAAATATCGTCTCTTAGAAAACATGGTAAATGAGGTTATGCTATACAATTCACTATTTAAAATTGTGTAATCTGAGGCATATTGTTTTTCGAAAATTTTGATATAGTGCATGCCTCATAGCTAGTTATGTGAGGCATGCCTCCCCTCAGTTTTTGTGCGGCAAGTGCAATTTATATTAGATTTTCTTTGCAAGTATAAATTAATAAAATTAAAAATCCTTCTATTAACTCATCATATCCTAATACCTCACGCCTCACAATCTAAGGTCCAAAGTTGAATCGAGTACCTTTCTTCTCTCACATATTCTTCTTGACCAGTCTTTCTCACACATGGTATTGCCTCCTTGCCAATTTATCTTCTTCCACTATGAACGCTTCCTCTACCACATCTCTTCTTCGGATAATAAACCTTAAACATCATTCCTAATTCTACTTTTTTTGCTTTGTTTATTTAAGATTTTTTGTTTATTTGAACTTTTGCATGTTTTAAATTTTTTTTCAAAGCAAATTTTAAACTCTAGGGGTTTGTAAGAGATTGTTAGATGTAAGTAGAAAAGCACAATGAGACATAAAACACTTGACATTGAGGCATAGTGTGCAAGTTGAAATTGGAGAGAATGACAAGATATATGTTTACCAAAAGTTCAATTATAATGAAATATTATTAAAGAGAGCATTACAAGAATGAAAGAGCACATTTCTGGCTCTAAAAAAATGTTACATCTTGCGCCCAAGTGCCTGATGCAGTGAAAGAGCAAATTTGTGCATGCATGAACAATGCAACAGTGTTAGCACAAAGATGGTTTGATAACATAATATATGTTGATTCTTTTGCCTAGTACAAAATGATAAGCACACAAAATAAACCTAATATCTTTTCATAAATAGAAATGGTACAATAGTAACATTAGTTGTCTAATAAATCTTCCTAAAATCCTCTCATTCAAGTTTTAAACCTAAACTAATCATGCAATATTGTCTCCCTCTCTTTATGTTTAGGAATTAAGTAAGACCTAATTCAAATCACCAAGCAAAAATAGAACAACAAGAAGATATAAAATTATTGAGATTGGATTTTAAAAAAAAAAACATAGCAAGAATATATAACAATACAGATTATTAGAGGAACAATAAAAGAAGATCAACACAAAAAATGAAAAACCTAATATAAATCTCACCTAATGTTTGTTTGGTTTCAGGTATTATTCAAGAAGGAGAGAAGGTGTGAACTGGGAGCGAACGAGGGCGGAGAATGGAAGCAACAGCTTCGGCGTCGGCGTCGGCGTCGGCGTCAGTGTTGTCGTCAACGTCAGTTGGAGAGGAGGAGGGCCGTGCGCGGAGAAGATCGCTAGGTCGAAGGAATGCCGGAGAAATTTTCGTTAGAATGGAAGCAACAGCTTCGGCGTCGGCGTCAATCTCTGCTTCGGCGTCGGTCTGGGTGTCGGTGTCGGTGTCGGCGTCGGAGTCAGCGTCGACGTCAGCGATCGTTGGGAGGGAGACGGATGGGGAGGAGAGTCGCGCGCGCGGATCTTTTCCATCCGAATAATAAAACTAGGGTTTTATTTGCTTTCGTGGTTTTTTTAGGATTCACGCGGCTAATTTTGAGCGGGTCTATTACAGCGATTTATTAATTTGAAGCTAATAACTGCTACGGAAGCCCTAATTTTTTAGTAGTGCACTCGCTATACATTTACAATTAAATAGATATAAAATGAGCAATAATGAACATAAAACACAAAGTCATGAGAATGTTCCAACAATTATATATTGACTTGAATAACTAGCATGTCATGACCTTACATGTTTCAAATAGTTGCAGCCATGTGAATCATTTTTTAATAAGAAGAAATGGTCTGTGTAACATGCATTTAGAAATATCTTAAGTGCTCCGCATATTAATTACTAAAAAAAAAAAAGAAGCTTCGACACGTCTCTGTTAGGTGAAATTATTATGTGAGGTCAGTAGACGTCGTCTAGAGACAAATCAGAACACATCATATCATCAATATGTTATGTATCGGCACT
Organism: Dendrobium huoshanense; assembly: GCA_016618105.1. Lineage (NCBI taxonomy): Eukaryota > Viridiplantae > Streptophyta > Magnoliopsida > Asparagales > Orchidaceae > Dendrobium > Dendrobium huoshanense. Next base: position 51,205,902 of record CM028360.1, on the reverse strand, counting down.
ATGTACTATTATGTATTGGGTGACATGTCACATCCTGATTGGCCTCCAAATGGTTCAGTGACCGCACATAATAGTCTCTCCTTCATTATGTGACAATATGCTTCGTGAACTAACAATGCACATCATGAATGAATTTTTTCAAAATACAAATCAAATGTATTTTAATAAATAAATAAATCCAATTTGATTCCAAACAACCCTAAGCATTTCAATAGTTTTAAGTTGGCTATCTTTGATAAGCAAAAAAAAAAATACGTTTGATATCATTTTCATTTTCTTAAAATAAAACAAAAGATCCATTTGGCATTATTTTCACCGCTAACCTTTAATCTCGACCTCATATGATAATAAATACTTATTAAATAATATGTATAAGGAAATATGCAACGTATACGTATGATTATATAAATATTACATATTTAACTGAAAAATTAAAACTATAGATTTATAATTTTTTTCTGAAATATTTCTCCGCATCAATGAATTATTACACAGATAATTTCTCATCTTTCTATTTTTATGCATTAATTTTTGCTGTATTTTAAATGGTAAATTAATAATGAATTATTTCTCAATTATATCCGAACTTTGGAGGAGTTTCTTGTTATGGAAGTGGCATTAGAAGAATCAGGATTAGGGGTGTCAATTTTTGACACGACACGAAAATCCGACCCGGACCCGACCCGGATCCGCCGGGTTGGACCCGACCCGATTTCAAAACGGGTCGGGTTCGGGTTCCAGAAATCGACCCGTTTCAAAAACGGGTCGGGTTCGGGTTGACCCGGCGGGTTGCCGGGTCAACCCGCCAACCCGTTTAATTCAAAAAATTTCGATATCCCGCCCGCTGCCCCGGCCCCCTGCCCGCTGCCCCGCTGCCCCCGCCCGCTGCCCCGCTGCCACGCGCCGCTGCCCGCCCCGCTGCCCCCGCTGCCCGCCCCGCTGCCCGCCCGCTGTGCGCTGCCCCGCTGCCCCCGCCGCGTGCCGCGCGCTGCCCCGCTGCCCCGCTGCTCCGCCGCGTGCCGCGCGCTGCCGCGTGCCGCGAGCTGCCGCGCGCTGCCGCGCGCTTCCGCCGTCGCGGTGCCGGGTCGTGTCGGGTCAACCCGCCAACTCGCCGGGTCGGGTCCGGGTTCGGATTTTCGACCTGTTTCTCTACCCGGGTCGGGTTAGGGTTGACCTGTTTTCCACCCGGGTCAATTCGGGTTCGATCCGAACCCGACCCGTGACCCGAAATTGACACCCCTAATCAGGATAGCACGTGGTCGGTTACGCTGTGGCAAGGCTGGCATTTCATTCTCTACACGTGCTCTATTATAACAAACTCTGTATTGATATATTACTTTGGAGCTATATATATACCACAGTGATGTAGTAAAGCTTTAGCTAATGGAAATATATTTCAGCTCAATTCTTCTGCATTTACTTTCCATTGTTCTTCCTTATGTCTCTACATTCTTAGCAGTTTAGACTTTCTATCATGGTATCAGAGCAGTAGTATCCTGCTGTTCACTATGAGCTCACCATCGACATCTTCAACGGTTCAACTAGCCAAAGCAGCTACCACTGTTGGAATGCTGGAAGCTACAGTTCCATCACAACTCAAGTTTTTTATTTCAAATGTGAAGAATGTTATTGCAAATCCGTTAATGGCAGAAAATTATCCAACCTGGAGATCACAGGTTGCAAAACTTTTTCGTGCAAATGGTTGTGAAGGTTTTCTGGATGGCACAGCTCAGTGTCCAGTTCAATTTCTTGCTGATTCGAGTGGTTCTCGGACTTTAAATCCACAGTATACTACCTGGATTCTCATTGATCAGAACTTGGTTGCGGCTCTGTATTCAGTGATCTCACCGGCTATACTACCTTACGTATTAGCTCTTGAACATTGTTCAGATATTTGGACTACTATTGCCAAGCGCCTCCAGTCTTCAACTCGATCGCGTATTATGCAATTGAAAAAATGAACTACAACATCTTACTATGAAAGATAAATCTATGACGCAGTATTTGCTGGAAATTAAGTCCAAGGTTGATTCATTGGCAGCTGCTGGTTCGTCACTAGATTCGGAAGAAATTATTCATCATACGCTAAATGGATTGCCGGCGAACTACCAGGCCTTTAAAACAGCCATTCGAACAAATCTTCAACCGCTTTCGCTGGATGATCTATACACTTTGTTGTGTAGTGAAGAGTTAAATCTAGCGCATGAAGTAGCTCGAGAAATGAGTTCGCTGCAACTTACAAATCCTACCACTGCTCTGGTTGCATCTCGTGGTCGTGGGCGAGGTTGATTTAATGCCTCTCGTGGAAGATTTGCTCCAACGTCCAAGCCGCCTTCAAATGCCTCTCGTGGATGATCAACGAGGACAAGTGTTGCTTGTCAAATTTGTGGCAAGTCGGGTCATACCGCAGCTCGCTGCTAGTACCGCCATGATCCTCAATATTCAACTGATCCGCCAACTTCTGCTCTGTTTTCTTTAGCAAATACACCGCCTGCAACTGAGTGGTATCTGGATAGTGGTGCGTCATCTCACCTTACCTCTGATCCCAATCTTCTTCAGTCGTCTCAGTCTTACACTGGAACAAATCAAGTTGACCTTGGTAATGGACAGCAAATTCCTATCCAAAACACTGGTAATGGTATTCTACCTACTCCGGCAAGTAGTTTGCAATTATCTCAACTTCATCTTGTTCAGAATCTTTATTTTAATCTTCTTTCTGTTCATCGTTTAGCTGCTGACAATCAATGTGATATTTCTTTTTCTCCTCATGGTTATTTCATTAAGGACTGGAGGACACAGCAACTTCTTCTTCAGGGACCCTGTATTAACGGGCTCTATCTTGTTTCCTCTGCTTCAGTCGCACCATCACATGCGTCTTCATTAGCTCTTTTCTCCATGCAAGTTGTTCCCAATCTCTAGCATCGTCGTTTGGGACACCCTTCTGCTCGTATTTTATCTTCTCTTGCAAAGCAATGTTCTTATATTTGTCCGAATGTAACAATTTCAGTTTGTCATGTATGTCAGCTGGCCAAGAGCCATCGTCTTCCATTTGTTCAATCTTTAAATCGCTGTAACGAATCCTTTGCTTTAATACATTCGGATATTTGGGGTCCATCTCCTGTTCCTTATGCATCTGGTTATCGTTATTACATAGTATTTATTGATGATTACTCGCAGTTTATCTGGGTTTATCCCCTTATTAAGAAATCAGACGTGTTTCTCAAATTTTGTGAATTTAAATGTATGATTGAGTATCAATTTCACTCTTCTATAAAAATCCTTCGCACGGATGGTGGTGGCGAGTATTTGAGTACTCAATTTCAAACATATTTGAAGCATTATGGCATACTTCATCAATTTTCTTGTCCTTACACTCCGTCTCAAAATGGTGTTGCTGAGCGTAAACTTCGTCATCTCTCTGAAACTTTACGCTCTCTCTTATTTGTTGCTTACTTACCTCAATATTTATGGGTTGAAGCACTTCTTACAGCACTTCATCTAATAAATTGATTACCCTCTCCTAATACTTCCAATGTCTTTCCTTATGAGCTGCTTTATCATAAATCCCCATCCTATAATCATCTCAAGGTGTTTGGTTGTTTATGCTATCCTTGGCTTCATCCATATAGCTCAAATAAACTTTCTTCGTTCTCTCATTCCTGTGTATTTCTTGGCTACACTTCTCTACAAAAAGGCTATCGCTGCCTTGACATTGCTACAAATAAAATATACATATCACGCCATGTCATTTTTAATGAGTCTGTATATCCATTTTCTTCCAATATTCCATCCACAGTTTCCTCTGGTTCTCCACCTAATATTCCACCTTTATTACTTGTTCCCACATCTTCTACTTCCATTCATAATTCTGTCATTCCATCTCCAAATCCATCACTGTCATTATCCCAAACATCAACAACTCCTCACCTATAGCTACCACATCAGTTTCTTCATCTCAGTTACAGCTTCCATCTCCTTCCTCTATGCATCCAATGCTTACCCGGCTTAAGCATGGAATAATAAAACCAAAACAAATCTTTAATTTGGCTCACGTTCTCTATCCATATGATCCCACTACCTTTTTGCATGCTTCTAAATTAGAAAACTGGCGGAAATCTATGTCCACCGAATTTCAAGCACTTCAGTTACAAGGTACATGGGATCTTGTACCACCTTCTGCAGCTTATAATGTGCTTGGTTGCAAATGGGTCTACCATACCAAACACAATTTTGATGGAACATTTGCTAGATACAAAGCCCGTTTGGTCGCTCAAGGATTCAATCAAGCTCCCGGTTTGAACTATCAGGAAACATTTAGTCCTGTGGCAAAGATACCCACTGTTAAGGTGTTTATACTTGTTGCTCTTCAACATTCTTGGCCCATTGCTCAGCTGGATATATCCAATGCATTTCTTCATGGACATCTTAATGAATGGGTATATATGCAGCAACCTCTAGGGTTTACTGATTCAGTCCATCCTGATTATATTTGCAGCCTTAAGAAATCTATTTATGGCTTAAAACTGTCACCTCAACAATGGTATGCCACACTGTCTCAACACCTTCAATTGTTTGGTTTTAAATTCAGTGCAGCCGATCCATCGTTAATGGTGTATAATTCTGGCTCAATCATTCTTTATATTTTAATCTATGTTAGAGATATTTTGTTAACCTGTAATGATCAAGTTACCTTGGATAGTCTGATTGCAAGCCTGAAATCCAGCTTTTCTATGCATTATTTGGGTTCTCTCTCCCAGTTTTTAGGCATTCACGTTACTGCCTCTTCGTCCGGCGTTCATCTCGGCGTTCATCTCGATCAAACGCAGTATGCTCGTTCAATTATTCAAAAAGCTGGAATGGAAAATAGTAAGACTGTTTCGACTCCGACTAGTCTGAAATCGGCTGTTTCTTCTGTTAATATGCAGCAGTTCTCCAATCCGATTCTTTATCGTCAGCTGGCTGGATCACTACAATATTTGACGCTGACTCGTCCTGATATTGCCTTCGTTGTTCAACAGGTTTGTCAGCATATGCATAATCCCCTTCAAATTCATTTTGAGCAACTTAAACGGCTGCTTCGATACATTAATGGCATCATCAATTATGGGCTTCCACTCTCTCGAGGTTCCATGGAACTTCTTTGCTATGCTGATTCGGATTGGGCTGGGGACTCCAATGATCGCAAATCAGTTTCAGGTTATTGTAACTTCATTGGCAATTCTTTTATCTCTTGGCAAGTAAAGAAACAGTCTACAGTTGCTCGGTCCTCTACTGAGGCGGAATATCGGTCTTTAGCCACGGCTGCCTCTGAAATCATATGGCTTCGACGCTTACTTTCAGACTTTCATCTTCCTCCAATGGCTCCCACACCATTGTATTGTGATAATACGTCGGCCATTGCGCTTGCCAACAATCCCGTGTTTCACGCCAGGACTAAACATATTGAAGTTGATTGCCATTTCATTTGGGATTGTATCCAAACTAAACAAATTATTGTTCAACATCTGGCTACCCAGGATCAAATTGTTGATCTCTTTACTAAGTCCTTACCGATTAAACAGTTCAAGTTTCTTTCTAGCAAACTGATTGCGGCCAATGCCTCATCCGTTTGACGGGGCCTGTTATGGAAGTGGCATTAGAATAATCAGGATAGCACATGGTCGGTTAGGCTGTGGCAAGGCTGGCATTTCATTCTCTACACGTGCTCTGTTATAACAAACTCTGTACTGATATATTACTTTTGAGCTATATATATACCACAGTGATGTAGTAAAGCTTTAGCTAATGGAAATATATTTCAGCTCAATTTTTCTGCATTTACTTTCCATTGTTCTTCCTTATGTCTTTGCATTCTTAGCAGTTTAAAATTTCATCATTCTCAACGTTTGCTAAATGCTGATCCAGATTTAGAAATAATATCAACGTCTTCTTCCTAGAAAATAATGGATTGGAATTCCACAAAGAAAAAGCTGATTTCAGACCAGCTTTACCTCGCACGTTTTTCTTCGACACAAAATGATAGAATCATTGTCATTTTCTAGAAAACAAACCAAAAGTCTTTATGATCGTACTCCATTAAAAAATAAGCTTTTTTATCTCTCTACAAAAAAGTAACTTTGGATGGCCAAAAAGAGTTCAACCACAGATCTAAGTCCTTCAAATGATGAGAGAACCATTCAAGTAAACCTAATGGCTTCTTCTTTCTTTTAACCTTTATAAGTGCTAACAGTTTTCTTTGGCATTGCATCTTAAATCAAACTTCTACGCCTTCTTCTATATGGAGCTATTTCATATCAACTATGGTTTTTTCTTCCAGCTACTACTTCTCTCTTTGTCTTGTGTTTGAATTTTTATCGATTAACTGCAATGCTCTTGGGAAATGCCTCGAGACAGAGAGCTCAGCACTTCTCCAGCTGAAGCGAGGCCTTACTTCTGGTCACCTCGATATATGGAAGCTAAGCACAAATTGTTGCATCTGGGAGGGTGTGACATGTGATGAATCAACAGGAAGGGTCATAGGCCTTGACATAAGTAATCAGTTCATTGCTAGTATGATTGATCCTAGCCTTTTTAATCTCACATCTTTACGCGCTCTCAATTTTTCCAACAACCAATTTCATGGAATCTCCATTCCGAATTACGGGTGGGACCGGCTTGCAAATCTTTCGAGCCTAGATCTTTCCTATGCCGGATTTGCTGGGAAGATTCCTGTTGGTATCTTTAGCTTGACGAAGATGACATTCCTTGACCTCTCCTCTCCTTATGATGAATTTGGGGGGCTTTCGCTCACTAGTAAACCAATATTTTTGTGAAACATGAGTAGCTTAAAGGAACTTCATCTTGAAAATGTCGATCTCTCGCCATACCAAAATGAATGGCACGATGCTCTAGCCAATTTCACCCCTGCACTTGAGATGTTAAGCATGATTCATTGCTCTCTCTTTGATGCTAGTTGCTTCTCTCTCTCCATGCTCCCTCATTTATATAGTCTTGACCTTACATGAAATAATTTGGACTTTAAAATTCTTTATTCATTTGTCAATTTGACTTCTCTATTTTCATTAGTAGTTGAAGATAACCAATTCAAAGGTGTTTTTCCCAAGCAAATATTTCTACTAAAAAAATTACGGCAACTTTATGTTGGATTTAATCCAATGCTTTCTGGCTCTCTTCCAAAATTTTTAGAGGATAATAAGCTAATATCTTTAGCTCTTCAAGATACTAATTTTTTTTGGGAATTTACTTGATACGATAGGCAACCTCAAGTTCTTAAAATATTTGGTTCTCTCTAACTGTCAATTCTCTGGGAGAATACCACCTTCAATAGGGAATCTATCGCAACTAAATCAGTTGGATTTATCAGAAAATAATTTTAGTGGAGACTTAGAGTTTGAGTTTATCAAGCATCTCAAGAATTTTATTGATTTGGACCTCTCAAAAAGTAGACTTTCTCTAAATTCATGGGATGCATGTAATGGATCTTTCTTATCTTGTTTCCTAAGATATTGTTTTTTATAGCAACTAGCTGCAATCTAACTAAGATCCTTGCAATCATAAATTACCCATATATGATGGATATATTGGACCTCTCAAATAATAGAATTCATGGGGAAATACCGAGCTGGTTTTGGAGAATTAATATAGCATTGAACTTATCTTGCAATATGTTTACACATGTTGCAGAGCCTCCTCTTAATCTTACTATGTATAATAATGATTTTACATATATTGATCTCCATTCCAACAAACTTGAAGGTCCAATTTCTCCTCTCCCATTAACTAATTATACATTATTAGATTTTTCAAACAATCATTTCACATCTTTTATCTCTTTCAACATCACCTCACACCAAAATTCATTAAAGTACCTTTTTCTTGCAAATAATAGCTTGACTAGAGAAATCCCACCATTCATCTGCAATAACCAACTTACTGGTACTTGATTTATCAAATAACATGTTAACAGGTTCAATTCCATCATGCTTATTGAAAGGAGTTGATCTGCAACTGTTAAAAATAAGACGAAATCAGCTTCATGGAGCCATCCCCAATGAAATTAGTCCAAAATGTAAATTACAAATTATAGATCTCAGAGACAACCAATTAGATGAGCTGATTCCTAGGTCTCCATCTAATTGTCACACACTTGAAATTCTGGACCTAGGGAATAATAACTTAAAGGACTCATTTCCTTATTGGTTACGAAATATGTCATCTCTAAGGGTTCTTGTTTTAAGGTCTAATAAATTCCATGGGAAAGTTGGGCCTTTTGAAGGAAATCTTGAACGAAATTATGCTTTTTCTATGTTACATGTCTTGGACATCTCATTCAATAATTTTAGTGGCAACTTATGTGCAGAGTGCTTCAATAATTTCAAGTCAATGATGATAGATAAAATAGACATAGTAAAAGATTTTACACTTGAATTTTTAAGTCAATACTATTATTTGGGTTTGCTCACCATTATGAACAAAGCGCAACAAATGACAATACTTCAAGTCAATAGATTTTTCCAACAATTATTTTGAAGGAGAGATTCCTATAACCATTGGCCAACTTACTTCTCTTCAAGTGCTTGTTGACCTCGTTTTTCGCTCGAGCACTTTCGATCGATTTAGCCGGGCTTCGTCGAGCCTAATTCGAGCTCGAATCGACCCGACTCGAGCTGGATCAGACTCGCATGTGTCCAACTAGAATCGATTAGTTTGTTTTTGTCGCGCCGTGCCTGATTTAATTTAAATTATCATTTATTTTGAATATAATTCTATGTGATCAATTTTATTGAGCCGACTCGAGCCCAAATCGATTCGGATTGAGCCAAATTCAGACTCGAGTCTAACACGAGCTTAGTCAAATATGATCTGGTTCAATTCAATTTAAATGCCATTAAACCCTAATGCTCTTTTTGATGAATTCAAAATTGGTGCAAGATCGGGAAATTCGATCGAGCGATCCAGATTGAATGGGCAGATGGCACAGTCTTTTTTTTCTGACGCTCGCGATTTTTTTCAGGCAGAACAGCGATATGAGGCAGAGGGCAGCTTCCTTTCGTGCGTTTTGAGCTACTGAAACGAAGGATACGGGTAGGCGGGCTTCCATCTACGGCATCGACTCATGTCTGCTCCGAATGAAGACTCCAGGATGACTTCGGCTAGGGATCAGAACTCACTAGCGCCTTCTCTCTCTCGTTCTCTCTCGTTTTCTCCTGGACCCGAACGCTCCCTCCCTCTCTTTTCTTTTTCTCTCGGTAGAAGCTCCCAGGTGGAACTCCCTACTCCCGATATCCCTCTCTCTCGCGCGAGCCAGGGGAGACCGAGACCTCTCCCCACCTTCAGCTTTCGGTTCCGCACTCCAGGGCCGAACCCGACTCCAGCTCCAGCCCCGACGCCGCCTGGACCGAGCAAGCCCCTCCTTAGCAAGGTGAGTATCTTCCTTCTTCTCTCCTGCTTGATCTCCCATTTCTTCTTGTCCTTCTCCTTCTTCTTCTTCCATTGATCTTCCTCTACCTTTCTCTCATTCTCCTTCTCCTTTAAAAAAAAAAAATCTGAGAACTCATCTTGTTTGAGTTTCATTTCTCTAGCTTCACATATGCGTATTTTGAGATGGCTATCACACAAATTTTAAGTGGTTTTGTGAGGCTTTGTAGTGTATATGTCATTACACTCCTAGCCCTATTGGTTTCTAAGTGCATGCCCACATTCTCTATGGTAGATTTCATGATATCGTTGAAACTCTTTACAAAATCTGAGAACAAATTGCTTGGAGTTGTTATTTTAGCCCTTATGCTTGTCTTTTGATGGAAGTGATTGTCATATGGATAGAAAGAAAGCTTTGATAAATTATATAGAGAATCTTATATGAAATTTAGGTATGAACCGCTACTCTTATCTTAACTTGTTTTACATAACTTTGCAAACCTTGCACCTCAAGTGTTTGGTGAAATGCCTTTGAGGGATTGTTGTGACATTTTGTTGGTGATTCATGAAACTTAAGCTTGCATATGAGGTCACTTAACCAAATGTTTGGTGAACATATTTATATGTAAGGATTTTGTATTGTTTCTTGTGGGTTTGGACATAGCTATGTTTGCTAAACTTCCTTTAATAAGTTTGGTTGAGATCTTCTCTTAAACATGGGCTGATTTGTATTTCTACACAACTTGTTGATTTGTCTTGTTTTGAAATGGGTAATTAGCATGTGAACCTACACTTACTTTATGTCATTTGGTGTAGAAGTTTTAGGTGTGAGCTTTGAAGACTTATAAGGATACTATGTCATTCCTTCATCAAACCATGCATATGAGGTGGTTGATGAGATGCTCTTTAAGAAAAATAAATTTTTGATATTTGATTAATGACTCATGAGTCCTCGAGCCATGTAGTTCCCTTAGATGTTTATGCTTATGAAATTCATCTTAAGATTTCCTTATTGTAATGTTAAAAACTAGTAATATTGGTAGTAAGTTTTGATGAATCTCAAGTAACTTTTGTGGTTGTTATGTTATTTGGAAAGAGCTACATGCAATTCTCTCTTTTTTTTTCTACAAGTATTCATGTGTTGCAAAACAAAACAAAAAGAATTAAAGAAGGTATTGTCCCTCTTTCATTGTGAGGTAAGTCTATGGATTATTGGGGGTATTGCCTCGATTTCTTTCATAAGCATGTGTACCTTGTTCTCATTCACGATTAAACTCACCCTTGGAGTACTTTATGTATATGGTTGTAGAAATTTAGATTTGAAAACATGCTTCAGTGTGTCTATTTAGAACTAATGGTTCGTGCACTTTCATTAGAGTTCATGTCATGATTGTCTTAAGAGTTATCTTTTGTTTTGTTATAAAATATGAAACAAGTATCGTGGTTGCCAAGCCTTCGGTTTTATACCTTCATTTGCTCATGTATTATAGTATAACTATTTGGTGAGATGCCCTTTAAGGAAAATTATGATATTTTGGTTGATGTTCTATGAAACTTAGATTTGCATTTGGAGTCACTTAAACTAAAGGATGAGCGGTCACATTTGGTCATAAGGTTTCACGGTTTTTCATAAGTTTGGAGGTAACTATATTTGCAAAGTTTTTGTTAAAGAGCATGTGAGAGAGTCGTGCGAGTTTCATGAAACAAATCATTTGGTGCTTAGTTCTATCAAGCCCTCACGTATGTTCTATTTGCTTCAATTTCATACTTACATAATTTAAATGGAAAGTTTGGTGGCTATGTGAGAAGTTACTTGGTAAAATAGCTTTTTGGATTTGTTTGAGCATTGTTCTCCTTCTTAAGAAACGTGAAAGCTCTCATGAATTATTGGCAATCATTGTTTCTTTGGGAAAATTTCTACAGTTTTTTTTTTATGAACTTTCTCATTGTTTTTGGTAAGAAACAAGTGCAGAATTTAATTGTTTTAAATTCTAAGTTGATGGGGAACAAGTTAAACGCTGTCTCGTTCACTGGTTTTATGTTCTAAAATTATTTGGATGTGTTAGTTGCAGATTTTTACTATTATAGAGTTCCTAATAGTTTTGAAAACAATGTTAAAGTGCAGAATTTCACTGTTTTGGTTTCTAAGTTGATATTGGGAGTGAGCTATGTGCAGATTTTCATGGGTTTGAACTTCCGAATGGTTGTAGGAAGTAGATACACGCAGATTTTCGCTGTTTTGGCTTCCGGATGGTTGTAGGAAGTAAATACATGCTGTTTTTTTAATATTTTTGGCTTTCGAATTGCCGTAGAAATGTTACAAGTGCAGATTTTCGTGGTTTTAAGCTTCCGTATTGTTGTATGAATGAAATCTATGCAGTTTTCTATGGTTTTAAACTTCCGAATTGTTTTAGGAGCAAGTTATGTGCACATTTATCGCTGTTTTGTTCTCTAAGTTGTTTTGAGATGAGCATTGACATTGATTTTGAATGGTGCATAACTTTCTCCCTTCATTGGCACCTTGATCGGCAAAGGGTTAAGATAGGATATGAATGATGTTTATTTTGTCGCAACACTTTGGTTTCATAAGCAAGTTGGGAGGATTTTACATGGTGTTACAATAATTGATTTGTTTCATTAGTGAGGTTTAGAGAAAGTATTGAATGATTGTGAGTTTTGTATCTCTCTTATTACTATGAAAGAAGCATATCGTTAGCATGAGGTTTTAGCAAAAATCAATGTTATGAGAGTATGAATTTTATTATATGAGAAGGGTAAGTTGTAAACTCTGTTGCTCTCCAAATTATGTATTCGCAAGTTCTTTTTGGATATTTGTTGGTATATGACATATGAGCTTTGCTCCGTGGTAGAAAAGCTTTGAGAGCTAATTTTTTTTATGCAGATTTAGGTGCATATATGTTGTGTTGGGAGAAATTTGAAAGTTTCTTTTTATGGTTGAAATTCGTTCTATTTCAAATGATTTCATGTGGCATAAGTAGTGTAGTGTGTTGAGGTTATGTCACTTTGAGAATGAGCAATTGGTATGAGAAGTTTATGTTTGATTTGTGCCATGCTATATATAGTTTAAATGAAAAATGAGAGTAAATCTTGGGAGATCATGTCTTTTACATAAAACCATGCACTGTTTCATTTATTCTTGCAAATAAAAAAATAGAATAGAGCAAAATTCCTCTTTATTCACCTTATTATGAAATTGAGATATGTTTTTCATCTATAGTTGTGTGAGATATTGTGACTGTTTATTTGTCATCATTAAATAATGACACTTAAGTTTCTTTTTTGGAGGTCTTGTAAGTGGTTTTATATTTAGAGAAGTTTTTATGAAGTATTTCTTCTTTTGTTTTTGTTGAAAGGTCTCTTTGCATGAGTAGAAGTATCTTTTGGGAATGTTTGGAGAGTTTTGGGAGGTGACTTTCGATTGAAAGAAGCCTTGTTTTTGTTTGGAAAAGAATTTCTTAACGACTTTTGATTTGTTTTAAAGGGTTTTACGTGATGAATTTCACAAATGCTTTACAACGAGAGGTTCTTATAAAACCTTCTCGTTGGAAAGTTTTATATTTTCGACCCCACTCTAAATGAAAAGAGAGGCACTCGATTGTCGGTTTTGGTTGTAAGATTTTGGGTCAAAATAAGAGAAAGTTTGGTGGGTTTCTTTTGGTTAAATGTTGTGTAGTGGTTCATCTAGAAGCTCGTGCAAATAATTTTGTGGTTAGACCTGTTTAGTAGGGGTTCTCTAGTGTCTTTTGGGTACACATAGCACCTTCCAACTTGAACTAGATTTTCTTAAAATGTATTGCTAGGAATGAGTTTTAGAGAATTGAAGCTCTAGGTAGCTTAGTGGTGGAGGATATTTTAGTGACTTTTTGGAGCAAAATTAATCCTTGCTTAAGTTAGCTTTCCTTAAGGTTAACATCTAAAAAAAATATAGAATTTTGAATGAATCTAAAACCAATAGAGAGTCTTATTCTAATTCAGTTTTAGAAGTCTATTTCCCTTCGTTGATTTGGGTTTGGTTTAGAGTGTCGTGGGTAGGTATGTCAAACGTATCAAGTGCCTCATTTGGAGTGGGAATAGCAAAGGGCATTGTTGTTGTTATAGGATGCACTTGACTTCTACGAAGTGTATCCAATAACAACAATGCCTACACCCCTTTTTGTATTCGATTTTTTGTTAGTTTTCTCCGCCGTTTTCTTTTATGTTTTCGGGGCTGTACGTTTGCAAAATGAGGACCCAAAACACGAACGACTCAACCAAATAACAAAGGTATGTTCTTATCTTTTTCTTACTGCACTTTCATTTCCTTACATAATCATTCGCTTATAGAACTGCTCTAATATACTCCTCTTTTGTTTCCTGCGAGGTACCTTTTAAAAAAAAAACAATGGATAAGGAGCATTTGGAGCTGGAATTAGGACAAATGGATCCGAGCATCAGTCGTCCCTACTCATCTAGTAGGGGCGCTACTGGCGGAACCACCGGGTCGTAGCCCCCGGTGCCGTAAGTTTACTAAAACTTAGAAAATCTTTAGGGGCCTAGATGGTTGTACGCCTCCCACCCTTAGGACCTTAGAAACTTCAATTATATATTTAGGATTGCTTTTACCTTTTTTTTTTAGATCCCTAAAACCCCGTGACATCCGTATAGAAGTCTTAGGAGTTAGAAAATAACATCACTTTCGATCCTATAACATTAGTGACATCTAAGGACAAAACTTAAGGACCGAGTCTTAGAAAACATAGACTTAGGATGCATGTTCCCTATAGGATAGAAACATTAAAACAACAACTTATTGACACGTTTTCCTATATTTGGATTTTCTTTTCTTAATTCACTAATAATCAACCAATCAATCTTAATCTAATTCTTAAAATCTATTTAAACACTTAACTCTTAACTAAGTTTTAGTTAACATGCATAATCATTAAATCATAATTCTAAAACATAAACCTAAATCAATCATAACTAACTTAATAATTGATTCATAATCAATCTAAAATTTAAAAGATGTAGATCATATTAGGAGATTAAATTACAAACTAAATTCATTAGGATAATAAATTTTTAAAGATCAAACTTAGAATTATATTTTAAAAAGTAATCAACAAATCCCTTAATACACAACAACCGCTCCAAAAGTGAAGTTTATTGGATGGACTACTCCGGGCTGCGGGGCTAAGTGTCCTAAGGAGGCTGGTTCCTTGAGCCTGGTGGCACAACGCCACGAATGAATCTAATGGAGCGTCAAAACCTAAAAAATTAATTTTTCTAATTGGCATAATTCAAACTTGATTAATAAATAATTTAATTCATCCTTTTCTTTTTCTTTTAATAACAAACTAAAATAATCAAACAAAGTTAATTATCACTGGGTAACCCAGGCCTACGAGGCTATTAAATTAGCCCCAAGGAGGGTGAAATAAACCTCACGGCCTCGGTGTGAAACAAAGGTGGTGATTAATCAAACACTAAAAATAAAATCATCTTTAAAATCAACCCTAAAATACTAAGATTTGAATCTTAACTAAAATTCCTTTTGCCCTTTTCAACAAACAAATATATATACAACTCTAACTAAACTAATCCTATATAGGATCTACCAAAACCACACAGCCGACACACACATAGATGAGTTTGCTAGGACACGACTGTTAGCTTTAGGTTAGGTTTTTTTTGTTCTGCCTTTTTCTTTTCTGTGCTGTGTTGTGACGCTCTGCATGTGACCCGTGTGCTGTTTGTTTTTGCTACCTGTTGTAGCCTTTCTGTGATGTGATTTCTATACTGTTTTCTAGCTTTCCTTTCTATACTGTGGTTGTGACGTTAGAATACCCATAGGTTAGGCACGCTCTTTCATACTAATACTGTCTTCCTGCAGGTGGCCGTGCTCATATAATGCTGCTAAAAGGGGGGCTAAAAATTAATAATCATA
Organism: Dendrobium huoshanense; assembly: GCA_016618105.1. Lineage (NCBI taxonomy): Eukaryota > Viridiplantae > Streptophyta > Magnoliopsida > Asparagales > Orchidaceae > Dendrobium > Dendrobium huoshanense. The sequence goes on along the minus strand of CM028360.1, from coordinate 51,190,538 downwards.
TATAACTGCTTTAGGTACCTGCTTCAGCTGCTTAGCCCCCAATAATCAGAGCACGGCCAAGTGTGATTTATTTTTTTCAGCATTTTCATATATATAACTGCTTGGGTGAAATTTTTATTATAACTGCTTAGGATAACCCCTGCAGGAGAGTCTAGATTTTTCTTTTCTTTCTGTTGAAATGTATTTGATAGTGAATTTTGTGAAAATCTAAAAATAAGGCATTTTTAAAGAGATAGGAGTCCAAAGGAAAAAGTAAACCCTTACAGAGGGTTTCCTTTTTCATTTGGATATCCTTTTGGAGCACTCACTACGAGGAATCCAAAGGGAAAAGTAAACCCCTACAGGGGGTTTCCTTTTTCATTTGGGTATCCTTTTGGAGGATCCACTACGAGGAGCCCGAAGAGATGAAGATGATCCAAAGACGAATCAAGGAAGTGGAGAAGAAGACTGAAGATGTAAAATGTGAAAGTTCGATGGGATGTTAAGCCCTATGAACTTAGTCCCAAAGCTAACAAAGAGGGAGGTGATTTGGAAAAGAAGAATCTTTTAAACAAAGACAAAAACCTAAACCAAAATCACCACAAAAAGTGCGGAAGAAAAATAAATGCGGAAGCGATAATAAGAAAAGAACACACCAGATTTATAGTGGTTCGGTCAAACCTTGACCTACGTCCACTCCTTGGAGGCACCCTCCAAGTATTGCACTAACACAAAGTGACTCTCCTTTAGCCCCCACAGCTAGGCGGAGAAGCCCTTACAAAATCACTTCCACCTCTCCCGGTGCGGCGGAATTGCCGGGTCCTTTGACACCAAAGAGACTTCTTCTTTGGTGAACTTTCCTCGAGACAAGCCTTGAATCCGATGGTACTAAGGTGCGAGTTCGCCGGAGCAACCGTGTGGAACCCCCTCCACACTCCCTTGAGACCCCCCTCACAGGATCTTCTCCCTCTCTCAAACTCCACCCTTTCCTCTCTCCCTTTCAAGCTCTCTCTTCAAGTTTCCCCCACAAGAACGAAGCTACAATGGCTGCCAAAGACACTTACAAAGTGTCATGCCAAAGCTTAAATAGAAGCTCTCAAAACGAGCTCATTAATGCAAGTTGCCGACATTATCGTCCAGGACGATAGGCATATCGTCCTGGCCGATCAGTACAAATTAAGCTCATTAGCCCGGGACGACTTGAGACGATCAGAAGAAAATTGGTTACATCGTCCCGGCCGATCTCACGATCGTCCTGGCCGATTAGTTTAAAACTGATTTCAATCGTCCTGATCATAGCCCTGAATACAAGCTGTCCGATGAAGATCGTCCAGAACATCGTCCTGGCCGATAATTCGATCGTCCCGGACGATGTGATCGTATCAATCAACCATTAATGCTTTCCAAAGATACCAGATCAATTTAGGTATGATTAAGTTAGATCGTCCTGGACGATAATAATATCGTCCGGGCCGATTTCCTAAAACAAAGAATTCCTAAACTGATTATGGCGGCTGATTCTTTCTGAATTGAGATTATCGTTCTGGCCGATACAGGTATCGTCCAGGCCGATCTGTTGACGGCTGCCTTAATGAGGATGCCCTAAATAGAGTTTCTGATTTTGGACAGATTGTCCAGGACGATATAAATATCGTCCTGGCCGATATTACCAAAAATAGAAAACTTATAGGGAACAATAGGAGATCTTCTAAATTACAATCCAACTGGTCCCACACCAAATACAACAGACTCAAGAAAGGAAAAAGATTACAAACTGACTCAGACCTAGTCTACCCAATCTTGAGCTGATTCCAAATTGCAGTCCGATCGTGGGAACCTGAAACGTTAGCACATAAGGCAATCGTAAAGAAAAAAAGGAATGTTTGTTATCATCAAAATTATAAACCATAGATCCGCAACAATCTCCCCCTTTTTGATGATGGCAAAACATTTCAAATTGAATTTTCAAAAAGAGCAATTTTCTCCTAATCTCCCCCTCACTAGAATAACACTTTTAAAAAATAGGGGAGATGAAAATATTTTTGTTGTTTTTAATTTTTTGAAAACAAGATACAAATACGATAACATTACAAAAATTCAACAATACGTTCTTCCCCTTTGACATTATCAAAAGGAGAGGAGGCACAAACAAAAATAAAATGACCAAAAACATTTCCTGATCTAGTGAAAAACAAATATTCTTAAAATGAGAAAGTTACCTCTTGGTTTTAATCAAAAAACTTAGTAGAATTGGATTGACAACACATAGCCCAGTAAAGGTTAGAAAATCAAGAATTGATAATCCAAACTCAAGTTCTTTAAAAAGGCTCAAAAACTTTTTAATTCAATATCTAAATCAAGGAATAAATTAGAGAAAGAAACAGTAATTTTTCAAAACTCCTTTCATAAAATATATCTAATAGAAGATTAATGCACGATTTGAATCATGAATCAAGATTTTCAAAACCAAGCATCGAAAATCAAGGGTTTTCTTAAGCTTTAAGAAGTATAAGAATGGTAAGCATTAAAATTTAGTGGGCTCATTTTATGCCTCTTGACAATTGGTTGGCGCACTGCGCATCTTTTGATACACTTTGTGTATTCTATATTTTTCAATTTTGGCGCTTTGCGCTTCTTTTATTTTTGGCATCATTGGCCAATTTTTTGATTATGCTACCTTTCTGAAATCTTAAATACCAAAAGTAAACCCATACTATTGATAAAGCGAATTTCTTGATTAAGAAAATTTTGAATTAGATTCAACAACATGCAAAAGACTCCTATGCGATAAATAAAATATAGGGAGATAAAAAAATTTAGTTTCAAAAACCAATTTAAAAGATGAAAAAGATTTTAAATCAAAAGTAGAAAAACCTCTTTTAGGAAACAGAGATTGAAAGTCAAAAACATGAGTTTCCTTCCTTTGATTGTTTTTAGAGAAGTCAATCACAACTTATTAAAGATTTCAAGAAAAATTAGGAAGTAAATTTTTCATTTCTAGAAAAGTGAATGTGTGTGTAGATCAGAGAAAAAATACGAAACAAAACAAGTAAAATTAAAAAATCTAATAAACAATAAAAAATAATAAAAACAAAAAAAAATAATAAAAAAGAAAAACTCAAATAAGGCTTTTATCCATTATCTCTTTCTTGGTCTGATGCTTCAGAAACCAGATCTGCCCATGAGATTTTTTGCTTTTCATTATTTCCCCAGTTTAAATTTAACTTCGCCTTACCCTTTTCTTTTGCAGGGAGAATTCTTAAATTAGGGCACTCATTTTTCATATGTCCAGGTTTCCTGCATCTAAAACAAATAACGTCAGAGGAAATATGGACATCCTTACCACTTTTACCTTTTTTCCGCTTTTGCTTATGCATTGGTGAGCTTTGTGACTTGCTTGACAATTCATTGCTATTGTCACCAACTAAGCTTCCTCTTCCCGTATCTTCAACTTTTAGAACGATCGTTTCACCTGCATCCAAGAGTCTTTGACCCAACCCTTGCTCGTAGGCAATGAGTGAGCCAATCAAATTATCAATAGAATAATCATTCAAATCTTTTGATTCACAAATAGCAACAACTTTAGCATCAAATTTTTCAAGTAAACAACGAAGAATTTTGTTAACTTTTTCAAAATTTGAAAAATCTTTTCCTAAGGCATGCAATGATGTAATAATTTGAATAAACCTTGTATACATGTCCAAAATCGTTTCAAAAGGTTTCATAGAAAACATTTCAAAATCATGCATTAAAAAATTCAACTTGGATTGCTTGATTTCACTAGTGCCTTCGTATATGGTGTGCAATTTATCCCAAACTTCCTTGTCGGTAGTGCACGTGGATATTAACATAAAATCATCAGAACTTAAAGCACAGAAAAAACAGTTTAAAGACTTTGCATTTAATTGAGCATCCATTCGTTCATCCCTATTCCATTGATTAAAAGGAATATCATTTTTAATTCCATTAACAATACGTGATGGTGATGAATAACCAGTTAAAATCATATGCCACATACGAAAATCAATCGATTGCAAAAAAGTAGACATGCGAATTTTCCAAAAATCAAATGTAATATTTTCAAACAATGGTGGTCTAGTGATTGAATATCCTTCCGCAAAAATACGATTAGAAATATTAGCCATGGATCGAAATTCAAAAGCTTTTAAAAACTTATTTTATGAAAACCTGGCTCTGATACCACTTGAAAGTTCGATGGGATGTTAAGCCCTATGAACTTAGTCCCAAAGCTAACAAAGAGAGAGGTGATTTGGAAAAGAAGAATCTTTTAAACAAAGACAAAAACCTAAACCAAAATCACCACAAAAAGTGCGGAAGAAAAATAAATGCGGAAGCGATAATAAGAAAAGAACACACTGGATTTATAGTGGTTCGGTCAAACCTTGACCTACGTCCACTCCTTGGAGACACCCTCCAAGTATTGCACTAACACAAAGTGACTCTCCTTTAGCCCCCACAGCTAGGCGGAGAAGCCCTTACAAAATCACTTCCACCTCTCTCGGTGCGGCGGAATTGCCGGGTCCTTTGACACCAAAGAGACTTCTTCTTTGGTGAACTTACCTCGAGACAAGCCTTGAATCCGATGGTACTAAGGTGCGAGTTTGCCGGAGCAACCGTGTGGAACCCCCTCCACACTCCCTTGAGACCCCCCTCACAGGATCTTCTCCCTCTCTCAAACTCCACCCTTTCCTCTCTCCCTTTCAAGCTCTCTCTTCAAGTTTCCCCCACAAGAACGAAGCTACAATGGCTGTCAAAGACACTTACAAAGTGTCATGCCAAAGATTAAATAGAAGCTCTCAAAACGAGCTCATTAATGCAAGTTGCCGACATTATCGTCCAGGACGATAGGCATATCGTCCTGGCCGATCAGTACAAATTAAGCTCATTAGCCCGGGACGACTTGAGACGATCAGAAGAAAATTGGTTACATCGTCCCGGCCGATCTCACGATCGTCCTGGCCGATTAGTTTAAAACCGATTTCAATCGTCCTGATCATAGCCCTGAATACAAGCTGTCCGATGAAGATCATCCAGAACATCGTCCTGGCCGATAATTCGATCGTCCCGGACGATGTGATCGTATCAATCAACCATTAATGCTTTCCAAAGATACCAGATCAATTTAGGTATGATTGAGTTAGATCGTCCTGGACGATAATAATATCGTCCGGGCCGATTTCCTAAAACAAAGAATTCCTAAACTGATTATGGCGGCTGATTCTTTCTGAATTGAGATTATCGTTCTGGCCGATACAGGTATCGTCCAGGCCGATCTGTTGACGGCTGCCTTAATGAGGATGCCCTAAATAGGGTTTCTGATTTTAGACAGATCGTCCAGGACGATATAAATATCGTCCTGGCCAATATTACCAAAAATAGAAAACTTATAGGGAACAATAGGAGATCTTCTAAATTACAATCCAACTGGTCCCACACCAAATACAACAGACTCAAGAAAGGAAAAAAAAGATTACAAACTGACTCAGACCTAGTCTACCCAATCTTGAGCTGATTCCAAATTGCAGTCCGATCGTGGGAACCTGAAACGTTAGCACATAAGGCAATCGTAAAGAAATAAAGAATGTTTGCTATCATCAAAATTATAAACCATAGATCCGTAACAAAATGCCTTGTTTTAAGATTTGTGTCGTTTCCGGGTTGTTGTCGGTGGAGCCCGGCCACCTTTACTTACTGTACTCTGTGATGTAATATTGAATGGCACTTGCCATGGACATTCTTTTCCGTGAGATTTTGTTCCTTTTACTGTTGTTTGTTTACTCTGATTGCGCAGTAGAACCAGCATGCTTTTCATAGGTTTCTTTCTTGCATGTGCTTGTGTCTGACCGTTAGGCTCTTTAAGGATAAAATTTTTATACTCGTAATTATTAAATAAAAAATTTTAAGATTAATTCACATAGAAACCATAACGATTCTAGGAAATAGCCAGAATCGTCCGGGGTGGCATACATGCATTCTCTCACCTTTTAGACAAATTTCCCCGCCTGAGGGTAGAGTCCGGATAATTTTGCCTATGAGGATGAAGTGCCGGACCTGGGGAAGTTTAGTCATTCAAAAATTATTTTTATAAAGCCTTTTTAAAATTCATACATATCTGATTTGGAGACTTCAACCGGCATAAATTGCATTAGTAACTAATTAAAAATCAAAATTTAATTGCATTAGTTTTAGGAGCATTATACCACTCATAAGTGTGGGATCAATTAGGGATTTCTCTAGTTTGTCGATCCCAAATTCAGTGTCTAAACTACCCACCCTTCTTCATACAGACTGGACATCATGGATTTTACACGATTAGGAGGTTTTAGCTGGCTTCCTTTGTCAGGCAAGGAATAAGTCCAGGACTGCATTAGCTAGGTCGTAGGTGTTAATATCGTATGTACGATGTTACATCTTCTATAGATTTAGGGTCTAAAGGTGAGGGGTACGAGTATACCCCTACACACCTTATTGGCGGGTAAGTTCTCCATTCTTTCGGAGACTATGAATCCTACCCATCTGCGTCACACTGATGATGCCACTTCCCTCTTTCCTTCATGTATGTTTGAATGCTTGACTTCTTTCTTTTCTTCAGTTTTTCACTTCTCCTAGCCGGCCGGATGTTTACTGAACCACGCATGATTTGATTGAACCAAGTTGGGACATTCCCCTTTGATTAGGAAGCCTAGAAACTCCCTTGCACTAAACCCATTTGGAGAAGATAATCTAACATCCTTAATCGAGAGTTTTCCTAAGTCAAGGCTTAGGATGTAATTAACTACGGGGGCTTGCGCCCGTAGGAAACCGATCCCCACAATCAAATAAACCCTATTCAATACTGATGTATTGAATAGGGGAAATCTCGTGAATTTTGGGTTATAGATATTATTATCCATCGATGTGTGTAGGTGAAAACCTGCTATCCTCCATGGCTAATCGTATCTATAACTCCATCTGCTCTTCCATCGGCCTGCTTGTGCCGAGTGTAAAGGCCTACGACCATTTTGTCATACGGGATAGTGTGATCGTACCCTTTGCATTCGAACCACACGAGCGGAATCCTTTCGGAGACCCACAGTGCTCAACATGTCACATAACTATTTAACGGGTAAAATTATTCCACAACTTCAGAATTTATCACACCTCAAGTCATTAGATCTCTCAATGAATAGCCTTTCTGGTGAAATCCCACAAGAGTTGGTTTTATTAAATTTCTTGGCATATTTAAACCTCTCCTACAATAAGTTGGTAGGAAACATTCCAGTTTGAGGTCAATTCTTCAGTTTCCCAAACACTTCATTTGAAGGAAATAACGGATTATGCTTACTTCCATGCAACACATCAATTCCAAGAGTGAACAATACTACAATATCATTAAATACACACAACCAAGCTCTAAAGAATAGAAGATATATGAATATACTTGGAATATTATTTGGTGTCGGATTTGGAGGTTCAATGGCAGTAGTTGTTGTGCTTGATGTCATGTGCTGTGATAGAAGGAGACCGATTAATGGATAATTTGCACGAAAGCCTCTTTGTAAAAAATATTCTACTAATGAAATAGAAAGCACTGTTGTAATGATTCTCTATATGTTTTTTTTTTAAAGTATATATATATATATATATATATATATATATATATATATATATATATATATATATATATATATATATATATATATATATATATATATATATATATATATATATATATATATATATATATAATGAGAGAGAGAGAGATCTGTTGGAATTAATGTAGTTTGTAAGTCAAATATTTGCAATTAAGAGAGAGATCTGTCGACTTTTGTATTTATCTGTGCCTGAGTAATTAAAATGAGTTAAGATATAAAAGAAGATTAAATTAATTAAGCATTTCAACAGAAAAAGATGAAACTTCCATTCATAATTTTATTTTACATAGAGTTTTCACATTTTTATTTAACTATAACTTTTTAATTAATAACTTTCTTATGGCTACAATATTAAATTTACGTCTACAATTATATAATCAAATTTATTATATTATTGTAGCCATAAGAAAGTTATTAATTAAAAGATTGTTTGAGATAACATTTGAATTTAATTTTACTTTCTTTTCATAATATATTTTATTTAAATTTTGACATCAAAGAAAATATTTTTTATCCCTTAAAATTATATTTATAATTATTAATGTTACAGCAGCGAAGAAGATCATTAGTGGGGCAATGGCAGTTGTTGATAAGGCGATGACAATGAAGGTGGTGGTAGTGTCCAATGATCTAAACTATTGCATGGTATTTTGTCACCGTTCCTATCTTGTTTTCAATTGATTTATGAAACTCACTAAATGGTCGCCTAGTTTGGATATCGGTGTTGAGTCGCCGGTTATCCCGATCTGGACTCGTTTCCTTGTCTTCGACCGCATTTCTTCTCTCCTCGGATTCTTTCTGGTCTTGGCGGTTTGTTTGGTAAGCCCCTGAAAATCGATGAAGCAACTGTTGTTGGATCCCGTCCTTCCATTGCTCGTGTATTAGTAGAGCTTGAATAGAAAACCCAAAAAAAAAAAAAAAAGCTAAAAAACCCAATTCATATCGCAATTAAAAACAAATAAGTCATCCATATGGAGAATTTAGCCTATACGGCCCAATAATTAAGCAGCTAAAAAATCTCAATTCATAGTGCAATTAAAAATAAAAAATAATAAAACACAGATTGAATCAATAGAGAATCACGCTTGGGAAGAACATCTGATCGTATGGGAGCAAGGTGATATGGTGAAAAAAGCAACTCACTAGAACGAAGTTGAATAAGCATCTATTTAGAGAAAAGATATAGCAGAAGATACAACTCACTAGAAAGAAATCGAATAGGAGAACAACGAATGCGAACCGTGAAGCCGAGCAAGAATCTTGGTCTAAACTTTTGACTCGTTTACAAAATTGAGTCGAGTTAAGGTCAACCTGTTTGAACCTGGGTCAGTTCGGGTTCAACCAGAACCCAACCTAAAACCCAATTCTGACACCCTACCTAGGGGCACTAGAGCATGGTATTTTTGCCACCAGAATATGCCTTGAAGTCACTAAAATATCTTGCTTATTTCACAATAAATTATCTCCCAAACTTTCCAAATTAAACCATAAGATATATAATTCAATCACAATAATAAAATAAAAATATATTTCATAGCATGATAGTAATTAAAGCATAATTGAGCACATATCGTAATGGTATAATTTTCTATAACGATATACAACAAAAAGTTTTATTGAGAAAAAATTTATAGTTTCAAAATATAATCAAATTATTAGAGATTGTGTTGAAATCGTATTACACCGCTACTTTTTAGAATCCAAATTATTTTTTATCCAATAAAAATCATATAAATTTTAAAACTATCGATGTAAAATTTCTAAAAAATATTCAAAATCTCAATCTCTATAATATATAAAAAATTACACGGTAAATATTTTACTAGTGTGAAACTATATAACATATCCATAATTTTTTATAACAGAAATTAAAATTTAATAAGAAAATTCAAATATATATATATATATATATATATATATATATATATATATATATATATATATATATATATATATATATATATATATATATTTAAAATTGAAATAGACATAATGTGACCTATCTATATCTAGATAACTTTTTGAATTGGGTCGGCACCTCAACACCAATATTTGAGCGCCATGGTGCTAACTTAAATTTTAATTTCTAAAGAGCACAGTACAATGTCGCTAGAACAACCAAACCTAGACACTCCAATGAGAAATTTTTTCAATTTTTTTTTAATATATATTGAGACCCCTAGAACTCACTCTATAACACATGCATACCTTTTTCATATATACAAAATACATACAAATGCATATCAAAGACATGTAAAGGAGTTCAAAATATAAAAATTAAAGTAATTACCTCTTTTACATTGGGTCTGAACATATTAAATCGATTGTTGAACTTGGAGATGTCACAAAATGGATCTATCTATTCTCAGACTATATATCTAATAACTACTTCTAATCTCTTTTTAACAGAGATGTTAATCATGTAATGCCCAAGTTTTAAATTTGAAAGAATTATCTATTTTTATCTCTTAATTAATTTGTAAGAGTCACTAAATATTTTTCTTTTTAAACAAATCTAATGAAAGGAACTATAAATCATATACATCTAAATATATATTCTCTCCTTCAAAATGTAATTTATAATATATATGAACTTTTAACAATATAAATCTATCATTTTTAAAGCTCATGACTACAAAAGAATGATAAAATAAAAAAATAAAATAAAATTCAAAAATGCTAATAAGTCTCACTCCAGAGAGTCTCGACCCTTTCTTGGAACTAAAATCAATAAAAATTATATAATAGGCTTACAAAGCTAGGAGGTTACCATAATCATATCAGTACATTCAATGCAAGACAAAGGAATTATTATGTATGCTCCGTTCCAATCAATATCAATAAATACACTATAAGTATAAATGGTAAACAATCTATACAATCAATTTCAACCAATTGAAAATTTTAATATAATAAATAAAATAATAATATCTCACTAAGCAAAAGTCATCTATCAATCTATAAAAAAAATTAATAAAAAACCATATTTAAATAATAGATACTATAGTGAAATAAATATTGATTATATATCAGTTATATTCATAATGATGATTCTATTATATGATTCTATCAATTATTATACTATGTATAGTTGTCTATCAATATGTCATAACAATATGTTATATCAATATATTTATCAATACATTATACTTGCACAACTTCAATGTCTAATAATATACATGTAAATTTAAATATGGATATAATTATGAATAGCAATGCATGATATCCAACTTTAAAATGATATTTTCATCCTTTCATATGATATCCATTTATCATATCAATCCAGTATTATGTGTCAATCACATCTTTAAATTATTTATATTAATCATTTTCTTTAAAAAAGTGACTTTCAATGAATTAATAAAGAGTCGTCTCTCTCTACCTATTAGCATAGTCAATCAATCGGTTACAAGCTAACATTCAATATTACACTACAAATCTTTTATTTTAAGGAAAGTTTATCATCCCACCCTCTTGTATAGGGTATTAATTTTTTAATGACAAACACATATTAATTATAGTATTTACAATCAACATTCTTTGCTTATATTTAAAAGTCATGTTTATCATATATATATCGACTATATCACTTTTTATAGGCAAGTCAATATCATATATGAAATGCAGTATATGATATTATTTTTTAATGAAAACACATATTAATTATAGTGTTTATAAACAGTCTTCTTTACTTATACGTAAAAGTCATATTTATAATATATCGATTATATCACATTGGTCGATCTGATCAGTTTAATCATCAATCAGTCATAAGGTAAGTCTAGTACATCCTAAAAATTACTTCTAAATCAAACTATGATGAGCTGACCAAAAATGTCGATTGATTCTAGTTCTCTTGCATTGGCAGGTTCAAATATTGAATTATTTAAATAATTAAATAAATTAATTTAATATATTAAGAATGAAATATTAATAGTATTAAGTAACATTTGTAATTTATCATATTAATTTAAATTTAAAATGCTTGCTTTTTTAATAAAGTAATTTTAACTAAACATTTCATATGGCTCTATCACTCCATGTGAGTTTTTACCTCATCTAAACTCAAAAAGTAATATAAATATTATCAAGATGATGTTCTTAAGTGATGTGGGCTAAAATAAGTTAAAAGTCCTTACTTTTTAAATGTATAACATATACTATATATTTTAAAACATATTTTTTAAATAAAATTTTTATAATGTCAATAGCATTTATTTTTAATTAATAATGTTAAATAAATTATATACTTCAATTATTATTAATGTGCTATAAAACTTAATTATATATTTATTAATTATTAATAAATGAACAAGTCTTAATAATTTAAAATTGTAAATTTATAATATAAATTTAATATGTAATTAATATGTGTAAATTACATCAAAGGCATAAAATAAATTAATAATAATTTATATTAAATTTATAAATTTATATGTAAGCTAAATTTTTTTGTTAAATTTGAATTAAATTTAAAGATTCAATATGTTTAAATTTAAAATTACATGAGATATTATTAATGTGTAAATTCAATTTATTTTTTTAATAAAAAATCTATATTATTCTATCATTTAAATTTCATTTATATAATTTTAATCTTTATTAAGTCATCCAGTTCAACCAAGGTTTGAACCCGATTGCATTGAACACTAACCTCTCCTTCTGATTCTCTGTAGGGTTGGATTTTCACAATCTTGATTAAAATTATAACATAAAAAATTATATATTGATACGTACTCCAAAAATTAGCTTGATCGGGCACGAATCTCGAGGCAAAAGCTAGTTAGAAACTTCAAAAATTAATTTTGAGAGCACCCAAACTTCGATTTCAGCGAGCTTATAGTCAAACTGAGCGTCTCGGAAATACGAATCCAACGACACCAAATTTGACCCAATCCGAGCCCAAATGAGTCTGAATCAATGGCTCAAAGCGCTATTGGAAGGTACAAACCGCAATTTGAGTTACCAAACGGTATCCGATTTTGACGAGCTTATACTCGAATCGAACGGCTCGACAAGTCAAATCCAACGAGCCCAAGATCGCCGAATTATGACATCACTAAGGCCTTCAAATGACCAACGAACGGTACATGATCAAAGGATTCGATATCGGCCGTCCATTCAAAACACTCCCAATTCGCCCCTGATCTCACGCCTATTTACGGGCTATGCCACTCCAGAAAAACTATAAATAGAGCCCTCATTCTACACTAAGGGGACTCAAGTGAAGAGAGAGAAGAAGAAGGGAAGAAGAAGGATAAAGGGGAAAAGGAGATTCCTCACCTCCTCCACCACCGCCGGAGCTCTTCCTACCGCCTGAAGACGCCGGAACTCTGTCGGATTTTCAGGAAACACCAGGAATTCGCAGGATTTTGTAAACTTCTTGGAAGAAACAAATTGTATTTGGATTATTATCCCAACTTGTGGGACGAATCCGCCATTTGTAATCTACAAAAACACTAGTGAAATTTTGCAACTGGGCGAGGCCCCGTGGTTTTTGCCCTTTTTGGGTTTTCCACGTAAAAACTCCTGGTGTTCACTTCTCTTTTCTGTTTGTGTGTTAAACTTACGTGCAACGCTCGGACGCGAATTTACAAACTCTACTGACGCTTATTTTCTAACATGCAACATATATAATATAATATTACAAAAAATTAAAATATCATAACTTTTATATATTCTTATCAAATTAAAATTAAGAAAATATAAAGCAAAACAAGTAAAACTAGATATGGGATAATGGTAGCATACCCCTTGAGACGAGCATTTTTTCAACTAGACCAACCAAAATAAAAAATAACTCTCCCACCTCACCTCTTTATTTTCTTCTTATTTTCCTTATTCTCCTTCTCTAGCTTGAGAAAACAAAAATGAAATGACTATTTGGATTATAGGAAGTGTATTAGGATTTTTATAGTAAATTATGCTAAGATTATTATTATAATTATGTGAATTATTTAGTTATTAGATTGGTAATGATAAAGCTCCTGTGCTAGTTGATTTCTTGACAAAATTCTTCAAGGATTTTTGGAATATCATTAGGCCCTTCTTTTCTAAGGCTATTAGACACTTCTTTCTCATTACTTTCTTGTTGGCTAGAGCCGATTATTCTGATATAACTATTATTTATAAAGCCTTGCATTTCTTCTCTATGGTTGATTTTATGCTCATTTTTGTATTCATCATGGCTTATAAAGTTATTAATAAGCTTTTGGCCAATCAGTTAAGGAACATTTTGAGTTCTTTAATTCATCGAGGTCAGACTCTTTCATCATAGACAGACATGTAACTTTCAATATCATTCTTGCAAATAAAATCCTATGGGTTTTAATCATAACTTTGCTTCTAGTCTTTTGTGCTAAGATTGTTTTGGAAAAACTTTTAATAATATGTATATAATAATTCCTTATAACATAATGCTTGCTTCGGAAGTTTTTTGTGATTAAATGGCTCATTCTCCCCATTAACAAAAAATGAGCTAACATTTCTTATCTCATCTATGATGATGATCTACTTGTGTTTGGGAGGCTAATTCCTAAACTATTTCTCAATTGCACTTAATTTTGTGATCCTTTAAGTTGTACGTTGGGTTGTTAGCGAACTGATCAGTCAAATATGTTATTTGTTTCTCTGAATCTACTAACTTTTCCTTGTAGGTCCAATTTTAAAATGTTCAAGGTTTTAGACTTAAACCTCTACCTTGGAACTATTTGGGGATACTCATCTCTGGTATCAAAACTAATTAGTCTAATTGCTCTTTTTTCTTGGACAAAATTATAGGATGGGTTTTGAGTTGGAAGTAGAAATTGTTTTCCTTTGCTATTAGATTTTAACTTATTTGTGCAACCATCTAGAATTATATTTACTATTGGTTGATATATGTCACCCTTCTCAAGAAGGTCTGGAAGAAAACAACTAGCCTTATTAACATCTTTTGGTATAGAAATGACATCAACTATAAGTGACACACCATTTCATTTTGCTAAATTGCTCTCCTAAAGATAGATTAGGTCTTGGCTTACCCTCTGTTGACCATCGTGTGAAGACAAAATCATTTGGAGATTCCACATTACTAACTCTTCCTTTCAAATTGGTGTTATAAAGCAATGGCTCCATTTGGGTTAAGCATACAAACTCATCCTCCTCTTTTTGGAAACTATTGCATGGCTATGCTAACTTATATATAGGATAAAAAACATGTTGACCTTTAGGGTGGCTTCTATTTTTTATCCTTAGATGAATGATGGTTTGCTTGTGGAGAAATATGGATATAATGTTATGAATTTTTTTTCATTTCTCCCTCAATTTTCTAAATAAAATCTTACTTAGTATACTAATAATAAGATCGCTTATTAGCATTTCTTTGCAAGATAGCAATTTGACCTATAGTTGGTTGGGAAAAGTTTTGTTATCAAATAAGCTTATTTATGATAACATTAATCATGCTCTCCCTAAGCTAGTTTGGCATAAATATATATGGTTTAAGGGAATGGCTATCAACTATGCATTCTTTACTTGGAAAATGATTAAAGGGGATCTTAAAATCACTAATATTTTTTTTTTAACAGAACAAGAAATTTTATTAATAAAAAATCAGATACGGATACAAGTTGAAGAACCAAAGCCAAAGAAAAAAAAAAAGGAGGATCCAATGACAAAAAGGACTCAGTACATAGCCTAGGCTCCTAGCATCCCCGAGGCCTTGAACGGGCTGTCCAGTAAGGTGAAAATAGCTACTGAACCCCAACACGAAGGATATCACCAAAGGCTGCCACCACAAGGCGACGAGGACACGAGCCCCAGCCACATCATAGTCCGGATCCAAACCAGCAACCAACAGACAACAGAACAATGCAAGTAGCAGAAAAAAGAGCAAAACACCAAAAACATTGAGTCCAATTATCTCCTTCGACGGCCCCTCCCACGAGAACGACCACGGGAGGCAACCGAGAGTACAGGCCTATTCCAAACCAAAGCAAAATCATTCCCTGGGTCCGATCCACCATAAAATTCAGGAGAAGCCACATCACATTCTGAAAATTCGGATTCAGACTCAGCATTAGAAGAAACATGTAGCCAATCTACATGATTCCTAATATCTAACCCAGGTCTGACACCTAAAATATTGACCATATTGATAGTATCAATCACGTTTACAGGGACATCCACCGGATTATTAGCACTAATCGCAAGTCCATTCAAATTGTCCACCCGCAATGAATCTGCATTAACAACCACATTAACAGCAGGTGAAACCGGAGCTTCACCAGGAAAAATTCCATGGCACTCATTCACAGGCGAGCTCACCAATTCCTTACCCACCACAGGCAACGAATCAACTTCTTTATCAAGCTCAACCACACCAGCACGTCCTACCTCAACAAGTTCAAGTAACGTGCCCGTAGTTCCAACAACCAAATTTCTCCCATAAACAGCACCAGGCTCACCCAAAGAAACAGAGGGAGAACCCTCAATCACCACCACATTATCATTAATATCACACTCCCTCACATCCTTAGCCAGAGGAAATACAACGTTAGCCGACACAGAGCCAGAAGGGAGAGAGTTTGAAACTGCAGATTCTTATTCAAAAAGGAATTAGTCTCAATGATACATGTTCTCTTTTTTTACTCTAAAAATAAAGTTCATACTCATTTTTTCTTTTATTGCATTATCTCTCTTTATATACATAAGAGCATTATTGTTAGCACTCATTGTCTTGACCTCCACTTTCTGTGGACCACTGCAGCGTCTGTGTCTTATGTTCGCCTTAATCCCTGCTAAGGATCGGCTTTTGGCAGATCTGATTCCCTACAGCTTTTTCTATATATTTGTATACATTGCTTCGGGAATATAGATGAAATGAATAAACTGCTACAGTAATATCTGCTTCTTCTTCTTCTCTGCTTTCTTGCTTAACTTCTTCTGTGCAGGTTCTTCAGCTCTACCATCCTTTCATGGTATCAGAGCATTCGGTTCATCTGCTGTAGCATGGCGAATCAAGACTCCTCCTCTTTAGCCGCTGTTCCTCCCGTCACTGTTGTCGCAGCATCTCCGGCTTCGACCTTATCTGCATCAATGGCAGAGTTCACGATACCTGCTCCATTGAAATTTTTAATGTCAAACCTGAAATCCATTGTCAGCATGTAGCTCTCAAATGAGAACTATGCAATCTGGAGTTTGCAGATCCATAAACTGTTTGCGGCTAATGGATTCGATGGATATCTCACGGGGAAGCAAGTCTGTCCGAGCAGCCTACCCACTGATCCAGAATACAAACTTTGGCGACTTGTAGATCAAAATCTTGTGTCAGCACTATTCTCAACTATCTCTCCGTCTATTCTACCGTATGTGCTTCATCTTTCGACGGCGTTTGAGATATGGACTACCCTTGCAAGCCGACTTCAGCCGACCAATAGGTCTCGCATGATTCAACTCAAAAATGAGCTGCATAATATTCAAATGAGGGACTCCACCATGACACAGTATCTTGCTCAAGTGAAAACACTTGTTGATAATATAGCTGTTGTAGGCTCACATGTAGATCCTGAAGATATCCTGATGTATATACTGAATGGCTTGCCGACATCATACAATCCTTTTAAAAGTTCCATTCGCACATCACAGCTTCCCGTAAGCTTGGAAACACTGTATTCTCTTCTGTGCAGTGAAGAGATAAATATACAGAATGAACTTCGTAGGGAAGCTCCTCCTTCATCAGACAATACGGCATTTTATTCAAACCGTGGAAGAAGTAACAGAGGGCGTGGCAATTTCTCTAATGCTAGAGGCAGAGGACAAAATCCAAAACAGCTGAACAATGTCGCGCATCCTCCTTCTGCTGCTACTACCACTCATCCCAACTGTCAAATCTGTGCCAAAAATGGTCACACTGCAGTCACTTGTTGGTATCGATATTCATCCACCTCCACTGAACCAAGTCGTGCCCTGTTTACTCAGAATCATCCCACAGCAGAATGGGTACTCGATTCAGGTGCAACAAGTCATCTTACTACTGATCCTCAAACAATCCAGCAACCAACTGTGTACACCGGCTCGGACATTGTGTCTATTGCTAACGGAAGCTCTCTGTCAATTCAACACCAAGGACAAGGACTATTACCGCTACCAAATACACCTCGTAAGTTTTATCTTAGAAATATCCTTCATGTTCCAACCTTGTCTCATAATCTTTTATCTATTCATAAGCTAACAGCTGACAACAACTGTTCTATATCCTTTGATGCTCACGGTTTTACCATCCAGGATCGTGTGGATCAGCAAATCCTCCTTCGTGGTCGAACCCGTAATGGACTCTACTCCATCTCTACTCCCATTGCCAAGATACCTCCTACCGCTCTTCATGTCAACACCGAACTCAAAGACTCACCGTGGCATGCCCGTCTTGGTCATCCACACCACCGCATCTTACAAGCTTTATCTAGATTAGTGCCTTCTATATGTATCCCCTCTACCTCTGTTTTGTGTCGTTCATGTAATGTGGGTAAAATCCACAAGTTACCGTTTGTTTCTAGTATTAATACTAAGACTACTCCTTTCTCGGTTGTACACACAGATGTTTGGGGACCCTCCCCCATCTCTTCTATCAATGGATATCGTTACTTTGTTACGTTTATAGATACTCACTCTCGTTTTTGTTGGCTTTACTTGATGCATTCCAAAGACCAAACTTTGTCCAAATTTATTCATTTTAACAACTTAATTAACAATTTCTTTAATACTAAAATCCAAATTCTTCGCTCCGATGGTGGAACGGAATACATAAATCATAGTTTTAATAACTATCTCTCAACGCATGGCATCACTCATCAACAAACATGCCCGTATACTCCCGAGCAAAATGGATTAGCGGAGCGAAAGAATCGTCACCTTTTGGACATTACAAGAACTCTACTTCATAATGCTCATCTTCCAAATCTCTTTTGGGCTGAAGCCATACTCACGGCCAATTACCTCATAAATCGCCTCCCTAGTAAAGCATGCCACTTCAAAATTCCATATCAAATTCTTCATAAGAAACTACCCGATTATTCTCACCTACTGATATTTGGCTCTCTATGCTATCCTTGGCTTAAGCCTCTTATCACAAACAAATTTCAACCTCGCTCCCAAGACTGCCTATTTCTCGGTTATTCCTCCTCTCAAAAAGGATATAGATGCTACAATTTAGAAACTCATAAAATTCATATTTCACGACATGTCGTGTTTCATGAAAAGCATTTTCCCTATCAACCTCAAACCACCATCTCAACTCAATCCATCAATAATACCTCTCCTACATCCTCTCCTCTGTTGTTCATACCAACATCCACTATTCCTACAACAACCATATCCCCACCTAGACCACCTGATCATCACCATTCTCCCATACCTTCCTCCACTCACATTTCATCCACTTCTTCCTCCTCGCCTTCCTCTACTTCCTCCTCTAACACAGATCAAATCCCATCCACCCCTTTACCTCTCCCACCTCATCAAATGCAAACACGTTATAAGACAGGAAATCTTAAGCCCAAAGTCATCTTTGATCTCTCCACTACCACAACTTCTCTTCCCACTCCCTCCACATTTGCTGAAGCAAATAAACATTCTCATTGGCGTGCAGCCATGTCAAAAGAATTTCTAGCTCTTCAAAAACAATCTACATGGTCTCTAACTACTCCACCACCGACCAACAGTCCTGTCCTTAGATGTAAATGGCTTTTTAAAGTTAAGCTCCCTTCATCTAGTCAAGCACCTACTTACAAAGCTCGTCTTGTAGCTCAAGGCTTTGCCCAAGAATATGGTATAAATTACAAAGAGACCTTTAGTACAGTTGCTAAGATGGCAACCGTTCGCATACTCATCACCATTGCTGTTACACGTGGATGGTCGGTTTTACAGTTTGGCATCTCCAATGCCTTTTTACATGGAGATCTACCCGATGTTGTATATATGAAACAACCTCATGGTTTTGTAGATGAACAATTTCCACACTATGTATGCAAATTACATAAGTCTTTATATGGGCTCAAACAAGCGCCGAGGCAGTGGTTCGACAAGCTCACCAGCTCTCTTAAAATTTTCGGGTTTACCATCAGCAAATCAGATCCTTCACTTCTAATATACAATTGGGCCAATGTTGTTCTTTATCTCTTAATTTATGTTGATGATTTGCTTCTCACCGGTAATGATCAGACTACCATAAATTCTCTCCTTAAGAAGCTCAAGTCTAATTTTGCATTGAAAGAACTTGGCCCTGTTTCCACGTTTCTTGGAATTCATGTTCAGAAAACTGAACATGGCTTATTCTTATAGCAATCCAAATATGCACAAGATCTGTTAAACAAATTTGGCTTTATGAACTTCCGACCGGTCTCAACTCCTGCGGCACTCAAGTCGCCCTCTACTCACGAATCAGAACAGCCATTTTCTGATCCGTCTTTATATCGCAAATTGGCTGGCTCCCTAATGTATCTTACTGTCACGAGACCAGATATAGCCTTTGCTACAAATCACATTTGTCAATTCATGCATCAACCAACGAATCAACACTTCCATTCCCTTAAACGACTTCTTCGTTATATTAAGGGAACCTTACACTTTTGTTTACCGATTATCACTGGAGATCTACAACTAAGAACGTATGTTGATGCAGACTGGGCTACCGACAAAGTGGATCGCAAGTCCGTCACAGGTTTTTGTTCCTTTCTTGGTCCCAATCTAATTTCATGGCATGTCAAGAAGCAAGCCACGGTTGCCAAATCCTCCACGGAGGCTGAATATCGTGCCTTATCAACTGCAACTTCAGATGTCTTATGGCTTCGCCGTCTTCTCGGTGAATTTCTTGCTCCTCAATTGGAACTCACGCGAATCTACTGTGACAGTACCTTGGCAATTGCTCTAGCTCATAATCCTGTTTTTCATGCCCGCACAAAACACATTGAGCTCGACTATCATTTTATTATTGAACACATTCGATCTGCTGCAATTGAAGTTCTTCATATTAGCACTCTTGATCAATCAGCTGACATTCTGACAAAAACTCTTCCCACATCCAGATTTCAACAACTACGCAGCAAGTTGACCATCCAACCTTTGGACAATCAACTTGAGGGGGGCTGTTAGCACTCATTGTCTTGACCTCCACTTCCCTGTGGACCACTGCAGCGTCTGTGTCTTATGTTCGCCTTAATCCCTGCTAAGGATCGGCTTTTGGCAGATCTGGTTCCCTACAGCTTTTTCTATATATTTGTATACATTGCTTCGGGAATATAGATGAAATGAATCAACTGCTACAGTAATATCTGCTTCTTCTTCTTCTCTGCTTTCTTGCTTAACTTCTTCTGTGCAGGTTCTTCGGCTCTACCATCCTTTCAATTATACCCTATGGAGATTTCTTTCACCTTGGCGGTACTATACAACATATTCTCAATCACTCTAATATTTATCTCTGAATTTTAATAAAAAAATATTTATAATCAATTAGAGGACCATTAAATGGTATTGCCAGCAAACTTATAATTGAATTAAGTGTGGCCGAGACGAATCCAATAATATCAAAAAATAAATAAATGTTGTTGAATGAATATAATAATATCAAGAAAGATTTGATATACTTAGCAATTGTCTAATGAATCCATCGACATCAAGAACATCTTAGTGTTTAAATCAAGAAGAGTGCCGAAATGAAATGATCTTAGTCAAAAATTAATCTTAATCAAACATTATTAAATATAATTAATTTGATAAACGTCATAGCATAAAAAAGATAAGCTGCACTAACTTTAATTATAATTAAGTGGTGTTTAATTAATTATAAATATAGTCTTAACCAAATAGATTAGTCATTAGTCAACAACAATTATTGATACTTTGGACTCGCATGCTCTAACAGTCTAATCTGACGTTCACCGAAGAAAATTCCAATGTGAACGTGATTAAGTTAGAAGAAAAAGATTTTGGAGTCAAACTGTCAACCAATGAGATTCGTTTATTTCACTTACTGTCCAAAATCTAAATATCATATTTTTAATATAATTTAAGATTTATCTTTTTTAAAAAATTTATGGATTTTACTATTTTAGTAGAGCAAATTATTGGATGTGTGAGCGTTTGAGCATATAAATTATCGAGCATGAATCTCAATATAAATTGAATGGGGAATTTTAAAATTGGGTTCTAAATTATTTAAATTTAGATTACAATAAATTTATATTTAAATTAATTGATCTGGCAATACAAATCAAACATCATCATAGAAAATTAGATTTTAGTCGGGAAAAAATTACATAACTATGACACGTCAAGAAATTCGCTATGGAAAATGGGAGAAATTGTACATATCTCTCTTCTCATACTCTCTTATGGCCTCTTTTCACTATTCACACACCATTTTAAACTTAGAACAAACAAGGACATGCACTAGAATACTTAAAAAGACTCAACCCTTCAAGTAAAATAAAAAATAAATAAATAAAACAAGAAAAAAAACTACTCAGACATGGAGTGTGGTACCCACAATGCCTAGGTGTTGACTTCTTTATCTCGCACCGTCGTGGTATTGAACTATTGCATTATCGTATTTTGTTTTCTATCCCAGAGGGCTTCTACAACATCTTATTGCTAAATTTACAATGTCGTGGAACTGTACCGACAAGCCAGGACGTAAAACTGTCTCACTCTATGATCACAAATTTTCTAGCACACAAGGCATATCATTGAATTTTTATATATTTATATATCCAATCTTTAAACATTTATATTTCATTATATAACATCTTAATGTCTAATGACATCAAAATAAATGCATGATATTTTTTTTCACTTGAAATAAGTTAATGACAGTGATATTAAATATCTTTTCAATATATAAATACATAGATAGGAATTCATTAAAGAATAATATACATGTATAAATATTCCTAAATAAAAGTTTGCACCAATGAATATCAGTAAGTACTTTCTTAAGTATGATTGGATTTATGAGACATAAGAAGTTCATAGTTATCTGCTAGGGTTTTTTCCTTTTGCGCGCCCCTCGCCTGGAGGCGCTTCTGCTGCTCGCCGTCAGCACGCTCCGCTAAGGGAAGTGTTCCTTACTTCTATATGTGTTTTGTTTGCTATTCTCTTTCCTAGTTTTGTCTTCTCTTTTCTTTTCACCGCCCTAATGGCGGTTAAGCTCGATGATCCGAATTTTCTCGATTGCAATTCCTCCTCTCGCTCGTTCATTGATGCCCTTAAGGATTTTTCTTCTTGGACTTTTCCGTATATTAAGCAGTCGTCTTTTATGGGTTTTCCCTCTCTAATTTCCGAGGAAGAGGTTTTGGCTCTTGCGGCTCCTTTTTCATTTTCTTTGGTTGGCTATTTCCCTAATTTGCGGCCATCGTTGGATTGCATTAGGCGTTTTTTCTTTAACCTAAAATTGACTGAGAATTTTCCATCACTTTGTTGTATTCCCGTCATGTGTTGATCAAACTGCGTAGTGATATGGATTAATGTCGTTTTTTTGCTCATGGTTCATACTTTGTTAGAAATTGCTTTATGAAACTTATCAAATGGTCTCCTTTTGTGGACATCTCTAAGGAATCAACGATTATCCCTGTCTGGGTCTCGTTTTTTAACCTTAGGCCACATTTATTTTCTTCCCGTATCCTCCATGGCCTGGGTTCCCTCTTTGGTCGTTTGCTTAGGGTTGATAATGCCATGGCTGTGGGGTCTCGGCCGTCAGTTGCCAGAATCCTGGTGGAAATTGATATCACTAAAAGATATCCTGATAAGGTTTGGGTGGGTCCTGAGAAATTAGGCTAGTTTCAATTGGTTTTGATGGATGACTTTCCTTCATTCTGTGATCATTGTAAAGTGATCAGTCATGCTAGGAAAGATTGTCTGAAATCTCATCCCCGGGGTGCTAAGGGGATTCATTCAAATGTTGCTATTGGCCTTGATGTTTTGGGTGTTACCGATAATGCTGATGATAATGTAAATCGTGTTGTCATGGGTGTTGGTGGTGGCCTTGATGTTTCGGGTGCTAATGATATTGCTCATGTGTCTGATATTGAGCCTATTGGGGGGGGACTATTGTTTGGTTAATTCGGATTCGTCTGTTAAGAGTCTAGGTAATATTAATCTGGTCTCATCTAGGCAATTGCTTCCTCCTAAGGCAATGGTGACTGTGGGCTTGGGCCATTGTAATATTAATAAGGTGTTGGTTGGAATAAACCCTTCTGGTGAAACTCAGGTGGTGTTGGAAGTGGAAGGCTCATTTTCGTTGTCCACTCCACTTCTTATGCATGCATCTGGTGAACCTTTTATTGAGGTCCCTATTTCCCTAATATCTAATGATGAACTAAAAAACCATTTAAAGTCTAATTTGAATAGTAGCTGTCTTGAGCAAATTGATTGGTTGGAAGGGTCGGACTCTTCAAGAGGGGATGATGAAGTTGGGGCCGATTTTATGTTGCTAAAAGACCATCCTGTTGCTTTTGTATCTTCTCGTGGGAGGGATAAATGTGGTAGGAAATAATTTTGTGGTTATGTTGCTAGTTTCGGCTGCCTTTGGTTCCTCTCCATGTTTGTTGTTTTCATAGTGGTGGTGGCGACTTGGGTCATCCGTCTGATTCTTGGGACTTTTTCTACCTTTGGGACGCTACTGTGGGTTGCTTTTGTTGGAATTATTTCACCATTACTTTTGCTGGTTTCCGTTTTGCTGGAGCTTTGTTTAAAAGTTGCGGTTGTGATTCATATTTTTTTGGGCAATGATGTGGTTAGGGCTCACTTCTCTAAAGACATGGCTCGTGACAGCATTTGGTGGTGTGTTTTTTACTCGGTTGGGTTGTCGTTGTTGGTGCGTTACTGCTCTCACTTCAAACTGGATGGTCCGTGCCTGACTTCAGAGTAGTTGGAAGCCTCTGCCTTATACTAAGCATGATGGGTTTTTAAGCCTTTTATCTTCTGTTCTTTTTTGATCGATCCGTTTATGTGCTTGATGTGTACTCATCTTTTTGATGCAATACAAATTTTATTGTTGTTAAAATAATAATAATAAAGTACTTTATTAAGTAAAATTATGCATAGAAGATCTAAAAAGTCATACGGGCAATAATATATAATGAAATACACATAAAAATATACTAATGCTCACCTTTTTTTTTTTTTTTTTTGCATGTGCTTTGCTCGCCTAATAAATTTTCAAGTCCACTTGTGACAATTAATACGTGATAAATTAGCTTATTTGAACCTTTATGCCAAATTAATGATCTTTGTGCTTATATAATGGGCACAAATTAGGCTTAATTGATTTGAATTTAACTCAAATTAGGCATATGTAAATATCATACATAATAGTATATACATATTTATTTAAGCTCAAATAAAAAATAATTTAATTGACTCAATTTTCTTTAGAGTAAAATGTATCGAAAAAATAGGTCAAAAGAAAGTTTTAAACCAACAATAAATGACACATGATGATATACAAGTTTCACATTTCATGCATTTGATATGCTAAAAACTTATTTTGGGTTATGAATTAAATAAGAAAAGTTTGATATCCCCAACATTCTACTTAAGCAAGGAGGGGAACTTAGCTTTAAAAAATCTTGATGAATTAGGATGCTTATATGATAATTGATGCATCATTAAAATTAACTTAACCGGAAATGAATCTTTATACATATTTGATATGAAACTTTTACAATTAAATTTAGAATTATCTGAACTTTGATTTTAGCAAAACTATGGTCAAATTGAACATCATGATAAGACGAACTCCATCAACTTAGAAAATGATACGATCTAACTCTAAAAGAGCCCAAATCAAAGCACTTGAAGCATGACTCAAAGCTTTGAAATACTAATTGGATGATCAAATATTCTTCAAATATCACATACTTATAGCCAAACTGAGCATTTTGACTAGACAAATCAAATAAGACTAAAACTGGATGATTCAATCATCATTATGGCACTTAAATGATAAAAAAACATTCTAAGATCAAGGGAACCAATGCGATATGTTTGATGGAGTATTTCAAATTTTTGTTATATTTGCACCCAAATCAACCACTGAAGTCGGACTACAGTCCTTGAATCATCATATCCAAACTAAGATCCTCCAACCTTCGCCGCCCAATCACAATCCTAAGACCACAATCTTCTAGCCAATACCTCTACTACGGTCCTTCTGTATTGTTGCCCGAACACAATCTTCTTTCCACCATTATCGAATTATAGTCCTCGGACAACCAAAACTCAATTTATGTCTTTCAATCATCATCATCTAATCAGAGTCACCCAATTATGGTCGTCTGATGACCAATGCCCAAGTACATTCCTATGAGCATCATCATCTAACTACAAACACTTGATCAACATTATTAAATGAACACCCTAACACCCATTGAATTTATCATCCATTTTTGTCATCAGCATCAATGCATACCATTGATGTCAACTCTGGCTATTAATGTTAGCACCAAAATTTATGTTGGACTTTTTTGATCTATGGTCTTAACTCCTCAAGGATAACAAACTAAGAGACAATAATCGACCTCTTAAAAATAGCTCATTTTTCATAGTGCTCTTCCAACCTTCTTCAAGAAATCTATTTTATGTCGCCTATGTTATTACAGAGAAGGACGTCATTTGTAAGTGATAATGCATACTAGTAAAACCATTTCAACTAGGTCAAGTCCTATGATTTTTCCTTTTGAATTTTTCTCATAAAAAATATAATCTCTCTTGTAAATTTTTATTTATTTATATTTATGTTGGGTCTTCATATAATACTAAGACATTAAACAACTTTATCTTTTATCTCCATGAACACTTAGACATGCAACAATAACAAACAATTTGATGAAAATGGACTTGCATGAGGTTTTAAGTTTTTCATTTTCTCTCTTTTCGTCTAATTAATCAAATTTTTTTATGAATTTGACCATCTATCAGCCTTCTTTCGAAGAATTTCTATAACAACATTTTAAATTGTCATTTTTAGGTATTTAATAGTTAAAATTTTTATATTATTTAACATACTCATTTCTTTATGCAATATAAAATATTGCAATATTTTGCACCGTTATCATTAACCTAACTATAACTTTTGATTCCTTTGCATCTCCATGCATTATTCATCTCCATTAAGGGTTTTGGGACTTAGGACATCAATCTCATTGATGCACTTTTATATCAAGATCTTATGTCGACTTCGTCTCTTTTTATCATCGTGGGTTTCGGAATTGCACATATCATCGTCCCTGTTAATGGGCTTTCCCCATCAAAATCTCATCACAACTTCATCTCATTTCTATATCATCGAGGGTTTCAAAATTGTACATGCCATCAATACATGCCATCAATACTCTCAATAGCCTTCTCTATTGTGAACCAAAACTTCTTCACCTTTTTGCATGAGCATGATAAACAAAATGGTAGATTAAATAAATAATTTTTATTTAAGATATTAAATATATGAATATGATAAATATAAATATACTTTTTTATTTTTATTTTTTATTTTACAGCGCGTAATGTTAAATTTTCTACCTAACTTTTTTGTTGGGAGAGGAATTTAGAGTCAATCAAGTGGTCATTTCCATTTTCCACCGTTCTCTTTACTTTCCCCATTGAATCCCTTCGGAAACGCTTGAAACAATTTCATTCCCATTTTTTACCCTAATGCGAAAGTTCCAGGTCGGGGCATGCCCGCAGGCCGCAGCCATACCTCCGCCTCGATGATTTCCACTTACCTAACTATTACCTCTCTGTTCCTTTACATCGTCTTCGTCTCTGGATGCCTCCCCGACGAGAGATCGGCGCTGCTACAACTAAAGACGGGCTTCTCTTTCTCAAAGCTGGAATCTTGGCAGCCAAACACGAACTGCTGTCAATGGCTCGGCGTCCTTTGCGATGGTGGTTCGGGTAATGTCGTCCATCTCGACCTCAGCTCTCAAAACATATCGGGTAGTATTAATTCGAGCCTCTTCAATCTCACTTCTTTACGTGTTCTGAACCTTGCCTTCAACCTGTTTTACGGGAATCCGATTCCGAGTTCTGGATGGGAGAAGCTTGGGAATCTCACACATCTGAATCTTTCAAACACGGGATTCCAAGGGCAAGTACCTATCGGCATCTCTCGTCTCAATAATTTGGTTTCTTTGGATCTGTCTTCGTATGGAGATGCTGGTATCTCTTCATTGCTCGAGCTCAGAGACCCGGATCTCGGAGCACTTCTCCAAGGGATTAGTAATCTGAGGGTGCTTTATCTTGATGGTGTGAACATCTCTGCCAGTGGAGAGGAATGGTGCGGAGATTTGGCTAGATGGACTCCCGAACTTCAAGAGCTGAGCTTGGAAGCTTGTTCACTCTCTGGCGGCATTGGAATTTCCTTATCCAAGCTCCGGTCTTTGTCCGTTATTGACCTTGAAGGGAACAGTTTGAACACCACTGTGCCTGATTTCTTCGTTAATTTTACTTCTTTATCTGTGCTTCGGCTAGGTTACTGCGGGCTTGAAGGTTTTTTCCCCAAAGACATATTTCAGCTGAAGAATTTGACGATTGTTGATGTCTCCATTAATCCAATGCTTTCCGGATCCCTCCCAGATTTCACCATGGACAGCGCTCTGGAAAGTTTGGTGCTTTCTCACTCAAATTTTTCTGGGTTTTTACCTGATACCATTGGCAATCTCAAGTCTTTGAAAATACTAGATCTTTCAAACTGTCATTTCTATGGGAAAATACCATATTCAATTTGGAACTTGACTCAGCTCATGAGGTTGGACCTCTCCTCCAATAATTTGACTGGTCTGATTCCATCTTTCCAATCACCTTCATCAGTTGTTGAGACAATAATAGCACAAAATCAAATATCAGGCCCAACTCCTACAGCTTATGAAGCAAGAGGTCTTCAAAAACTTACAGAACTTGTTCTGCATAGTAACTCGCTTTCCGGACCAATCCCTGAAACTCTTTTTAATCTGCCTCAATTGCAGACATTGCTGCTTTGGCAGAACCAGCTCTCTGGCCAACTACCTGAGTTTTCTGAGGCTTCTTTGTTGAATAATATTGATCTCAGCAATAATCAGCTCCAAGGAAAGATCCCAATGTCACTTTTCCGACTGTCCGTACTTAAAATTCTCTCACTTGCGAATAATAACTTCACTGGATTTTTCCAGCTGAACTCCATCTTGCTTCTCAAGAACCTGTCATATCTTGATTTATCTGATAGTGGATTGTCCTGTCTTGAAGAAGATGACAGCTCTTCCTTTTCTTCGTTTCCCAAGATAGCCACCTTGAAATTGGTAGGATGCAATCTAACCAAGATACCACTTTTCTTGATGTTCCAAGATCAGATTACCGCACTGGATCTTTCCAACAACAGTATTACTGGTAATATACCCAGATGGATTTGGAGTGTTGGGAAAGGAAACCTCATTAACTTGAATCTCTCTTGCAACTTGTTCACTTCTGTTGAAGGGCCTTCTTTTAATTTCTCCATAGCTTCTTCAATGGTGCTTGATCTTCACTCAAACAAGCTTCAAGGACCAATTCCTCTTCCCCCGCCTAATCCCATTGTTCTTGATTACTCGGATAACAAATTCTCATCTTCCATCCCTAACAACCTTTCCTTATACTTGAACTTCACTTTGTTTCTATCCCTTGCAAGAAACAATCTCAGTGGAGAAATCCCCTATTCACTCTGCAATGCAACTTTTCTCTCTGTTCTTGACTTATCCAACAATGGCTTAACTGGTGCAATTCCACCATGTCTTATGGGAAATGGAATGGACCTGAATGTTCTAAATCTTAGAATGAACCGGCTTCAAGGATCTATCCCTCAACAAATTAGAGAAAAATGTAATTTTCAGACTATAAATCTCAATGGCAATCGCTTAGAGGGTCGTCTTCCTCGTTCTCTTGTCAATTGTCATTCACTTGAAGTTCTAGACCTGGGGAACAATGAATTAACAGACACATTTCCTAATTGGTTGGGAAATATTTCTTCGCTTCTTATCCTGATTCTACGATCCAATAAACTCTATGGACCAGTCAGCCTTCCAACAAATATTCATGGAAAAAATTTCAGCTTCCAAGAGCTACAGATCTTTGACATCTCATCTAATAACTTCAGTGGTAATTTATGTGCAGAATGTTTTTGCAATTTTAAGGCAATGATGAGTAGTAACAAAGATTCAGTGCAGTCAGCTGTTGGCTTTTACTATTTCAAGTTCAACACAAACTACTATCATGATATGATAACCATCACCATCAAAGGATTTCAGATGAACTTGCAAAAGATTCTGAATATCTACAAATCCATTGATTTCTCAAACAATAATTTCGATGGAGAGATACCTGCATCGATTGGAAACCTTGATTCTCTGTATTTACTCAACTTATCAAGAAATGCTTTAAGAGGTCCAATTCCTCATCAGCTCGGTTATCTGACACAACTCGAATCGCTCGATCTCTCCGAAAACCATCTTGATGGTGAAATCCCTATGGAACTGACTAATTTAACATTCCTTTCTGTTTTGAATCTTTCCTACAACAACCTAGTTGGAACAATTCCTGAAGGCGGGCAGTTTCCAACTTTCTCAAACGCTTCATTTGAAGGAAATGAGGATTTATGTGGAAATCCTCTAACAATTCCGTGCAGAAAACCAAATGCAGAATCTCCTTCAGCATCAAATAAACCAGTTAGCAGAGTTTCAACTGAACCCAGCTGGGAATACATATTTACAGGTATGGGATTTGGAGGAGGTTTAGCCATGCTTATTGGATCATTAATGGTGTGGGAAGAAGGAAGAAAATGGCATTATAACTGGATTGACGATATACTAGAGACCCTTGCTCCATTTTCCAGGCTTCGGAATACCTGTGGAGATGGTAGAGTTAGTGATGTGGAAGGAAGGGAAGATGGCTATGAGGAGATGATTGATGCAGGAACAAGAAGAAAATTTTGTGTTTACTGTACAAAGTTAGTTTTCTTTGAAGATGTAATGAAAATACAATATATAAGCTGTGAATGTCACTTAGATGAGAGGTGACAAGTCTTTTGCTAGCAATTTGTACATAGCTGTGCTATAGAAGAATTAAATCTGGATCCTTAAATATATCAAAGAGATAGTGCAAGGAAGAAAAGAATCATTATTTTTTGCTATTTCTAACTATTTGTGAGCTTTGCATATGATGTTTTTTATGTTATTCTTTATCTATGAAGCATTGCTTATAATTTATTTTCATATGAAGATGCTTGTATTTGTAGTTTTGTCATAGTTTCAAATTTAGATGGTGATTGGAGTTGAATGCTTGGCATACAATATTATCCTTCTATATGTTCAGTAGAATTTATAGTGGTAGATTAGGTTAACCTGTGCATTAACTGTAACTCTTCAATTAGGGGTGTAAGAGTGAAGTTGACTCATGAGCCAACTTAGGCTTGACTCAATAAATGGTTCAAGAACCGAACTCGATGAGCTAACAAGCTAAGCATAAGCCAATCCTGGCTCAATTTGTCAACTTGTGAGCTGGCTCGCTTAATTAATCTTAACATAAAATACACTTAGCTATCTAAAAATTCAAAATATTTAGTATAAAGTTGTGCTTAAGTGGAGGATTTCTTCATCAGCAAGTTCGTTATGAACAAAGCTCTAGACTGATGATCCCTCGCCACCGACCTAATGCAAGCCCGGAGGATTTAAGTCACCAGCACATTCTCCTTCACCAAGCTTGCCAAAACAAGAAGCAGATGGCAGAAGGTGTACAAGTTTTCTGATAAGTCAATGAAGGCAAATCAGGCAATCATTCGTCAAGTCCGTCACACAAAACTTAGGATAGGAGTAAAAACCCCAAAATTCAAATTGGATCTGCCATCAAGTCAAAAGAGACAAATTCAACAAGATTATATATCTTTTTTATTTCAAGTATTTTTTATTATTTATCATTTAATTTTTTATTTATTCATCTTGAATAAAAATGATATTTTTAATTTTATAACAAATGAGCAAGCATATGAACCAACTCAAACTCGTAGATTAAACTCGAGCACAAGCTTAAACTCATTTAACTAATCAAAATCATGTTCAAATCGAGGGTGGCTCAACCTCAACTCGACTCATTTGTGCCTCTATCTCCAATGGCTTTGGTTCAAATGTCTTGAGCAATTTAGTCAAGTTCTTAAATTGGAATTCCATGAAGACTTTGAGTTGAATATTGAACCTTCACAAGAGGGAAGAATAGAAGTGGATTATAAAAACAAGGACAGCTTGGGTCCTATGCTTCAATTTAGAACTTTGTGCTCAATTTTATATATAATTTATTATGTAGCATTAGGTCTTAGTTTATTATATAACATTAGAATTTTAATTTATCTATTTACTCATAACCCATTATAATCTTCAAAGTATTACAAAAATACCAATGTAGCAGAGAGAAATATTTTTGGGTCTTTGCTTCAGCTACATGTTATGCTTGTTGGAAACGGCAGCTAGCGGAGACTGAGTAGTGGACCTATCCACCTGCGGTTAACAACCAAACTCCAGTTGACTTTCTGCCAACTACAAAAATTTTACTCCAACGCAGCTAGCCTTGGTTTGGAGATATTATTACACACTATCACCAGATCGTCCGGTGACAAATCAGGATACGTCACATTACTCTGTACACAGTGGTACACATCTCCGGTACACAGCAAAATGATAAGGTGGCACATTTTGATTCGGCTCTGAACGACATCCAATGATCAAATCTAATAATTTATCATTTATTTAAGATGACTTTCTTACTATTTTTTAAGCAACTTTATTGTATAAAACCTTTAGCTTAATAAATTTTTTAACTAAAAAAATATTTAACAAAACAGAAAAAAACCGTCCCAAACTTTATGCCTTATATATATATATATATATATATATATGAAAGTTCATTTCATATGAAGTTATCCTAAATGAGAGATTATTGTATTTATCAAATCCTCAATGGACTAAGGCAATAGAGATAAATTTGAAATAGTTCAAATTAGAATATGATTAGATCATTAGAAGACCTAAGTTCGAACCAAGTTTCACCAACGTCAGTTTGTTTGGTAAGGAGAGGTGGCTTGTGAAAAGTAAAGGAAATCAAGACAAGAGCTTGTTGAGAGCATCGACGAGAGCTGGGATGTGTGAGGGGGAAGTAAATTTTACAACATAACTAATGATGTGAAAAAAAACTAAGATTTCTCAATAGGATCTCATTGTGAAGGAAAAAAGGTATTTTGTGGCAAAAGTTTGCTAAGGATTGGGGCAAGCGGCGTGTAAAGGAGAAGGGTGTTGAGAGAATTTGGGAGTCGCAACATCAGAAGAAGAAGAGTATTTCATAACGAAAGCAGCTCATTGGGGATGGCATCACAAGACTGATGATATACAGAGAAGAGAACTTAACAACATGAGCTAGTTGGTGGCAGACATGACGAGCTGACAGTATGTGAAGGCAAAGAGATACAAAAGCTTTTGTTTAAAGATGGTTCAAAACTTCATTTGAATCCCAAACAAAATTTAAATTTGAACCAATTTCAGAGGCGACAGGCTTCACTAATCAGTCTGCGTTTACAAAAGGAATAATCTCATTCAAAGTAAATTTTAAACATATTTCCATAAAAATAAATAAATAATGAAAAGATTCTTCTAATTATACATATTTTGAGGCCTAGAAAAGGAACTTTTATTCTATCCAGTGAACGCACGCTGAGGAAGGTTCGGTTTTAGGCAAAAAAGCGCCTGTACCGAGTTTTTTGGGGCTTTTTTGCCTAAAACCGAACCTTCCTCTGCATACGTTCACTGAATAGAATAAAAGTTCCTAGAAAAGTTGAATTTCCCTAATACTAAATCCATAGGCCTTCGGTGGGGCCAAGCGGCCCCAGACATCAATATAATCCTCCCTTCACAAATAATAGTTATTTAAAAATTGATACTATTTATTTGACCCAACTCGCTCTTAATATGTCGGTTAGAACGACTTTCTTACTGTTTTGTAAAACAATTTTTAATACAAAATTTAAAATTTTTATTCTTAAATTATGCTTTAATAAGAATAAAAAAATTATCCAAAATAAAACTTAAAACTTTGTTTAGAACTACTTTCTTACTGTTTCTTAAAAAGAAATTTTTTTTAATACCAAAAGTTTAATTTTAATATTAAAAAATAACTTTAAAAACAATTAAAAAAAGAACTATAATACATAAATAATCAATTAATTTTTACATCATACTAATCTCAAAATAAATTTAAAATTTTAAAATTCATCCAAACTAAATTTTAATAAGATATTATCATCCAAATCTATTTCATATGTACTTTATGAAGACTTGCATCAATATGAGTATCTATCCTTATATCTACTTTAAAATAATGTAATACAAGCTTAATCAATTAATTGCTATAATACTATAATCGTATTAAAATAAATATAATAACTAAAAACAATCATCTAAATAAGTTTATATCAAAATATTCTGATTTTTTTTTCTTTCAAATAAAACTACGTTCATATAGGGGTGCAGACGAGTCAAGCCGACTCGCGAGCCGGCTCGGGCTCGACTCGGTAACGGGCTCAACGAGTCGAGTTCGACAGCTTATCGAGCTCGAGCTCGAACAGGCTGCTGCTCGACTCGTTAGCTCGTCGAGCAGCTCGACGACGTAACTTGCCGGAGGGAAATGCGAACACGAAGCGGGAAATCAAAGTCTCAAGCGGGAAATCAAAGTTGCGAGCGGGAAAAAAAAAAGATGAATCTCAACGAAGTGACGATGACAACGGGGCAAGCTCGACGACGATCTCGACGGCAGACGGTGGGACGAGCTCGACGATGGTCTCAAAAGCAGAAAATTTTGAGCTTGACGATGATCTCGACGGCATACGACTGGACGAGCTCGACGACGATCTCAATAGCGAAAAATTTTGATCTTGAGGATGATCTCGACGGCAGACGACGGGACGAGCTCGACGAGGCGACCTGGGACGACGGGAGAAGGAAGAGAGCTCGTCGGGACGACGGAACGACAGGACGACCTTGGAGGCCCCCAGGTTCCCAAGGCGATGGCCAAGGCCCTTCTCCATATCCAACCCCATACCTTTTCCGGGAGGCAGCGGTGGCGGTGTTGTCGCTAATTGTCCCTGCGGTGCCCCATCTTCCCCTCCCTCATCTATGATGATGCTTAAAGTGCTCTCACCAGAGAAATCGTGGTTGAAGCCAATCCTATTCGCCCATGATTTGAGCTCATGAGGGATGTGATCCGTCTTGGAGACGAACGGCTCGATTGCCGACGGCCAGGGTCCCGACGCGAGCATGACAATGATCTCGACGGTAGAAGCGACGACGACGATGAGCCTCAGGAGGACGGACGCTACAACCAGCGATGGATCTCGATCTTGACATTGGAGCTCAACAGCAAAGCTCGACGAGCCGCTCGACAAGAAGACGAGTCGAGCTCGAATTTTGAGCTCGACTCGAGCTCGAGCTTGGTCTTTGAAAGTCAAGCTGCGCAATGATAAGTATCATATTTGGGAAAAAAATAATCAACCAACTTTATATTTCAGGAAAAATTATTCTGTGCGAATACCAGATGCAGAATGTCGTCCGGAGACCAATCATAATGTGCCACATCAGCGATACCGAGCACACTGGTGTCGTGGCACATTCTGATTGGTCTTCGAACGGCATTCAGCGTCGGCATAGAATAATTAATTGTATTTCAAAGGATATAGGACTCCCTTCTTAGGCATTTGATGAGGTACGAAGGAAAGAAAAATCTACAGGATTTAGTAAGCAGGTATATTATAAATTACATGAAAGAAATTCAGCAGCTGAACAATTAAAGGTGAGATATCCAAATTTCAGAGAGGTGAGAAATCCGAAAATATTGAATACTTAAGATGATGGAGAGCTTTAAGATCTATCATCTCTATCGTTTCCAGAGGATGAAGGCTCAGCAGTAGAATCTGGAAAGGATGGAGATGGCAATGGTTCTTTCTTTAGAGAGGTTTGCATCCCTGAAACTTCCTGAAAAAAGAATTAATTTCATATTTTAGTTCAACAGAAGTTTAATCAGTGATGATATTGTGTTCCCATACTGGGAAGATAATTCAGAAAAAAAAAAAAAAGTAGATCTCTAATTTGGTAGAGTGGTTCAGAGACCTAAAAGCAGGCTATGAATATTGATCCCTACCATTGAGAAGTGCATCAGAGATCCATTGAGGGGTGGAATTAGGAAGAACCTATGATGCACCGACACTTCTCCTCAAAGAGGCGTGCAGTGTCCGACACGACACTCCTCCGACACGTGTCGGAGTGTCCGAAAACGTGTCCGATTAAAAAAAATATTAAAAACAAATTGGACACGCGTATCTTAAATATTTTATAATTTTTTTAAAATATAATTTCTTATATTTGGCTAGATTTAAACTAAATTTATTATTTCATATCCACAACATCAAATCAACGTCTACATTTAATACCCATTCATCAAATATTCTCATTTTCATTTCTCTTCAACAGTGAAGGTATTTTCATCTCCTCTCTTTTTGCACAATTACAAATCTTTCTCTTGTTGAATCAGAGTTGAAAGTAGTGATATTCAATGATGATGATATTGAAGGCCAAAAAACAAACCTCTAAAGCTAATCCTATTAGTTGAATCTTGAATGCTTGACGTTGTAGTAAGTGATTATTTGCTTATATTTTTGTGGTTGTACTAGATATTTTGTACTAAATATTTTATATTATAATCTAGAAAAATTATCATGTCATTCATTTATTATTGTTTGTCATTTCTAATATGATATTACATTAATATATATACACTATATAAAAAAATGTATTGTCGTGTCCGCGCCGTACCCGTGTCCTATATTTTCAAAAAAAGTCGTGTCCCGTGTCCGTGTCGTGTCGTGTCCGTGTCGCCGTGTCCGTGTCCGTGCATCATAGGGAAGAACTCAAGGTGGGTGGAATTAGGAAGAACTCAAGGTGGGCAATTGCATGTCCTGAAATTTTTTTTTTATTTAGAAGAATAATTATTTTAACTATTTTGTCCGCATTCCATAATTGTAGTTGCCCAAATTCTGAGAAGAATGTTTATTTTTATATTTCATATAAATTTATTTATTTCACAATCCTATTCTCCTTACCCTCAAAAGAGAAGTTGGTTCCACCCCCAATAATATGTGCATTTATGTTCTACTAAGGCCCTTCTAAACAGCTTTAGAAAATAATAAAAAAAATTGTCCCAAATGAAGCCTAAGATTTTTTGTTCAAACTTCGTTGAACAATAACTTTGATTGACTAAACATTTTTCTAATAACAAGAATATACATTTCTAAAAGACTGCACTGTCAATGGCAAACAGATAAAAGAGACCTTGTTGACCAAGACAGTTGAGTATCATATTTTATATTTAGAAGAAAATGTTTATGCTTCCTTTGCACAAACGATGCCACAAACGATGCCACTAAGAATCTTTCTCCATATATCTTTCATAATATCCTTGTCAACAGACCTGTTTCTAGTTTTCTTTTTTTTTAAATCACGAGTCTGGTTTTAGAACTTCAACTTCTGCGTGGTGAATCTAATAAGTCCTTTGTTAAAGATGAAGACGTCAAGAAAATATGAAGATATTTGTAAAGATGCTTTTTACTACAAAAATTTTTGAAAAGCAGGAAAAAACAGTGATCAAAAGCTATCTCAAACGAAGTCTAAATGAGAGTTTAAGGAAAAAATTGTCTCAAAAAAATATACCCAATATTATAAT
Organism: Dendrobium huoshanense; assembly: GCA_016618105.1. Taxonomy (NCBI): domain Eukaryota; kingdom Viridiplantae; phylum Streptophyta; class Magnoliopsida; order Asparagales; family Orchidaceae; genus Dendrobium; species Dendrobium huoshanense. The sequence goes on along the minus strand of CM028360.1, from coordinate 51,153,120 downwards.
AAAGAATTTTGTAGTTTGATCCATAAAATTAAGTGCAGTTAGTTTTGAAAACAGATGCATTAAGGCTTCGTTTGGGACGGCTTTTTTATTGCTTTATAAAACGGAGTTTTAGTACAAATTTTTTTATTTTTGTACTAAAACTCCGTTTTAGAAAGTAATAAAAAAGCCGTCCCAAACGAAGCCTAAGTCTAGATGAGATACCTATTAAGATTTGAAGAGTTGTGAGAAATATTATAGTGATTGAGGAAGAAGTACTTAGATAATAATATTTAAAAACAAAGATAATATTTAAGGTTGTGCTAACTATAGAGGAATCAAACTTTAAGTTAAACAATATACTTTTGTGAGAAATTAATGAAATAAAAGCTTCAGAAATTACATCAATTTTGGAGAATCATTTTTTTTTTCAAGCCAAAAAAAAAAAAAATCTATTATGAAAATATTGTTTTGAGTTAACTGTTAAGAAATCATTGGAGAAGTATAATGAACAAAGTAAAGATTTTAATAAAGGTGAATATCATAGGTTCAACTTTAATATATCAAATTGGAAGGGCATGCAGAAACAAAGGCAGGCCGAACACGAAAGGAGACTTGAAGCACATTTTACGAGAAAACACGAAAGGCGACTTGATTGAGCTTTGCGTTACTGATACCTATTGGATCGAATACACATCATAACGCACATCATATATCCTGTTGCGTTTTAAAGTGGAACAATGTACATGCAACATCCATATTTCCATAACTTTGGACAATCATTAAGGTTTTATTTGGAACAATTTTCTTATTGTTTTCTAAACCGGCTTTCTAAGAAAAAAAATTTAATTCAAGAAATTTTTGTATTAAAAAGCTGTTTTAAAAAGAAGCAAAAAAGTTGTCCCAAACGAAGCCTAAGACTAAAGCCGCACCGTTATTCTAATGGAGTGTTTTCATGCGTTCAGAGTTTTTGCATTCTAAATTACTCAAGAACCGTATTGATGTAAAGCTCTTGGGACACTACTAAGAGCCATGATTTATATGCCAAACATAAAGCCAAATTTACCTGTATCCAACATTTCAAATGTAGAGGGCAACCAATCCTTTATGAAAACAATCATCTCTATATAATTCCAACCATTCATATATCATCAATATATAATGACATGATCAAAAAACTTCCATTAAACCATTATACATACATGTAATGATCCACTTTCGCTGTTTCAAAACTTATAAAGGTAATGGCCACGTAAATCTAAGACTCAATTGCTTAGAATATTGCTAATAAAATGTTTAAGATTGCAAACTTTGTGTTCATGTCCTTTGGTCATAAAGCCAATAAGTTTATTCATATAATTTTTTTCATCCAACTCTCCATTAAAAAATACTATATTGACGCCCATATGAAAAAATTGAGATCTAAATATGCAACTAATGCCAAATTAAATGAATTGAAGCAATTCTCTCCACCGGGAAGAATGTATCCTCATAGTCTATACCATCTTCTTGTTTATAACATTTCACCACTAGATGTGCTTTGTATTTGATGATCATGTTATTCCCTTTGTGCTTAATTTTTATAACCCTAAACCCACTTGTTTTCAATGATATTTTAGCATGGTTGGAGATCAATCAAGTTCTAAAATTGATTTTTTGTCATAAGGCTCATTTCATCCAGCATAACATTCATTCAATTTTCACAAGCTCATGAGGTAAGAGCTTCTTCTTAAGATCTAAAGAAACACACATAAGTCTTACATCATCAATTTTGAAATAAAAATGTGGAATTATTAAACATTGACTTCTTTGCACATCAAGATTTTTTTTAGTCATCAAATGGTGTAATACTCCCACAAAGAAAGTGCTCCTCTTCACTATCATTAGGGATTTAAGGATGGTTATTTAAATCCCCAATCTAGCAAAATGATGCTAATTTTCTTCAAAGCAATTGACCCGTATAAATAAAGATCCTCCTAATTCCCATAAATGATCCTCAAGGAATTTGATGCATTCAATATGATGCGGACATCCAACCGTCCATGCTTATCTGAGGAGCTGAAGATCGACGACCGAGATCACTTTGTTTTATTTTAGTTTATTCAGTGTATTTTGATTTAATTTTGCAATTTTCCTTTTTACCCTTTTGTCTTATGTAAGCCCAAGGGGCTAATCTGTCTTTTAATTTCTTTTGAGGGCTATATATAGAGGCTCCTTCTCTTGTATTTGGTATGATGGATTAATAAAAAAAAATTGTGTTTTGCACTTGTGTTCTTTGGGAAGAACTTTAGTGAAATTCCTATGGGAGGGAGTCGGAGTTTCCACCAGCCGCAGGATGGGTCCGGACTCGTGGCGTAAAGTCCCTTGGAGAAGGGCAACGTAGTACCCGTCAGCCGCAGGATGTGTCCGGGCTCGCGGTTGTATCTTTTATATTTTGTTTAATTGTTTGGTTCCGTCTTATTACTCATAGTCGTTATCTTCATCCTCTTCCTACTTCCACCAAACCGGACTTAGCTCCACCACCTTTCACGGCCAAGCCATAAGCCGTCGACCATCCCCTTGGTTTCCTCCCCTCTCCACTTGCCATCAAGTTTTTCCTAAATTAGCTTTCATATTTTAGGTAACTATCCTAATGATCAAATTTAAATTTATTTAAATTTGAATAGTTGCCTAATTTCTAAACCCTATTTTAGGAAACTTACTAATTCATAGTCTATTTAAATTTTGAATTAAATTGGGATGAAATCTTTTCATGCAAAATTTAGTTTATTAATTTAAGTTGGCATTGAATGCCTCATTAATTCATTCCATCCCTTTCCCTCTCTACGCCTCATGCTCAATTTAGAATTGGATAAATTTTGGACAGAATTTTGAATTTTAAATACTTAATTTGAAATTCAAAATCTTTCCTAATTTACCAAATCTATTTTAGGAATGCTCTTAAATTAAATCTATTTGAAATTCAAATTCAAATTAGATTTATTTAGTCACTTTCCTAATTTCTAAAGGCCTTAATTAAAAATCCAAATCATCTCCCCAATCTCCTCCCTCATCATTATGCCGTCGGTCCCCCCCTCTATAATGAATGCAATGATTTATTTCCTAAACCTCATCTTCCACGCTTGGAAATGAATCTCCCAAGGCCCTCATACGTATTTCTTTCCTCAAATCACCCTCCTCCCCACTTGGAAACATTTCCAAATCATTCCTTCTGCTATCCGTCTCCATCCCATGTATCTGGACAAGCTTCTTTCCTCCAAAACCCTCCCTCACAGCCCAGCCAACTTCATATTTCTGTTTCTCAAGCTTGCTGCCAGAAATTCCTGCACCTGACTTTGGTTTTCCACTTGTTCCAGCAAGAATATCTTGTTGTCCAGCACTTTGGAAGGCCACGAATGGCTGTCCCAGAGTTTCTATGTGCTGCCCAAAGCTTTTCTGAGCAATATAGGTTGCTGTCCATAACAGTTTTCTGCATTCCGCACAGATTCTACCTGCTGTCCTGAAGTTTCTACAAGACAAAACTGTTGTCCCTGCTGTCAAAGATGCTGTTTAAACCTCACTAATTGCTCTTCAAGACCATTAGGATTCAAAACCTCCTACCCGTTCTACATCACAATAGCTTTCATTTTATGTTTATTTTTTAAAACTATTATAATTTGTATTTTTTTATGTTTTATTTTTGTTTACCCATTGATGGAAGGCAACCAATGATCATGAGTAGGTTAGGTGCTCTTAAGTCATGCCACCCTTTGGTTTGCTAGCATTTTTTTTGTTCTTTGGATATTTATCTTTAGGTTGTTTTATCTCTTAGTGGGCTTGGCCCATTACCCCCCTTTGTTGTTCGGTGTTTGGAGTTCTCAGCATTGGGATATTTTTGGGGCTGACGTGCCTCCTTGGTAGCTGATCAAGCTGCTGGATGTTTGGGTTCTTGGGCTGGCCGAGCATTTTCCTTGGTTTTTGTTGGGATTCTAGCTGTTCCAATTCCTGCTGGCTGTTGGGCTGCTTGTCCTTTCGGTTATTGCGCTGGCCGTGCCTTTTTCCATGGATTTTCTCCCTTTGTTTTGGTTGGCTGTTTTGGGCGGCTGCTTTATGAGATTGTTGGTTTCCTTTCCCTATTAATAGGGGTTGTTGTCTGCTGTTGGAGGGAGTTGTTGAACATTATTTGTCTCTGAGGATTTTCTTCCAAAGCTTGAGAGCTTCCTCTTCTCTACTTATTTCTTCTTCTAAGTCTTCTACCTAGTTCTTCTATCCACAAGTTACCCTTCCATTGTATCCTTCTAAAAGTGTGATTGGTGTTGTTGGTCAGTTTGTTGGCATTTGTCGTAGGATTTGCGATGGGTGTTGAATCTATATTGTTGTGGTGGACCTCTGGTTTGCATGTTCTTAGAGCACCTTAGTTTCCTATTTTATCGTTTCATGTGAGGTGATTACTTGTTGGTTGTTCTGAGGGTATTTCTCTTTAATTTAAGTTTTGTTGTTTCCTAAAGCTATCTAAGTTTTTGCATCTGCTTGAATTTTGTCGGTGGTTTGTTCACTTAGTTTTGGATTGAGTTGTGTTATGTTTCTCTTAAGTGTTCTTCTTTGGTTATAAGTCTCTTTTGATCCCATCAAAATTTATCTCATGATCAAGTTCAAACATGCACATGCAATCATGAGAGTGTAATACAACCATTACATACCCTTCTAAGTTTTTATTATATCTTATAACGAAATGCTTAATTTCCTTTGGACCTAATTTTTCAGATTCATGAAAGGTGTTCTGAACACATCCAACATATTCCAAAAGCCATGAGCTATCTAAATTAGGATTACGTGTAAATTACTCATAGGGATCAATTTTGAGGGACCATAATTAAGGATGAAGGCAACAGTAGAAAGTGCGTCCCCAAAAAATTCTATTGGATGATTTGTTTGCATCATCAACTCCACTTAACAATATAAGGAGAGGATAATTCCCTGAGGAATTGAGCATCCCTTGATTCCGATTCAATCATGCCCACATGTGAGTGTAATCCATCCATTACATACACATACAAGTTTTCAAGATAGCCTTACAAAGAACTGATTAATTGCCTTTGGGTCTAATTTTTTAAATTTCTGATAGGTGTTATGAACTTAATCAGTAGATTCGAAAAGCCTCGAACTATCAAACTTAGGTTTATGCACAATTTATAACACATATGAACTGAAGGGACTTGATTTTAAGTGAAATTATAGAGTAGAGAGAATCAATTTTGAGGGAACACAATTTAATAGCAAGAATAAATCCTGATGCGGACATCCAACCGTCCATGCTAATCCGAGGAGCTGAAGATCGACGACCGAGATCACTTTGCTTTATTTTCATTTATTAAGTGTATTTTAATTTAGTTTTGTAATTTTCCATTTTACCCTCTTGTTTTATGTAAGCCCAAGGGGCGAATGTGTCTTTTAATTTCTCTTGAGGCCTATATATAGAGGCCCCTTCTCTTGTATTTGGAGGATGGATTATTGATAATGGAAAATTTTATTTTCGTGTTGATCTCTTAGTGAGTTCAGAAGGATCTCTTTGTGAGTTCCGAGATTCTCAAGATCTCTTTGTGAGTTCTTGAGGAGAGTTTCGCGGATCTCTTTGTGAGTTTCGAGATTCTCAAGATCTCTTTGAGAGTTCTTGAGGAGAGTTTCGCGGATCTCTTTGTGAGTTCCGAGATTCTCAAGATCTCTTTGTGAGTTCTTGAGGAGAGTTTCGTGGATCTCTGTGTGAGTTCCGACATCCCTACAATCTCCTTTGAGATCTTGAAGTTTAAGAGCGTGAGGTTAGAAATTCCAAGATTTCCCCAAACTTCTCATCCTCTACCAAGCTCGGGCTTTTCCTCCCCAATTTCTCCTTGCCGCCGGCCCTATTGGCCTGTCCAGAAATTCACCCGCCGGCCATCCCTTAGGCCGACGCCCACCAACCCCCACCTCCCCCTCTCTTCCTCCTTGGAATAAAGAAATTTCTTAATTAGGAGAGGCTCACAATTAATGACAATTCAAATTCAAAATTTGAATTTGAATTAGCATTAATTACTCCTTAAATTAGTCCCTCCAATTAAGCCAATAACCATTAATTTAAATCTGAAATTTAATTTCAGATTTAAGTCAATTAATCATTTAATTCTCACAATTAATGACAATTCAAATTCAAAATTTGAATTCGAATTAGCATTAATTACTCCTTAAATTTGTCCCTCCAATTAAGCCAATAACCATTAATTTAAATCTGAAATTTAATTTCAGATTTAAATCAATTAATCATTTAATCCTCCCAATTAATGACAATTCAAATTCAAAATTTGAATTTGAATTAGCTTTAATTACTCCTTAATTTCAGATTTCCATTCTCTCTCCCCAAATTAATTTGTGCTTTAATTAATCTTGTCACCTAGGCAAGTATATGGCATTTACGTTTCACATCAGTTTGGTATCAGAGCATGGTTGCTCACCCGGGATGCGAACTCGACGGAGTCGAGTCTTTTCCACCCCGGGAGAATGATGCGGACATCCAACCGTCCATGCTAATCCGAGGAGCTGAAGATCGACGACCGAGATCACTTTGCTTTATTTTCATTTATTAAGTGTATTTTAATTTAGTTTTGTAATTTTCCATTTTACCCTCTTGTTTTATGTAAGCCCAAGGGGCGAATGTGTCTTTTAATTTCTCTTGAGGCCTATATATAGAGGCCCCTTCTCTTGTATTTGGAGGATGGATTATTGATAATGGAAAATTTTATTTTCGTGTTGATCTCTTAGTGAGTTCAGAAGGATCTCTTTGTGAGTTCCGAGATTCTCAAGATCTCTTTGTGAGTTCTTGAGGAGAGTTTCGCGGATCTCTTTGTGAGTTTCGAGATTCTCAAGATCTCTTTGAGAGTTCTTGAGGAGAGTTTCGCGGATCTCTTTGTGAGTTCCGAGATTCTCAAGATCTCTTTGTGAGTTCTTGAGGAGAGTTTCGTGGATCTCTGTGTGAGTTCCGACATCCCTACAATCTCCTTTGAGATCTTGAAGTTTAAGAGCGTGAGGTTAGAAATTCCAAGATTTCCCCAAACTTCTCATCCTCTACCAAGCTCGGGCTTTTCCTCCCCAATTTCTCCTTGCCGCCGGCCCTATTGGCCTGTCCAGAAATTCACCCGCCGGCCATCCCTTAGGCCGACGCCCACCAACCCCCACCTCCCCCTCTCTTCCTCCTTGGAATAAAGAAATTTCTTAATTAGGAGAGGCTCACAATTAATGACAATTCAAATTCAAAATTTGAATTTGAATTAGCATTAATTACTCCTTAAATTAGTCCCTCCAATTAAGCCAATAACCATTAATTTAAATCTGAAATTTAATTTCAGATTTAAGTCAATTAATCATTTAATTCTCACAATTAATGACAATTCAAATTCAAAATTTGAATTCGAATTAGCATTAATTACTCCTTAAATTTGTCCCTCCAATTAAGCCAATAACCATTAATTTAAATCTGAAATTTAATTTCAGATTTAAATCAATTAATCATTTAATCCTCCCAATTAATGACAATTCAAATTCAAAATTTGAATTTGAATTAGCTTTAATTACTCCTTAATTTCAGATTTCCATTCTCTCTCCCCAAATTAATTTGTGCTTTAATTAATCTTGTCACCTAGGCAAGTATATGGCATTTACGTTTCACATCAGTTTGGTATCAGAGCATGGTTGCTCACCCGGGATGCGAACTCGACGGAGTCGAGTCTTTTCCACCCCGGGAGAATGATGCGGACATCCAACCGTCCATGCTAATCCGAGGAGCTGAAGATCGACGACCGAGATCACTTTGCTTTATTTTCATTTATTAAGTGTATTTTAATTTAGTTTTGTAATTTTCCATTTTACCCTCTTGTTTTATGTAAGCCCAAGGGGCGAATGTGTCTTTTAATTTCTCTTGAGGCCTATATATAGAGGCCCCTTCTCTTGTATTTGGAGGATGGATTATTGATAATGGAAAATTTTATTTTCGTGTTGATCTCTTAGTGAGTTCAGAAGGATCTCTTTGTGAGTTCCGAGATTCTCAAGATCTCTTTGTGAGTTCTTGAGGAGAGTTTCGCGGATCTCTTTGTGAGTTTCGAGATTCTCAAGATCTCTTTGAGAGTTCTTGAGGAGAGTTTCGCGGATCTCTTTGTGAGTTCCGAGATTCTCAAGATCTCTTTGTGAGTTCTTGAGGAGAGTTTCGTGGATCTCTGTGTGAGTTCCGACATCCCTACAATCTCCTTTGAGATCTTGAAGTTTAAGAGCGTGAGGTTAGAAATTCCAAGATTTCCCCAAACTTCTCATCCTCTACCAAGCTCGGGCTTTTCCTCCCCAATTTCTCCTTGCCGCCGGCCCTATTGGCCTGTCCAGAAATTCACCCGCCGGCCATCCCTTAGGCCGACGCCCACCAACCCCCACCTCCCCCTCTCTTCCTCCTTGGAATAAAGAAATTTCTTAATTAGGAGAGGCTCACAATTAATGACAATTCAAATTCAAAATTTGAATTTGAATTAGCATTAATTACTCCTTAAATTAGTCCCTCCAATTAAGCCAATAACCATTAATTTAAATCTGAAATTTAATTTCAGATTTAAGTCAATTAATCATTTAATTCTCACAATTAATGACAATTCAAATTCAAAATTTGAATTCGAATTAGCATTAATTACTCCTTAAATTTGTCCCTCCAATTAAGCCAATAACCATTAATTTAAATCTGAAATTTAATTTCAGATTTAAATCAATTAATCATTTAATCCTCCCAATTAATGACAATTCAAATTCAAAATTTGAATTTGAATTAGCTTTAATTACTCCTTAATTTCAGATTTCCATTCTCTCTCCCCAAATTAATTTGTGCTTTAATTAATCTTGTCACCTAGGCAAGTATATGGCATTTACGTTTCACATCAGTGTTTCTTTTAATACAATGTAAATTATCATTCATAAGTATGCATAGAAAAGAAGTAAAAAAAATAAAACTAATTTGAATAAACCATCTACCAAAATACTATGTCAATATAAAGGTCAATCAAAATGAAAAAAATAAAAATTGATTATTATTCATCATAAAAGAAAATCTAAGACCAAAAAGTGCACTAACATAGAGTAGAAAATATATAAGGCCAAGTGCATGAAGCAAGTCTTGAAGCAGCAACATTACATCAGATTGCAGCTACCAACTAACTCCTAACAAAAGTCAAGAGGGAGAGCAAGGGATTAGTTTGACCAGGTTGCGCCTAATTTAAGGCTTTTACAACATTTCTTTTAGGCGGCTAAATAAAGCGAATAAGACAGAGACGATGTCAAAGGGAGAAGGGAGAGGAGGTGCAAGCCTAAAAGCGTGAGATAGATCACTAGTGTGGATTAATTTGTACTTGGAAATTTAGTTAGAGAAATTCTTCTCTTTTCTCTTTTGATTCCTCTTAAATTTGGTAAGCTCGTTACTTTTGGTCAAAGAAGATTTAATTTATGCTTTTGAACTCCATATATATTCAATAGTAGATCATTTGTGCCTCCTCACCTCATGGATGTAGGTCATTATTGATCGAATTACATAAATTTGGCTTTCTTATTTATGTAGTCATTTCATTGTTCTCGATTATAGTTGTAATAATGTATTTGTCCAGTGGTACGGGTGCTTCCAAAGGGAGCATTTTGAGCGCTTTGACTCAATAATTATAGCATAGACATGATGTTCACATAAATTTTCTCAAGGAGCGTGTTTCATTCAAAAACTCAAAGAGAGTTTTTCATGCTCTATGCTTCAACAGTATACTATGGATTTTCAAACTGTGAAGAATTTTGTTTTAAGTAAATGAAAGAGCTTGGCATCAAATATGAAACAATAAGAGTTTCTTGGTCATGCAATAATCAATTTTCTCTAACTAGAACATATATCAAACCAAATAGGAGTTTATTGTGTGATAGGTGTCATCTCTTAATTCCTCAATAATAGATATCATAGTGATCTGGATAATGCTGCTACTTTGATTCGTTGTATATGTTTTCCTAAAACAATAGCAACAGATGCTGAACGGTTGCATAATTTCAAGCATTTTAGTATTTCCTTCAAATCAAATGGTTTTGGATCAATATTTTCATTTTTTTACACTACTTTCTGTTATCCACCCTACCTACATTTTGGATAAATCTTATCAGAAGTATCAAAGTATGAAAGAATTATCATGAAATTGCCTTATAGTTGTGTAATATGAAATTTTAGCCCTCTTAATTTTGAAGTAACCCTTTTGCACACTGTTAATAACACAAAAAATAAATAAACTCACCTTCATTAAGTGCAACCTTAAATCAGTAGGCCGAACACCATGCCCAATACATACCATAACAAACTGTGAATATTGATACAAGACATCAGCAGCTGCTTGCTTTCTCTGCTCAGCCTAGAATAAGGTGAAACTGTGCGCAATCAGTCAATTCATTATGCAAATTAACAATTTGAAATAACAAGAAGAACATGACATAAATCAACAGTATCACACAATTAAGGATTCTAGAAATTTCAAAAAATTAGGAGGACATTAGCTAGGATCAAACTCCTTGCAAGATTCAGGCTTCGCTTGGGACAGCTTTTTTATCGCTAGCTTGATTTTATCTAAAAGCAGTCCTAAACGAAGCCTCAGTCACGGAAAAAAATAAATAAATTATACCACCTTCACTTAATCGTGAATCTTTGCTAGCTTGATTTTATCTAAATCTAACCTAGAATTTATATTGCAAAATAATAATGATAAAATTGAAGTTCTTCCATTCTAGTTGGAGTTATATTTAGCATAAAACAACCAAGGAACAACTAGTGGTGCCAAAACCCCAAGCAGTGGGCTTCTCAAACATCTTCATGGACCACCAAGCATTTTCTTAACTGCAAATAACAATCTTTAAGTCCTTGCCATGTTAAAAATAGAAAATAAATCGATAGTGTATTACAAGAGAGAAAAGTTGAAAAAGAGGAAAAGATGAGAAATTGAAATATACAGGAAGAAAACGCAATTTGCTGTCCAACAACTATCATCTCAATGTTGTCACCATTCTTCCATACTCCATTAACTATAATATTACACCATGACAGACGAGCGAAACAAAGAAAGGGAAGATCTAATTATATTTATCAGTGAACCAGTCCGGGCATTGTGATAGTTAAAATAATAGCAATATATGTTATGAGGTGTAAATAGGGTAATAACGCTCTCAGTGGAATTTTCTTACCTGATTTTTTCCCATTTTAAAATGTTGGAGACATATTACATGTATAGAAAAAGATGAAGAACTTGCTTGAGAATTCAAAGATAAAAAATGAAGCCTTTGAAGGTAGGTTGCAGGGGTTGTTTGGGTTATGGATTCTTGGATCGTAACCAGAAACTACAGCAGTAGGATCTTACTCATAAGATTATACAATAGTATAATTGATTGCTCAAAAAATTACAAAGATCAGACCAAAACTCTATTTAACTTTAGCAATTCAGCTAAGAAGTATGTACAAAACTGTGATTCTATCGTATATTGGAAGCATTAGGTATTACAAAACTCAATCGTCACATGGCTTTGTTCATTTCTAGAATGACTAAGCGGGTTCTCTTTTTAAATTCAAGATGAAAAAAATGCAGGCCGAAGATCTATCCAAACAAGAAAAGAAACTCAGATTTAAATACATATATATCAAAATAGAAACATCAGAAAAAGATATATGGTACGAATGAGACGATAAAAGGGCACCGGAATACAAAAATGACTAAGGCTTCAGTCTTCACCGTTCTGCGAACGGGATGGCAATAGCATCCAAATCTAGCAAGTCCCAACACAAACTATAAACGGGTAATGCTAATCCATGCACCAGATGGAAATGGGGTAGAATAGTTCTTAGGGCAGCGATTTCCATAAACAAAATAAAAACTTTTTATGAAGATGAAATTCCACAGCAATCCAAGTCGGTACAGATCCTAACCCTAGAAACAATTTTGATCAAGGATTTGAGACACAAGGGAAAAAATAAAAGGGATCAGAAGGAAAACTAGATTTCGGGAAGCAAATTTACCTCGTACTCATCCTCCAAAATCAGCCTTGAGGTTCTTGCCATCCTGCCTCCGAACTCCGAAGCCCCCAGCAAATACTTCAACTTTGTCTAGTTTATCGATTTCTTCTAACGACTATAAGATTTCTGTGAAGAAAAAGATTTATTTTTTTTTTGTGAGAATTTACTTTAATACCGAGAAATGATATTCCAATGTTTATATTTTTTTATATAATTGACAAATCTATGAATCGCCTTAAAAATATTTTTTATATTTATTTTTTAAGTTAAATATTGTTGCGTCCTGGAATATTCGCGACGGTAGAGAAATATATGGTTTAACGTCTTAACATTATACGAAGATCCAGCACACAAGCAGATAAGAGAGGGGGTGAAACATTCATAAGAGACACCAGAGTTTTTACGTGGAAAACCCCTAAAAAGAGGAAAAAATCACGGGGCCTGGCCCAGTTTGAATGAATCCACTAGTATTTGTAGTCGATTACAAATGAGGCCCTGCTCAGGGAGAAGGCCGGATTGATGTAGCAAATGTACATCATATAGGTTGCATTACATGGTAGGAGTTACATATACATGTTTGTTTGGTCGGAAGGACCATAGTCGACAGGAGACCGGGGTCAGAAAGACCGTTGTCTGGTGATGGAGGTCGGACGGACCGCAGTAGGCGACGGAGGTTGATAAGACCGTAGTCGGCAGGAGACCGGGGTCAGAAAGACCGTTGTTTGTTGATGTAGGTCGGACAGGCCTGAATGTCAGGTTTTCAGTAGAACGTCGGGTCTGAACGTCGGGCCTTTAGATGGTGGTGCGGCGAAACTCCGGCGGTGGTCCGGCGAGGCTCCGAAGGTGGTCCGGCGAGGCTCCGGTGGTGGTTCGGCGGTGGTCCGGCGAGGCTCCGACGGTGGCCCGGCAAGACTTCTGCGGTGGTCCGGCGAGGTTCCGCGGTGGACGAGGAGGAGCTTCAGAAAGACCGTTGTCTGGTGATGTAGGTCGGACGGACCGCAGTAGGCGACGGAGGTCGAAAAGATCGTAGTCGGCAGGAGACCGGGGTCAGAAAGACCTTTGTTTGTTGATGGAGGTCGGACAGGCCTGAATGTCGGGTCTTCAGTAGAACGTCGGGTCTGAACGTCGGGCCTTGAGGCTCCGGCGGTGGTCCGGCGAGGCTCTGAAAATGTTCCGGCGAGGCTCCGGCGGTGGTCCGGCGAGGCTCCGGCGGTGGCCCGACAAGACTCCTGCGGTGGTCCGACGAGGTTTCGGCGGTGGTCGAGGAGGAGCTTCTTCCTTCTCTTCATTCTCTTCTTGCTTCTCTTCTTGCTTGAGTCCCCCTCTTAAGAAAAATGAGGGGTCTATTTATAAATTTTCTGGAGTGGCATGGCCCGTAGATAGGCGTGAGATCATGGGCGAATAGGGAGTGGTTGAATGGACGGACGATATTGAATCCTACGATCGTGCACTGTTCATTGGTCATTTGAATGCCTTAGTGATGTCGGAATTTGGCGATCTTGGACTCGTTGGATTTGTCTCATCGAGCCATTCGATTCGAGTATAAGCTCGTCAAAATCAAAGACCGTTTGGTAACTCAAATTGCGGTTTGAACCATCCAACAGCGCTTCGGGTCCTTGATTCGGACTTATTTGGGCTCGGATTGGGTTGATCTTGGTTTCGTTGGATTCGTATTTTCGAGACGCTCAGTTTGACTATAAGCTCGCTGAAATCGAAGTTCCGAAGCTCCTCAATTTAATTTTTGAAGTTTTCAACTAGCTTTTTGCCTCGAGATTCGTGCCCGATTAAAATAATTTCATGAGGATGTATCAGTTGCCCCCTATTTTCGGACGTCGAAGCTCCAGGAGTCCGAAAATATATGTGTCGACAATTTGCAATGGCCGAAACGCCAAAAATTGCATCCCAAAAATTAAGTGCTTGCTCAAACTTGATTGTAGAGGCTCTGTTGAGCTCCGAAAGTATCTAAATTGAGTCTGAAACATCGAAAAACGTGTCCGGGGACCCCAAAAACATCAAATTTGGTCCATCCGGGCAAAAAATCGGAGCCCGGGAATGTTTGACAGCCGAACGGGCCGGTCAGCCGGCAAGCCGCCGGCCGCCGGCAAGCCGCCGGCCGCCGGCAACAGCCTGCGCGTCAGTAGGCTGAAGAGGTGCCCCTTGAGAGGCAGTTTAAATTTTTTTTTTTTATTTTTTTTTTCTGTGGGTCCCGCATGGAATTTTTTAACCTAAAAAATTTCGAAAAAAATCCCAGAAAATTCCGGAAAAATTCAAAAAAATTAAAAATTCTGGAGAACTCTAGAAATTTCCCCTCTTCTCTCCAAAAACCTATAAATAGGCCCCTGAGGCCTTTAGAAAAATTGTCATTTCTTCTTCTTCTCCTCTCTTCTTTTCTTCTTCTCCTTTCTTCTTTTCTTCTCCCTCTGTCCTTACTATTGAAATATTCCCTCGATTTTTCGAGGCCCCTCTCTTGGCAAGGAAGTCCGGAGATTTCCCCTTCTTCTCTTCTCCCTCTGTCCTTACTATTGAGGCATTCCCTCGATTTTTCGAGGCCCCTCTCTTGGCAAGGAAGTCCGGAGTTTTCCCCTTCTTCTCTTCTCCCTTTGTCCTTACTATTGAGGCATTCCCTCAGTTTTTCGAGGCCCCTCTCTTGGCAAGGAAGTCCGGAGATTTCCCCTTCTTCTCTTCTCCCTCTGTCCTTACTATTGAGGCATTCCCTCGGTTTTTCGAGGCCCCTATCTTGGCAAGGAAGTCTGGAGATTCCCGCTTCTCCCTCTCTACTTCGAGAGATCATGAGCTCATGTGGAGTTTCGATGTTTGGTGGTTAGTGTTAGAGGTCGGATTGACCGTTGTAAGGAGGGAGGTTGAAATGACGTGCATACTTCCAGCGTCGGGGAGAAGTATGATGACAGGTAGGAATTCAACGTCGGGTAGACATACAACGTCGGGCAGAAGACCGACGAAAGTCTATTAACTGGTAGAAGTCCGACATCTGGTAGAAGTACGAAGTCGGGTAGATGTGCAGCGTCAGGTACAAGACCGACGAAAGTCCGTTGACGGGCAGAAGTCCAACGACGGTTAGTAGTCTGACGGCAGGCAGAAGTCCGACGTCGCGTTGAAGTACTGTCGGGTAGAAGACTGACGAAAGTTTGTCGACGAGCAGAAGTCCGCTGACGAGCAGAAGTCTGACATCGGGTAGAAGTACAACGTCGGGTAGAAGACCGACGAAAGTTTGTATATGAGCAGAAGTCCTACGACGAGTAGAAGTTCGCTGATGAGTAGAAGTCCTACGTCGGGTAGAAGTACAACATCGGGTAGAAGACCGACGAAAGTTCGTCGACGAGCAGAAGTCCTACGACGAGTAGAAGTCCGCTGACGAGCAGAAGTCCGACGACATGGAGAAGTCCGCTGACGAGCAGAAGTCCTACGACGGGGAGAAGTCCGCTGACGAGCAGAAGTCTGACGTAGGGTAGAAGTCCGCTGACGAGCAGAAGTCCGACGTCAGGTAGAAGTCCGCTTACGAGCTGAAGCCCGACATCGGGTAGAAGTCCACTAACGAGCAGAAGTCTGACGTCGGGTAGAAGTATAGCGTCAGGTAGAATTCTGACGAAAGTTTGTCGATGAGCAGAAGTCCGATATCGGGTAGAAGTCCACTAACGAGCAGAAGTCCGACGTCGGATAGAAGTATAGCGTCAGGTAGAATTCTGACGAAAGTTCGTCGACGAGCAGAAGTCCTACGACGGGGAGAAGTCCGCTGACGAGCAGAAGTCTGACGTAGGGCAGAAGTCCGCTGACGAGCAGAAGTCTGACGTAGGGAAAATCCACCAAGGATGTAAGACCTTTCCGAGGTTATATGTCGGAGCCTTTGCTCGACGACGTTAACCTGCGTAGAAGAGATCAGGAGAATCCACCAATGATGTAAGACCTTTCCGAGGTTGTATGTCGGAGCCTTTGCTCGACGACGTTAACCTGTGTAAAAGAGGTCGGGTGAATCTACCAAGGATGTAAGACCTTTCCGAGGTTGTATGTCGGAGCCTTTGCACGACGACGTTAACCTGTGTGGAAGAGGTCGGGAGAATCCATCAATGATGTAAGACCTTTTCGAGGTTGTATGTTGGAGCCTTTGCTCGACGACGTTAACCTGTGTGGAAGAGGTCGGGAGAATCCACCAAGGATGTATGACCTTTCCGAGGTTGTATGTCAGAGCCTTTGCTCGACGACGTTAACCTGTGTGGAAGAGGTCGGGAGAATCCACCAAGGATGTAGGACCTTTCCGAGGTTGTATGTCGGAGCCTTTGTTCGACGACGTTAACCTGTGTGGAAGAGGTCGAGAGAATCCACCAAGGATGAAGGACCTTTCCGAGGTTGTATGTCGGAGCCTTTGCTCAACGACGTTAACCTGTGTGGAAGAGGTCGAATCAAATCCCCCTGGGATCGATTTTACCTTGATTGGGAGGGGGCGAATGCCACGTGTATCCCGAATCAAAGGTGAAGAATGGTCTATTTTTAGACCGTTACTGCCTTTTTGAGATCGAGATTAAGACCTTATCCAAGGAGTACAAGTCCAGTAAGGGACTGTATAAAGCATATGACTGATTGGAAGTATCCTTGCATTTGCTGGGATTTTTCTGACATATCAACTTGATTTTAGAAGCCTTTGAGGGATCTTCTTGACTAAAATTGTAGTCAAGGTTGCCCCCCAGTCGAGAATCACCTTCCCACAGACGGCGCCAAACTGTTGCGTCCTGGAATATTCGCGGCGGTAGAGAAATATATGGTTTAACGTCTTAACATTATACGAAGATCCAGCACACAAGTATATAAGAGAGGGGGTGAAACATTCATAAGAGACACCAGAGTTTTTACGTGGAAAACCCCTGAAAAGGAAAAAAACCACGGGGCCTGACCTAGTTAGAATGAATCCACTAGTATTTGTAGTCGATTACAAATGAGGCCCTGCTCAGGGAGAAGGCCGGATTGATGTAGCAAATGTACATCATATAGGTTGCATTACATGGTAGGAGTTACATATACATGTTTGTTTGGTTGGAAGGACCATAGTCGGCAGGAGACCGGGGTCAGAAAGACCATTGTTTGTTGATGGAGGTCGGACAGGCCTGAATGTCGGGTCTTCAGTAGAACGTCGGGTCTGAACGTCGGGCCTGAACGTCGGGCCTTGAGATGGTGGTGCGGTGAAACTCCGGCGGTGGTCCGGCGAGGCTCCGAAGGTTGTCCGGCGAGGCTCCGGCGGTGGTTCGGCGAGGCTCCGACGGTGGCCCGACAAGACTCCTGCGGTGGTCCGGCGAGGTTCCGGCGGTGGTCGAGGAGGAGCTTCTTCATTCTCTTCTTGCTTCTCTTCTTGCTTGAGTCCTCCTCTTAAGAGAAATGAGGGGTCTATTTATAGATTTTCTGGAGTGGCATGGCCCGTAAATAGGCGTGAGATCAGGGGCGAATAGGGAGTGGTTGAATGGACGGCCGATATTGAATCCTATGATTGTGCACCGTTCGTTGGTCATTTGAATGCCTTAGTGATGTTGGAATTTGGCGATCTTGGGCTCGTTGGATTCGTCTCATCGAGCAGTTCGATTCGAGTATAAGCTCGTCAAAATCGGAGACCGTTTGGTAACTCAAATTGCGGTTTGAATCATCCAACAGCGCTTCAGGTCCTTGATTCGGACTTATTTGGGCTCGGATTTGGTTGATCTTGGTTTCGTTGGATTCGTATTTCCGAGACGCTCAGTTTGACTATAAGCTTGCTGAAATCGGAGTTTGGGAGCTCCTCAATTTAATTTTTAAAGTTTCCAACTAGCTTTTTGCCTCGAGATTCGTGCCCGATTAAAATAATTTCATGAGTACGTATCAAATATATTAATTTATGATTATATTTTGATATTATATAAGTAAATATAAAAAGCTTATGTGTTAGATACATAAATATATTAACTTTGTGATATGTATATAATTTATTTTGATTATGTACAAGAAATTTTATGGTATTTTCTAAATTTGAACAAAGTTATATCACATGCACTTATTCTTTATTATTTTTTTATTATAATGGATCAAATTTACGTACTAAAAAGTTGCTTTTTTACAGTAGCTTTTAAAAAATTATTTTACATGGAATAATTTTACAACTATTTTTATATAAAAAAAAAAGCTACAGTCATTCCAAAGAAAAATTATTTTGTGTGGACATCGGACGCAGTTCTATGTCCAGAGGTGAATCAGGTGCAACCACGTTAGCAATACCGAGTCACGGTTCCGAGTAAAGAGATGATGTGGCACATTTTGATTGATCTCTGAAAGACCTTCGGCGTACGCACGGAATATTTTTTCCGTTCGAAATAGACCCTTAGTTTCTTTCTTGAAGCATATTGAGCAATTTCTCATATTTTCCAATGTTGTTATCCAATTATTTTTTTTATTCTATATTGAAATGCATATTTATTATGTAAATAAAATGAAACCATCTCCTAAATCAGATGCATCAACTTAAAGTGCAAGAAATGAAAATTTATTATTGTGCATATTTTCACCAACTTAATAATTTTCAAAAAATAAAAAAATAAAAATTCTTAAATGTTATTTATTAGAGTTATTATTTTAGCTAATTGTTGTTGGTTTAGTTGTCTCTTAAATAAGTTCAACAAAAATATATTTATTGGATGAGCAATTCTCTTCTTTTAGAATAATTATTAGGATCAGACATCTGACGTAGCTCTACATCCGGACGCCAATAACATGTCGCCACATGCTCTTACTCTTTACCGCGCGGTCCGATGATCTGATCGAGACCGGAACCCGGTATTGTTTTGTTCGGGTATTGCTCGGTATTATTAGATATTGTTCGGTATTGTTTTGCAATAACGAGAAATATCGCTATGTCAAGATCAATACCTAGCAATACCGATCAATACCTAGCAAAATCAGAGTAGTGATAAGTATTGTTTGGTGTTGCTATGTATTGGTCTTGACAGATTGATATTTCTCATTATTATTGATCAATACCTAGCAATATCCCGGTCTGCACAAATCAGTAAATACATAGCAATATAGGGTCCGGGTCGTCGAGCCGCACGATAAAGAATAAGAGCACGTAGCGACATATTATTATCGTGTGGATGTAGAACTAGGTCAGGTATACTGACCTACTAGTTATTCTTTCTTTTAGCCGCAACTCGGGCCATTGCTCACCTGGTAAACTTACCGCCGGCAAGGTCAACCGAGGCATGGCCGACGGCTCTTCGATTTTCACGCACACAGCCGGTGGAGCCCTTCCATATACCTGGTCGCCTTTCACATTTTCCATCTCTTCCAACCCTATATTCCATGAACTTCCGGCACCGCGCTGCAGCTGCTTCCACTGCCAGCTCCGGGAGCGGAGTGCGGGAGGATTGCTGGAGCGAGGGCGCGACGGAGGCGTTGGTGGAAGCGTGGGGCGACCGTTTCCTCCATCTAAGCCGCGGCAATCTCCGGCAGAACGACTGGAAAGATGTGGCTGACACCGTCAACGCTCGGCTAGACGCTGTGGGAAATCCAAGGAAAACCAGTGGCCAATGTAAGAATCGAATCGATACCCTTAAGAAGAAGTACAAGCTCGAGAAGTCGAAGCCGGGGGTTCCACCTGGCCCTTCTTCTCCCGACTCGACTTCCTCATTGGTCCTTCACCTGAGAAGCCGTCCCTTAGCATTAAAGTCAAGCAACGTAACCCTAATTCTAGCTCTGCAACGCCTCCTCCTCCCAGTCTGGTATTGTCATCCTGGGGCTCGTCAAGGGTGCGGACGAATTTGCCTGATGCTACGCAGAGTTCTCGCGAAGTTAGTGGAGTCGGTTACGGCGACTTTGATGGCGGGGAGGATATGGACAGGATAGATGAGGAGGGGAAAGTTCCGTTGTTTGAATCTTTGGCCATTAAGAAAAGGCGGACGTCGTGGCGTCGATCGGATGTTTTTTCAGCTGGGGATGATGGAGGTGGCGGAGGGGATCATGGTGACTTTAGAGAGCTTGTAAGAGCCATTGAGAAGATTGGTGAGATTTACGAGAGAGTGGAGAGGTCAAAGCTGCAGCAAACAATTGAGCTGGAGAAGCAGCGGATGGAATTTGAGAAGGATATTGAGATACAGAGGATGAAGGTGTTCATGGAGACGCAGCTTGAGCTTCATAGAATGAAACGGCACAAGGATAATTCTGATTCTGGTAATATTGCTGACCTTTATGAAAGATCGGAGAACATGATTCATGATTTTTACTTAAGTAGTTGATGCATTTGTTAATTCCAAAGACAACCAACCATTCATACATGTTATCTTTACTTTTAAAAGCAGTTTTTCTTTTCTCACATTTCCCTATAATTCCTTAGATTAATTTTTTGAAATATAATAGCCTTGATCATCATACCAACATATCATACATATTAGCATCCCAAAGTGAATAACATGTAAATCATATAATTGAGGTCTACCAAAAATGACACGCAACATTCATAAGTAAAACATCACATTGGATTTTACAACTATTTGACAACTTGAATGGGTACTAGATATGTTTGTATTGAGTAAATTATAGTTTTGTTTACCTTAGCTACTTTATATGATTTTAGGTGTGGTTTTCATTCAATAAATAGTAGACCTAGCTACAAAAAATATGCATCAACAATGACTTTACAAAGTTTATCATCATAATCGAAATATATTTAAAAAATAGAAGTTCATTTCCAATAGTAGTTAAATTTATGCAACTCCCATTAGCAATGATGCATCGCATAACATTCAAGGAATCGTTAGTCCCCTATTCTTTTCCTTGACATCAAAATACAAAATTCTACTAGGATATTCATATACAAAGTGATTTATTTTATGAACAGTAAAATAAAATTTAGCAAAATTTTAGAGCCAAATACAATGACCATAGGTTTTACCTTTGTGTCTTTGATATCAAAAATATTCTGTGAGTGCATCAGGTTGAGTTTTATTTTATTTTTACAAGAAGATGCATTTTCAATATAATAGTAATTCTTTTAGTCTTAGGAAATTTCAACATTTTTAAAATATAATACAATTTGAATAGCATGCTCAAGCGAAGGAATGCAGCGTTGTTTCATTTGCCTTTTAATATATGATCTTAATCTAGATCTAAACCTAGAAAGCATTGTTTCAGATCTTCTATTATTTTTTAACACAATACTTCTAAGTTTATTTCCGTAACAATGATGATCTTTATTCATTATTTTAAGCAGTTATGTTCAAAAAATGGCCAGTACCTTTATGATAAACATTTGTTTCTTTTTTAGGGGTTGGCTAGTTTGTTGAAAAAAGAATGCGGTGTAAAGTATTTTCGATGCATTTGATTTAGGAGCTGGTTTGGCTGGCGCAAAGGGAGTGTAAAGTATTCCAAATATTGTGGTTTTGAAAATATTGATGTTTGGTTTGAAGTAAAATAAATACTTTGTAAAATTTCGGTGCATTTGAAATTCATTGTCTAGTTCATTTTTTGTGTATTTGGAATTCCTCTAATTTGAATGAGTTTCAAATTCACCGAAAATTCATTACAATTGTCGTCACGACGTCACCCTCCGCAACCACACTCCGGCCACCCCAGGTAGTTGTCAGCCGCAGCTAACAACGACCATCCAACGGTGACCACCACTACCGTTGGCCATCCACTGTCGACCACCCGCATCCGACCACCACCACCACCGCTGGCCACCGACCATGGACAGTCACCTCTGCCTGCCACCACCATCGCCTGCCATCCACCGCTGGCTGTCCAACCCCGCCTGTCACCACTGGCCACTCGCAGCCAACCACATCGCCGCCAATGTTGGCCACTGACCATGACTTTTTTTGTGTACTTTGCATTGCACTCATTTTATTTCAAAAAAAATAATCTCATACATTCGTTTTACACTCATTCAAACAACTTCATAGTATTCATTTTACACAGCATCCCTTTTATAGAGCACTCAAATGGCCCCTTAAGTGTTTTAGTTGGGTGTAAAATAATTGCAGGACATTATTTTTTGTGTTTGAATGGAAATAAAATGAATTCATGTAAATTGGCAATGGTTGTGATGGTTGGCGTTGTCTGGTGGTACTAATGGTGGATGTTGGGGTGATTGTCATCGGTGGCCGATGATAATAGTGCGTTGAGGCAAATGTGGCGACAGTGGTGGGTTGTAATTATAGTCATCTCATCACTTATAAAAATGGATATAGTACAACCCATATTGACTATTTTCTTATTAGAAAATTAAATCGTTTAGATTACAAAGATTATAAAGTTATTCCGAGTGAAAATTTATGTACCCAATCGATTATTAGTTTTGGATTTTAAGATAAATGAGCATAAAATATAAAATAAAGTAAAACGATTTTCTAGGATTAGATGAGAGCATTTAAAGAATATTAACAAAAATATTTTTGAGAATAAGATTTTAGATCTTAAGATTTTGTCTGTGCATGAGGATGCTAATGTTATGTGGGAAAAAGTGGCTAGTGATATTAAGAATATTGCAAAAGATATTCTTAGAGTATCAAAGGGAAAAGCTCCTAATGGTAAAAATAGTTGGTGGTGGAATCCAAATGTGCAAGAAAAGATTAAAATAAAAAGTTTTATTATAAAAATTGGTTTAATTTTAAAAATTCTGATAATTGGGAAATATATAAAGTGGCTCGTAAGGATGCTAAGAAAGCAATATGCGATGCAAAGACATTAGCTTTTAGTAATTTATATAATATATTAGATACTAAGGAGGGAGAAAGATATATGTATAAGTTAGCCAAACAAAGAGATAGGAGTAGTAAGGATTTAGTTCAAGTGAAGTGTATTAAGGATGAAGATCAAAAAATATTTTTCTTAGAAGATGATATTCAACAAAGGCGGATGAGATATTTTGCTAAACTTTTTAATGATGATTGTGAAAATAAGATTGACTATAGTGACCTTAGCACCCTAAATAAAAATAAAGATTTTTGTTTTTATTGGCGTATTAGTAAAACTGAAGTTAGTGAGGCTTTAAAGAAAATGAAGGGTGGAAAAGCTGTTGGACCTGATGATATTCCAATAGAGGTGTGGAAATGCTTAGGAGATGAAGGAAATTCTTGGCTTACTAAACTTTTTAATACTATTTTGAAAACTAAAAACATGTCATATGAGTGGAGAATGAGTGTGTTAATTCCTATTTTTAAGAATAAATGTGATGCACAAGATTGTGCGAATTATAGAGGTATTAAGTTAATGTGTCATACTTTAAAACTATGGAAGCGAGTTATGGAGCATAGGTTGTGATGTGATACTAAGGTTTCTCAAAATCAAATTGGATTTATGCCGGGTAGGTCGACTATGGAAGTCATACATTTATTAAGAGATTTGATAGAAAAATATAGAGAAAATAAGGAGGATCTACATATAATATTTATTGATTTAGTAAAAGCATATGATAAAGTTCCAAGAGAAGTGCTATGGAGAGTTTTTGAAAAGAAAGGAGTCAATAATGCTTAAATTCAAATCATTAAAGATATGTATGCTAGAGCTATTACTTGTGTTCAAACACAAGGTGGATTGACCAAGTATTTTCCTATTTTGGTTGGGTTACATCAAGGATCAGTCTTAAGCCCATATCTTTTTTGCTTTAATCATGGATGTTCTCACTAGATATTTGCAAGAGGATGTACCTTGTTGTATGCTTTTTGCTAATGATATTCTTTTTGTTGATAAGACTAGAGAGGGAGTTGAAGGAAAACTTGAATTATGGAGGTCAACCTTAGAGTCTAAAGGTTTTCGCTTGAGTAGATCTAAAACAGAATATATGGAGTGTAATTTTATTAGTAATAGACCTAGTGAGGGGATTGTGACTTTGGGCGATCAAGTCATTAATAAGAGTACACATTTTAGATATCTTGGATCTATTGTTCAGAGTGATGGTGAAATAGATTGGGATATTATTAGCAGAATTCAAGTTGGATGGTTGAAGTGGAGGAATGCATCGGGCTTGTTATGTGATAGAAATGTACCCATCAAACTTAAGGGAAAATTCTATAAGATGGTAGTGAGGCCTGTAATGCTTTATAGTGTTGAATGTTGGCCATTAAAAGAGAAGCATAATACTAAGTTAAGTGTGGCAGAGATGAGGATGCTCAGGTGGATGAGTGGCTTTACCCTTAGAGATAGGATACGAAATGAGCATATACGTGAAAAGGTTGGAGTAGCTCCAGTAGAAGATAAGATTAGAGAGAGTCGCCTTAGATGGTTTGGTCATATAAAACGGCGGCCTTCCGATGACCCGGTTAGGAGAGTAGAGGTATTAGATTTGACTTATGTTAAGAAAGGTAGGGGTAGACCTAAAAAGACTTGGTTAGAAAATATTAGGAATGACCTTTCTTTATTAGATTTAAACGAGAATTTGACTTTTAATAGAACAAAATGGAGAAAAAGGATTCATGTAGCCGACCCCACGTAGTGGGATAAAGGCTTGATGTTGTTGTTGTTGTTATAGCCATTGGTGATAGTTGCTAGCAGATGTTGAATGCGATCGGTGTGAAAAATTTATAATGTATTTGAAAATCATGAAATCTAAATACGCTAAAATTGAGCTAGAGAGTGAATTTCAAATTCACCAATGAATTAGATTGCATTTAAAATTTACCATACTAAATATTTAAATTTTCAAAACATGCATTTGGAATATATTACACTACTAATATAGTAAATGAGACAATCCCTTAGTAAATATTTTATTTTAGCTCAAGCAGTTATATCTATGATGCACGACGCTTCCTTTCAAATAGGCGTGCAGCGTCCAATACGTATCTAATACGACTTGAATTCAACACGCCTCTGACACATGTCGGACACGTCTCTGCCATGTGTTGGACATGCCGAAAATGTGTTCGTTTAAAAAAATATTAAATACAATTTGATATGCTTGTCTTAAATATTTAATGAGATTTTTTAAATATAATTTCTGCTATTTATTTGTTTAAATTTTTTTATTTAAAATATAATTTATTATTGATAGGAAATTTATTATTTCCTATTCATAACACTAAATCAACCTCCCACACTCAATATCCTATTCATAGAATATTCTCATTTTTATTTCTCTTTGGCTGGTCGTGACTTTGATTTCACAATAATGTTTGATGTCATCTCAACATCAACATCTGACGTCGTTTCAACATTGACATTTCAAAATTATCTAGACATCAAAGTTTAACACTATCTTGACATTGATGTTTGACGCTAGCAATTTCTACGCCATCAAATTGACAGGTCATCTTTGTCCGACATTGTCTTAACATTGATGACCAAACGCCCTCTCAACATCAACGACAGACGCCCTTTTGACATCGACACCCAATACTTATTTCATAACATTTATGCCCGACTCTCGACAACAATGTCGTCTCCTCTCTCGATATCTAATACACGACATTGACGCTTAACTCTCGACAACCTAATATCAATCATTTTAAGCACAAATTGTGGTTAAAGGACTTGTTATTTATAAATTATTTTTAATATTATATTTATTCAATTTTTTATACACAATTTTTAAAATATAAAAATTATAATATCGTGTTCAAGCCATGTCCATGTCATATATTTTCAATAATTGACGTGTCCCGTGTCCGTGTCCATGTCGTGTCATATCCGTGTCGCCGTGTCTGTATATATGCATCATAGAGTTATATATTCTCTATCAAACATTTACCTTGGCTTCTCCGAACTCATTCGGTATAATTTAGCTTCCTTAGTTAATTTTAGTTTCACAAATCTTACTTGACACTTTTTCGACATTTTTTTACCATTCAAAGTTATTCATATCCATTGCCCAATCATAAAAAATCTTAGGATCTTTTTTTTGCATCAAATGTTGGCACCAAAAATTTTTTAACTTTTAGTCATGCTATCATTTATGTGATAAAATTGATTCTTATTTTCATTATCATTCAGCCTAAAACATGTATCCTTTTGATTTCTTCCCGGATGGATTTATTATCTTGTGGTAGTGTTAATATTCAAATGAATTTATCCATCATTAAGGTTCTATTCGTTCTGAGGTATTATGAGTTATTACATTTAGAACACATGTATTTTGATATTGAGGGAGTTTGATATGAAGTAAAACAAATTCAAAGTATTTTTGTAAGGGATTTTTTATACCTTCAATTGTTCATTTTTTATTATTTAAAATTTGTCTGAATTGGACTAATTCAAATTCATCATTCGTGAACGGCCTCACAACATCCTCATGGCCTTGTCAGACCATGTGTAGGCATTTATGTGATCATGAACTCTGCCCCAACATCCACATCACTCGCATCACAAACTCCTCATGTTTTGGTGTCCATATGCTCATATTTGCGCGCGGACTAGGTTTCCCTAGGTTCATCCTTGAGACATTGCCATTGATCTGGCCAACATTGTCAATTGCTTTGACTTTGTCTTGCTACGTGATCTTTTTTTTTTTTTTTTTTAAGAGTGTATTAAAGAAATATATTAATTCAAAATATGTATTTAAAGAACATATTAGTATAGAAATTTAGATTTATTTTATTTTTCAACTGAACAGGAAAAAAAAACCCTACATTTATTTTGTAACCAATGAAATAACCATATGTATTCCAACTATAGTGTATTTAATTTTCCTTGCATTTATAATATATGAGTGTTCTAAATACTCCTAGCCAAACAAACCTTGAGATTATGGTTCATGTGGGTGAATTTCATTAGCCTTTAAAATTTTAACTCAGTCCATAATCTGATTTATATCCTCAATCTTTTGATTCTTCATATGATTCAATCAATTAGTTTTGCAAAGTAATCAAAATTTGATCCTTCTGATATCCTCCCAATTGACCATAATATTGAGCCCCACTCTAATTGGTATTTTGACAATTTTAGGCTCTAATAGCAAATATAATGCATGACATATTTGTGGATTTAAGGAATTCCTGATGCATCTAGGATGAGATGTACAAAATCATGCACATCATATTAAATTTATAGCCCACAAACTCTTAATATATCAAAACGTTTCTTTTGATGAAAATTCAAAGCACATAATATTTATTTCAAATAATAGTTTAATTATCACTTAATTAGGATTTTGCATGCAAATTTAAGAGCATTAAATGCTACATATTTGTTGAAATCTCACATTGCATCATAACCAAAACCATCAAACACGCTCATAATATAATTCTAAACTATGTAGATGAAAAAGTAATAAGGAAATAATTAACCAAATATGAGATCTATGTTTCAACAACCAAATTAGCGACTCTTGCAAGAGTAAACAAGCTCAAGTTTCTACAAGATAATAGTGAACCTGCGGGTAAGCGGACAATGATCTAGCCATTGGTTGAAAATAAAGAAATAAATAGGGAAAAAAATAAATGCCGATGATAATAGCTGTTGAACCAGAATATTAATAGTGAACCCATAATATTAAAAATGAACTGATTTGGACCAACTTGAGTAGGAGAGCACAATTCATTCTCTATAAGAAGCATTATCTTATACTTGTTTGCATCACTTTAAATAATAAAAATAATGAAAAGTAGTAACCAAAGAAAATCATTGCGTAAAATGTCAATTCATTTTTCTCGAGTTTACATCATGCGTTTGCATCTACAATAAATATAAAATTTGATAATTGCATCGCTTAGTACAAGGGAAGAACTTTTGTTTTTTTTCATAGTTTTCTCAATATTTTGGATAGCAAATTCTCTATTTAGTAACTAAATTCTTTCTTCCATGTATATAAAAGCAATGTCCCAAGTGTAAAGCTGTAAGAAACCTAATGCAGCAAAGGCCAAGGTTAATGTCACGCCAACTAAGGCACTGCATTAAAATTTAAACTATATTTTTCTCGCATCAATCTACCCATCTTTACTCTTTCACATCAATCCTATAGGATTTTCATCCATTTTCATTCAATCAATGAGAAAGGAGCAAGTATAAATAGGAAAACTCAAATTGGCACTTATGGATATCAGGATCAAATTGATTGAACTCATGTCATGACACTATTGGTCAGTTATCTATCTTGAACTGTAATATAACTTACTAATGCCATGGCAAAGGGTCAAAAAGCTAAACACCACGATTCCTGAAAAACATCAAACCTGTCTTCTTAGTGGACCTCCATTTCCAACGATCTAATGAAGACTTGCTGATACTAATTTAATTATATCCATGTGAACCCTGGGGAATGATTGTTGAATTGAAATGTGTTGGGCTAGCCATGTGATTTTTTGTGGTAATTCCTTGCAATGAGAATTATAAACCCAACCTTGCATAGTAAATTGTAAGATTGGTGGTGCTCAGGTGCAGAACTGTGTAGTGATGATGGGGGACAATTGCCCCTCCTAAAAAATTAAAACTTTTAGTATGTTAAGGGTATTTGAAATCCCCCCCCCCCCAACCGAATTTTAATTTTTGCCCCTGGCCAATCTTTTTTTTCACGCAATTTGCCCCTCCAAAAATTGGAAAGTCTCTTAGCCTCCCGCTATTTTCATCTAATTATGTTGATTTTTTTTACACTAACAAACAAGTATGTAAAAAGCGATTATGTGCAAAATAAATTATTTTTGCATCCTTATATATATTTTTATTTTATTTTATAAATTTGTCACTTGTCCCCTGAGAATTAAAGGCTGGTTCTGCGCCTGGTGTTGCTAGTGATAATGGCCATGGGCTATTAATATCCTTCCACTAATCATATCGGTGGTCCGAGTCCTTTAGTCAGCATCTTTCCACCTATTTGTAATTGTAGGATTGTTGGAACCACTCTTCATGAAAACTTTCAATCTGTTTATTCCTTGCAATTTTTTTTCATCACCGGTGGTTATTTATGCATTTTATTTGGTTATAAGTAATCAAAGGTGGTTCCAAGCAAGGATTTTGTTAACTTCCATGAAACCACTTTAGCTTAAAATAAGTTATTGAATGCTTTTGCTACTATTTTTGTACATAAAATCAACAGTAATAACCTTCTCATAAGTAGAAAACTTCAATCGCCTTGTGTAAAATTATCATATTAACTGGTGCTATATGTGAATTGTGAATTCTTAAGCAATTTTATAATTAAAGCTTCGTTTGTGATTGTTTTTTTATTGTTTCTTAAAGCAGCTTTTAAGTATAAAACTTTTAATTTTTTACTAAAAAACTACTTTTAAAAACAGTTAGAAAGCCGTCCCAAATGAAGCCTAAATTAGGAGATTTAATTATGTACGGAGACCGGACGGGAGAACGTTCCGGTTTAAGCATTGGGTACCCAGCGGTACTGAGTGCCGGTATGGAGCTGGGTACCCACCAATGAGGTGACGTAGCGTATTTTTATTGGTCTCCGGATGCCCTCCGCATAGAATAATTCTTCCTAAATTAGTCGGTGTAACTACTTGGCTTCTGGAGTAATATTTGACTAAAAGGAAATTTTTTTCTTCAGGGAAAATGTCATAGCAGATCATTGTCTGATGTCTTTGGAGCCTTCTCACCTATTAACTATGAAAATCTGCTCTCCACGTGGCAAAGACATTGGTGGAAGAGTTTTTTTCCTGGGAATTTTTTAATTATTTTGCAATATGTATGTGATATTAGTTTAGTTTATGTTATCTGTATTATAATATAACTTGATTTGCAGTCTAATCTTCACTTTTGCACTGTATTTCTGAATCCTGCTCTGCAATTCTTTGGCTATATATCATACATAGAGCACCGCTATTAGTCGAGCAATTAGTAGGTCCTTTCATTTGGATGTAGAGGAAGGCTTTGGCAAAAATATCAAAAATGCAAATCGAGTTTTTTGAAAAACTCGGTATTTGCACTTTTTTAGGCAAAACCGAACCTTCCTCTAGCTCCTTACACCGGACCAAATAAAAATCCCTATTAGTCATCACTTGTCGCGCCACCGCATGTTGTCGTTAACGTATGATCGTTGCAACCACTATTGGCATTGCCCACTATGATCATTGGTGGCTAACAGCTACCATTATTGTTGGGTTTTATATTGAATTTATTTTACTTAAGAAAAAAAAAGTAATTACCTATATTTTATATTTATTTAAATAATTTTAATTATTTTAAATATGATTTATTCTTTATATATTATATTCGTTTTTAACTCTGCATTTAATCCAATAAAACCACCACTTAACAACTATATATATATGGTTATAATTAGATGTAATGTTCAAAATTTTATATATCAGAATTGTTAGATTGAAAGTATTTAATGGATCTTCGGTGGTAATCTCTAAGATCTCTATTAATAACATATTAGTAGAAATAATCAAAAGGTGTAAAAGAGTAGACTCGAGTATTTGTCTAATTATTTAAATTCGAGCTTGAG
Source organism: Dendrobium huoshanense (assembly GCA_016618105.1). NCBI lineage: Eukaryota > Viridiplantae > Streptophyta > Magnoliopsida > Asparagales > Orchidaceae > Dendrobium > Dendrobium huoshanense. Next base: position 51,122,731 of record CM028360.1, on the reverse strand, counting down.
CTCACCTACAGCGTATTTATTGAGCTTGAATTCGACTTGTTTGAAAATTATTAAGCTTGGTTTGGCTCAATTACTAAAGCTCGTTTGGAAAGCTCGAGTTTGACTTGAGAAATAATTAGAAATATTTAATATATATTTATTATTATATTCTAAATTATTTTTAAAATATATTTTAAATCAAAAGAGCAACTCAACAAGTTTATAAGAAGTAGGTTGAGCTCTTGTATAGGCTCAAATTTGAACTCATGGCTTGATAAAGCTAAGATTTGAGCTTGTTCATGAGTTGAGTTTAAGCTTACACCCCTAAATTTTATCAAATATAGAGGGAAAGATGAAGTAAGAAAAAATAAATATTGCATAAAAATGTTTTTTAGGCATCACTTGAATGAATTTACCTAAAGAAATAAACACCTTTTATTGAATGGTTAAATGATGTAATTTGAAAGAAGTGGCATTTAACTTCAAAAATTTGTTTAATGCAAAGGGGTTGTTTTCACACTTAAAACAAAGAAAAAATTAAATTATAATAAAACATATTTTAATCGCTTTCAACCAAATAGTAATATTTTTAATTCTTTATAATTATTTATATATCATCCTAGCCTCTTACTAATATAATATTCTTTTGTCATGTGTGGAATCTGATTGTGTTGATCAATCGGATTGTTCTGTTGCGTCGGACCTCAAGTTTGCCATACTTACTCTGGGATGTCGGGGGGGGAGGTTTACCCCCTATTTGGGTTCGGGTGCTTTGCACACGTTTTTTTTTTTCATACAGTGTCCGGCGCTCATGTCTCCCAGTTTTTATGGTAGATTTGTTGGTGTTGTATGGCTCCGTGGTTTTCCTTGCTCGAGATTTTTTAACGTTAAATCCTCATGTCCTTTATTTTTTCCGCTGCTTTTAATTTCTTGCTTGTTTCATCATTGATGTGTTTACTCCTCATCCCCAACATCTTTAACAGTATTGAATTAGGAATTAAAAAAAAAGGTGATGAATAAAAACCCTACTAAAATAAAATGATATTAAAAATTAAACTTTCTCACCTAATGTATACATACAAAAGAAGATTAAATGAAATTTTGTAAGGAAAAAAAATTAATCTAATTATTATAATTAGGCATTTTGAATTGTGTTCAATGCTTATACCTTCCATTAAAATCATCAACCAAAGTAATGATTGAATCCTTTATTCCCGTTTTTTGTTTGTTTTAGGATTTAATGAGACTTGTGGAATTAATTTTTTTAGACATTTAAGTCAATTAAGTCAAACTTACATACGCATCACATACGTAAGACTTAGACTTAAAACTTTTTGGTTGATAGTCATAGCTCCAAATCAACAGATCAAGATGAGCTGCCTGACTTGTGTAATATTAGAGCTATTTTTTGCAAATTTTAATTGAGCTTTAATCATTTCTCAAAATTTAACTTAAAAGCGATTAAGCATTAGCCTTCTTATTGTTTTCTAAAGTAACTTTTTAGTCCAAAATTTATTTCAATTAGAAATTTTTATACTAAAAAGTTATTTTAGATAGGAGTAAGAAAGCTGTTCGAAACAAAGTCTAAGGCTTTGTTATAGACAACTTTCTTGCTTCTTTTTAAAATAATTTTGTAGTACATAACTTTATAGTTTATAAAATTATTGTTCTGAAAAGTTACTTTATAAAACAGAAAAAAAGTTATCCCCTGCGTTGGTGTTACTCCCATTGTCTATCGCAGCTATAATCTGACTAATGGAAGATGAATGAAAGGACTACGGCACATAGGCTTTTCCTTGAGCACCAAACCCATAAACTCTTCATTTCATCTTCCATCCAGTAGCCTAAGATCGCTTTCCTACTGATGTCCCACTCTGCATTTCCCTAATACACATGTATTTTATGCTATAAAAATTTGTGTTAGTAGAAAATATAGTATAAATAAATTTGTTAAATTCGGAGCAAATATATATGATCTTCTGATCATTATTGCTCGACTAAAATCCAATGAACACGATCGTTAGATCATGTCAACACTAGCTAACTTATTTGCCCTCCGTCATTGTTACAATCGATGCCCACTACTGATTTTAAGGTCGATCTGCACCGTTGACTGCAACTGTGACTTTGGACGTCAGCGCCAAGTTTTAAGCTAGGCTTTTTAGTTTCTAGCCTTCTCTCTTCAAACGAAAATGACGAAATAATTAGCGAACATCATGTTGATGCCAACTCCATTGCCTAAAAACTCTTACAACTTTTCACTATATATGGAATCAATCTTCTATAACTTTTTATATCATTTTAGGAGAAAAATAAAGGGAATTTAATTTAAGGGCTCTTCAAATTAAGCAATACAATCTTTATTGGCTTCACTTATGGTTAACATTATTTTTTATATCTCATAGGCTTTTCTAATTTACTTATCATTTGATGTAAAATTCCCCCACAATTTTTTTTTTCAGAAGAAATTATGTTGAAATTGATCATATGGAGTTATTCAGACAGACAAAAATTCATTAGAACTTATTAGACAAAAAAAAAATCATTGAAATTTTTTTGTTAAAAAAATTGTTTGAAATATGGAACCTTAAAATAAAGTATGCTAAGCACATCTATTCATTTAATAGCACTAATGATTCAACAACCATAAATTTTAATAAAATTGCATAAAATAAATATTAAATATAATATTTATTTAAATTTAAAAAATATTAATTCAATATAATTTTTCATTCTCTCTCTCTCTCTCTCACACACACACACAAACACACACACACATTAACCTTCCTCTGCACTATATTTTCCTTCTTCACACACTTCCTCCTTACTACCTATTAGTTCTAGTGTTGGATCATAAATTTTCGCACCTCTTCATCGATCATTATTTATATTTCAGCATGCATGCAATGTCTTTCAACATTCATATATAATTTTAAATTCTTAAGAATTAAAGTAACCTAATGTCTCATCATTTTTTTTAGCTCATTTACTACATAGCAAGAATGTGAGGTATGAGTTGATATAGCATTGTTGCGTCCTGAAATATTCGTGGTGGTAGAGAAATATAAAATTTAATGTGTTAGCTTTGTACGAAGATCCAACACACAAGAAGATAAAATAGAGGGTATAACATTCATAAGAGACACCTTAGTTTTTACATGGAAACCCTTGAAAATGGGAAAAACCACGGGGCATGGCCCAGTTTGAATGAATCCATTATTATTTATAGTCGATTACAAATGAGGCCCTTCATTGGGGGAAGGCCTTGGGTTGATATAGATAATGTATATCATATTACATTGTGGGAATTGAAAGAATTAGTATGGAAATGTTCGTTTGGTCGGAAGGACTATAGTCAGCAAAGGAGGTCAGAAGGACCGTAGTCGACTGAGGAGGTCGGAAGGACCATAGTCGGCGGAGGAGGTTGGAAAGACCATAGTTTGGTAACAGTGGTCGAAGGGACTGTAGTTAGTGGAGGAGGTCGGAAGGATCTTACTCAACGGAGGAGGACGGAAGGACCTTACTCGGCGAAGGAGTTCGGAAGGACTGTAATCAACGGGCGATGGAGGTTGAAAGGGATCGTAGTCTGATGATAGTGGTCGGAGGGACCGTAGTTGGTGGAGGAGGTCATAAGGATCGTAGTCAGCGGAGGAGGTCAGAAGGATTGTAGTCGACTGAGAAGGTCAGAAGGATCGTAGTTAGCGGGCGACAGAGGTCGAGAGTCTAGTGATGGGCAGAAGTTTGGCATCGGGTAGAAGTCCGACGAAAGTCTGACGATGGCAGAAGTCAGACGACTAACGGAAGTCTGACGTCGGGTAGAAATCCAACGACAGTCGGCGGCCGGGTGGAAGTCCAGCGACGGTCGGCGATTGGGCTGTGGTTCGATAACGATCGAGCTGAAGTCCGGCGGCGGTCGGCAGCCGAGTGGTGGTTCGACGATGGTCGGGCTAAAGTCCGACGGCGATTGGAAGCCGGGTGGAAGTCTTGCGGTGATCGACCGCCGGGTGGTGGCCTTATGATGTTCAGGCTGAAGTCTGGCGGCGGTCGAGCTTCAGGTGGTTGTCCGAAGACGGTCAGGCTAAAGTCCGGCAACGACAACAGCCAGGAGGAAGTTCAACGGTGATCGACGGCCGAGCGGTGGTCTGACAGCAGTCGATGAGGATTCGCCGGCGGTGGTGCTGGAACTCTTGAAACCTTATATCTCTCTCCAATCTCTAGCCCAGAGGTCCCCTTCATGTAGAGAGTGAGGGTCTATTTATAGATTTTTATGAGTGACACATTCCGTAAATATAGAGAAGATATGGGGCAGGTTTTGAGTGCCCCATCGGATGACTCATATTGATTACCCTAATCATAGATAGTTTTTTTTAACCATTTAAGTGTCTTAATGATGTCATAATTTAGTGATCTTGGGCTCGTTGGATTTATCTCGCATAGACGGTCAATTTGATTATAAGCATGCTATATTTGGATATTATTTATCATCCAAATAATGCTTTGATCCTTCCAAATGTGGTTTGGGCCCCCAATTTGGACCCATTTGGGCTCGGGTTAGACTGATTTTGGTGTCATTAGGTTCGTCTATTTGAGACGTTCAGTTTGACTATACATTTGCTGAAATTGGAATTCAGATGATCCTGAATTTAATTTTGAAAGTTTCCAACTTGAATATGCCTTGAGATTCATGCTAGATCAAAGCAATTTTTGCTGACGTATCAGTTGTCCCCTTTTTTGTATGTTGAATATGACATAGTCCAAAAATATATCGATGATTTTAGTATTGTGCTAAATTAGAGCATTGATTGGAAAAAAAAAAGTCAAAAAGTTCATAAAAAAATTTTTGGATGAAGGAATACGATCTTTCTAACATCCGTCGACCGCTGATCGTCGTCAGATTTCCACCCGGCCGCCGACCGCCACCGGACATCAGCTCGACCATCGTCGGACCACCTCCCAGCCACTGAACATTGTCAGACTTCCACCGGGCCATCGACCGTCGATCGTCGGCGGACCTCCACCTGACCGCCGGCAGCCACCGAATTTCAGCCCGACCATCGTCAGACCACCACCCAATCCTCGATCGCCGTCGGACTTCAGCCTGGCCGTCGACAGACCACCGCCCAGTCACTGACCGTAGCCAAATTTCTACACGACGCCGCCCGTCGTTGAACTTTCATTGGACTTTTTCTTGACGCTAAACTTTCGTCTATCGCCATATTTCGACCTAGCATCGAACTTCCGCCCATCATCGGACTTAGAACCTTTGTCGCCGGCCAACTACAATCCCTCCAATTTAATTTCCTTCAGCGACTATGTTCTTTTACCCCTCTATTGCCAGCCGACTATGGTCCCTTTGATCTCCTTCATTGACTACGATCTTTCCGACCTCCATCGCCCCTCGATTATGGTCCTTTCGATCACTGTCACCAAACTACAGTCCTTCTGACCTTTATTGCTAGACAATGATCTTTTCGACCTCTATCGCTAGACAATGGTCTTTCCAACCTCTATCGCCCATCGACTACGGTCATTCCATCCAAACGAACACGTCAATAGTGATTCTTCATATTCTAACCATGTATTAATGCATTTCATATGATGTATATTTGTTACATCAAGCCAAAGTCATCCCCCCAAGGAAGGGCCTCATTTGTAACAGACTACAAACACTAGTGGATTCATCCAAATTGGGCCAGGCTCCGTGGTTTCCACCCTTTTAAGGGGTTTCCACGTAAAACCTCTAGGGTCTCTTATGAATGTGCACACTCTATATTATCTAATTATGTGTTGGATCTTCGTACAAAACTAAGACGTTAAACTATATATATGTTCCTCTACCGTCGTGAATATTTCAGGATGCAACAAGTATCATAAATTATATCATGAAAGCTTATTCATAAATTCTCTCTTCTTTTTAGCTCGATAATCCAAAATCCGATCATTGAAACAATCCACCTGAAGACCCTTCTGTTATAGATGTATGTACCCATCCTACCAAAGATTTATATATATATATATATTATCAAATGATTAATATTCTAATTATAAAGTATTCATTTTTATATAGACTCATTTAGATGGACTATTAAGGCTTTGTTTAGGATGACTTTTTTACTACTCTTAAAGTAACTTTTTAGTACAAAAGTTTTAATTACAAGTATATTGTCTTGATCAAAACTTTCCTATTATACTTAGTGTGCAAAACTAGGTCATTATTGCTTATTTTATTCTATTTAGAGCTTTCTTATACCACACATAGCTTGATGTCCACTCCCTTCCATATCCACATGGGACTCTACCTAAGCTTGAGGATTGTTAGTCTATGCAGAATCTGATTGTATTGATCAATCGAGTCGTATTATTGCCTTGGACCTCAAGTTAATTTTTTGTGCTTGCTGGACGGGTGCGGGGGTCCTCGCCAATTTTTTTTTTGTACACCCTGACGTTGTGTACCGAGGAGCACCGATTCTGCAAAGTTTGCTGGGAGAGAAGACAAAGAGCATAACATCTCAACGCTCTAAATTCAACATTGCCGCGCTGACAGGCGAAGTGGAAATAGATTATTGAGTGCCGCAGCGCTCCAAAATGACACTCGGTGACTAAGCGGAATAAATAATTTTTCTTCATTGTTTTTCTCAGGGGTGGCATCCCTTGGTGGTATATATGTGCTTTTATTTTTTGTTTAGTGTGAGAACAGTGTATGAGAATAGTAGCAAGGAGAGAGCGAGATAGAAGAGAGATCTATAATTATTTCTCTCAATTTTCATAGTAGATTTCTTGGTGTAGTGTGACTCTGTAATTTTTTTCTCGATTTCAAAAATTTTCACGTTAAATCCTAATGTCCTTTACTTTACGTTGCATTCTATTTTTCTTGTTTGTTTCCTAGAGTGATTTACTTTTACATCCCCAACAATGATACCATAAAAATATTGCACAAGCGACTTAAGCCCTATCACTCAAAGCACTCATTTAATAATGATGTTGAAGAAGTCATTAAAAGCTTTTTAATAAAAAGAAATTAATTTATCATTATTACAAAATAATGAAATGTTAAAATAAAACCACAAAAAATATTACATATACTCATAAAATCACATACCATATACTTAAAAACAAAAATCTTTTTTCATAATGCATAAGAATAATCAAATTTGCTCCTTATAATATCTCCTATTTTATATATAATATATTCATAAAAAGTATAAAGTAACATTTCTAGTCAACCTCCTAAGAAGATCAATTTTTGGGCATTTCATACTAAATTTCATTTCATGCATGATACAGATTAGTCAGTATAAAGATCTTCTCAGATCAATTTTCATAGCATTTCATAATAAATTTCAGTTCATAATACAGCTGATTAGAAAGATCATATATGATTTTTTCTCTATACAAGAAATATTATTTACACTCAGGGACGGAACTGTGTAGTCCCTAATATTATTTTTTGCCCTCAGCCGACCTTCCTTTCACGCAATTTATCCCTCCAAAAATCAGAAAGCCTATTGACCTCCCACTATTTCCATCCAATTATGTTGAACTTTTCTAACACTAACAAACAAGTCTTTGAAAAGCGATTATGTGCAAAATAAATTATTTTTGCACCCTTCTATATATTTTTATTTTTTTATAAATTTGCTACTTCCGGCCCTCTAAGAACTAAGGCTGGTTCCTCCCATGTTTACTAATTAATGATATACATTAATGCTAAAGCATAAAGCGTTTGGCATTTGAAATCAAAAGCTAGGAGCTTAACAGCTTGCAGGCATTAACTAATCCAAAGACCTACTAGGAAGGAATATCAAGCCAGTTTTCTCACAGCCTTTTCAATGTTAAGAAAATCATCACCCATCAGTCATCTTTTGAGCTGTCAAATGGGAAAAAAGTCCAAATCTAGAATTTGAACTCATTTTTCCCAAAAAAAAAAAAGAATTTGAACTCTGGAGAAAAATAAACCAGAAGAAAACTTTGAAAAAATGAGAGTGAATGATAGCTTCTATCCACCAAATATTTTCTGTTAAAAATTTATTTGATGGGCATATATAGCTTTGCTAATTAGGGGTGTAATTGAGGCATGCTGACTAGTGAGTCAGTTCGGACTCGACTTGATAAATGGTTTGTGAGTTGAGTTTGATGAGCTAACTAGTCAAGTTTGAGCTAGCACTGGCTTAAATAATAATTTTAGTATTAAAAACACTTAAAATATAAACATATTCGATCAATAAATTTAGTATAATTTTGCTAAAATTATTTAAAAATTATATTTCTTTTCCTAATTTCAAGTAATTTCTTATTATTTTGTATTTAATTTAAAGTTCTTGTTATATATCATGTTATTATGATAATTGCTTGAATAAAATTTTGTTTCTTTTTTATGACAAATGAAACAGCTCTTGAGCTGACTCAAACTCTTAAAGTTAAGCTCGAGCTCACTCAAGCTTGAACTCTATTAATTAATTAAGCTCAAGCTCAAGCTCAACTTATTTACACCACTAATGTTAAACTCTTATTTATATACCACCTAAAACTACTATATCAGTACAACAACAATAGCTACAAGCCTATATCCCACTATATAGGATCGGCTATATGAATCATTTTTCTTCATTGTGTAATGCTAAGAATTAAATTTGTATGCTAAAACTACTACATGGGTAATATATAAAAAATAAAATAATATATACATCTATAAATATGAAAATTCGTAATGATATGTCAGTTAAAAACTCCTTAAGAAATCTGCAGGCAAGCTGACAAAAAGATTATTTATAAGCTTATTCACCAAATAATTTCTCCTATCTTCCAACTCTTTCTGTATCTCCCTTAAATAATGAACATAAACACTCTATAACACCTGTTTATAGAATATTTAAACAAAGATGTTATCTGTATAACTGAGTGTTGAAACCAAGAAAACATATACTAAGTTATAATTAATGTCTTATTAGGCTACAAACCTGGAAGAAATGATCTGATATACAAACTATCAAAGCTAGCTCAGAAATCAATACTAGATAGAATCAAATGTCTGTTACATCTCTTAGATTTTATTTGTGATAGCTTTTCGTATGCTACTTAAAGCAGTTTTTTAGTACAAAAATTTAATTATTTTACTAGAAAACTGCTTTAAGAAGCACTAAAAAGCCGTCCCAAACAAGTGCTTAATAAAATTCATATAGTTAGATCTAGAATACTTGTCACCTTTATATGCAGATCCTTCTCCTTCACTTTGCTAATCTTTGAGCATGTCTTTCTGAACCCTTCTTCTTCTTTCTTTGAGAGAGGAGGAGATAACAAGGAGAGAGATAGACTGCATTCCACTTCTTCTCCTTCCTTCCTTTGTGCATTCATGTTTAAAGATAAAGTCAGATCTGGTAAGATTTCGCTATCTTCTTCTTTCCATGATCTGATTATTTCTTGTGTTTCATAGAAAGATTTTGGTCTTTCTTCAAATTCTTGATGATAGAGGGAACTGTTGATGGAAATGAGTAATTATGTCTGATATCCAGCATGGAATTTAAGAAGAAAGGAAGGGGCTTTCATACCTCAAGTTTGAGTATCTTTCCTGAAGACTGTGTAAAATTGGAAGATAGCTAAGTTTGTCTTTGATAATGGTGCTTGGATTGGCGATAACTGAGACATTTTAAGAACAAATTTAATTTAACTGCCCATTTTATTTCAGATAATTTTTTTAGTACTATTTTTAAAAATAATTTTTAGTACTAGAAATTATTTTTAAAAACACTCAAAATAATTGATATATTTACATCATTTTTAAAAACAAAACAACCATCTTAATTGATTGGCACCACCTTCGCTAACGATGGCTACCACCATTGTTATCACCTTCTCAGTAGGCGTCATTATTTTGTTTGGGACAACTTTTTTACTGTTTTTTAAAGTAATTTTATAATATAAAATTTCTAGTTGTCTCAAACAAAATCCTAAGCGAATAAAAAAAGGAAAAAACAAGAGCATAAATATTCTGTAAATAAATATCTAAAATACCTTGGCCAGAACCATCAATCCTCTTGCTTCTATACATCTGATATAGAGAAATTCAAACAGAAAAACATAAAAATTCCGTAAATATTTATATATGGAAGAGTAGCTAGCTAATAAATCTACAAGATATACGTTGCTAAATTGTAATTACTTGTAAATGGCTTTTGACGTGTGTGATGCTGAGTCCCCTAATGTTCATTAGTTGCAGAACAAGCTTAGGCGTTGCTCCTGCATCACAGAGATATATATAAAATAAATAATACAACAAAATTAATAGAAGAATTGAGAAAATGCTATTAACGATTAGTGTTTAAAGATTAGAGAGAAAAAAAGTCTAATCATAGATTAAAATTGGATAAAAGTTATTAAAATTTATTTCATAAGGCAAAATAACCATTCGTAAAGCAGACTCATGAATTATATAAATAGGCCTATGATGGATTTTCAGGTCTCTGTTAAGACCTTTTGGAACTGTAGTGACTTTTTCTTACGTCTGCTGGGCATTTTGAGGTGTTCTTGTGATTTTATTAAGTCAGAGTCTATCAAAGATTATAGTAGGGGTTTTCTTTCTAGTTACTATTATTTTTCTCACATCTTTTTTTGGAGAATGCTTTGCAGGTATCTCAAGATTTATTTTTTTTGGAGCTTCAATGAATGCAAGGTATACTTCTCTTATTTGTCATTTTCTTTTTATTATTTTAGTCTTCTTTTTGGCAGGAAGTCTGTGCTAAATGGTATTATCCCGCCCTTCTTTTTTTGGGTGCTGTCTACTCACAGCCCGAGCTAGGGGTTATTTAAGTTCTTTTTGTAATCGTAGTATAAGGATCCACTGGCTCATAGGATTTTTATTTTTTATTTTACTTATAGCTCTTTCGAGCAGTAGCGAGCTAGATGATCCTTTTAAGGACTGTGTAACAATTTTTTATATTAACGCGTAGGCCCCCACAAAGGATTTTAATTAAAAAAAATGAATTATATAAATAGGCTAGGATATGATTCATGATGATGATTAGGTATCAGTAGAAGATGTTAATAAGCTGTTGTGCTTAAGTTTGTGTCTTATGAAAGGAAATATGTTATTCCTATTTAGGATTAATTAGTTTGGGACTCTTGCAGTTTTTTATAAAGATAGTTATAAATTTGTTGTGGAGAAAATAATTTTTTGAAAGCTATTGTAAAAAACAGTTTACTAACACAAAAATTTCATCTGATGGAAAACTAATGAAAAAACAATGGTCAAATAAAATTTATGATTGTGGTCTTAAAAGCAAAGCAGTAAAAAAGTTGTCTCAAACGAAGTTTTAGGTTTCATTTCAGACGGCTTTTTTACTGTTAAAGCAATTTTTTAATACAAAAAATAAAATATTTGTACTAAAATGTTGCTTCAAGAAACAGTAAGAAAGCAGTTCCAAACGAAGCCTTAATCTTAGGTCAATGATTACGATAATGCTACTGCAAAGATTTGAATGATCGTGGGTACGTGTCCCCCCTAATTCCCCTCTAGGGGTGTTTTGGGGGGCAGAGCTCTCACAAGATATTCAATAATTGTGAATTATTTTTTAAGGATGTGTTTTCTTGTTCGTTATGTTACCTACAAATTTTTTTATAAATATGAGATATTGTCTTATGTTTCTATTACCGAAATAGTGGATGCAATTCTTCAAAATTAAATCATCTTAAGCTCTGCATTGGAGGTAAGAGGATATAGCCATCATCAAATTGATGAACCTAAATATATACAAATTTTGTTTTGTTTTCATATACTGATTTTCTTTACCATTTTTTGTTCCTTTTTGCTTTGTTGTTTGAATTAAATTTCACTTATTCCCAAGTATCCCAACAGATGAATCGAAATAGTAAGAGATTAGATTATTAAGATAAAGGCTCATTTGATTCGGCTTTTTTTCTTTCTTTTTTGTTTACAAACGGAGAAATTATTTTTTTGTCGTTGTTTGGATGAGACTCTTCTATAAAAATGCTTTATAGGAAACTCTATTTTTCTACTGTTTTGAGAAGCTTTTTGATATTTATTTCTCCGTTAAAAAACTTCATTCCCTTAAACATTATTTCTAAAACTTTCTTTACAAAAGGAGAGGATGAACCAAACAAAGCCTAAGTCTAATAAAAAAAACTAACAATCGGTCTTGCTGCGCTTGCCAAAGCTTTTAAAGAGACTTGCAAAGAAACCAAAAAAAAAAAAAAACTTGAACAACTCATCAGGTACTAAATTTGCAGGATTGAATAGAAAATGGAGATCGCCGATTAAATGATCTCAAAATATTAATTAGCACAAGCCTAATGACTTCAGTGAGTTACCAAACTTATATTTTTCAGAACAATAGAGTTAGTGGATCAATAAGATCTAGAGTTGATGAGAAAACTAACGATCTTGGCCTCCAAGTCTTTCAACTGCCCGAGCAAAGCACATATGGAGATGTGGAGTCCATCGAAGCCTCGGGGTTTTGGATCTGTTGTACTGCCTGACAGATCCTAAACTCTTCACCTTTGTCTCTCCTTCCTCTACTGTACTGTTGCTCGAGCACATCTCAGTACTCTTAGGGTTCTTACCTTCCCGTTCTTCATCTTCTTCTTCCTTGTTGGAAAAATTAGGGTTTGCAGATTCAATAGAAGAAGCTTCACTGCCCATCACAACCAACTGCTACAGCTGATTTTTCTAAAATTGTAGTTGAGAATATTACTCTCTGCTTGCCTTTCCTATAGCGCAAGTGCCATTTTTGCTACTTGAGCTCATCTGAAATTGTTGAAAGGAAGGAAAAGAGGATTGAAGAGAAGTTCTGAAAACCCTAGCTAGGCTACTAATTAATTGTGGATTTTCTTCTCTTGTCATCACTCTTATGTTGAAAATATTTTTTTTATGTTCTCTGGGTCATCGTTTTCAATGAAAAATGCTCAATAAATTCAAAAATAAATAAATAAAATTTAACAAATTTTCATTCAAATTATCATAAAAATATGTATTATATTCACTCACTTACTATTTTATATATAGGTCATCCAATTCTTTTATTTAAGATGTTACTTAAATTTGGGAGTTAAAATATATTTCTCTTTTTTTACAGCATATCAAAACTTTAATCAAACAATCAATTAATTGGTTGAGTGGCAATTTCTTTAATCTCTGTAATGAATGTTCAAACTTTGAATCATTCCAAATATATATATATATATATATATTTCTCTTTTTTTACAGCATATCAAAACTTTAATCAAACAATCAATTAATTGGTTGAGTGGCAATTTCTTTAATCTCTGTAATGAATGTTCAAATTTTGAATCATTCCAAATATATATATATATCCAATATTATTATTTTCTAAGATAAACTAATTATTAGAGAATTACATATTATTATTAAGCACTAAACATAAAATAAGATATGTTTAAGAAATTAATAATAATATTTTTAGAAATGTTTAAGATAATACTTTAAGTTAACAACTACGGGTCTATTTGTTACATGCATGCTTGTAAAATTGAAGTAAAACTGTAATTTCTAAAAAAAAAAAGTTCTCTATATTATAAATATGCTATTTTTTTTAAAATCAAACTATTGTTTTCTTAGCTACTACGTACTCACACTATAGAAAAATCGTGCATTATCGATGAATTTTTCTGGTGAAACTGGGCAATTTTCTGGCGGTAATGAGATTTTTCTACGTCGGTATAAACCGCGTAGGAAATTAAAATAGGCGGTTTATTTCTTATGGCATTTATTTCCGACGGTCATAGACGCTGGAAATTAAAAAAATTATTTAAAAAATGAAACCGCTCATCTGCTTTTCTACCTAGCTTGCCCCGATGCCGTCAACCCGTTTGTCGTGGGATTCGAACTCATACCGAAAGAAACATCAAACACCCAGGGGTTTTTTATGGGAAGGAAAATGCGTCAAAAAATTTACTATTTCATAGGTAAACTATAATAATACAAAAATTAAAATTTAAATCTTTGTTTAATTAAAATAATTCATTTTTTTGTTAAATCATTTACATAGTTAAATTTTAAATCCATCAGAAAAGCTGCCAAAAAAGTTATCTCATTGTATTATGTTGGAAAACGCTGGAAAACCATCAAAAATTTTGCTGGTAATGAATGATTTTCCTGTAGTCATTAGCAATTATATTAGTAAAAAAACAACTTTTCACTATAAAATTTTTTAAAAGGCAACAAAAAAAATAGCAGCCAATTAAAATTATGATTTCTATCTTAAATAAAAAATACAAGAGAGATATACTAAACAAACCCTAAATCAAAAGAGAAAGAGAGAGAGAGAGAGAGAGAGAGGTTGATTATGTAACCATATTTTTTGAAATCATAAAAGATTAGCTAGTTTTGATCAAATTTAAAATTTAAATTAAATAAAAATTAATTTGAATTAGAAAAAAGAAAAAAGAGCTAGTAGCCTATATATATTTGATTTAAATTAAAAATAGAAAGACAAATTAAGGGCTCCTAACACAAATAAATGACTATTATGAGTGATATTATATAGTGATTAACCACATAAAATTCATGGATCCTCAATTAATAAATTTTCAAAAATGAACATATTAATATTAAATAGATAATGAAAACATTTACCCAAATTTTGAAGGCATTTATAGAACATATAAAATATTTAAAATTATAATCATAAAGTGCATGTATGTATGTTATCATGATCGATGTTGCATGGATGGATGGTTGCTTCCATGCATGCATTATATATATTTTTATGTGTGAACATGCTATATAGCATGCTTGAAGGATATATAAAATGGGGAAGATGCGAGCTGTCGACCAGAAAATATAGAGAAAATTTCCGGAGAGAATCACGGAAGCTTGACACATTAAATAATTTGCCACCAAATAATGTTTATTCTTCGCATTATTTTATTTTATTTTTACACCGAAAAATTAGAAATATGGACATATTTGTGTGTCTTATCAGGTTTTTTTTTTTCACACTTAAAACCCACAGAGGGGCCTACGTGTTAATATCAAAATTCGGTTACAAAGTCCTTAAAAGGACCCACCAGCTCGCTACTGCTCCGAAGAACTACATTAAAAAAGGAAATAAAAACACCTAAGAGCCGGTAGTTCCTTGTTCTAAGCTTACAAAAATAACAATAAGAAAAACACGGGCTGTGAGTAAACAACACCCAAAAAAGTAAGATCCACTTTAACTCTTTCAGCTCATACTTCCTGCAAAAAGGCACAAATAAATAGGAATATAAATGCGAAGAAGAAAAGAAGAGAACCTTGTAGTCTTTATAGCTCCCACAACCCCAGATAATTAGAAACCTGCAATAAATTCTCCAAAAAATAGAAGCATTAGAAGACAAAAAACTAATATAGTAAATATATATGGCTTTCAACATTTTGTAACCACCCAGACAGAGAACCTGATCAACCAACTCCCGCAGAAAAATTAATTTAAGAAAGTACTTCCAGTTTAAAATTTTGCCCGGCCTAGAGATAACAACATTAATCGTAAAATGCAAACCAACGTTCAAATACCAAGCCATATTCCAGCCACACAATTCATAACACAATAATTCTTCATATCAAACCACACAGAACCAAAACCAACGAGATACTTCCAGAATTCATGAATCCAGTAAGACTTCAGCCACCAACACATCACATAAAAATGCAGGCAGCAGAAATAAGAACCCAACAAAGTCACCAATCTCCAGTAAACAACCTGCACCTTCCTAACATGATAGCAGATAATAGCAGAAAAACAATTCATAAACAACCTCCCTCTCTGCCAGATACCCACCCACAGAGAAAGAATATCCCAGAAATAAACCTTCCCAGCAACGAACTGGCCAAGCAACGTCAGCTCCAGCCAAAAGAAATCACCCCGACCCAGCTCACAAATATCAACCCAAAACATATATAGTGTTAAATATGTCGAATGTAAGGTAATCCAATTTTATCAAGATTAATCATACCTTTTAGAGGAACCGGCAGATCAAAAATAGGATGGTCCAGTAAAATATCACTATTAGACCCAAAGTTAGCAAGCCAATCCGCACAAGCATTCCCCTCACGATAAATATGAGAAATAGTAAAATTGAGCAAAGAAAGAGCCATCTTAATTTTCCTGATAGTGTAAAAAATATGGGGAAAGCAAACATCTTTCTCAGTAATAATATAAATAACAAGAGTGAAATCAATCTCAATATTCACATTATATAAACCCATATTTAAGCATAATTGTGTCTTATCAGGTTTAATATAGATAGGTGATTGAGGTTGATATGTCACAAAAAATCATCTTGACAAAGAACGAATCTCTATGTAAATATGCATTAGAAGATTACAAAATTAAAATCGGGATCATAACTTTGATTTTAGCAAGCTTATAGTCAAATTGAACATTTCAAGAAGACACACCTAACGACACAAAATTCGACCCAATTCAAGCCCAAATAGGTCCAAATCAAACAATCAAAGCCTATATGGAAGCTTCAAATTATTAATTGAATGATCAAATGATTTCCAAATATCACATGGCTCGATGAGATGAAGCCAACGAGCTCAAGATCGTCAAATTATGACATCATTAAGATACTCAGATGTTTAATGAACAATCCATGAGTGATGTATTTGATATCGGTCATCCATTGAAACACTCAACATGTCATTGATCTTCTCCCTATTTACTAGCTATGACACTTTCCAAAAAAATTATAAATAAACTCATCATTCTTCACCGAGGAAAAACATAAGGAAGAGAAGAGCAACAAAACTAATGAACTATCTTGCATTTTCTAGTCATTGTTGCTGTCGACAACGACCAGTTACTATCATGGCAATTAGAGGTGTCAATTTTGGGTCACGAGTTGGGTTCGGGTCGAACCCAGAACGGATCCAGCACTGTTCGGGTCAACCCTAACTTGACCTGTTTTTGCAAACGGGTCAGAAAATACAACTCGGACCCAACCCGCCGGGTTGTCAGGTTGACACGACCTGACCAGGAAACAGGAATGCGAACTGAGTGGACGGACTTGGGCGCGGGCGCGTGGGCGTGAGCTTGGGACTTGGGCGTTGGCGCGCTATAGGCTTGCCATCATGCGGTCGTGCCACATGGCCCACATGGGCTTGGCGTGGTCCGTGTGGACCTGAAGTTGGTCCGTCAGTGGACCGGGAGTTGGGACACGGTCCATTGGGACTTAGGGCTTGGGCGCATGCGGAACAGCTCAACACCAGAAGCGGGAAGGCGGGAAGCAGGCTAGGCGCCTAGGCCGCTACTCGCTAGGGCGGCTGGGCGGGAAGCCCGAATTTCCGATTGCGAAAGCGGGAAGCTAAGTGACTGAGCCCGAATTGCTGCACTGAGCCCGGATTGTGGAAGCGGGAAGCAAGCTAGGGCGGCTAGACTGGGCAAACAGACTCGGACCCGGGCCAACTTCGGGTTGATTTCGGGTTTCCGGGTCAACCCGAACCCAACCCGTTTTTGCAAATGGGTCAAAAATGTGAACTCGAACCCGACCCGTTTGCTAACCGGGTCAACCCAAACCCGGATTTTTCCGGGTCGGGTTCGGGTCGTGTCAGAAATTGAGACCCCTAATGGCAACCATCATCATCACTGGCGATCGATATCAGAAATCACAAATATCTCTAGAATATTGTCAAGATTTGACTATATTGTTGTGTACAAATTAAATCTCAGCATTAACTTCTTTTTATTAAAGAGAATTATCCCTTAAATAAAAATTTTGATGTGAAAGAAATTTTTTAAAACCATTAGAAAATTTCAATGAGGAATTCCCCACCAGTGAAGAAAAGGAAATTAGTTACGAATATTCTCTGTCAAATCTTAATAGAATGTACTCATATTGCATTGAAAACTTCATTTATTTTAATCTTACAAAATATTCACAAAAAATATTAATCTCTTTAGTTTAAAGAATAAAGACAGTTAAGAGCCATTTATCTTGCAAAATGTAAAATCATGCATTACAATAATCCAATGAGGTGTTAGCTTTTACATCCACATTGAGATTAATTTTAAAAAAAAAAAACAATGGCTAATTATTGTCTAAGTTAGCTCTGCTAGCCATCCTTGCTTTGATTAACGTCAATGGCCAAACCATCACTGAATGCTAATAATTATTTCAAGACTTAGGGGTAGACTTAGATAGAGCTCAGGATAGGGATGTCAAAACGAGTTTACAGGTTGGGTTCGAGCCTGACCCAAAATTGATATGTTCTGAATCCGGTCAACTCGAACCCGACCCCTTAGCAACCCGAATGACTTGAACTCGACATGCCAACCATTGTTAGTTAAAACACAAATTATAATATTTGATTAAAAATAAGAAAATTATACCATAAGTTAAATAAAAATCATGGAAAAAAAAAATTTAACAGGTCATCTTTCGGTCAAAAGTAGATTCACGAGCCAACCTGAAATCTGAACCTAATTTGTATAATAAATAGGTTGAAAAACTCAACTCAAACCTGACCTATTTATTCAGCATGTCAACTTGAACCTAAATTTTTTGGGTCAGTTGGCAAGTCAGGTCATTTATTAACTCCCCATTATAATTTTTTTTTTTCTGATACAATAATCATTTTAGTTATTTTGCTCTTTCCTAATTAACTAAAAAAAGAGGAGAACTTTCTATAATAAAATTAATTATCTTATATATATCCTGGTTGGTGATAATTGAAAATTGAAGGTTTGAAATTACATATATTCATGCAAAATTCTTCACCCTAACACATTTTCAAAGTTTGGTATTAATGCATCTACCTATTAAATAAAGGCTGAGCTTAATCAAAATTATAACTAATTACAATACATTAATACATTTTAGGTGTATTAATTAATGCATAACTATAATATTATATGAGCATTAGGCTCTTTTATTAATAACTATCATACTACAAATTAGTTTAATTCCTGATCTAAACAATGTAGCTCCCATTTATTTTATTATTTAAAAAAATGTATATTTTCTCTCCGTTTCGCATTGGATGCATTTTTTTTATTGGTGAAAAGAAAATCAAATAATATAAATTCATATATATATATATATATATATATATATATATATATATATATATATATATATATATATATATATATATATATATATATATATATATATATATATATATATATATATATATATATATTCAAAAAAAAAAAAAGGAAAAAATTCAAAACTTTTAAATTAATAGTCAAAGTTAAATTTAATCATTAATTACATGCTCAAAGACTAAAAATAATTAGCCTATTAATCTCAATCTAATTAATTTAAGTATTTCATCATATAATTATTGATTAGACTTAATTAGATCCTAAATCCTTTCTTAAAGTTTGTTCCATGAATAGCAATCATTAACTGTAAGTCTGCATCTGATCAAACGTGCAGTATGTTGTACAAGAGGATAAAGTTGTTAATGATGTTTTAAATAATTATTAATGTAATGATTGCACTCAAATTATGAATTCAGTGCTAATAGTATTGTATTTAGATGATGAAAAAAAAAAACTCCTTGATCTTTTTCCTGTTGATTATTGTATTAAGTAGAATCATTGGCTTGTTAGTTTTTATTTTGTGATGAATGTATTTTTTGACTTAAGAAGCATTTGATCATTTAAGAACGGATACTTTATTTTATTAATCAATGCATAGGCTTTTATGTGGGTTTTAACAAAAAAAAAATGCTGAAAAAAGCTATTGGGTAGAACGAAATTTGCAAAGGTTTAATAGCTTAGTTCTCTTTTTTGATTTTATGTAGGTTCAGGTTGGTGCTTTAGGCATCATTTGGGATAGTTTTTATATTTCATCTTAAAGCAACTTTTGAACTAAGAAGCAGAAAGAAAATCGTCCTAAATGAAGGCTTAGTTTGAACTAAGACATTTGAAGACTAAAATAAGGAAAGTTTTCATTAGAATTAATAGAGAATGGAGGATTATAATCTTTTCATAGTGCTTTTTTAGAGTTTTAAATGAATGATAATTTAGTATTTTGGTGAATCATTAGATAGGTGAGTAAGTCGAGCCATTTTTTAGATTCATGTAAATTCAAATTTTCCTTCAATCTAGAATATTTTTGTTGTGTCCAAAAAAATTTGCGGCGGTAACGAGATATGGAGTTTAGCATCATAACTTTGTACATTCTGCATACAAATATATGAAAGATAGTGATATAACATTCATAAGAGACATCAGAGTTTTTACATGACAATCCCTGAAAAGGGGAAAAACTACGGGGTCTAGCCCAGTTTGAATGAATTTACTAATATTGATGGTTGATTACAAATAACATTCGAAGAGTGTGCTAGCTTAATGCAGCAAATACATATTGTATATAACTCGTTACATGGTAGCTATTCTTAAAAGAGTGTTTACATGTCTGCTTGATCAACAGAATTGTAGTCGACATGCGAAGGTGGTAGGAAGAACTGTAGTCGGTGGGCGACGGTAGTCGGAAGGATCATAGTCGGGTGACAGTGATCAAAGAGTCGGTAGTTGGGAGACGATTGGAAAAACTATTGTCAGGCGACTGCTGTCAAAAGAATCGTAGTCGGCGGACAACGATGGTTAGAAGGATAGTAATCGGACAACAATGGTTGCAGAAATTAACCGTAGTTGTCAAGCAACGATGGTTGAAAGAACCATAGTCAATGAGTGACAGTGATCAGAGGAAGGCTTGTCAGTAGCTACCAGGTAGAGGATTAACAATGGTGGTTGACTAGAAATTCAAAAGCGGCGGCCTGGTGGCGCTGATCTGTCAGTGGTGGTGTTGGGGTGGAGCTTTAGGATTCGTCAAACCTTAGAGCTCTTCTCCTCTTCCTCTTCCCCCCTTGCGAAGAATGAGGGATCAATTTATAATTTTTTGTAATTTACGCGACTAGTAAATAGAGAGAATATCTAAGGCATGTTGGAAGTATTCCAATATATGACCAATTTCAACTCCATCGACCAAGGATCATTCATCGAGACATTCAGTTTGACGACATGAAAGTTCAGATGGGCATGAATTTTATTTTAGAAGTTTCCGATTCATATTTGCATCGAGATTCGTGTCTGACCAAGATATATTTTTGATGACATATCAATATCTATTTTAATCGACAATTACGACATTTAACTCAAAATAATCATCTTTTTATCTCCGAGATCATTATTCTCATAGTAAAAAAGAACTATTCATGATTTTGTTTCGAAACTAATAGAGATGGTTTGGATTTAAAATTGGTGATGATCTAAATGGTGTTGTATTAGGGCCAATCGATGAATCAATAAGAGTTTTAATGCAATCAAGTGGTGAAAAGTTAAAAAAAAATAGGAGATGATGAGCGATAAATCATATAATGTCTGACTCAAGCATTTGACATTGGAGATATAACCACCTTCTTTAACCAATGGGCCACAAGTCCTTTCACAACTAAAAAAATCTTGGTTATATTTGAAATCTTTAAACATATATGTGTTTAGCACAAAAATCAAGATATCCATGATAAACAAGTTAAAGGAAATTATTTAAATATGAGTTTCATACCTGCATTAGCCATTATAGTCCCCTCTATTTCTAAGTCCACATCAACCTAACTATTATTGTCACTCCATTTCTTTGATCCTACGCTATCATTGTCTCATAATGACATTTCTGTTCTAACTCCACATCATCAACGCCTTTATTATTATATGCTTTTGTGTAGTGTCAACCTCCTTTATTACTTCAAACTTCTCCAATTCGCCAGCTTTTTGTGTTCTCTTCTTCTTTATAGAATGTGAGTTTCGACCATCCTTAGCACACCTTTAAAGTTCGAGTTGATATCCTCAAATCCCACATATCCCGTCTATTGACTATCACATCCTTTGATGTTTGCTCCCTATGAATGTGATTGTGCATATAATCATGTTTCTTTGAAATGGCTAGAGGTTCAATTTAGTTTATCATGGGTCATATTCGTTTCTCTAATGACTCATTTTTCTTTTAGGGAGGCCACCTCATCGCAATCTTATTTAGTTGGGATTGATCTAACATAGACAATTCAGATTATTTACTCATCAGATTTACAAATTTTTATAAAAATTCTTAAATGGAATCTCTAATTTGGTATTAATGAAGAACCTATAATGACCCCAATGTGAGTTGGGTTCCTCAATAAAGTCCTTTTGATTAATCATGATATCTTAATATCGGTTGTATTATTTGCCTTTTAGAAAACCCATATAAATTGACACTGTGGTCGTCTCTTTCTCTTGGTCATCTCTGTCTCGTGCTATGGTGAAAATGGATTAAAAAATTATTTAAAAATAATAAAATAATTGTCTCGAATGAAACATTAATACCTTCTCATATTGTATTAAGTTTTATCATTTATCTCAATATATCCTTTTTTTCAAAAAAAATAATATTCTTTTTAAAAACTTTTATAGGCCACGTGATGGTATAGATATGGCTGGCTCTTGGGCCGGTTAGCTCTTTTAATATGAAGAAATTATTGCTGCGAAATGTTAAAGAAAGCTTCACATTTGTCCGAAGCCCAAACGGTCAACTCTATCGTACTATTTATAAGCCCATATTTTAAAGAAACCGCGAATGCTACAAATGAGGATCTCTTTTGGGATGTTTGTCACCGTAAGCGTATAAATATTATATTTTTACCTATGTGTAATGTTTGTTATGTAAATGTATAAAACTTTGGGGTTTTTATGTAAATCTCCTTTAATATAAATTCATTCATATACTGCATTAGGGGTGCAACCGAGTCAAGCCGACTCGCAAGCCGGTTCGGACACGACTCGGTAACATATTCGACAAGTCGAGCTTTTCAAGCTCATGAGTAGGGCACAACGGCTTATCGAGCTCGAGCTCAAACAGGCATCCCACTCGACTCGTCGTCTCGACGAGCAGCTCGAGGAGGTGACTGGGGGGAAGAAATATTGGTTATTGCGGGCCGAAGGACGAATCGAAGGTAAGGTGGGAAAACCTAAATGACGGACGAGCTTGGGACGATGGATCTCGACGGCGCACTCAATGACGAGCTCGAGATAATGGATCTCGATGGCAGAGCCTTGGGATGACGACGAACGAGCTCGGGACGATCGATCTCAACGGCGGACTCGCGATAAGCTCGGCACCGTAGATCTCGACAGCGGAACTCGGGATGACGAAGATCCACAACGGACGAGATGACGACGGACTATAGGACGACAGAGGACGCGATGGCGATCCTTCTTGGGACTGAGCTCGACGAGTTGCTCGACATGAGACAAGTCGAGCTCGAGCTTGACTCGAGTTTGAGCTCGAGCTACTGCCTGGTATTTGGCATGCGAGCTCGACTCAAACACCCCTTGGCTTGATGTCGACTCGACTCGTTTGCCCCTATACTGCATATAATTATAATAATGGAGTAGCTTTTTTTTATAACAAGGGTATAAATTAAAATTTTTAAATATTCTCTCACAATTTTTTATTAATGATTAAGAGTTTGAATTTAGACTAATTTATTTTTGTATAAAATTTAAAATTATAAGAAGCTGAATAAAAGAATAAAGATGATTAATTATAATTCTATTTGAATAAATAATTAAAAAAAAAATTTTCTTGGAATGGTCCCCAAATATTTGTGTCTTATATTTCTAACATGCTACAATTTCATTATAATTTCTTAGAAATATATATGATTAATTTTTTTTAATAATTAGATCTACTATGATGTAATATTTATAAAAAAAAATATTTAAAAATTTAACAAAAACTACAATAATATTATTAATTTAATAATATAAATTTTATGATGGTTCAACAACTAATTTCTTTATATTTGAGTTATTTTTAAAAAGCAGAAGCGTTGATTGTTAGTGAGCTTTTGGGTTTATTTCCACATATGCTCCTCCCCGCTCTTGCTCTTGGATCCACCCTATGAACAAGATTGATTAGTCCACTAATTATTTCAATTAATCATTGCTTACTTTCTTTAATCATTTGGTTGATTTATTCATCTTTATTATGCACCTAATTAAACTCATAATTATGAATATATAAATTTTTTTTTTCATTTTTCATTAAAAGGATTGTAATTTCATGAATGTTCAAGAAAATATTTTGGTTATAATATGGTCAAATAAAATTTAGATTATGAAAGTCTGAGATTTTTTTCTTCTTTTGGGGATATTTTAGATCAATTAAGGCAAGCTCGGCCCACATCACATACATAATAATAGAACACAACATCTATTGATTGGTAGCCAAAGCTCTCATTCAACACACTAAATCGAGCTATGTCGAAGAAATTAAGGCTTCATTTAGGACGACTTTTTTTATTGCTATTTTAAAATAGAGTTTTAGTACAAAAATAAAAAAAAACTAAAATTCTATTTTAAGAAACAATAAAAAAGTCATCCCAAACGATGCCTAAATTTTTTGTTTTGCATTAGAATATTCTTATAAAAAAGTCAAAATGGCCGGAACTAAAAATAAGGATAGGAGGCTGAAGTAAAGATTGTTAATTTGGTCTCCTATGAATGTAGTAGAGAATGTTGGAAAAACGGTAGATGGTTATGAAGATGGTGGAGAGATGGAGGTTTGTCGGTCAATGTCAATATTGGATAGGAGGTTTTCATCGGGTAATGATGGTGACAATAATAGACAAGTGACGGCAGTCGAGTGATGACAATCATACAATTTGTGGTTGGGTGATGACAATTAGATGATGTTATTCACAGTTTCACACAATACTGTTGGTTGAGTAACAACACTGGGGTGATGAGTGACGATAATTGCTAGCGGTGATCATCGGTAACGATTATCAGACATAGCTCCAAATATCTTAGATATCTATGTTCTCTCTCATTTCATCTCCCTTTCATGTAAAAATAGATGGCGTATTTATAACATAGAACTAAATGATCAATTTCAAAAATTAACTATTGAAGGATATATAATTCATGCCTACAAAGAAAAATGTGCTCCAATTCATATAACCAATAAACTCTCTTAGGTGTTTGAGTAAATTCTAAAATATCATGATTGTTTAGTTTATTAAAAAAAAATTAAATTTAAGTAGTTTGTTTAGAGTTGATTTAGATTTTAATGGCAAATATAATATTGATAAATTTGATTTTATATGTTTCATAATAACACATTTGAAAAAAAACATCATTGATATTTAAAGACTATGCCTAAAACTAAAAGTTGATTTAAATTCATATAAATATTCTCGGGTTACTTATTGAAGCCCATCACTACAGAAATTGATTCAAATTTGAATATTAATTCGAACCTAATTCAAATAACATTTCAGGCCCGATTCAACCTACTTTGAACCTTTGTTTGAACTCTAATTATTATCCATTGATCTTGTGATGCCTTTTCCAACGAGCTATGTTGGACTGATCTTGCGACACCTTCCCATCGAGCTGCATTACCGAACAACACTTCTACCCTTACGAGTCAATCTTGCCATTATCTTCCCAACGCATTATGTCGCAAACCATGATCCCTCGATCCCTAATAAGATCCGATGAGGTCCATCACAACTAGTCTCATTATATTCTTCCCAACAAGCTCTATTTCACTCGACTTCACAACTATCATCATATTGAAGTTTTCACAATGATTGCTCTAGCGCGTTCCATTCTAGTTTTCGAGTAAATGTTCAATTCAAGTTCAATTTAAGATTCAAATTTGAACTAAATGTTCAATTCAAGTTCAATTTAAGATTCAAATTTGAACTAATTCGAATTAATTTCTCTTGTGTCGAGATTTAATAATCAATTTTTTTGAATATAAATAGGGATAGTTTTATATGAAAATAACTTTTAGGTGTATGTCTAAAAAATATATATTTTTTATGGAACATATAAAATCAAAATGTTTATTATATTTACTATTCAAAATTATGGAAAATTCAAATATAAAATAAAAACAATAAAAAAAATGTTTTTGAAAATTATTCTGTTATATTTACTTCATTGGTTCAACGAGTATTGAACAAAAAATAAATAAGCATATAACAGAAGGATCATCTGACGGCCCGGCGGCCCTATTTAAAGTTCCACAGCCCATTTCAGTTTGCCCTTTCAAAAATTAGGGTTTCTCTGACGCGTAATCGATTCCTCCCGCTTCCCTAACTCGTTCGAAAACATTCAAAGCCTTAAATTCGCTGTCACATTTCTAGTCCAGCTCTGCGCGTCTCCGAGCGAGCTTCAGACGGCGAGGACAAGTCTGGAGCTGAAGGCCTAAGCTCTTCGATTGCCTCCTCTTCCTTCTTGTCCTTGGTTCGAGGAAGGCGCAATCGGAGAATCGTACCATTTGGTAGTTCTGCGGGCGAGGTGCTCATTCTCGAAACTTTTTTATGCATCTTCTTTCGATTCGGCAGATATTGTGTCAGCTGGTTGGGGTTTTATTTGCTCGTGGGGGAGAAATTTCTCTGTAGTTATTTTTGGTTGATATCAGGTTCCTAGGGTTATTCCTATAACACGATTTGATTTTAAGATTTTGTTTGACTGGATGAGGTTGTTGGATTACATGAATTAGTTTATTTCAGCTCTATTTCCGCTTCATTCTCGATTTTCTTTGATGGGGTTTTTCTTTTGTGCTTTTTCTTCTGCTTTGAATAGTTCTAGTTTTGATTTCTGTTTATTGTTATTTCTGGCGTTCATTCTCCTATGTACATTAAATGCTTCTATAATATGCTATTACCTTTTCTGCTCTGTTGATTTGGTTTTAGTTTTTTTTTGTTGTTAAGCGTGATAATTGGGCGTTGCATTGTTGTAATGAGGCACATTTGAAATTATTGTATTTAAGAATCTTCCATGCAGTAATAGGTTGCGCACAAATTACTAAATTGTTTCCTTTGGTTTATATAGAAAATATGGCTCGATGAAATACTCTCAACAAAAATTTCTTGTGTGGCGAATTTTTTTTGTATTTATTCCTTTGGCAGTAAAAACCTCTTTTCACGGTGCACAAGAAACTGGTACTTTTGTTTGATTTGAAATTCTTCTTTATTTTGCATGTCAACTTTTCCACTTGTGAAATATTTATACTTGCTTAATGTCTGTTAAGCAGCCGGTTATGTTGTGTAGTTGAGAAATTGAATTTGTTATAATTTCTGGACTTAGAGCCAATAAAGCAATGTTTTTTTTTTTAATTTGTAATTAAATTTAAAGAATCACTGAAAGGGCCAATCTTGCAAGAGTTGTGATGGATCGATTTTTTTTTTTTTTTTGGAGTATTTTAAATTGTCCCATCTCATTATTCATTTTACTAGTTTAAAGGTTATGCTTTACTTGCCCTGCTAATATGTTCCATTGCTGCAGCTGCAAAAGTGCTACTAAATATGAAAACTATTTGCTAGTATCTAAAGGAAAACTAAGGAAGCACTTGGGAATTGGAACATACTAGACTGTGTGATGTAGAATGTCTTTATGATAAAGGGCTCATTAATGCAAGCTTAGTATGAGATGTACAAATAGAAATAACAACAAATCACATTTTTTAACTTTTATTTTAGGCAATGATTAGTCTTTTTTCACCCCGTAGTGGGATAAAGGCTTTTAGTTGTTGTTGTTGTATTAGTCTATTTTGATGCAAAAATTAAAATTCCACAACTGTTAATATTCATACTATGAAAATGAAAATTGATAACAAACTAAAAAATGTCTCAATCATGTGCACGAAGCAATCACAAAATAATCTAGTTGAAAATAGAAGGATATAAATAGCCAATTAGCTGATCCAGTCTCATGCCAATGGGAGTAGCATCCCTTGGGCATTGTTGTTTAGACTTGCTAAGTGTTTAACAAATTCACTAGTATCAACATCCACATGTTTGAGATAAATAAAAAAAATATTGAATAATTCATTATAAATTATATTTTTTTGGTGACTTATTTATAACCAAAAAGACTCAAAATCAGCAGTTTCTAAAAATCCTACTATATTTGACCAAAAATTGTAAATTTCAATTCAATAATCTTAGAAGCTAGATAGGGTGAAAATTTCCAATTCAATCAATACAAAATAATTTTTTTTTCAATTCCTACTGTGTTAGAAGTCAAAGAATAGGAAATATAAGCAATGATATGGCCTACAATATGAAAAAGAATAGGAGCTGAATATGGCAACAATAACAAATCATGAAACAACATTCTATTTAGTTCCAAAACATGCAAGTGAAATATGTTACAAATCATAATCAAGGCCAACAATATGCTCGTATACTTGCTATTAGTTTGGATGGTTGATATTGAAACAAGTCCACACAGTTAAAATTGGTCCAAGCTATAGTTTTTGAATGATTTATGGCATATAAAATAAAATTATATTGTATTATTGTTGAAATATGAAATTTGTGAGTTCATTTGAAACACTTAGAATGCTAAACTAATCCCAAAAAGTTAATCAAATATCAAAGGACATATCCATTTTTTTTATCAGAAAACTATCATAAAAGGCATGTTACATGCAATATACAAATCAGAAAACAAAATCATGAAATAAAATTTGTGAGTTCATTTGAAACACTTGGAATGATAAACTAATCCCAACAAGTTAATCAAATATTAAAGAATGCATCCAAAATTTTTTATGAGAAAACTATCATGAAAGGCATGTTACATACAATATACAAATCAGAAAACAAAACCATGAAATGAAACAATTAAAGTAAGCATCATTAAAATTATTGATGTGTTCACCTTAAAAATTTCATCTCACATTTTTTATTAGTATACACTTTCAAATTTCCATCACTATGCCACATCCCTATTGATTAACTTGGCATAAGAAGTTTAATTTTCCAGGATAATGTCTTTATTGGCAATCATCATAATTTTATTTTGCTTAACTCTATGTTATTACTATTTTTGTTGAATTTGTAATGTGCTAGTTTACGTCATGCTATTTCAACACATTTGTAGATAATGTGAGTAGTGTGCACGTGGTCTTATGATCCATAGAGAAGAATTATTGAAAAGAGTAAGTAGGGACTTATAACATCCCAAGGGTTGATGCTGATTGTGAGGGTCTTATAGCCTATGGAAGGTTTACAAATGATAAGGGAAACAACTTTACATCAATTGCAAAAAAATGGATTGAAGGAGTTGAGTTATATATCCTTAAAAAATTGAGGAAAAAATATTAGGCTGTAATCTTAATGCCCCAAAAATGATTTATGTCCTAACCAAAAGAAAAATTAAGGTTAAATACTCTATAATAGCTAGAAGTAGCTATTATGGCCTTAAGGTAAGCAAGAAAAAGAGCCAAGGATAATTGACATGCGGTTCAGTAAAAGACATCTTTTGTGAGGATAGCCAATTCTCATGCAAAAAATCTTTCTAAGAAATAAAGGAAAAAATGAAAGAATTTTTTTTTTCCCGATACAACAACAACAACAACAACAACAAGCCTTTATCCCACTACGTGGGGTCGGCCTTTTTTTTCCCGATATTCACTTATTTTTGGAAAGTGGACTTAACAAATAAAGGCCATAAGGAACTCATAACATGGACCCTTAGGTGCTTAGGAAAGGAGCTTAGGTAAACTTAAAAGATGTGTTGGCCAAACTCCAACTTGGAGTGGGTGGTGCCCATAAAGCGATTATTGATTCCTAGATGTGTTTGCCACTAGGTGCGAAGGCATTGATTGAATGCCATATGCCAACTATATGATGTAGCATTGAGAGGGCATTGGGCGCCCAAGGCGGGGTTTCTATTAGATGAGAAGGTATTTATAATAAATTGTTGGGAATGTATCATATGGTTTAAGATTAATTTCATTGATGAGATATCATCATGAATCGGAGATTTTTTAGGAGAGGCATATAGAAGTCACTAGGAAGGGAGACTCCGTTAGAGAAGGCTTTGAGAAATCATCTTAGGGTGGTGAGTGCTAAGATAAAACTTTGGAATAAGGTTATTTGTTAATAATGCTAAGATAAAAAATCACGTCCAAAAGTCATAAGTGAGATGTTAGCCTAGAGAACAAATTGCATGGTGCTGCAAAGTTGGCGCTGAATTTGGAGACATCCTTGAGTGTCGATGGGTCATGACTTTATGGGTCAAGTTAATGCCGACTATGCTCTAACTAGTCTCTAATAAACTGAAATAGATCTCTCAGGGGAGGCTTCTAAGCTGTGGGTGCTAATTTAGTAAATTATATTAGGTTCGTCGAGATCCTAATGAGGGTTTGAACCACCTAGATTAGTTATCGAGGCCAATGGGCATATAAATGAGTTTTTAGCATGAAGATCGGTAAAATGATGCCACTTAATTGATGACAAATTTAAAAATGGTGACTCGAGGGTGTGGATGGGTCTTGACTTGGTGAATTAAGACAATGTAAACTTTGCATTGGTTGGTTTCTAGAAAGTTGGAAGTAAGTTGGCCAAGGGAGTAATCTAAGTTAGCGGTGGCTTCTTCAATGAAGTCTATTAAGTTCCTAGGGATCTTAATGAGGATCTAGATAACTCAAGAGGTCATATGATTAAACTATGGGCCTAAAATCGATCAACAAGTGGTTTAGTGGGCTTAAAGACAACTTTTCTAAAGTTTGACTTTGAGCCATAGTTGAGAATGCCCTCATAGTCATCAATGAGTTCACTCTACTTTCTAAGAGTCATGGGAGTAGGGACCTTGATGCATGCTTCATGAGTTAGAATCTTGTAGAGCTTGTGCTTAAGCCTTATGAAAAAATTTTGAATGGGAGTAGGGAGACTGGAATTTGAGTGATATAGAGAGAGGATTCAAGGAAGCATCATATTGTTTCTTATATTTTGAATGGTTTTATTGTTTATGAAACTTATGTGTTTCTTAAGAAAAGAATTTAGATTAACAACCTAACACTATTAATACCTGCTTGATTTATCTCTTTTTGGTGTTTAATTAATGTTGTTGGACTTGATGATATTCCAATAGAGGTGTGGAAATGTTTAGGAGATGATTGAATTTCTTAGCTTACTAAACTTTTTAATATTGTTTTGAAGATTAAAAAGATGCCAGATGAATGGAGAATGAGCGTGCTAATTCTTATTCTTAAGAATAAATGTGATGCACAAGATTGTGCGAATTACAGAGGAATTAAGTTACTGTGTCATACTTTAAAACTATGGGAGCTAGTTATGGAATATAACATCGATTAAAAAAGCGGTCATGGCGTTCAAATAAAGGCTCAACTCAGTTCAAGGCACTAACCTGGCGCCTTGAGGCTTAAGCCTCAATGTATTTGAGGAGGCGTGTGATTTTTTTCAACAAGGCGTACTCGTCGAGGCGTAATGCCTCGAGGCAGCGTGAGGCGACGCCTCATTAGGATTCTACGGAGCTCATAGCGAAGAACAAATTCCTTATCTTTCGAGCCAATACTGCTCGGTACCGGGCGGTACAGGCTCGGTACCGGGCGGCAGCGGTACTGGCTCGGTACCGAGCATGTACCTAGTGGTACGGAACATGTACCGCTCGGTACCGGGCGGTACATGCTTGGTACCGAGCGGTACATGCTTGGTACCGAGCGGTACCTGACCGGGTAGGTTGAACCCCGCCAGGGGGCAGCGTCCCCTTGGACCCTCGGCAGACCGGTATATTGTTGTATTCATGTTGTTTTATTATTGGTAGGACAAATAATTCTTAAAACAATCTTCAAATTCATAGTTGACATAATATTTTGTTATTTTTTGTCATTATTTATAATTTTAATTTATTTTATTTTAATCGTTTTGAGGCTTACACCTCGCCTCGCTTAAAAAAAACGTCTCGATTCAGGATTTTGCCTTTTAAAACGTTGGAATATAGGTTGCGGCGTGATACTAATGTTTCTCAAAATCAATTTGGATTCATGCCGAGTGGGTCTACTATGGAAGCAATACATTTATTGAGATGTTTGATGGAGAAATATAGAGAGAATAAGGTGGATCTACGTTTTATATTTATTGATTTAGAGAAAGCAAAAAAAAGAAAAAAAAAAAGAAAACAGAGAGCATATGATAAAGTTCCAAGAGAAGTGCTATGGAGAGTTCTTAAAAAGAAAAGAGTTAATAATGTTTATATTCAAATCATTAAAGATATGTATGTATGAGCTATTTCTTCTGTTCAAACACAAGGTGGTTTGACTAAGTATTTTCTTATTTCGGTTGGATTACATCAAGGATCAGCTTTAAGTCCATTTTTTTTTTTGCTTTACTCATGAATGTTTTCACTAGGCATTTGCAAGAGGATGTACCTTGGTGTATGTTTTTTGCTGATGATATTATTCTTGTTGTTGATAAGACTAGAGCGGGAGTTGAAGGTAAACTTGAATTATGGAGGTCAACCTTAGAGTTTAAAGGTTTTCGCTTGAGTAGATCTAAAACTGAATATATGGAGTGTAATTTTAGTAGTAATAGACCTAGCAAGGGGATTGTGACTTTGGGCGATCAAGTCATTCTTAAGAGTACATGTTTTAGATATCTTGGATCTAATGTTCAGAGGGATGGTGAAATAGATGGGGATATTATCAGCAGAATTCAACTTGAGGAATGCATCTGGCTTGTTGTGTGATAGAAAAGTCCCTCTCAAACTTAAAGAGAAAATTCTATAAGATGGTGGTGAGACCTGCAATGCTTTATGGTGCCGACTGTTGGACATTAAAAGAGAAGCATAATACTAAGTTAAGTGTTGCAGAGATGAGGATGCTCAGGTGGATGAGTGGCTTTACCCTTGGAGATAGGATACGAAATGAGCATATATGTGAAAAGATTGAAGTAGCGTCAGTGGAAGATATAAGGTTAGAGAGAGTCAACTTAGATGGTTTGGTATCCTTCTGATGACCCGGTTAGGAAAGTAGAGGTATTAGATTTGACTTATGTTAAGAATGGTAGATGTAGACCTAAAAAGACTTGGTTAGAAAATATTAGAAATGATCTTTCTATATTAGATTTAAACGAGAATTTGACTTTTAACATGACAAAATGGAGACAAATGATTCATGTAGTCGACCCCACGTAGTGGGACAAAGGTTTGATGTTGTTGTTGTTGTGGTGGTGGTGGTGTTTAATTAATGCTAATAAATTACTTGAGTTCCATCTTTCTTCTAATATCATTTGTCCTGTCTTTGTGTCTATCCTTATCTCTTTTTAAAATCTTATTTAATCCTCCTCACACTGAGGTTTTTTTAATATTTACCATACAATCCACGTGCACTTTCCCTCTCAAGTTGATATTGGGATCATCAATTATATGAATCACTCTCATTTTTTCCTCTTCATGAACTAATAATGGGAGTTCTGATAACTTCAATTTATTTCCATTGATAAAATAGTAGGCCCTCATATAAGGAATGCTTAATCAAAGTGTTTTCACATATTAATTTTTTTAAAAATCCTACCATGAAGAATATACTTGTGTTTTGTCCTTCCCCAAATGCAAACATGCCTGATCACCTTCCTAGAAAATGAACTCAATCCTCTTTTTCCAGGGAAGTCTTATTCTTTTCCTTTATCTTCTTTAGATTTTCTTTCATTTCTTGGTTTAGTAATTGAGATTCTCATTGTAATTTTCATCATTTACATCATTCTTGGTGCCAACTGAAAACTCTAGATCAAAAGGGCTCTGCAACAAGTAACTTAAGCATAGCTTAAAAGGTGTCTTTGATGTCACGGTTGAAGGGAAACTTCATGTATGGAAGGCCGTCCTCCCAAGTCTCTAGATCTTGTGAATTGTAGTTTCTCAATATATGGGACGATTGTTTCATTCTTTAGTTTGGTTTCCATCAAATCACTGAAGGCTTTGAAGACATTATTTAGAAATTTGTTGTACTTAGAAATAATGGATGAAGATAACCTAAAGTTCTTTTATGCATATTGGAAATTATGGTTAGGGGTGTCAATAAATGATGCGACCCACTAACTTCAAATTGAAAAATTGAAGTATGGGTTGACTTGTTTGATAAACAGGTTAGGTTTAAGTTGGATTTTTTTGACCCGTTTATTGAACATGCTGGTTTAAGTTGACCCGCAATCTTGTTTTTGACCCCAAAATGATTCATTTTATATTTTTTCCTTATATTTTTTGGTTTTAATCTTCATTTTCTTTTCAAATATCCTATACTTTATAGTTAATAAGTTCTATTTTTTTAACCAAAATAGGTTACTGGTTGGATTCGGGTCATTCGGGTTGCTAGCGAGTTGTGTTCTGGTTTGTCTTTTGCCTTGTTTATTGTCGGGATTCGGATTGGGTCAATTTTGGATAAAACCCGACAACCTATCAATGCATTTTGACACCTTTAATTATGATAGTCTCCTTTCCTATAATTGTCTTCTAACATGAGCAAATATACCATCTTGCTAAAATGGTGCATTATGATGAATACAACAACAACATCAAGACTTTGTCCCACTACGTGGGAAATTTTTTTAAAGGATTCATGTCATGATTAGTTGACAAGTTTTACGCTGGCTGTCGACTACCTAATGCAACTATTCACTTTTTTCATCCAGGACTTGAGACATGGCAACGACAGTGTTTGCATTTTGATGAATAAGTAATTAAATCATTTTCATGTTGTGTTTGTTGTAATAATCCAAGATGTCGATTAAAATGAACTCCCATGTCTTATTAGGTAATGGTGAGAATGATCTATAGTTTGTAGGATTCGATGTGCGATATAGTAGATATTTTTTCAAAAAAAATTGTACATCCAAATGCATTTTTGCCAATAAATGGTGCTTCTGTTTTTGGAGTCTTCTTTGCATTAGATTAGTTTACTACTCTTGAATTTTGTTTCTCTCCTTTCCAAGCCAAATGATAGATTCGTTTGAGCGCATACAAACGATCTCCATGGTATAATAGAGCTTCTATATGGCTGTATACGCTAACATTGATGGTTGAAAACGGTATTTTAATGGTCAGAGTAGTTTCAGATTTCTGAGGACTCTTTAGTTGTATCTGATTGCTGTGGGACTCCAATTTGTTGTTCAACTTATTTTCGGGCTTCCCACAACCCTCGAAAATTTGGATGTATTGTGCAGAACATTTGCATTCTTTGTGACACATTTTTAACACCTACATAGTTACAAATAATGTTGTGGCTGCACTTGTGATGGACTAAGGCAGTGTATTTGACATCTTTTTCTGCACTCCTTTTGTAGACTTTATCACCAGATATGCAAGAATGAACCTTATTTGAATTACAGTTAGTGGAAATGATGAATTGAGGATTGCGGATCTATTCGTTATTCCAAGATTATAAAACTCAAGTATAATTTCCTAGTGCAGGATATTGGCTATTTTACATGTCAAGTGCTGCATTTAAATCAGCTAGTTATTTTTTCCTTAAAAATT
Source organism: Dendrobium huoshanense (assembly GCA_016618105.1). NCBI lineage: Eukaryota > Viridiplantae > Streptophyta > Magnoliopsida > Asparagales > Orchidaceae > Dendrobium > Dendrobium huoshanense. The sequence goes on along the minus strand of CM028360.1, from coordinate 51,087,455 downwards.
GTCTATTACATTTAGGGAAATAGCAAGGATCATCATCCTCGTTAGAATCACATCAACAAGAACCCTTAATAGACTCTTTCTTCCCTTGATAAAGATGCAGCTCAATTTAATCTTGTCTGAATGATTCACCAAATAAAGGTTTTTACGGGTATGAGGAGTCGTCTAAAATTTTTGGATGCTACTTTGACAGAAGATATATTAACCTCAGAATTTACTCCCGTACCAGCAATTTTGTTTTTTATTTTTAAAACCAGATGCATTAACCTCAGAATTTATGCTTACTACATTTTTCATGCTGATCAAAGCCATATTGTAAATTTGTTGAAGCTTCTTTGCTAGTTTGTTTAGAGGGAAATTTTATTTGATGTCATTGTTCACATTTCATCATTATTAAGATACCATGCAACTCAAAAAGCGAAGTAAATTTAGATCAATGAGGTTCAACTAGCTAGTAAGAGACACTATGGACATTCATGCATTATAAAGTCGTTTTCCATTGATATTCAACATGCCTTTAAAAAAAAAAATCTTATACAAAGATAGCAACTGATGTGGGACATCTTAGATATAGTTCTTATTATGAATAATTTATCTAGTTGTTACATTTTTGTTACATAGAAAAGTCTAGAATGTTCTATGGCTAATTTATATATGCTTGTATTGTAGTAGTAAAGCATGATTAATATTATACTCTAAAGCCTTGGAGCTCGTGTTTGTTCCCTGAATTGGGTGTTCCTTCTAGCTGGTACATTTCTTATGTCGATGCACTGCATCTGTTGGTATCAAAGCCTTCCAGCCTATAGCTTATGAAGAATGATGGATTGTCGAAGAAGACGAGCTATCAACGATGATGGAAGCTGAAGAAAATGGGCAGTCGAGGAAGACTGACATCAAATAAGATGGGTAGCCGACGTTAATCAACTCAATGAAGCCCTTTGGGCAGCTCAAGTGGATGCCTCAATTGATCAAATATATGATTTATTGTCTAATTTTGGTCGTTTCGTAGAGAGAATACAAAGAACGTCTGCAATCATACCGGTGCCTTCGCTCCTCTCCTCACGATCAACCCTGCTTTACTACGATTCTATCCCACTTCGCTCTCGCTCCACTCCAATGGTGCGATCCCCTACCTATCCACGCAACCCCTGCGCCTTCACTCCTATCTTCCGCTCGCATCCTGCTCCCGAGCCTCCAATAATTAGGTCCACCTGGCACTCCCAGCCAGCACCCGTCTCAATACGATTCTAGCTTGCTGTCGATCCAAAACCAACTCTAATCGCAACCACATGCTAGTTTGCTTACCCGCCTGCATGTGCGACTCCAATCCTGCCTTCGTTTACCCTCGTGGCTTTGGCTCGACCATGAGACCTCAGACTTGCTTGTCCGCACAGGCTAACCCCCTGTCGCCAGCAAGTTGCCCCTACGACCATCGCCCGCTCAGTCCCGCTCCCAGTTCGCTACTGCGATCTATAACCCGACTAGCAGCCCTTTGATCCGCAAAACAAAATCAAACATGATTTGGTTTTTCTGGCTGAGAAAGACAGACACGACGATTGCAATTTGGAATTTATCGAAGTAGCTACCACATGATTCCAAACGCAAGATTCCAATTTCGCCTCCGCTTTCTCTGGCGACTGAACCTACGATCCACCCACCATTGCTCGTCCAAACTTTACCCCACCAACTCTAGGCTTGCTTTTTTGCTCCCACTGTGCTCTTGCGACCCCACCACATCAATTGGCGCCATTCCTCCTACATTTTTCCATTGCCGGAATGTAACAAACCTAGAGCTAGATAATTAATCAGATCTCCAGCGCCACCTCGCCAGAGCTCATTTGATTGGACAATCTCCAAACTCTGTACTTATGGTAGAACAGGTTCGAAGGAGGCATTCCACATGAGCTCGTTGGATGCACAAATCTTGTAGAAGTAGACCTCTCCCAGAATGCTACCATGGCCACTGATTCCAACCATCGCTCAGACCGAGATCGGTATCGACACTGCGAACGCCGCTGTGATCGAGAGCATGAGCATGAGGAGGACACTCTTTCTGTCAGTGTAAAAGAAGCTGTGGTGTGGGATGAGAATACTTAAGGAAATACTACTAAAAATCTGTTATCAAAGAGTATTGCTGATGATCTTGATCAATTGAATTCTAGTGAGATTAGTGAAAGAAGTACTTAGAGTCGAAAATTGCTGATGAGAGGGTGGTGGTGTGTTCAGAGCATTATTCTATCCCTAATGAAGATGAAGTTAGCAAAATATCTGATGGCCCGGCAAGGGTTGCTATCTTGGACAGTCCTCGGGCAACAAAGTAGACTATAAGGGAAATGGAGAGGATTTCCTCTAGTTCTCATTCAAGTCTTCTGGTCTCTCGGGATCATTCAAGCAATGCAGATGGGCAGATTATTCTCGACTCCGATGAAGTGTTGGATTCTGATGGAAGTGGTATTGGAGACGTTTCTGCTGGAGGTGTGCAAATGCTCGGTCTGACTTCTACTGACAAAGCTAATCCAACGCAGTGCTCTCAAGCTGTTCGACATAATGTCGCTAAAGGATCTGATCCCAAATTTGTTGGGCTAGGTGATGGTAAATCTAGTTATTATGACAATACTGCTTGTAGTCTAAATATGACTTATCCAGGAAGTCCTGTGACAAGCTTTGTTCTCTGTGCATCTCCTGTTAGACCAAGCAGTCCTTTGAGACATGGCCGATGGAACATGCATTTTCCTTCTAACATAAGAAACTTTTAGGAAATGCCATGGGTTCTGGGCATTTGGATAATGATGGTCATATGAATGATGGTCTTGCATCCTCACTGTTGGAGGCTGATTATGAACTTTCGAATATTGTTGGTTATGTTGTTGAAATATTGCCTCAAGCATTTTCTGATGTGTTTAGAAATTATGTAGTCCAAAAGTTTTTTTATTATGGATTGGCTGTTGTGTGTCTTGAAAAGCTGTGCTCCAAATAGATCTTAATGGCAGCTGTGGATGAGTTGCTGGGTAAAACCGTAGAGCAAATAGCATTTGGAGGTATTGCATCTGCCATAATTAGTGGAAGGACGAAGGAAGATGCAAACTGTAGTACAACAAAGTCAGTGGGTGCTGGCAAGAGAATGCTTTCAGTAATGAACAATGAAATGTGAGATTTGGAAAAGATAGGGAAAGATGGTGCTTTCGTTGAGAGACGCATAATCTTTGACCCAGGATGATTGTTTATGTTTTTTTACACCTACCCCCTACCGATAATATGCCTCGACGGAGTCTAGCTTTTTTGATGCAAGGGGAGTATGATGTGGAACATTTTAGCTAAAGTTCTCTTTAGGAATAGTTTATCTAGTTGTTACATGTTTGCTACATAGAGAGTCTAGAATGTTCTATGGCTAGTTTATATTGCTAGTATTGTCGTAGAAAAGCATGGTGAATATTATACTCCTTTAAAGCCTTGGAGCCTATGTTTGTTTCCCAAATTGGGTGTTCCTTATAGTAGGTCCATTTGTTACACCGATTCACTACATAAGCAACTATCCTAAGATTCTGACATCAGTCCAAATGCATTGGAGAAAAGTTGTAGATTTACATCCCACTAACTATTGGTGTTGCAATCGATTGAAAAGATTTGTTAGAAATTTGCTACATGTTAAATTTCAGTGTTTATAACATACATGGTTATCTTGAGTGCATCTCCAGTAACTTATAAGGCTTGGCTGCATTTCTCCTGATTGTCATCCTTCTCTTTATATAAAGTTTGTGTTGTTTTGCAGTATCTTCAGCATGTCATTGCAGATTACCCAGCTTCTTTTGTCTGCCCAATCTGCTGATGGGCGTGTTCGAAGTGCTGCAGAGGAAACTCTTAAGCAATTTCAGGAGCAAAACCTCCCTCACTTTCTGTTGTCCTTGAGTGTTGAATTAGCTGATGATCTTAAACCTCCAGAATCACGAAGGCTTGCTGGCATTATCCTTAAGAACTCATTAGATGCTAAGGATGCCCTTAGAAAAGCTGATTTAACTCAACAATGGGTCAATGTTGATGCTTCTCTCAAAGTCCAAATCAAGGAATCTCTACTACTAACGCTAAGGTCACCTGTATCTGAGGCAAGTCAAACTGCATCTCAAGTGATTGCTAAGGTTGCATCCATTGAAATACCTCGAAGAGAATGGCCGGATCTCATTGGGCGACTTCTAGCCAACATGACCCAACCGGATACACCAGCTACTCTGAGACAGGCAACATTAGAGACACTGGGATATGTTTGTGAAGAAATTTCTCCTCAAGATTTGGAGCAACAAGAAGTAAATGCTGTCCTTACCGCTGTCGTACAAGGAATGAGTGGGGTGCAGGAGAGCTATAAAGTTCGTCTGGCTGCTGTGAGGTCCTTATATAATGCTCTTGATTTTGCACAGACTAATTTTGAGAATGAGATGGAGAGGAATTATATCATGAAAATAGTATGTGAAACAGCTGTATCAGAGGAGTCGGAGATCAGACAAGCAGCTTTTGAATGCCTTGTTTCTATAGCTTCCATCTACTATGAAATTCTTGGGCCTTACATGGAAGCACTTTTCAGTTTGACTGCAAATGCTGTGAAGGGGGATGAGGAGTCGGTTGCACTTCAAGCTGTTGAGTTTTGGAGTTCAATATGTGACATGGAGATTCAAATACAAGATGAATATGACGGAGATGATGTTAGAAGCTCTGAGGGTTATCATAATTTCATACAAAGAGCTCTTTCTATGCTTGTTCCTATGTTGCTGGAGACGCTACTTAAGCAAGAAGAGGATCAAGATCAAGACGATAGCATATGGAATCTTTCCATGGCTGGTGGTACTTGCCTTGGGCTTGTTGCTAAAACTGTTTGTGATGAAATTTTGCCCCTCGTTATGCCTTTTGTTGAGGGTAATATCACTAAACCTGATTGGAGGAGTCGTGAGGCAGCTACTTTTGCATTTGGATCCATTCTTGAAGGTCCTTCCATTGAAAAGCTTTTACCAATGGTTCATACTGGACTAGATTTCCTGTTGAATGCCATGAATGATCAGAATAGCCAAGTAAAAGATACCACAGCATGGACTTTGGGTAGGATATTTGAGATTCTGCATTCTTCTAATTGTGAATACCAAGTGGTGACACCTTCCAATCTCCAGCGCATCATTTCTGTCTTGCTGGAAGGTATTAGGGATGCCCCTAATGTGGCCGACAAGGTTTGTGGTGCTATTTATTTTCTTGCGCAGGGATATGAAGATGCGGAGTCGGATTCATCAATTCTTACACCTTACTTGGGCCAGATTATTTCTGCTCTCCTTTGGACTACAGATCGCACCGATGTCAGCAGCTCCAAACTACGATCTTCTGCTTATGAGACTCTGAATGAAATAGTAAGGTGCAGTCAAATTCCTGAGACGACCAATATGATTGCACAATTACTTAGTGAAATCATGAATAGGTTAGGCAGGAATGTGGAGCTTCAAATACTCTGTTCCGAAGAAAAAGAGAAACAGAGTGATCTGCAAGCATCGCTCTGCGGTGTTCTGCAAGTAATAATACAGAAATTGTGTACCTCTGATGATACTAAACTAATCTTTCTTCAGGCTGCCGATCAATTAATGGCATTGTTCCTCAGAGTCTTTGCTTGTCAAAGCTCTACTGTGCATGAAGAAGCCATGCTTGCCATTGGAGCTTTTGCTTATGCTACTGGTCAAGAATTTGTCAAGTACTTGCCCGAGTTCTATAAATATCTTGAAATGGGTTTGCAGAATTATGAAGAGTACCAGGTCTGCTCTATATCTGTTGGCGTCGTTGGAGATATTTGTCGTGCTGTGGATGATAAGATCCTTCCATATTGTGATGGAATCATGACCAATCTTCTCAAGAATCTATCAAATTCCATGCTTCATCGGTCGGTTAAAGCTCCATTATTCTCCTGCTTCGGGGACATCGCCCTTGCCATTGGAGAGAATTTTGAGAAGTATGTCCCATATGTCATGCCAATGCTTCAGGGGGCTGCAGAGCTCTGCGCTAATTTGGATGACAACGATGAAGAAATGCTTGAATATGGAAATCAATTGAGAAGAGGTATCTTCGAAGCATATTCTGGTATTCTCCAAGGATTCAAAACTTCAAAGGCAGAGCTGATGATGCCTTTTGCTAATCATCTTCTGCAGTTCACAGAAGCTGTATTCATAGAGACAAACAGGTAGCTGTTTCTGATACTCTTTCCATTTTTTTCATAGTATCCTAATGAGAAATCTAAGTTAGGATACGAAATGAGAATGCTCAGATGGATGAGTGGTTTTATCCTTGGAGATAAGATTTGAAATGAGCATATACGTGGAAAGGTTGGAGTAGCTCCAGTAGAAAATAAGATTAGAGAGAGTCGCCTTAGATGGTTTGGTCACATAAAACGACAGCCTTCTGGTGACCCGGTTAGAAAAGTAGAGGCATTTTATTTAACTTATGTTAAGAAAGATAGAGGCAGAACTAAAAAGACTTGGTTAGAAATTATTAGAAATGATATTTCTTTATTAGATTTAAACGAGAATTTGGCTTTTAATAGGATACAATGGAGAAAAAAGATTCATGTAACCGACCCCACGTAGTGGGATAAGAACTTGTTGTTGTTGTTGTATCTTAACCCTTTACCTTTTGTTTATACAATTTAGGGATGATGCGGTAACGAAGGCTGCAGTTGCTGTGATTGGCGATCTCGCCGATACTCTTGGTCCCAGCATCAAAATCTTGCTTAAAAATGCTAATTTCCACGTTAATTTCTTGGGAGAGTGTTTCAGTTCTGAGGATGATCAGTTGAAGGAGACTGCTTTGTGGACACAGGGAATGATTGGAAGGGTACTGGCTTCTTAAATATTCCATTCTTGCAGTCTGTATCTTTGCTATTTTTATGATTTTCCCTTGCTAGGTAAGTTGAGGGTCCCAATGTCTATTAGTATATATTAAATCGTGTAGAAAATGATGATCGTGTCTGTGCAGGTGCGACTTGCACCTGTCATTTTCTTTGCTGGAGTTCACTTGGTCAATGGCATCAGTAAGCACTCCTATGGTTCCTGGCTATTATTTTCTTTTCTCTTTGTGGCTGTTCTCTTTTAGGAATTTAATGGAGATTATGGTTATTTTGAACTTCGATAAGGTATTCTTCCACAGATTTGTGGTTGCCAGTTTTCCTCTGTTAAAAGTCTTAGCTTTGCATTCAACACAGTGCAGTTGTCATCTATTTTCAACTAGTTTTAAGTATGAAAGTTTCAATTTTGCATTTCAGAAATTAGGGCTGCAAACAAACCAAATGTTTGACGAGCTATGCGTTGCTTAGCTTGATTAAAGTTTATTTGTGACCGTTTAATTAACTAAACAAACAACAATAAACAAGTTTGAACACTAGTGTGTTCTGCTCATTTCTGTTCATGAACAACATCATTTAAAGCTTGTGAACAGGCTCAATAAGAAGCTCGATTCGGGTTCGATTCAGAATACGGGACTAATCTCAATAAAAATTCAACTAATATTTGATTATAAAGTTGATAAGTATATATAATATAAATATTTTATATTATTATAATATAATGATATAATTATCATTAAATAATAAAATTAAAACTAATTAAATATTGTTTGTGAATGAGTTTATTTGGTGGCTTGAAAAAATTATCTATATATGTTTATGAACTTGTTCATTTGATAGCTCAAGAATATTCGTTAGATATGTTCATGAATATACTTGTTTGATTGATTAAAAAAATTAGCTAAAATTTTTTATGAATATGCTTGATGTAATTATTTGTTAGGAGCTTGATAAAGTTAGTTTGTTAATTTAGCGAATATTTAAAAGTAGAGCTCGTTTATAGTTTGTTAAGGCTTGTTTTTTTAAAGTTTGATAAACACTAAATGAATCAAATATGAACCGAATATGAATTAAACACAAGCACTTATTGATTTAAACAAATTAAACATGAACACAAACAACAAAGCTCGAATTAAAGATGATGATAATAAATGAATTCAAACATGAACACTCATATTTTTTGCTCAGCTCGATTCATTTGCAGCTCTACTAGAAAGTATTCAAGAGCTTTGAGAGAAGGACTTCGATCCTGTGCAACAACTATCGAAGAGAGGAGTTTGCGAAGTATAACCTGTATGTTTTTCTCTCTGAATAGTAAAAACAAATCTTTAAACCTGCGTCAAATCCTTTTACCTGATGCATTCTTATTCGAGGAAGAGGGGTGGTCCGACACCTTCGCTGATGATGTATTTGACTGGAAGAAGTAACCCCTTGGGAGGGCATTTCTTAGCACAGTGAATGGACAGTCAAATAAAAAGTTTAAGTGAGATTCATTGTTTCGATTGCACATAAAACCTACCTCATTGGCTCGACTCGCCCTTGGGTCTAAGGTAGGAGTGTCAATTTCAAGTCATGGGTCGAGTTTGGGTCGAACTTGGAACTGACCAGATACTATTCGGGTCAACTCGAACCCGACCTGTTTGTAAAAACGGGTCGGTTTTCTAGACCCGAACCCGACCCGCTTCGGGTTCGGGTCAACCCGACACGACCTGAAACCTGGAGGTCCTGGACACGGGCACGAGCTTGGACACGGCAGCCGGCAAGCTGGCCAGCTTCGCTAGCTCTCACGCGAGCTTGGACACGGTCACGTGGACGGACCTTAGGCTCAGCCGCTCAGGTCCTCGTCTCCTTGGGATATGCATGCACGCAGGCGAGTGCCGAGCGGGGCAGTTGGGCGGGGGCGGGATTTGCCAAGGGTTGACGGGCAGCGGCGGGCAAGCGTGGCAGGGGCATGATTGGGTTCGGGCAGTGGTGATTCACGCGGCATTGCGGCAGCTCGGCCAGCGCCTCAGCGGGCAAGAGGGGGGCGGGGTCACGCGGCCATGTGGGATTGGCTAGGGGCAGAGGTGGTCACTCGGGCAGCTCTGTCAGCGGGTCAATCCCGGTCATTTCCGGGTTTCCTGATCAAACCGAACCCGACCCGATTTCTAAAAATGGGTCGAAAACTCTAACTCGAACCTGACGGGTTCGGTTCAACCTGAACCCGAAATTTCCGTGTCATGTTCGGATCGGATTTTCAGATCATGTCCAATATTGACACCCCTAGTCTAAGGTATCCCTTATTTTTCAAAAAATACATGTCATCAAAATATTGATTATCTAAGAGTCACGCCTTTAAATCAAATGAATTTGGTCTAATGAAGATCAATTAAGGCTTCATTTGAGACAATTTTTATCATTAATTTTTCCCTACTTTTTTAAAATTTTTGTACTAAAAAGTAACTTTATAAAGAAATAAAAAAATCATTGGAAACAAAGCCTAAGTTTATATATATATATATATATATATATATATATATATATATATATATATATATATATATATATATATATATATATATATATATATATATATATTATGACTTTTTTACTGCTTCTAAAGCAAATTTTTAGTATAAAAATTTTAATTTTTATACAAAAAAATTGTTTTAGAAGCGGGAAGAAAGCCGTCCCAAATGAAGCCTTATTTTACTACAATTTTTTCATCTTCATAACTATGTAAAATTTAAAATAAAATGCTAATAATGAAAAATAAAATTATAATAACTGAAAAAATATTAAGACCATAATATAAATTAATCATAACTTTGAAAATCGGATTGAATCGGTCGGCCGGTTTAGGGTAATACCTGCTGCTGCAGAACAGTTCAAGCTGAGTTAAACCCTATTAAGTTTGGGTTACATTTGCTTAATGTGTGTTAAGGCAAGTGATTCCCATTGCCCTTTCACTTCGGCTTTTTCCATTGTATTAGAGGTACAATATCTTGCCCTTTCACTTCGGCTTTTTCCATTGCAATCATCATTGTTCCTTCATTTAAATTTCTTTACCCAAGAGGGATCATGCTGGTTGAGTTGAAGATTTCTTCATTCAACTATGACTTAACATGTATGAGCATTTTTTCGTAAGTTTCCATAATTTATAATAAATTAGTTCATTTTGATTGAGATATAATTTAGAGATAGATAGAGTATATCAAATTTAATGTCCCAAATTCTAATTTGGAAGAATTATTCTTTTATCTTTTAATAAACAATCATAGCTATCTAATTTCTTTTATTAATATAAAAAATATAAAAAATAGAAATAAATTCTAAAATTAAAAAAAAAAATATGCATATCTCTATATTATCATTGCTTCCAAAAATCATGTATACTATTCAGAATCTATACAATCACAACATATTTATATCATGCATTGAATACAAACGAATAACTAAAATAACAATAATCTGAACATGAAGGATTCTGATTATTCTCACTCTTGCTCTCTTATCTTGACATGAAATTATTTAAACACATATAATGAGTTCAAAAGCCCAACAAGTAACCATGTCTAACAATTAAACTACATGCACGACAAAGAAACAATATGTATGTTAACAATCAAATCACATGACCATGAATCAGCGCAGAAATAATAAAGATTACATGCATTAGCAGTAGAATATATACAGAGGAAAATAATATGGTATGAAGGCCAGTAAAATAGTACAATAGTGAAATCAGTAAATTAGTATGATTGTCGAATCAATAAAGCAGTCTTCATATCAGTACTATCAATGAGTAAATCAATCATATAAAACGATAAAATCAAAACATCAGTAAAGAACTGTCGAACTCAGATCAATATAGTAAAATTCTATAACTATGTACCCATGCTATCCAATATGTCACATGTTCAGTATATTCAGTATCAGTAGTATCACATAGTATTAGTATCCGTATCAATAAAATCAATGGTAGTACCAATCAAAATAATATTATAATAGTAAATCCATAAAGTAACCATAAATATGTAGAGCAATCAGAATAATGCCTAAATAATATATATTTTAGTAGTCACATCAAATAAGTAAGAAGTTCTGGTTTAAATAATATTTTTTCATTATCGTATCAGTAAATCATTAGCTCAGTAAATAGAGTCGTCACTCTTTGCCCGTTGACACTAATAATTTTTTTATAACTCCCAATTAGTGTATCACATAAATCATTCGAGGATAACACCAAACCACATATTTAAAGTAAAGCTCATCGGCCACCATCTTGTACAGATAAATTAGTCTCCAGCTAATATTCATGAATAACTATTATTTACTTGTTTTTTCCACGCACACATTATTATCACAATACTATAATTACATTAAATAAAGTATAATTATGCTTAATTCAGAAAATGTCAGAATATCTTAATGGTAGGTAACAAAAAATCCAACTAATAAAAAATTCATATTTTTCAGAAATTAATCAAATTAATAGAGATCATTTATAACAACATTATGAAGCTTTAATTGAAGTAAATGACTATTTTAGATGTCAAAATAAATTTTTGAAGTGGTAAAAATTCTTATTTTTTTCAAAATCATTGGCAAAATATCTCAAATAAATACTCAAAATATTCATAATCTAAATCTCTATAACATATAAAAAGTTACTCATTGAAAGTTTTATTAATACAAAATTGTCCCCATTTTTCGATCGATAATAGAAATATAAATTTTTAAAAAAAATAAAAAATACTAAATTGTTAAAATTAGAAATAGAATAATGGTTCCTTAATTACAATGGGACAAGCAAATTTAACAACAGAGTTGGTAGGCAAAAATCAATCTATAACCTCAAAATCAAGGTTTTTTTCTTTCTCTCCAAATTTCACTCGAAATTTATTCTTCACTTCTCTGTTAACATGAGATATCTTGGAAATGGTGTGTTTTAATATAATAATAATATAATTATAAATTTTAATCAAATTTTTAGCATAAAATTCTTATAAATCTTTATGAGACTTCAAAAAATATAAAAAATATTCATATAATATTTCATTTTATTTTAAAATTATGATAAATTTGGTTTACAAAATGAACATCTAATGATTCCAAAATTCTCAGTTGCACTATCAAGCGCTAATTTCTTAAGGATTTGCACTAACGCCCAAAAATTATGAAAAAAATGTAATTAAATAACTACAATATCTATGTTATGTCGAAGATATATAGTTTGTGATTTAATTGAATTTATAATGGCTCCTAAAAAAATTATATCAAATAGTATGTTGTGATACTTGTACTTGAACAATGTTGAGACTTTAATCGAACCAAGATTGAATATGGTTTAGGGTATCATAGTCTATGTTATTTGATATTTATTCGAATCATGTTTAACCATCATTCGATAAATAAGGCATGAACATGTCTTAACAATGTATATGTTTTATAGTGTTCTGAATAAAGGATGATTATGTCTTTAAATATAATTTGATTATATTCAACCTTGATTTGATCATTATTCTATTATTTTTAATCATTATTTGAACATAAATGAATATTATTTGATTAAGAGTAGAAGAGACATATACTTATGAAATATTTTCTTTAGGTAAATCAAGTATTAACATTTTTATATTATATGGTGAATGGAAAGAAGATATGTGAATTGGTTGGATATTTATGAAAAAATATGATTGAAGATACAAAGAAATATTTTCCTTGACAATTTCAATGATTTAATATCTAAAGTTAAAGATGTTAATTAACAATTTATTCTAAAACTGGAGGTAATGTATCACTTTGGAAAAACACTGTCAAAGCTACTTACGGATGATGATCTTGTTTTTTTAGGAGATATTATTATTCATAAAATATTGTGCTCCCATATGTCTAATCGTTGATCAAAAGAAAAATTTCAATAATAATCTCTTATGCAAATAATCTTGATACAAGATTAGTATGTTCACTATCTTTCATTGGTGTGGGTGATGACGAGGATATTCCACATGCATAAATAGGTTATAATATGGACGCACAGGCTTTAGGTGTTAGTGTTTCAATGGATGCTTCAATTCCTAACTATCCATTGTAGATGTTAACCCTAATTTAGGATCAACCTGACACTACTAAATGACTAAGTCTTTCTAAAGCTCCATGCATTTAATAAACAAAATTATAATTCAAGATATTTAGAACATATGAATATCTCCCAACCTACAAGGGTCAATGCATGATAGTATCGCAAAATTAAATAGCTTATAATTTATCAACATCATATTTTAAATTGTCCCCTGTTGAGTTATATGTTACACAACTATTTGAGAGCAAGGAGAAGTTAATGTGGATGTTACATGTATATGCCATCAAATTTTTTTTTTTTTTTAATTTAAGATGAAGAAATCAATTAAGATGAAGAAATCAAGTAAAGATGTATGGTACATTGTTTCTTTTCAAAGAAATGCTCATGAAGCTTATGAGTGATTCAAGTGAAAAATGACTAATTCAAATATATTCAAGATATAATCCTTACATAAAAAATGCTTATACATTGATATAAGATCTAAAGGCCACTAATAAGATTAATTGTGGCTCACTGGACATATGATTGAAGATAAACTCATAGCTTTTGATCTTAACATGAAGGCGAAGACAATTATATCAAACATGATGATAGGATGTAATATTAATTTATCTTATGAGAAGGCTTGACAATATTTTGAGCATGCAATAACCTATGCAAGATGGTCTCCCAAAGCATCCTTTTAGAAGCTACCATCTTATATGTTTATACTATATAAAAAAAATTCAAGGTTGTTATTGATCTCTAACAAAATAGTGATGGACAATTCAAATATGTATATTTCTTTTTGGATGCTTTTATCCAATGATTCAAATGAGCATGCAAGAAACCAATACTTTGATTTATCATTTGATATTTATTGTTATTAGCACATAAAATAACGAGTCATGACTATATTTTAGTCAAGTTTTAGGGAGTCATGCTACACGATGGAAAATTTAGTATTTGGCTTTGATAGATAAAATTAGCATTGCCAATAATTTCTAAACAATTTTTCTAGAGGCACACCATGTAGCTTGCTCTTATAATGTGACACTAAAATGTAACGATGAAATTTAATATTGATAATGTTATAAGAAGTATCATTTGGCTTTTAGAGCTTTCAGAAGAGTAGAATTCTTTTTATACTTTGTTATAATACATATTAAGAACCAATGCATTAAATCTTAATTTAAATGAGCTAATGTGTTCTTCCTGCACATAATTTGAAGATAATCATATTTATGTGAACTTTTGATGCAATCAAAGTCTAGAGAAAAAAGACAAAATGGAGAACACAAGGACAAGACTTAAACCAAACTCAATTCAATTGTAACTTGCAAACATCCAAACAAACTTAGGAAAAACAAAATAGAAGTGTATGTTCCATATGATAGAGCTTGTTCAATCCCATTCTTCTCTTCTCTATTTCGTCTTGGCTTCTAACCTTTTCTTCTCTACGCAAGTTCCACTCCGCTAATTGTATCCTTCTTCTTGAGCTTTGTAAGTGTATGTTGGCTGAAATTTGGAGACATTTGCCGGAGGAGTTTGTAAAGGATGCTGGACTCTTTTGCAGTGGTGGACCCTTGGTTTGCAAGCCTAAGCACAATTTTCTTAAATTCCTACTTTCGTTGCATGTGAGGAGACCGCTAGACAGTTATACTCAGGATAATATTTTTTTTTTATTTTGTTTTCGTTCGATTTGACTTTTATTTTTCCTTAATTTGTTTGGATGTTTGCATAATTGAATTGAGTTTGATTTAAGTCTTGTCCTAATGTTCTCCAATTTGTCTCTTTTCTCTAGACTTTGCTTGCATCAAATTGGTATTGAATGCATCAGCTTCAATAATGGCCCTAAGAGTATTTGTTCCCAAATATTTCAAATATATTTCCTAAGTAACTCGCTAGCCTTGGTAATTTGGTGAGGTGCTTGCCTTTGGTTTCAACAAACATTTCAAATATATTTCTTTGCAAAATGAAATAACAGATATATTTTTTTCAATTTTGAATATTATGAGGCATATAAAGTTAAAATTTTCTTACAAAATTTGAATAATTTGATCATATTTTGAATTGATGGAGATTAAATTCTTAAGATCATTTATTAGAGCGAAGTTAATGATTACTATATTCTAAAAATACATTTAAATATAATTAAAGATTAGTAAAATTCAAAGATCATTTTTTTATATTTATTTTGCATAACTTTTAAAATTCATTCAAAATTTTAACCTTTAATGAACAAATATTAAAAGATACCCTGAAATTTCTTCGTGGCTGCCTAAGATTAATAAGCTGTTCTGAAAAATAAAAATGGCTGGAAAACCGTTGGGACTTCGTTAATGCGGTTTTTTTAAATATAATTTCTTTAATTTAAAAAGGAGGGGTTCAGATTGGCTAGCATCTGACATACCACAACTTAAATAATGGTATATTTTATAGTTTTTCTTTAACATGTAAACCTTTTTTATGTAATATTAGTCAATGAATATACCACCCATAATTTTCCCCCAAATATGAGTGGTAGAAATGAAATATAAGTGGTAGGAAAGAAATGTAAATGGTATACCCTGATATTTAAATAATATAGGGTGGTAATCATGTAATATTAAAGTTTTAGGTGTTAGATATGTAAATAGGATGTAAATTTCCCTAATTTAAAAAAAAAAAAATAGACTGTGAACCAGTCGCCCGAACTGGGAGCTTGCTCCCGCTTCTGGCACCCAAAATGCCGGCATGGATACGGCGTAAATCCTGCCGCCAACATCCCGTAAATATGCTCTTTTCTTTCCCAAAGGGTTATCTGCAACAGGGAGATACAGTTTCCGCGATTAAGCTACTCCGTTTAACTGCAGCAGCGGCCATGGAGAGGATAGAGGAAAGTGAAAAAGCCAAAGCCGCGGCCTCCTTCATTCGAGTTGATGATCCCATCACCGTCCACGTAAAGTTCAGCGGCCGAAAGATCCCAGTTACCCTTTCGCCTGAATCTACCATTCTGGATCTTAAATCCCGCCTCCACTCCCTTACCGACGTCCTCACTCGCTGTCAGATACTCATATTTAAAGGTACGCCGCCTAAACTGTTTAAATTTGTCGAGATTGAAGCCTCTAAAGGCATTCTTTTGCTTAAACTAAGTTTAGGGATCAAAGTGGCAATCATTTGGCAGAGTTTTTCTGTGGAAGATTCTTTGGTCTTCTTGTTGGGTTAATTTTTAACGCTATTAGTTTGCGTGCGTTGATTTCGTATAAATTAATGTGCTTGATATTTGTTGGGAAAATGTGGGTCCGAATACTCTTAGGATGTCAACGAGGTAGTGTAGGTCCATATGAAGCCTTAATTATTTTTTAATGAGAACCATGTAGTTTTTCCTATATTAAGAAATTACTAAGTCAACCCTCCATGGTTAGTTTCTCTTCTCCAGTTGGAGAATAATAACAGTAATCATGAGAGAAAGGAAAGAGGAAGGTGGGGGAATTTTTAGTATGTTGCATCCTGCAATAATATTAAATGGATATTTTATCTTCTCCTAATCATGGATTCAAGATCAGGTGTGAATTACTTTTGTTATAAGAATTGTATACAAAGATATGAAAATTGTTTTCTATTATCTAGTATTAGAGCTTCCTTAATTAGTTTGTGTTGGAATAAATTTTTTAGATATTTATTAGGAGTTAATTTGCTTAAAGTTAATTGGACCTATGGGGCAAACTCCATTTGATAATTCTTAGGGAGGTAGTGTTACCTTTAAATGTGTCTGTTGCTTGGTGTTCAGATGACCAACCCTCGTTGGATATGGTGAGTGCCTATCCCGTACTATGATTTAAATCTCATTTGTGAGTAGGTTATCATATCATTGACATGCTAGCTTTCTCTGCCAAAGAAGACTGACTAGCAATTTTGTAGAGATGTGCATTGATGAAGGTTGCTTTAAATATATAAAAATCCGTGATATGTCAATTGTTTATTTGATCCACTTGCTACTTGAAGCTTTATCTTCCTAGATCCCTATTATAATTTTTAATTCGGGTTTTTTTTTCTTCATCCTTACTTTGCTTCTTACCTTCTTTATCCGTCCTTAATTGATTTACCTTACCCCAGCTTGAGTGACATGCTAAGCGACCTCATTTTCTATATTGAGGAATTCCTAAGCTGTGATTTTCATTATCCTTCATTGATTGTAGGGAACAAACCGAACAACTACAGAAGGAATTCATCATTAGTGATGGTTTCATAGTTTGAGCTCGTTTGGTAGATATCCCCAAATTTGTCGAAATATGGTGGATTGTGTTTTTATCTGGATCAATTTTGTTATGGATTGCGCCTCCCTCTTTTTTTTGAGGTATTAACCATCCTTGGCCACCATTGGCTACCACGTGCCTTGATTACGCCTAGTTCATATGTCTCTTGGGTCACCATTTTTGCCCTCTTGCGGAAGAGATAACTCTAGTGGATCATTCACCTTTTTAGTAATTGGTTTAGATCTAGAAAGCTCAAGTTATACTGCATTATTTTCTAAAGTTATCTCTAAGAATTTTCTGGTTGAGGGTAGCAAGTGCTGGAAGAGGATGCTTTTTTAGTGAAGTTGGTTAGAGGGTGGTCCATGGGCACTAGTTCCCAGGTGGTTTCCCATGCCTAGGGGTGATCTCTAATCCTTTCACCTGAGGGGTTTGAGTTTGCTCTTGCTTGTAGAAGGAGATAGAGCTGCAAACAAATTGAGCCGAGTCGACCTTCAACATGTTCGATCTTGAGCTCGTTTGCCAAGACTGTGTTTGAGCTCGAATCGATAAGATTCGAGCTTTTTTGACACCTGTTCGAGCTCAAGTTTATTTAAAAATCCTTATGTTCGAGCTCAGCTCGTGTTCATGTTCGAGCTCGGTTCATTTTAGGCTTATCAAGTCAATTAACGAGCCCTTGTTCGAGTTCAGTTAATTTTAGGCTTATCAAGCCTATTAACGAGAGGCTCGTTTAATAATCCAAGCTTATTTATGGGCCGCTCATTTGGAAAAATAAAATTTATTTTCTTTTCAACTGAGCAGCTTGCTGACCTGTCCACTAGGCTTGCTGACTCGTCCGCCAAGCTTGCCGACTTGTCTGCCAGGATTCCTTAATAGACCCAACCCGTCCGCTAGCTTTCAAGTGTACTCCCAATATTTTTCATTTTATAAAGCAAAATTAAGTTGTCATGCACGACGTGGGACTAAACGAACATCATGACATGTTTTTTTCCTGATGTGTAAGCAGGAACAGAGAGAGAGAGCAGGAACGAAGAGTGGGAATTTAAAAATAAATTAATAAAAATTAAAATTGGTAAAATTAATTTAATATTATTTATTTTCAGAACTCTAATCTAGCTCTAATTGAGTTTGTTCTCGAGATTTAAACGACACTGAACATAAACGAATCAAACACCAAACTGTTTAAGATCGTTTATTTAGCTATCTGGTATTTCTCAAAAGTGTTCAAACTTGTTCGTTTATCTTATCAAGTCGAGCTACGAACAGCTCGTCGAACGCTCGGTTCATTTACAGCCCTGGAAGGAGGGGTTGGGCTCACCCTACTATATACTTGACACACCTATAGGGGTGATTGTCTGTCTTATGCTGAGTATGTCTTAAATTCCTATCCCATCGTGAGTTAATTAACTTGATATTTTATATCTTGTTTATATTTTTCTTTATTTTCATATGTAGATTTTTTTTAATGAATACTTTGTACACGCACATGCACACACATGCACGTGCACACGCATTTATATACATATATATATTCTTTTATTGAATAGACTTATGTTTTGTCTTACATGTATGTTTGATAGTATTAGATATTTGCTGAAGCATATTAGATATATCTTTGTTCTTTTAAGTGGAATTCTTACTCTTATTAAACTAAAAAGTGCTACTTTGCTAAGTGCAGAGTTTTCTTCTGCGGGCCTTAGCTTTCCCGTGTGAAGTATTCTCTCAACTTTCAAATTTAACCCTAAGCCTAGATCAACCCAATCTTATGCTTAAAAAAAAAAAACCCAATCTTAAGCTCAAATTTCTCATCTGACTAAATTTCACTCGGAAATAAGTTTCTCTAATATTAATCTAAGTTATTAATGTGCTTACTTTCTAGTTTGGAGTCGATCGACTTCGAACTTGAGAGCTAGTTCATTAGGTTTTAAGTCTAGAAAATAAATTAAAAAAGTTTTTTTTGGTTATATTTGATAGTCATGATGGTTCATGATGGTGGCAAGGGACAAAAATATTTATCAGAGATGAATAAATTTACTCGATTTTCAAGTTTGAATCTATTAGTTTGTTGAATTTTCTATTTGGTGACATTGCTAAAGTTGAATTATCACTTGACGAGTTTAGTCTTTGGAGGAGTCGAGTACATGGTGACGAGTTCCCCAAGTATCTATAGAATTCTATGTTGGGGATGGAAGTAAAATACCACAACGAAACAAACAAGAAAGTAAAAGCAATAGAAAGTAAATGACACTGGGATTTAACGTAGAAAAATTTGAAATCGAGAAAAAACCATGGAGCCACACCACACCAAGAAATCCACTATGAAACTTGGGAGAAATAAGTACAAATCTCTCTTTTCTCTCGCTCTCTTATTTCTTCTATTCTCTCTTACAACGTCCTCATACTCTAAACACAAGAGAAAGTCAAGTTAATAACTCCAAGGGACACTTGAGAAAAATGAGAAAGAAGACTGTCTAGTCTGTCTCGCAACGCTGCGGTGCTCAAGCCTCTGATCTCGATATGTCAGACAATGCTACTATGCTCAAACCTACAACACCGCAGCACTACACAGCGTTGTAGTGCCAATTCTAGAGCACTGCTTCTCCAAGCAAATTTTACAGCATCGAGGCGATTGGGAACACGACGCTGGGGTGCTCGGTCATACAGTGCCAGGGTACTTGGGTACACAACGTTGGGGTGTTGTACATAAAATTTTTTCAGCTGCAAAGTACTTGAATCCAAGCAGGGGTAGGATCCCTGCATCCCCCAAAAAGTACGACAAATTTAATTGAGATCCAAGGTAACATTACAATATGATGATTGGCACAATCAGATTTCAAACATAATAATAGTCTAAGGGTGAGTTGCATACTGGCAGCGAGGTCTTTTCTCTTCCATATTTTCGGGGCCTTCTTTGCCTTACTACTCTACTTTCCATAGTGCTCAACTTTTGGTCAATGATATCAATTCAAACTCACCAAATGTGAAAAGATATTGGATCCAAATTTATTTATGCGCAACACCTTGACCCTACTTGAATGACTAGCAAGGTTATTTTAAAGCAAGAAAAGAAGAGATAGGTGAGTGAATAGGGAAAGCTTTGAAGTTTTATATCTTCTTTGTGAATAGTAATTAGTATAAAGTCTAAAAAATATATCTCAACTTCATATTATAAGATTAGGAAAGCTATAAGAGAGGCTATGCCCATAAAATAATAAAATGATATATGACTTGACTGTTACAGACATGTAAACAGTCATCTTTGACATTGATACCATTTAGAAATAAAGAGATAAGAAATAGAAAAAAGAGTAAATAAACAATAAAGAAAAATTGATACCTAGAACCAAGAAAGAAAAAAAAATTCGATAACTCAATTGGGTGAGTTATTTTGAGGTGAGTGCCCCAATTGTATGAGTTCTTTTGATGTTTGTGCCTCTGAGGTGGATGTTTGGCTGCGGCGAGCATGCTCCGGGTAAATCCTTTATGATTGGGGCGAGTTCCCTTTTTGGTCAAGCTCTTCTAGGGCGAATTCACTTGATCACCTTGGATTCCCCAGCGAGCATGCTTGATATCTATAACTCTCTCAGTTTTGTTCATGGGGGTATATATTTGAATTAAAGTATTTATTTTGACATGCACAAATTATTTTATTTCGACATTGTAACATGTTTTTGGATCAAGATTTTTTTGCTTGTTTGTTCAACATCATCATTTAAAAATTAAAATAGCATATTCATCATTTTATTTTGATTTCATTATCTTTCTCTCTTATGCATTTAACTTGATCAAAATCTTAAGATCTCGTCTCTATCCTTATAATATCTATTTCATTTCCTCCTTAGTGGCAAGCATATTATATAAAATAATAAAATTTGCAGCTTTATCTTTGCTTGCTAAGCACGTTGCAAGCCTTCTAACATTCTTATAATCATCAAAAGCATTAACGATATTAAAAAAATTTCCACCTTTTGAAGTATATGTCTTTTCTTAATAACTTTTTATTTCACCTCATGCCCTCCGTCAAGTCACTTTATAAGTGCACTATTTTTTTCTTGGTTCTCATAACTTTTCTATGACAATTGTTTTAGTCATCTCATATCAAGTTTGGCTCAATTAACGAATTCTAATTGATCTCTTTAGATAACCTATTTGTGAAATTTATTTTTTTCTTCTAAAATTCCACCACCTCATTTATAAGATAATAATTTCATTTGATTGTTATCTTTATGCTTTTTTAAAATATACATTTTAACTACTACTTCAAAATTTTTTTCTTGTAATCATCTTACAAGCTTTTACTTTGAAGCAAGGCTATTTGTGATTTAGTTCCTCCACCTGTTTGAAGTTATTCATTCGTTATTGCTAGATTATATGATGCTATGAAATGAAATCAAATATAGCTTCTCCAATTGGATTTCTATCCCCTATTCTATAACCACCGGGAATCATTTCAAAGCCCATCTTATTACAACATTTAGGCCCATTTAAATCATCTCTAATTAATATCCATTCTTTCTTATATATACACTTGATACGACATCGCAAAATTAGCTTGATCGGGCACGAATCTCGAGGCGAAAGCTAGTTGGAAACTTCAAAAATTAATTACGGGAGCATATGAACTCCGATTTCAGCGAGCTTAAGTTATCGGAAATACGAACCCAACGACACCATTCGTTCAAGGGTTCAAAGCGCTGTTGGAAGGTTCAAACCGATTATACGGTCTGATGCTATCGACGAGACGAATCCAACGAGCCCAAATCATCGAATTCCGAATCATAAGCTGACCAACGAACGGTCATGATCCAATATCGGGTCCATTCAAACCACTCCCAATTCGCCCTTTTCTATCCCATAGAAAAACTATTGTATAACTAAAGTGAAGAGAGAGAAGAAGAAGAGAAGGAGAAGGAGAAAGGGGAATAGGAGATTCCTCACCTCCTCGACCACCGCCGCCGGAGCTTTTCCTGCCGCCTGGAATCATTTCAAAGCCCATCTTATTCGTGGAAGGAACAACATTTACTTGGATTATCCCAACTTTGGGACGAATCCGCCATTTGTAATCTACAAAAACAGTAGTGGAACTTTGCAACTGGGTGAGGCCCCGTGGTTTTTTCCCTTTTTGGGTTTTCCACGTAAAAACTCTTGGTGTTCACTCCTCTTTTCTGTTTGTGTGTTAAACTTACGTGCAACGCTCGGACGCGAATTTACAAACTCTACCTCCGCGTATTTTCTAACACGCAACAACACTATAGTAGTTTGTCAGTCTATTGCCAAAATTGATTTTTAAAATTATCTTCTAATTCAACTTGAGAAGCATAAGAATTAACAATATTTATAACATCTTCTTTGATAATTATCTTTATAACAATCACCCTATCATTAACTTACTCATCTTTAATAATTTTATCATTCAACTCTATCCACTATTATCTGAATCCCAAGCTTATTGTTAACATTTCTTATGTTCAATAACTTATCTTCCATCATGTCCTTAGATTTCTCATTTCCATTTAGTTTCTAAATAAGCAACATTTATTCTTCTTTTATCTTTTTTTTCCTATTTCTTTTGTTTTTCCCTTTTAAGTCCTCTATTCATTCAACTCTATCAACAATTAAGGACATCCTCGTCTATTTGTCGTCACAATCAAGTTAGTTTGTGTCACATTGCTTTTGAGGCATACTCTTGCATTGATACTCAATTGTTGCAAAACTTTATCTTGCCTTGCCACATCAACAAGCCAAGTGTTGAATAGATCTATAGTCTTTCCATAAAAGTCTATTTGTTCCTGCAAGATGTGATCGAACTGTAATTTATTCCTAATAAATTGCAATCTTTATTATTTCCTTGATACATAGCAAAGATTTTCTTTTTTCTATTTGTTATGTTAATAATTATCTGAATTTAAGTGCATCTAATTACATCATCTCGTTAACTTTGGTGAGACATTTGTGTTCTATATATTGATTACAGAAAAATGAAGTCCTTTTTAAGCTCATTATTGCATTTGCGCTTCCTAAAAGTCTACAGATTTTATGAGACTTGTACGACAGCCAAAATCATATTCAATGTTAAATTATTTTATTCAACACAGCAAATATGTTTAGTGGTAAAAAGGAACTTTTATTGGGTGCGGAGTGCGGACGTAGCTATGTGTGTGCAAACAAATAGTTTCGCACAACGTGGTGCCCACCTTGACCCTATCGATTTGAAGAGCGCACACGATAACCTGATAACACGAACCACCCGAAATACTTGAAAAAATGCGCGGTACCCATATCTTCGAGAACATCCGAAACGTCGCTTCCAGTTTAACTTTTTCGGGCGATTTGCTAGTCTACAGTCCATTCTTCCACAAGGAGAAGTTGCAGGCGATTATTCATCTTCCACACGAATGAAGCAACTTCATCTTCTACGCTAAGCATCCTGAGCTTCATCGTGGCAATGGGCAAGGTTTGTTTTTCTTGAGTTATATGTAATTTTCTAATTTTCAGCTTTTAGGGTTTGAATGATGTTGAGATGTTGAGAATGCTATTTGCTCGTTAAGTTGTGTGACAGAATGTACCGTTGGGTACCACTGCGTTATCCGAATGTGTACCCAGCGGTTCCTACCAGGTTACGCTGGGATATTTCTGTAAGCATTGTAAGTTCCATAAGTTATTGTAGATCCAGGGTTTGTCGTTAGAGTTTAATTTTTATTTTTCCGCATTCTATGGACTCTCGGTATTGCTCGGTACCGAGCTGTTTTAGATTCTTTTTCTTGGTTCCGCTCGCGGTGCTCGATACTGCTAGGTACCTGCTCGGTACCTCTAGGTACTGATCGGTACCGAGCGGTACCGAGATGTCCCGGACTGGAATTAAATTTATCCTAATCAATTACAACATATTACGCAGGGATATGTGCCGAAGATTAGCTTCCGTTGCAGAACGTCAACCTTTAGAGAAGTTTGTGATCATTTAGTTGAAATATTTGGCGAGAACCTTGTTGAGAGTTTGAAGCAAAATAATCTGCATCACTTTCTTTTTATGCCACGTTTAGTACAGAATGTTCCGTTGGTTTTCAAGTTTTTGTCCTGCTGGGACATTAAGAAACAATGCTTTATCATTAAGGATCAGAAGTTACTATTTACTGTCGATGAAGTAGCTATGATATTAGGCTTACCAAACAGAGGCAACAATTTTGAAATAGGTAGTGCTAGAATAACGAGAAAATCAGCCAATGATATTAGGAAAGAGGTGATTAGTTTAGATGAATCTACGCCAATGCTTGATGTTTTGAAGAAATTCATCATATTTTTGTTGTCAAATCTATTTTTTCCTCTGCACAACTATCGAACACCAGCCTCTATCATTAGTGTGACTCGTAATGTTGACAAATTTTTATCTTACAATTGGCCGGAATCAATCAGATAATTCCTTGTTGCTGACTTTAATGCCATTGCCAAAAAGATGAAGAAAGGACAACCACTCGGTTACTTGAATGGATTTGTTCATATTATAATTGTGAGTACAATGAATTTAAATAGTTTTGTATAAATTGATGATGTTGAATATTGGTAGATATATTTTAAGTTGATATTCTTATGTATGAGTTCAGATATGGCTTCTAGAACATTGTACACTCCACGAACCATTGAATTCGAAATCAAGACCAAGGTATCTCCGCTGGGGATCCAATGTAGTTTATAATGTCGC
Organism: Dendrobium huoshanense; assembly: GCA_016618105.1. Lineage (NCBI taxonomy): Eukaryota > Viridiplantae > Streptophyta > Magnoliopsida > Asparagales > Orchidaceae > Dendrobium > Dendrobium huoshanense. The sequence continues at coordinate 51,062,628 of CM028360.1, read as the reverse complement.
AGATGCTTCTAGTTTATTCGATGGTCTTGAAGCTGGTGATTTATTAACTTCTTTTGATGCAATTACAACTGAGGAGAGGGCTTTATTAGCAAATCCTCCCCCACAGGCATCACCTGACAAATCCCCTAACAAAGAAATCATCTTGCACAAACCTCCTGAACAACTTTCTTCACCTCCAACATCACCTACACCCAGAGTCCTCCAAGACAAAACAGGCTGCCCCCAAGCCCAATCAGGCCGCCCCCAATCCCAATTAGGCCGCCCCCAAGCCCAATCAGCCCAGGTGGACCAACCACTCAAACACCACCTATGTCACATGGCTAGCAGCAGCAACAACCAACTTCCCCACCTGATGGACAGCATGATTATAGCGTAGAATATATGCAGAAGGTTTTAGATCAAAATAGATTTATGAGAAGTAGGTTAATTAGCTTGGAAACAACAATATCTCTGAATGAACGAAGAATGGAGGCACTTGAACATCATGTTTTTGAGCAGAGGGAGATGAATAAGAGATTGAAAGCAATAGAGCAGTTCTTATATGAGAACTTTCCTTCATTTAACCCCTCCTCGACTGCAGATGTGCATGTTCAATCTTCCTCCAGGACTATGACTGATGAAATAAAGAAGGTAGTGTGTGCAGAGGTTATTGCTGAATGTCTATTTGAAGACAGCCAGCCAATTAAGGATGATGTTGCCAAAACTGAACCAAGCAGCTCAGGCATGGCCAAACGGGTGAGACGTCGGGTTGACCGTAAAGATAAAGAGGTTAAGACACCATACACCAAGGGCCAATATAAGAGGAAGGTGTTTAAAAAAGCTTCTGCTAGGCCCTCCCCAACAAAGATTAATCTTACAAATGCTCTGATTGAAGTTGAAAGTCAAAAATCACCCGGACCAATACCAACTCCTACCAAAATAGATTATCCTGGGCGAGCAATGATAAATGACGAGATGAGGATGTTTATCGATGATTGCCTTGCAAAATATACTGATAAGTAAGTATGTAACATTTACAAGTTAGCTGTAAATAATGTTAGGTACCGGTAGGTACCTCTAGGTACTGATCGGTACTGGTAGGTACCGCTCGGTACTAGTAGGTACTGCTCGGTACTGGTAGGTATCGATCAGTACCGCTACAAACTGTTCGGTACATATAGTAACACACCGTCTTATATTTTGCAGGTCAGATACAATTTATACTGCAGGAAACATCCAGATCTTCAGAAGTCAAATCGATGAGCTGTTAACAAACCAATATCTGGACAACAACCACATCGACGCCTTCGCAAGTTTGCTGCTGTAAGAAATGAACACTGGCTAGGTGATGATGATTTGCAAAAAAATTCTTTTGGACAGCACTCCAGCTCGCAGAATTTAAGAAGCGACCTGATCTGTTATCCTCAATAGCAATCTCTTCCCTCCATGCCACTTGAAGCAAACGATCACAACGATCATGCCATGTATGAACACAGCATCTATATATTTCATTCCGTCTAGCTTGTTGTTCAAGTTCACAGTCTGCAACAACATCCACGCAGTAATGCATTCTAATTGTGCCAAGCTCGACAAATTCCTTGATCGGCATGCCGAGATGAAGTTTTGCATCCGGCCAACGAAGTTTATAAACTATAATAGTATTATAAAAAAAATACATGAACCGCCTAAACTTATATAGCTTTAAATTTCAACTACCACATAGTTAATATCACAACCACTCATCTTAAATACCTGCAACAGTACAACTACCAACTTTAATTTCAACAAACATAGTAAATATCATACCACAACAATAATATTAAGTAGAAATACCAGAATATTGTACGGGAAGTACCGCTCGGTACTGATCGGTACCTAGAGGTACCAGAGCGGTACCTACATGTACCTAAAGGTACCCACCGATACCGATCGGTACCGAGAAGTACTTAGAAGCTCGGATACCGATCAATACGCCGAAGTTTCTACGATACAAAATCAATTACAATAATAACAAGAAATCAAATGAAGCCAATTAAGAAATTCTGAATATTTATCCAAGCCTTTCTGCATCAATAAATCCATTCATTCATATTTAAATATTCAGGGTTGGGTTGACTGCTTGGTCGACGAATAATGCACTCATCGGTGAAGCATTCTGGTATGTTCGCAAAGGGAACATGACTAATAGGTTCCACATGTGTAGGCTGATGAGTTGAAGTGAAGTATTCTGGTATATTTGCAGAAGAAACTTGACTAGTAGGTTCCACATGTGTAGGATGATGAGTTGAAGTGAAGTATTCTGGATATATTTGCAAAAGAAACTTTGACTAGTAGGTTCAACAAGTGTTGACTGATGAGTTGAAGGTGTAGGTAGTTCCTCAGCTTTCTTCCTCTTTGGCTTTCTTTTTTCCCAATGGCTCTTCAACATTGCATTTGAAACTCCTTTGGGTCTGCGCTTTATAGGATCTTTTATTTTAGTTGGCCTGCTTGAATTCGTAATTAACTTAGGATCCTTGCTGACATTTAATATCAGATCCACATTCTCAGAAATCTCAGATATTGCATCAATCATGTACTGTTCTGCTTCCGTATTCCCTTGCCCTCTAGTGCTTATTTGATATGCGAATCTACTAAAATAATTTCTGAATATCATACTTCCTATGCCATCCGAGGGGATTCCGGTAGCTACCATAGATGTTAACGGCCTGCCTGAATAAAGGTCCTTTCTTACTCGACCAGACCATCTCTTCAGTAGATATTTCAGAGGTATATTAATTATATTAATCTGCCTTATCACTCTCAAGCAGTGAGAACATAGTATCCCCATCATGCTGAATTTTCCACAGCTGCATTCGATGGTACATTCTTCATCATCAAAATTAACTGTTCAGTTGCGAGGCTGATCAATGTTCTCAACAGTTTTGACAAAAAAGTGGAGAAGTCAGTTGAGGTATGAGCTATGCACATACCACCCACACCTTGTAAAAACTCATCCTCAAAGAAAGAATACAATTTATGCGAATAAAAATGCGCGACCTGCCTAAGAATTGGACTACTCTTCACTAAAGGTACAACATCGGACTGACTGCATTTAAAGTCTTCATCCTTTTCATTCCGACGCCATGTGTCTTCATCACCTTCTCTAGTCCCAAAAAACACTCAGTAATGGTGCTAGTAGGCTTAGAAATTCCGTGGCACACATTGTTAGTGGATTCACTACGCTGTGTTGAAAGAATACCAAGATTAAAACAAGTCTTGTTGTATGCTGTGCACCACTTATGCCTTATTTTGTAGAGTTCTTTCAACCAGTCATGGCTATGAAGGTCCCCTTTATTCAGCATTTCAGTCCAACTACTTTCAAACTCCTCCTCTGAATCAAACTTGCTGAAACATTTATAAATGAGACCTTTAACCTTATTGTTGCTGTTGTAACAATGCAACTTGGATGGAAGCTTCTTGGTGATGTGCCATTGGCAAAGCCTATGACGAGTTTGAGGAAATGCAATTTCTATAGCCCAAAACATTGCCTGATCTGGTCAGTAAAAATTGTAATGTGATGTTTACCACCCATTACTCGCAAGAATGTTCTAAACAACAATGTAAATGATTCTACTATTTCTTCCGACAGAAATGCTACCCCCAAAAGAACATTCTGCCAATGGTTATTAACTCCAACAAAAGGTGCACAAGCTAGATTGTATTTGTTCAGTCTATATCTGGTATCAAAAATTATAACTTCTCCAAAGCAGTCGTAGTCTATTCTTCCCACACCATCAGCCCAGAAAAAATTCATCAATCTATCCTCCTCATCATATTGGACTTCCCACATAAACATGTTATCACTGTTTGCTCGATTTTTAAAAATTTCAATTAGGGAATTGGTGTCACCAGTCTCAATCTTGCATCTTCTATTTCTCTGAACAAAGTTATATGCATCTCTTCTTAAAAACCCTACATACTCCCTCCCACCAACTTCATCAGCTAAGTATGTAAATGCATCAATGGTTCTAATCCCAGCATCAGTCATAGATTTAAGAACGGATGCTCTCTCTTCGGTAATATTCCTGCATGATCTCAGTAAATGTTGATCTTCAGGCCTTGCTATCTCATGGTTGTGGTTCTCAATGCATTTATTAACCTTCCATTCCCCATCTTGATCAACTGAAAATCTAATCATCGCGGGACACCCTGTCCTAGTATTGGATTTCTTGTATTTCGATTTGGCATTCAAGTCAAGGCCCTTCTTAAAACCAGCTTTCGAACATACAAAATCTTTCATCCGTATCTTTCTCGAATTAGGCCAGTAACAGTGACGATCTTTGCGAACACTAAAACCAACACTGTGCGCGTATTGATAGTAAGTATCATATGCCTCTTTCTCACTATTACAAACAACCTACGAACAACAACCAATTCGAGTTTAACATTGGAAACACACACACAATTTCAAAATAACTTTTGTACCTAGCGGTACCTACAAGTACCGACCGATACCGAGCGGTACCGAACATTTAAAAAGGGTACTAAACGATACCGCCTGCCCACCAATACATATATTCTCACAAATACAAAATTTTTAAAACAATAAATATTCAAGTAAACACTGAAGAAGTCACGACATTCATATCATATTTACCGATAATATATCCAAGTTTGGTTGGGTATTTTGTTGCAAACCATCTCCTCCTCTAAGCTGTGACTCTTGCGTAAAACCTTCCATCTCCGACCAGTCTTTCATGTCCTCCGGCACAGTATCCATCTTCAGACCTTATGCCTCAGACCTTACGCTCTTCTCCTGCTTTCTGAGGTTTCAGGTGGTACGAGAAAAAAGTTTTAACTGAGGTAAAAAAACGGCGCCATCAAATATAACCCTAGCTTTAACCGCGCATTTTTTCAAGTATTTCGGGTGGTTCGTGTTATCAGGTTATCGGGTAAACAGAGCACACGTGCTCTTCAAATCGATGGGGTCAAGGTGGGCTCCACGTGGCGCGAAACTATTTGTTTGCACACACAGAGCTACGTCCGCACTCCGCACCCAATAAAAGTTCGGTAAAAAGTGGAAATTTTGGTTGAATCATCTGATTAAGGCTTTGTTTGAGATGACTTTCTTTCTACTTCTTGAAGAAGCAAACTAGTACAAAAATTAATTTTTTTGTACTAAAAAGCTGCTTCAAGAAGCAGTAATAAAGGCGTCCCAAACAAAGTATATGTCTTCACAAAATGAAATTCTAATTTTAAGATATTTATTTTTGTCCCATGTCTATCATGATAAAATTATAAGATAATATTTATAATAAAAATATAGAAAAGCGCTTCATTACAAGTGAAATTTCTTGATTCTTGTTAAAATTGAATTAACTGAAATGGCAAATTAATTTGGGCTGTAAAATTAGTTTTCTAATGTGCGTTAGGGATATCAGTTGTTTAGTGCGTATGCTTCACTACAAGCGTTTGATAGTGATTGTCTTGCTTTTAGAAGTGAGTTTAACTGTTTGATTGACAGGATGTAACTAAGTTCCTATCCTCGACAATCAGATTAAAAAAGCGAGGAGGAGGTTTTAATTTTCTGGCTAGGAGGCTATACTTACAATAACAATTGAACAGTATCAAACAAATTGGATAATGGGTTAGAATATTAGTTTGCTTAAAATAATAATAAAATATTATAAAATTAACTTGCACGTGGCTGAAACTGTTACAGCCTTGATCCGAAAGGCGGTACACCCGACAACACGGGTCGCAATGAAGAGATAAAAAGATCTGTTTTGTACTCACAAAGAAGAAAAGTGCATAAACTAATAATATAATCAACTATATCAGAGTAAATAATAGAAGGAAAACTAAATATTCATTTCATTAATATGAATTCAAATAACAATGCACCAAAATAATAGTACTGATACAAATAACATAAATGCAAATGAAACAAATGACATAAAAGAACTACCCAACCCTTAAACCAAATATATAATAATCTACTATTAAATATAAAATACCAAATATAGTCTGTTGATAGCTTGGCTTCTATGGTGATGGTCCATTAAGCACTCTTGTAACGCCTACTATAAAAAGAAACAACATGTGAGTTTGATAAATCAAATTCAAGAAGTAACTCCTATCTAATAAAAAGCATAAACGACAAAGAATGAGGCATGCTGTATGACCAATTAATAGGAAGGAGTGGAAATCGATCTTTCACTATAACAATGCCACATGCTATTTCTAATATGCTGGTGCTACAAGTATATATGCTAAACTAGTGCTAATGCTAAATCATTTCAATGCTTATAAATACAACCACACTAGGCATCATTGTACCTCAAAATGACTTATTAGTCATTCATTATTTTCAATTCATCTCCAATTATATATTTATACATTTATATGTATATAACTATAATCGGTTTGTCAAATATCCATTACTAGGAAGGTAACCACTTACAGAAAGAAATTCAGTGATTTTTGACAATCCCATTGGCCTCACAGACTAAAATTCAATAGGGTTCTATCGACCTATATACAATCATACTATATATGTGCTTTTACAAATAAGTTCTAATATGTATTATATAATTCAACATGACAATAACAAATTATACAACCAACTTGATGTACAACAATAATATTTATTTGATGGGGACATCAGAGCGTGGAAAGTATATCAGATGCTTGGCCGTCGATCTAAGGTCACGATTGAGTCGATGTATTTTTGAGTCATTTCATGTATTTGTCTTTTATTATTTATGTTGTATTTATTTTTCCATTTTGCCCTTTAAAGGAGGTCATATGTAGGACCTAAAGGCATTGTCGTCTTTTTTATTTTGAGTCATTTTGTACGAGGTTATTTATAGCCCTTATATTTCTATTCTAATGTTAATGATTGAATGATAAAAATTTTCTCCTTGTTTGAGTTCTTATGAGAGCATGAGAGATTGGAGTGAGGTCCCTTGGAGAGGGAATTTGGATCACCCACCAATCTTGAAGATGACCTGATTCGTAATTCTTCTTCTTTATCTATTTTCCCTTTTCCTTCGTTACCTAGCCACCGGCCACCTAACCCCACCTCACCACCCAAGCCACCGGCCCTACCCCACCTCGCGTGCGAAGAGGTGTTGAATTGAGTCGTTAAATAGACGACCGAAGTCCTCGCATCCCGGGCTCTCTCGCAAGCAGCTACTATGGCTTCGCTCCTTCCACACTCATCACGCGACCAAACTCCCTCCTTGGATCTTGATTCCTCCGGTAGCCCCTCAGCCTCTCCCTATACCAGTCGCCTGTGCCAACTTCTACCCACGACCGAAGCCTTCCAGCTTCACCAAATTCCGATCTCCTGCTTCGACTCACACCCCAACCTCCTTACGTCCATACAGAGAGAGAGAGAGAGAGTGCCGAGCTCCTCTTACCTGGCCGAACTCCACCTTCCCTGTCCGACCTCCAGCCCTATCCCGTGGCCTCCAACCCGTCGCAAGCCTTCCGACCCAAGCCGTCTATCCCGTAATCTGCTCACCGTTCAAGGCTTAATCTCCTCACATACCCGATCAACTCACTGGCCTTCGTCTATTGAGGTCAAATCCAACTCCCTCTCACTGAAGCCGGCTGAATCCCTACAGACGGATCCCTACCTTGCTTTGCCGAAATCGGATCTCCTGCCCGTAGCCGACGCCAAATCCTGATCTCCTCTATCGGAAACCCGTGCCCTATCTTCCTCTTGACCAAGCTCCCCAAGCCGCAAGCCTCCAGTTGGCCTCCTCACCCGATTTCCCTCAGCCACATAACATAATAGGGTATTAGGATTATCGTTTTTTATTTTATATTATCGTTAATGCTAACAATTTATTACTGTCATTATTATAAATAATTATTTCTTAGAGTAATATTAGCATTAGTTATTTATTAGTAATAATATTATTGTTAATAATAATATTATTATTAATATTCTAATTAATGATAGTATTATCATTAATAATAATTATTATATGTTTGTGTGTGTGTTTATGAGAGATAAAAAAAATACTTGTGTGCCTCGATACATGTGCCCTCCACCTCTACATCATCGGTCGCCAAGGTATAACCTCTTAAACTTGGGAGAACTCGCCCTCAACACTTGCAACGGGGCGAATAACGACCAATGTGCGTTTTTCTTATCACGGTGGGAGGAAGTTCACTTCAGTGCTTGTGGCGAAGCGGGTAATCCCTAAAGTCCTTTTTCGGTGTTCGTGGCGCCCCAAGGGACCACCCATGTACTCTTTTCTTAGCGTGGTGGGAGTGAACTTGGTGCGGTGCTTACAACGAAGTAGGCGATCCCTGTGCACGCTTTTCTTAGCATGGCGGGGCAATAAAAAATTACTTTAAAAAATGTTTTTATTAACCTATGCACGCCTTTCTTGGCGTGATGAACGACAAATAAAAAAATTATGCGGTGTCTCACAAACACCAACCGTGCACGTCTTTCTTGATGTGACGGGTAGGCGGTCTCTTGATTTTTTTCCCTAAACGGGAGAGACGTCGGGAGGTTGCCAAAATTTTGTATGAAATAAAACAAAAACTTGGAACAATTTAGGACTTGTGGACTTGATGCAATTGATTTAAGTGAATATAACTTTAAATGAGCTTGAAAGACAACATAAGCTTGTAACAAATGACTTAAGTGAACTCAAACATAAAGATTGCTAGAACTTGAAATTTGTACTTTGGACGTGAATTGAACTCAAGTGAGCTTGAAATTGACTTGGACTCATATTTGAACTTGATTTATACATCAAGTGGACGTGACTTGAACTTGCAATATAAGCAATGACATGATTTGAATTCAAAGGATCGTAGGGGACTTTGATTTGGACTTGAACAATAGAACAAAGAGCTTGAACTCAAATGAGCTGCATAAGAGATTCATGAACCTAAACTTGAATCAAGTGATGAAGAACTTGCAAACTTTTGAACAATAGAGAACATGCACTTCAGACGAAAATAAAGAAGACTTATTTTAGACTTGGTCTTAAGCTCAAGTCGGAACCGGACTTTGAATTAATGATCTAAATCTTAACCTAAACTAAAGTCTAATGTTTGAAAGTGAAAGTCATAAATCATAAAAATGATGAAATCAAAGATAAGTAAGTGAATGAAGACTAAGTCTTCAAGAGATATATAAGCAATGAATGATGAGGTGAAATTATCTCGAATCGTTCAAGCAAATCAATCTACATGCAAACAATCATGCCTATTTGTTACAAACATAAGATCCAAATGTAGTTAACGTATTGAGCCTTACAAGCAATGGGGCTTATGCTAAATGGAACTTCAATGTTGATTAGTGATGACATGCATTATGATGATAAGTTGAAACAAATAGGCATTGCAAACCATGGAAGAACCATAATAGATTGATCGCAACATTTATGTTAATCGTGCTAGCAAATGTATCAATCTCTTATGAACTGTTGTAGGAGACCCATCAACATACAAGAAAATATATCAGACTTCACAGACAATGAAGCCTATGAATACATCTATCTTGTACAACATAAGACAAAGATGCAATAAATTTTACAACGCTCTGTGGTCAACATCAAAACACAAATAAAGGAGCCTTCATCGAATGCAACAGTTCAGCGATGAAATCACATAACAGGATTATGATATATATGATACATCGTCCATAATCCAAGAAATACTAGAAACAACTATATGAAGCATAACCTACCAACAATTAATGTTTGTTATTTGCACATATCTTGTGAGAAGATACAAAAAACCCTTACAATCAGTGATAGCATACATGTTGCAGAAGTAATAAATTATTTGCGAGCATAGATATGAATATGAGATATCATCTAAAGGCAAGGGTGGTATATCAAAAGTGCTCCTACAAGCAACTATTACTTAGTGAGAACAAATATGTAGACCTCTACAGGTAAAAGTATAGTAATTGGCGATGAATGCAAATACCTATGGGCCTTTATAGAAAACCTGTTGTATACTCAATATGTTACCGATAGGCAAATGCATAAGAACTACAACAGGCACAGGCTCCTACAAGCTGCCCTACTATGTATTCCATGTCCCACAAGCAAAATACATAAGGACTACAGACCAAGCACGAGTTTCTACATGCAACTGCGAAACATAAGCCAAATATTTCAAAGCACCCCCTCGCACATGCACCGTAGTTTGTACACATAAGTACACAAAAAAAGGCAAGTGCAATTATAAAACTCGCATGAGCTTCGACGAGCATGTTATTGGTACTCACGTGACGTCTAGGGATGCTGTGCGGGTCAATAAATCTGAACCCGATCCTCCTAAGCAAGTAAATAGGAGTCGACAAGGTTCAATCAATAATTATAAAATGCCTCCAAACACCCCCCGGCAAGCGTGTTATTGGTACACACGTGACGTCTAGGGATGCTGTGCGGGTCAATAAGTGAATTCAAATTCGAACCCGATTCTTCTATATGATTTAATAGGAGTCGACATAATTCGAACCTTCAAATAAATATCTGGTTGTGGCGATCGGTGTATTTGTTTTAGTACATTCATATTAGGATTTTAAGGCCTATAATCAAAATAATTCACTAACAAATGCATAAGGCCTACAAAACCCGATCCCCTATCAGCAAGTTGATAGGGTCGACAAGGTTTAATCAAAGAGAAATAACCTCAAACACCCCGATGATGGCCGTGTTGAATGAAAATCTCAACCGGAGGTGTCCTTTCTAAATAATTTCAAATGCTATCCAAATACTAAAAGTTGAAATTTCCAAAATCATTTGAAATCCTAAAAATCCCAAAATCTAGATGTTTTAAAATTGAAATATATCCATCAAACAGCTTAAAGCAAAAATGCATCCATCTCCGCAATAGTTTGCCTAGTTGGACAAATTGAAATATACTTCAGTTCACATAGAGCTAATGCCTAGTCGAAAATATTACTAGGATCCATTCTCAAACGATCTCCTGCCAATAAGGATGTGGTACGTGTCCTCTAATCGATGGTTTTGCCGCCAAATGGCATCGCAGGATAAACAATTATGACCTGGGGCCCTCTGAACTGAGTGATTTTGCTATCAAGTGGCACCACGAAATACCAGTTATGGCCAGAGCCAATACATTCTTTAGTGACATCAAATCCTTGAGAAATGAATCAATAGGATATGATCGATAGGGCATAAAGCCATCTGTTAGCTAAGGTGGATTCAAATTTGTCCACTTAGGTAAATATCCATTCCAGGTCTACAAGATATCCTTGGACGAAGCAACCCATGACTGCCGACAAGGGCCCTTCTGTCAGGTTGGGTTGACTACCTCCTCTAACTAAGTAGATCAGGGACCACGATGGCCTGAGACGATGAAACCATGGAATCTTGATTGGGTCCATCATCCATTCCCCCACCATCCGCTTTAAGTGCAAGTTGGTAAAATTTCTAATGTTAAATATCAAATCTCTAAATCTCTCAATCCTTCAAATTCCCAAATTCTCCAACCTTTTTAAATATTTATGCTGTTACTATATGCCAGATAACACGTATTCTCTACGTATCTGATTAACGACTAGCCTTAATCGAAAGTTCTCTCTCGTTATTGGGAGTGGTAATTAACTATAGGGGCTTGCGCCTATAGGAAACCAGAACTCAGATCATAAGGTCCTCACAAAATGAGGGAGAAATCTCTGGGTAGTGTCTTATCTACAAACCCATCTACCTTCCAAAATTTACCCCGGAACTTAATTAGTTAAAACTCCCCTCGCCAAAGAAAAAGCAAACAGTTCGGGCGGAGGCCGGGGCCGAATTTTCGGAGCCCACAATAATAGTTACAATATTTGACATGAAATTCAAATCCAATTATGAGTTGCACTCTTCCACCATTCAAAAGTCCTGCGAGAAGCGGAACCAAATAGTTATAGGTATGCATTTTGAAACAGCCTAGTTAGTTTACCCGAGCTACACCATCAATGCTCATGCTATCACTACAAAGACACATCCAACCTTATAGTCCTAATCACATCAAGCAAACAATTATTTCAAAGATTTCTCCCCAGTAATTTAATTAAGAGAAATATATATAAGGCAGTGTAAAGATTAAGATTATATAGGGTTTAATCCACTTGAATCATTAATTTATATATAGAAATTTCTCTATGCAAATAAAAGTCTAACAATTAGTACTTTAAGGCTATACAAAAATCAATATAAATCGAATATAGCTTTGCATTGAATACAAAATGACTCTTAACTTGATGACTTGAAACATAAGAAAATAAAGAGAAGAGAAAAGAGGGAAGGAGAGGGAAATAAACTCACTATTTGGAGGAGAAGAGTTGAGGAAAACTGCTTGTTGTTTTCACCTTATCTCAAGAATGGCAGCTATGGTTTTAGGAGGAAGTGAGAGAGCAACAAGGGAAGGTTTGGCAGCTGCCTCAAGAGAGAAAGAGGATATGAATGATGCCCTACATTCTTTTTTGTCTTAAATGGCGAGAGGGAAGGTCGGGAGTGGGAAAATCAAGAGATGAGGTGGGAGAATCACGTGATTTCTGTGATTGGAGAGAGAGGCATTGCGTGCGAAGAGGGTCGAAGACGGCTCCAATCGCGAGAGCTGTGGCTTCGGTTTTCTTAATAGGGAGAGAAAGATCGGGGAGGCTTTGGTTCGAGCTTGGACCGAGCCAGTATATAATTGAAACAAAAAAATTAAATTCAAATCCTAATAATGTGAAAAGAGATGTTGTGTTTGCTGTCCAGATGACCGAAAAACTTAACAATATGTACTAAGAAACTTAAATAATCTACTATTTAGAGTTTTGAGGCTCAAAAAATTGCATATGATGCAGTCGTGCTTACAATTGAATAAGTTTCCATTGCAAAATTGTTTTTGGGTCCGCTATCTCAAAATTTGTAAAGAATCCTCAAATGTTGAGATAGTCACTCTTTTGAAGGATATGCATTGCACAATGAATTATGGGATAGGAGGTATCACGGAGTACATTCTTAGAATGATTCATTATCAAACCAAATTGAAACCCCTTGACATTATTATTATTGTTGCTTGCATTCCATGCCTTGAGCACTCAATAACCTAAATTCAGCTTGATGTTTACCATTTATAATTCTCAAGATGAAGCATAGAAAGTTAACATTCCATTCCTAAGATGTGTTGCTGAAGAAGAGAATCTCATGAATGAAAAGTCTAATACATATCTTCTTGTTTCCAAACCCCATCATAAGAAAGCTAAGAAGCTTAGCCAAATACTCTAAAATACTTTTAAAGATGTTCAGGATAACAACAATGGAACTGGTTTGATTTTTGGCATTCTATCGTCAGGAAAGAGATTAAGCATTTCTTCTATAATAACAAATATCATAGAAATAAATGTTTCTCAAGTAAAAAATATAATTAGTGAATCATGGGATTTAGTTCAAGTGGTATTGCTACAATTTCACAAAGTTTGAGTTGGGTTCAATTCCCACCCATATTGTGTGGTTTCAAAAAAAAAAAAAAAAACATGGGCATGAAGGTAAACCTTTTGTTTATTGCCTTTTTATAAATCCAATTTAACTAAACCACATCCAGTTCTTGGTGAGGAGACAATGGTGCAACTAATTACGTTGCTTTTACCTTACAGGGTTTCATAAGCATGATGGAAGCCAAATTAGCAAGAACCTAAGTCGATAGTTGGCATCAATGAGGCGGCGGACATAGAGCTTGTAGAAACAGTTTGCTTAATTTAAATTCTGTTTCAGAATTTTATCAGAAAGCACTTATATTGACCATTTTTTAGACAAAAGTTAGTTTTTGTTTTGTCTTTTTGTTTTGTCTTTTGATATGTTTTGTTATGCTTTTGATTTAAAAAAAAATTAATTAAAAATTTATGTTTTAAAATTTATTGGCCAGTACACTTTATACAGACTTGTTTTTCTCCAAATTAAATTTATACGATATTATATATTACTGAAAATAATGTTGCCAAAAGATTTATTTAAAGAACAGTCATCAATGTTATGGCACAAAAGACTTGGCCACATCTCTAGGAATCTTGTAGAAAGTGTTGACTGCTGTAGGGCAAGTTAACCAAGTTAACAAAAATGGATCTATGTGAACATGTGTTCTATTGTAACTTATTAATATTGATAGAATTGGATGTTATTCTCTTGTAATTTGTAATTTCATAAATATTTTGATATTTATTGATTTTTTTCCAAGGTGGATGTCAATTATTTATTTAAGAGAAGGCTGAAGCTCTTTTTAAATTCAATGGCATAGTTATAATTGCAATTAATATGGAAGGTCTTTTTCATAAATACTTACTTATTAGAAGACCTATTTTCTTTTATTTTAATTCTTAGGGATAATTTATTAATTAAGGGGTTATTTGGGATAATTTTCTTACCAATAGGCCTTTTGTGAGTAAGGGAGGTTTTTTTGGGATTTAATTTTATGTTATCTTGAGATATAGAGTGTCTTCCCTAGTCTAGGAGAGGTGAGGTGGAGAAGGAACTATAGTGGGGTCCAATAGATTGTCAAAATTGGTTTTCCAAGATCCCCTAGACATTTTCTTTTGGTGCCAAGTTCTGTCAGGTGATTCCAGGATTACGAAGCAGGAAATTTATAGTTTTTGTTATTTCGCAGCATTCATGATATATTCTAGCCACATCTGAAATGGGCATATCTTGAAGCCAAAAAATATTTTATATAGGTTCTCAATTTATCCAATCTAGTTCTTGTTATTGTAACATTTTATATATTTTTCAACATGTCATTGTGTTGGGTATCTTGATGATTACTACAGGAGGGGCATAATTCCCAGTTATTTTTCTTCTCAGGACAAGATTTAGAGGAAACATTGAGGAAGACTTGAGGTTTGATCATTGTTGCTCATAGGTGAATCCGCAAATTTGTTGTTAGAAATCAATTGGTCTAAATCAAACTCTTATTGACTCAAGAAAACTAATTCTCATTAGGTTCTCTGTTTTTTAACTAAATTGTTCAGCTTATAAATTTTGTTCATGAATAGATATCTACCTAGTAGTGCTTTGGGAACATGGCAGTTTCAACTGGCCTCCAAGTATGTTTGCTGCTCCTATTCGTAGGTCTTTCAAGCCCGTGTATGCTGAGAGGTTGGCTTGAAGAAAAATTGGCAAGCCGTACCAACAGAAGGCTGTAAAGATTTGTATCAAATCTAAATTTAATTCATTATTTGTTTGTGTTCTTGAAAACTGAGTTGGGTTAACTAATTTAGGATTCTTTTACCTAAATTTGGGGTTTAGATATAATTATTTAAACCATTTAATCCTTTACAACAATGAATATATGGTAGTCCTTTATATTGAATATACGACAATGATAGACATATCTTGATATTTTTGAAACAATGATTGGTGTCCTATTTATCTATAGCTTTTCTTTATTATTTTTTTCCAGATTTCAAGACCATACGCTGATTGAAAGTCTTGTATAACTCTCAAGATTTGGAGACTATCAAATCAATTTAAGCATCCTACTTGAGATCTTCTTTTATCAATACTAACTGCTTTCCTTATTGTTATATTGAATACGTATGTTCAAAACAACCATGGATAGTATGCCTATCATATTATCATGGATGTCCTAAACTAAATGTTAGCCATCCATAGGAATTATGTCGCATCAAACCTCTTGCAATTTCTTACCAATGAAATATTGCACTAAACATCATTTTGTCATTTTAATTTTATTCCTTTTGCATAGCCAGGTTAACTTATTAAATTTAGAGAGATATTGTGTATGAAGGTTTAATTTTTTAACCTTATCATTTGATACTTCAACTTTTCATGTATATACTCGCTTCACATTCTATCTCTAAGTGTAAAGGCACTCATCCACTTGAGCATTCTCATCCCTTCAACGTTTAATGAATTATCTATTGAAGAGCATATTTTATAAGATGAATACATTAGTTAAAAGCAAAGAACTTGTTATACGTTAGTTTTCTTGAACCAAGAATAAGTTAATATTCACCTTTTTGATTTTTAAAACAAGTGTGCAGTTTTGCCTATGCGTAATGATGATTGAACCTCAAGTCTTTCCTGATGTTCTCTCCAGATCTTTGGTTGAGAGAAAAATTTGTTGAAAATTCCAGCCCCTCCTATAGTAGTCGTCCAAAAACCAAAGCCAATGACATGTGCAAAGGAAAATAAAGTGTCATTACTAATAATTATATTGGATATACAGAGAATTTGTCCAAGATAATTTTATGGCTTCAAGATACACTTGTTTCACATGTTTACCTCATGAATATCTCTTAAGTGTGTAGCTGCAGGCGTCTGGAATCCGTCGTAAACATCTGGAAATAGCAAGAATCCCAAATTTGTCTGTTTCTTGATCCTTGTATCTCCGGATACAACTTGACACCAAAAGAGAAAGTCTAGGTGATATCTATAAGCTACATTTAGCAAATTCTTGTACTCATTATGATTCATTTTCAACTTCATCTCTCCTAGATAGAGAATCCACCATAAATCTTAGGATTACCTAAAAATTAAATCTAAAAAAACTCTCTTTCTCTTTAAATGAAGGCCTTTTTATTAGTAAATTATCTCAAATAGTTTTTAGACCCCTTAATTATTAAATTACCTCTAATAAGAAAAATAGAAGAAAACAGGTCCTCTATTAACCAATTAATTATGAAAGACTTTCCATATTAATAACAATTTTAATCATGTCATTTAAAGTCTTCAAGGCTAAAGTTGAAAGTTGTTTGAAAAAGTAATTAAAAATTTTCAGCTTGATTGTGTAGATAAGTACCATGACAAGCATGATATCGTTGGATTGCAGAAGGGTCCACTTGCCAAATACTTGGAAAGTTTTGGAATAATTCTTCAATAGTCAATGCACTATGCCATGTAGTAGTGGTGTAACTGAATGGGCGTAATCCTATCTTAAAGGATTTGTTGATAAGCATGATGACCAAATTTAACTTGCAAGATTATAAATAGGGAGAAGCAATCATAATATTTTTATGCATCCTCAATGGAGCACCCAATACATAAGTTTCTAAAACACATTTGTGCTATGAACAAATAGAGGTCCTAGCCCAAAATTTTGTGTTTGTGGTTGTCTCGAACTGCATCTCTACCATGTTGAAACAATGATGCAACATTTGTCCAAACATCGATATATATTTTATTGGTTACTGAAGAATTTTTTAATTGATTATTCTTCTTGTTTGAAAAAAAAGTACTATATATATATATATATATATATATATATATATATATATATATATATATATATATATATATATACTAAAAAAGTGTTTTATAAAAGAAATAACTAACTAGCTTAATTCTTTTCTAAAATTTAGAAAATAAAATCATAGGAGAATAAATTTTGCCTAAAAATTAGAAATCAGAATCATAGGAGATCACAATTGATCTCTCATTTTGTTCTTGAAAATATTTTCCTAAAATAAAAACATTATCATAAAAGAAGATCATAATTGATCTCTTCTTAGATTTCTAAAAATATTTTCCTTAAAGAAATTTCCCAACTTTGACTTTCAAATATTTAACACTTATTGTCACGAACCCGCCTCGGTAAGCTCGCATAGGTGAGACGGGAACGGAGGTCGGACGGTAGACTAAGATATCTCATCTCTAAATCTATCACCATAACATTTAAAAGAGTCACTAAAACATTAAATTCGAAGACATAAACATAAAATTATTAAGATTCATATAATTACCTTTCTTCATACGCGCCTCTCCTACGATACACATTTACACCCCTTCTATTCATTAAGATTAAAATAATTATACCTAGAAAATTTTAATAACTAATAGTAAGATAATGCTAGTAAATAAAACATGACTCTAAACTACAGTAATTCAATACATAATGAGTAATATGCTAGATGCCACATTTCATTAAAATATATATAAATTTTTCTTCCTATAAACATAACATTAAACATACATATAAATCATTAATTCATATCATTCATATTCGTTTTACATTCATCATATCATTATTCATAACCTTCTCATTTCATATATAGTACAACCGTCACATGAGTCACCGTCTAGTACCATAAATGTGCTCCTTTACCATTTTCTTTTTCATAACCTTTATCATTTTAATGTGCATTCTCACAACTACCAATTTGAGTGGGCAAAGGGCATAGACTCAAGAAAGAACTCTTAAACTTGATGTTCATTCATGCTCTCCCCTTGAACATGAGATTTGGGATAGAAGGATGCATGTTCAAAGAAAGACACATTCATGGTGGTGTAAAATATTTTGTTCTTTGAAGAATAACATTTGTACCCTTTTTGAGTTGGAGAGTACTCTAGAAAAATACTCTTATTGACTCTAGGATCAAATTTGCTATGGTGTTAAGGATACACATGAACAAATGCCGTGTAATCAAATACATTGAGTGGTAAATCAGGCAAAGCTGCATGGGTGTGAGGAAAAATTTTTAGAAGAAGTTGACATGAAGATTTAAAATTAAGAGCTTTGGATGGCATGCGATTGGTCAAACTGATAGTTGTGAGAATGACTACCCCCTAGAAATTATTGGTAATATTAGAGGAAAACATAAGTCATCGGGCAACCTCCAAGAGACATCTATTTTTATGCTTTGCCATCCCATTTTGTTGAGTGGTGTCAACACAAGAACTTATGTAGATAATCCCATGATTCTGAAGGTATGTATTGAGACTACTAGTGAAGTATAAGGAAAACCCAAGTTGTCCTTGTATGATCATCAACTAATGTCACAAGCCATTGATGCCCGAAACATTTTTTATTGTTGATGGCCCCCATACATCATTATGGATCAAAGAAAAGGCACTTGAAGTTTTGTATGGAATTTGAGGATATATAGTTTGAGTAAGCTTTGTAATCTGACAAGTTTCACTATGAAAAGATGTATAATTTTTATTAAGAATCAATTTAGGAAACAATTTTGCAAGATACACAAAACTAAGATGAGCAAGATGATAGTGTAACAATATAATCTCACCATCTTTATTGATATTGGAATTGGACACATAATTGAAAATTTCAAATATACTCTAAGATTGGATGCAACTTGCTTGAGAAACTTGGTTTGAGGATCAGTTACATGGGAGGATATATAGCACCATCTTCCCCAATTTCAAGTTCTAAAAAACACACAAGTTTGGATAAAATTTAGTAACTCATTGAAGGTCACGAACCAATTTACTAATGGACAAAAGATTACAATCCCAGTTTGGAACATGGAGGACAAAATTGAGATACAATTCTTTAATAAGATGGATGGAACCTCTTTCAACAATTTTAGAATTTGAACCATCAGTAACGGATGAACGAGCGACCACTACTGGCTTATAATTTTGGAGAAGGATAGCATCTCCTGACATATAATCAAAAGCACTAGTGTTGACTATCCACAGCCTCATGTTTCATATGTTAGCAGTGAAGGTAGTATGCGAATCTGTTTGAGAAGCCAAACCTATCCCAATAATGATACCACTGCCAATTTGACTAAACAATTTTGTAGCAAATCCATCTGCTATTTGCTAAATGGGCTAGGCTCGAGAACAAGAGTCTAGCAAGTCTCTTTATAATGACCTGGTTTATTATAGTAATCACACCGAGGCCTTTCCCATTTTTGATGATCTCCACCATTACTATTAGATGATTTGACAACAAGGGCATATGCATCCAACGTTGATGCGGATTATTCCTTAGATCCCATAATCACTTTCTTTATAATTTTTTCATGCTTAACCTCTGAGAAAGCCTTCCTAAGATTTGGTAGTGGTTTAGTGCCTATGATTCGAACTCAAACATCATCCAACTCCCTGTTAAGTCCTAAGAAAAACTTGAACAACTTTTTTTATTCCACAATCTGCTTGTACATCACTATATCTTCTAGACATGTCCATGAGTGAGTTTCGAATAAGTCAAAGTTATTGCTAATATTGTGTGAGTGTGTTGTAATATGGAGTAACAAATTATTTTCCTTGGTGGAAGTCATGAAGTATTGATTCAACTTGAAACAACTCTGAAGTATTTTCAGAGCTAGAGTAAGTCTCTTTGCTTTCATCCCATATTTCTTTTGCAGTACCAAATAGCAAGAAATTTTTAGCTATGTCGTTGATATTGCTTTCATATTGAATCTCTCTGGTTAATATTTATCTAACCATGGTAGTGATAATTTGTAAGTTGTGAAGAAAGTGATTGGCTACTTAATGAGAACTAAAAATTACATGCTTGTTTATTCAATGCCCATGAACCTCAACTACTGGACTATAATTTTAGATTTACCAATTCATATAATAAAAAGTTCCATTAGGCAATTTTTTATGATGTCAAGTGATGTAATATATTTTAAACATGTGAAGCAAACACGTGATTTCTCTGACCATGCTGGCTGAGTTTGTAGCATACTATATAGCAGCCACACATGTTGTTTGGTTAAGAAATTTATGTTTACCATTTGATGGCTAAATCAATTTATAGGCCCATAGGATTATATTAAAATAGTATTATAATGAGATAATTTTGATTCCTTTTTAAAAACTCGAGGGTTCAAAATGATCCTTTAATATAGTTGTGGATCATTTTGATCATTCATAAAAAGTTAATGGACCATTTTGATCAATTTCACTTTCTTTTAATCATGAATTCAAGATCCGTTATGAGTTTCCTTGCATTCTTGATTCTAGTATGGTTTTATTAACTGTATACACAGATATAAAAGTTATTCTTAAACATTGTCTCCTGTCACACGGTACAATTCATATTAATGGGTCGAGTGAGCTTTTGATGTCAGGAAAATTAGGGGGATAACCCTTATATGAAACTGTTACACCGGTCGATTTGATTCGGACGGAATTATGAAGTTTCCTAATTAAGAGGGAACTATTTAGGAAGGTTCTTAATCAAAGGGGAATTGTTTAGAAAAATTTTTAATTTCATTTGGGAGGAAATTATTTAGGGCAAGAGATCTAATTTAAATTCAAAATCTAAGAGAGAATTATTTATGGAAAATGAGGAATTAAGACGGATTGTTTAGGAAAGTTTTAATTACAATTGGGAGGGAATTAATTATGAAAATAAATCTAATTTGAACTCAAATCTGAGAGAGATTTATATAGGGAAAGGGGGCTGATTTGGGAGGGAATTATGGTAGCCTATTTAAGGCCAACTATGGGGTGATTTCATATAATGTTTGGAGTTTGCTGAAATTAGAATTTCTTAGGTTATTTGGGCTCTGACTGGAAGCTAGGGATTTGGGAGAGCATGATCTTCCTCTCAAATTGAAGATCCAACTATATCTTGCTATTTTCTTTAATACATCTTGTAATAAAAATAGTTTTGGTGTGTTTTTCTTCTTAATTTCTTATTGTCGTTCGCTAATTTCGAGAAAAAGTGCATCCACTTCCTATCAAATTTGTATCAGAGCACGATCTGGGCACCTATGGCGGGAAGAAAGGTAGAAATGTTAGGAGAGATCAGACAATTGAAATCTAATTTTGTAAAGATTTTAAGTTTCGAAGAGCTATTTCAGCCATCCATGAGAAGATCGATGAAAAATTTGCCATCGTGGAGGAGATGATAAAGAAGCTTCTTGAGGGCTGATGCAACCAAAAGCTCCCAAAACAAGTAGGAGACCCTTGATCACGAAAGAGAAACACAAAATAAAAATACAATAACACAAATGACATTTAAACAACTAATACATTGATAATAATAGCATGAAACACTTAAAACAACACCTAAAGAAGCTTGCATTCATTGAGAATAAAGATACAGATGGGGTGGTCACTTGCGGAGAGAAAAAAGAGGTAAGAAGCTGAGACAAAAGAGAGGACAAGCTCGCAAGCTTTCCCAAGAAGAAGAAAGGAATGAAACAAGCTCTCAAGTTTTTTAAGAAAAAACCCTTACATGGAACTGTTAGACCAGTCGATTTAATTGTGAGGAAATTATGAAGTTTCCTAATTGAGAGGGAACTATTTAGGAAGGTTCTTAATCAAAGGGGAATTGTTTAGAAAAAAATTTAATTACATTTGGTAGGGAATTATTTAGGCAAGAGATCTAATTTAAATTCAAAATCTAAGAGGGAATTATTTAGGGAAAAGGAGGAATTAAGGGGGATTGTTTAGAAAAGTTTTAATTACAATTGAGAGGAAATTAATTATGAAAATAAATCTAATTTGAATTCAAATCTGAGAGAGATTTATATAGGGAAAGGAGGCTGATTTGGGAGGAAAAACTATGGGGTGATTTCAAATTATTTTTGGAGCTTGCTGAAATTAGAATTTCTGAGGTTATTTGGGCTCTAGCTAGAAGCTAGGGATTTGGGAGAGCCTGATCTTCCTCTCGAATTGAAGATCCAATTGTATCTTGCTATTTTCTTTAATATATCTTGTAATAAAAATAGTTTTGGTGTGTTTTTCTTCCTAATTTCTTATCGTCGTTCGCTGATTTCGAGAAAAAGTGCATCCACTTCCTATCAGAAACCATCAAACATTTTCTCTTCTAGCGCTGATACTTCTTGATACAACTAATATCAAGGCTGGCTTATGTTAGTTCTGCACCATGATAAAACGATGCAATTATTATATTTAGCCAAAATTGAAAAATGTTTTCACTCCTTGTTACAGGCAAAATTCATGCAGATGTAGTGAGTTTGAGGTCAGTGCAGATAACTGATGGTTCCAAACTAATGATGATAGCTACTCTGGATCAGCACATAGAGGTAATTAAAGTTTACTTTTTCACTGCGCACATTGATTTGTATGAAGTACTTAAAAATTCATTTGTTTAAAGGATATTGATCCCTTTGTTATACGTTTCATTAAGTGTTCATTCCTTTTTTAAAGTCATCTAGTTTAAGATCTAACCATTAAAGTAAACGACCTCCTTGTTGAAGAAGAGAGTTGCAAAAATACATACCATTGAGTTATTTTTAAGACTAATTGGACAATTGGAGTACTTTTCAAGTGATGTAAACTTCACTTGAGATTTTGTGACACTTTCTCATATTCTACTGTCTGCTATATGTCCGTTGATCCGATGGTCAAGGAGCTCTATGGTTCATTTAGTCAAATTCTGTAGAATGAATTTACTTCTTTGGCTTCATGGATTGTGGTGGTAGCATTTTAGGTGTTCTGATTTATTTTGATATTGTCCTGACATTTTAATCATTGGATTTAACCATGCGATGCATTTTTGTCTTTTGGCATATAACATTGAATAGGATGAACCAAGTACAAAAGATGGAGAAGACTATTTAAGTATTGGCGGTTCTGTTACCCCAACTCAAAAAGTTGCCATTGCCATTGCAAGGGCTATGACAATATCTCGACGTAAACGTTGGAAGAAAAATGGTGTTGCAAATTGGTCGGGGAGGGCCTTGAAGGTATGAATTTCTTTTTATTTGTGTATAGGAATGCACGAATGTGGCTTATTGCTAGGATAAAATTGATTTACATATTCTAGATAATCGTTCTAGTGTTTTTTATCCAGATATGGATATATCCACTGCATTACATGCTTAATCCAGACCCATTTAATCAGTGCAAATGTATATTATTAGATGACATTTTGACTAACTAAAGTAGATTATTTCCCATATGCAATGGATTGCCAAGGTAAATGGGCTAGGTTGGGCTATTGGGATTTTCTTGCATGTGTTTTAAGAGAGGGATGAGGGATTGATGTATGTGTGTCGGTATCGAGGGATGATTTGAATCCTATTCAAACTAAAAAAAATAAATTTATCTGTTCTATCATTTTGAATTAAAGAAATTGAACTATTGTTTGTACAACTTATCCTTGAAGGTAGAAATGTCCTTTATTAGAGGGAATAAGTGTCCTTGAGTCCTTCATATGATAATTTAACTTAAATTTAGTATAGATGTACTATAACTATTAAATTTAACCTTTTTCGGAATAATAATGCTTAGTTTTTGCAAGGAGTACAATGGGAAATAAAGCAAATAAACTTCCTTATGATTAAAAGTAAACAACTTTCAATAAGGGGCTATTTGATTTGTTAAAAAGAAAATGCAGTGTAAAATAAATAGTACGAGGTTGTTTGATTGTCTGCAAAGTGAATTCATGGGAACTATTATTTCTGTTTTGCTGGGTGTATGCAGAGTAAACTAAAATTAGTGCATTATGAATAATAAGAGGTCGTTTGGTTGTATATCTATTAGTAAAGTAAAAATATTATAATTTGATCAAATATTTTGAGTACATATCAATAATTATAATTTTATGAGATTTTGAAAATTTTAGACACCATAATAAAAGACATTGCGAGGTGAACTATCATGATTTGCACTTTTTGTCAGACAAGTAGCATCTCAATTGAAAATACATTGATAGACAAATCTATAGCATACCAGTTCTTTCAGTTCAATAAAGCTCAATAGAGATTAGTTAAAATGCACAACTAAATATCCCAAAATATTAAAATTTCAAACCAAAATCTCAACACTCAATAGACTTTACAAAAACTATAACAATGTTTGCATTCAAAAGATGTCTTCTTCGTATATGTGATAGGCCGGTTCACACTAAACCGGCCCAGCCGGCCTTGAGTATAGGAGGCGGAAACAGTCCGCCTCCTTTCATTCGTTCCACCCAAAGGGGTGGGCCCTACTTGTCCATGCTATTTCAAATTGAAAAGGAGTGGGTGGCTAGTGCCTGGGAGGGAAATTAGATTAGGAAAACTTTTGTATTAAAGAGGATGAGATGATTAGGGAGGAGGTTTTGATTGATTGGAATTAGGGTTTCTTGGCGACTTGGGGCTCTAGACTCTCTTGTCTAGAGATTTGGGATAGACAATCCTCCTCTCAAATTGAGGATCCCTTTTATCTTTGCTTTGTTTTTATTTCACTTTGCTTTCTATAAGATTTGCTATCGTTTGATTGTTCTTCCACCATAATTTCTACGTTTTCTCGCTGTTTTTACCAATTATTGTTAGGTTTGCTTGCGAACTCAAGAAGATCCTATAGGATTACTTGCGAACTCAAGTATTTCTATACACAAATAAAAGTTTGAGTTGTTACAAATGATATCAGAGCAACAAACCTGCCGGAAGATGAGAATTAAGTGTCATACAAGATAAAGTGTTATGCCATAGGAGCCATCTCTTGAATCCTGTGTGGGACAAAGTGCTACGTGGCGTGAGTCATCACTTGTACTTGTGGGGGCCAACTCTATAAACCTATCTGTCTCGTGGATGATTTTCGGATAAAGATGCTGACAAGAACGTTAATTACTTAAGTGGGAGAAATTGTGAAACTCCTTAAGTAAAAAGAAGTTAAATTCTTTGACATCGATGTTTCTTTTGGTGTTATTGTTGGAATTTCATTTAAAAAATTCCGCAGTTAAGCATGCTTATCCCAGAGAAATTCTAGCATGGGTGACCTTCTGGGATGTTATACCAACAGGACAAAACCGTGAAACCCTTAGGCTTAAGTGGACAATATCTCGTTAGTTAAGAGTTTAGGCTGTTATACGTTGTTCCATGGTTTTTTCCAATTTTAGATTTTTCCATGTTAAATCCTAGTAAATGCTCTTTCTTGTTTTTTTCGTTGCATGGTTTACTTATCAGCAATAGAGAGAGCAGATGTTGGGCTCAGTTATGTGCATTGGGCAAGGGTTTGGCCAAGAATTTAATCTTTTTAAACTAGGTACATGAACTCTTGTTCCAAACTCTCCAAACCTTAACGTTCTTGGCTGCTGTTTGATTTTTAAAATAAAGCTCAACTATGATGGCTCTGTTGCCCAAAATAAAGCATGTCTTGTTGCTGAAAGCTAAAGCATTAACAAAGGCTGGACTATACAAAAACCATTCGTTTTCTCTTAATTGTGGCATTCATCTTCAGTGGCTGATTACACAATTAGACGTCTAAAATGTTTTTTAAATGGTCCTCTCGACGAGACTATTTATATAGCTCAGCCTCTTGGCTTTCATGTCTGGCAAAGGCCAACACATGTTTGTCTTCTCCAAAAAGCAATTTATGGTGTAAAACTAGCTCCTCGCCAGTTGTACGGCTTAAAACATTGTCTGTTACAGCGTTCTACATGATTTTCATCCATCATTTTTCTATAATGGATTAGCCCGAGTGACATTGTATGTGCCAATTGCACGAGTTTAAATTTGTTTTGTTCTTAGCTTGAGCAGAAAGTCAGAAACATCACTATTAGAGCAACATAATTTAGCTGCTTTTACTATATTTAGGCTTCGTTTGGGATGACTTTTTTAAGCAGTTTTTTAGTATAAAAATTTTAATTTTTGTACTAAAAAGTTTCTTTAAAAAACAGTAAGAAAGCCGTCCCAAACGAAGCCTTAATTATGATTATGATTGACGTAAAGCAAAGCATATTTTATTGCTTCTGTTGTTTTGGGTACGTCATACAATAATCTCCTTTTTTATTTCGACCCTCTGGTTAGCAGTTAAAAGTGCATTTTGCATTCATGATTGACTATAACATATTAAACTTGCAGGCTTTGCCTGATGATGTCTGGGATTGTGCACCGTTTTTAATAAAGATTGAATTCAGCTCCAATTATATTGAAGAATTGCCGAGTAAAATTGGTACTTTGAAGTCCTTGAATGTATGTTTCTTATAATACATTGTTTTATGTTTTTTTTTTTAATCTGAACATTCCCTTTGAAAATATGATTAGCTTTGGAGCTTTAGCCTTACTAAATGTTAAATATGGAGCCTTTTATGCCTTAATTGTGTAGAAGCTGTACCTGAATGATAATCATTTATGCGATGAGAAGTTTAGCTGGGATGGCCTTTCACAGTTGAAGTCTTTAACAGTACTATCTTTAAACAAAAACAGGTAAGTATTTTTTCTGATATTTTAATCTCTTTCAACACTTGAAAAGTTGGCCAAGTTGATTTTATGTTGACCATGAGACTGGGACAAAGAAGGATATTTTATAGGTTAGTTAGCTGAGGTGCTTGCAAGTAACTGATTAAAAATGTTATGAATTGCAACTTGTCCTGATAATATAGTTTTTAATAAGTTCAGCTTGTGCAGTTTGGTTCTAGTTTTTAGCATGCGTCGTTAATTTCGCTACTAAGTTCACTTCAATTTTTTCTCCTAGTTGTTTGCTTGCTACCTGGGTTAATTTGTGGTGCAAACTGAAAGGAAAGCCTTGAAAAGATATGGGGTTACAGAGAAATGACTTTTATCGGGGTTGGGGTTGAACTTTTTTTTTTTGGTACATTTAAGGAATTCACACACATATTACACACGCAAGATTCGAATTTAAGATTTCTTAATTAGTAGCCAATGCTCTTAACTAGTGGTGTAAATGAGTCAAGTCGAGTCAAGTTTTGGCACAATTGAGCTCAGCTCATCATGCTGAAAGTGAGCTCGACCTCGAGCTCGAGCTGGCTCCATTATAAATGAGTTTGAACTGCTTGTTCAGCCTTCAACGTTGTCCGATTCATCTTCCTAAAAGCCTCCGACCGTACGACGCGGTCCTGTCCGGTCCAGTCTTTTTTAAAACTGCAGTGGGAGGAGAGAGAGAGATAGATAATGAGCCTTTTTTTGAGTTTGTCAGCACGTTTATTATAGAGAGAGATTGAACATTTATTATTCAGGGTTGAGAGAGAGAGAGAGAGAGAGAGAGAGAGAGAGAGAGAGAGAGAGAGAGAGAGAGAGAGAGAGAGAGAGAGATGGGCAGACCGTTGAGATACGCGCAGGATTTATGAGTTCTTGAAACACACGTTGGGATTCTAAATTTGCAGCCGGACTTTAGAACACAGCGGGAATTCAAAATATAGGGAGACATTTATCATTAATTTTATTAAATTATTTAAATTTAATAATTTCGAGCTGGCTTGCGAGCTCACGAGCCAAGCCTCAGCTAGCTCGAGCTTGTCTACTAAACGAGCTCGACTCGTTTATGGGTCAAGCTAGCTCGCAAGCCGGTTCGGCTCACTTGCACCCCTATTCTCAACAAACATACCAAAAATAATTGCATGATGGGTTGAGTTTATTTGCTTCACACTTGTTTTCCTCCGGAATTTCAATGAGCAAGCTTTAAGCTTTTTCCATTTTTTGCATGTCTACATCGGGTGGTGGGAACAGTTCATAATGCAATAATGGTTCAACTGTCGGTTATACCCAATAACTTTAATAAAGTGGTGTAGATTTACTTGCACCTTTGGATGGATTTTGAACCTGCAAATCAATCTATTAATCATTCGCCCCTCTTTATGGCATGTTTCCATGTTACGAAGAGGTTCCACTGTAGTTACTTTGGGAATACTTGAGGAAATGGTTGCTTTAATTGACCTATTGGAAGTTTGGAGAAATTATCTTGTACGGAGTCCGAATAGAAAGAACCGTCCGGACATGTGAGTGTACACATTGTATACATATTTGTACACAATGTGTATCAATTTAGTGTACATATTATTTGTACACAGTGTGTACACTCATAATCCGGATGGTTCATACACACTGAGTATACACTCATAGTCCGGATGATTCTTCCCATTTAGACTAAGCACAAAATAATTTCTCTCGAAGTTGGTATGTTAATAATTCATAGTTTAATATTGAGTTATGCTTCGTTTGGAATTGCTTTCTAAAGCAATTTTTTTAGTACAAAATTTTTTTCATCTACAAATTTTATGTATTAAAAAATTGTTTCAAAATTTTGTACTAAAAATCTACTTTAGAAAGTAGGAAAAAACTATCGTAAACGAAATCTTAATCCATATGCTCATGAGATGCATATATTTCTTATGCTTCTAACATGGTATACTTAGGCTTTGTTTCTGATTCGGCTCAACGTAGTTTAAATACAAAGAATGAGCATCTCTGTGCATCAGGCTCGCGCCAATGCAGAGTCTTGTTCATGTGCCCCTGGCCTCCATGAACTATTTGCCAGATTGACTTTATTTAATATTAAATACAAGCCTTATATCTAAATCAAACTTCTAGCATGAGAATTAGGCTTTATTTGGTACGACTTTCTTATTGCTTCTGAAAGAATTTTTTACTAAAAAATTGATTTAAAAAATAATAAGAAAGATGTCCTATACGAAGCTTTAATTCCTTTAGAGGGTCAGTAATTGGAACATATGGAAACTGTTTTGGAGAACATTTTTGCTACTTTCTGGATCTTATCTCATAGCTATGAAGTTGAAATGCTCATTCTTATACATCGCAGCTTATTAGTACTTTACTTTTTTGTGCTTTAAAATTTTATCTTATTGGTAGCTTGTTTGATTGTATTGTGAGATTTTTGTATTCAAGAAAAGCTCAAAATAGTCTCCCGTGTCACACGAACTGGCCTGTTAATCTTTAAGATAAAAGGCTATATTAGTAAATGCATCAAATCATAGAAAGAACTTCAACTATAAGATATAAATGTAATCACCAACGTCGACTTTAAATATTTTAGCATTGGCTTGTTAATCTTTAAGTTTTGTCTCCTTTAGTGCGGTATCTGTAATAATGTATTTTATTTAAATCATAAATTTAATTTAATCATCATTTTACTCTTAGTTTACTAATTTTTAATCTGACTATTTCTAAATTATCTATGTTAATTCAATTTTCGGACCAAGTCAAGCCAATTGAGTCTAACCAAGCTCAGATTGAATTCAAATCGAGCATATGATAGCTCAACTGATTCAGCTTAACCAATTTAATCTTTTCAAAAAAGGAAATTTTATCCAACGGTTAAGATTATCTCAAAAATACCAAACCTATCTCATTGCTTCCATGTATTTGTTAACAGACCTCCGTGCACTACTCAATTAACTCAGTACAGTTTTTGGCTCGTCTTCCTCTGTGCATTAACCAACTCCAGCACTGTAGCAATTTGGACCATCTGATCTTTTTTACACATCTTCACTGTAGGATATTAATATGAATGTCTAATAGTTTAATATAAATACATTGTAATTAAAAGGGTAATACAATATTGGGCTTTAGCAAATATTGTAGCAATGCTTCTTATTCTTTCTTTCCCTTGTGCTGTCTAACTTGCAGGTCCAAAACCTTATCATGGTATCAGAGCGCCAGGATCTCTAATACCTCTCCCTCTGTCTGCTATCATGGCCAGCAATGAATCTTCCTCTATGACATCCACAGTGTCGTCTCAGTCATCTGTTGAAGTGCCCATTCCAGCTCAGTTAAAGTTACTGATGTCCAATGTTAAGACCGTGCTCAATGTGCAGTTGAATGCGGACAACCATCCAATATGGCGCTCTTAGATCTATAAACTTTTTTGCTGCAAATGGATTTATCAGATATTTAGATGGTACAACTCCAAAACCCCAAAGCAAGTCTTGCTTTCCAATAACTCAGTAGCCGTTAACAATGCATATAATACTTGGATGCTTGTTGATCAAAATCTTGCTTTTTCCCTCTTTTCCACTATTTCCCCTTCGATTCTTCCCTATATTCTTAATCTTGAAACCTACAAGGATATATGGAACACTTTGGATCGTCGTCTATAGTCTACAAATAGATCTTGAATCCTACAACTCAAAAATGAACTTCAACAACTTCGAATGAGAGATAAAATTATGATGCAATATCTCTCTGAAATCAAGCAATGGGTAGATGCTATTCATGCTGTTGGTTCTACCATAGAACCAGAGGATATAATCCTCTATACTTTAAATGGACTTCCTTAATCTTATAATGCAGTCAAAACTGTAATTCACATCAAATTACATCCTATCAGTTTGGATGATCTGTACGCCTTGCTTTGTAGTGAAGAAGCAAACATCATCGCTAATCAAGGCACCGATCACAACCCTTCCACTCAGACGAATTCTTCCTTCACGCGCGCTGCTTTCCGTGGTCGTGCTAGAGGACATTTTTGTGGGCGGTTTACAATTGCATGTGGAAGCCGTGTCTTTCTCAATTCACCAATGTTAGGGGGAGGACGATGTCCATTCCCATCTATAGAATGTCAAATCTGCTCCAAACCAGGACACTCCACTGCTGCTTATTGGCACAAGACAAATCTCTTTTATCAACTCCCTCAACCGCAAGCTTTTCTAGCTCATGAAGATCATACCACTGCAAATTGGTTTTTGGATTATGGGGCACCCAATCACCTTACTTCAGATGCTTCACAATTGTAGTAATCTCAACAATATGCTGGAAATTTGCTAAGTGCAGGCGGGAAATGGTCACCAACTACCCATTGCTCATTTCGGACAAGGAATTCTACCCACACCATCTAGTAAGCTTCTTTTATCACACATTCTTCATTTGTTGCACATGACCCATATCTCCTATCCGTGCATCATCTAACTCATGACAATCTTTGTTATATCTTATTTCATGCTAATGGTTTCATCATTAAGGACACCAAGACGCATCAGGCTCTGCTTTAGAGGTCCAACCATCAAGGACTATACCCTATTAAGCTTCCAGCTGCATCTACTTCACCACAATCTTCTAACATTCCTACTGTATTTCTCTGCTTGTTCGTTAGTTCCACCTCCTGGCACCAAAGGCTTGGACATCCGTTAGCAACCATCCAAAATTTGTTGTACTTTTCTTGTCCTTACAACAAATCTATTTCTCTTTGTGATTCTGGTGTTTGTTCAAAGAGCCATAAGCTCTCTTTTTCTATAGCTATACCTAGAACTTCAAATTGTCTTGAATTAGTCCACACATATGTATGAGATCCTTTCCCAATTTTGTCTGCTCAAAACTTTAAGTATTATATAGTGTTTATTGACGAATTTACAAGATATTGTTGGGTGTACCCCTTGAAACTCAAATATGATGCTTTAACTACTTTTTTGTAATTTAAATTATTTGTGGAAAAATAATTTCAAACTCTTATTAAAATGCTTCAATCTGATCGGGGTGGCGAATTTCTTAATCAACAATTCCAAATGAAGTTACAATTGATTGGAATTGTTCATCACCTCACATGTCCTTAGACACCTCAACAAAACAGTGAGGCAGAAGAGACAATGCACACTCTCTTATTTGAAGATAATTTGCCTCATCAATACTGTGTTGATACATTGCTCACTGCAGCTTACCTAATCAACAGGTTACCCTCCACCTCCATCAAAAACCTTTCTCCTTATCATAAACTCTACAATCATCCACCCAGATATGAGCATCTTCAAGTCAATGGGTGCCTATGTTACCCATGGATTCCCCCAGTAAGTCATCACAAACTACAACCACACTCCCTTCCTTGTGTATTCCTCGGTTATACCACTCACTAAAAAGGCCACAAATGTCTCGATCCAATCACTAACATCATACATATATTTTGTCACGTTCAATTCTTTGAACACATCTTTCCATTCAAACATTCAAATCTGAACTAACCATCCTCCCCTCAAACTATGTCTTCTCCTCCGCTATCCAACACGATCTCTCCACTGACGCTGGTACCAACTCCACAAATTCATCAACCTACATTCTACTCCCATCCAGATACTTCCACTCAACATTCTGCCACCATATCTGATACACTCTCTGTTCCATCCAATTCTTCAACTCAACCTTCCAATAATGAGGTTTCTACTTCATCTGAACACTTCCTTACCCCACCTCCACCTATGTCTCAGCCTTAAATCACTCGCCACCCCATGGTAACCCGACAACAAACAGGCCATCTAAAACCAAAACCAATTTTTGACTTACATAACACCATTGTGCCTTTATCCCCCACCTCCTCCACTGAAGCCAATAAGCATCCAAGCTGGAGAGCTGACATGTCCTCTAAATTTCAGGCCTTAATACAACAGGGGTACGTGACCTCTTTTACTTGCGCATCCTTCTCAAAATCTACTTGGCTGCAATTGCTTGTACAAATCAAAATTTATTCCGGATGGTACATTATCACGTCACAAAACTAGACTTGTGGCCCACAATTTTAAACAAGAGTTTGGTATTGATTATACCGATACATTCAATCGAGTGACAAAATTTCCTACAATTAGGCTCTTATTAATTACCGCTACTTCATTTCAATATTGGCCCATTTTGCATCTAGATGTCTCCAATGCCTTTCTCCACGATACACTTGATGAACAAGTCTTTATGAAGCAACCACCCAGATTTCATGACCCCCAATTCACGAACCATGTTTGTCGTCTACATAAAGCCATTTACGGCCTAAAACAATCCCTCGCCAATGGTTTTCTACCTTTCCACTCATCTACTAAAGTATGGGTTCAGTCAAAGCAAAGTAGATCCTCTTTATTCCTTTTTCATAAGGAACATGCTACACTTTATCTTTTGGCTTATGTAGATGATTTGTTGCTCACTGGCAACAACAAAACAATCATTGACCAGCTACTTCATAACCTGCATTTGGCATTCCGTATACGCAATCTTGGTTCGGTTTTGTACATTTTGGGTGTTCACATTACATCTCATTCTACTGGTCTCCTGCTATGTTAGTCTCGTTACATTACAGACTTACTCAACAAAGCGAAAATGCTTCACTGTAAGCCCACTTCAAGTCCACTGTCGTCCAAGCCTCAAGTTCTTGGGACATATTTCTCCATGTTTCCACAAGCCGAACTCTACAAGCAACTTGTCGGTTCTCTATAATATATCACAATTACACGACTGGACGTGGCATTTGTTGTAAATTATTTATGTCAGCAACTGCATAAACCTTATCTACTTCATTTTTAACATCTCAAAAGGGTTTTACGATACTTGCGGGGCACCATAGAGTATGCTTTCCCGATCACAATAACTACCTTAACTCTTCATGCCTATGCTGATTCTGATTGGGCAACTAATCCACAAGATTGCTGCTCAATTTCCGGTTTCTGCACATTCGTTGGCGATAATATTCTCTCGTGGTCTGTTAAAAAGAAACCAAGCACATTTAAAAGGGTAATACAATATTGAGTTTTATCAAATACTGTAGCCATACTTCTTCTTCTATCTTTCCCTTGCACTGTCTAACTTGCAGGTCCAAATCTTATTGCTATTATCCTGGAGAAATTATTAAGTGTGGAATATGAATGTAAATTTTCATCTGAATTCTAATAAAATGAAATCACATAGCTTTCATATATCATTTGTATAACTATAACTTGTACATAGAATTTATATATATTTTTTATACACATATTATATATAAATTATAAGTCTTGATGTCTTGGCAAATTTTCTGTGCGGACGTCGAATATAGTTTAGAGATCAATCAGAATATACCACATCGTTCATTACTTGATACTGTGGCTTGGTACTACACTCATAGTGCTGATATGACGCATTTTGATTACTCTGAAGACCATAAACTGCCTTAGGCGTCCAGGTAGAATAAATTCTCCTTCGCCCAGGATCTTTATCTTTGTGATTTGGAGCAGCTTGAGCGTGACCTGGGACGTTCAGACAAATCGAGCGTGCCTCATTTCCTCCGGTTTCCAGAGAAAAAAGGAGCTAGTGGGAGAGAGGGAAGGACTCGAGGACCTCTCGTGCATGCGCCTGGAAGAAACGGAATGGCTATGGCTCTCATTTTCTACAAAGAAAAAAGAGTGTTGACGGCTTCCTGTGTGCAACCTGGGCGAGAGCGAAGAGAGCTATGGCGAGAACTGAGAGAGCTATAGCGAGAACTGAGAGAGCTATAAGCGTGTCTGGGGCTGAATCGAACGATGGAAACTGACCTGAGCCCGTTCGGATGTGCGGCCAACATCAAAGAACAGCTAATGGGTTTCTCGCGTGCGAGCTGGCTGAGCCGACTTCCCAGGGGTTGAGTTCCTGGACTTCCTGTGTGCGACAAGGGAGGAGACCAAACAACTTTGTTCGACTCTTCCAAACCGAGAGAAAAGGAGCAGCTGTAACTTCCATCCTCTACACTCAAGAGAAGGCAAGGAGCTTCTCTACCCTTTCCTATCAACTCTGGCCAATTGGCGGCGGTGGCGACAACCCAAACAGTCTGAGCATCTGCTGATTTCATATGTCAGTTTCTTTTGTCTCTACCAGACGATGGAACTACGGCCGGCTGCCATCGGAAGCTAGCTACGGTGAGGCATATCTCCCAAACTTAGAAAGCTCTAGGTCTGTAGGCCATTGGGTGTGTGTATGACACTCTCAAGCTCCTTGGTCCTTATAGAAGCTTTATTATGTGCTCTCAAAGCCCTCCATTTACCGGCTATCATTTTCGCAAACCCTTAGAAATTTGGTGATTACCAACGAGTTACTTACTTTTGAGAGCCTAAAAAGGATAACAATGAGTGTTGGGTAGTTGGATTATTGTCCAACGATCTCCAAATACATGAAATACATTTATGTTGCACCCAAACCCTTTACCTACAACGAGCCCTAGGTTTTTGTAGTCATTGAATCCAAATCATGTTGTGTATTGCTTAGGATTTAGATTGTACCAAAATTAATTTAAAAAAAATGTTGTAGGCCTCTTTATGCTTAGATTTATGTC
Organism: Dendrobium huoshanense; assembly: GCA_016618105.1. Classification (NCBI taxonomy): domain Eukaryota; kingdom Viridiplantae; phylum Streptophyta; class Magnoliopsida; order Asparagales; family Orchidaceae; genus Dendrobium; species Dendrobium huoshanense. The sequence continues at coordinate 51,027,244 of CM028360.1, read as the reverse complement.
ATTTTTATTAAAGAGGTTTCACCACATTTACCAATTCCAGTTACTATCTGCACCACTCTGCAATGCAGCCGACTTCTGCAAGTGCTCAGGAATCACATGATTCCTCTGGTAACTTGATTTAATCTCCGCCGTAGCTTTTTAACAAACTTTTGGCATTTCTGTAATTTCATTTTCCCTGCTTTTATATATATATATAACTGCAATCTACTAAATTATTATTACAATGTATTAATTGTAGTTGCTTCTGTTCCGCTACTTTTCTTCTTCATCTATTTCTCTACTGCTGCTGTTGCTGTATTTATTAAGCTTGACTTATTTTATCATGGCTTAGAGCCCAATGGACTCTCCTCAACATTCCTCTACAAATACAACACCTACCTCACAAATCGTATCCGCTGGACCCACCGTCCCGCTCTCCTTGAAGTTCCTGGTTTCAAATATTAAAAATGTTGTGCATATTCAACTTGTTGTCGACAGCTAACCAGTTTGCGCACACAGGTTTAAAAACTTTTCCTCGACAATGGTTTTGCTGGCTTTCTCGATGGCACAACTATCTGCCCACCTCAGCACATTCTCCCTCAACCTATGGTCAGTCCACCATTAACCCACTCCATTCTTAGTGGCTTCTTTTTTATCAGAATCTTTGGGTTGCCCTATATTCCACGATTTCACCCTCTCTTCTACCATACATCATCAACTTAACCTCATATCATTCTATTTGGGCTACACTCGAGCGGCGCCTCTTCTTGACCGATCGATGAGGGTTATTCAGTTAAAAAATGAACTTCACACATTAACTATGCGAAACCAGTCAATGAATGAATACTTGTCTACAATTAAACGCTTAGTTGACAGCATTGCCGCCGCTGGTGGAGTCATCGACACTAAAGATATCATTTTATACATATTGAATGGACTCCTAGCAAATTATCAAGCGTTTAAGATCACCATTCTCACTAAGCTTAGTACAGTCTCCCTTAATGACCTCTACTCATTGTTATGCAGCGAAGAAGTCAACGTTGCCACTGATGTCGCCAAATAACTTACCCTATTTGACTCCTTTGCTTAATATGATTCCCAATCTGCATTGGCTTTTACCAGAGGTCGTGGATGAGGTCGACAATTTCCTCTGTTCTGCGGTCGCTACTCTCCAGTTGTTGCTATGACTTATACCTCGTTTTGGGGTGGTAAATCCCCCCCCCCCACAAATGATTGTCAAATTTGTGGTAAAAGAGGCCATTCCGCATTCTCGTGCTATCATCAAACAAATCTCCAATACACTTCAGCTCAGCCTTCTGCATTTCTAGCTAACTCCTCGTCATCACAGTCTTCCCCATGGTAACTCGACAGTGGTGCAACAACGCATTTCACCCTCGAACTCCATTCCCTCCAGAATCCAACAACCTACCAGGGGCTGATCAAGTCGTCATCAGCAATGGGACTGCTCTTCCCATAGCACATTCTGAAAAAGGCCTATTACCCACCCCCAACCGTATGCTTTCCTTATCATATCTTCTTCATGTTCCACACTTATCTTACAACCTGTTATCCATTTCTAAACTTGCATCTGACAAAAAATGCTATATTATATTTGATTCTTTTGGTTATGTTATCAAGGACCAGAAGACACATCAACTTCTTCAACAAGGTCCCTACCTTAATGGTCTCTACCCCATCTCGCCAACAAATCAGTCTCCTTTAACTCATGCCTTTCTTCATTATGTCCACCTCATCTCATACTTGGCATCGTCGTCTGGATCATACCAATTCAACTGTCATGGATGTTATCTCTAACACTGTTGTGACCAGGTCCCAAGTCCTGGATGAGAAAAGTGGAGGGTTGTGGTAGGTAATCAACAATCAGCATAAAACTTGTCGAATAATCATAACATGAATCCTTTAAAAACATTGTGTTAATGCTAGGGCGTCCCCTAGAAGCGACATGCTGTATGGCCTGAATACAGCGAAAAGTGTATAAGTGCCGCTGCATTGGCGCCCTGGTGCAGTGTTAAATAGGCAAGGGTTCCCACATCAAGGATGGATGTGGACAAAGAAGCTAGTCCATAAATAATCGTTCTCGGCCAGATCCAGATGTAGGTTCTCCTCCATCTCCTCTAGCTCTCCCTCATCTCCCTCAGTTTCCTCGTTATCACAGACGGTGAGAACTTAAAGATTTTGGTCCCTACACCTATGCCTTGGCGTATACTTCTTATCACACCTGAAACACAACCCCTTTTGCCCTCTTCTCCCGCATCTCATTCTCTGTCAGCCTCTTAAAGTTTTTCCCACTCCTTCCTCCTACTATCTTCTCCTTGGTGGTCTCCTGAATTCCTCCTGTTGTAGGATCCTTGGGTACTAAATGAGTGGTCTTCATCTTGTAAGTACCTCCTGAGCTGCTACTCCTGGTTTCCTTCTCTAGATTTCTCTGATTTTCAACTAGCTGTGGCAACTTCATGGCCTCCCCCAGTCATGAGGCATCAGAACTTTTACTGTCGCTCTGATCTCTACCTTCAGCCCCTTCTTGAAGTTCCCCTCTAATACAGTATATGATAATTGCTCCACCCTATTGACCAGATGCTCAAATCGTTCACTGTAGTCTGCTACTGATCCTCCCTGCACCAGAGCAGAGAGCTGCTTATAGAAATTCCCTCCCTGGTCGGTTTAGAAACGTTCAATTATGCAATCCTTGAATTCCCCCTAGCTCCTGATGGGTCTCCTTTGCTCTCCATTGGTACCATGACAGCGCCTTCCCCTCCAAACATAAGCCTGCTGCTGTCAGCTTCTCCTCCTCCGTTAGCCTATTGACGGTGAAGTACCTCTTCACCTTATAAATTCACCCAAACGCATCCTCCCTTTCAAATATGGGCATCTTCAGCTTCCTCACCTTCCGATCTCCCCCATTTCCCCTTATTCTTCCATAACTTCCCCTCTCTCAAGTGCTTGGCCATTCCCACGTATCCTGATCTTCCCTTGCCCTGTCATAACTCAATGCCCTTTTTGAAATCCTTTCTCATTCATTCAAATTCAACACCTCAACGGCCATAATACCCCTCCCGGCATTCCCAATCAACATCCCTTTGCTCTCCCCCAAATACCCATACCTTTCCCCATACCTACCTACTCTATCCTCCGTCTGGAAAGGCTCCAGATATGTTTTTCTTCTTTCTCCCTCAACGATCTCCACCACTCTTCCTCTCTACGAACTTTAGAATTCGTGTTCTTCTCTTATAACCCTTTTGCCACTAAAGCCACTGTTTGGTTGTGGATTTCTAACATTTTCTTCATCATGTCCTGGAGATAAGCTATTTGTCCTTCCATGGAGGAAATCCTGTCCTCTATCGTTGTTTTGATTTGGTTCATCTCACCTTCAAGTCTTTCTTTCAGCGCATCCACTTTCTTGGCCACCATATCTATCCAGATTTTTGTATATTCAAAAAATTTGGATTTGGATTGCAAAAACAACAACTTTCTCCTTCATTAGCCAAAATTTAGCCGCTGAAATTTGCCAAAATCAGCCCACCAACGGTCCCAAGACTTGCTATGATACAAATTTGATATGAAATACTTGAGTTCGCAAGCAACCCTAATGATAAATTGGTAAAAACAGTGAGAAAATGCGAAAACATGGATGAAATCAATCCAAAATGATAGATTATAATATTGGAATCAACGCAACACAAAATACAAACTAAGATACAATTGATCCTCAATTCGAGATGAGGTTCCTTCTCACCCAATCTCTAGATGATGAATTTAAAGCCCGAGACGCCAAGGAAAACTCCAAGAGAACAACTCAAATCATGCATGTCCTAACCCTAGCCTCTTCTTCTCTTTTAATACATATCTTCCTAATAAAACCCAATAAAAGATTTCCTAAAATAAACCAATATTCAAATATTTTCCCTATGCAATTACCGCCCCCTTACCTTTGATGGGGGCAAACTAGAAAGAAAAGCCAGATAAGGAGAACAATGGGCAACACAAAACCAAATTCGATTCAAATAGTAGCAATCATCCAAAAAACTCAAAAAAGATGTACAAAATGAGAATTGAAATCAAACGAAACAAAAGAAAAATAAAAAAACGCTATCCTCAGAACAACCGACAGAACGGTTTCCTCACATGCATCGAAATGTAGGTAAAGTAAAGTATGTGCTTAGGGCTAGCAAACCGATAATCCACCACAACAAGAAGGTCCAAACGTCCAACCAGACTCCTCCGGCAAATGCTACTAAATCAGCCAACATACACTTCCAAAGCTCAAGAAGAAAGATACAAATGGAGTGGAACTTGCGTAGAGAAGAAGAGGTAAGAAGCCCAGACGAAGTAGAGAAGAGAAAAAAGTGTAACATGTTCTCAAGCTTTTCCAACAAGAAGAGAAAACCCTCAGGTTTTAGAGACTTTGATCAACAATATTCAACAACGTTTTCCTTCTAAAACAGCTTATATATATAGGCAAGAGAGGGGAACCAAACAGCCATAGCACCTCCAACTAAACTAGTTAGATTTAGAGAAATGAAAGGCCAACAACCACATTACATCAGCCCCCATACGATACAGGAAACAGAAAGAGAAGCCACGGGAACCAAGCAGCCAGTCATAGGAACCAAAGGGGCAAGGCACGGGAAAATCAGCCATCATATGAAACTGAGAAGACAAAGGGGAGGAGAAGAGGCAAGTCCACTCCAAATTGAATCCATGAATTAATAGCATACCTTTTTGAATTAATGAGCTAGGAAGTGCAATAAATCTTCTAATTAATGAACTAAACTTCAGCTCAACATTAATGAGCTAGCACTTTTGAAAATATAACTCAACACCAAAGCAACCACCATCTCCCAATATCAACACGAGCTCAAAAATGAGAACCATAAGCCCAACCCGAGAACCAGCAGCAGCCCAAGGGACCCAAACATGCTAGAAAACTAAGGTTTACCAAGCCCAAGCACAACCTACCATGATCATTGGATGCCTTCCATCATTGGATAGCTTAAAAAACATAAAACTAAATTAAAAAAAAAAAACTAATGTTCAATGTTTGATAATAAAAATACAAAAATTATGAATGCATCACCCTCTCTCTTTGCCGCACTAGGGGGGCCCACACGTTTGGGCAGCATTTAAAGGAGGCGGCTTAGCCTGCCTCCTATAGGTTTGAACCGGCCTAACCTAGGCCAGTTTAGACGATTCTGGCCAAACCGTAACAAACTTGAAGTGAAATCACTAGTGGATTAAAAGTTTTTTTTTTTCTATCCCATAACTAAAACACAACAATCTATCATAGTGTGACAAGCTATACAAGTTAGCATATACTTAGATGCACAACCTCTAGGCATATTAGGATTAAGATTTTTTTTTCTACGCATATACTTGATTGATTGGTGTGATAATTATTGAAGTGTCTGCGTTGTGAGAATTTACCTTTAAGTTCCAGGATAGAAATATACATGCTTTTTCATGCAGTCAGTTATGCCCAAAAGGGGACGAACAATTAAATTATTATTATTATTATCTACTTTGCCGCCTTCTTTAGCCGATCTCACATAGTGGGGCAAAGACTTGATGCTGTTGTTTGTTGTTGTATCTAATAAAGTTTATTTGGAGATGCTGCTTAAAAGTCCCAAAGAGGTATGACTAATAGGATAGAAGTTGGCTTAACAGCTATCCTTAATTTTGGTGGCCATTGTTTTGCTATGTTTTGTTGCACTAGGAATGTTTAGAAGTCTAATAAATTTGGATAGTTCAGTTTATGATTTTAGTTACGTATGTTTACGTGATTTTCACCTCTGATAATTTATTTATATTATAGTTTTTAATAGATTTCAATTTTATTTTTTTCAACAGATTAACTACTTTGTCGCCTTCTTTGGGTGAATTGACCTCTCTGAGTGAACTCTATATTTCAATGAACGAGATAACATGCTTACCAGATGAATTAGGATGTCTTAATCGACTTCAGATTCTTAGAGCACGAAGCAATAGGTAGCATTTTATGCCTAGCTACTGTGCTTTATAATAACCATACATTTTTGTCTTGATATACTGAACTTGATCTTCTCTAAATATATACTGCATATCTCACAAATGGAAAATAGGATATCTTTTCATTGTATATGATTTTAATGCTGTGAAATTAATAATAGTAAAATCATTTTTCTGACAAGGCCGATTGGCTTGCTTTGTAGGTAGGTTACAATCTCTTTAGTTGACTTATTCTTTTGACTGGCAGGATAAGCTCGGTGCCTGCTAGCATTGGAAATTGTTCCTTGCTTGATGAGGTGCTTGCTCCTTTCATGTTGTTTTTTCCTTCTATGAGGTGTATTTAATACAATCAAGCAGCTATAATGTGTGTCTTAGCTACTATGAGCTTTTCTCTAATTATACAGGTAGATTTATCAGCTAATATTTTGACCGAATTACCAGAAACATTTGGACAATTACGAAATCTGAAGGTATTCTTCTTTACAGCTGCACCTAGCATATTTTTCTGTAAGCAGAACATGAAGTTTTTCTGTAGAAAATTTAGTATGGTTCTTTTTAATCAAGTATGTAATAAAAATTATGTAACTTAAATGTAAAATAATGCATGGTTCTTTTTAAATAATGTATTGTATTATGCAATATTCCTTTTTTTGACCTCAGTACAAGGTTCATTCTTGACAAATATGATCTAGATTAACTTTTAAGAAATTTACCTTAAAAAGTGGCTAAACTAGTGGACCCAATTTAATAGTTGAAAACTTTGCTCCAATTAATGCTAACATATATGGTTGCAAACGAACCGAGTTGAGATGAGTAGGCGTGTGTTCATATTTGAGCTCGTGTATTATAGGTTGTTCAAGCTCGTTTTTGAGTTTGATTCAAACTTTTTTGTATGTGTTCAAACTTGTTTCATTTAAAATGGTAAATATTCTTGTTTGATTTGTGTTTTGTTCTTGTTCAGTTCATTTCGTACTTATTGAGCTTTATCAAGCTATTATTGAGCTTTATTTTTTATATGTTCATTAGCTTAACAAGCGAGCCTTATCAATCCTACTAAGAAACAACTACTTGGAGCTTATTAACGAACATATCTAATGAGTATTTTTCAGATGCCAAAAAAGCTCATTCACAAATATCTAGCAAGTATTCTCGAGCTACCAAATCAGACCATTCATGAACAAGTGAGCTCAGGAAATGAGTGTTCTAATAAACAAGTTTGTTCATGAATATTTAAAACAAACAATCTTACAAACATGAACAAATATTTTTTGATCATTAACAAATTTATTCTATTGGAATAATATAACATAAAAATAAAATTATTTTTTTAATAAAATAAGAATAATCTATTATAATAAAACTTAAAATTAAATTAAAATGCATCAAATAAAGATTTACAACAAGATTTAATCGATTCTTAACGATTTAGAAGCTTTGTATTAAGTATTAATCGAGTTTTGAATGAGTTTTTTTACGAACTTTAATTAATATTGTTCATGAACATATATAAGCCAAACATATAGTTGTTCAAACTTGTTTATTTAACCATTGAGTATTTTAAAAATTATTTAAACCTATTTGACTTAAACAAACAATCATGAACAAATTGTATTCGAGTCGAGTTACGAGTAGCTTGTTAAATGTTCGGATCTGTAGCCCTACTAACGTATGCATTTTGTTTAGACCTAATTCGACACAGTTATTCTTATACTAAAATTGTATTTAGAATTCTTCATCAAACATAATCAGATGATTAGATAGTCATATGGTTTCTTTGGAGCTTGGGCCTTTGGATCAAGACCTATTTCAGCCGATTAAGTTAAAATGCAGTTTTTTCATTTATGAGAGAGAGTCTTTTAGATACATAGAGACACACATATACATACATATGCTTATAGGTAAGATCAATATGTTATTTGAATACTCTCAACCATGCCTCCGTTGATGAAGCATCTTCTACGACATCTCCAGAGATTCTTATTGGTGTGTTTGTTCCAACAACAATCTCTTAAGCGCACTGGTTCTCTCAACAACTCCTTTAGCACAGGAGGTTTTCTCAACAGAAACCTCCTCAACCCCAAAAAGACGATCATTATTCATCTTGCTCATTTGAGGACCCTAATCCTGATGACCTTCTTCCACATGTTTTTTTTTTTTTTTGGGACATTTAGATCATTTAAGGCAAATTCACACACATAATGCGTACACAAAGACTCGAACTCGAGACCTCTTAGTTGAAAAAGTTACAAACAATAACACAATTATAGAAGTGCAGAAGATTAAGTTTAGAAATGAAACACAAGCCTCACATATATAAGCATTAATGATAAAATCTCAACCACATCAAAGATCCATGTAGTTTATAGAGCTACACTAGATCAAATCCAGTCAATCAGGCCTAATTGAGTCTTTCAGAACTTCTATTCTTCTGTCCTTTTCTCTTCTTGGAAGAAACAATAGAACTGGGGAATGGATATATACTTATATTTGTCTGGGTCTAATTAATCAAGCCACACAAAAACTTGAACTGCTTTTATATCTTTGAGGAGAATCTTAGAGATAACATCTTGATCTTCTTTGTTTAGGCTTCATTTGAGACGGTTTTTTTTATGCTTCTTAAAGTAGTTTTTCAATGTAAAAATTAATTATTTTTTTTTACTAGAAAGCCGCTTCAAGAAGCAGCGAGAAAGTCTTTGTATTTCAATTGTGATTTTGGACTTTAGCTTCTCGCTGCTTAAAATCAGACATTTTTCTTTTACAGGTTTTGCATCTGCGTCTCAATAAGCTCAAAACGCTTCCTTCAACTTTGTTCAAATTTTGCAAAAAACTATCGGTTCTTAGTATTTATGGCACAGAAATCACCAATGATTATCTTCGTCAGGTATTGAAATTCTCTGCTGATTAATCTTCACGTTCTTAATCGCCAATAAAGTTTCATTTGGGACAGCTTTTTTTCGACTTTGTAAAGCAGCTTTCTAGTATAAAATTTTTTAATTTTGTACTAAAAATCTGCTTTAAGAAGCATAAAGAAAGCCGTCCAAAACGAAGCCTAAATTTTATTTTCTTTTGCTGTTTTGCTCTACATATAGTTTCCATTATGAGTAATGTGAAATTTTATGTGGTAGGTTGAGGGATGGCAGGCTTTTGATCGGCGCCGGCGTGGGAAGTATCTAAAGGGTGTTGATCCTGAGGCTGGACCATCATCAAGAGCATTTGATGAAGGTGATGATAGTGAAAAGGAACAATAAAAACTGAAGACTTTATTTTATTTTATTTTTTTTAAGTTGTTAGAACAAATTTATTTCATTTATTTCATTTATTTTTTTAATTCTTTGCATGTTGAGCTATCAAGGGAATGATGATGATGCATGCATAATACAATAGGGCTATAGAGCATAGATCTTCTTTGTTTTGTGAGTATTATTCATAGCATCTATTGAATGGGATTTCTTAGTAGAGTTATAATAAAACTGACACATTTTTATTTGGTCATCAATTTTTATTTTAATGTTGAAGTCATTGATAACCACAACCAACTTTAAATGTAATCGAAATTAAAAGCTTAATGTATGTAATTCATCTTGATCTGCTGGTTAGGAGTTTTGACTGTCAAACAAAAGATTTTGAGTACGAAGCATATATATGTGACGTGTGTGTGAATTTTCTTAATTCGCTCAAAAGTAAAAAAAAAAAAAAATTGTGTTAATATTGGCATCATTTCAAAGACTTATATGTCTATTAGAGTACATGCAATGGATGCTCCTCTCATGAAATTTAGGAGAGGTTCAGTCAATAGGTTTTTGAATTCATAGTTCGATTGGAAAGTTTTGAGATTCAAATATTATTTTGAGATTCATGTTGATCATGTGAATATTTGATAAATATAACATTTGCTCCCCTATTTTTAAGATGTCGAAGTTTGCATTGATAAAAAATATATGTTAAATCTTCAAAAAAATTTGCGAAACAAAATTGTTATTTATTATTCAAAGTTGTGAAAATTGGCCCAGGCAATGAATTTGGAAGGAGAGGTCTACGGTTTGACTAGTCAATCGGGATCGAATCAGATGATTTATTAAATAATAATATTATTAAAAATTAATAAAATTAATATAATAATGATGTAAATTTAATCTTAAAAATTTTATATTTATAAGAATTTTGAGATTAAAAAATAAACAAAATTCATACATGTATAATATATTACATAATTTAAAAATTAAATATGAATAATTATTAAATTTATATTATATATTTAAATATAAATAATTACTAATTTTAAATATAAATATAAATATCTTCGTACTTCGATTTTAATTAATATTTAATAAAATATATATATATATATATATATATATATATATATATATATATATATATATATATATAAATATATAAATTTAATATAAATAATTGTTAATTTATGTTACATTTTTAGGAATAATTTACATCTATAAATTATATATAAATTTTAAATTATAAAACTATATTTATAAAGTCATATAATATTTTTTTATATTTTTTTTTCTTAATATCATTTAATTTCACATTTAGATAGAAGTTTTAAAATTTTAAAAAAATTATAATTAAAAATAAAAAATGTATATCCATTTGTCAGCTTTCATTTTATTTATTAAAGACTTTTTTTCATTTCAAGTCTTGAATCCACCTTCTATCCAAACCATGCAATGTTTCAACCAACGTTTTGAAAATAGGATCGGACCGCCGGTTCAACCAGTTGAACCACGAACCGGTTGGCCGGCTGGTTACAGTTCAAACTAGAATCGTGAAATCCCAAAACCGTTGTTCGATTGCTCTAACCGGCGGTTCGATCGCCGAACCGGCGAACTGGTCCCGGTTTCAGATAACCGACCGGTTCAGCAACCGCACCATTTTAGCAGAGGATTTGAGATCGGACGACTAAGATGCGCTTCTTTATGCGAAAAAACCAAACCCTATTTCATTTCTCTTGTTTCGACTGTTCGGGACCTTCGGGTTCTTCTCCTTCCCGACGCTCCTTCGCTGTGTTTGGTCACAAACTCGCAAAGCCGGAAGCCATCACCGAGGTGGATAGCTCGTTCGCGAAGACAGAGGGCAAACGAGCCTTCTATAATGGTTTGTAACTTTGTATCGTTTGTTTCTGAAGTTTTTTTTTTTTTTTTTTTTTGTCAAAACTCAAAACCACATACATGAATCATTGAATCAATGAATATTTTTTTCATGTATGTTTTTAACTTGATTTTCCTATTCTAAAATATAATTTTTTTTTTTTCTCGAATTTCAGCTTGCGCCATGCTCTGCAGTTTGGAAATCCGCGGCATTTCTTCTGCTCGCTAAGCTACGGTTAGTTCAAATTTCAGTTTACTGTTTGTGCCATTTTCCTGTCCTAGGGTACATTTAATGCATGCCATGATAATTGTTTAGGTATTCTATTAGAATTTGAGTTTTGAAAATGACAGCAGCAACAACCCCACCTTCAATTTGAAGATTGTTATCATATACATGCTTTCTGTAATGAAATGTTCGAATTCATAGCATGAATGTATTCCTTTGTTCGTATCCTTCGCAGTTCTAGGAATCTTCTTTATATATAGGATGTTCATTTAGCATGATTGTAAAATATTCATTTTACATGTTATTTACATGCATTAACTAAAATATATCCCTATGCAAAAGAAAGCTCTCATGTGATTCTCATGTGTCGCATTGACAAGGAGATGAATCATCCTTTTAGGCAATGATATTGGCTATATTTTTATTCAGAATTTTTTGATGCAACAGTTTTTGTGGTGGTTAATGTTCAAGGCATTCTTAGTGGAGCCAATAATGGCCGCCCATGCATGCTAGGTGAATGTCTACTTAAGTGTTGGAGAAGTTCTTGAATGTTCTTGTGAACCAAAACAAGACTTGAAACTTGTTACTAAATCTGAATTTGAACTTAAGACTGATCACCTTATGCTTCGTCAAATTTTCTTCTCTTTATGGATTTTCTTGTGAACTAGAACTACTCTCTATACTTGAACACACCAATTATGGATTCGACCACACCAATTATGTGCCGCTTTGTCTTTGAAGTTTCTAAATTAGCATTATCCTTTGATTTTTACATTAAATGGTGAAGTTTCTTTTAATTAACTTATCTCTAATCGCATCTTTAGCTTAATATTACCAATGGATCAACAAAATAATCCACTGGCCCCTTTGAGTCAAAGCGTATGGGAGAAGGTAGATATTGCTTGGAACCATTTTACTGAGTCCAAAACTGCTGATGGTAGGAAGCAATATAAATGTTTTTATTGTGGAACAATTTATAAGGGTGGGGGTATTACTAGGATGAAGCAGCATTTAGCAGGAATTAAAGGTAACATTACTTCTTGTAAGAAGGTGCCACATGACATCCGATATCAGATGCAACAGAATTTGACTGAAATAACAAAGAGAAAACAACTAGCACAAGAAGACCTATCCAAAACTGTTGATCTATTTAGTGACAATCCAGTTGAGGAAGAGAGGGGATCATGTTCAGTCATAAAATCGTAAAGTTCTGATACACATGGTAAAGACATTGATAAAGGGAAGAGAAAAATTAATGAAGAAGATAATTTTTTTGCACCTAGAACAAAACTAGGATCTCAGCCATCCCTCAAAAGTGTAATGGCATCTAAGGATGCAGTACATCGTGCTATTTGGCAGTTGCTAGGTGGTTTTATGACAGTTGCATTCCATTCAATTCTACAAATTCACCTTTTGCAAAAAGGGCTATTGATGCAATTGCTGCAATAGGATCTGGTTATAAATTACCTTCTTACCACAGATTGAGAGTGAACCTACTACGAGATGCTAATGATGAATGCAAGTTGTTAATTGACTCTTATAGGAGAACATGGAAAGAAACTGGTTGTACATTGATGGCTGATGGTTAGACTGATACAAGTCGAACATTAATAAATTTTCTTGTTTATTGTCCTCGTGGAGTTTCATTTTTGAAATCAGTAGATGCTTCAGATGTTGTTAAAGATGCAACAACATTATGTGAACTATTCACTGATATTGTTGAATGAGTTTGTCAAGATAATATAGTTTATTTTGTGACGGATAATGCAGCAAACTATAAGAAAGCTAGTGAGTTATTGCATGAGAAATTTGGAAATATATATTGGTCGCCTTGTGTTGTACATTGCCTAAATCTTATTCTGAAGGATATTGGAAGCATGCCTTACATCTCAGAACTTGCAAGAAAAGCATCAAAGATTACAATATTTGTTTATATTCATGCTTTCATATTAGCATGGTTAAGTAAAAGAGCAGGCTGGACAGAAATTGTAAGGCCAGGAGTAAATAGATTTGCAACAACATTCATCACCTTACGAAGTGTTCATGATCATAAACATGATTTACAAGCATTCATCACCACTAAAACTTACACTGATTCAAAGTTACGTAAGACAATGAAGTGGAAAGAGGTAGCCTCAATTATTTTGGATGCAAAGTTATGGAATGATAGTTTAATAATTTCTAAATTATCAAGGACTTTAATTAGATTGCTAAGAATTGTTGATGTAGATGAAAAGCCATCTCTGAGTACCTTTATGATAGTATGTACAGAACTAGAAAAACAATGAAGGCCATGTTTAGAAACAACAAAAGAATGTACAAGCCCTTCACTAGTATCATTAAGAGAAGATAAGATAATCAGTTGAGACAAGGGATACATTCAACAGCTTATTTTTTCAACCCTCATTTTCAGTATGACAGGAAAAATTACTGCAACAAGCATGGAGTTATGCAAGGTCTAAGAGAATTAATTGGCAATAAAGATATTTGTGCAAAACCATCTTTGGCAATGAATGAGTTGAGGCTATTTCGTGATAAATTGGAAAATTTTGGGAAGCAAATTGCATTAACATTGGCAAAAGAAATGCAACATGATAAGATGATAAAATTTTGAGAATTTATTTTAATATTTATGTGAATTATGATGTTTTTATTTACAATAAATATATTTGAATAAACCACTGTATTTTTATTGTAGATGAATAGTAGAAGATGTTCGGCTTAGTGCACCAAACTTACAGAAAATGGCTATTAGACTTCTTAGTCAAACATCATCTCATCAGGCTGTGAGAGAAACTTGTAAAACCCTTAAAAAGCTGATTTTTTTAGTGCTGTTAGTCCCGGACGAACAGGCCTTAGTACGGGATGAACAGAAGAAATTGTGAAGAAATATGTATGTTTCGTCTGTATGAACCTGGAACAGTCTAGACGAACTGAACCCGAGAGCATCGTCCAGGGACGAAACAAATTGGAATTAATTTCGTCTATACAATCTGTGTCCAGAGGAGTTCGTCCCGGGATGATCTGGGCATCGTCCTGGACGATCCTGCTTGATAAGTATTGGATTTGAGATATTTTTTATTCATTTGAAGAGAGAGAAAGAGAAGGCAGGAAAGAGAAAGAGAAGGAAAGAGAAAGAAGATGCTTGATTTTGGAGGTCGCGCGCGGAGCGCTTTTTGTCCGACGACGCAGTTGGAAGATTTGTTTGTCTCGAAGTAAGGAATCCAAATCCTATTTCTGATTTTGAAGATTTTGAGTTTTGATAATTCTGTGCTCAGTTTTGTGTTTCCGTTACCGAAAAATGTGCATAATTTTGTATTGACAAAAGTTTTACCACACAACTTCTGATATGTTTCTGATATGATATTTTTACACGATTTGAGTATTTTCTGTAAAGTTTCTATCGGTTATTTTGAGTTCTATGCGATTTTTATCGAATAGAAAATTATCAGGATGTTGGAAATTATTGCTTCAGTACAAGTAAAGCTTTGAATCGTTGTTTTATTCGATTTCTAGTAATTCGGTAATTTTCGGCAATTGTGCATTTTTGCAACGATGTCTGTCTACTATACGATATTTTAAGGGGTTTTTCTGCATTGAGCTAAATTGTATTTATTGATTGCAATTCCTTATTGATATGCATACGAATGTGAATATGATTGAATTATTGTTATTATTGCTGAAAGACAAGTAAAGACTGGTTGAACCGTTGGTTAGAGATTGACTTGACCTGTACAGGATGGTGGGACGACGGGCTTTCCTTTAAAAATGGTTTGGCGATATCCTCTATTGATCATTGATATTACGATTGTGAGTCATAAGGAGATTATTATGCCGACGGGCAGCCGACGGGCACAGAGTGACGACTCTTATTGAGCCAACAGATATATCTATAAATTTCTACAACAGCACTATGGATTTTCGACTTGAAAAATGCCTTAATAGCCAGTGATTGTACTTGTTCAGTAAGACTATTATATTGAATTGCATGTGTACAGTATTGTCCTTATGATCTCATTATGGATTTTATTGACATTGACTTGTATGTATTTCCTGAATGAATTGATCTATTGATTACTGATTGATTTATTGATTACCCTACGCATGATTGATATTGACGGATTTTATCGACGGATTTATTGTTAGCGAATGAATTTATTGATTTATTGATATTGACGGATTTATTATATTGAATTGATTTATTACTGAATGGATTTACTAACGGATTTACGAGTTTACTGTTACTGTACGATTTCATTGATATTGCATGTTATTCATGTCACTAGATACCAACATCGATATGGATATGGATATTGTATTGATTCATGGATACCGACACCGATATGGATATGGATATTATATTGATTCATAGATACCGACACCGATATGGATAGGGATATTGTATTGATTCATGGATACATATACCGATATTATTGATTCATCGATATTATGGATTCATTGATTCATGGATACTATTGATACTACAGATACTGATACTGATACTACTGATCCACTGATACATTAATTTATTGTATTGATTCTTATAGCATGTGATTATTGATGTATTGATTTGATTGATTTATAGGATTTTATTGATTTGATTTCTACTGTTCACTAATTCTATCATTGATGATTTTGGGATTCTATTGTTTATGCATTGATTTCTGTTTCTGTACTGATTTTTTGTATCGGCATAGAATCATTGATCATGTGCAATTGACTGTTATGGATTTGATAGATTGACATGCATATTGTTTCAATACCGTGCTTTGATTTCAGTTGTAGGTATTAGGTGACCTGCTGGGCTTTTTGAAGCTCATTATATGTGGTTAACAATTTCAGGTATAAGCAAGGAAGCAAGAAGTAAGGTTGATCAAGACAGTCAGATGAATCCTTTCACTATGGATGCTTGGGGCGTCATAGAACTGGAGTGTGTTTGAGCAGATTCATACAAAAAGATGAAATCATCTTGAGCACCAAAGGCTAAATGATCTAGTATATGTTTGTTATAATCTCAATTTAAAAAATAGGTATTATTTGAGAACATTTTAAATATCTTTTTAAATGATAATGTACATGTTATTATCAAAATTTTTATAACAATTTTGTAGGTTACAATCTAGAAAAAGAAGTTATGATCCTTTGGACTATACAAGTATTGAACTTATTGACTTTTGGATCCTTGATGATGAGCCAACTCCAGAATTGTATCTAGAAGATCTGGATACAGAAATTTATAAAGATGATGCAATTTCTATAGATATACAACCAAACATAACATCAACTGGACAAACCCCAAGTAAGATTGTAAAATAAGCTATATCTTCTCAGTGTAATTTAAAATATAAACTTATTATTTCACATTAATGATTTACATATGAACACAACTTAACTAATACATGTGATGAAGATGACATACCACGTGAGGATGCAGAAGCATTTGTGATGCAAGATTTTGGTGAAGGAGAATTTGAGAATCCATCTTTTGATCTCATAGATTTTGTTGATGATTATTAGATTTAGTAGGAGTGTTTTGTGTTTTAAGTTTTCATTATAAACAAGGTTTGACTATAGGTTTTGTTTGATCATGTTTAGTTTATTCCTCCAACATTTATAAGTATGCTCTTTCAATGTTTATTTAAATATCTGAGAAAAACTCAAGTTTGTTACTGAAAAATTCTCCTTAGTTGCAGGTAAGGAAATGGTTGAATGACTAAAAATGGTTGAAATATACTATTGAGAAATAAAGTAAACCAACATACTCTTTAATGAAGATTGCCAGTAATTAATTCAGTTAGTGATTTAGAGTTGGTTATTTGAAGTTTTGAACCAAATTAGAATTTGAAAGTGTAAGTTAATGTCCTGTAGGTTTTCATGTCGGGATGTTTTCTAAAGCATGGTCAAAGAAGAGAAACCAAATATAAATATTTTTAATCTTACTTCAGTTGTTGGCTTATTGCTACTTGGAACAAAGGTGATGGCTTTTTGTTATAGCAGTAGAGTTCCGTATTATTTAGCCTGTTCATGTTGTTGAGTATCAAGCCTAGAGCAAGACCGTGGAATGCTAGAACTGCTCCAGATTTTGTGTGCCTAGGCTGTTGATACATATAAAGAATACAGGTAGGACCGTAGGAGTAAATCAGTAATTTTTGGAAGTAGTGATAGCCCATTAGTATTGAAATGAATATGTTAGGGAGTTTGGATCTGAGTAAGACCTATGTTTTGTTTTATACACTAATGATCAAATTTATTTTCAACCTAATAATTTAGTTTTGTGGGAGGGTCAATGATTTTTTGTATTTCTATACCAACGTATTCTTCATATAATTAATGTGAGATTTAACTCAATACTTTCATGCATGTGATTCAATAATTTCCTTCATGTGATTTTTTGTATTTCTATACCAACATATAAAATAGAATGTAGAATGAATGTATTAGAGGAAAATTCATCATTAATTTTAATTTTTTAAATAATATTATTATTTATTACGTCATCCGGTTCGACCCCGATTTGACCGATTGAACCGGTCGAACCTCTCCTTGAACCGATTATTTGTCCGGTCCGATTTTCAAAACCTTGGCTTCAACTGTAGAAAAGAAGACTAATGGGTAAAGTATTATTGAAAGAGAGAGGAAAGAGAGAGGGAGGAATGAATTTCTATTATGGACCTAACCATGAAAAGAAATTCTGACAGAGAGTTGCAGGGCTATTTAATTATTTATTATTTAAAATATTTAATTATTTAAATCAATAAATCATAATTAAATATAATTTTATTAAAACTTTTATCATTAACTAACTATTCATTATCTAATAATAATTATTTAATATTAAATTATCACCAAATTACTATTATTTTGCATTGTTAATGATCTAATTAATTACTGTGAATGGTTCATTTAGCTTTTCCTCGCTCTTTTTGTGCAACGGAAATGTTGCGGCCGCACAACTTAGTACAAGAGATCTTCTCTAAAGAATTTGATTAAAGCTAAAACTGAAAGCCTAAAGGGGCTTAAATCTAATTGATTTAGAGGCTTAATTGAACAACAAGTTCGCAAACGAGAATACCTACTCTAATTTGTGTAACTCTTCCTTTTAAAGTTATTTAATAATCCAAAAAAGTTACCAACATTTTTTTCTTGACACAAGAAAAGCATCAATGATTAGTTTTCCCCTTTACTCCTCTCATGCGATTCACGACTCACAACTTCGAGCACAGCATTCGTTTTTCCTTTCGCTCCTCAATTACCCCCAAACAGAGACTGTCCGTGGCAGATGTTTGTGTCTTATAAGCTCTAAGTGTTATGTTATTTGCATTTTTAATTTTGATCTTACAGCTCCTTTTGACTCCGATAATAAGACGGCAAACAGAACTATTTTAATATATTCTAGTCTTCCAAATGAGATGACAAACATAATTGTTTTATACACTAATGATCAAATTTATTTTCAACCTAATAATTTAATTTGGTGGGCGAGCGCAGTTGGAAACCTCTAAACCCACGTTCGATTCCTCTCTCTCGAGCGGCTTGCCTCCTTGAGGGGAGTAGCCAAGCGTGGGCCGTCGCCTTTGGGTTGGCTTCCGTTAGATTCCACCGAGGGATTAATTACTCTATCAAACTTCTTCTTTGACGGTTGCAGAGGATAAATATCCGGTTCTCAAAAAATTAAAATATCTATTTGAAGAAAATTTGTATTTCACATGAAAAGTGATCATTAATGATGAACCTAACTTTGCGGTAAAGCTGATCCTCACTTTTTAAGGATCAATAAAAAAATTTAAAAGATTTACGCATACATCATAAAATTCTAATTTATTTATAAATCGGCATCAAATTTTTTATATGTATTTAATTATTATCTTACGTATAAAATATATTAAAATATATGTATGAAAATATATATTTAAATAAATTAATATTAATAATATTTTTTATAATCAAATATTTAAATATTATATATATAAATATTAAATATATAAATAGATAATCATTTTATGCATGTCCGTAAATCTCCTAAAATATTAGATATCATACATACCACTTAATACTATGTTATTTACATATTTAACACCTAAAACTTTAATATTACATACATATCATCCATAGTTCATTTTCATATCAAATATGAGTGGTAGAAATGAAATATATGAGTGGTAGGAAAGAAATATAAGTGGTATATTTGATATTAAAATAATATAGGGTGATATTCATATAATATTAAAGTTTTAGATGTTAGATATGTAAATAGGATGTTATAAAGTAGTATGTATGTCCCTGAAATTGTTGACGATGAAGTGTCAGGCAGCAGGGTCATGGATCCCAAAGAGAAGAACCTTCGCCGGCGACTGCGCTGCCGGCTTCGCGGCCCTTCGTCCTGGAAACCAGACACGCTGCCACTTCGTCAACAATGGCGGAACTTCTTAACCGCAAGTCCTTTTCACTGGTTCTTTGTCTTCTTGCTCGGCTCATTTTTCACATGAAGAAGCCCTGATTTGTCCGCCCACGTAACAGGACAGTGACGCTACCATACCATAACTCCACTGGACCACTAACCTGTTCTCAAAGATAACAGCACATGAACCCAAGTTTACCGCCGGAAAATCCCTTCCGATGTGTAATTCCACTGCTCTCTCTCTCGTTCTCCTTGCCCTCCTCTGGGCGTCGAGCTCGTCCTTCTCCATCCCCGACCGCTTCCTCCTCCCCTCCCTCACCCCATCGACGGAGCCTCAGGAATACTTTGACCCCACCCTCCCCCCCTTCCTACCCCCAACAGAGGTCCCCGCCTGCTCCATCCCTGTCCTCCAGCACGACTTCGCCAACACCTACGGCCTCCCGCCTGCCACCGCCGTCTTCTCCCCTCCGGCAGCATGCCCGCCCCCATGGTCCCACATCGTTCTCGACCTCTCCGTGTCCTCCGTCGGCGACCAATACGATCGCATCGCAGCTGTCTGGATCGAGGGCGTCGAGATCCTCCGCACCAGCACCGCGGAGCCGACAGAATCCGGTGTATTCTGGCGAGTACGCAAGGATATCACGCGTTACGCCCCCCTCCTACGCGGCTCTGGAGGCGTGAATGTTTCGATGATGCTTGAGAACATTGTCAACGATGTTTACACTGGGATCTATAAAGTGAATGTGTCGGTCGAGTTATATCCCGATTCCGACGACACCAATTCGAAGAAGATGAAGAAGCGCGGTGCCTTTGGCCTAGGGTTACAATCCGTTATTGACGAAGAAGAAGTAAAGCTGATTCCTCTATTTGATGATCCTGCGGATGTTGTTATTCCCGTTTCGAGAAAGAATAGCAGTACTGGTTTCTGGTTTCGAATCCAGAATCAATCCGAAGCGCATTACAGTAGAATTATAATTCCTCGAAATACGTTCAAAGCTGTTCTTGAAGTCTACGTTTCGTCCCATTCCAATGATGAGTTTTGGTACTGGAATCCTCCTGATGTATACATCAAGGAAAACAACTTGACTACTGAGAGAGGAAGCGGCGCTTTCCGTGAGGTTTATGCCACCATTGATGGCCGATTTGTGGGCACCGTTCTTCCATTTCCTGTTATCTTTACAGGAGGGATCAATCCTTTGTTCTGGGCTCCTGTTGTTGCTATTGGGGCATTTGATCTTCCTTCCTACAATCTCGATCTGACGCCATTTCTGGAGCTACTTTTGGATGGGAAGGAACATTCTATTGGACTGAGAGTTACTGATGGAATCTCATTGTGGCTCATTGATGCAAATCTGCATCTATGGTTAGATACTGATTCTGAAACAGTGAGCGCCAAACTTATTCGATACGAAGCACCTCCTCTTTCCATTGTTCGAACCAACAAATTTCTTCATTTGAATGGAACATTCAAAATTGACGCTGAGAGGAAAGTTCACTTCTCAGGCTGGGTGAATTCATCCGTTGGTAATCTGACGTGTGATGTAAATCAGAAGCTTAAGTTCAAGAGCTCGGTAGATTATCAGAATGATGGGAACTACAAAGCTGTTCATTTGAAGACAAAGGTGAAAACAGAGGTGAAGATTAAGAACAACCAGGAGGTCATACTCCAAAGATATTCTCAAAAGTTCAAAAATCCTCTTTCGATCTTGACTGAAACCTTGCCTGGAAGCAACAATACCTATACTATGACAACCAATCTTTCACATACTCTGCATGAGGAAGCAGCCATTTTTATGCTGGAGAAGTTGATTGCTTCGAGGATTCTGGAAGATAAGCAGGACGCTTCTGGTTGGATGAAGGTCCAAGATCATTCAGTTCTATCAGGTTCAGCTGGAACAAAACAGTTATATAATTATAGAGATAATGAAAAATGTTATAATCGCATTTTGAAAACTGATGATGGAGTGCTTACAGATGATACAAATAACAATGTATGTGCACATTCCTTCTAGTGATATAGAGCAGGTGATCTCCATTCTTCTCATATCTGTTCTTCATCTAATGTTCTATGTTGTCCTGTTTTTTTCTCCTACTGGAGATGAAATTTCTGTTGGGAGAAGTAATTATGATATTTTATGCTTGCAGATGTAATTTGTATGAATCATTTACCAAGTTTGCTATGTTGAGAAATTCCTTTTTCTTTTTTATACTGATTTGCAGCATTTGGTTCTCAGCATTACTTACTGCAGTGATGCTATTTTCTAATAGAAGACCTGCTATCTATGCTACAAAACCTCTCTTCTTCTGAAGCTTGTTTAGTTGTTTCTATTGGTGAAAGGTTACTGAAGAATTCATAAAAATTATGTTAAGGGCTGAACTTTAAGATGGAAGGGAAATGAGAATTCCATATGTTTGTTTAACCTTTCTCTTGTGTTGTTCGAAGTTCAATAATAAGTTGCATGTTTTTTGAACCTTTTCGTACAACCATACAATATTTCGGCGCTGTGTACCTAAGTACTGCGGTACTGTATAAGTTGTATGGAGATAGAAAAAGAGCGGACCGCTGCTGCGCTCCAGACGTCAGCATTGCAACACTGTCAGACAAATAGGAGACACAAAGTGGAGCGTCACGACACTCCAAACTTGGCACCGTGGCGCTGCAAGGCTGCGTACCTTGGTGGTTTTGGGCAAGTTCACTTTATTTTTTCGTAAGAGAACAATATAAGTGTAGAGAGATAAGGAGAGAGAGAGAGAGAGAGAAAGAGAGAGAGATGTACTATTTCTCACAAATTTTCATAGTGAATTTCCTAATGTGGTGTGACTCCATGTTTTTTTTCCGGTTTCAATTTTTTCTACGTTAAATTCTGGTGTTCTTTATTCCAGCTGTATTTTCTCTTTCTTATTTTTGTTCGCTATGTGTTTTTCTTCCCCAACTGAAGCATCAATAATGTGTGTTGCGCATGTAAGCGTTTATGTTATATTGCATAATTAGACCTTTAAAAACTAAATTATAGATTTTATCGTTAAAAGTAAAAAATCTAAAGCATTCATCCTCTTCTGCGTGTTCTTTGAAATTTCTTATGTTCATCATCTAAAAAGACAAAAAAGGCTTCTTGTATTCAAAATAAAATTTTATCAAGTAAAAAAAATCATGAAAGAGATGGATCCATAGTATTCTTGTAGGACAATGATGGCTCGGAGCACCTACAATCCGTTCATGAAGCACAAGAAACTCCAATGAAAGAGCTCATATTGGCAAGCAAAACAATAATTTCAGGCGTCAGTGCTTCTTTTCCTTATTCGTTTTGATCAACTCGTGTCTGGATGGAAGAATGAGGGGAAGCTGCTTGAGAAAATGCTCAAGCTGAAGTTGCAAAATCACACATGAGGCGAACACTTTTGATCACATACTAATAAGCGGAACTAGTCTTAGTTCTCAGTAGGGCAAGTGTCAAACTTATATATATATATATAAAAGGATAAAAAAATAATTTATTTTGCACATAATCGTTTTTCACAGACTTATTTGTTAGCGTCAGAAAAGTTCAACTTAATTGGATGAAAATAACGGGATGCCAAGAGGCTTTCAGTTTTTTGAAGGAGCAAATTGTGTGAAAAAAAGACCGACTGGGTGCAAAAGAAAAATTTGAAGGGGGGATTACAAATAACATTTACTACACTAAGTGTTTTAATTATTTTATGGGGTCTAATTGCCCCACTCAACACTAGACAGTTCCGCCCTTGGGAGGAGATGATGAAAATAATCAGCCAAGTGAGAGTCAATGTAATTTTCCATCTTTTGTGAAGTCTAATGAAGATGAAAAACCAATTTGTAGAGTTTGTAAGATCACTTGGAGATCAGAGCTCCCCTAAGCATCACGAGGCTACTGAGAATATCAGGCTTATTAAAAGCACCATAACGAAGAGAACAGAGCAGAAAAGCAGACAGAATGAGAAGATTTCTAGAAGTGCAATATATAACTTCAATTAACATTGAGCTTAATACAACTCCAAGATCAATGGAAGGCAAATTTGAAACTATTGTGCATGACAAGGAAACTGGAGATAGAGATGACGATCACCGATATGAACAAACCAACTTAGGTTTCTTTGGGACGGTTTTTTTTATGTTTCTTAAAGCAGCTTTTTAGTATAAAATTTTTTATTTTTGTTAAAAAAACTGCTTTTATGAAACAGTAAAAAAATCGTCCCGAACAAAATCTTAGTCTTCACACGTCATTAGAGTGGGATAGCTTACGGCATGAGCTACCCCGCTGAAATATTTTGCTTCGAAAGGATGGCAACAATTTCAGAGAGCTGAGGCCGCTTTGATGGAGAGTTGTTCCAACACCTTATCATCAGCGACCTCAGAACTGGAGGACAATCCTTCGGGATCTCCGGCCGCATTCCGTAGGCGGCGATGCCTACCGCCGCCTGCACTGGTGAGTAAGAAGAGAATGCTACTTCTCCAGTTACCATCTCCCACAACACCATACCGAAACTGTACACATTGCTCATCCAGGTCTCAGTCTTGTTCTCAGGGTCAGCAGCTATTATCTGCACCCAATATCAAGATGGAACAATCAAATAAGCAAATGATTTGATGCTTTAACTATGCAAGTTTTCCTGGGAAATCTTTATGAACAATTCCTACTGTTTAAAAAATATTAATTTTGAGGGGGGAGAGAGAGAGAGAGAGAGAGAGAGAGAGAGAGAGAAATATTGGAGATTTGTTGGATAAATTTTGATTATTATTATTTTTTAATTTTAATCTCACACACACATATATATATATATATATATATATATATATATATATATATATTATCATGATAATTAACTATCTAAGATAATAAGATTTATTGTCACTGAAAATAGGATCATAGTTTTTTAAAAAAAAATAATCTCAACTATTAATTTCTTGTCTTGTTAGTATATTTTTAATAATCAAAATATATTTAATTAATAAAAACTATTAAATTTCTTAAGAAAAAATATTATTATATTTAAATTTACATAAAAATTATTATTTTATTTAAGAAAAATTAAAATTTTATTTTTTTACAGTATTTGATTTCTTAAATATTTAATAAAAATTAAAATTTAATTTAAAAAATAAACTAATAAGTTATAATTAAAAAAATAATCAGAACACTGTAAATAAAAAAAATAGAAAAAGTAAAATTAATTTTATTTTATTTTTTAAAATATAATCCGTTTTAACATTTAGTTCAAACAAACATATCACAAAAATTTAAAACATAATCAATTAATTAACATGCAACGCGTTTATAAAATTTAAAAAATAATTTCATTTATTTTTTATAATAATGCCATAATACAATATTGTCATAATTTTTTATTGAAATAAACCGTAATTTTGTATTCCTGTTTCTTTTAAAATCACGGTCGAAGTAGAAACTAGACAATGAAGTTACGATTTCCATTTAAACTGAATAATTAAGTTCCATATTTGTTCATTTTTAAATTTTTTTATTAACCAGTTTTTTAAACTAATTTAAATTTAAAACACGCTATTCTTTATAAAATGACATTACCTTTTAATACATTTCAAAATTTTGAAAAAAATATATGTATGAATTAAGCCGTATTGAGTGAGAAGTTATTAGGTTCGGACACCGAACAAAGAGAATCATTCAAATTTCTCTATGTCTATAGTAAAAGCACAGTTACTGTAGCAGTTGTACTTTAACTGTATTCTTAATATAGTCAGAGAGAAATTCGGATGATTCTCTCTATCTGGTGTTCGCACCTAAGAATTTGTGGTAGTGAGCAGCCTCACCTCTGGAGCTAGCCACTGATATCCAGCAGTCTCATACTCTGTGGCCTGCCTTCGATTCATGCAAGTAGAAACAATGCCCATGTCGCCAAGGCAAGCATGCCCTTCTCCATCCAACAAAATTCTCTGTCTGTTGAGATCTCTGTAAGCCACTCCATGGCTATTCATGAACAAGAGCCCCTCAGACACATCTAATCCAATCCTCATAATATCCCGGACCCGCACCTTCTTCCTCTGTATCAAATCATGGACAGATCCTCCCTCCATTAGCCGAGTCACGACGCAGAGCCCATCATTGCTCTCATTGAAGCAAACTCCGCAGAACTGAAGCAAGTTCTTATGCCCGCAGCTCATTAGCCCGATCAACTTCTGCTGGATCTCGATCTCATATGCGCTTCCCCTTTTACACCGTTTCAGCTTCTTGATCCACACCTTCTTCCCTTTATACGTTCCGATAAAGGAATTGATTCCAGCTCTTTCAATGAATTTGATATCTTCAGCTCTGAGAAGCCACCGGCTGAGTTCCGCACCGCCGGAGCAGATGATCTCGGGAAGAGGGTTTGGGAGATGAATCTGGCGAATGGGGCAGGCGTTTATCTCCGAAGGCGCAGAAAAGACACAACTTTTTTCGTTTAGGGTTACCAAGCCTTCTTTCTGGCAGCCACAGAGGCGGAAATGAAGCTTGACGCCGGCGTTCCGCTGCTTCTCAGCGGCGGAACGAAGCGCGGCTTCGATCCGATGCTTGAAATTCTTCTCGCAGCGAGCATCGATGAGGACGGTAACGACGCCGAGAGTAAGCCCTTTTTTCTCAAAGATTTGGGTTTTCTTAAAGCAGACCACAGACCCTCCGATAGCGCCGGACATCGTCGGCCACGAGAAGGCTGATTTGCAAACGAAAACAATCTTGAAAACGTTATCCAGACCTGAGATCCGCTGGATCTGAAAGGCAGGTTGACCAACGTCGGCCGCCTGCCCGACCAATCGAAGATGAAGGCAAACCTCCTTAATGTCAAATCCCGCTTGAGAGTAGCTATTGGGAAGGGAATCGAAATGGCGGCGAATGTCAGAGAGAAGTTTCTCAGGGATGTGGCTGCCGGGAAAGAGGCGCGTGAGCGAAGAGTTAGAGACGTCGAGATTGAGTGAGTTTCTTAGGGCGGCGATGGCTGCAACGACGTTACGGCTCATTCGCTGCCATTTCTTCTCCGGCAGCTCTCGCCCGAATGCGTCTGAATGGTGCCGGGCTCTCATGATGAGATGATTGAACAATTTCTCGCCCGTGTTCGGTTCTCCGGAGCTGCATTCAAGCGCCGCCGCCATCACGGTGGTGCTCGCAAAAGGTTTGGGAAGGGAGGTATGGATGAAGAAACAACATGGCGGTTGGGGGCTTTCGATATATAGCATAGATTAGGAGAAATTATTGTGTACGCAGTCCGAACGCAGAATTGTGTTCGGATGCTGCGTACACACTGCTTATTTCACTGCGTATTTTTTGATATATTATGTTTTCTACGTATTTTTTTGCGTATTTTTTGTGTATTTAGTGAGTATTATTTATTTGCTAATTATTTACTACAAAAAAATTATGTC
The DNA here is from genome assembly GCA_016618105.1 of Dendrobium huoshanense. Classification (NCBI taxonomy): domain Eukaryota; kingdom Viridiplantae; phylum Streptophyta; class Magnoliopsida; order Asparagales; family Orchidaceae; genus Dendrobium; species Dendrobium huoshanense. The sequence goes on along the minus strand of CM028360.1, from coordinate 51,000,143 downwards.
TTAAAAAATATGCAATAAAATAAGCAGTGTGTACGCACATCCGAACACATTCGGATTACGTACACAATAATTTCTCATAGATTAGAGACACTTAACTAAGAAAAAGAAGGTGATGAATCTTTTTTTTTTTTTTAATTCGAAATTTTGTTTGTTATGAGAGTGAGAAAGTTGACAATTTTTGATCTCTTTCAGTACAGGGATTTGCTGTAGCAGTGGAGTTGAAATCACTCACTCAAGAAAGAAATTATATTTAATTGAACAGAATAAAATTTCAAGACCATATTTAGAATATTTTATTTGAGAAGATCATAATAATGACAAACGAAAAGCAACTAATTTGAGAAATCTATGCATGATGCTTCGTTCTCATAAAAATAATGACCGGTTCTACGCACCACAGATTATATATATATATATATATATATATATATATATATATATATATATATATATATATATATATATATATATAGGAGGAACCTAGTGGTAAGAGATATTTTAGATTTCTCTTTCTTGCTTCATTTTTTGGGTCCCCTTTCATTAGAAATGAGAGGTATATTTATATATTTCTGAGAGTAGCATGATCAATAAATAAGAGGAAGATCAAGGATAAATTACGAGCGATTAACATGAACGATCGATATTGATTCAATTGATTTTGGACCATTTACTAGACATTTGAATGTCTTAATGATGTCAGAATTCAGAGATCTTGGGCTTGTTGGATTTGTCTCGCCGAGCCGCTTGATTTGACTATAAGCATGCCATGTTTGGAAAGCGTTTGGTCGTCCAACTTATGGTTTGAACTTTCCAAATGCGCATCGGATCTTCAATTTGGTCCCATTTGGGCTTGGATTTAGTCGAATTTGGTGTCCTTGGGTTCGTAATTCTGAGACGTTCAATTTGACAATAAGTTTACTGAAATTAGAGTTTGTACGGTCCTAAATTTAATTTGTAAGTTTCAAACTTGATTTTGTCTCGAGATTCGTGTTTGATCAAAATAGTTTATATATATTATTTTCAATAAGATAATATTATTATATTTTATATATTTGAAATATTTAAGTGTTTATAAATAAATATAAAAATTTAAATATTAGTTATATAATAAAAAAGAATTTTTGATATTCATCTCCGCTCATACATTTATAAATACTACTACAGGAGTAAAAATTTGAAGAAAAGGGATCAAGAATTGATTATAGCACATGAGTTGTTTCTAGATATATTATGCTAAAGCATCCTGTGCTAACTGCAATTAAAAAATTGAAAATTAAGGTGGAAATGTGAAAATTTTATCATCAAAACCTTATCAACATATAGCTTATCACCGCCCTGTAAATTTAGTATTAAAAAATTGGAGAGTTAATTTGGTATGAAGATGCTGAAAATGAAGCAAGTCTACTAGTTGGTCTATGAAATCAATGTGTTGGACTATGATTTCATGGGAACGTCACGACCACAAATGAAGTGGTAGTTGATTTCTATATGTTTGGTATGAACATGAAAGACTTGATGTTAGCCATGCTCATTATGTAGATGTTATTGCAATAGAGTGGGGTAACAGAGGTGAGAGCAATGTGTCAGCTAGTAGACGATGAAGTCAAACTATATTTAACGCAATGACTGCCAGAGCCTGATATTTTACTTTTATCAAGGTTTTAGCTACAAGAGGTTGCTTCTTGACACTCCAAGAAATTAAGAAGTTACCAATGTAAGAGAATATTCAATGCAGATTTGCGGTCAGTAGGATCAAAAGCCTTGTCCAAATCCAAATAAGAATCAAAGTGGATATCACCGCATATGATCGGGAGGCCCAAGTAAACAGTTCCTTTGATATATAAAGTCAGGTTGTTTAGTTTGAGTGGGAGAAATGGCTGACAAAGCATGGTACAAGATTGAGAAGTTCAATGGTTCAAACTTCAGATTCTAGAGGATGCAAATTGAAGATTTGATGTATCAAAAGAAGTGTATTTATTGTTGGAAGGAATCACCAAGAAGCTAGATTCTATGACTATGGAGGAGTCGAAGGTTCTTAACTAGACTACATTAAGTTTGATATAACTTTCACTTTCCTCATTTGTTGCATTCAACATTATAAATGATAAGACTATAATCGATGTCATGGATGCACTGACTAAAATGTATGAGAAGCCATCAACCTCAAATAAAGTATTCTTGATGAAAAAGTTATTCAATATGAAGATATTGGACTACACCCCAATGGAGGAGCCCATGAATAACCGAAGCACTGTGATGAGCCAATTAGGTTTAGTTGTTATCAATTTTGATGATAAGATGAGGGCATTGTTGTTGTTATCTTCATTGCCAGAAAGTTGGGATGGGATTTGTTACTGAGTGAGTAATTCCTTAGGAAGTTCAAAGCTAAACATTGAGGAAATTATAAGGTTAGTAGTTAATGAAGAGGTTCACATGAGGGAAAACAATGAATATTCAAGTTCTTCTATGAATTTTTAAGTGAGAGGAAGGGGTTTAGAGAGAAATCCCAGTAGAGAGAGATCTAAATCAAGGAGATAAATGTCTACTTCGGGAGGAGAAGTTATGTGTTGGTGTTATGGAAAGAAGTGTCACTTAAAGAAGGACAGTATGGTTCCAAATAAGAGCAGTGGTAGAGGTCAAGATAAAAATTATTTTGCAAATGTATCTACAGAAAAATGTCAGTCATATTCTCTAATTTTATCTCTAAACAATTTTGAATATTGGGTGATAAATATATATGCTTATTTTTTTACAAGTACTAATAAGGAGGTATTCAAGAACTATACTCAAGGTAATTTGAGTAAAGTGTATCTCGGAGGATAATAAGCCCTGCAACATTATTGGATATGGAGATATTGATATTAGAACGTCAGATGGGTCAATTTGGAGACTCAAGAATGTTAGGCATGTTCCATGTCTGAAGTGGAGTTTAGTTCCTATGAGTCAGCTTGCAAAATCAAACCATGTGACATCATTTACAAGAGATATATGGAAGGTGACAAAAGGGGCTATGGTTATAACTCGTGATAGTATTGAAGGCACCCTATATATTATTAAAAGAAGAGCAAATTCTATTGGAGTAGCATATTCAGATGTTGATGGAGGACTTCAACCTCGAAGGCTTGGCCATATGAGTATGAAAAGTATGCATTCATTTCTATTACATGAAAGTTTCATGGTTTAAAATATATATATATTTAGATTTTTTATGAAGACTATGTTATGACAAGAATAATAGGGTGACTTTTTTAAATACTGGTTCAAAGGTCAAGTCAAAGAAGTTGGAGTTAGTGCATACTAATGTATGGTGTTCTGCTCACCCTATTTTCATAGAAGGATCTTTGTATTTTGTTACATTTATTGATGATCACAGTAAAAGGGTATATGTGTACTTCTTAAAACACAAGTCAGATGTGTTTGATGCTTTTAAGAAGTGGAAAGTCATGGTTGAGCTTGAGATAGGTTTGAAACTCAAGTGTCTCATATTAGATAATGGTGGCGAGTATCGTGACAAGAAGTTCAAGGAGTATTATTCTTTGAATGGGATCAGACATGAGTTCATTATTCCAAAAACACCATAATAACATGGTATGCAGAGCACATGAATAAAATTATCACTAAGCATGCTAGGGGCATAAGGTTATATACTGGTCTACCCAAGCAGTTCTGGGCATATGCAGTGAATATTGTAGTTTATCTTATCAATCATGATCCTTTAGTTCCTCTAAATGAGGGGTTACTTGAGGAAGCCTGGAGTGAAAAGGTGGTTAGTATATCCCACTTAAAAGTTTTTTATTGTTCATTAATGTTTATGTTGATGCATGATCTAGGAGTAAGCTTGATCCAAAATCTATCAAATATACATTTATTGGATATGGCTCATATGAATTTAACTATGAATTCTTGGATTATTATAATAAAAAATTCATTAGGAGCAGGTATGTTAAATGCAATGAAAATGAAATGTACAAGGATAGAAATGAAACTCTTGCAGATTCTTCCAAATATGTTGAAATTGAGGATTATGATGATTAAGAAGAAAAAATAGTTGAAGCATAGAGAGTACCTCATACTCTTGATACTAAAATTAGGAGATCTTGTAGAATCTCAAGGTCAGTACAAAGGTATTCTCCTTCCTTGTACCATTTATTACAGACATATAGTGGTGAACCAGAGTGCTATGATGAAGCTATTCAAGCTAGTTGAAAAAAAAAACACCTAAACCCAAGTAATGGGAGGGCCTACGCTTGGAAGAAAGAGCAATTGACTGTTGTTTGTTTTATCCTAAGCTTGCTTATATCACAGCCTTGCTTTAGAGTTTTCTCTCATACTTTAAAATTTTCATTTTTTTTAATTATTAATATATATATATATATATATATATATATATATATATATATATATATATATATATATATATATATATATATATATATATATATATATATATATATATATATATATATATATATATATATATATATATATATATATATATATATGGCTCATTTTAAATGAAACTTTCTTTAATAAAAGATAAACACTTATGTTTTTGCTATGTGGACAAAGGGCATGTTTGTGATGGCTACATGTTTTATAAAGTTGATTGTGAAGTTATAATGGGGTAAACAACTTGGCTACTCTTGTGGCAAAATGCAGCAATCCATCACAAATTTTGAGAAAAATAACAAGAAATTATTAGCTAAATAGAATTTTGGCTGTTGGTTGAAAAGCAATATAATTAAAAAAACTGTCTCAAACAAATCCTAAGTCATTAAAAATATAGTAACCTCCCGATTAAGTATGCACCCATTTAAGTACACATCTCAGCTAAGTACGAAATATTTTAAAATAAACACAGGGTTCATGGTTTAGGTTTATAAGTTGAACATGGCAAAAATAATAATTTGACATAAGTTTTGCAGTTTCTTATATCTTGCATTGAGGGTTATAGCTCGAATCCTTTTATAAACTAATTCAAATTATTTTCTAAGATCAATGAATATTTCCCCAACTTATGCTTGCACCTCGGGGAATAATAGTTGCTCTTCTAAGTTAAGAACGTGATTACAAAGAGACTCAAAGCTCTGAAATGCTACAATATTTTTTAAACTGGCATTCAGTTTTTGAGGTTCAGATCATCATCACGCTCTATTTCATTAATTTTCATTGACTCGAAAAGTTTTTCAACATCTTACGATATAATAACAACATATTCTTCATTGTTTTCATCATCAACATGAACGAAATCTTCCAAATCCTAAAGATTGGCGAGAGATAGTAGCTGGACGTGCGAACGGGTGCGGATGGTAGCTGGAAGTGCTGAATCCTTATATTCTTGAAGTGAAACCGAAAGTACACACGTACTGATTAGATACATACAAACCTTCCATTTCAAGTTGCTTACTTAAGCAGGAGTCTACTGCAGGCTCGAGCTATTTTGAATTCAAACTTGATTTAAATATTATTTGAATATGATCCTATCCTATGTTCAAATAGAGCTTTGCTAGTAGTGGCTAGTAAAATAGCATGTGAAGGAGAAGAGGAGTTTATGATAGGAGCTCATTGAGGGCATTAATGAAAGTAGCGACGTTTCAAGACAAGTGCTCACTAAGGGCATCAATTGGAGTGGTAACATATGAAGAACATGAATATTTCATGATTGGAGCTTGCTGAGGACATCAACGGAAGTGGTGATGTTTGAAGGAGAAAAGTATTTCACGACACAAACTTATTGAGGCCAATGATGGAAGTGACAACGTTCAAAGAGAAGAGTATTTCATGACAAGATCCCCATTGAGGTCATCAACAAAATTAGAAACGTTTGAATCATTGCTTAGATCCCAATTTGAAACTTTATTCAAACCAATGTTTAAACTAAGTTTGACCAACTTTGAATAAATATTCAAATAAGTGTTTGAACTCAAACCAATTCAAGCCAATTATATTGTTCACAACAAAGTAAAATAAGTAGCCCACACATATAAAAAATGAGTTAATTTCATATAAAATGGATTTTAGACATTTCTTAAAGAAAATAAATATTAGAAATATTTCTCCAATTATGCTTACTAGGAGGAATATGAAGTTAAAATCTATTTTTTAATTACATATTAATTGGAAATTATGCAATTAACCTCATATGTGGTATTATTTTTATTCATTTTTTTATATACTTTCAAAGCTAAGGAAGATTTTTACAATAATATTATCGTTAAAGACCTAATTAGACTTTCTTATGCGAATATATGATTCAGCAACAGAGGCATGCGCTCTAACTCTTACGAGTTCAGTGGAATAAATAAAGATAAGTTGACTGAACAATTTGTTATGAAATACTTCAAACAACTTATTTCCTAGCTTTTATTTTTTAAGTAGAGAGAGGCCAAACTACTTAGGACAAAAATTTCTCTAGATTTGAAAGATAGTGCTATTATTTAAATAATAAAATTATTTATATAAATTTAAATTAAGCATGGCTTACATTTATAATCATAGAAGAGAGAGAGAGAGGGGCAGAACAAGAAATTTCTCTTTGAAGCGGTTTGGTTGGTTAAAGAAATAATGGTAAATGAATAATTTCGTGTTATTTGGATGAGTGCAAAGTAAATGCAGGTGAATAACTTTTTTTTTTTTAATAAAATGAATTTAGTATAAAGTATAAAGATAATGGTGATGGTGGTTGCCGGTAGCAGGTGGATGCTACATGTGATTAGGACCTTGGTGGCCGAAGGCCGATGGCAAATGTGGTGACAGGAAGAAGGTGGCGGAGGCCGAAGGGTGGTGGTGGTTGTCGGAGGGTGGAGGTGGCTGCAATGGTGGCAAGCGGTGAGTTGGGGCAGCGAGTGGTGGTGGTCGGCTGGTGGCAGCAACTAGTGGTTGCCAGCCCGATGGCTGCGGTTAAACGAGCTTGTTTGTGGTGTAAATTGTTCTCGCATATGAGTTTTGTTTACCTCAAAAATAAATCAAAATGGTTTTCACTACATTTATTTTACTTTTCATTCTTTTTTTTTTCAAACCAACAACAACAACAACAACATCAAGCCTTTATCCCACTACGTGGGGTCGGCTACATGAATCCTTTTTCTCTATTGTGTCCTATTAAAAGTCAAATTCTCGTTTAAATCTAATAAAGAAAGGTCAATCCTAATATTTTCTAACCAAGTCTTTTTAGGTCTACCCCTACCTTTCTTAACATAAGTCAAATCTAATACCTCTACTCTCCTAACCGGGTCATCGGAAGGCCGCCGTTTAATGTGACCAAACCATCTAAGGCGACTCTCTCTAATCTTATCTTCTACTGGAGCTACTCCAATCTTTTCACGTATATGCTCATTTCGTATCCTATCTCTAAGGGTAAAGCCACTCATCCACCTGAGCATCCTCATCTCTGCCACACTTAACTTAGTATTATGCTTCTCTTTTAATGGCCAACATTCAGCACCATAAAGCATTGCAGGCCTCACTACCATCTTATAGAATTTTCCCTTAAGTTTGAGGGGTACATTTCTATCACATAACAAGCCTGATGCATTCCTCCACTTCAACCATCCAACTTGAATTCTGCTGATAATATCCCCATCTATTATCAATATTTTCAAAACTCATGCATTTTAGATACTTCACACCATTCTACTTCCAAACACATAGCCCAAATAATACCATTTATTTAAAAATCTCATTTTAGGTCGTTGTTTTTTAACTAAGGGTTTAAATGATCTAAAGGACATACATATTTGATCTTTTTTTTTTAATCTAATACAAAATCACTATAAAAAAGTTAATGTTTTCGCAACAGCTTATAGCAGCGGTTGTAAAACTGCCTCTATAGATTGATATAGCAGTTTAATGCAGCGGTTTTAAAATCAGTTTATTTGCATAGAATTTGTGATGGTTATAACCGCTGCAAATCTGGACATTTGTGACGGTTATAACCGCTGTTAAATCAAGTGCTTCATCAGATTAACCCCATCGGTCCTTAAACTGATGCGGAATGTCGTTGTAGCGCATTGCATTTACAGCGGGGGTGCAGCGATTTTAAAACCGCTACAAAGAAAGTTGTGGCGGTTATAACTGCTGGGATAGATCAAAAATTTTGTTGAGATAGGCCTATTTTTTAATAGTGAATGTGTACTTTTATATAATCTAAGATTATTTTGATCCTTCAAAAATTATTAACTGATACTTTTATATAATCGAAAACTATTTTGATCCTTCAAAAAAAGTCTTGGTTCCGATTCGATTCTTTTTTTTGTTATAAATATATATAAGTAGATAATCATTCAATTAAAATAAGAATTAAATGACATTAGTTTAGTTTGAGTCGGTTATTTTTGCTTAAAAATAAGCTCAACTAATCAATCTATTTGGAAGCCACTTGTTGCTGATTCTAGTCAAACACAGCTCATCTTATAACAGAAATTAAAATAGATATGGCAACGTAATCATTCAAATAATAAAATTATTTAACGAGATAATGAGACAAATTAAGAGGGAGAATAAGACAACAATATGGCGTTTTTACATTAGAGCTGTATAAGACAAATTAAGAGGGAGAATAAGATAAGAAGAGTTGTATTCTCCCTCTTAAAAATAATCTAAAATACTAAGGACATCTCCAACTGAAAATCTCATTTTTCACTTCAAAATGTAGTGAAACCAAAAAGTGTCGTGATTCATCTCCAATCGAATGTCATTTTGCCCATCTCCAACTATTCGCCAAACAACAGAATGGAGGCCCTTAAACGTCACACCCGAACGCCTTTTCCTCCGCCATTTGATCGCGGATGAATAGTGCGATGCCAATATTGGCGTCGCACTGTTTATATGCGCCATTTTTTGGTCTCTATCGAACTTGCAGAATAAAGGAGCGAAAGAAGAGAGCGATGATTAATTATGGGGCAAAATGACGTTCGATTGGAGATGAATCATGACACTTTTTGGTTTCACTACATTTTGGAGTGAAAAATGAAATTTTCGGTTGGAGATGCCCTAATATAACGAGATAATGAGCCAAGTTCATCAGGCGTATTTTCATTGCAAACATCATAAAATTGTTGTAACAGCGAATTGATGACTACAGGTTGGTCTGTCTTACAAGTAATGCACGTTGCTTCTTTCACTATAAGTGCTAGTATAGTTGAGGATTCTCTCCATGCATTCAGTAGTGCTTAAGCTGACACCATAAATAGAGCAAATTTGTTCTTAGGATGCTAAATTTCTGGAACTATATTGTACGACAGCAGTCGCAGTCAAATGCCCCTTCCAATCAAAAGCATAGGTGTTAGCCCGACAATCATAATTAAATAGCCCCAACATCATGCTGCCAATGCCTTCCTAATATAATGTGACACACATCCATGTCCAACACATCACACAAAGCTTCACTGGCATAATGCTTACCAATAGAAAATGATACCATGCACAACTTTGTAACCGACATTTCCACTCCCTTTTTAACCTAAATAATCTTATAAGGATTGAAATTTTTGTTTGTTTTGAGCTGTAATGCTTGTACTATCGCACGAGATAGTACATTCTCAGTGCATCCACTATCTACTAATAAATCACATACTTTTCCTCCAATTGTGCATTTGGTCTTAAACATGGCATTTCTCTGGGAATGAAACGACTATTTTGGTGCTAATAAAAGTTTTTCCAGGACACAGACAAGAGGCTCTCCCACATCAATAGATACGTCCTCCTTTGTTTTTGCTTAAAATTATGTAGATTCTTCTTCTTCTTCAGCTTCCAACAACTGCAGTTGCGGTCTTGATGGGCACTCATTTGACTTATGCCCATGCTGAAAACAACAGAAACATTTAATGGTTGTTAGTTTGGCGTAGGGATTTTCTTGCGTAGTAGTCTTTCCTTTTTGCCCAGTTCTTGCTTTTGCAGCTCGATTGTTGCCATTAATTGGCCCTGTAGCCCCATAATTGATGGCTGGTTGTTTATGAATCTATGGGGTAGCTGGATATGCAGGCCTATTCTAAACAAGTACTTCAAAAGATACAAGGCTCTACTGCTATCCTCGGCTATGCCTCTGTTGCGGATCTATGGTTTATCTTTTTTGTTGTGTTTTTGTTTTTATGTTTTTTTTTATTTTTATTTTACGTTTTTGTTTTGTTTATTCTTTAAATTTTTTTTTTTTTTTTTTTTTTTTTTTTTGTAAAAATTTTTCTCTGATCTACACACACATTCACTTTTCTAGAAATGAAAAATTTACTTCCTAATTTTTCTTGAAATCTTTAGTAAGTTGTGATTGACTTCTCTAAAAACAATCAAAGGAAGGAAACTCATGTTTTTGACTTTCAATCTCTGTTTCGTAAAAGAGGTTTTTCTACTTTTGATTTAAAATCTTTTTCATCTTTTAAATTGGTTTTCGAAACTAAATTTTTTATCTCCCTATATTTTATTTATCGCATAGGAATCTTTTGCAAGTTGTTGAATCTAATTCAAAATTTTCTTAATCAAGAAATTCGCTTTATCAATAGTATGGGTTTACTTTTGGTATTTAAGATTTCAGAAAGGTAGCATAATCAAAAAAATTGGCCAATGATGCCAAAAATAAAAGAAGCGCAAAGCGCCAAAATTGAAAAATATAGAATACACAAAGTGTATCAAAAGATGCGCAGTGCGCCAACCAATTGTCAAGAGGCATAAAATGAGCCCACTAAATTTTAATGCTTACCATTCTTATACTTCTTAAAGCTTAAGAAAACCCTTGATTTTTTCGATGCTTGAGTTTGAAAATCTTGATTCATGATTCAAATCGTGCATTAATCTTCTATTAGATATATTTTATGAAAGGAGTTTTGAAAAATTACTGTTTCTTTATCTAATTTATTCCTTGATTTAGATATTGAATTAAAAAGTTTTTGAGCCTTTTTAAAGAACTTGAGTTTGGATTATCAATTCTTGATTTTCTAACCTTTACTGGGCTATGTGTTGTCAATCCAATTCTACTAAGTTTTTTGATTAAAACCAAGAGATAACTTTCTCATTTTAAGAATATTTGTTTTTCACTAGATCAGGAAATGTTTTTGGTCATTTTATTTTTTTGTGCCTCCTCTCCTTTTGATAATGTCAAAGGGGGAGAACGTATTGTTGAATTTTTTTGACGTATTGTTGAATTTTTGTAATGTTATCGTATTTGTATCTTGTTTTCAAAAAATTAAAAACAACAAAAATATTTTCATCTCCCCTATTTTTTAAAAGTGTTATTCTAGTGAGGGGGAGATTAGGAGAAAATTGCTCTCTTTGAAAATTCAATTTGAAATGTTTTGCCATCATCAAAAAGGGGGAGATTGTTGCGGATCTATGGTTTATAATTTTGATGATAGCAAACATTCCTTATTTCTTTACGATTGCCTTATGTGCTAACGTTTCAGGTTCCCACGATCGGACTGCAATTTGGAATCAGCTCAAGATTGGGTAGACTAGGTCTGAGTCAGTTTGTAATCTTTTTCCTTTCTTGAGTCTGTTGTATTTGGTGTGGGACCAGTTGGATTGTATTTTAGAAGATCTCCTATTGTTCCCTATAAGTTTTCTATTTTTGGTAATATCGGCCAGGACGATATTTATATCGTCCTGGACGATCTGTCCAAAATCAGAAACCCTATTTAGGGCATCCTCATTAAGGCAGCCGTCAACAGATCGGCCTGGACGATACCTGTATCGGCCAGGACGATAATCTCAATTCAGAAAGAATCAGCCGCCATAATCAGTTTAGGAATTCTTTGTTTTAAGAAATCGGCCCGGACGATATTATTATCGTCCAGGACGATCTAACTCAATCATACCTAAATTGATCTGGTATCTTTGGAAAGCATTAATGGTTGATTGATACGATCACATCGTCCGGGACGATAGAATGATCGGCCAGGACGATGTCCTGGACGATCTTCATCGGACAGCTTGTATTTAGGGCTATGATCAGGACGATTGAAATCGGTTTTAAACTAATCGGCCAGGACGATCGTGAGATCGGCCGGGACGATGTAACCAATTTTCTTCTGATCGTCTCAAGTCGTCCCGGGCTAATGAGCTTAATTTGAACTGATCGGCCAGGACGATATGCCTATCGTCCTGGACGATAATGTCGGCAACTTGCATTAATGAGCTCGTTTTGAGAGCTTCTATTTAAGCTTTGGCATGACACTTTATAAGTGTCTTTGGCAGCCTTTGTAGCTTCGTTCTTGTGGGGGAAACTTGAAGAGAGAGCTTGAAAGGGAGAGAGGAAAGGGTGGAGTTTGAGAGAGGGAGAAGATCCTATGAGGGGGGACTCAAGGGAGTGTGGAGGGGGTTCCACACGGTTGCTCCGGCGAACTCGCACCTTAGTACCATCGGATTCAAGGCTTGTCTCGAGGTAAGTTCACCAAAGAAGAAGTCTCTTTGGTGTCAAAGGACCCGGCGACTCCGCCGCACCGGGGGAGGTGGAAGTGATTTTGTAAGGGCTTCTCCGCCTAGCTGTGGGAGCTAAAGGAGAGTCACTTTGTGTTAGTGCAATACTTGGAGGGTGCCTCCAAGGAGTGGACGTAGGTCAAGGTTTGACCGAACCACTATAAATCCGGTGTGTTCTTTTCTTATTATCGCTTCCGCATTTATTTTTCTTCCGCACTTTTTGTGGTGATTTTGGTTTAGGTTTTTGTCTTTGTTTGAAAGATTCTTCTTTTCCAAATCACCTCTCTCTTAATTAGCTTTGGGAATAAGTTCATAAGGGCTTAACATCCCCATCGAACTTTCAAGTGGTATCAGAGCGGTTTTCATAAAATAAGTTTTTAAAAGCTTTTGAATTTCGATCCATGGCTAATCGTACTTTTGTGGAAGGATATTCAATCACTAGACCACCATTGTTTGAAAATATTACATTTGATTTTTGGAAAATTCGCATGTCTACTTTTTTGCAATCGATTGATTTTCGTATGTGGCATATGATTTTAACTGGTTATTCATCACCATCACGTATTGTTAATGGAATTAAAACTGATATTCCTTTTAATCAATGGAATAGGGATGAACGAATGGATGCTCAATTAAATGCAAAGTCTTTAAATTGCTTTTTCTGTGCTTTAAATTCTGATGATTTTATGTTAATCTCCACGTGCACTACCGGCAAGGAAGTTTGGGATAAATTGCACACCATATACGAAGGCACTAGTGAAATCAAGCAATCCAAGTTGAATATTTTAATACATGATTTTGAAATGTTTTCTATGAAACCTTTTGAAACGATTTTAGACATGTATACAAGGTTCATTCAAATTACTACATCATTGCATGCTTTAGGAAAAGATTTTTCAAATTTTGAAAAAGTTAACAAAATTCTTCATTGTTTACTTGAAAAATTCGATGCTAAAGTTGTTGCTATTTGTGAATCAAAAGATTTGAATGATTATTCTATTGATAATTTGATTGGCTCACTCATTGCCTACGAGCAAGGGTTGAGTCAAAGACTTTTTGATGCAGGTGAGACGATCGTTCTAAAAGCCGAAGATACGAAAAGAGGAAGCTTAGTTGGTGACGATAGCAATGAATTGTCAAGCAAAGCACAAAGCTCACCAATGCATAAACAGAAGAAGAAGAAAGGTAAAAGTGGTAAGGATGTCCATATTTCCTCTGACATTATTTGCTTTCGATGCAGGAAACCTGGACATATGAAAAATGCGTGCCCTAATTTAAGAATTCTCCCTGCAAAAGAAAAGGGTAAGGCGAAGTTAAATTTAAACTGGGGAAATAATGAAAAGCAAAAAATCTCATGGGCAGATCTGGTCTCTGAAGCATCGGACCAGGAGAGAGATAATGGTTAAGAGCCTTTCGTATTTTTTTTTGTGTTGTGTTTTTGTGTTTCTTTTTTGTTGTGTTTTTGTTTTTATGTTTTTTTTTTATTTTTATTTTACGTTTTTGTTTTGTTTATTCTTTAAATTTTTTTTTTTTTTTTTTTTTTTTGTAAAAATTTTTCTCTGATCTACACACACATTCACTTTTCTAGAAATGAAAAATTTACTTCCTAATTTTTCTTGAAATCTTTAGTAAGTTGTGATTGACTTCTCTAAAAACAATCAAAGGAAGGAAACTCATGTTTTTGACTTTCAATCTCTGTTTCGTAAAAGAGGTTTTTCTACTTTTGATTTAAAATCTTTTTCATCTTTTAAATTGGTTTTCGAAACTAAATTTTTTATCTCCCTATATTTTATTTATCGCATAGGAATCTTTTGCAAGTTGTTGAATCTAATTCAAAATTTTCTTAATCAAGAAATTCGCTTTATCAATAGTATGGGTTTACTTTTGGTATTTAAGATTTCAGAAAGGTAGCATAATCAAAAAAATTGGCCAATGATGCCAAAAATAAAAGAAGCGCAAAACGCCAAAATTGAAAAATATAGAATACACAAAGTGTATCAAAAGATGCGCAGTGCGCCAACCAATTGTCAAGAGGCATAAAATGAGCCCACTAAATTTTAATGCTTACCATTCTTATACTTCTTAAAGCTTAAGAAAACCCTTGATTTTTTCGATGCTTGAGTTTGAAAATCTTGATTCATGATTCAAATCGTGCATTAATCTTCTATTAGATATATTTTATGAAAGGAGTTTTGAAAAATTACTGTTTCTTTATCTAATTTATTCCTTGATTTAGATATTGAATTAAAAAGTTTTTGAGCCTTTTTAAAGAACTTGAGTTTGGATTATCAATTCTTGATTTTCTAACCTTTACTGGGCTATGTGTTGTCAATCCAATTCTACTAAGTTTTTTGATTAAAACCAAGAGATAACTTTCTCATTTTAAGAATATTTGTTTTTCACTAGATCAGGAAATGTTTTTGGTCATTTTATTTTTTTGTGCCTCCTCTCCTTTTGATAATGTCAAAGGGGGAGAACGTATTGTTGAATTTTTTTGACGTATTGTTGAATTTTTGTAATGTTATCGTATTTGTATCTTGTTTTCAAAAAATTAAAAACAACAAAAATATTTTCATCTCCCCTATTTTTTAAAAGTGTTATTCTAGTGAGGGGGAGATTAGGAGAAAATTGCTCTCTTTGAAAATTCAATTTGAAATGTTTTGCCATCATCAAAAAGGGGGAGATTGTTGCGGATCTATGGTTTATAATTTTGATGATAGCAAACATTCCTTATTTCTTTACGATTGCCTTATGTGCTAACGTTTCAGGTTCCCACGATCGGACTGCAATTTGGAATCAGCTCAAGATTGGGTAGACTAGGTCTGAGTCAGTTTGTAATCTTTTTCCTTTCTTGAGTCTGTTGTATTTGGTGTGGGACCAGTTGGATTGTATTTTAGAAGATCTCCTATTGTTCCCTATAAGTTTTCTATTTTTGGTAATATCGGCCAGGACGATATTTATATCGTCCTGGACGATCTGTCCAAAATCAGAAACCCTATTTAGGGCATCCTCATTAAGGCAGCCGTCAACAGATCGGCCTGGACGATACCTGTATCGGCCAGGACGATAATCTCAATTCAGAAAGAATCAGCCGCCATAATCAGTTTAGGAATTCTTTGTTTTAAGAAATCGGCCCGGACGATATTATTATCGTCCAGGACGATCTAACTCAATCATACCTAAATTGATCTGGTATCTTTGGAAAGCATTAATGGTTGATTGATACGATCACATCGTCCGGGACGATAGAATGATCGGCCAGGACGATGTCCTGGACGATCTTCATCGGACAGCTTGTATTCAGGGCTATGATCAGGACGATTGAAATCGGTTTTAAACTAATCGGCCAGGACGATCGTGAGATCGGCCGGGACGATGTAACCAATTTTCTTCTGATCGTCTCAAGTCGTCCCGGGCTAATGAGCTTAATTTGAACTGATCGGCCAGGACGATATGCCTATCGTCCTGGACGATAATGTCGGCAACTTGCATTAATGAGCTCGTTTTGAGAGCTTCTATTTAAGCTTTGGCATGACACTTTGTAAGTGTCTTTGGCAGCCATTGTAGCTTCGTTCTTGTGGGGGAAACTTGAAGAGAGAGCTTGAAAGGGAGAGAGGAAAGGGTGGAGTTTGAGAGAGGGAGAAGATCCTGTGAGGGGGGACTCAAGGGAGTGTGGAGGGGGTTCCACACGGTTGCTCCGGCGAACTCGCACCTTAGTACCATCGGATTCAAGGCTTGTCTCGAGGTAAGTTCACCAAAGAAGAAGTCTCTTTGGTGTCAAAGGACCCGGCGACTCCGCCGCACCGGGGGAGGTGGAAGTGATTTTGTAAGGGCTTCTCCGCCTAGCTGTGGGGGCTAAAGGAGAGTCACTTTGTGTTAGTGCAATACTTGGAGGGTGCCTCCAAGGAGTGGACGTAGGTCAAGGTTTGACCGAACCACTATAAATCCGGTGTGTTCTTTTCTTATTATCGCTTCCGCATTTATTTTTCTTCCGCACTTTTTGTGGTGATTTTGGTTTAGGTTTTTGTCTTTGTTTAAAAGATTCTTCTTTTCCAAATCACCTCTCTCTTAATTAGCTTTGGGAATAAGTTCATAAGGGCTTAACATCCCCATCGAACTTTCAGCCTCATTAGTTGCATTTCTACCTTCAAGGCATAGTTAACAGCTTGGGATAAAGACCACACAACATTTAATTCCAATTTGTCCTGGATGGATTCCCTAAGATCGCCAATGTATATGGCGACTAACTGATTAGCCTATTCATGCAAGTTGTTCCTAGCACTCAAATGGTAGAATTCTTCGGTGTAGTCATTCACTGACCTACTACCTTGACTGTAGTGTTGATATTGTACATATAGCATTTGCTCGTAATCGGTCGGGAGGTAATGTCCACGCAACAACTGCTTCATCCTATGCTAGCTACGTACGGGACCCCTTCTTCTCTCCGCTGAGTTTGGAGCACTTGTTTCCACCTAGCACTTGCTCCCGATTTGAGTTTGCATGCAACATACTTCACTTGCTTTTTCGTCTCAATCTCCATGTAATCAAAGAAATTTTTAACTGATCTCTCCCAATCCAAATAATCTTCTATGTGTAGCTTTCCATCGAAAAAGGGAATATCCAATTTCACACAGAACTTAGCCTGAGGATGGATGGCTTCTCTCGGACGTCTTCTACGCTGAAGGTTAACTTCCTCCTCTGAATTTGAGATTTCAAAGTTCCTACCTCCATCTCCTTCTTCTTCCTAGTCTGAGGCTTCAATAATCTGAAACCCTTGACGCCAAGGTCTCTCAAAGTCCATTCCTCGTCTAGGTGCCTATATTGCTGCCGGAGGTGCCATCCCGATCCGTGCAAGGTAAATCTTGTCCAGAAAGTTGTTAATATTTCTCAATTCTTGGCAAATCTCATTGTAAAAATGATTCAAATCCGCAGATAAATCTTCGATCCGCTGCTCCAGGCTATCATGTGCCATTCAGAGAGCTTCAAGGCTGTTGTCAATCACGGGAGTCACCCTTCTGCTGACTTCAACATTTTAGCTTTGATACCAAAATCTGATGTAGCAGGTCAGTAATAAATGAATTCAAGCAAACAGATAGCAATGAAACATTAACAATACTATTGAGAAAATTGTAAATGAGTATTGATTATGAAAAACTAAACTTCCAGCCAACCTTCCCAGCTGATATACTAAAACATAGACATACTAAAGGATAAAACTATAAAAATCAAAATCAATTACTATAATACTAATAATAGCTACTGCCATGAGTAGTGGCTCTAACTAACTAAAGCAGCCCATGTGAAGATAAGTTGTATCGCCCATTTGGCTATGCTAATATGCTCTGCATCAGTCAATTTACGAGCAAAAGAATCGAGTCAAGGCTTGCTCAAGCTTAGCTCATTAGCTCATTGAGTTCATCTCACGAGACATTATCAAGTCGAGTTCAAGCCGCTCACGTGTCACTTGACTCACACCCCTAAAAGGAACGAACTTATGTCAGGATGTCCTGACCATAAAATTGATTAGGATGGACGTTAAAACTTATAGATCAAATTTGAAACGAGTATAACGTATACATATTTTATATTATACTCATTTCAAATCAGATTTAAACGTTTTAAAGACTATATTCCAATTTTCATATTTTTTTTACTATAATTTATTAAATATAAAAAATAAAAAATTAAAAAAAAAATTAAAATCAGCTCCCCGGCCGGCAGCTCCTAAGTTCCTAACCTTTTGTCTTTTAACGTTTATTCAATATTTTGTTCTTTTGTCTGTTCGTTGGATTAAGAATTTAAAATTTATTTCAAAAATTTGATGAAACACCAAAGGACAAAAAAAAAGGTGAATTTTCTATCAGTTTTATTCAATCCTTTTAATGGGTGAGTGATTGCATGTAGATGACATAGGCAATTAATATGAAATTATTAATATTGTTTTAATGTTTTAATATTTTAATATGGTAATGATCTTGACTTTTATCATTTTATGGTCTCTTGATTGACCTTAACAAACCTTGACCAAAATTTAGATTGTGGGCTCCACTTTTAGGGTTTGTTTGGTGATGTTATAATTAGAGAGATTTTATTTTAATATGATTGCAACTTTATTTTTATCGAAATCATCTCTGATTGTATGTAGAATGCTTGTTGAAGTTTTTTTTCCGACAGTTAGATCATTTAAGGCAGACTCACACACACATCGCATATACAAGACTCGAACCCAAGACCTCTTAGTTGGTAACCTAAGCTCTTAACCAACACACCAATGTAAGCTATGTCTTGTTGAAGTTCATTGTGAATGAAATTGGCTTGAACTGACATGAATTTAAGTATGTACTCGACTGGTTTGAATTCGAATATTCGTTTGAACTTGTTTGTGATAAAGTTATGGCTTCATTTGAGGTAGCTTTTTTAGTGTTTTCTAACACAGTTTTTTAGCACTAAAAGTTTTTGAATTAGAAATTTTTGTACTAAAATACTGATTTAGAAAATAATAAAAAAAGCTATCTCAAATGAAGTTTATATCAACAATATATTTTTTTAGTAATATTATGAAGAAAGTTTGAAATGCATATTCAAATTATTTGTTGAGTATATACCTTGTATGTTCCACTATATAACTTGATGATAACAAATTTTGTGTGATATATGCTTGCTTTGTAATAACTTTTTTAATATAAAAACTTCTAATTCAAAAAATTTTATTACTAACAAGTAATAAAAAAGTTGAGCATAGACTAATGATTTGCTTTTTTTTTTTTTTTTAATTCATAATCAATATAAATTATTAAGATAATCACTATATTTGTCACTTGGAGATTGATATAGAGGTCAATGATTTCAAGATTTAAGTGTATTTATCAACAAAATTAATAATTGTGATTATGTATATTAGTTTTCTTAAGGTGCTTTAGATTAAGACTTTATTTGGGACGACTTTCTTACTGTTTTAGGAAGTAGTATTCTAGTTCTTGTACTATAACGCTACTTTAAGAATATAAAAATTTAATTTTTGTCCTAGAACATTACTTTAAAAAGTAATAAGAAAGCCGCTACAAACGAAACCTAAATGTATTAATTGAGTATGAGCATTACCAAGCCCTCAATAAAATGAATACAATTTTTAAAAATAATAGGTCAATTGTACAAATTATTAGAGCAACAGGATAAAATGTCTCATAATTAATTTCATTGATACGAACTATGTACCAAACTTCTGTTATCTTTTCTTATAAATAGACCTGTACCTAGTGTACCGAGGCAATCACTTTTCTTAATAAAGTTTTCTTATTAGCTTTTTTCCCATTATATGCATCCTTGTCTCTGACATGAGTTTCTTGAACACCTTGTGTTTCTACATGGTATCGGACAAGGCTCTAAGATCCAGGGCTCCGATGGCGACCTCCTTTACCTCTCAGATCGGCGAACCGAAGGAGATGACGACCTCAGCACCTCCAGTTATCTCTTCATTGCCCAAGTTTGTTCTCTCTAATCTCAAAAAACATCATTCAAAATCCCCTCTCCCGACAATTACCCGCAATGGCTCTCTCAGATCTTCAAGATCTACTGAGCTAATGGCTTTGAATCATTTCTTGATGCAAAATCTTCCATCCCTGACAAATGTCTTACCCAAACTAATGGCACTACTACTCCCTACCCAAGCTATGCACAATGGCTACTCACTGATCAAAATCTTGCGACAGCCATATGCTCCACCATATCTACTTCGATTCTTCCCTATGTTCTCAATCTTGAATCCACATTTGGCAAACCCTTGAAACCAAATTTAAATCATCTAATATATCCAAAGTTATTCAACTTAAAAATGAGCTTCACCACATCTCGCTCAAGAACTCTACCATGATCCAATATCTAAATGAAATTAAATCTCTTGTGGATCAAATCGCTGCTGTCGGATCGCATATCGACTATGAAGATATAATTCTTCACATTCTTAGTGTTCTTCCTCCAGCCTATCAATTCTTCACTTAAAAGGTTTAATAATTCATAATGACATTTTACAATTATTGGAATGCCAATTGTGCAAATGAGCATTTTCACTCTATTTGGACACAAAGAATAGCACATGCTAAATTTGTTAAAAAAGCTCCCTAAACTCTGCCAAAAGCCAATTTTATTCATCAAATATTATTTGAATTTGCATGCGAAACTTTTGCAAATTAGATTTTGATTTGGATTTGTTTTGAATTTCTTACATTGTGTTGATTTTTTTTTATTTTTTTATGAAAAAATTATATATTTTTGTATAATTTGTTCCAAGTTTTGATTTTAGTTCTATTGGATCTCAAAGACCGTTTCTTACATTGGATCTTAAAGTAGTTTTTTAGTTGAAAAATTTTTAGTTCAAATAAAAAAAAACTGCTTTTTTAAACAACTTTTTAGTACTAAAAGCTATCTCAAATGAAACCGAAGTTGTTTTCAAAATCAACTTTATAATAAGCTAAATCTGTCTCAACTAGACCCTATGCGTTTGGGCTTTCTGTCAACATATCTATTTCTTTTGTTGAAAGTAATGAGGGCCTGGCCCAATTCCGTAAAGGATAAGGCTTCCACAAAGAAAATACCTTCATTGGAGCCCAGGAGAACAAAAGAGCCCACAATACAGAGGAATTCATCCATCCATAGAAAACCATGACAGAAAAAGCCCAAAGTAATTGTTTATAAAAGTGATTATAAAATAGTTGTGGAGAAAAATAACTATTTTAAAAATAAAAATAATCATATCAACTATTAGTCAACTCTTCCAGAGATTATTACGTGCGGAGTTCAGATCGGAAAACCGTCTAGATTTTTTCGAGTGTAAACAGAAAAACATAGTTACAATGCACCACTGCGCTTTTACTGCACACACTCACAAAAATCGGATACAGCTCTAATCCAAACTTCGCACGTAATAATCTTCCCAGATCAATACATATCTTCAGAATAATTCGTACTAATCTCATTTATTATTGTTCATTTTATCCTCATGGACATAGCATTTCTTATAGCCCTTTTGAATTCCTCTAAATAAAAAGAGAAAAAGCACATCTTAGATTTTTTTTTTTTTATACTTCTTTGAGGTCTTACCAATTGAAACATTTTACTTTCATAGATCATCTTCTTCCTTGAATACCCACCACAAATTCTGGGATTCAATTCCATTGAGCTTTCTTGCTTCGAAGATCAGGTAACTCCCATGAACAAATTTGGACCCGACAGTTTTTTCTTTGTTGCAGGCCCGAGCAAATGCCGAACTATAGGAATTGAAGTCCAACATAACTTGGTGCTCTTGCTTTAGAACTCCCACCTTCTGTCCTCCAATGATTAGCTTATGGACGCCACAATTGCAGCGATGTCATTCTTACATTATAGGAAAACCTGTCAGAGCATTTTCCATTATATTTTGAGGAATACAAGTAAATACGAGAGGAAACAAAAAAAATACGAAACTTACGGTGGATTTTCCGGAAAAATAACTCCTTTTGCCGGCGACAGAGGCGGTGAGCGTCGGCAAACCCTCGTGGAAGTCCAGAAGGTTTGACAGCGGCGAGCTACGGTGGGGCGATGCTGGGGCGACGAAGGCGAGCGGAGATCCTTTGACGAAACGGCGGAAGAAAATGATAAGCCAGACGGGTTCGGGTTGGAAATAGGGCTTTCACCGGCGTATTTTCCGGCGGATAAGACGCCGGGCAATTTTTTCGACGTTCTTTACGACGGTAAATTTTCATTATGTTTAAAATGACCGGCGTCTAATCTGCCGATCAATACACCAATAATTTCCAGCCTAAAATACGCCGCATTACATGACATGGTTAAGACGTAAAAACCTGGCGTAATATGCATCGGAAAAGTACTGACGCCGAATCCGTCAGTAATTCCGCCGTACTGGTTCGGTCACATATTACGCCGGTAAAAATGCCGTAGTTACAGACGTGCATAAATCCACCGGTAAAATTGCGCCCCCCCCCCCCCCCCCCCCCCCCAAAACTCTTTTATCCTAACTTGGCCTAAAATATTTATATATTTCTTCACATTTTGTTCTAATATTTTTTTACATGCTTTTCATGACAGTTTAATCAAACTTTTTTTCTTTATTTTTCTTGCTTAAATTTTTAAACAAAACTTTTCATAATATATAGATATATAATATTATTTTTTTATATTTAATTATTTTTGTGCTGTATTGCCCCCCCCCCCCCCCCAATTAAAAATTGAAGCTACGATGATAATACCACATTTTCTTATAGTGTTACCTTTGGAGTCTCTGTGCAAATCTTGCTTGAGGATAGCGAACTCCTAATTTCTTTCACGAATTCCTTGTTCAAAGACTTAAGTTTCATTTGAGACTGTTTTCTTATTGATTTCTAAATTAGTTTTTTAGTTCAAGTATTTTAATTTTTGAACTAAAAAAGATGTTTTAAAAAGCAACAAAAAAGTTGTCCCAAATGATGTCACTGACAAGAAATTATTATGTGCGGACACAGACCATTCGGAGGCGAATCAGAACGCGCCACGTCACCTGGTACACAATCGCGGTACACAGCAAACAAGTAATGTGGCGCGTTCTGATTCGCCTTCGAACAACATATGTATTCGCACTGAATAATTTCACTTTTGTGACTGCTTTCTTATTGTTTTCTAAGGCAGCTTTTTATTACAAAAAATTTTAGTTTAAAAAATTTTGTAGTACTAAAAACCTGCTTTATGAAGCAGTAATAAAGTCGTCCCAAACGAAGCCTTAACATTTCATAGTATCACCTTCTAAGCATTTTTAACCGTCTGAAATGACAATTCTTAACTGTGTTTGAGGTGAGCAGTTACCCCATGCAAGCTAGCTATTATTTTTCTACTGATTGTTTTTTCCTACAAATTTAAAAGGCTGATGTTATTATCTTTTACGTAATATGTTTTCCGATTCATTTTAATCATATTAGGACAAAATTTTCCATTCAGTACTTGTTCTGATAATCCCATTAGCTGATCCTCTTCTTCTTGAGGTACTCAGCACTTCTTCATAAATTCAGAAGTTATTGGAAGAATACTTTGACGTTTTTGCTATACCAACACCATTCCCTTATGACATAATATAGACCCTAAAAGCAATTACGTTCTTTCTTGAGCTTATCAGGATGTTATATAGGCATTTTATTCATCATTATGCTCGTATTGATGGACCTCTAATTAGGGCCGTCAAAATCGGATTTCGGGTTCAATCCGAAACTGATCCGACTGGAATATTTTAAAAACGGGTCACATTCTTAGACCCAAACCTGACCTGTCTCGGATCCGGATAAACCCGACAAAGACCCACCTCGTTTCCTCGGAAGAAACCCTAACCTCGAGAGACGCTCTCCCTATTGTCGTCGATGACCTATGCAACATCTTCGATCACGACGGCAACAACAAGATCAGTAAGCATGAGCTCCACGGCGACGACAAGATCACAAAGCACGAGCTCCATGGTGGCGGAGATCGGCAACAGTGGCAAGATCACAATGCACGAACTCTATGGTGGCGTAGATTGATCACGACGGCAATATTGGATCAGTTTGGATGAGCTCGGAGTCATTAGCACAACAACACTCGGTGAACCAGTCGCTAGCGACGAGCTCCGCCGTGTGTTTTCCGTCTTCAGAGCCGATGGAGATGGAAAGATCTTGAATGGGTCAACTGTACAATGTAGACGTGGGTCAATTCGTGTTAGTATTAGGTTGTCAGATTGATCCGAAGTCAGAACCCGACCCGAAACTTGAAACAGGTCGGAAATCGAGACCCGAACCCAACCAGTTTTTTAAACCGTCAACCCTAATCCAAAAACTTTGGGTCGGGTTCGGATCGGATATCCATATCGTGTCCATTTTTGACATCCCTACCTCTAACAGATCTCTTAAAGCGAGATTTTTTTAGCGAAACGATCAGATGGCTCAAGCATTTGTTCCTTTAAAATTTGCACTAATTTCAGACCTTTTTTAATTACATCTTTCTTACATTTTTGAACATTTCATTACTGAAATTGCAGCAACTGATGCTCAGAAATGGAGCAGATTTTAAGAATCTTACCTTTTATTTTATTTTTTTAGCAAACAGTTATATCTAAGAATGCAACTTACATTAACCTATGTTCGTGAGCTACATGCAATCACAGAGGCCTTTCTCCAAATGGCGTCAATATTTACTGGCCGGGTGGAAAATTTGTAATTTGAACAGATCAGCGAAGTCTCATGCGATCCGTGCAACAGGTTATTCAGATTCTAGAACATCAATGCTACATCTGAACTATAATGAAATGAAGCCATGTGACTTGTACATATCCTGTATACAGCTTATACATGTTGTGTGTATAAGATGAATTTATACACTCCATAAACAAGTTGTATAAACAAGTTGTATAGATAGTAGCTTCATTTCATTGAAGTTCGGACAAAAAGCTAGTTTCGGATTCCGCACAAATAATTTCTACAATATTGAATACAATCCATGGTGAGCTAATAATCGAGTAATTGATGCTTTGTCGATGAAAGAGGAGATTGCACGATTACCGGCTAAATTACAACCTCCTAAAATATGAACTGTTGAATATGTTGTCGCATTTATAACTTATTCCATGATGCTATGCTCTTTGCTAAAAAAGTTCATCATAAAAACACATTTGTTAGAATATTAATAAAATTTATTGGCAATTAGAATATTAAACTAAACTTATTGGTATGAAAAAAATAGGTACTCTAAGTTGACATTATCTAATTTAATAGCTAGAGAAAACCAAATAAATAAAACCTTAATACCTTACTCAATTTCTTTGTTTGAAGTGGACGTTTATGTTGTCTCTTAAAGTTTGACATCGTCTTATGAAAAACTCGATCTAATTGCTTGTCTTGATTGTCTCCCTCTCGTGGCCTCTTTGTATCCATCTTCTCCTTCTTTCTCTTTGCGGTTTGCTCTCGTTTAGGGGTGTCAAATCTGGTGTTCGGGTCGAAACTGACTTGAGACCCGGTCGTAAACAAGTCGACACTAACACGATCCGATTTTACAAACGAGTCAGGATTGTCAACCTGGACCCGACCCGTGCGGAT
The DNA here is from genome assembly GCA_016618105.1 of Dendrobium huoshanense. Taxonomy (NCBI): domain Eukaryota; kingdom Viridiplantae; phylum Streptophyta; class Magnoliopsida; order Asparagales; family Orchidaceae; genus Dendrobium; species Dendrobium huoshanense. Next base: position 50,974,659 of record CM028360.1, on the reverse strand, counting down.
TACCAGGTTGACCCAACCCAAACCATGAGGGTTACAATCACGTGCTCGTCAAGCGGCAACGGCACAGCAGGAGGGAAGACAGAAGGCAAACAGCGGCAGCTCGGGGGGACGACGACAGCACTGCAGTCAGAATTGAATAGGATGAACTTCTCCATCTTCTCCTGCACTTGGCTAAATCCTCGCCAACTCTCTTTTCTCTCGCTCTCCTTTCTTTTTGTGTGTGAATCATTTGTTGCACTACACACGCTCGCATCTCCATCTCTATATGGTGATAGAATTGCCCTTTCTCTTTCATCAGTGTAAGAGATGGAATCGCACAAGAAAAGGCCTTTCTGTATGTACGAAATGTCTTTGCTTGGTTTGTCTTGCCCGCAGAAGCATTGGAACTGTTTGCCTAGCTTTTACCTCTCAGCACCTTACACCTTTATTATGAGATGGAATCGACACTCACTCGCATGTCCTAATGAATTAATTGACTAAGCTGGTTTGTTTAAACTGACATGGGTGGTTCAATTTGACAATCACTCGCATGATTTTTTTATGTGGAGTTCAAGTGTGACAAACGAGAGATTATTAGATGCGGAGTGCGGACGGGGAGAACAGTCCGCACAAGCATTGGGTACCTAGCGGTACCCGCACAAGCATACCGTTGGGTGCCGTTGGGTACCACTGGGTACTGCTAGGTACCCGGTGCTTGTGCGAACGATGCGCACTCTGCACCTAATAATTTTTCGACTATGTGAGGCCCTATAGTTTAATGGAATGATTGGAATCCTAATTATATAACTTAACAACTCAACCACCAACAGAGACAATCGGAGATAGTAAAATTTAGATAATAATAATAATAGTATAACATCTTTCATTTCATCAAAATGTGTACACATTAATCTAATTTACTTTCAAGCATTTAAACATCAAAATAATCAAGGGTCAATCACTCAGATTCAGAAGATTATGTCTCTACCCTTTCTTTACTCTACTAGATCTTTACCTTTTCCTGAAATGTCAGAAAGATTCATAATATGAAAACAACCAACTCTGTGTATTTTTTCTCGGTCGTAACCCATAATAGATATCAATATCTACTAAAATATTAAATGATAGATTATTAAAATAATGATAACTTATAAAAAAATAAATAAAGTACTCGCAGAACATTAGGATTTTCGTGTGTACTTAATTCTAGAGTTTTTATTTATACCTTTAAAGTCACATTCATAGAGATTTCAGATACAATATAGAACACTTATCATCAGAGATTTACATATACACTTTTCTTTCATATTTCATCAGGATTCATATAAAAATTCAGAAACTACTAGCTTTCATTTTAGAATATTACTTGTATTTGATTCATTAAAGTATTAACATATGCAATGCATGACAATAATGCATATGTCTCGATGTATGCTTATAACTCTACTTTCACTTATATTCCCTTTAACCTCCCACGCCTGTTTATTGTAAGTGGGGTCAGAATCAGAATAGAATTATGACAGACAATTTCCTACACCCACTTTTAGCACGGGACCATAATCCTTCCCAGATCCACAATAGGTGGATGGGGCCATAATATAATATTTAGGGCAATTGTAACATATCAACGAGTGCACTTTTTTATATATCAGAATATATTCAATGCCATCCTATGAATAATGCAAATGCAAAAGTAACTAATTTATAATTTCAATTCAATACTTAAATGTTGCATAAATTGCTAGTGAAAAGTCACATTACATGTATAATTTTATACTCATTCAATTTTTTCTATTTATAATCTAACTTCAGAGAGGTATTCACATGAATATTTTAAGACTTTTATATGACTATTGTAATTGCCAAAAAAATCTCAATCAACTTATATACTCAGAAGTTATATAAGAAAAATCAACTAACAAAAATCTAAATTCATATTTAGGCAAAGTGTACTGGATAAAGTACCGTACAATAATATATCAAAAGTTATGCATTAAAAGCTTTATAAAATATGGGATATTTATCCATAATGTTTAATAAAACTATTATAATTTAAAACAGAGATAAGAGTTAAGAAGTCTACCTCGTGCTCTACAATATCTTGAACATGTCCGACGGACAAAACTCGAGCTTTGGCCTCCAAAAGCCCTCGTCTTATTCTCTCCCTTCTCTTCCTCTCTTCTCCGGCAATGGCTAGGGTGATGCATTAATTAGTAAATGGTTTAAGTTATTTACATATAAAAATCATTATTTTGAACTAGAGGAGCTGCTCTCAAAGAGAATTTTTCATATTCTCCTAGATTTTTACCATTGGAGGGCTCGATCCAGCAGCGATTCTACCCAGTGCCACAACATACTCTCAATTCCTTCTCCCCACTCAAGAGCTCAATGCGACACTCACAGAGAAATTTTGATATGTTAGAATTTCACTTCTTCAATCAAATTTTGACTCATTAAAGGCCTCTTTAAACACTCTAAGACTTATAATTATCAACTAAATCATAATTAAACAAACATTTAGTTTAACTAACCATAATTACCTAGCTTTCTGGACTACTGGCACTGCATGACTACTTAATTTAGGTGCAAGTTATATCCTTGAACTAGCTCAAAACTTAATTTTTCTTGCTTTGACAAGTTCATTCTTTTCTCAATTTTGTATAATATTTAATATTGGCTTGGTGATTTTCTTGATTTTGTTCAAGAAGTAGTGTTAGAAATCTAATCTGTGAAAACTAAATTCAATATACTCAGTTAATTTAATATATTTTCAATTTATTATTGAAATTCTTAGATTACTTTGTTCATTTCTTTGTTAGTTGGGTCTAAATTTTAGCAATATTTGTTTACTTCTAAAGAAGGTAATATGTTGACTTAATTGATAACTTAGGGTTTGCAAATTCTTAATTTTCACTTGCATGAAATTATACTATCCATCTCATTTGTTGCATTAGAAAATTCTAATCCTTCTTCTTCCTACATTATCACAATTAGTTCTTCTGAGGAGGAAGGGAGCTCAACTCTAAGTGGAAATTAATTAGCAAGCATTGCCTCCATGCTAATATTGTTGTTTGATTGGTAAGCTTATCTCCATGGCTGCCACTCAATTTTTTTTTTTTTTTTTGGGTGTGGAAAGTTAATAGATGCAAACCCAAAGAAGAAACATTGTGAAGCAAGTATTTTAAGGTATATATGAAGGCTTAAGAAAATAATTGGTTTATCATAAGCATAATTACACTACTAAAAAATGGGTGTTTCCGCAGCGGTTACTTTCAACAGTTTTTAAACTAGAAAAGCAAGGTATAAGCAGTGGTTATTACTACTGCTAAACTCCCCTATTACTCCACCCTTATTTTCCTTAATCGGATCATTCTCATTCATATTGTTTCTCGATCCGCTTCGTCCATGGCCTTCTTTGATGCCTTCTAAAATAACTTTCTTGTACAAAAAATTTTAATTCAAGAAAATTTTAAGTACTAGAAAATAATAAAAATGTTGTCCCAAATGAAGCATATGATATCATATTTTTGTGGTAGGAAATCTTTCATGGAGAAGAAAGAAGGCAAATTATTGTTGCTATGACTTTTTAAGCCAAATACATGGCAATGATACACATTTTGGATGTGAAATGATGTGGATAAGAAAATCTAATAGAAGAATTTGGCTTCATTGTCGTCCAATTAGAGTTCTTAATTGTGAAGATTAGGTACCAATACATATTTCTAGCAACTCTTTGTGAAGATTAGGTATCAATACATATTTTTGTTGTTTTATATTTCTATCAATACAATAAAACATGTAGAAGTATTGCCTTGTTCCCCATATTGTAACTTATTTTTTGTAAGGGTGATTCCTCTCTTTTAGATTAAAAAATTATATAGCTTTATATACTATAAAAATTTTATTCTTATCTTTATTCTTATGTAATTATGCATATGATAAAAATTTTACATTGTATTCCACCAAAAAAATTTTATAAACACTTACTCTTCTCATGTGAAATTCCAATTCTGCCACTTTTCAATTTTCGTTCGGGACGGCTTTCTTACTGCTTTGTAAAGCTATTTTTTACTTAAAAAATCTCTTAAATAGGAAAAAAACAGTGGTCTAAAACTATTCCAAACCAAGCCTTATACTATCTCAGCACGGCCCTCTCTTCATGCCATGTAAGTTCAAGTTGTGTGCATTGGATAGCCCTTTCCAAAGCCTTCTAACTCCTTTCATTTGCTTAATTTTCTATATATTTCTATGTCCAATGCTTCAAACATTACTCAACAAAAATAAATGAAAAAGGAGAATTGTGCTTAGTGAGGAATTCCGGCTCATAGGTTCTTTTTTGACTTTTTTAGTAGCTCTTTTGAGCAGGAGGGAGCTGGAGGTCCCCTTCAGGACCTTGATCTAATTGTTGTTATTAACATATAGGTTCGTCAGTAAACTTTAACCAAAAAAGAAAAAAGAAAAAGGAGAGTTTATGCATCTGATTGTTTCAATGAAATTATTATGCATATATTAGAAAAAATATAAAAGATGTGCCCAATCAATCAGGAGTCTATACAAAGTTTTGTATAATTGTCTTTACATGACAAGTATCTAAGTGATTGAATATGTGCACCAACCAAATCTTTTTTTAATATCCATAATAATTTCTCCTCATATTATTACACCAAAGCAAAAAACTTCCAAAATGCAATTTGTTGAAGAGACCTGTTTGCTTTATAAAAGCCAACAGTTTGGTTGGTGCATGGGTAGGGTTTTTGGCTGACATGAAATGAAGAGTATAAGATGATTTTTTTTATTATTATCACATTAATTTTCTCTCAACATGTTATTGTTTTTTTTTTTAATTGAATAAGGTTTTGTTTGTGTTAAGCGCTTTAAAGATATGAGTCAAAAATAAATGTTTAAGATCAAGTCGTTTAACAAATGAATCGAATATGAGTATTATAACGAGCCAAATGTGAATTTTTGACAATAAATTGAGTTTTTTGAGTATGTCTCTCACTATATATATAGAGCACAAGAGAGAAAGAACAAATTCAAATATGAACAATAACATCAAGTCTTTATCCCACTACATGGGGTTGACTGCATAAATCTTTTTTTCTCAATTATGACCTATATGAGTCAAATTCTCATTTAAATCAAATAAAATAAAATCATTTCTAATACTTTCTAAGTCTTTAGTGCAAAATATTTCAACATAAATATATAAACAAAGAGTTAGAAAGAAAGAATTTAAACAAAAATATCTACATGGACTACAAAATACTTTGTGCATGTTATGTTCATTTTAATTTACAATTAATAAAAATGCCCTTTTTTCATATTAAACACATAATTATTTATAAACTAAACATTCATAGAACAAATTATCATAATTACAGATAAAATAATAATGCTTGCAACAACTAAAACAACCATCAAATATAGAAAATGATGATTTGATAGCTGAACAAATTACACAAATCAGGTATTGGGAGGACTATTAATTTCTTCAATTAAATAGTACAATTAGGACCCATATACACTTAATTAAGTCACATTGATAATAACCCATCTCCATTTATAATAACATATTGCAAAAATAGTACATGTAAAGGCCACTTGTATTGGAGAATTTAATTGCATGGCTAGCATTGATTGTGTCCCCACCCTAATGATTGAATGGATTAATAGTGGATGGAGCCCACACACTAAAAATATGTTAAATGATATATGAATTAAATGAATAGAAGGAAACTATGGGCTTATTAGTGGTATGCTTAGGGTTTTCAATGATGTATTAAGGTACATTAATAATATTTTGGAAATGTAAGTGAAATGCTTAAGTAAAAAAAAAATTTAGTAAAATTTAAAGGTTAAGGGAGTTGTTTGGTTTGATGAAAAAGGAATGCAAAAGAAAATGTTGTAAGGTGTAAAAGGAGTGCTCTTTGCTTGAAATATTTTGAATTGTTTGGATAAGTGTGAAATAAATGTAGGTTGTTATTTCTTTGTTGTTTGGCTTGAAATAAAATAAATATAAAGTGAATCATAATAGTGGTGATGGTTAGCAGCCGGCGAAAGCAACAGTGGCTGACAGTCGGTTATAAGCTAAGATGGTTGCAGTAATGGTGGCAGACATGTGAATTTTAATTGCTTTAAAATATCATGCTTCGTTTGTGACAACTTTTTCACTATTTTCTAAAGCATATTTTTTCATATAAAATTGATTTGAATAAAAAAAATTGTACTAGAAAGCTATTTTAGAAATCAATAAGAAGTTGTCCGAAAGGAAGTCAGAGTATATATTCACTACAAGAAAATCGTCAATTACCGACGGAATTTTTTAACTATTGAGATAAGTTTTCCGGCGGTTTGTAAATTTTCCGAGAATTTCCTGGTGTTTTACAAACCACCGTAATAAACCGCGTAGGAAAATAAGTCTGACAGCCTTTTTCCAGCAGCTAATTGTTCCAACAGTTTTTCGCACTACAGGAAAATTACTCATTACCGGAGGTTTGTTCGGGCGATTACCATTAGCTTTCCGGCGGTTTTAAAAACGGCCGATTAGATCGCCGGTAAAAACCGACGGTCACACCGCAGGTTAAGCCGCCGTTATTACCGGCGGCAGGAAAACCGCCGGTCCAAACCATCGGTAAATGATGAATTTCTTATAGTGTCGGTGGCTAGCACAGTCGGTAACATCCCTTTACAAAATTGCCGGTGATCGCCGGCTAATTACCGGAGGTGTACTAATCGTCGAAAACGCATGTATTTCAAGCAGCCATGTCATCGGTTAACCGCCGGTAATTACCGACGGTTTAACAAGCCATCCGGAATCGAAGTTTCTCTATTTAAATGGAGTGTAAACTCCAACAATGGCAGTGACCTGCCAACGACAACGGCAACAGGTGTAAATCAATGACGACTGGCGGCAAGCAATGACGGTGACATCGTCAAAAGGATACATATGAAATTTAATTGATTCAAAATTTTACCCTATATTTTTCTTTTTCTTCAAATCAAATACTAATATTTTTAAAACCTCTCTATTTAAAATACTTTACCCTCTTTAGTTGCTTAATGATAAGAAATCAATCATGAATTAATTTTAGCATTAGTTTAAGGAAAATGGTACAGACGAGCATCTAAGGCTTCGTTTGCGATATTTCAATATTAATTTAATATAAGCATCTTATTGATGTATGTGAATGAATTATCAAAACTCATTTTTCACTATATTCTCAATATAAAAGCATGATTTTATTTCCATTCATTTTATATGAAAAAATAAAATATTATATTTTAGTGATTTATAAAATTTAAAATTTATTTAACTTTTAATGAGGTAATTTATGATACCATCTAACAAATTTAATGATTTTCTAATTTGTGATTCCTATCTAAAGCTATCAAATAATTAAATAAATCATTAATCAAAAACCTTAATAATAGTTTGTTTGAAAATGGAGAACAGTGCAATATAAGTTCTTCAAATATAATATTAATCCTAATGCAAATATAATGAACTTATATATATTTTAATCAAAATATATATAAAAATATTTTAACACTTTTTTTTTTTAAACAAAAAATATTATAATTCATTTTTAATTTATACTCATTAGATTTATTTTTAAAAAATAAAATAAAATAAATTCTGTTTGATTAGAGATATGTTACACTCACCAAATATGATTATTTATGATTACAAAGTTTACCCCAAATGAATATGCACTTTTATTTTTTATTACTATTTACAAACACAATATAACTCGTATCTAAGTTTCTCGTCCAAGAAAAAAACTATTACGTGTGGTTACCGGATGTTGTCTGGAGGTAAATCAAAATGCGTCACATCTCCATTTTGTTGTGTACAGGTGTTGTGTAATGTTGTGACATGACGCATCCTGATTGACCTCCGAACGGTCCGATGACCGCACGTAATATTTTCTCCATCCAAAGATGCTACCCGATGGGCTTTTACTTCTCTTAATTTAATATTTCCCACTATTTGTTTCATTTTTGTTTAGAGTAAAGCTTCATTTGGGACTACTTTCTTAATGTTTCTTAAAGCTTCTTTTTAGTAAAAAAAAAAATTACTAAAAAATTAGTTTAAATAGCAGTAAGAAAGCTGTCCCAAAAGTTATTTTAATTTTTTTAAAATTAATTATAATATTTTAAATTCCATTGAATAGTATGTACTATTAATTATCAAGGTAATGATAATTTAATTTTTTTATAAAATAAATGATAATTTAATTTTTTTTGATAAAATAAAACAATTTAAAAGCTTTACCAAATTAGGCCCAAGATTTTCCACTTTTGCTCATGATTTTAGCAATCAATAAAGAAAGCTTTCGCTTGAAAAGGTATCATACGATTCAATATTAAAATTATAAAGCTTTATTCTTTCACTAAAATAACTAAACAAAAGAAAAGTAGATTTTGATTCGTATAAATTATGTTTTTTTTTTTCTTTTATATAATTATAAAAGAAGAAGGAAAATATTTTTATTTTCCAATCCCAAAAGGAAGTATTCGTAAGAACCAAATAATTAGATGGCCATTTATGGTATTTAATTTTATTTAAATATTATCATGTTTTCTTTTATCTAAATTGAATATGTCCTACAAAGATATCAAAAGATTCTATAAATATTTTATCTAAAAAAATGTTTTGATTGATGCTTGAATGCATCCATTGAGAGTAACTGCTATCTGAAAATTTAAGCACTTTCTTTCTTAATAAGACTTTATTTTGGATATTTTTTACTGTTTTTTTAAGTAGCTTTCTATTACAATTTTTTTTTTTTTTTGGGAAAATTTTGGGCTTAGCCCGTATATTAAACCAAAACTGTAAAAATTACAACATCGATAAAAATAAAGGCCAATAACAGACAATGTAAAAGGCTAAAAAGAGACTAATTCAGCAAGAATACAAAAGTGCTGAATCAAAAATACAACATTGACATATATTAAATTCAGATCTTGAAAATGCTCCATTGCCCGTGAGCCTGGACTCAGAATAAACAAAGTTGAATCGAGTAGGGTCTCTTTTCCCTGGTCGGCTAGGGTTTTTTTCCATCCCCGCCACTTTCTGAGCTTCCGATCTTCTCCTCTCCTCCGGCTTGGCCGGAGGACTCTTCCTTCCTTGCTACGATGGGTGAGGGTTTTAACCCTTCAGATTTCCCACCTCTTGTTCAGACTCCCGTGGGTTTTCCTTCTTCATCTCCCAGAAACTGGAACAAGGTTTTTGGTCCTGAACCCTCTGCTCCCAAAGCTCTATGTCTTTCTCACTTCCCGCAAGAACCAGAGATCATCCCTTTCTCTGATGAGAAGCTGTCTAAAGGTGGAGAGGAATGGAATTTATGTCTTGTTGGTTACTCTATTGGTAGACGTCCGTTCTACGAAGCGTTACTCGGAGCCATTAACAAAACCTGGAGTCTAAAAGGCTCTGTCAAGCTCTTATCGTTAAGCGATGGTTTCTTCCTCCTTCGCTTTTCGTGTTCAGATGATTACGAGATGGTCTGGTCTCGGGGAGTTTGGTTTTTGCTGGGAAGGCCTTTTGTCCTTCAAAAGTGGCACCCAAAGTTCAAGCCGCAGCAGGAGAACTTCACGTCCGTCCCGATATGGGTAAAAATTCACGATTTACCCCTGGCATGTTGGAATTCAGAGGGGATCTCTAGAATTGCTAGCAAGATTGGGATCCCTCTAGTTGCGGACAACCTCACGGAGCAGAAAACGCGACTCACCTTCGCGAGGGTGTGTGTTCTAGTGGACAAAAACGCTGTCTACCCGGAAGAAATTAAAGTATCGCTGGATGGTGATATCGTAAGCTTGAAGGTGCAATATGAATGGCGTCCTTACCCCTGTGACCACTGTAAGTCTCTCATGCACTACTCTTCTGCTTGTCCGTCTAATCCAGAGGTAGTCACTGATAAGCAAGAAAACTATACTCAAACTCATCATGGTAGGAGTTTTAGTAGGAAAGGCAGGAACATAAATTTTTCTAATGCTAAAGATTTCTCAAAACCTCCATCGGATATTCCTAGGCCAAAAGACCAGACTCCTCAAAATCCTCCGGAACAACAGTTTATTGCTCCGTACGCTTCCACTACTACTACAAACATAATAGGGCTACCTCTTCATTATCAGGCACATTCCCCTACCCCTCACTCTCAAGTTCCTAACAGTCCTGTGGATCAGGACGTCCCTCTCCCACACACCACCTTGACAGAGAAAGACCTTGTGGTATCAGTCATTCCAAATCTAAATTCACCTAATGAAGAGGAGGCTGTCTCCACCTCATCCAGCTCCTTGCACATTCATGGTGTGGTTAAAAATCAGGATGTGTCGGTCACGTCTCCGAACAAGTTTGATGTTTTAATTGATGAGGATGATAGAAACATTTTGGAAGAACCTGATTCTGGGAATTTTGGTCAGGAAGCTAGTACCAAAAAACAAAAACAGAAAGAAAAATCTAAAGAAGTTGCGGCTTCTAAAAAATCTGCTAAGGGGAAGCAGGCTAAAAACCCCTTTCTTCAAATTAAAAATGTTTATTCCATCCATTGCGGCGTGGAATGTTCGTGGTTTCAATCGTTCGGATAAAGTCCTTTGTTGCAAGCGTCTCACGGAGTCCTTCAAATTAGACATGATATGTATTTTGGAGAATAGGATTCATGCCCACTCTTTGCATGACCCGTTCTTTGAACAGTCCCACTCTATTTTTTACAATGAAAATAGCTGTCATAATTTTGCCCTGTCTTAGGATCTGGATCAAGTGGAATGCGAATAAGTTGTGCTTTAATCCTACTCATGTCACCTCTCAAATGATTTCTGGTATGGTTTCGATTGCTTCTACTTCTCTCTTTAAGATATCCGTTATCTATGCCTCTAATAGCTCCCTTGAACGGAAAGAACTTTGGGAATCCATTGATCTGATTGCTCCTGCTGCTGACATTCCTTGGGTCCTATTGGGAGATTTTAATTATTGCAGATTTACGTATGAAAAATTAGGGGGCACTTCTTTGACCCAATCCGCAATGTATGACATTAATAATATGATATTCAAAAATAGCCTAATGGATCTGAATTTTGTTGGAAGCAAATACACTTGGTTCAATCAACGTGCTGAAAATCCTATCCACATAAAACTTGATAGAATTTTGGTGAACAATAGTTGGATGAATGCTTTTACGGACTCTTTCTGCTCCGTCCAAAGTCCGGCTTGTTCGGACCACTGCCCAATCATACTACACTCTAGCATGGTAAATCAGGTTCGACATAGATTTCTCTTTAAAAATTATTGGACTAAATTGGATAGATACTGGACTCTAAACTTACAAGTTTTTTCTGAAAATGTTGTTGGCAATCCTCTTTCTCATCTATGCAATACACTAAGACACTTAAAGTCTTTAATCAAGAAAGAGCTTTGGTCGAATTCCAACTCTGTTTCGAGGCACTTGAACTCTTTGTTACGGCATCAAGGAGAGATTTTGGAGAAGCTTCACAAAGAGCCAAACAATCCTACTTTTAATCTTGCTTTAAAAGATACTAACGCAAAAATTGCAGGGTTTAATGCTATTACTGCCTCCTGGATTATTCAAAGAGCAAAAGTTAATTAGTTAAAACATGGGGAGGAAGATCTCAAATTTTTATATGGTAAAATCAGGTGTAGGAGAAGCAGCTCTAAATCTGTCATCAATCTGCTTGCTTCAACTCCATCCTCTAATCGGGCTGCTGTTGTTTCCACTATTTTGAAACACTATCAAGAACTATACAATCCCCCTCCTCCTCCAAATCTTTTTTTGGACTCCTTGCCTATAGGCACTACCCTCCCTGATATGTTTCATAATGATTTAACATCTTATATTCATGAAGAGGAAATTAAAAATGTTGTTTTTCTGGGTAATTCAACATCTACTCTGGGCCCATATGGATTCAACTTCCACTTCTTCAAAACGGGATGGCACATTGTGGGACCCCTTGTGTGCAGGGCCATTCGCTCCTTCTTCTTCAAGGGTTACATTCCAAATGGGGTTAAAGCCACTGATCTTGCTATTATTCCTAAACACAAGAATGCTACTAATATTGCTGATTACAGGCCGATTGCTCTTTGTAATGTTATATACAAAATCATTGCTAAAGTGATTTCAAATAGACTCAAACCGATAATGCCTTCTATTATTGAGTCTAATCAGTCGGGGTTCATAAAATCTAGAATATCTACTGATAATATTTTGCTAGCAAGTGATATTCTTGCCTCTGCTAGTAAAAGAGGAGGAGCAAATATTTTTTGTGCCAAATTAGACATAAGAAAAGCGTTTGATACAGTATCCAGGGTATTCATTCTTGATAGATTGGCAAAGAAAGGTTTTCCAAATGCTTTTGTCAATTGGATTAAAATGAGCATTACTGATGTTAATTTTTCTATTGTTCTAAATGGCGCTTTGGAGGGTTATTTTAACACTTCTACAGGGCTGAGGCAGGGATGTCCTTTAAGTCCTTATCTATTTTGTATTGCCATGGACGCCCTCTCTAACCTTCTGAATGGGAGAGATTTTAAAGGTATAACTATCAACAACTTCTCTATAACCCATTTGTTGACTGTCACAAGCTTGCTAATATTTAAGTGATTTTGCAAATGCCACGGGGTTAAAAATCAATTTTGATAAAAGTGTTATCATGTTTCCCAAGCATTTTAGATATCAGCAAGAGATTTGTCAAATTCTTTCCATACACAATATTTCTTCTAAGATCTCTTATCTTGGTATACCTCTATCGTTTCAAAGGCTTAAGATTGAAGATTATCTTCCTTTTATGGACATTAGTAACAAAAAGATGAATGGTTGGAAAGCTAACCTGTTGTATTTTGGCGGTAGACTTCAGTACTTAAAGTTTACCATCCAAAATTCAATTGGGTACTGGATTCGTGGTTCTATTCTACCAAAAACTGTTCACAAATTCCTTAAAAAGTCTAGTTCCATATTCTTATTTTTTGGGGATTGCTCCTCTAGGAAGTTGCACATGATTTCTTGGGAAGTGATCTGTCGTCCTAAGCAAAGAGGCGGGTTGGGTATACCTTCTATAGACGCATTACAATTTGCTAATAACTGTTCGGTTATTTTTCGGATGTACAACTGTCTTACTCCTCTATCTAACTGGTTGATCAGTAAATACATATCACCTTGGCGCCCTCCTCCCTGTAATGCTTCTAAATTTTGGAAATCGATTTGTCGAACTGCCTTACATGCCAAAAACTGTTTCAATTTCAACATCACTAGCAAGGCTTCCATCTCTTTGAAATGGGACCATTGGTGCAATAATGTCACACTTGGGAATTTCTTGAGTGCGGATTCCATTCCTGATATTCTGCTGAGGGATTTTTATTTTAATTCACAATGGGATGTTCCTAATTTTATACCTATGCAGCTGAGAAACCTTTTTGTAAATTCACATCAAGATGAAGAACCCTGTTTACTCTTAAAGAACAAGAAGGTTTACAAACATAAAAATTATACTGACGAGTTTTATGCTGACATTCCCATTTGCACCTGGTACAAATTCATATGGCACAAATGGTATAGTCTGAAACATAACGTGTTTGTGTGGCTGGCTATTGTGGGAGGCTTAAAAACAGCTGATGCATTACGGGCAAGACAAATTTATATTTCTTCGAAGTGCAGCTTATGCCACACTTTAGATGAGTCGGTTTCCCATCTATTTTTCGAATGTTCATATTCTTTTTTTTTGTTTTGAATGCTCTCATACCTGATACAAAAAATCTACTATTACGACCTTCTATGTTGCATCTCTTTGTTTGGATTAATGAACAATATAAAGGCTACTCTCTGGCAAAAAACTTTTACAAACTTCTTACCTGCTGCACTATCTACTACTTATAGAAAGAGAGAAACTCTAGAAGATATGGGAATACTGTGTAAAGCACCACTACGATTGTCCATGCCATTAAAAGAGTGATGTTTGAAAAAGTATCTCAATGGAAGGATCAAATAAAAATGCTGGAACTGATTTAAACTGGTTGGAAGACATGCTCAGGTGCCCTGCTTTGTCGAGAATTTGCTGTACATTTTTGCTAAGTCTGCAGTTTTTGGCCCGCTTGGACGATGATGAAGCTCCATCCTGCAGCTCCCTTGGACGGTCTTCGAGATTACAAAATTTGTTAACTACAAATTTTTATATTAGAAAGATGATTTAGAAAACAATAAGAAAATTGTCCCAAACAAAATCTAACTCAGTGAGTTAGCCAAGGGGTAACACTAAGGCGATTTTGAGAACATTTCATTGCTTCTATAACACCCTCTTTAACTCTACTAGGGTTTGATCTTGTTCTTTTCTCCATATGGTCATAAGACTCAATTTTGAACATGTGTCTCAAGTGTTGATTTCTTGATCTCTCGTATTCTCTGTAAAAAATCAAATTGGCTGAATCGATCGATGTAAAATATTGATATAATTGATTATAGATATAATATATACATATGTAAATAAATGTGAATTAAAATCAAAGAATGGCAAATAGGTCATATTGTGAGAGATATGATGATACACATGATTATATACGAATACATTTGAATGAAATTGCATTATCTATACATTCATTATATCATCATACTAGTGTCTATCTTAAGAATTATGATATGTTTTATTTTCAAATTGACATATTGATTATCTTTTTTATGCAGTCACTCGTATATATATGTTTTTTGGTTGTGCATCTCGCATGTTCTATCTCTTTATCATTTATGCTTTAATATATATGTGAAACTTGTTGAGATTCAATTCTCAAACTTACTAGTCAACTTATCTCATAGCAGATATTATCGAAGCACTTGATGGATCATCACTACAGAAGCAGATTTACCAGGAGTAACATCTATTTTGTATTTTAAGTTTTTGTAGTAAGTCATTCGTGTTTTTTTAAAGGGTTGAGTAGTTTTATTTTAATAGTTGCTTCTTTCCGTACAAATTTCATATATTACTGTTTATATTTTATTAATATACTATAATTTTAATTTATGGTAATGAAATAAAATTTTACTTTTCTGTATGTTGTTTACTTTGATATATTATGTTATGTTATATGTATATGAAATTTCTTTTTTGAGTACAAATTAATCATATTTTATGTATCCCTTCATCATGTCCCATGTTGTTGGGTGCATCGTCTTCTAGAATCGGAGTGTGACATTCCTTCTAACTCATTGACCTAGGATAGGAATATCTCATCATTTTAAAATGGAATACCCACACCAATAAATTCCTAAAGGGGTCATTTCCCATCTCCATACATTGACTATTCACAAGGCACTACTGCTGGTCTCTTTTAACTTTTGAGAATTGTCCTCAAACTCAATACTACAAAATCCCCTTCCTGGCTCTCAAACTCCTTTGAGCTTAATTAATTTTTCCCTAAGATTCTAATCCTGTTTATAGGGTATCAATCTTTTATATCAAACCCTTGGTGCAAAACTACCTTACAATTACAATAGAAAAATCGTCTATTACCGACAGATTTTTCCAGCGGAAATTGACAAATTTCCACCAGAAACACCGCCGAAACCAAAGCTGCCGGAAAATCTATAGAAAAATTAGTCAGACATATTTCGTTAGAAATATTTTGGAAAGCCTCAGGAAAATAGTATGTCGGAAAGCCATGTGGACCTCCGAAAGAGCACCGCGCAAACGGGCCAATTGGAAGGGACAGATTGGATCATGCATACAACTAACCATTGAGGATGGAGGCTTTCACCAACACACCCCGATGGGTAGTAATATACACAACCTAATCACGGGTTTCCCCCATCCGATGCAAAAGCTCGAATGGGGTTTAGTAAATGTGGGACCGAGTTTCCCACGGGCGCAAGCCCCTGTGGTTAATTACATTCCAGGCCGGAGCCTGAGAAAACTCTAGATTAAGGATTATACATTATCCTCTCCTAAAATGGGATCGGCACAAGGGTATAGACTAGGAAATCCTACTCAAAGGGAAGAAAGGTCTGAAGGGCTGAATCGACATGCGTGGCTCATACCAGCATTCGGAGGCTCTAGGGCACTAGAGAGAAACTAGAAAAAGTAAAATCAAGCACTCAATCACATGCGTGAGAGAAGGATGGAGGTGGCGTCTTCTTGTGACGCGGATGAGTAGGGTTTATAGTCCCTGAAAGGAAAGGACATACCTACTATTTAAGGCATACTACGAGACCGAATGTAGTAGCCTTGAATCCTAAATCTAGGTTGGACTTAGTGTTCGACACACACTAAGACCAGTGTCCTAGCTAATGCGATGCAAAGATCTGGACTTATCCCGGCATGGATTGGGGGAGCCAGCTAACCACCTAATCGTTTCAAAACCATGCTATTAGGTCAATTATGAAAGATGGGTGGGAGGTACAGTTTATTGGAAATATGACCGACATCTAGAGAATTTCCTAAGTGGTTCTGAACTTATGTTGGGTGAATGCCCCTAACTAATGCAATTAAATTTTAATTAAATTAATTTTTAATTAAATTAATTTTTAATACAATGCATGCTAGTTGAAATGTCAGCTCATGTATGCTATGGAAGTTTAAAAACAGGCTTATAAAAATAAATTTTTAGAAAAGACTGAGTCTCCCTAGGTCCGGCACTTCATCCTCATAGGCCAGATTATTCGGACTCTACCCGCAGGCAGGGAGATGTCTTATAGCAAGGAAAGAAGAATGCAGTAATATGCATGCGACCCCGGACGGTTCCGGCAGTTCCCTAGATTCGTTAAGTTTCTATATTATTTAAACTTAAATTTTTAGAAAATAGTTATGAGTATAAAACATTTTGTAGTCCTTAAAAGAGCCTAACGGATTCCAGGCGAAAATAAAATCGACATGCAAGAAAAAAAACCTAGAAAAACAGGTATTTCTGCTGCACAACCAGGAAAGCACATCAATATAAATCCACAAAAATAATCAACTAAATGTCCATAGGCAAACTGCCCTTATTACAACCCAGGGTATGCAGAAAATAAAGTGGCCGGCCACCACTGCCAACAACCCGGATTTCTAAGCCTGTGACAGACGCCAACAACTTTGAGTGGGATATTGGGTCTTCAAATTTTTAGTCTCTTGGATATCTTCTCCCTGGACTTCTTGGATATCTCCTCTTTGGACTCCTTGGATCTCTCATCCTTGGACTCCTTGGATTCGTCGTGGTTTGAATATCCAAACGAAGAGACAATTCCCCCAATATGGGGGTATTGCCTTTTCTCTTTGGATATCTGAAACCATCCAACTCGATCTTCCAAATAGAAGAAGACTCTCCCCTTTAGGGATGCCTTCTTCTTTTGGAATCCGAGTTGGATAAGAATATCCCAACTCGAAGTTGTTTTCACAACTCTTAACAATATTACAAATTTTATATTAAATAGAAAGCAAAAAATTCTAAAGCCCTACAAGGTTATTCTAATAAAAATCATCTCAAGCAGTTTATATAAATAAAAAATGAAAATGCTAACACCATTGATCCTGTGCCAAGCCATGCTCTTAATTTTGAGGGCTAAGCGCTCCACCTGTGCAGTTATAATTAATTTAGCCCTCATTTTTATTTAGGGGGAGCTGAGCAAGCACCTGCATAAAACACATTATTAGAAATCATGATATTGCTCCCCCCTTTTATCAGCATGAGCATGGCCACCTGCACGGAAGAACAATATATATATAGCGCTCCTAACCTATGGGTAAGTCTAACGCTCACATCCAGAGTGCAGAAAAAGTAAGCAAACACACCAATCATTTTTTCAAACAGCATGCAGTGAAAACCACGGAAAGCTCCGGCACACAGCATAAAAGTAAAACACAGCGGCCTAACCTAGATCTAAAAGTGGTGCCCTAGCAAACAATTTTATGTGTGTGTAAGGCTAGTGTGGTTTGGATAAATCCTAAGTGGGATAGTTAGTTAAAGTTATCTAGAATTCAGGTATGTTGGGGGTCTAAAAAGGACGTTTTAATTGAAATTCAAATATTAGTGAATTAGATCCATTTTTAATTATTTCAATTTGTTGATCAGTTTTAGGAGCTTAGGGTAATGATATCTGAAGTTAAAGTTTTATGAGCCAATTTTGGAAAGTCCCGGGTCTTCTTAGGAACTAAGCTAAGGGTCCAAAATGTCACTTATGGAAAATAGGCTAGGTTTGGGATTCCTAACACCCTAGGAAAATACTAGACCTTAAGATGAGTAGTTAGACATGTAGTAGGCTGAAATCGGAGTTTTCTAGGCAAATTTATGGATTTTCTAAGTTTCGAACCCTAAATGAACTACGATTGGCCAAAAAGTTGACTTTCTAATCTAGGTCATTTTCTGGAAACTTAAGATTTTTAATAAATACTAGGCCTTAATTGGAGTCTAATGCAAGTGAGTTTACCTAATTTGGAGTTTTCTACAATTAGTTATGAATTTCTAAAGATCGGGTAATTAAGGGAATTTTCTAAATTTCCTAATAAAGGGCCTTTTTTATTGTTTTGATCCAAATGAGCTCCAAACTGATTGGAATCACTCCCAAAAGTCAGGGATGACCTGAGAAAGTGATCCCAAGTGTTTGGGGAAAATTTGGGATTTTAAAATAATTTTTAATGAATTATTAGGGGCAAAATGGTAAATTCCACATATGATCAAATTAGGGGTCAACCTGAAGTCAAACTAGGGAGCCCTATTTATCTAAAGTCAATGATCAGATTCTAGTCATTTCAAGCTATTATGGGTAATTTTCTGACCTAATATGTATTTATTGTAATTTTTGAAAGATCTCGGAGCCTTATTTAACCAGTTAATTAGGGTTGGTTAACTAAGGGGTCTAACAAGTCCTAAAAATCATAGAAAATTCTGTGATGTTTATGATGTCACTAAGTTTAAGTGTTGAAGTTTTCATGTCGTTCCGGGGTCTATCCTAGCTCCTAGAAAACTTCTAAGTTTGCTAGACAGGTCCTTAATTATTGTCCTTAGGGTGTCACTACATTGTAGGAGTTCAAAGTGATGTTTTAGCTAACCCTCAAGGTAATAAATGCATGGGAGTACAAAAATTAAATAAACACACCATGTCCTTAGATCTAGGAGAACCTAAGCTAAGTGTTCGTGGTGCGACCTACACATGCAATCTACGAGAAATAAAAGGCAAGACACCTAATGAAGGGATTAGTGAATGATTGGGACTCAATCACCCACTAACCCTCTCCCCCATGATTGCTCTTCATATCTAGAATCCATGCCTAAAATTTCATGAAATAGCGGGTCTTCCGGAATTAGGATTTAAAGTATATATAGTTTTAAAATACTTTAAAAATACTTAAAACTAAATAGATTTTTAGGAAAATACATAATTAAAAATAAATTAATTTATAATAAATAGATATATGGGAGACCCGCTGACCACTCAATCGATACCTCGCAACGATTTGAAAGTAGATTGTATCTTGAAAATAGCTATTATATTAATATATAAATATCAAAGTACCCAAATAATAGGATCAGAATAGGAATCTGTCAGAAAAGCCAAAATCAGCCACTGAAACCATGGTCAAATTAAAATTCACACTTTTCTGAAAAGAACGAGGGGTTATACGCAAAAATCCGATTTGAAACAACGAAAATATGATTTTTCGAAGTCTAAACACAATAAAATAATGTTTTAAAATAGTGTCATTTCACTGTTTTTGGCATAACAGAAACTACAGACATAATTTTTATTCAAAAATAGTTTTAAACTGTGCAGAATTCTAAGCACACCCAAAACAAGGTGCTGTGCACAAATATCCGACTCAAAATGAGAAAATTACGCAATTTCAAAGTTTAAAGAACATAATTAAATAGTTTTAAAATAGTGCAACTGACTGTTTTCAAAATAACTATAGACAGATCCAAAAATTTTGAGTAAATCTAAATCCAGAATGTGCAGAATTTAAATACGTTCAAAACAAGACGTTGTGCGTTAAAAACGGATCGAAAACGAAAAAGTTATGTATTTTCGAAGTTTTAAAATAATAAATAGATTTTAAAATAATCAAAAATAAATAATATAACATAAAAAAAAATATAATAAAATAATGCTTTAATAGTTCTGAAGCCTAAAATAATTTAAATATACATGTATATGTAATAATAATATATATATTTTAGTAATTAAAATAATCTAAATAGTTAAAATAATATTTAGTTAGTGAAAATACATTTTTTATAATAATAATAATAATAATAATAATAATAATAATAATAATAGTAATAATAATAATAATAATACAAAACAGTAAGCTTATAATGGTTATTATGATAAATAATTATTAAAATAGTAATATAATACTAATTACATAAAAATAATTATTTAAATAATAATAATAATAAAGGTTATATTGCTGTTTTTAAAATAAATTAAAATCCATAGATCATTTTTGTAAAAAAGGTTATATTGTTGTTTTTATCAGGTAGAGGACGACGATACGAATCCAACGAGGTATTGTACGCGAAAATCGGACAAAAAATAAATTTTCTACGCATTTTAGAAGTTTTTTTGAATTTAAAATACATTTAAAAATAATTTTTTAATTGAAAACGGCGGCGGCGGCTCTGGGCGTGACAAGTGGTGGGCTCCGACTCGCTCCTGTAACCGCGGAGGTGGCGGCACGCGTTTTCCAATGATTGCGCCGTCGGCGCAATCATTGCTGCATGATGAGCGGCGGCGGTTAGCCACTTAGCCACGTCGGCAAAGGCCGGCAGCCGTTCGATCGCGAGCGATTGGAGCGGAGGGACCAGATCGCGCCACGTGGCGATCCGAACCGCAGAGTGGAGTCCCGCGGTCAGCCCGAACCGCGGAGGGTTTCGATCGCATCCGTCGATCGCGGGATTGACGGCTGAGATCAGCCCTGGCTGCTTGGCGGGATAATCTGAAACCCTAATGGGTTTTTCGACTCGTTCTCTCAAACGGATGGATCAAATTGCACGAAATTTGAAACATAGTTTCTAAGTATGTACAGATTATGGGGAATGGTTTGTTTGATGCAAAACAAAGTCTACAAGAATCTATTTAGATCTAAGTATTATATCTATCCTAAGAGATTTCGAGAGATTTTACCGTCCGATCTTCGAATCTTTGACACGGTTGAGCTTGTAGACTGTCCTCGTAAGTTTTCCTAGTTGAAACCACGATCAAACGAGCTCTGGATTGATGGAATCAAAGCCTTGACCGTCCAAGCCTTCGGGTCGCCGGGATTTCGCCACCGGCGGGGTCTGACCATCGGGATTCGATGGGGGAAGATGGACGAAGGTCCCTAGAGCTCTCACACGAAAAATCTCGGGTCCAGACGCTCTAGGGAGAGAGTAATTGAAAAAGTCTAAAATTAGACCAAATTTTTCCTATTTATTTCTCCAAACCCTATGATCAATGGCTAGGATCGTTTCCTGAGGTGATTTAGAGGGAAATTAGAGGGAATTGATCGTGGGTTTTGAATTTAAAACAAAGGGGCATTAATTAGAGCCTTAAATGGGCCTTTAATAGGTTATAAATAGGTTATTTAACCTATTAAAGACTTGGTTTGACCAAGTCATCGATTGACTTGGTCAAATCAGTCAAAAGAGTGAAGGGAGTCCAATGATTGAGCCATGAAATCGATTTGATTAGATTTGGATCCGAATTCGGCTCTTAATGGGTCTAATGGGTCAAAATTGACCTATTATGACTCGGATTGACCAAGTCAATGGTTGACTTGGTCAACTTAGTCAATTATGGCCAATGGGAATGAGGTTTGAGCCACGAATGAGCTCGGATCTAATTTGGCTCAAGAATAACCTATTAAGGCTAATTGGGTCAACCTAGGTTGACTTGGTCAACCAGGTTGACCCAGAACTCAGGTCTGAGCTCAACAGTGTTGGTCTGATCATCTGAGTCCAGTGGAGGTGAGAGATGAGCTTGGGGTGCTCTGAAACCAATTTGAAATCAATAAAGGAATTAATATGTCCATTTGGGTCAACCCTGGTTGACCTGGTCAAGCAGGTTGACCCAGGACCTGAGTTTGGGCTCAACAGACTCGAATCGATCCACAGAACCTATTGGAGAGGGTCTTGGGGTCTGACTCGGTCAATTTGACCAAGTCAACTCTCCAAGCCCAATTCTAAGCAAAATCGAGGTCAATAAGCCACTGGAAAAATCTGTCGATAATGGGTGATTTTCCTGCAGTGAATTCTACTTTCCCACCCTACCAGCATGAAAAATATATGATTTGGAAATAATTACTAACCTCTTAATATTCCAACTTGGATATCTTCCTTATCTACTTCATAGAGAATCGAAGTGGCATCGTTTTATTTTCATTTGTTGAGCTTAATTATGGTACAAAGGACTAGGAGTTTGCTTTAGATCGTGTATTTGTAATAGAGTTTACTATGATTTCTTATTGGAAATAAGAAAAAACCTAGGAGTAATATAGTATCCTTGAACTATATACTCTCAATGAAGATTTTGCAGGTACTAAAGATATTCATAAAATTATGGCATGATCCATTTTCTTCTTACTCTTTTGGTGTTATGAAAAAGAATGAATGAGCATCATAGAGTGTCAAGAAAATTATAGAATAAGATCTAAGAGATTTTCCACTCTAGTTGATAAGGTCAACAAAGTTTTTTTTTTTTTTTTTTAACTATCATATATTACAGTTTCTCTTCAACACAATCCCCTAAGATTATTTACATCTAGGGCTTGTTGGTCGAAGGATATCATTGTGTTTCAATTAATGGTTGAAACTTGGGTTTGTATATGATAGAATGGATGTGATTGGATGTCAATTAAAATGTTATGGTTTCATAATCTCGATCTATCAGGTCAACCTAAGGGCCAAATCTACTAGTGATGAAGGGCTTGAAAACTGCACTATAAAGGGAGTATTATTAGTCATGGGTTGTCTTCTATAAGATATTGCTATTATACTAACATGATAATGTATATAAAATGTCATATCCCATCAAATGAACCTTGAGGTTGGTCATGGAAGGAAAATGTCTTAGTGGAACAATAATGATGGCCTTAGATCAAAAGTTTAAGGGCTTAACCAATGATATTACAACACAAAATCCTAAAAAAAATCATATTAAAATTAGCTTTTTAAGGCAGATGCATGATTGGGTGTGGTCATATGAGTTAGTTTTTCTGTTCAAGAAAAGTCCAAGTTCTCCCAAAGGAAATGCATTTTTATGGGCTACATGTTATGATGTGTATTTGCAATATAACGTGATCCTTGAGTGTTTATCCCTTATTATATATAGAGGTTATTATCAATGTGGTAGAGCATTGATTATCATATATATAAATTTCTCCAAATAGGGAGTTATGAGTTAGCCTAAGTTGACTTCAAAGCATTTTCTTAAGTGCAAAGTAAGTGGAGTATGCTTTTAGTGAAAATAGGATTTGCCTTGTTGGTGGAAGTTTGAAAGCAGGTTTTGTAAAAGTTTAGTTTTCTTTGATGAATTTAAAATTGACATTAAATTTTAATTCTAAAATTGAGCGTCCTATCAGAAAAGATATACCATCTAGGGAGGTAGAAATAAAATTTCAAAATGGGGTTTGTTACAAATCTATTTTTATGGCTTATGTTTTGATGATTGACAAACATTATTTCTCTTGGACTGCTTGTTGCTTCTAACTTTTCAGGAATCGAAGATCGGACGAACAGACGAAGCCAGTTCAGGATTGCGTAGGTTTAGGGTTGAGTTAGTCTGTACTTTTGTTTTTTATTTCTTGAGTCTACTTGTAATGGTCAAAGAGACTAATGCTAAGTAACCCTACACACACATACTTGAGAGACTTAGAATTTTTGTTTTTACTCATATCGGCAAGGACGATATTTACATCGTCCTGGACGATCAGGCTTAAAACAGAAAGTCTAAATAAGGATTCTTAATTAAGGCAGCCGTCATTAACATATCGGCCTGGACGATACGTGTATCGGCCAGGACGATAAGCTCAAAACAGAAAGAAGTTGCCGCCATAGACAATTAAGGTATACTGTATTTTTAAATTATCAGCCAGGACGATCATTGATCAGCCTGGACAAAATTCTCAAATTATGCCTTAATTGATCAGGAAATCAAGGGAGTAATTAAGGATGATTGATACGATCATATCGTCCTGGACGATTGCAGGATCTGGCAGGATGATCCATTCAAAAACCTTAAGTTACTTTAGGATGATAAATATCAGCCAGCTCATATTCAGGGCGATGCTCTGGATGATTTACCTCTAATTTGAACTAATCGGCCGGGACGATCATAAGATCGGCCTAGACAATCAAGCCAATTTTAAACCGTCTAGTTTGCATTCAGGGTGATGCTCTGGTCGATCTTCTGAGATTTGTACTGATCGGCCAGGCCGATGTCCATATCGGCCTGGACGATATTGTCGGCAACTTGCAATTAATGAGCTCCTTTGAAGCTCTTTTATTTAATAACTTTTGTTCAACATTTTGGATGACCTTTTGCTGCTGCCTTGACCTGAGAAGGCATTGAGGAGAGAAAGAGAGAGAGGGAGAGAGAGAGGATCTTGTGAGGGGGAGCTTGTGAGGGGATTCACAAGGGTTGCTTCAAGGATCGCTCTGCTTGTTCTTCGTCTAGAGTTTCTCGTCCGTGGAAGGGTCGGTAGAGGTAAGGAGTTAGCTTTTCATTGTGGTTCTCTGCCAGCTTCAGGAGGAAGCAAAAGGAGGTATGTTCTCTGCCTTGCCGGGGTGGCAAAAAGGAGGTGCTTTGTAAAGGCTTCTCCGCCTAGCTGTGGGGGCTAAAGGAGAGTCACGTTTGTAGTGCAATACTCGGAGGGTGTCTCCGGAGAGTGGACGTAGGTCGAGTTGACCGAACCACTATAAATTTCTGTGTTCTTGTTTTCTTGCTTCCGCAGTTTTATTTCCGCATTTATTTTTTTGGTGTGATTTTGGTTTATGGGATTTTTATTCTTTGTGAAAATAAATTTTTAAAATACCAATTCACCCCCCTCTTTGTTAGCTTGGGCCAGTTCTATAGGGCTTAACATCCCTAACGAACTTACAGGGTTCAGATTTAGAATTACAAATCATGTCTCGAATATTGTAACTGGATTAGATAGAGAACATTATATGACCCCGAAGGGTCAAAATGAAATTCAACCAAATATCCAACTACAATAATCCAGAATGATTATTGTTAAGTTCATATTCGAAGTTTTATCAACAAAGGATATATCTCCCCAATTGGAGAAAATATTATTTGTTGTCAACTTTCAAATATGACGATAATGATCGCCAATGATTTAAGTTTCCCAAAGAAGACCAATTAAGTTTTAAAATTTGATTTTTGGAAAAAGTGGCTGAGGGTTCTAAATCTCCTACGAATGCAAGCCCTCATAGTTAAATACATAGTAAGAAATTAAAATTTTCTATGAATACTCTCGATTAAAATAATGACAAATTTTTGCTTAGGGATTTTCTAGGAGAGATTCCAAAGGAGTTAGACTTTGGAATTTCAATAGGGAATGGGAGCAAGATTTGGCACTTATTTTGGAGTTAAAAGGAGAAGGGTATGAGACACTTTAGGATTCTAAAAATAATTCAGAAGTGTCCCAATTTAAGCTAAGTGTTGGCCTTAAATTTTAGAGTGAAAAAAAAAATTAAGTTTGAGTTGAATATTTTATTAAAATTTTGGAATTGTATTCTCGAAGGCTGGGGTCTTATGATTCAAAATTTGCCCCGGATCATAAATCTAAATTTGGCACCAAATAATGGTGACCCAAACCTAATAAATACAATGCAAAATATGGACTTACCCTGACTTCAATTGGAGAATCATCTAACCACCTAGTCTATTTTAAATCTATGAGTCATGTCATTTTATGAAAGAGTGGTTGTGACATTTTTATTAAGGTTTTGGAGAGCTGGAGCTGATGCCTAGAAATTATCCGAGTGACTCCTTAACTTATGCTGGGTGAAAATGTTAAAGATAGAAATGTAATTAAGATTTAGACTCTTTTAAATATGTTTTTAATACAATACGTGCTAGTCAAAATACCCAAATCATGAATGCTTAAAATTTTAAAAAGTCTTAAAAATAATTTTTTTAGAAGACTAGACTTCACTAGGTTAATTCAGCACATTATCCTCATAGGAAGGATTATCTAAACTCTATCCATAGGTGGAAAAGTGTCTTAAAATAAGAAAAGAAAGATGCATTAATATGCATGTGACCCTGAACTATCTCTGGCTCATTCCCTTGATCATTATCTTTCTATGTTATTTAATTTCTAAAATTTTGAATTTTAATTACATGTAGAAT
Source organism: Dendrobium huoshanense (assembly GCA_016618105.1). Lineage (NCBI taxonomy): Eukaryota > Viridiplantae > Streptophyta > Magnoliopsida > Asparagales > Orchidaceae > Dendrobium > Dendrobium huoshanense. The sequence goes on along the minus strand of CM028360.1, from coordinate 50,948,374 downwards.
AGTTTTTCATATTCTCATGAGCCTCGCATATCCAGGCTAAATAAAAAACAGCACACAAACACTAAAAACTATAAAAAGCATACAAAATCCTAATCTCAATCACATCAAGTCAAACACATCAATATAATTAATTTCTTAAAGTAAAGTCTATAGGAAAATGCCCCATTTATATATTTCAGGGTCTGCAAGAAATTAAAGTGATTGGGCACCACTGATAATAATCCTGATTTAAATCCTATTATAGACGTAATTGACTATTAGTGAGATACTCTTTATCTTTGATTACTCAATCTTCTCTCCTTCGGGCTCCTTGGGTTCTTCATAGCTGAATACCCAAATGGGAAATAAAACTCTTCCCCAAATGGGAGGTTGTTCTTTCTACTTTGGGTACTAAAGTGATTCAAATATGGGCTTCCAAATGAAAAAAGACTACCCCCTAAAGGGTATATTTTTCTCTTTAGAATCCAAGCTTTGGATATGTATATCCCAAATTCAAAGTATAACTTTCACAACTCAATACTCGAATAAATTGCATTCATAGCAAAATGAAAATTCTAGACTCTCCTATAAAGTTATCCTAAGCATTTAATAAATCATACTATATCCCAAATAATTATATATATACATATATACATAAAAGTAAATATATTTGGTCACACTCTCTTTTATTTTAGGGGCTAAGTAGCTGACGCACTTGTAGCAGTTATATTTATTATTTTTTTAGCCCCCTTTATTGCCCTACATGAGTGTGACTACCTACAAAAAAAACTTTGTGAGCATCCAGATCGTTCCTAACGTAAGGGTAATCTAATCACCAATTATATCATCAATCCATAAAGTGTAGTAAAAATAAGTAAACACATCAAGTAATTTTAATCACAACATGTAATGAAATCTCAAAAACTCAACACACAGTAGAAAAGTAAACAACGGTCTAGCCTAAATCTAGAGTTTGTTGTCCTATCAAACCTTCTAAAGTGTGTATAGAATGTCATATTGTGGGGGTAGATCCTGAACTGGATTGTTTGTTGAGATTGTCTAATGTTTGAGTTTGTTAAAGGATGAAGGAGAACTTTATGTTTTAATTTAAGTATTAATTTGTTAAAGCTTGATTTGGTTGTACTTTAATTGTTAGATGATTTTTACCTTTGATGCTCATTGAGGTTGTGAAGTTTATTTCACCTTCCTTGAGGCAAAGTTAATAGCCTCGTAGGCCTGGGTTATCCAGTAGCAATCGGGGTTAATTAAATTGATTTAGTTGGTTAAGAATTAAGGGTTGATTAATATTAAATAATTTAATCAATTATTAATTTTAAAAGTTAAATTAATTTATATTTTCCATCAAAAGGTTCATGACGTTTTGCCACCAAGCTTGAGGAACAAGACCTCCTTAGGACATGTAGCCCCACAGCCCGGAATAAACTATCATATAAAAACCTTGTTGATGTAATTGAATTAAAGATTTTGATTTGGTTCAATAATTAATAGTAGTTTAATTTTGATGTTTACCACTCTATTAATTCAGTTGTGGTGTTATGTCACCAGGTTCGAGGAACCAAGCTTCCTGGTGTTATGTCACCAGGTTCGAGGAACCAAGCTTCCTTATGATACATAATTCTATAGCCTAGTCCATCCAATAAACTTTGTATATGGAGTGGTTGTTATGCATTAGAATGTTGGTTAAATGGTTTTATTAATTAAATTAGAATTTTTTGAGATTTTAATGAATTATTGAATTTTTTAGAATTATTATAATTATTTAAAAGCATTAATTAAGGGGTCAAAAGTTGGCTTTTTGAATTAAAATGGATTTTGGGAGTCTCAAAGTTTTAATAAATATTAGAATTTATGATGCGTAATTAGACTTTGAATTTTATTATTTTGGGATTTTATTTAAAAAGTTATGAATTTTTCTTTAAGTGTTTTGGATTTTAGGGAAAAGACCAAGAATCCCCTTAAAGGGTATTTTAGTCATGTTGAACCCTATTCAATTTTGACTCAAATTGGATTGAGAAAAATGTAAATTGTTGATTAGAGAGTCCTAATGGAGGTCATAGGTATGGTTAGAAGGTTTGGAAAAGGTCCCAAGGGCAAAATTCATTGGATGGCAAGTCTAGTGACATAAGTTATAAATATTTGAAGGATTTGCAGCCTTTAGAAAAATAATTAGTTTCAAGGGCTAGAAATATTGGATTGAGCTCAAATTTGGATGGTTGACCTTAGAGACATGCTTAAATAATATACAATTGATAGACCCTAAATCATAGGTCATTAGACTGGGTTCCATGGGATTTAAAAATTTCCTTGGAAAGGGTATCATAACCTTAGTCCTTAGCCCTTGAATTTGGTTTGAAATTTTGGAATTAGATTGGACTTTTTTTTTTTGATGGTTGGAAGTCACTTATCCATGTCATTAACAATCAAAAAGATGATTGTTGATGATTGGATGGGATTAAAGTGTGATTGAAGGTTGATCAATGTGTTGACTATGATTGGAGTAAAACTTGAACTTGGAGGGTGGAGTTTGGATTTGAATGGGATTGGATTGGGTCCCAAATGGGACCTAAATGATTTAGTGGTGGACATTACTCAATCATTAGGTCACCATAGGAAGACCCAGGTAGGTCCCAGTGACCTCATACAAAAATGAGGTGAACACTAGGCAAAGTGGTCTTCAAAATTTAGAAAAATTAGGCTTGTAACTCTAGATATAGAGTTACTTGAGAAGTCAAACTTATGAATGTGTGTGAGACTTATGGGGTTGTGAACTAATATGAGGATGTGAATGAGACTTATATAGTCATGGCGTAATCCAAATATATATGTGGGACTTTCCATCTCACCTTTCAAGCAAATCAACTTGAGTCTAAATTCAGTAGTCATGGCCTTGAATGCTTATACAAATAATTTGCATAACTCCATTGGTTTATGCATATATATAATATGTGTCTCAATAACAATTGGTGATGTATGTATAATTAAATCAAATATTTTTCATGTCCATCATTCTGAGGTATTAATTAAGATGGATTTTTATAAATTACAGGTTAAAATATGTAGCCAATAAACTAATGGAGTTGTGCTATCGCAAACAAATATCCTTAAGTTCTTATAGACATGATAATGTGGCATCATTTCACCAATATATTCTTTAGCATGTGAATGTTATTAAATATTGAAAAGAGAAAATTAATCGTGTAAGGGTTATTAAACTGAATTGGAGGGGTAAGATTGATCAAATAGTGCTATATTTTTTTTTATATATATTTTCTCTATTTTTTTATTGTAGACTAAAAACATGACTTACCAAGTTTTATGTATGCCTAGTTTCATTAAATAATCATTTGAAATAAAAATCTAATTAAATTATAATTATAATATACTCACATTTTATTTAAAACCATGCTTAAGAAGTTTGTAGCTATCTACATTCCATAGAATATCATTTGCAACAAAAAAAAAAAAAAAATCATTAGGGGATGAGAGAACAGAGGCACCAAAATTGATTTGAAAAATATCACCAAATAAGTGACATGAGAATAATATCAATATTGATTTTTCCACTTATAACCCCAATCATGAGAGCCAATCCAAATAAGATTATATAAGATCTATATAATGTCAATTTTTTCCAAAAAAAAAAAAAAAAGGTAGCATGAGCTCTTGGTCAAAGGTGAAGAACTAGTAGTGATGCTCAAACTTCCACTACTAAAAAATTGGATTTTTTCGCAGCACATGTTAGTAGCGGATTTAAAATCGCGTCCAAAACACCATTTTTGCTTCGGTTTAGCCCGCTACAAATTGCACCGGTTTTAATAGTGTTTTTGTACCGGTTTAAACCGGTGCAAATAACACTTGTTTTAACCCCACGAAACAGCGCCCCGCCCTTAAACATATCGAGAAGCCCTAATTTTTCACTTATTCGTGCGAACTGCTCGGCTCCCCACCATAAGTCTTCCACCACGATGACTCTCAAGCGGAGCAATCCACCGCCGAGCGGAACTATCGAACAAGCAAAGGACGATTAAGGAACCTCAAGAGGAGATAAAGCAAGAGAGACTTCCATCCTAAAAGATGGTGGACTTTTGGACGCCGATGGAAAAAGGTGCTGATGCCAACAATGAGGTGTCGATGTCATTTGCGGCTAGTTAATTAATCATAAAAGAGCAATTTTTGTGCTATTGAACTTTTTTTTTTCAATCCATGAAATCTTAATATCCACGGTAAATTATTTCTTCATTCGATATTAATTAGACTCAATGGTTATCGCCGCCAGGGCTTTGCACTAGCTTTGTTGGGGCTTGGATCTTGGCTTCGGATTGCTGTTCTCCAGGGAGTTTGTTTGCCTTCTTCTATTTCTGCCTTCGATTTTCTTTTCGTTATGGTGGTTAGTCGTGTTTGTGACCCCGGTTTTTCAGATGGGTCCTTTAAATCACGATCTTTTTTGGAAGCTTTATCTGGATCTTCGATTTCAGTTGATTTTCCTGAGTTAAGAAAGGGTTTTTGTCGGGGTTTACCCTCTTTATGGATATCGGAGGAAGAAATTTTAGCTCTGTCTGTTCCTTTTCAATATGCTCTTGTTGGTTTCTTTCCTACGCGTCGCCCTTCACTAGATGCTATCCGGAAATTTTTTTTCAGCTTGAAATTGAATGCTGAATTCTCTGTAACTGTTCTGGATCAATCTCATATTCTTATTAAGCTTTCTAATGATTTAGATTATAGTAGAGTGTTCAGCCATAGATCTTATATGGTTAATAACTGCTTTTTGAAACTTACTAAATGGTCGCAGGATCTTGATGTCGGGGTTGAGTCTCCGGTAATTCCTATTTGGGTTGCCTTTCCCTGTCTGCGTCCACACCTTTTTACCCCTCGTATCCTTCATGCCTTGGCTTCGATGTTTGGTCGTCCATTAAAAGTTAATAATTCAACCTCTGTCGGGTCTAGACCTTCTCTCGCGAGGGTCCTGGTGGAGCTTGACATTACTAAGGATTTTCCTGATAAATTTTGGCTTGGTTCGGAGAATTCAGGGTATGTTCAACGGGTTTGTTTCGAGGAGGTGCCTGCTTATTGTGTTGTGTGTAAACGGCTTGGTCATATCAAGGGGGATTGTGGTAATTTTTCTGCTACTTTGAATGTGCATAAATCTTGTAAGAATGTGGTTAAGCCTGTTGATAATGCGAATAATGGTGTTATTGTCAATGCTTTGGTCGTTGGTCAGGCACAGGTTGCGGGCGATCCTCTTATTCCTGTTCATGGGGATCGGCCGCTGCCTGTGATCGGCAATTCTGAGATTTTGGAGTCTTTGGTTAATTCTAACCCATCCGTCAGTATACCCCCTATGAATGTGGTTGATGTGGTTAATGCTGTGAATGATGTACCTGGTAGGCGTGTTGATATCTGTTCTGTCTTATCCCCCGATGCAGCTCCTTTTGTACCTCCGGTTGTGACTGATGTTAGAGACCCTGACTCTCCGGTGATGGTGCCGGAGGTGTTTTCTAGTGCGTCTGATGGCTCGCCAGTTATGGGTGTTGTAAATTCTAATGGGGGTGTTCAAGTTTTAATGGATGCAGATGGTGATTCTGATGGTTTTATGCCTGTTGCGGTGGTGCCGGCTGAAATTGAGAAGGAGTTTCCGAGAGAGGAAGTTATTTCGATGACAAACAGTTTAGTTGTGGTCCCTGTTAGTGAGGTTGATACCCAAGTGATGGCTAACTATGTGGGTAATTCATCTGGTTTGGATATTAGGAATCAGAATAATTGGTTGGTTGATTCGTCGGATGTGGATTCAGATTCGCAGTCTCTTGAGTCCGATCATGATTTTACTCTTGTGCGTACTTCAAATGTTGGCAATCGCGGAAAATTTTGGGGGAGAGGTCGGCGCAGAAGATGATTTTTCGTGTAGTAATTTTGTTGTTTCTTGCTGTTTCTTCTCGGGATTTGTCGGCTTTACTGTTTGATTTGCTGCTTCGTGAGGCTATGAGCAATGATGTGGTCGGGGCTCGCGTCCTGGTCGTTCTTTGCTGGTGGCAACCGTAGGTGTGGTTTCTCGGGTCGTTGGGATGCTATCTTTGCTTACTGGAGGGTCCGTGCGGGAAGCCCTGGACGCTGGAAGTCTTGACTATTTCCTGAGCTCGCTTTTAGCTTCTAATTCTCTCTGTTGTTTAGTATTTTTTTTCTGCTAGTTTTTCTTTTTTTGCTGATGTAACCTTTGTTTTGTGTTATTAATATATTTCCTTTAAAAACAAAAAAAACAAAAAAAAAAAGATATAATTTAATCTTGTATGTGCATACCATCAAAAATTGCAAATCGAAGTGCATGATATTTTATATAGCACATGAAATTCTCTAAACTATTGTAATTTCACTCTCTCCAAATTAAAGGATGGCTCAAGTTTTGTAACTTGGTCAAATTTAGTGGAATCATTTCGACTTGACGTTACCCTGTATTTTTTCCCTTTTTTAGAATTTCTCATGTAAAAATCATGGTATTTTATCTTCTCTTTTTGTGGACTAAATATCCGTGCAATATATGAGAATTATACCTAAAAAAAAAAAATTAGACTCAATGACTTAACACAAATCATATAGAATTTTTATATTTGTTATGATCTCATGTTTAATTAATTTTTCTTACAATTGCAAAATAAAATTACTTGATTCCCCTCCTTTTTTTTTAGATAAAACTCACATATGAGGGCCTACGCGTTAATATAAAAGAAGAATTACAAGTCCTTAGCGAATCAATAGCGCTCTCAAAATATAACATTTAAAGTAAAACATATGAGGTTTTGATTCGATATATTATGAATTAAACCCATAGAAAAGAAATACAAGAAATAAAAACAAAGCCAACGAGCCAAAAAAGGTCATAGAAGAAGATCAAACAACAGTATGAGTCGAATGGTAGCAGGCTCCCAAGTAATACTCCAATGAGGATCAACCGCAGTAACTTGGAAGAAGCCTGCAAAGGACACAACAAACAACATCAAGAAAATGAAAAGAAACCTAAGGCGCCAAAGGATCAAACAACAACCACATAACAACGAAGAAGAATAAGGTAGAAAAAGTTGACGTAATCATAGAGAAACTACCCAAAACCCAACAACCAAACAACAAACAAACACCAAATGATAAAAATTCAAAAACCACCACCTTATAAAAAACAGGACAGCCATCAGCCCCACAACCAACAGCCAAAATCACCACCAACACAATGAACAAAATAAAAAGATCCAACAACAACAGAGAAGAACCAAGCTATTTCATTTTTTTGCTTCCTTCTATGACGTTTGCCACCATCCAAAGCAAAATCTTAGTCAATAATGCGATTAACATTCCCTTCTGAAACCAACATCCTACTCTTTCCCTGAACAAAAAAAAAAAAAAACATTAAAGGGGTTCCTTTCTAGAATAACCTTTCATTTATATGTTATTGAAAAATACTATCAATGAGAGTAAAAATTCCATCTAACACCCCCTAAATTATCAAAATTATTTTTCAGTGCTTTTAATTTAGTTTTTTGTCTTTTTGAGTCCTCTATGCAAATATTTTAGTTGAAACTTGTTCAAGCCATGATCAGATACTGACTATAATGCAATGTCAGTGTCAAAAAATATAATGTATTTTTGAGAAGGATAGTTTTTTTTTAATTTAATAATAGAGAAATGCTTTATTAGTTAAATAAATTATAGTTATTTATTAGTAAAACATGAAATTTAATTGCAGACTTTTTGAAAATATGATATATTTATTATTATTATTTAGTTTGTAATTATTATTTAATGTTTTTCTATTTATGAAAGTAACATTTAATTATTTCTTTATTAATAATAATATCACTTAACCCTCAAAATTGTAAAGAAATATATAAATCATTTTTTCCTTTTCGTTAAATTCACACTGATTTTCTCCTGACACATATTATATATATATATATATACATGAATTTATTAATTATTTTTTATATGGATAATAGATATTTAAATAAAAAATTAACTAATATGTATAAAAATTTCTCTTAAGAGTACAATAAAAGATAGAAAAAATAAGATTAAAAGCTAATTTCCCTCAAATTTAAAAAAAAAATGAAAATAAAAATAAATATTTAGTCATTCAACTTAAAAGTAATTATGTTAAAAGGAATAAAATGCAATAAGAGTGTTAATTAGTACTCCTCAAATCAAAGTTGTTAATCTTAATCATTCAATTTTACTAATCCAAATCAATGAATTGTTAGGATTATTCTATTATTTTTACCTCCCCATTTCTTAAAAAAATAATCATAATTTTTACGTGTTAAAAAAATTGACGACAATAAAGATTGAATTTTTACATTTTAATTTTCACGAAGGTTTTTATAGTAGACATCAGAATTTTTACGACAAAAACTGGAAAAGGGAAAACACTACGAGGTTTTTCCCTGATAAAAAGATTGATTATATAGATATGTTACAAAGTTAATTGAAGAAGAGCATAATTATAAATTTGAGAAGGTTGAAGATGTAATAATTAGATGATATTAATTATAATTTAAATAAATTATAAGGTGAGTGAGATTAATTTTATAACGCAACTTTATACCAAATCTACATGCATGCTATCATGTATTGCTTACATATAGTAGATGATGTCATTAACAAATATTATTAACGCAGCCCAAATTATTTTTTATTTTTATGAACATTTTAAAATTGTTAAATTTATATAATACGTGGGGCTATTGATTAAATTATTAGTACTGCTTGAAAAGACAAATTGATGATTCTTTTTTAATTATCTTTCCATAAGGCTAAAGACAAATGCCAAATTAATTATTATTTATTTGCACAAATCTTAATGTCAATAATAAAATTTTTCTTGAATTAAAATTAGGGAGCAAATACTTTTTTCAAAATTTTGTGCCATATTATTTGACGATTAAATAATATAAATAGGCGGCTCGTGCTGTGGCACGACGGTTGAGGACATTTTTGGCTCCCGTCGATGCCACGTTCGAGTCGCTCAACCTACCAATAATAATAATAATAATAATAATAATAATAATAATAATATATTTATGTCGAATCGAATTATGGCCCGTTATCGTAAATTGGAAGTTTATGTAGAACTTTCTATGGGTCTTGTTGCGTCCAGGAGTATTCGCGGCGGTAGAGAAGTATAAAGTTTATCGTCTTAGCGTTGTACGAAAATCCGGCACGCAATCAGATAAGGAGAGAGGGTCTAGCATTTATGAGACACCAAGATTTTCACATGGAAAACCCCTGTAAAAGGGGGAAAAACCACGGGGCCTAGCCCAGTTTGAACGAATCCACTAGTATTGCAGTCGATTACAAATGAGGCCCTTCAATTCCTTGGTGGAAGGTCTTAGCTTGATGTACATCTTATGGAGTACATTACATGATGTAAATACAAAGAGCTACTATCGACGTATTCACTTTGTTAGAAGGACTGCAGTCGGCGGGCAACGTAGGTCAGGAGGACCGTAGTCAGCTGGCGACGGAGGACTGTAGTCGGCGGGCAACATAAGTCAGGAGGACCGTAGTCGGCGGGCGACGGAGGTCGAAAAGACTGTAGTCGGCGGGCAACATAAGTCAGGAGGACCGTATTCAACGGGCGATGGATGTCGGAAAGATTGTAGTCGGCGGGCGACGTAAGTCAGGAGGACCGTAGTCGGCTGGCGACAGAGGTCGGAAGGACTGTAGTCTGACGACGAAGATCAGTAGGACAGCGTCAGGTAGAAGTCCAGCAATGGAAAGAAATCCATCTTCGCGTAGACGTCTAGTGAAGTCCGATAACCGGTAGAAGTCCGGCGTCGGGTAGAAACTTAGCGAAGAGTGAAGGTTCGACGTCGGGTAGAAGTCCGACGTCTGTTGTTGACAAAGGAGAACTCCGGCTTCCCTTGGGCGGAGTTTCAGCGTCAGAAGGGAACTCTGTTGCAAATTGGGAAGAATTTCAGCATCACGTGGAAGTTGTGCAAATTCCTGGCGTTTCCTGAAAATCCGGCAGAGTTCCGGCGTCTTTAGGCGGCAGGAAGAGCTCCGGCGGTGGTCGAGGAGGTGAGGAATCTCCTTTTCCCCTTTCTCCTCTTATTCTTCTCTCTCTTCCCTTCTTCCTCCCTCTTTGGTGTAGAATGAGGGCTCTATTTATAGTTTTTCTGGAGTGATATATCCCGTAAATAGGAGTGAAATCAGGGGCGAATTGGGAGTGTTTTGAATGGACTGCCGATATCGAATCATTTGATCATGCACCGTTCGTTGGGTATTTGAAGGCCTTAATGATGTCGGAATTTGGCGATCTTGAGCTCGTTGGATTCTTCTCGTTGAGCCGTTCGATTCAAGTATAAGCTCGTCAAAATCGGAGACTGTTTGGTAACTCAAATTGTGGTTTGAACCTTCCAACAGCGCTTTGAGCCCTTTATTCGGACTCATTTGGGCTCAGATTGGGTTGATCTTGGTGTCGTCGGGTTCGTATTTTCGAGACGCTCATTTTGACCGTAAGCTCACTGAAATCGAAGTTCGGGTGCTCCCAAAATTAATTTTTGAAGTTTCCAACTAGCTTTTGCCTCGAGATTCGTGCCCGATCAAGCTAATTTTGTGATGACGTATCAGGACTTATCTGCATCGTGATTTGTGCATTTCATTCAATAAGGATTTGTTATTTTTCACATTTTTTGGAGTTACTTAAAATTATCATGTCATTAATACAAATAATGTCATGACCTATGATTAAAGAGAATCAACACAGACTATTTGATGTATTATTTTGAAAAATTTTAACTAAAATTAATAAAGTGCAAGTTTATGACTTTGAAACTGACTTAAAATTACAACAACAACAGCAAATTGGAGATTTTAAGAACTCTTACGGTCGACTGGACATTTGAATGAGATACAGTGAATACCGACTCCTCACCAAAGTTAGGTTATCGTTTTAGTGATCTTTTAGAGCTATATATAAATCTTGTTTGGTCTTATTTTGCTTTAGTGTTCAAATGGAGGAGCCGAGGAGGGAACGGTCACATCCTTGTCTCAAGAGGAGGAGGAAGTTAAAAGCCTTAAAGGTGTAAGATTTAAGGGTAATAAAAATATATATTTATGACAATGAAGTTCAAAATTATTAGAGGTTTTTTTTTTTAATTTTGTATAATATTTGTTATTTATAAATTTTATATCTCAGCCACGGTGCCCTAGCCGGCCTGTGCATGATTTGCCCGACCCATACCAACTCTGGGACTTCCTTTAAATCTTCTTGTTGCGGTGCCTTTTTCATAACAAAAATAATAATAATATATTATGTTATTACATCAAAAATTTACTTTGATCGAGCACAAATTTTGAGGCATATTGAAGTTTGAAACTTTCAAATTTAAATTTGGGATCTTCTAAATTCCAATTTCAGTAAACTTATAGTCAAACTGAACATCTCAAAGAGACGAAACTAACAACACCAAAATCGGTTCAACCCAAGCCCAAATGGTTCTGAATTGGGGGCCCATATCACATTTGGAAGGGTCAAAGCATTATTTTGATGACAAACTGATATCAAAATATGTCATGATTATAGTCAAATCGAGTGACTCGGCAAGACGAATCCAACGAGCCCAAGATCTCTAAATTCCAACATCGTTAAGGCACTTAAACAGTTGTAAATTTCTCTACGATTGGGGGAATCAATACGAGCCGTCCGATGGAGCACTTCGAACATGCCCGGATCTTCTCTATATTTACGGGGTGTGACACTCATGAAAATCTATAAATAGACCCAAACTCTCTACATGAAAGGGACCCTTGCGCTAGAGATTAGAGAGAGCTCTGAAGCCTCATGAGCTCTAGCACCACCGTCCGGCTGCCGACCGTTGACCGCCATTGGACTTCAACCATACCATTGTGGGACTGCCGGCGCTGCCGGTCTTCCATCCAACTGTCGATCGCTGCCAGAGTACTCCAGCCTGACCATCGTCGGACCAACGCTCGGCCACCGACCGCCGACGGGCTTCTGCCCGGCCGCCGACCTCCGCCGGGTTTCATGACCTATGATTGAGAGAATCAGAACAGACTATTTGATGTATTATTTTGAAAATTTTGACTAAAATGAATAAAGTGCAAGTTTATGGCTTTGAAATTGACTTAAAATTACAACAACAATAACAAATTGGAGATTTGAAGAGCTCTAACGGTCCATTGGACATTTGAATCAGATACAGTGAATACCGATTGTAAAGTAGAGTGTGAGTGTTCTACTCAACAAAGTTATCGCTTTAATGATCTTTCGGAGCTATATAAATCTTGTGTGGTCTTATTTTGCTTACTGTTCAAATGGAGGAGGGAACTGTCACATCCCTGTCAAAGAAAAGGAGGTAGTTAAAGGTGTAATATATAAGAGTAAAGAAAAAATATATATTTATGACAATGAAGCTCAAATTTATCATAAAATTAATTTTAATTAAAACTTTAATTAGAATATATATCCTCATAACTTTCTTTTCTGAAAGAGTAAAGCTAATGAAGTAACGCAAGCGAGAAATTATTTCGTGTCGAGTTCGGACGGAAAAGATCGGTCCGGACTGTGAATGTACATATTGTGCACAAATAGTATGTACACATTTTGAGTTAAACTATGTATAAAAGTTATATACATTGCATACACTCATATTTCGGACGCATCTTTCCCATATGGACTCCGCATAAAATAATCTCTCTATACAATGATTGCTCTCTTTGCTCTCCAAAGTCAAAGGATTACACTCATCACATTTTTCTTTCATTACCATGATATGAAGAAATCAACATACAAGTTGAATAATAATGTTGTATAAATTGCAAGGTGCAAGTATGGTAGGTAAACTAGCTTTATAAATCATTGAAATCAGATGTTGCACTTCATTTTCATGAGGAAGAAAAACTAAAAAGATTATTTGAAATCAAAACTTAAATTTTATTGATTTTTTGGAAGGGGCAGCGAGGTTTGGCTGGGAAAAAGGGAACAGTGGCCATCAAGAGTGGTGGGTGGTAGATTAAGGCTTCGTTTGAGACGGTTTTCTTGCTACTTTTTAAAACAGTTTTTTAGTACAAAATTTTTTAATTCAATAAATTTTTGTATTAGAAAGCTGGTTTAAAATGCAACAAAAAAGCTATTCCAAACTATGCCTAAGAAAAAGTTCTGGCAATTGAGGGCAAATTATTACGTCCAGTGTCTGGATTCGTCCGGACATCAATCCAGACGTGTCTGGACACCAATCCAGCGCGTCTCATCATCAAAATGCACTGGGTCCCAGTGTATTTGGGTGACGTGGCACGTCTGGATTTGGGTGGTGGAGTATGATTGGGGAAAAAAGGTGATGATGGCCGGTAGGAGGCATGGCCTGTAACATCAAGTGAGTGATCAGGAGAAAGGGCAATGGGGATTAAGAGAGAGCTGGAGGCGGTTAGGTCATCAAGTGAAGGAAGCAAAAGGGTTTTATCTATGAATGAGTAAATACTTTTTGTCACTTTTAATAAGGTTGCAATAGTAATGGTTTAAACTAAAGCTAATAGGTCACAATAACATTGGTTTGAACTGTTGTTTTTTAATATTATTTAGCAACATTTAAAATCACTATTAGAAGTACCATCTTAAGTGGCACATATGCATGGATAGTGATTTATAATGACACTCTTAAGTTTCATTTGGGACAGTTTTTTTCTTGTTTTTTAAAATAATTTTTTAATATAAAAAATTATAGTTTAAATTGTTTTTTAGAAAACAGTAAGAAAGCAATCACATACAAAGTTTTAGGCTTCTTTTGAGACTGTTTTCTTGCTACTTCTTAAAGCAGCTTTCTAGTACAAAAGTTTTAATTTTTGTACTAGACACTTCCTTTAAGAAGCAGCAAGAAAGCCATCCCAAACGAAGCCTTAATCTTCGTAATCCTCTTCTAAAAGGAAAATGACTTGATAGATTATTATAAACGATCTTTTAAATGGAACTCCAATGTCTCAAGATTTTTTGAACATTCATCATGAATTCATATCTCAATTATAGCGAATGAAATTATTTCAATTGGATTAGACTATATGATTTTTCTAATTTTTATTACTATAAATTTTCCAACACGTGACAATAATAAATTAATTTAAATTATACTATGATGAACCTTCGAATACTAAATTTATTTTAAGAAGCATTGCATAATGAATCTATATATATATATATATAGTACTTAGTTTAAAATAAATTAAATATTATAAATTCTAATTAAATTTTAGTTAATAATTCGCACCAATCATTGTTTAGTGAGCAATACAATTGTGCCCACAAATAATCAGACTAATTAGGCTAAGCACTTATTTGTACTAATCTTTTACCCATATAAAGTTATTACGTGTAGTCACCGGACAATATCCGAAGGACAATCAGGAAACGTCACGTCATCAATTCACGTGCATTATCACTATGTACCACTATATATCAGATGATGTGGTGTATTATACTTAAACTTCGGACGGTCTGATGACCGCACGTAATAATTCCACCTGCCCCACAGCCCCGATTAGCATGGTCACAGCCACTAGACCCGCTACAAACAAGAAACAGCCACACTAACCAATTAAACTCGGACAAGTCCCAAAAGGTTAAATTTGTGTATTATTCCTATCTCCAGCTAATTTTACTCTATTAGTCATTAGAATATCATTTTAATTAAGAGATATATATATCATATAATTTTACATATTTCTATATTAAATATATAAATTTTATATTTAATTATACAATATTAAAAATTATATATATATAACAGTTTTTTCTATTTTAGACCGTTTATTTAATGAATAAATTAAATTCTTTTTTTTTCTGTTTTTATAAATTTCTATTCTAAAAATTGCATTTAAAAAACAAAGTAAAATATTGTTTGTATTTTTTTCTATTATTACGACAGCATGAAAATAAGAAAACATAAATCACCTCAAAAAAACCTTTGGATCTCAACCGTTATGAAAAATTACATAAAATGAATTTTACATCTTTTTAATTTTCCTAAAAAATTTATGATAAAGATTAGCTTTTTACAATTAAATTTACAAAAGGTAATAGTAGTAAAAAATTAAAAATATAATATTTATATTGGAAAATAAAATCAAATAATCCACCACCCTCGCTTAAACCAAACCCAACAAAATCTATCTGACCCGGACCATCTCACTCTTCGGGTCGGGCCCCACCTCCTCCCTCTCTCTCTCTCTCTTGCTTTCTCAAAACTATTCACTCTCTCCGTCCCCTAAATCCATCATTCTTTCGCTCTTAACGCTCTTAACGTTCCCATCTCCTTTCTTAGGTCCTAACTCTTAACCCTCTCCTCTCTCTCTCTCTCTCCTCTCTCTCTCTCTCTCTCTCTCTGTCGGTCTCTTCCCCTACCCTTTCTCTCTCCTCAACCAAGTTAAAAAAAAAACACTACGACTGTGATGACCAACTAGCATACTTAATTACCACCAAAACCCGGCGGCGGAGAGATCCGGTCCATGGATCCACCCGTCGCCGAACCCTCCGGTTCAGCTGATGAACCCGATCCTTCATCCCCGCAGCCACCCCCACCACCACCCCCAACCGTATCACCCTCCGCCGCAGCAGCCGCCGCCGCCGCCGCTGCCGCTGCGACAACATCCTCATCCTCCCCATCCTCATCACAACCAAGCCGCTACGAATCCCAAAAACGCCGGGACTGGAACACCTTCCTCCAATATCTCCGGAACCATAAACCTCCTCTTACTCTCTCCCGCTGCAGCGGGGCCCACGTGATCGAGTTTCTGAAATACCTGGACCAGTTTGGAAAGACCAAGGTCCACGCTCAAGACTGCCCCTATTTCGGGCACCCGAACCCGCCCGCTCCCTGCCCCTGCCCGCTCCGCCAAGCCTGGGGTTCCCTCGACGCCCTCATCGGCCGATTACGGGCCGCCTATGAGGAAAGCGGCGGTCGGCCCGATTCCAACCCGTTCGCCACCAGCGTTGTCAGAATTTATCTAAGGGAGGTGAGAGAGTCACAGGCGAAGGCTCGAGGAATTCCATATGAGAAGAAGAAGCGGAAGAGACAAACAGGAATGACTTCTACTTCTTCTTCTTCTTCAGCTTCTGCTTCTTCTTCAAAGGCTCCAGACAAGGCCGGTGAGGGTGGCTCCGGCATCGCCGGCGGCGGAGAATAGCTAGCTTCTTCCTCTTACTTATTTTTCTCTCTCTATCTCTTGTTTTTATTTTTTGTTTTTTTTTTTAATTTAAAGTTGGGTATTAATTTCTTCTTTGTTATAATTTGGTGGTAATTGAGAGGGATTTGGATTTTGGAAAAATAGTTAATCATTTAGGCGTGCAAATGCTGTGAAATTATTAAAATTTTAGAGGTTAGATTCTCCATAAATTATTGGAATTTGGTTCATTACAGTGATTTTTCAAAAATAGGATTAGTTCAATTTCGAGCATTTAAAATGTATTAAATGGTAATTAGAATGCCTTAATTACGTCACTAGAAATAATTAGCAAGATAAGGGTGTGGGATTAGCACGTCTTGTTTTGATGGTTAATCTGATAATGAGACTTTAAAAAAATATTTTTTTAAGGAAATTTATATAGTAAATACTATATAGAAAGAAAAACAGGACTCACTGACATATACAATGTTTGATTTTATGTTTTGATTGTTTATTTTAATAATATATTAATAAAAAATAATTATTTTCCTTTTCAATTAGTTCTCTTGTAAAAAATTTATTAATACTTTTTTATATTCATGGTAATAAAACTCATACTACAATATATAGATTTGTCAATATTTGACATACTCGAAAATTCGACTCGAATTTGACACGAAAATTTCAAATTAGTGTCAACCCGTTTGTGAAACGGATCTGATTCGGGTTCAACAAACCAATCTGTTTCAACAATCAGGTAGGGTTCGGGTTGACCCGGAACCCCGAAAATGACCCGGAATGAACACGTGCCAGCGCCTACCCGCTGTAGCGTGGCCCACTAACTGTCGTGTCTGTCACTGTTGCTGCCTGGTCGGAGGGCATATTTATGGGATTTGCCTGAATAAGCGTGCGAAAGGGGGGAAGATTTTGGGGACTTGGCTAAAGAAGCGCGCGCAAGGAATAAACTTACGGGTCGGGTCAGATCGAATCGAATAGTGCTGGGTCAATTCCGAATTTGATAGGTGACCCGATTTTAACCGCATGTATATATATAAAAGGATGATTTTATTTCATATAGAGCATAGAAATATAATAATAAGTGTTCTGTAAAATTTATTTTATAAAAGAAAAAAATGAAATTATTATTTTAAAGTAAGTTAAAGATAATTTTTTTGTTAATAATTAAAGATAATTTCAGAGCTTAAAATATATAACAAATTATAAATTGAATAAATTAAATATTTTTTTAATTTCATCAAGCTTCCTCCATCCTTGACGATCCCTTTCCTCCCTCTCTCTATCTCTGTTTCTATTAAGCGAACCTTAAATACTTTTTCTGTAGCGAATCTCGTAATTACGTAGTAGGATAAAGGCTTATTATTATTATTTTGATTTTTTTATGTGTAAAGTTATATATATATATATGGTAATCTCGAAGGTTCACTATAGGAAAATCATCTATTACCGTCGGATTATCTGTCAGATGTATATGTCAATAATAGTTCGGCGGATTGTGGTGACGGATTATCCGCTGAAAATTCTGGCTCAACACATCCGCAGGAAATACCGGTGGTTATAAGACCGGAATTTGTCCAAAGAAAATGATGCACATCCATCATTTTTTTAGGAGGAAAATGTGCCAAAAAAGCTTTACCTTCGCTCTCGAAAATTCGACATAAAAGTAAAATTTCCGTCGGATTTACTTATTACGGGCGGATTTTGTCCGCCGATAATAAGTCATTTTCCTGCAGCGGTTTTAATCATGAGCGGAACTAGGAAGAGCTCAAGATAGGCAATTGCACATCTTGAAATTTTTTTCATTAGTAAATTAAGCATTTTAATTAATTTGCACGAGCTCAATAAATGCATTTGCTCTAAATTCTTTAAAAAAAAAAAAAAAAAAAAAAAATAGGTACTACATCACCCTAAGATTATGCATATCAAAATCCTATTTTGCCCACTATTATAAGAAAGGTTCGTTCCGTACAAGATTTTGATACTTAAGGTCTATTTGGAATGACTGTGACTTTTTTTAAATATGATTGTAAATTTGTACGAATAAAGTAATTTTTTAAAGCTGTTATAAAAAACAACTTTCTACCACAACATTTTTTTAAAGGAGCAAAAAAGGTGTTGCCAATTATAAATTGTGGTTACAGTCTGAAAAGCAAAACAAAATCTTAGTTTCAATCTATTTTTAAAATTTAAACAAAAATAATTTATTTCCGAAGTATAAAATCACAAATATAATATATTTAAATAAATCTCAGTCAATTTTTTAAAATTTTTTTAATGTTAATCAACTTAAATTCTTTTACTATCTCATTTATTTATCAACCAATTTTTTGGATTCTACAATTTTTCAAATTTAAATTCTAATACTAAAACTACCCAAGATATCATTGATATATCCTCAAAAAGTTATCTTGATCGAGCACGAATCTCGAGGCAAAAATCAAGTTGGAAACTTCAAAAATTAATTATGGGATCATCTGAACTCCAATTTCAGCAAACTTACTATCGAACTGATCGTCTTGGAAATACGAATCCAACAATACCAAATTCAACTCAATCCGAGCTCAAATGGGTCCAAATCAAGGACCCAAAGCACTATTGAAAGGTTCGAACCACAATTTGAGTTACCAAACGGTTTTCAAACATAACGTACTTATAGTCGAATCGAGCGGCTCGACGAGATGAATCCAACGAGCCCAAAATAGCCAAATTCTGACATCAGTAAGGCCTTCAAATATCTAACGAACGGTCTATGATCAAGGGATTCAATATCGGTCGTCCATTCGAACCACTCTCGATTCGCCCCTGATCTCTCACCTATTTACAGGCTATGCCACTCCAGAAATCTATAAATAGACCCCTCATTTCTCTTATGAGGGAGGCCCAAGCAAGAGAAGAAGGAGAAGAGAAGAAGGATAGGAGGGAAGAACTCCTCCTCGACTACCGTCGCCGGAATTCCGTCCAAGTGACGCCAGAATTCCGCCGAACCTCCAAGTGACGCCGGAATTCCATCCGACCTCCAAGTGACGTCGGAGTTCTGCCTAAATACCATTTAAAGTCAGAATTATCCTCGGCCTCCAACTGGCGTCAGACTTCTACCCGACGTCGGACCTCCGCTCGTCTCCAAATTTCTACCTGATGCTGAACTTCTGCCAATTGAAGGACTTTCACCAGACATCTACCTGATGCTGGATTTATGTCCATTGATGGTCTTCTACTAGACGTCGTCTTTCTGACCTCCGTCGTCAAACAACGGCTCTTCCGACCTCCTTCACTCGCCGACTACGATCCTTCAGACTTACATTGCCTACCGACAACAGTCTTCCGATCTCCATCTTTCGCCTATTACGGTCCTTCAGACTTACGTCGCCCACTGACTACAGTCCTTCTGACCTCCGTCGCCCGCCAACTATGGTCCATCAGACTTACGTCGTCTGCCGACTACAGTTCTTCTGACCACCGTCGCCCACCAACTACAATCCTTCCGACTTACGTCGCCCGTCGACTACAGTCCTTCTGACTTACGTCGCCCGCCGACTACAGTCCTTCTGACCTCCATCGCCCACCGACTACAGTCTTTCAAACCAAACAAACACATCAACAATGATGCTATGTATTCTCACCATATAATGTACTCTATAAGATGTACATCAAGCTAAGGCCTTCCCCTGAGGAAGAACCTCCTTTGTAATCAACTACAATACTAGTTGATTCATTTATACTGGGCCAGGCCTCATGGTTTTTCCCACTATTTAAGAGTTTTTCATGTAAAAATATTTGTGTCTCTCATAAATGCACCCTCCCTTTATCTGTGCGTGTTGGATTTTCGTACAATGCTAAGACGTTAAACTTTATATTTCTCTATTGCCACGAATACTCCAGGATACAACAATCATAAATAATTTTTTTTTTAAATAGGACTAACACTAATTAATTTATATTTATTTTGTACGAACAAATAATATATATTTATATATATTTTTTGGCAAAAAATTGGTGACGGCATTTACACGATAGGGCGAATGTGTACTATACTGGAATAGTTTATAAAATAATATTTCTTGAGCTCTTTAGGCAAGTTGCAGTACAGCAACTATAGAGGTACAGCAAGAGCAATATTAATTACAGGTGAAAATGTGCATGTTGTTATTGTTTCATTATCACCGTCCAATCAGCTAGCCAAATATTATAATTTTGCTCTTAATTATTTGAATCTTCTTCTTCCAGAGCAGTTGGGGTTGCAGTTTGTTTTTTCTCTAACCTTCTTGCATTATATGCCACCTAATAGCTATTTTATTAGTCAGATTATTCCTATTTATTTAGATTTTTTAGTACTTCTTGTTAAGTGAGGATTTTGATATCTGTTGGTTGGGAGCTTTGACTATTAACCGAAACGTATAGAGTTCGCAGTTTACGTATGTGATGTATGTGTGAGTTTGTCATTACTGAAACATTGCACATTAATAACGGATTTTTCCGGCGGATTATGACGATATATGACCTTTTCTTTTTTTTTGCAAGTTTTATGGCGGTTATTTGGCTACCTTTCCGGCGGCTTTTTCTTGTTACATTTTAAATTAAAAAAAATGTTACATTTTTAACACTTTTGTCCTTCTATCAAACTTGTTGGGACATTGAAGTATACTCATTTCGAATCCCACAAACGTGTGGGCAGCACAGCTTATACTGGCGGAAAAATATCAGCCAAAAAAACTCATTACCGCCGGAAATTCGTCCAATTTTGCCGGAAAAAGCCGCCGGTAATGACGGATTTTTCTATAGTGTGTCTTAATTGGCCTAAAATGTCCTTTAAAAAAATTTAAAATGTGCCTAAAATAATGAGCAAGCAAATAGATTCATATATTTGATTGAAAAAAAAAAAAGAAAATTTTGATGCAATTTTGAGGCCTTAAGGTGACAAATAATTAGGTTAGAAATTTGAGAAATTGATTTTTGGATAATTTGAAGGATGCTTTTAATAAAGTTATAAGAAAGACAGCACGATTCGGTGAGGGAGTTGGCTTTGAAAGAGCCTCACAAATATATATATATATATATATATATATATATATATATATATATATATATATATATATATTGTTAAAAAATAGGTTAGCGGGGAATGTAGATCAATGATAAAGGAGATCGCACTTGAT
Organism: Dendrobium huoshanense; assembly: GCA_016618105.1. NCBI lineage: Eukaryota > Viridiplantae > Streptophyta > Magnoliopsida > Asparagales > Orchidaceae > Dendrobium > Dendrobium huoshanense. The sequence continues at coordinate 50,927,051 of CM028360.1, read as the reverse complement.
TTATTTGCTTTTGAGGATAAAAAAATCTCTTATGAGGATAAAGCACTATGATTAATTACACCTCCAAAGTGTTATCTTAGGATATTCTCAATAAAATATGTTAGTTTTCATTCTTGAATTGGCATTAAGATGGGGCTCTACCATAACCCTAGCCAATGAAGATTAAGGCTTGAAGGGGTCAATCAAGCAAGATAATGTGCCGGTTGGAAATGAATTAGCGGCTTCTCCTATTAAATCGTTATATGAAGATGGATGCGTTAATAATATGGTTGATTCTCCTCTGAATACTCCTCTTACTAATTATTTAAATAGTTTCGGTAGAGATCATATAATAGATTGAATAATCCTGGTCCTATTATTGATAAATCTAATAAGCATTTAATCTCTTCTTCTAATGATACTTCTATGATGGTTGATGGTTGATGGTTGTGATGATGTGGATAATTTGTGGCTTTTACCTCTCAATCTATGGACGTTGATATTTTGGATAATGCTATTGTGAGCTTTGGTGGTGCCAATAGGGTGGGTTTGGATGAGTCTCCTTCGACTGCTTTGGAACATATTGTGTTGCCTAATTATGTGGATGTGATCGATAAAGCGCCTTTTGTTGATGTCATGGTTTCTCTTGTTTCTTGTGATGCTTTACAAGCTCAATTGGCTTTGAATTCTAAGGATACTTGTGTGGATTAATTTGATTGGCTAGATAAATGTCATTCTTCAGCTACCTAGGGTGGTGAGGATGATAAGGTTGTGCCTGAGGAGGCGTTTCATTCCTTCTATGGCTTGAATGTGGTTCGCATTGCTGATGAAACCTTTTATACGGGTGCTAGTAAATGAAAGATGAAAAATCTTTAAAAAAAAAAGTAATTTCATTGGTTGCTTGTGCCTTGTTCTGGTGTTTGGTCGGTCTCTTGGCAGTGGTGGCTTTGTCCGTGTCTATTGGTTTGGTCTCTTGGAAGGTTTAGAGGTCTCTTGGTTGTGGTTTTGGGCTTCCCTTCATGGGGCTTCTCTTGGATGTAGTGTTTTGGCCTCTTGATGGGTTTGGTCTTTTGGTTGTGGCTTCAGGTGGATTTTGGCTAGAAGTTGGTTGTTGGTTCTATTTGGGGGGGTCGGGTGGGGTCTATATAGGGGGTTTGTGGTTTTCTTTTGGCTGCTTAGGTACAGGTTTGTCTTCCGGCTGTTTGGTTTGGTTCAGAGCAATACACCAGCCGGAAGATGGGAGCTAAGTGTCATATAAGATAAAGTGCTACACATTGAGAGCCACCTCTTGAACCCTATATGTGACAAAGTGCTACATGATGGGAGCAATCACTTGAGCTTGTAGGGGCCACCTCTAGAGTCATATATGCATGGTGGATGATTCTGGGATACAGATACTGACGAGTACACAAGTTACTTAAGTGGGAGAGATTTTGAAACCCCTTAAGTAAAAATAAAGCCAACTCTCAAACATCGATGTGCCTTTTGGTGTGATAGCTGAAATTTTCATAAGAAACTCAGCAGTTAAGCATGCTCATCCTAGTGCAATTCAGGGATCGGTGACATACTGTGAAGTTACAATAATATGAAAAATTGTGATGCTCTTAGGCCAAAGCGGACAATATTTTGATAATTAAGAGTTTGGGTTGTTACAGCTTTGTCTTGCAGGTGTTAGTGTAGTCTTCTCGTGCCTTTTCGGTCTCTCAAGCTATGATGATACACTGCTTTTGGGAGTCTCTGTTCTCTCTGCCGGTGTCCTTGTGTTTGACTGGCTCTTGGCTCGTTGTTTGTTTACTTGTTTTTATTTTATTTGTTGTTTTGATTGTATTAGATGGATAATAACTTTTTAGGTATTTCTTAAAATGCTATAGTTTTATATGGCTCTTCATCCTTTAAGAACTTGTATCTTTTAATTTATTTTAACATGTAGGCCCCTTGGTAAATTTTATTAGAAAAAATGAGGTCAATCAAGCAAGATGGCTTCATAAGGGGTAAAGTAGGTTGATAGATACTAATAGTAACATGGTGACATAAAAATTGTTGTGTTCTTGCAAAGAGTCAAGTGACATTGGGTTGATTGGACTAAGCATTAAATGGAAATCATAGAATATATCACCATCTTACTATCGAGAGAGGGAATGCTAAAATTTATGAGAGAATTTCCCATAAGAGAGGGAAAACTCTATGCCAACTATGAAAGGGGGGATTTAAGGAATTAACTCAAGAAAAGGAAGACTAATAATTTCTCAACAACGAGAAGAAAAACATCTAGATTAAAATCCAAACTCCCAAGAAGGGAGCACACCATCCCGTTCCAAGTCCTGTGACGATTCTACCGTGAAGGTTGAGCTATGACTAAAGTTTTGTTTGGGATGACTTTCTTTCTGCTTCTTTAAGCATTTTTGCTATAAATTTTGATTTTTGTACTAAAAAATTGTTTATGAAGTAGTAGTAAGAAAGTCATCTCAAACAAAGCCTAATTCTACATAATATTTTTTTTTTTTTGGTTAAAACCCACTTATGGGGCCTACGTGTTAATGCCAAAAAACGGTTACAGAGTCCTTAAAAGGACCCACCATCTCACTAACGCTCGATAGAGCTACATTTAAAAAAGAAATAAAACCTAAGAAACGGTAGGTCCTTTTTCTATGATTACAAAAGAACAAGTAAATAAGCTCGGGCTGTTCAGAAACAGCCCAAAAAAGGAAGAACAGATAAAACCTTTTCAGCTCAATCTTCCTGCAAATAATAAATAGCACATAGATACTTAAAAAGGTAAAAGAGAAGGAGATTACCTTGCTGTCCTTGAAGCTCATATTACTCAAAAAATATTGATACATGCAAGATAAACTCCCAAAAGATGTAAAACAGCAGTTGGAAACAATAGAAAAAACATCCCCAGAAGCCATAGAATTGAAATTAACGACAGCCAAGCCCGAGGGAAAAGATAAGGAAATCCAACTGGAGCATAAGTACCAACCTTACTAACCATATGAATGCCTAACACAACAGAATGACCACCCCCATCAATACTCACCCCTTCCATAATCCTCTCCAACAAAATATCCAGAAACCAACCCAGATTAACCCAATCCCTACAGCAATAGTTCCAGCACAGAAACACATCCCCGATAATCAACTGACCAGCAACCATAATATTCCAGAAAATAACCCAAGCAAATAACTCCTCCTTACAGTCCAGCCATATGAACATACCCAGATTATGAAACTCCAGAAAAACTAAAAACATGATATAGAAATAAACAGCTAACATAAGCAGAATAACCCAGACAACAGAATAATCCATCAACCACACCAGATAGGAGAAAACTGAATCAACCACGTCTGACATAGGGAAGACCGATTTTATCTAAAGCAATCATACCTTTAAGAGGACTAGGCAGATTAGTAATCATCAAATCTTGATAAGAAGTTAAACCAGAGCCATAATTAGCCAATCAATCCGCAGCAGTATTCCCTTCTCGATAAATATGGGATAAAGTATAATTAAGGTTAGCAAACACATTTTAATTTTTCTAATAATATAAAATTCCTTAGGAAAAATAGCATCCATATTCGAAATAGCATGAATAGCAAGTTTAGAGTCCACTTCAATTAACACATGCTGGATACCCATAACCATACATAAATGCAAACCATGATGAATTCCCATTAATTCAGCATTAAAGGCAGAAACTTTATCGTAGGCCCAGCAAAAATACCAATAGGATTACCAAGCATATTCCTAATTAAACCACCAAAACCCGCAGCATCCTTCCCAAAGGAGCCATCCGTATTTAATTTGACATAAGGAGGATCAGGTTTTAACCAATGCACAATCCGGTCAATCTTAATAATATTAAACTCATTGGGAACAATCCCAAAATAACTAGCCATACGATTGCTATTCTTAAAATTTTTTTGAGAAATAAGATTAACAGCAATAAGTTTCAAAACTTTAGTCCTAACATTATGAATAATCTGATTAGCCCACATTTTAATGTTGTTATGCTTAGAATCATTCCTAGCTTTCCAGATATACCAAATAATCAGAATAGGGATTAAGAAATTAATATGATTTTTACCTTTAGCAAACCAATCCTTCAAGATATCCAGTAAACTCTGATGATAATTGAAATTATCCATCTCAGCAAGATTAGAGAAATGGCACCAAACCAAACGAGCCATGTTACTATTAACAAAAACATGAATAGAACTCTCAATATTAAAACAACATTGACATTTAGAAGCAAACTGAAAACCTTTCTTAAACAAATTAGTATCCACATGCACGAATTCTTTCAGACATCTCCAAGTCAACAAAGTATAGGATAAGGGGATCATTTTATGCCAAAGAAAGCCATAAACGTTAGAAACCTCTCCTTTAATCCTAATAATATCCCAAACATTTTTAGTGCAAAACTTGGCTGAAGTAGCTAATTTGAACATGATATTATCAGCACTATCAAGTTTAATAGGAATGTTAACAATATTATCAACAATGCAAATAGGCACCACACTACAAAGTTTAACATAATTTCAATTTCCATTAATAAAGAAATCCTTGACTTTGAAATTAGCTTTGGTATGAGTATTAAGGAGATAATCAATAGAAGCACAACCCAACCATTTATCTTGCCAAAAAGAAACGTCACCATGCCCAATACCCCATTGAATAAAAGTCTTCGCTTCCCACTTAATCTTACACAGTCTTTTCCATACCGGAGAATCACCAATTTTATGATGGCACACAAGGGGATGAAGATCTTTACAATACTTAGCTTTCAAAAAGTTGGCCCATAAACTATTGTTAGCTCTAAAGCCAAACCAAAGCTTATGCGAGAAAACTTTAGCAGTGTCAGAGACAGACTTACAACCAATGGCTCCTTCATTAAACACACCACACATTTTATTCCAAAAAGTCCACTTAATGCACGACTTAGTATCAGTGGCCCCCCAAAAAAATTTATTAATCAACTTCTCCATTCTCTTACAAACTATAATCGGAGGCTGTAAAGTGTGGAAAAGGAATATAGGAATAGAGTTAAGGACACTTTTAATTAAAGTCAATCTACCCCCAAAGAAAGAAACTTAGAAGACCAGTTAAGTAATTTTTTTTGAAAATTAGAGAAAATATTTTCAAATAATTCAATTCTTTTCTTACCTTTGTAAAGAAGAGTACCAAGATATTTAATGGGCAAAGAAGAAGGGCAAAAACCACAAACTCTTTTAATTCTAGCCTTTCTCTGAATATTCACAGAATTGCTAGTGATAAAATTACTCTTGGTTTTATTGATGTATACCCACTACTCTTTGAAATTCATCTAAAAACAGGTTTAAAACTTTAATACTTCTAATAGAAGCATTAGAGAAAATGATAAAATCATCAGCAAAACTAAGATGAGTAATCGGAATACCACCCATAGTTTTGAAAATAAGTTTAGGATTAAACCTGAATAAATTTTCGATACCTCTAGAAAGATACTCCATAGCAATAATAAAAAGCGAGGGAGACAGAGGATCCCCTTGTCTAAGACCTTGAGAAGAGCTAAAAAACCATGATTAGAACCATTAATGATAAGAGAAAAGAAGCAATTTTGAATGTTGTTATTGATAAGCCGCAGGAAATTTTGATTAAAACCAAACTTAGACAAAACATTGTAAAGAAAATCCCAATTTAAATTGTCATATGCCTTGGTGATGTTCAGTTTAAAAATGATGTTGCCACCAGTGATTTTAGCATTTATATCGTGAACCATTTCTTGAGCATGTAAAATATTATCAAAAATACTACGACCTTTCACAAAACCAGTTTGATTGGGCGAAATTATTTAGGCAAAATTAAAGCTAATCTCGAAGCAATAATTTTAGCAACAAGTTTATTAAAAAAAGTGCAAAGGCTAATATGTCTAAAGTCATTCCAGAAAGACGGATTCTCTTTTTTAGGAATAAGAACAATATTCGTAGACTTAAAATATTTAGGGTAAGGATTCCCCCTAAAGAAATCCTGCACAGCATCAATAACATCCTTTTTAATAATATCCCACATGTTTATGAAGAATTTAGTAGTAAAACCATCAGAACCAGCAACAGACTCCCCATTCATATTCTTGATAGTATCCCAAATTTCTTCCTCAAGAGGAAGACAAGTAAGAATCAAATTCTCAGTCTCATTCACAGTGCAAGGAATCAAATTTGAAAAATTATGCTCATTCGAAAGATTATTCCTATTAAAAATTTGACTAAAAAAATTGACACCAGATTCAGCAATGGAATCATCCGTATCATAAACAACGTCATTGTTATCCACTAACCTGTTTATACGGCTTTTGATTCTATTAGAATTAACTAAGGCATGGAAGAAAGCAGTATTTCTATCCCCCTCCAACAAAAAAGAAGAAGAAACTTTTTATTTCCAAAAAGTTTCTTCTTGATCTTGCAATTAAAAAGCGACATCTTAGCATCAAGATCAAAAGATTAGAATCAGAAGGTAAATCCTGATATAAAATTTCAAATTCCACCACTTTTTGTTCAGCCACTTTAATATTATCAAAAACATTTTTAAAAACATGTTTATTCCACCACCTAAGTAATTGCTTCAATCTGCTCAATTTAGCCCAAAGTCTAGCCATACCAGTCACATCATTGTTAGGAAAGACATCCGCATACCAATTATCAGAAATAGCAATTATAAACTCAGGATGGGTAAGCCACATATTCTGAAATCTAAAAGACATAGAAGGTTTAGTTTTGTTACCAGAGACCGTTAAGAGAAGAGGAGCATGATCAGAAAGCGTTCTGCTCAGGTGCAGAACCTGGGTTAATTGAAAGCAACTAATCCATTCATTATTAAACAACAGTCTATCCAATCTTTGCCACATTCTAGACCTGCTCCAAGTAAAACTACAACCAGAGAAATCAATATCAGATAAATTACAATTAGTAATCATATCATTGAAATCATTCATAGCATTGACATTGGGAGGATTTCCCCTCTTTTTTCATCAGCATGAGAAATAATATTAAAATCACCACCTACAGCCCACGGCCCCGTGATATTTTGAGCAAAATCCGCAAGATTCTCCCATAAAGGAGATCTCCCCAATCTAGTAGATACAGCATAAACAAATGACACATGACAATTAAAGCTATCAAAGGATATGTGAGCATGAATAACTTGCTGACAATCAAAAATAACATTAACATTTAGATGGTTGTGCCACATCATCCAAATCTTGTTAGAGCAATTAGCAAAACTATTTTTAAAACTCAAATTAGAAGCAGTAGTAACCAACTTGTCAACAGAAATAAAAGGTTCAAGAAGAACCAACAACTGAATATTGTGAGTACGTTTTAAATTTCTAACACGATTTTTTAAGTCAAGACCACCAATCCCTCTCACATTCCAAATAAGAGTTTTAATCATTAGTACATTTGGAAGTAGCTTGAGCTCTGGTGGAACGTGGCGGCTCTGAAACGGGAACCTTATAATTTTTCTTCTTTTTCTTATTAGTCTTACGAGACCCTTCCTCCTCAACCCGTTTAGTAGACATAGTATAGGCATTAATCCTTTCCTCATTGTTATGAAGTTCCTCCTTTTCTTTATCAGAAGATAATAAAACCTTATTCCCTTCAATAATTTCACCTTCTTCACTTTCCTCCCCTGTTTCCATTTCCTTTTCATCTCCCATTTGATTAAGTAAAGAATTGGAAATATCATCATTATTAAGCATAGAATCAACAGAAATAAATATATCAGGTAATTGATGGTTCTCAATAGAGAGGTTTTCCTTAACAATTTCTTTCTCGGGTTCCACATGCGTAGAATCCACATTTAAACTCTCCTGAGGAGGTGCGACATCAGCATGGTTTCCAACCATCTCAACATTGGAAGGTTCTAAATCGTTACTCGCATCTTGAGGATTACCTAAAAAATCCTTATCCACGGTGTTCACAGCCTCAGAACTAACCATCCCAGTGGAGTTGTTGGAAGCTTTTTTAAGTTCAGGATGCAGTTTAAAGCAATCAGAAATCGCATGTCCATGCGCTTTGCAATGACTGCAAAAATCAGGCACTTTCTCAAATTCCACTTTTTTGTAGATAACCAAATGATTTAGATCCAACCCAAACTTTCTTAGCATGCTTAACAATAATATCAACTTCAACTAACACCCTAGCAACAGAGGGACGAGTTCTAGAAGCAGTAGCTTGATCGGTTTGTAAAAGACGTCCAAAAATCGCCCCCAACGCATGCAACACTTTCGAATTAAAAAAATGAAGGCGTAAGTTCGGAAACGAAATCCATATAGGCACAATCGGAGATTCTTCTTTGACATCGAAAAAGGGAGTCCATTTAAGGATCCTCATTTGACAGTTAAAATAAAATAGGATCTTCGAGAAAAAACACAACTTAATCTAAATCGTTAGAAAGCTGAATCGCAACGTGTTTAGAGTCCAAAAGTCCAACATAATAGAAACCAGAAAGTTTGATATTACCAAAAAACGAACGAATTGCGTCGAGATTAGGCCTACGTAAACCAAACTTGCCAACAAAGTAAAACGAAAAGGTGAAGCAAGTTTTAAGACATCAACATCAGAAATCATCACTGCCGGCACACCATTAAAGGTAGATTGAGTCAGAGAAGGTAAGGTATCACCTGAAGATCCCCGCTAGAACATCTTTAAAAGATCTAATTTTAGTAGGAGAAGAAGACTTTGAGTCAGGATTAAAGAACCCTTTTTTCGCATCTTGAGCTTTAGAGGATAAATTCCCCCAAGGAGAAACCGAAGACGATCCAGCCATCGCTGAAGGCCCGAAGGCCACAAACACCCACAGGAATCAGTTGCACAAAACTCACGAGATCGTACACACAAGAACACCAGGAAGTAGCAACTAATTCTACATAATATACTTTCTTTATAGAACAATAATTTTGCTATACAACTATATATCTCAATAAATGCTTAAAAGACTTAGATCCTATTTGGGGTCTACTTCTGACTTTATTTTTTAATAAAATGTTTATTCAATGCTTTTTTTTTTTTGTATTTTTTTTATTTTAAGAGATTAACTAAGTTATTTCCCAACACACTAAAATAATTTGTAAGTGTCTTGAGGAATTTTAAAAATAACTATCATCGTAGGACCCCAACCCTACTGCCACCGACCGCCGCTACTGGTGGCTACAACCATAATTGATTACAATCACTGGCCATCAAAGACCACCTCCACTACTGACAACATCCTACATCGTTGGAGACCACCACCGAATACCACTTCCTACCACCACCACCCCCTTGATGCCGATAATTAATTACCACCATCATCATCTCCTCACCACTAACTGTCACCACCACATAAATAAATAAATAAAATATATTTAAAACAAACCCATTATATGTTATTCCATATCATAACATAAAAAAATAAAATAAAAAAACAAAAAACAAAAAAATAAAAGAAAGAAAAAAATATTCCGAACCCCTTATTCTTTCCCCTATAATTCCTTTATAAAATATAGATATATCATAATTATTATTCACTTTGTTGATTTATCCATTCACTGTGAAAATAATATTCGCCTGAGATGTTTTAGTTTTAATAAAAATTAAATTATTCAAAATTCACTGAAAATTTATACACAGTACTTAAGTAAATTCCAATCTTGAAAATGATATGCCTTATCTCCTATGAGATTCACATTCACCAAACAATGAAAATTTAAATTATAATAAACACAATTTTAAACACTAAAAAAATAAATTTTAATGTTATCTTTATCTTATAATATTTCTTTTATAGTGCGAGTATTTATTATAAGTCATTATGGCTTTATTTGGGATGACTTTCTTACAACTTTAAGAAACGGTAAAAAAGCCTGCCCAAATGAAGCTTAAGGCTTCGTTTGGGATGGCTTTTTTATTGTTTTCTAAAACGGAGTTTTAGTACAAAAATAAAAAAAATTTGTACTAAAACTCCGTTTTAAAAAGCAGTAAAAAAGCCGTCCCAAACGAAGCCTAAGGCTTAGTTTGGAAAAGCTTCTTTATTGTTTTTGAAAATGGCTTTTTAGTACAAAATTTTCTAATTCAAGAAATTTTTGTACTAAAAAGTTGTTTTACAAAGAAACAATAAAGTTGTCCCAAAACGAAGCCTAATTGTATAATCATAATTTCTTATAAAATTTGGCTAATTAGTTAACCTTAGCTACAAATATTTTTCACAATAATCAGGCTCTTAAAAAGAATAACTAAATTTTTAAAAAATGTCAAAAAGATATATTTTGTTCATAAATTTAAGAAAATATGCTAATAAATGATTATAACTAAAAATTATAATAAAGGATAAGAATACCATTCATTAATTGTAGACTCTATTTATAGACCAATAGAAAGAGCCATTTTTATACTCAAAGTGAAATACCACGGCGGGACCTATGCATTGATTAAAATGATAAATACAAGGTCCTAAAGGGGAACCTTCAAAACAAATCCAAAATAAATAAATAAAATCTACGAGCCAAAAATTCCCTCTAAACAAAATTACAAGATAACCTAGTAACATTCTAGCACGGCCAGTAGCCAATACCCAAAAAGATCCAGTAACATTCAGCATAATCTTTCTGCCAAAAAAGATGAACTTGCAACCAATAGTAGCAAGCCAAAACACCTGCAAAAAAAAAGGCTACAACCAAAAAAGGGAATACATATAATAGCATAGTAATAAAACATTAAATTGGAAACAAGGAAAGCATAATGACAGTCATAATCAGAAAAAATCATAGAGCAAATTATTTTTGATATTAACGCGTAGGCCCCTCCGTGAGTTTTAACAAAAAAAAAAAAAAACCATAGAGCAAATTATCAGCTCCTAATACAAATTTTTTCCTTAGCTTCTTCGTTGAGGAATGTGTTCTCCTTCTTTTTTTCTGCTTTGTTGAATAAGGAAAATTGGTCATGTTTGAAGCTTACGATTGGTTATAAACAGTCCAATATTAATTAAACAATATAAATATAAAGAAATTAAAAGAAATAAGAATTTCTTGTATGGTTGAAAATTGTATTCCATATTTGAATTGAATTCCATTTATATTAAAGTAGTAATTAAGGAAGCTGTCCCACATGAAGACTAAATATGTATTATAGGCTATCTTAAAATTTAACATATTTTTAAGTGATCTCAGTAAGATTAAAGAGACAGGGCTTTGGGTCGTTAGGTGGATATAAAATAAATATAGGTTGATAACTTGTAATGATCTAATTTCATACTTCAAATCTTATGATGGGCTAAATAGAAATGTGAAAAATTAGTTCTAAGATATAATTATGGTCTTCAATCTATATAGATAAGATGTATACATCTCTTGATATTGATAGGATATGTAATAACTTGATAATTGTGAACATAATTTTAAAATGAAATTTTCAGGAAAGCACTGTCATAGTGCTGATCAATTCTCTAAAATTTTCAGGAATAATTCTTCTCAACAACGTTGAGGAGGCGCTGCGGTGTAGTGTTGTTTTACAGCTAGCATTAGGTTATGCCAACACTGCACGAGGCACTAAACAATATTTTTATATATTTTATATGCATTGAGCCCGGCCCTGCCCTCCCCAGTCCCCACTATTCACTAGGCTTGCCGAGTAAGGGAGAAAAAGGAGAGGAAAAGGAAGAGGGGAGAAGGGAGAGAGAGAAGAGAGAAAGATACTTCAGAACGTTTATGTCCATTGTTGCAGTTAGGAAAACCGTGTTAGGTAATCTCATCCCGACTTCTGTTTTCAATTATTTCGATTTCTTAGATTTTATCTCTTTTAAATTTAATCTTGGGGCATGACATGATACACTCTTTCATAGGAATAAGATGCATATCGTCTTCTGGATATGATGCATCCCTCCATATAGATATGAGACATCCCTTCTAATTTTCATATATCTTCTCATTTTACCTCACATCCCATCATCAAAATAATAAAGAGATCCTTCTCTAAAGGATACAATATTGGGTTGGAAGATTAATAATTCAAAATCATTTTCCTTTTATATATGGTTCAAGATATAATTTTGCTTTTATTCTACTTAGTGATTTGACATGAAGGCCCATAGTTAATATGATTTTTTTCATTAAAATTTTGATTTTCTTTTAATTCTAACAGTTATATCAACATCATTTACTATATTTAGCTATAAAACCTTGAAATAATAGTGATTTCATTGAGGCTTAGAGTTTAGAAATAGATATGAATGATAATTTAAATTGGGCATCTAATACAAATTGAGAACATTGACATTAATAATAAATTTCATCAAATTTAAAAAATATATTACATGAATTTGAATGCAATAGATTATATAGCTTTATCTGCAACTTTTGGTCATTTCATTGCTTAGCTCTTTATGTACTTACCATGTTTCTTTGGAGTTTGAAGGTTGATTGTTGCATATCGAATCAATTACATGTTGACCATTTTATTATAAGTCGTGTTGTTGATTAAATTATTGCAGTTAATAAATAACCTCTTTAAGGATTTGATTGAAACCCCCTAGGATTTCATCAAATACTCATATTATTTTATATAGGTTAATAACATCAAATCTATCTTATCACTTCAAAGCTTATCAGATCTCGCGCATTCATTCTTTCCCTCCACCTCCATTCATTTCTAAATTCATCGATCAGAAAAGCCCTATTTGCCTCTTATTCCACCCCGCCTTCATTCACCTCAAAAACATGTTAATCTTATTTTATGAAACCCTTATTGGTCCTAGTATGCATTCTTGGGAACCTCTTATAATTGATTTGTATTTGTATTCGCTTTTCCTTCTCGCACTGCCTTACTCGTTAGCCCTATTAATTACAACACTTATTCATCGGCCCCACCGCACTTACCCTAGCATGCGCTATCGTCAATCACGGTCCCTTTAAACTTCTTATGCCCTATTCATTAGCTCAATGGTTTCTTCCTAGGCAACCCCAAGGATGCTAGCAACCATTAGTGTTGATGCTCTACTATCTTTAGGCCTAAGTTGGGGCTTCAACATGGTTCCCCCCTTGAAGCATCCTCAATTGTATGGTAATCTCCCTTCTCTAACAAGTCTTCATTATATGCTGCCAATATCAAAAGGTTGGTCGTTCCTCTAGCTAATGGCACCTTTGGCTCCCTTATATTCCTTTAATCCAACACTATATCTAATAAACTAGTTTTCTAGAGTATGTAATGCCCCAGAATCTATGGGAAGAATTTAACTTATATATATAAGTTTTTCTTCAGATCTTCATTACATTCAAAGTTCCTAAAAAACTAAATATCATATAAGGTATCTCCAACCGGACAACCTATTTTCCACTTCAAATTCAATAGCAAATATATCAAACAATAATTCTTCTCCAGCAAAACTCTAATTCTAACATCAAAAAAGAATATTATGTGCATATTCTTTCTCCCATTTCTAACCTCCATTTTTCTACACCAAAAAGTCTCCATGAATAGTGCGACGCACTGTTCACAGTTGAAATAAAATGTAAAAATGTGTTTTCATTTGCCGTTGGGGTTTACACCCGCGGGAGCGGCAAACAAGCAAATGACATTCAGTTGGAGATGCCCTTATATGCTAATTAAGTTTTATATTTCTCTCTCTACACAAAAATTACATATCATTCTTATTTGACAAAATCTTAATACTATTCTAATTGATTGATTGATAAGCCTTTAAGAAACTTCCTTTTACTTTCTTTAGTTGAGAATTCGAATTAAGAATCTACACATCACACTGCACAACATTTACCAAAAAGAAAATCTCTTTGTTCATATCAACTGATGTGCTCACCCTTTAGGGATTTGCTTCTGCTTTCAGATAATCACTTTTTCATATTCCAAATAAAACTTCTATTAAAATAATACTATCTTAGGCATTTAAATATCATACCCCATTATTAACAGTTTGATTGCCCCACCTGATATGCTCAACTAATGTCAAAGCATAGGTTCTGATGGGAGAGCACAGATAGCTATTAATGGAAGATTGACAGATCATATCATATGAACAGTTTTATATGCTCTAAACATTATAATTGGACAGTATTTCTTAAAATCCATACCTACTCCCTCTGCCTTTTCATGATCATCTTTCTGATGATTACTTTAATGTTAATCCTCATTTAAAAAAGTTAAGTGAGGAGCCTATGAACAATAATGCTAGTGGTAATTCTAATTAATGACAAACATCTTGAAAGTGATCAGGCTAATATCAATAAGAACAATATGTCTCTTTCTCACAGGATTTGATTAAGATTAACATTGCTGACTTTTCTCCTGTAAGATTATGAGGAGATTAACCCTTTGGTGGTAGGAGATCTTACGAATCATTATAGCTTTGTTTGGGAGTTTTTTTACTGCTTCTTTAAGTATTTTTTAGTATAAAAATTAAAACTTTTATACTAAAAATTAAGCAGCTTTAAGAAATAGTAAAAAAAGCTATCTCAAAAGAGGTCTATGTCATGATGAATGAAAAATTTTAGCCACAAAAGTGAGATATCCTATGTAATATTCAATTGCTCCTTAGGTTGTTCTTTATCATATTGTGGATGGAGACAATTGGGAATGGAGCTTCGTGTAGCACAAGTTGCCATTGCCATGAGTTTCTCTCACACGTGCATGATAGAGTAGCAGATTGATTGAGCTTTGTGTGCGATGCAGATGAAATGTGTGATGAAGCTTTTGCACGGTTTTGGAAAAATTATTTTAGTAGTACCATCGGTCGTTACTACTATAAGAGAAACATATATAGCTGCGGTCCGTTGCTAAGATTTCATTTGGGATGGCTTTCGTACTGTTTCTTAAACTAGTTTTTTAGAAAAAAAAAAATTGTCCTAAAAAACAGCTATAAGAAGCAATAAAAAAGCTGTCCTAAACAAATCTAAATGATCAAATTATAATAGTTCTAAAACTGCTACAATATGACGCTGTAAAAAAACTCTCATTTTGATGGTGATTCTATCTTCAAAAAATTCCTCTTGTTTAGCATTTTCTGTTGAATGATCATCAGCAAGTCTAATTTTATGAACATGGGTGTAACAATAAAATCAGTTAAGAATGAAAAAAGAGAAAACGAGACTTCTGAAAAAAAATATTTTCTTTAATGATGGGCAATAAAGGTCAAAAGAAAGCTTATGTGATCAAGATCTAACTAACAAGATTCACAATATCTCTATCTCATAAATTATTTAACTTTGGTAATTCAGATTCGGATGAAGATTATTTTTTATATGTAAAACTGTGATGTTAACAATGGCGATTAATTGAGTTTTAATTACTCTAAGCCTTCGTTTGGAAAGACTTTTTTACTGTTTTTTAAAACGACTTCAAGTATAAAAATTTAAACTTTTCTACTAAGAAGTTGTTTCAAGAAGCAATAATAAAGTCATCCCAAACAAAAATTATTGCTTCGTTTGGCATAACTTGTGTACTGCTTTCTAGTGCAACTAAAAATTTCAAATTTAAAAAATTTTGTATTAAAAAGCTGTTCTAAAAAGCAAGAAAAAAGCCGTCTCTGACAAAGCCTAAATCAAAATTTTACTGAAAATTATTAATTATTATCGATTCAGGCATCAGTCTACAGTATGTTGCTTACATAACATGTTTGTCTCCTAAGTTTCCAAGGAAGGTCAAATCAAGAATTATTGTACTCTCTTCATTGTTTCTAGTCTTGTGGAAAAATTATTAGGTGCGGAGTGCAGACGGTGAGAGCACCGTCTGCACACACATAGAGTACCAAGCGGTACTTAGTGGTACCCAGCGGTACCGAACGGTACCTAACTAGATTTTATACTAGTGTGCAGACGATTCTCCCCGTCTGCACTCCGCACCTAATAATTTCTCAGTCTTGTGAGTCTTTTGTATTTCTACATCAGAAACAAGAAATATATCTGCGACATTTCATTTGAGATTTCTGTAAGATTCATCCCTCTTTTATCACATAAATGGAATTTATTTGTTGCTGAAAAGAAAACAAAATATCATCATTAGCTTCATTTTTAAGTATTAAGAAAAAAATATATAGTTTTCCTCTTTCATTTCTGCAATATCATCTCTCTTTCTCTCTCTCTCTTCTTCTTCTTCTTCTCTGTCTTAAAACAACTATAATTAAAACTGAGCGTGATATCAAAATAACAGAGATATATGAAATACCATGAGAAGGAAGAGCTTCTTCCTTCCACGAAAGTGAATCTATAAAGAGTTAGTTAAAAAAAATCTGAATTTTTGGAAATTAAAAAAGAATATTAATAAAAAAATATAGATTATTTTTATCCTAATAAATTTTAAAAATTTATTTTAAGATGAATAAAATAGATAAATAATAATTAACTTTTATATTGTACTCATTTAAAATAAATTCAAAGTTATGTCCACATATTATTTTGATCAGAATATCGTTAAAAACATTATTTTTCTTTCTTTCAAGAGGGAAAACTGATCATGTTTGCACGCTTATGAGGTTGTTTTGAACCTTTGAACTTTAGTCATATAATGCAAAACAATATAAAAATATAAAAAAGATAAAGAAAAGAACATCTACATAGTCCGGTCTTGTCTGAGCTATGTGGCAACATTATTGTCACACAAAGCTAGACTTTATTTGATTGCAAATTAATAATTTATTTAGGCATATATTTAATAAATATAAAGAATTATTGCCTCCTTCATTAAGCTAGTTTATAGTGATAAAGTTGTGAATTTATATCATTATTATTTAAATTTTAGGGGATTCCCATGAAAAAAAAGTCATATTGCCTCACCTTTAACATCAAAAAAGAAAACTTAGATGTGTTAACATGTCGAGAGAGAGAGAGAGAGAGAGAGAGAGAGAGAGAGAGAGAGAGAGAGAGAGAGAGAGAGAGAGAGAGAGAGAGGAGGTGGAATAACCTCATATAATTGTGTGTTGCATGTACTTGATTAGACTTGTCAATTAGCTAAGTTGTGATGATAATTGATCTAAGTCTTCATCTCACTATTGAAAAATCGGCCATTATCGGCAGATTATTCTAGTGGAACTAGTCGAATTTCCAACGGTAATGAGGTTTCCCGTCCGCTTTCCTATAGTTTTTTCTTCTGCCTTTATAAACCGCGTAGGAAATGCCACGAGAAACAAAGCCGTTGGATAGCCGTCAGACAGCTATCGAAAAATCTGCAAAAAAAAAAGTTGAAATATAACATATATATGTTCACAGTATAAGTCGGTTTTATTACACAATTATCATATAATAGTACATACATAGTTTAAATATAACATTTTTTATAGGAATAGGCCTTGACCAGAGGATAATAATAGGCGATCAAAAGGTGAGCTAAGAAGATTTTATTATTTTTTTTTGCATGTGTGCAAATTTAAATTCCCCCCCCCCCCCCCCCCCCCCTTTTAGCTCATACATTAGCTATTCATTAATTAATCTTATGCTCATCGAAGTTACGCTACGTTTTTTACATCTATTTTTGTGGTTGTTTCTCAATATTTAGATTATGAAATATTCTCTAATTATTTTTAGTAAAGAGTATTATAAAGGATTTTTTTTTTTTGGGATGAACTACTTAACTTGATCTTATTTATCTTGCATGCACACATAATAAATATATTGTGATTGAATTTTATAGTAAAGATTATTATAAAGTATTAAGATCTATATCTTTGTAAGAATTATCAATTTGAATCTATTTTCTCATAAGATCAAAATCAAATTACATTTACCACAACATAATTTGTCGTCTCTTTCAAAATAAATACAATGACCCCAATTAATAGTATTGATATATCATCAAAAAATATCTTGAACGGGCATGAATCTTGAAGCAAAGATGAATTGAAAACTTTCAAAATTAATTATGGGACCATCCGAACTCTAATTTCAGGCTTTCAAGAAACTTATAGCCGAACTGGATATCTCGAAAAGACGAACCCAACGACACCAAATTACACCAAATGGATCAAAATCAGGGGCGGCCTGAAGCATGTTTGAAAGGTTCAAAGCATAAGTTGAAGGACCAAATGAGATTTCCAAATGTGACATATATATAATCGAATCAAGCGGCTCAACGAAATGAATCCAATGAGCCCATGATCGTTAAATTTTGACATCATCAAGATATAGTCAGTGATCAAATAAATCAATATCGATCATCCATAAAAAATACTCCCAAAACCCGTGATAGACAGGAACTGGGTGCCACTTTCTTTGAGGAAACTGTTAAGAAAGTCGATTTGATAAAAGAAAGATTGAAAGCTGCACAAGATCGACAACATAAGTATTACAATCAGAAGCATAGGTTTGTTGAATTCCAAGTTGGTGACTTTGTGTATGTCAAAGTCAGTCCGATGAAGGGTGTGAGCAGATTTGGCAGAGTGAGTAAGCTCAGTCCAAGGTATATTGGACCGTTTGAAGTTCTTGAAAGAATTGAAAAATCTGCTTATCGACTGATGTTATCCGATCAGATGTCTGATTCATAATGTGTTCCACGTATCTACTTTGTTAAATGTGTCTTCATAGTTAAATCAATCAATTATTCATTATTTTAAACTTGGTATTGCAATGTAAAGAGCTATATTATAGAGAACACAAGAGCCCTTTGATGTAGTCATGTATCTTCATATATTTGTTATTAAAAAATTTAGTTTTTTTTTTTTTTATAGAAAAGATTGAATTTTTTCTACCCTTTTCTTTAAATATGCTGCAATGAGAAAGTACCAAAAGAGGCAGCATGGCTTCATTTCCAAATGTACTACTGCTTGGGTAAGAATTATAAGCTATGAAATATTCCTTTACTGCATACTTATATTAATAAAAATTAATTTTTATAGGTTAATGGAAGGGAATGTAGTACATTTTACTGGGCTCAGAACGAGAATATTGCTGGAGTTATTTTTAAAAGTATTCTCTTAGGAAATCTAATAATAATTTTTACGGTTTAAATTACTCGCAATTCCGTAGATGATGAGTAGGAAGCTAGAAACTATCAATTATGTTTGGTTAATTATCACAACAATTGAAGTCTTCTACTAAAAGTTACCACTAAAGAATTAATTATCCTTTCATCAAATAGCATCAGCCCAAAATAACCAATCTGATTGATGAGATAAAGATGGTTAAGATTTGTTAAGATTTGAAACTTTTTAATCACTGTGTTATATCAGCTTTTTGAATGCTTCATTGTCGTTTAATTTCATGCAAACTTAGCTCCTTAAGTGTCTGGGAAGGGAGGCATAAGGGGCCAGAATCCGTTGAGATTCTGTCAGTGTCAGGGAATCTGTTCTGTCTTTTGATCTATTCTGAAATGATATGATAAAAGAAAGATTGGAAGCTGCACAAGATCGACAACAGAAGTATTACAATCAGAAGCATAGGTTTGTTGAATTCCAAGTTGGTGACTTTGTGTATGTCAAAGTCAGTCCGATGAAGGGTGTGAGCAGATTTGGCAGAGTGAGTAAGCTCAGTCCAAGGTATATTGGACCGTTTGAAGTTCTTGAAAGAATTGAAAAATCTGCTTATCGACTGATGGTATCCGATCAGATGTCTGATTCATAATGTGTTCCACGTATCTACTTTGTTAAATGTGTCTTCATAGTTAAATCAATCAATTATTCATTATTTTAAACTTGGTATTGCAATGTAAAGAGCTATATTATAGAGAACACAAGAGCCCTTTGATGTAGTCATGTATCTTCATATATTTGTTATTAAAAAATTTAGTTTTTTTTTTTTATAGAAAAGATTGAATTTTTTCTACCCTTTTCTTTAAATATGCTGCAATGAGAAAGTACCAAAAGAGGCAGCATGGCTTCATTTCCAAATGTACTACTGCTTGGGGAAGAATTATAAGCTATGAAATATTCCTTTACTGCATACTTATATTAATAAAAATTAATTTTTATAGGTTAATGGAAGGGAATGTAGTACTATTTACTGGGCTCAGAACGAGAATATTGCTGGAGTTATTTTTAAAAGTATTCTCTTAGGAAATCTAATAATAATTTTTACGGTTTAAATTACTCGCAATTCCGTAGATGATGAGTAGGAAGCTAGAAACTATCAATTATCTTTGGTTAATTATCACAACAATTGAAGTCTTCTACTAAAAGTTACCACTAAAGAATTAATTATCCTTTCATCAAATAGCATCAGCCCAAAATAACCAATCTGATTGATGAGATAAAGATGGTTAAGATTTGTTAAGATTTGAAACTTTTTAATCACTGTGTTATATCAGCTTTTTGAATGCTTCATTGTCGTTTAATTTCATGCAAACTTAGCTCCTTAAGTGTCTGGGAAGGGAGGCATAAGGGGCCAGAATCCGTTGAGATTCTGTCAGTGTCAGGGAATCTGTTCTGTCTTTTGATCTATTCTGAAATGATATGATTTTCGATTTCCGTATGATATAATTCGATCTGATTTGTATGGTTATGATTCTGATACGATCTGATGTTGATTTTCCGTACGATTCTGTCTGTTCTGATATGAATACTGCTCTGATATGATTTAATCTGATTTCTGATTTTGGTACGTTCTGTCAGTTCTGATGTTATGTATTTCTGTTCTGTTCTGTTTTGATTTTATATACGATTCTGTTCCGATTTCTGTTCAGATTTCTGTCTGATGTGTTTGATGTGGACTCTGAGGATTTTGATTGGAGGTTTGTTGTCTTGCTGAGCTGTTGTAGCTCATCCTTGTTTTCTGCGTGCTTTTCAGGTTCTGGGAAAGGAAAGGAAGTTCAGGAGTAGAAGTTCAGAGTCTGATCAGTTATAGGTATTTTGGATTTTTTATTTTTGTACAGTCATGGCTTTTCTGTTCTGTCTTTCTTTCTGTCTGAAAGCCATGATCTGTATTTGTTTATGATTGTAATTTCTGAGGAATGAAAAGATAGATGGTCTGTTCCGCTGCATTTGATGTTTATAGTAGCTCTGTGTCTGTTGTGTCTATTTTTATTTGGAAGAAAGTTCTGAAACAAATTCTAAAGTCAGATCCTGGAATCAGTTCGGTCCGTTTGAGCCTAATCGCGACCTGATGCGAGTGGGATCAGTCCCGATCAGGTTGGGTCGTGACACAGTCTTATTTATGCCCATCCACTAGCCGTTGTCAGACCACTTCCTGGCCACTAGTCGTCATCGGACTCTCACCAACCTAGTGACCATTGTCAGACGTTTACATGACCACCAGGTGTGGTCGGACTTCTGCCCGGTCATCGACCATCGCCAGACTTATGCCCAACCACCAGATGTCGCCAAACCATCACCTGCCCATCAGCCATCTCTAAACATCTGCCCGACCCTCGAATGTCCTTGGCCTTTCGTCCGACCACCAAACATTGCTAAACTTATGCCTAATCATTGACCAACATCGGACTTATGCCCTACTCCTTAAATTATTGTAATTCCAACATCCTCAAATTAAAGGACGGGTCACACGTTGTAATTCACTCAATTTGATGGAATCACTTCAATTAAGCGTGTCCCCGTGATTTTTTCTTTTCCTAGGATTTTTCACGTAAAAATCACATTGTTCTCATCTTATTTGTTTGTGTGTTGAATATATGGGCAATGCTAAGACAAAAAAACTCGCTCGCTTTATCATCGTGTATATTCTAGCTTGCAACATGCATATCTGATTTTACAAGCGATTTTGAATTTAAATTTAAAACTTATATATCTGATGTGTATATAAAATTAACTTAATTGACTCAAATATTAAAAAAAAAAATTCATCAAAGAACTCTCATTCAGCATGACATCTCCCTTGGAAGTCATTTCCTGCATGCCACTTCCTGGGAGGTCACATGTCCACGTGCATGGATGGTAAGTTTTTTTTTTTTTTTTTTTTTTTGGGGGGGGGGGGGGGGGAATGTGCTATCAGTCAGTAAGTGACATTGACATTTCTGCACTTCAAATCATTGAGGAGCAGCACCTGAAGCCGCTCACCAAATCCCAAACTAGTGGAAACCAGAAAGCAAATTACCTAAGATGGCAGGGACTTTTTCGTCTTTCGGCACACGAGACATGGACTTGCAGAATGGCAAACAGAAATTCACGTGATCTCCCAGTACAGCAAGCTGAGGCGGGCCCACAATCACCGAGCCAATGACTTCTTTGACTCGGTGTCAACTCGGTTGCCGACAGGTGGATCCGAGGTAGTGGTACTGTTCGTAAACTTCCATTATTAGAGAGATGGCACACGAGAGAGAAATTATTGGAGATCGGATGCAAAATATCATTCGGAGATCAATCAAAATGTGTCACGTTAGTAGTACCGATTACCGAACAATACATAGTAGTGGTATCGAGCAAAGGGTGATGTGACGCATTTTGGTTGATCTCCAAATGACGTTTGGCATCTGTACACAATAAAAATTATTACGTACAAACAACAGAAGTAGAGCTCGATTCGATGTAAATACAGAATCATATTTCTCACCATTGATCACAACGCTCGCCCTAGCCGCCTCGACTCTCTGGCGATTTAGGGCTCCTCCGTTTCCTTCGTCTTTCCGGCCATTTCCTCCAGTTTTTTGTGTGTTTTTTGTGCTTTTCATTCACTGGTGCTGTTAAACTGGGGAGTTCCTTTGGTTTTGGCCCTTCTTGGGCTTCGGTTTGATGGCAGGGACCTCTTCCTCGACCCCTTGGGGGAACGTTGCCACCAAGACGCAAGATCCAAACAAAGGCTTCTTTAACTTGGACCAAGATGTCCCTTCTCCGACCAAATCTCGCTCTTTTAAGGATGTCCTCTCGGGTTCTCCTTCAGGTGATAGCATTCCATCTCTTACTCAATCTACCTTTAACGGTGTCCCGGCGGTTCTGATTTCTGATGAAGAAGTATTGAAACTTGCTTCCCCTTTCCGTTTTACTTTAGTTGGCAAATTTGGTCTTCGCAGACCCAATCTTGATTCTATACGTAATTTTTTCGGTAATCTTAAGTTAACGGGATTTTACTCTGTGGGTTTGCTGGATTCCAAGCACGTTGCTATTCAATTATCCAATGACTTGGACTATAGTCGTGTTTTTGCTCGACGATCTTACTTTATTTTGAATTGTCAGATGCGTATTCTAAAATGGACTCCTTTTTTTGATGTTAAGGAAGAGTCTCCGATCGTTCCTTTATGGATCTCTTTTCTGAATTTAAGGTTTCATTTCTTTAACACAAAAGTTTTATTTGCTCTTGGATCTATTTTCGGTCGCCCTCTCCAAACTGATCAAGCTACTGCTTCAAGAACTAGGCCGTCAGTGGCCAGGGTTCTTGTAGAGGTGGATATCACGAAAAAATATGCGAAAGAGGTATGGGTTGGGTCAAAAACCTTTGGTTATTTGCAAAAAGTCGAATTTGAAAAAATGCCTGAGTTTTGTACTCATTGTAAATCTCACGGTCATGCGGCGGTTATATGTTTCAAATTGCATCCGGAATTAAAGAAAACGTCTAACAACACCAAGGGTAAGGTTGATTTAACGGAGAATGATATCACCAATAAGGACTCTGTTTCTCTGGAGGGTTTTCCTGTCAATGTTGAGAAGGGGGTTAGCTCTCCTCTTATCAATAATGCGAGTGAGGATAGGGTGGAGGACTTAAATATTGTTGGTAATGCTACTGAAAATGGTAATGTTGTTACTGCTACTAAAGATAATGACTCTTTGCATAATGTTGTTCTTGAAGAATCGGATAATAGCCCCAAAATTTATCTTTCTGTTGATTCTATGTTAGAAAAGGAGGATACTATGAGTGACTCTCTTGCTATGAAGATACATGATATAGACAAGGAAGGGTTGGAGGATCGGGAAGAGGGGGAGTATGTTCCTAAATCTAATAATGTTGCAGCTCTTGAGATTAGGGAAGAAGTGGATGATGGGATTGGACAAATTTATGGTGCTTCATCCAATGGGTATGAAAAAATTACTAAAAATATTGATGAGGATGGCTCTCCGCAATGGCAAAAGAAAAAAAAGAAAAATGGGAAAAATCTTATGCCTGAAACACCTAGATCTTCTAGGGCTCTTACTAATCCAAAAAAAAAAAATTAATGTTTAAAGCCCTTATTTAGAATGTGAGGGGGATCGGGGGGAAGGATTCTAAAACTCGTGTTAGGAATTTGTGTCGTATTCATAATATTAATCTGCTTGTTCTTCTTGAACCTTTTGTTTCTTCTGATAAATTAAATTCGATTGCTACTCGTTTGGGTTTTAAATCTAGTTTTGCTAATTCTTCTAACAAAATTTGGATTTTGTGGAAGAAAGGTATTAATGTTACTATTATTTCTGATTTTCATCAAGTGGTGCATGCTCATATTTCATATGATAAGTTTATTTTCAATGCATCTTTTATTTATGATTTATGTACTAGAGCTGGTAGAATTCCTCTTTGGGATGGCTTAGCTAATTTTGCTAATAATGCTATTGGCCCTTGGTTAGTGGGAGGTGATTTTAATATCATCTCTAATGCTAATGAAAGAATTGGTGGGAATCCTCCGAATGTTAATGCTATGGATGATTTTAATCAAATGATTTCTAACTGTAATTTAATCGATATTGGTTTTTCTGGTAGTGCTTTTACTTGATATAGATCATCCATGTGGCAAAGACTGGATAGAATTCTTTTTAACAATGAATGGGTTAGTAATTATAATTTGACTCATGTCCAACATTTAAGTAGAACTTTATCTCATCACGCTCCTATTCTTATGCAAATTTCTGAGAATAATATAAAACCTTCTTTGGCTTTTAGATTTCAAAATATGTGGATTAGGCATGCTGATTTCTTAAATGTGGTTGCTAATAATTGGAATGCCGATGTTTTTCCTAACAACAATATTGTTGGCATGGCTAGGCTTTGGGCTAAATTAAGTAGATTGAAACAAACTCTTAGGTATTGGAACAAGCATGTTTTTAAAAATATTTTTGATAACATTAAGGAAGCTGAAGGTAAGGTGTTAGAGATGGAAAATTTATTAATCCATAATAATTCTGATGATAATATTGCTAATCTTGATAATGCCAAGCTTCATTTGTTCCATTTACATAATCAAGAAGAAACTTTTTGGAAACAAAAAACTTCCTTTGCTTGGACTAATGAGGGGGACAGAAACACTTCTTTCTTTCATGCTTTAGTTAATAAAAATAGAGTGAGGAATCACATTCATAAAATTGTGGATCCGCAGGGCATGGTTTATGAATCGGATAACCTTATTGCTAACTCGGGTGTTAATTATTTTAAAGATGCTTTTAATATTTCTAAGTTACACTTTCCTATTGACAATGTTAGCATTATTCCTAAAATGGTAAATGAGGATGATAACGTGCTTCTTAAACATACTCCTAATGAGGATGAGATTTGGAATACTATCAAAGGTATGAATGGGGATTCTGTGGCTGGTCCGGATGGTTTTACCACGAAATTTTTGTGAAAACTTGGGATATTATCAAGAATGATATTGTGGATGTTGTGCATGATTTTTTCAAAGGTAATCCTTATCCCAAGTTCTTTTCTTCTACTAATATTGTGCTCATTCCAAAAAAAAGTTAATTCTATGTCTTGGAATGACTTTAGACCTATTAGTTTGTGCTCTTTTTTTAACAAATTAGTGGCCAAAATTATTGCTTCTAGATTATCCTCTATTTTGCCTAATATTATCTCTAACAACCAAACTGGCTTTGTTAAAGGTCGTAGTATTTTTGACAATGTTCTTTTGGCTCAAGAAATGGTTCATGATCTGAATGCTAAAGTTACTGGTGGCAACATATTATTCAAACTTGATATTACTAAAGCATATGATAACCTCAAATGGGATTTTCTTTACAAAATTTTACAATTGATGGGGTTTAATGATTTTTTTCTGACTTTGATCAAGAATAGTATTGAAAATTGTTTTTTCTCTATTATTATCAATGGGAGTTCTCATGGTTTTTTCCCTTCTAAGCATGGATTGAGGCAAGGTGATCCTCTTTCCCCTTCTTTATTTATTTTAGCTATGGAATTTCTTTCTAGAGGTATTGAGAACCTTTATAGTAGAAACTTGCAGCTTCATTTCCGTACTTGTGGTGGTATTCCTATTACTCATCTTAGCTTTGCTGACGACTTTATTATTTTTTCTAATGCTTCGATTAAAAATGTTAGATGTCTTACTAGATTTTTAGCTTCTTTTCAGAATATTAGTGGTTTGTCGATTAATAAGGATAAGAGCAATTTTATTGTTGGTTCTTCTGTTGGTAACACTAGAATTAATGGCATTAAAAGGGTTTGTGGTTTTAATCAGTCTTCTCTTCCTATAAAATACCTTGGCACACCCCTTTTTAAAGGGAGAAAAAAATTTTCCTTTTTGACAATATTTTTACTACTTTTCAAAAAAAAATTCTTAATTGGTCCTCTAGCTTTCTTTCCTATGGTGGTAGATTAACATTGATTAAAAGTGTTTTAAATTCTATTCCTATTTTCTTGTTTCATACTTTACAACCTCCTGGTCATGTCTGTTTGAGAATGGAGAAAATGATTAATAAATTTTTCTGGGGGGGGCCACTAACAATAAATCTTGTATTAACTGGGCTTCTTGGAGAAAGTTATGTGGTGTTTACAATGAAGGGGCTTTGGGTTGTAAGTCTATTTTTGAAACTGCTTATGTTTTCTCCCATAAACTTTGGTATGCTTTTAGATCTAATAATAGTTTATGGGCTAAATTTATGAATGTTAAATATTGTAAGAATCTTAATCCTCTTGCTTGTCATTATAAAAGTACTGATTCTCAGGTTTGGAAAAGACTGTGTAAGATCAAGTGGGAGGCTGAAAATTACATTCAATGGGGGATTGGCACTGGGGACGTTGCTTTTTGGCAAGATAACTGGATGGGGTCGGGTTCTATTGATAACTATCTTAACACTCATACCATCATTAATACGAAAGTTAGTGAATTTTTTTATAATGGGAATTGGAACATCCCTAAGTTGTTAGAGGTGGTTCCTTTAGATATCCTGGATAAATTTGTTCAAATCCCATTACATCTCCATGTTAAGGATAATATTATGTTTACTTTATCTACCTCTGGTAAGTTTGATATTAAGAATATTTGGGAGGATACTAGAATTAAAAGGAATGCTTCCATAACCTTTAAAGCGCTTTGGCACAATACCATTCCTTTATCTTATTCTCTGCTTGCTTGGAGATGCCTTAAAGGTTTTATTCCGATTGATGATATCCTGTGGAGAAAAGGTTTTATGATTGTTTCTAAATGTCAATGTTGTCGCAACATTGAAAGTCTTCAACATGTTTTCGTTAATGGTTCTATTGCTATTAAAGTGTGGTCTTACTTCTTCAATTTGGCTGGGATTGGTTTGTTTCATGCTAATTTAAATTTGGATGACCTTCTTAAAGTGTGGTTCATTGATAGGAAATGTCATATTCATAATACTCTTCCTATTGTTATCATTTGGTATCTTTGGGATAGTAGAAATAATGCTAAACACTTGGGTATCAAGATGAATGCCTATGACATTATATCCAAAGTGAAGTTTAAAATCTTAAAGCTGATTGCGGTTAATCTTATTTCTATTAAGCATTTTTACAATAGCAAGTCTCTGGCTAATTACTTTGGGATTCATACGGCTGTTAATATTACTAGGGATATTATTGTGAAGTGGAATAAACCGTCTGATCCTTTTGTGAAACTTAATACGGACGGCTCTGTTCATGTTACTAATGCTGGCATGGGTGGTCTTATCAGGGATTGCCATGGTAATCCTATTATTCTGTTTTCGGGTCCTCTTGGTTTGTGCTCTGTGTTAACCTCTGAGTTTATGGGTTTGAATCATGGTTTACAAGTTTGTCTGAGGTTGGGTTTATATAATGTTAATATTGAGGTTGATTCCTCTCTTCTGATTCTTATTTTCTCTAAAAATGATGTGAACTTCCCTCAGGATTTTTACATTATAAGAAAAATTCGATTGGCTCTGTCCTTAATTAATTTTACTATGTCCCATATTTATCGTGAGGGTAATTCGTGTGCGGATTGGCTTGCGAATTATGGTGCACATAGTAATAATTACCTGGAACATCCCATCTCCCAAATTATGGCCCCTCTGAAAGGCATGATTTTACTTGACAAGATTGGGTTACCTTACATTCGCCACAGGTAATTTCATGGTTAATTTTGCGTTTGCTTATGTTTGGGTGCCGCTGGTATTGTTATGGTTGGTCTATTTATTGCCTGGGTTCTTATTTATTATTCTTATTCCTTCTTGGAATATGCTTTCTGGTGATAATTTCTGGGTTATAATTTTATGGGGGTTCTCTGCTTTTCAATGCTTTCTGGACTGGAGTTTATTTTTCTTTTGCTGGAACTGGGATAGCTTTATTTGGTACCTTTTGAGCTGTGATTTTAACCGGGATTTTCAGTCCAGTTGCATGTTGGAGGTTTTCTATAGCAGTGGTACTGGTGATGTCTTCCAGCTGAACATGAACTGGGTTTATAATAGCTGTAAGGTGTGGTCTTTAAATGGTATTTGTTGGAGAAGATGCGGGATGAAATATTTGTCTGGGATCTATCAGTTACAGCTGCTTGAGAATCTGGATCGTTATTTCATGACTACTAAAGAGTGGGTGTTAATAGGGGTTAACCAGGAAATTATTTTTATGTTCTCTACAATCTATTGTTCTAATAGTCTTGTGTGGAGTGGTCTTTGCAGGTGCAGTTTTTACTCTAAAAAAGCTTGTTTCAAATTCTGATACCTGGAGTTCTTATGTATATTGAAAGTCACGGAAGCTTCTCATATGTCTGCTGAGCTGATTATTAAGAGGAAATACGGGAAAAAAGTTAATTTTGAAAGAAAATATGCTTACAAGAGGACCAGAATTGTGAGAAAGGTATGGTATTTCATTATATGGGTTTTCTTTTTTCTATATAGTGATTTTTTTTGCAGGAGAGTAGAGCTGAAAGCTATCAAGATTAATTGGACTCTCTTTTTTTGGGTGCTATTGCTGTATAGCCCGTTTAATTTAGATTTGTTTTGTAATCATAGTTTAAGGATTCGTCGGCTCCTAGGACTTTTATTTTCTTTTTGTTTTGTAGCTCTTATGAGCAATAGTGAGCTGGCGGAACCTTTTAAGGATCTATAACCGATTTTTTGAATGAACGCGTAGGCCCCATGAGAGGGTATTAACCAAAAAAACAACAGAAGTAGAGCTATGTCTGGACTCTGATGTAATATGATGTGTAGAGTGATGTATTACTAAGTATTATTGTGTATTACTATATATTAGCTAGTACACAGTAATACACAGCTAAACACACCAATACCTGTATTACTGTGTAATAGCTGTGTATTAATGACATAGCTAAATATAAAGTAATATATAATAATACATAGTAATACACTAGTACACACGTCAAATTTTTATTGGAGTCCGAATGTAGCACTATGCTCGGTGTCCGCAGGTAATAATTTCTCCTTAATTTGACTCCAATTTTGATTAATAAATTCAAATGTGAGGATTGATCGCCTCAGAAAATTTACGATGATAGAGATATACAAAATGTTTAATGTTTTGATTTTATATGATGATTCAACACATTTATAGATAAAATTGTATAAATTTTTATATTTAAATTTTGTCGGTAAGTTAAAAGATATGATACGTCAGCGATGATTTTCCTGTTGGCTACTTGACAATGTTTCTTCATTCGACAAATTATGATAATAATTCAGCATTAATTGTACTGCTTCTAAATGGCCCCTTAAACTTGCTTTGATATTTCCAAATAGCCATTATAAGGAAAGAGATCGAGTTTGTTGGGAATATATTGCCTACTTCACCTTGGTTATTTATTTAGGAGGTTACAACTCTAGAGTTAATTATTGTTGAAGAGGTGTTGGAAATGGTCATTTAGAGATATCAAAATGGGTCGAAGGGTCAGGGCCGACCAGATATCGAAGGGCCGACCAGATATCGACCCGACCCATCATGACATAGATATAAATAGAGTTGCATCCTCTACATAAATGAGGATTCAAGATCTAAGAGAACTAAAGAGCTCTATTTGCATTTTACAGTTATCACACATGATGACCACAACCAATATTCGCTGCCACTAGGGGTGTCAATATTTGACACGACCCGAAAATCCGGCTCGAGCTCGACCCAAAAATTTCGGGTTAGGGTCAACCCGAACCCGAAATGGGTCGGATTCGGGTTCAACATTTCGACCCGTTTAAAAAATCGGGTCGGGTTAGGGTTAACCCTTTGACCCGAAATTGATCCATTTTTTACCCAAAAATTCGAGTTTGATCCGGCAATCCGAGATTGACCCAATTTTGACCCGTTTTTTACCCAAAAAAGAAGATATATACCCATTTTTTGACCAGAAAACTTGCAATTTTTTGTTGGAAAAGGGTCATTCAGGTTATGTCGGGTTGACCCGGATCCGAAGCGGGTCGGGTTCGGGTCCAAAAAACCGATCCGTTTTCAAAAATGGATCGGGTTCGGGTTGACCCGAATAGTGTCAGGTCAGTTTCGAGTTCGACCCAAACCCGACCCGTGACCCGAATTGACACCCCTAGCTGCCACCATCTCTAGACGTCTCTCAATATCTAACGCTATTGTTGGATGTTCAATTTTCACTATGAACATTTAAATTATGTAATCCCTATAACATAAACAGTCAATGGTTTCAAATATAATCACTTCTTCAATTGTATATGTTGCTTTATAGTGGATTATTACAACTGGGCTATGCCCCAGTTTTCCTTATTTCCTGATTTTCCATGTAAAAAATTTCTATTGTTGTATAACTTTTTTATATGTTTTAGTCTTTTGTAAGAAACTAAGACATTAAACACTAAGATTGTCTAGCTCGAAACAAACTTCAAAGACTCTTATTAAAAAAAGTAGATGGCACCTACAAACTATCTAAATGTCCGAGCACTCTATTCTTCAAATTTAATTGTTTTACGAACTATATATTTTATAGTATTTTGAGTGCGAAGTAAATCAAATGCAAGGGATTTTAATATTTCAGATGGTTGTTTGGAAAAAAAAATGCAAATGTAGGGGTAATCTTTTAAATGTAACGATTGTCAGTCACCATCATTGTAATCGATCATTGGCCAACTATCGTAACTCTCAGATTTTATACTAAAGTAATTTTACCTCAACCAAATACAAAAAATATTCTCGTATATTTTGTAGTATACTCAACAAAAAAATTCACGGTTATTTTAAATACACAAAATTTATTTTTCATTATATCCCTTTTATCTATAATTTTCTTTTTCAACAAAACAACTAGTTTGGTCAAATAGTGTATTTGCAGTTATTGACATTCCGCCACCAACTTCACATTGAATAATTACGATTATGTCCAGCCATTTATTTGCGATATCACTATAATTTTTATTCGATTAAATTCCAATCTTCCATTGTGAGTTATATATATATATATATATATATATATATATATATATATATATATATATTCAAAAAACATGATTCTATTCAAATAAAAAAAAAAACAATCGTTACAACATATGAAAAAACAGGGAAAAAATAAAGAGAAAATTACAATAAAACGTGAGCTCAGTAAGTGGTTAAAGCTTCCAGCTCACTGAAACCACACTAGGACCGTCCATGGTGGATAAAGCGACGAACTACGAACCAACTCGAAAGAGCACACCAATGGTTGCCACCAGCGAAGCATCAATGACGCGAGCCCCAACCCATCATTGCTCAAAACCCCACCAACCAGCATATCTCTCAGCATATCAGACAGAAAATTCGAACCAAAAAACAAGGGCCAATCCAAAAATAAGAAACTATCTCCTACGCCGGCCCCTTCCTCGGCCACGAAATCTTCCCCGAGAGCCAACATTGAAAGTGGTTCTAACATTTACAAGAGTGAAATCATTCCCCGGGTCCGAGCCCCCACAGAAATCCATAGAAGCCAACCCACCACCATCAGAAAATTCTGATTCAGGATCACCATCTGAAGAATCTAACCAATTCATATGATTCCTAATATCCAGACCAGAACTATCGCCTAAGGTAGTGCCTAAGTTTCATGAATCGACCAAACTGACAGGTACCTCAATAAAATTATTGGCAACCGAAATGCATTCCTGAGTCACAACCACATCCAAACCAAAGCCAGGGTCCACAGATTGACCCTCAACTAGTAATCCCGCAATGTTACCAGGCACACACACATTACTAGTAGACGGTAATGCAGGTGGAAAAAAAGGTATAGCATTAGGTGATAAGCCAAAGTTAACAGCCTCAGTGATAACACCACAATGATCCAGCCTTTCAACACTCTCCCTAGCCACTAGTGTACCAGTCACAGACTCAACGACCTGAGCTGAAACCATCACAGGAGAAACATTTACGAGGACTTCAGATGAAACGAGCTCAACATCAGCACGACATTCATCTACAGCCTGAACCACCGAACCCAGCTCAACATTTACAGCACGACATTCATCGCCAGCATGAACCGCTAGAGGCAGAGACACCTCCCCAACAACAGGGGAAGCCGACGGTAACACCTCAACGGGCAAAACCACACCATTTTCAACCTCACACTCCACATCTAAATGAGACGTAACAATTTCAGCATCTACAACCTGTAAATTAACGTTAGAGGGGAGGGGAGATATCTCGTTAACAGGCTTAACAGGACGACAATTACCCTGAGAATGACCAATACACTTACAACCAACACAGAATTGAGGGAATTCATGAAAAACAACCTCTTGAACGTAACCTAACGATTCCGAACCTAACCAAATTTTCTTGGAGTAGGATTTAGTAATATCAAGCTCTACTAAAATACGAGCAATGGATGGACGGGATCCAACAGCGGTAGCACCATCGATTTTCAGTGCCTTTCCAAATAAACCGCCCAGACCAGAAAGAATTCTGGGAGAGAAGAAATGTGGTCAAAGATGAGGAAAAGAGATCCAGACCGGGATAACCGGCGACTCCACACCAATGTCCAAAGTAGGAGACCATTTAGTAAGTTTCACGAAACAATTGAAAACAAGATAAGAACGATGGAAGAAAACTCTGTAATAATCTAGATCATTGGCCAGCTTTATGAGGATGTGAGAAGGATCCAAAACCGTCACCGAAACTTCTCCATTCAGCTTTAAATTAAAGAAAAATTTCTAAATCGACTCGAGAGGGGGTCGCTTGGATGGAAAAAAACCAACCAAAGAAAAATGGAAGGGGGTAGCAAGCACTTGGATTTCCTCATCGGAAACCCAAAGCCACGGCATACCACGGTAAGTAGAAGTCCTCAAATCAGAAAAGGAAGAAGAAGAACCAGCTAAAGCTTCAAGAAAAGACTTAGGGTGCGAAAAACCACCAAAAAGATCGGGATCCTTCAATTTATTTGACGCCGTACCGGCACCGCCGGCTAAAAAGAGAAACAAACCAAGTTAAAAGCCTCCAGCAACTAAAATCAGAGAAAGGAAAAAAAAACTCCCTAAAAAATGATGATCAGCGGCGCCAGAAATCCCCCTGCCGGTGGGGGAAACACCCCAAGCGACAAACCCTAGCAGAGCTCGAGTGATTGAGATAGATTACATATATATACATATATATACACAAAATTAAGTCAACATTTTAATAGAAAATATGTCAAATTTTATCACGTGTAAAAAAATTAAATTTATATATTTAAAATCAAAATAAGAATAATTTATTTGATTTTTCAAACACGAAAAAAATATTTTAATGCCCTTTTTTCTTTTTTTTTTTTTTTTTTTTTGTTAAACCCACGGAGGGGCCTACACATTAATATCAAAAAAGGTGTTACAAGGTCCTTAGAAGGCATCTCCATCTCGCTAATGCTCAGAAGAGCTACAAAAGAAAGCAAAATCAAACCTGAGAATCGATGGTACCTTCTACTAAGATTTACAAAAAAACCTAGGAACATTCTAGGGCTGAGACACCTCCCCAACAACAGGGGAAGCCGACGGTAACACCTCAATGGGCAAAACCACACCATTTTCAACCTCACACTCCACATCCAAATGAGACGTAACAATTTCAGCATCTACAACCTGTAAATTAATGTTAGAGGGGAGGGGAGATATCTCGTTAACAGGCTTAACAAAACGATAATTACCCTGAGAATGGCCAATACACTTACAACCAACACAGAATTGAGGAAATTCATCAAAAACAACCTCTTGAACGTAACCTTACGATTCCGAACCTAACCAAATTTACTTGGGGTAGAATTTAGTAATATCAAGCTCTACTAAAATACCAGCAATGGATGGATGGGATCCAACAGCGGTAGCACCATCGATTTTCAGTGCCTTTCCAAATAAATCGCCCATACCAGAAAGAATCCTGGGAGAGAAGAAATGTGGTCGAAGACGAGGAAAAGAGATCCAGACCGGGATAACCGGCGACTCCACACCAATGTCCAAAGTATGAGACCATTTAGTAAGTTTCATGAAACAATTGAAAACAAGTTAAGAACGATGGAAGAAAACTCTGCAATAATCTAGATCATTGGCCAGTTTTATGAGGATGTGAGAAGGATCCAAAACCATCACCGAAACTTCTCCGTTCAGCTTTAAATTAAAGAAAAATTTCCGAATCGACTCGAGAGGGGGACGCTTGGACGGAAAAAAACCAACCAAAGAAAAATGGAAGGGGCAGCAAGCACTTGGATTTCCACATCGGAAACCCAAAGTGACGGCATACCACGGTAAGTAGAAGTCCTCAAATCATAAAAGGAAGAAGAAGAATAACTAGCTAAAGCTTCAAGAAAAGACTAAGGGTGCGAAAAACCACCAAAAAGATCGGGATCCTTCAATTTATTTGACGTCATACCGGCACCGCCGGTTAAAAAGAGAAACAAACCAAGTTAAAAGCCTCCAGCAACCAAAATCAGAGAAAAGAAAAAAAACTCCCTAAAAAATGATGATCAGCGGCGCCAGAAATCCCCCCGCCGGCGGGGGAAACACCCCAAGCGACAAACCCTAGCAGAGCTCGAGTGATTGAGATAGATTACATATATATACATATATATACACAAAATTAAGTCAACATTTTAATAGAAAATATGTCAAATTTTATCACGTGTAAAAATTTTAAATTTATATATTTAAAATCAAAATAAGAATAAATTATTTAATTTTTCAAACACGAAAAAAATATTTAATGCCCTTTTTTTCTTTTTTTTTGGTTAAACCCACGGAGGGGCCTACACATTAATATCAAAAAAGGTGTTACAAGGTCCTTAAAAGTCATCTCCATCTCGCTAATGCTCATAAGAGCTACAAAAGAAAGCAAAATCAAACCTGAGAGCCGATGGTACCTTCTACTAAGATTTACAAAAAAACCTAGGAATATTCTAGGGCTGCAAGAAAAGAGCACCCAAAAAAGGAAGAAAGAGATAATAGCAATCAGCACATACTTCCTGCAAAAAAAGTAATTCACCTTCCAAAAGCTCCAAAAACAGGCGGCCAACGTCCCTCAGTTATCGTTGTAATACCAATTATGTGGGCAACAGATCTGCACAAAAAAGAGCCTCCAACAAAGAGAGATCATATGACAGGTGAAATGGGATAAGAGCACAAAATTGTGTATAACATGATATAAAAGAAATAAAGTCAGTAAATCTTCCCCGGAAGCAAAACCAAAAACCTGAGTGTGATTCAGGAAGGAAACAGAGATCCACAACATCAGCTCTAACAGAGTCTTACCCATAGCAAACTGAATCAGGGCAGCAAACTTAACACAAAGAGGGCAATCAAAATTATCTATAGTAATGAAAAATAGAGGCCAAACCAAGACACAAGCACAACCTATCAAACTGTGATTAAACAGGAAAGCATAAAACAAATCCAGAAAACTCACAACCCTCATATCCGTGCACAACCAACCAAAAAAGAACTCACCATTAGAGCTGAGCATACCACACCTGGAATATCGAACCATTGGACTAATGTGGCCTACATATAAACTGCCAACTCCCAACAAGACCAGCTAAAAAATAGCTCTAAAACAACACCAAAGTAGAGCCATTTTCCTCCAGAACCAGCTACCAACAGCCAACCCAATACAAAAAACCATCACGTTAACCCAAAAAATGAAAATGCTCTAGAAAATACCAGAGATAAAAATCATCTCCATATCAACCAAATAACAGCACCCACGAGGAGCAGCCCCAACAAAGCACAAAAGAGAAACCATCAGAGGAGAAAAAGAACAACAGAGAACCAAAACAACACTAATGTAATCAAATATCAGGAAGGCCCAAACGGTCTAATCTAGCAAGCCCTTTAGCCTCTTTAGGAAGATTGTGTTCAGCAAACTCCACAAAGTTATCTAAGTTACAACCCCATTTAGCAAGAAAATTGAAACCCGCATTTCCTTCTCTTAAAATATGCGAAATTTTAAAAGAAATAAGAGAAAGGCAATGTTTAATATCTCTAAGCCTATAAAAATTAATCGAATTGGCAAAAAAATGACCATTAATATAATGGATAATGAGCATAGCATCCACTTCCACCCAAAGATTATTAATCCCAAGAGAATTACAAAGATGAATCCCATATAAAAAGGCTTTCCAACTCAGCTTGAATAGCAGTAGTAGCAATAAAAGGACCCCACAAAGGCTTTAATGACAAAACCCCTAGCATCCCTAATAGTGCCACCACACCCCGCTTTAGTAATATTTCTAGCACCATCCGTATTGAGTTTGAAACACCCCACCATAGGTTGTGTCCAGTAAATAATTCTATTGTTAGAGACAGCAGTAGTAGAAGTAAAATTCAAACCAAATTCTTCATAAAGATGATAGTAACCTGAAAGAGTCAAACTTTAAAAGCTTCGCAGCAAACAACTGATAAATTTTATGCTTAATTTTTGAAATAATAGTGGCCGCGTCCATTTTGATGTTCTCATGTTTAGAAGCATTTCTATTGTTTCAAATATACCAACATATCAAGACAGGAAGAATATTACGAATATGGCCTTTAATTTTAGTAAACCATTCACTAAACACCTCAGTGAGAGAAGTAAATTGAAAGGTGGAGAAAACTTTGAACAAATTGTTAAAGTGAATCCAAACTTTCATCGCAATAGGACCTTGAAAAAAAACATGGATCAAATTTTCAGTGTGATAGCAACATTGACATTTGGAAATAATATAGAGACCTTTCTTTATAAGAATCAAGTCCACATGAATATAATTATGTAAAATCCTCCATATTAGAAACGAGTAAGAAGGGGGAATGCTAGCATGCCAGAAAGCCACATTAATATAATTTCTCGGCATAGAATGTTTAATTAATTTCCAAACTTGTTTAGTACTGAAGTTTCCATCGTTGGAACAATTGGACAAAATACAATCATCCGTCTCTGAATGAATAGTAATCTTTAAAATTAAATTGATAATAAAGTCAGGCACCATAGTGGAGAGTAAATCAAAGTTCCAACCCTCATTAGTAAAAAGCTCCTTAACTTTACAAGAAGAAATAGAACGAGTATATAAAAGATTATCAATATAAAAATTAATCAACCATTTATCTTGCCAAAAATGAATATCACCAATGCCTAATCCCCATTGAATTAAGTTCTCAGCTTCCCATTTGATATTGCATAATCTTTTCCAATTAGGAGAATCACCTATTTTAAAAAAACAATTTAAAGGATGCTTCACACCACAATATTTAGTAACCATGAACTTAGCCCAAAGACTCTTTTTAGCTCTAAAATTATACCACAATTTATGATTAAAAGTTTTAGCCATGTCCTTTATGGTTTTAAAACCAAGTTTGCCCTCATCCATAGTCTCAGAGCAGTTTTTCCAAGAATCCCAAATAATAGTATTAGATCCTTCCTTGGAGCCCCAAAAAAATTTGTTAAAAAGAACCTCCAACCTCCTCCAAACATTCACAGTCGGGGCCAAAGTGTGGAACAAATAAATATGAATAGAACAAAGAACATGTTTAATGAGAACAAATCTACCACCATAAGATAAGAAATTGAAGGCCCACGAAGAAAATTTCTTCTGAATGGTAGAGAAAATATCATCAAATAAGAACGAGCATTTCCTACCTTTAAATAGAGGAGTACCCAAATATTTCAGAGGAAGGAACTTCTTATTTAAGCCAATTTTTCTCTCAATGCTATGAATACGAGAAGCAGAAATAGACTTAGCAGTAAAATAGGAACTTTTGGATTTGTTGAAAGTTAAACCACTTGTATTTTGAAAATTTTCAAGAAAATTGAATAGAGTTTGAACCATTTTAATAGAACCATTAGAAAAAATAATGAAATCATCCGCAAAACTCAAATGGGTCAAAGGCAAAACACCACTAGTCTGAAAGAACAACTTCAGATGCACTCTAAAATGTTGATTGATACCACGAGATAAAAATTTCATAACAATTATGAACAGAGCAGGAGATAAAGGATCACCCTGTCTAAGCCCATGAGAAGACCGAAAAAAACCATGAGATTTGCCATTAATAATAATCGAGAAGTAACAGAATTCAATGCTATTTTTTATCAAGAAAATGAAATGAGAATTAAACCTAAACAACTTTAAAATGATATAAAGAAATTCCCAATTAAGATTATCATAATATTTGGTTATGTCCATTTTAAACACAATATTCCCACCAACAACCTTCTTATCCAAGTCATGGATTAACTCCTGCGCAAGTAAAATATTATCAAATATATATCTGCCTTTAACAAAACCAGACTGTTCCAAAGAAATGATTTTGGGAAGAAGTAAATCA
Source organism: Dendrobium huoshanense (assembly GCA_016618105.1). NCBI lineage: Eukaryota > Viridiplantae > Streptophyta > Magnoliopsida > Asparagales > Orchidaceae > Dendrobium > Dendrobium huoshanense. Next base: position 50,888,302 of record CM028360.1, on the reverse strand, counting down.
AGTCTCCCCATTAAGATTTTAGCAATAAGTTTATTGAAAAAGGAACACATGCTAATAGGCCTATAATCTTTCAAAAAATTAATATTTTGAGCCTTAGGAATAAAAGCAATAGAAGTGGTGGTGAAAATTTAGGATATTGAGAACCACTAAAAAAATTCACCACAGTATTAACAAGATCCTCCTTAATAATGTCCCCAGATTTTTAGAAAATTTTATTAGTAAAACCGTCCAGCCCAGCAACAGAATCAGTATTCATACTATTTAAGTTATCCCAAATATCCTCAATAGAATGAGTAATGGTAAGCAAACGGTTATCCTCCTCAGAAATAAGAGAAGGAATAAAAGAGTAATCAGTCTCAAGTTTGGGATTAAAGTTAGAATTAAAGAGTTTAGAGAAAAATTCAGCTCCTGAAGAAGCAATCAAATTGGGGTCCTCAATGTCATCACCATCAGGCAAAGTAATCTTATTAATATGCCTACTGATTTTATTCTGATTAGCAATATTATGAAAATATGAAGTATTACGATCACCTTCTACAAGAAATTTCGAAGAAGCCTTTTGCCTCCAATAAGCTTCTTCCTTTCCTGAAGCTTGAACATAATGGTTTTAGCTTTGTTAAGAAAAAACAAATTATCAGAGGAAGAATCATGCAAAAAGACCATTTCAGCCTTGTCCACATCCTCTTCCGCCTCCAAAATATTAGTAAAAATATTTTTAAAGATACATTTATTTCACCAAGCAAGCTTTTGCTTGAGTCTTTTAAGTTTAAACCAAAACATAACCATCCCATGCACATTATCAGAAGGGGCGAAAGGCACCTCCCAATTCTCTTTAACAGTCTGAAAAAAAAGTATCATCAAGAAGCCACATATTTTGAAACCTAAAGGGAGAAAAATTGTTATTATTGGTGTTACAAATACTTAAGAGAAGAGGAGAGTGATCTGATAAGGTACGACTAAGGTGAGTAGTGTGAGTGTTGGTGAAATTATTGATAAAAAAATTATTAAAAAGAATACAATCAAGTCTTTGTCACATAGTCCCCTTGTTCCACGTAAAAGTGTTACCATAAAACTCAATATCATGTAAATTACAATTCCTTATCATATCGTTGAAGTCTTCCATATTGTTAAAATTAGGAGGTTTACCTCCAACCCATTCAGCAACATTGGTGATACAGTTAAAGTTACCCCCAACAAGCGAAGGGGCATTAATAGAGGAAGAAAAATCATTGAGTTGACCCCAAAAAGTCTTCCTCCCAGCTCTGGAATAAGAAGCATAAACGAAAGAAGCAAAACAAGAAACTTGATTCAAATAAATATTAGTATGAACAACTTGAGGTAAGTCCATAATAACATTTAAAGAGACTGTGCGCTTCCAAAAAAGCCAAATTTTATTAGTACAATTGCCCAAAGAAAAATCAAAGCCCAAGTAAACTTTAACAGACTACAACTTAGCAGCAGCAATCAAAAGTTCAGTTAAAACAAGTAAATGAATGTCGTGAATCCTATAAAGATTATTAACTCTATCCTTAGATAGAGAACCACCCACACCCCTAATATTCCAAAGAGGGCTTTAACCACTGGAAGATTGAGTAGAAGCTCTAGTGATCCTTGGGGTACTACTTGAAATAAGCCCTTCAATGGCAAAATTAAAAATTTTCTAGTGTTTAAATAAATTAGGTTTTAAAAAAAAAAAAAAAAAATTCCTTCAGGACTGACATTTGCAATTTTAGTAATTTTTTTATTAAATTTGCTATTTTATAACGGTCATAATAGAAAAACCTTTTTAAATTTATATATTATGCCTTAAATTAAATCATAAAATTTTAATTTATTATGATAACATTTAATTATAATATCTAAATATAAATAATTTTACATAAAAATCAGAACTACAGTAAGATGAATGAAATACTAAAAATTATTAACTACGATTCTATTTTAATAAATAAATATTATCAATATAAAAATAAATTATATTTTATCTTTAATATGTAAATATTTAGTCAAAGAAAACACTATCAATTTATTTTTAATATTAAAAAAAAAAAAAAAAAAACAATGATAACCTCCAAATAAGGTAAAAGGTGCCTCCCAATACAACCAATGGCTCCTCCCTTTACCTCCCAAATATTTAGGGCACCACCATAAATGGTAGTCAATGACCCAAGAGAAAGTCTCAGATACCATTTGTCATACAGATGAAAACATAGAGAAAAAAAAGAGATAATGATTATAAAGACATGGAAGATGGTGATGAGAGCCTAAAGCTTCGTTTGGGACGACTTTCTTTCTGCTTCTTAAAACAGCTTTCTAATACAATTTTTACTTTTGTACTAGAAAGCTGCTTTAAGAAGTAGAAAGAAAGCAGTCACAAACGACCCCTAAGAAAATTAGATTTAACATTTTATTTTGTACTTTCTACTATTTGATTTCTAATTCTGGACTTACTACTACGTACTATTTACCATAGCAATTGTGAGCAAAAGCAAGTCAAGATCGATCGCAAAACATCTCAACCATTGGTTTTCGAAAATCTTGCGATGATCGGTAGCAACCGATTATCGGTTCGACGAACGTGAGATGAATTTTTCAGAGACCAGCTTTCCAACGGCAATATCGATTAGCAACAAAGTATAAACCAATTTGTGACCCAATCTACAGTCCCAAACCAACTGCATTCCTATAGTGCTGCTCTACAATTGATGAAAGCAAACTATGAGGATTATAGTTTTGTACAACCATGAAAGGAACTGATTTTATGACAAGCTGTAAGAGAGATTGGCTGTCTCTTATGTAACTTATGAGTTTGTACATCAGAATTGAATTCAGATATTATGCTTCTGCTTTAACTTCATTGGATCCAAATAGTTCATCAATAAGGCTCACATGATGAGTTGGGCTCGCCTCTTTCTTCTTTGTTGCAAGTCCTGTCAGCCCTTTGCAGGCCTTCGGGGGTGAGTTGCCCTCATATGCATTGCATATATAAACTTCAAAGTTCTCATAATCCTATAAGATGGATATAGATCAGATCATTTAAGCCTTGTTGACGACATTCTTTCTGCTTCTTAAAGCAACTTCCTATTACAAAAATTTTAATTTTTATACTAAGAAGCTGCTTTAAGGAGCAATGAGAAAGTCATCCCAAATGAAGCCTTAATAAGTTTATATAAGAAAACAATGAGAAAGTCGTGATGATCATGCAATCAAATATGAAATATATATTCAAACCCACACTAACACTACTAAAGAACTGTCAGGAACCTGATAGGAAATACTTGAGTTCACAAGTAATCCAAGAGGAAATACTTGAGTTCGCAAGCAACCCTAGTAATAATTGTTAAAACAGTGAGAATAATGCGAAAATCTGAATGAAATCAACCCAAAAATGATAGATTGCAATATTGGAAACAAAGCAAAGCAAACACAAAGCAAGATACAATTGATTCTCAATTCAGAGGAGGATCGTTGTCTCCCAATCTCTAGATTATGGATCTAGAGCCCAAGATGTCAAGGAAAACTCCAAGAGAACAACTCAAATCATGCATGCCCTAACCATAGCCTCCTCTCATCTTTTAATACATATCTTCTTAATAAAAACCAATAAAAACTTCCTAAAATAAACCAATATTCAAATAGTTTTTCTATGCAATTTCCGCCCCCTTCCCTTTCTCTCTTTGCCGCTCTAAGGGGCCCAAAAGCTTGGGCGGCATTCAAAGGAGGCGGCTTAGCCTGCCTCCTATAGGTCTGAACCGACCCAGGATGGGCCGGTTTGGACGGTTCAGGAAGAACCGTAACAGAACCATACGCAGAATTAGTTCAAAAGCATGCTCATATTGTCATTAGTTCCAATGTAGTTGATAATTGTAAATGCCAATAGATAACCTGGGATAGATTAGGAGCTCTAAAATGTTGGAAAACTAGTTAGTTAACTAATTGTAATCAAGTTTTATAGGAATAAAAAAGGAAAGATTTTGTTATTAACCCTGCATGGCTGCATAGTATCTGTCCAGGACTGGGGCGGTGACGCGGCTTATAATTAATTGGGAAGCAAACAAGGCATACATTCCACTTATATTAACTCTCAGTAAACAAGAAGATAAATCTGATTAAAACCATTAAAAGGGTGGCATTTTATTCATCTAAATGGTACATTACTCAATGTAGAAAGTTTATCATTCTGGGCTATATATTAGTATGACTTGAATGGAAAAATGGGAGTGAAACTTACTTCATAGAGTGGCTGCCCATTCACTACCACCCAGGGAACATATTTGTGAGGGGGCTCAAGAGCATCAGTCTGTGCAGCATATTTTAGTTCAAGCTGCCAACAATAATTTTGAATCATGTTACATGTATCAATGATCCCAAGAAACCAAATTTACAAAAACAAAAAAATAAATTATTGCAGGATTTTTCAATAAGCAAATTTACAAAGATTACTAGATGCAAATATAATTAAATACAAGGCTATAAACAGAACAAATCACGAGGTGTAGACTAAAGCTTCGTTTGGCATGGCTTTCTTATGACTTCTTAAAGCAACTTTTTAGTACAAAAAATAAATTTATTGTATTAGAAAACTTCTTTAAGAAGCAGTAAAAAAGTTGCCCCAAACGAAGCCTAAGAGAAATGGTAGAAGTAGATAAATGCAGACTAAGAGAAATGGTAGAAGAAGATAACCAGCCATTATGTTGTCAAAATTCAAAGTTTTAGGAATGAAAACATGTAAAGCTTCACACTTCTCATTATCCTTTCTTCTTCTTTTTTTCAAACGTATATACAAGACCATACCAAACCTTTAAAAGACTCGTGCTGATGTTGATGGTGACAATGATAACCTCATTGATGGACCAATCCCTACCTGGCTAAACAGTTCTTGATAGCAATATTGAAAAACAAGAATGCAAACAACAATTAAGTGAAGATTGTCATATACAAGCAACAGCTTTTATTCAGTATTTCTAAAAATAGAGGATCCCGGAGCTTAAATATTGTATAGCACGGTGTTTTCTTGTAGGGACTGTGGGGTTGTGATTTCTCAAGCTTTTGTTTGGCCTTACAGTGATGGTGGGAGGGGAAATAAGTAAACCATCCATAAATTTAAAAATAACACAAATATCTGAAAAAAAAATGCAATTTATACTCTAATGAAGGTAACCTCACCCAACATATCACCTAACTAAACTGGATCCAAGTTCAATCAAAGAAAAACTCGCTGAAAGACTTAGAATGAAAAATAACAAACTTAAGGTTCATTTAAGACTGCTACAACTTTTTGAAAAGGTGATTGTAAAGATCCTGCAACTTTCTTTCTGATACCACACTAGCAAATTAGTTTGAAAAAAAAAGTGATTTTTCATCACAAAAATTCCGTAGTAATATAGGGTCATTTTATTAGGATCAACATCGAACTTGAGACACAAACAACAAACATTTTGTATAAAACTAGTAATTATTGAATAATAGACCCCCTTTGCTACAATTTCAACATCTCCTTCCTCAATTAGCCTATGCCATAGCTTGGTGAACAAGCCATCATCACTGCTAGCATTGTGCAATTTGGTATCAATACCAAAGAACACTTTTCCTCGAATCTATTTATGATTATGTTGCTTGGCTCTAAATCCGTGATGTGTAAATAAATTCTGAGTTTTTTTTTTTTTTCCTTGCCATGAATATTTGATTTATTTTATATATTTTAGATTTCATAATTTTGCTATGATTATTGTAGTCAATGTCAAATATTTATTAATCATTGATTAACAATTGCTTAGCATTAGATTAACATTTTTTTATTTTGTGAGTACTTTATTAGTTGTTTATTATATTTCCATCAAGAAATATAAGAGTTATGAGTCATGCAAAAGGATATAGCATGAATAATGTGCTCCCTTCTTCATTATTTCCTCCAAGATTTCAATCCTTAATCAAGTGTGAGACTTGCAGAACTCCGGGAGAGATTGTCTCCTTATTTAGTCATGAGGCTCAATTTTATGTTTATTTCTTACCCTTCTTAGTTCTTTTAATCTCCTCTTTCTTCTCTCCTACATTTTTCTTTATTGGTGAAGAGATTTTGTTTATCTAGATTTTCGCTATAAGAGTGAGACTTGAAGAATTATGAGAGAAGTTGTTTCCTCAGATTGGCAAGAGCTTGCTTTCATGTTTATTTCTTTCCCATCTTTCTTCTCTTCTCCTCTTTCTTCATCTACATTTTGTCTTTATTTTTTGAGATATTTTTTTTATTTAGATTTATTATAATTTGAATTCTTTCCAATGGAATGAAATTTTGATCGCTAATGCACCTAGAAAACAGAGCCTTGCGACAATCTATTTACTTGAATTAAATGAGCAGCTAAATTAGGATATTCTATTTGTCTGAATCTCTTTGTAGGATCATTTATCATGAATAGGATGAATTTCAATAAAGGATTCAAAGTTCTTGCACATTGAAAATATGTGACCTACGCAATAACATATATAAGATAGAACTTTCAAAGAATAAGGCTTTTTATGAACAAGACAATTCATTTAAGGTGTGTGGATCATTCTTTATCCTATTAAAAAATTATCCCTTCGTTTCATATCAAGAACTCTTTGCGAATGAAGAAATATAGAAGGGGTCTATTGCTTGCCCAAACATATCCCTCCAACAACTATATATAAATGTTTGTTTATTGAGAATGCAAGAAAATCACTTCAACTATATGGTTGAGAAGCACTAGTCAATAGTCATCATTTAATGGATCTTTTTTGTTCTAACACACTATTCAAGATTTATTAATATTTAACAAATTTGGATTTTCCCATCATGCAAAAAAGTACTTCAAACTATTCATTCATAAATAGAGATAAATTAAAACCAATAGTCATTATCTATTGGATTTTTTTTATTCTAACACATTATCAAAGAGAGAACAATATTTCTCAAACTCGTTCCTATCCAATAGAATAATAGTACAGGATGATATGAAAAATAGAATGTTAAGAAAAAAAGGGCTTTTGCTCGATAAAATGAAACATGTGATTCATTTAAATGAAGAAAAAACCACCCATTATTCGGTCATATAAAAATAAGTACCCATGAAAAAGGGCTTATGTTGAACAAATTGACCAGGTGATAGTCATGAAAACTTTATTTCCTTTTTTTTGGACATGGCCATAGAACCACCACCCAAGTATAATCAATAGATACTGATATTTGACATTATATCATAAATAAATAGCTTGATGACATTAAATAGAGTTTGACAACCAATGTTACAAATAAGTAGAAATGTGCATCTAATGGGTGGAAAAAAGGTATCTACTATTGGAATTTATAATGATTATAGCAAAAACTAAAACTTTCCAAGAAGATGTCGAACAAAGCAAAAGCGATAATTTTGATGATTTATATTATCAAATTGGGTATCACGAAAAGAGAAATTAGATTATAACATACCCAAAAAAAGAGAGGCTTAGAAAAAGTTAGATACAATAAAAGTGATGACATTCATGTCTAAGATTAAACATGAACACAACAAGTAATGATAGAATTTATTAAATGAGAGTATATAAATTGACATAAAAAATGATGGGAAAATTTTTTAAGAACATATGAAGTATGTAGATTGATATTAAAATGAAGTATATAATTAGTTATGAAGCTGAATTAAAGTAAATATTTGGATCCAAATGAAATATATATTGGGATTGTAAAAGTTACGGAATTATTTTATTAACAAATCTTTTCAATAGACTTTTTAAAACAAAAAAGTGTCAAATTATTGAAGAAAAAATATTTTGGTATCAATATTGATGAACAAGGAGATACTAGAATTCTGAGAGTCATAGAATAATCAAACTTACAAATCATACAAGGACAGAAGCTATAGGAGAGGGTAGAAGCACACAGACTTCTTAGAAAAATTGCATCAATTTCAAAGAATCAATTTTATTTTATGCTAAAAAGATTCACTTGATGTGATTTTCATGCTAACAAAATTGATGTAAAAAATACAAAATCAAAGAAAATTTTTCAAATGATTTTTATTGATTTTGAGAAAGTATACAAGCGAGTGCCCAAGAATCTATTTCGTACATACTAAGAAAATGACGAAGTATGTTGATGTTAAAGATAAGTGTGATAAAACATTGATTAGTATTAAAAGTGGACTTATACAACAAATACCTATAAGTTTTGCATTGATTATGGAGAAGCTTGTAGAAGATATTCAAAACGAGGCACCTTCTTGTATATTTTTCATAAATGATATAGTTGCAATTAATGTGAACTATATTGAAATAAGTAACAAAGCAAATCAAAGAAAAAAAATGTAGAATATAAAGGACTTCGGATTATTAAAACAAAGAGTGAGCTTACAATATATATAATTTTTGTGGGTTTGATATTATTAGTTATCATTTAATATTAATAGAGAATCAAGCAATACCTAGATATGATAGATTTAAATATATTGGAATTATTATTTGAAAGAATGAGTATGTAAATCCAGATTTCATTCCTAGGGTTAACATTGTGTAATTAAATAAAGAAATGCCTAAGACCATAATAAGACGATAAGACTGAATCTCATGGGCAGAAAAGATGAAATTCAAATGTAGCACAAATATAAATATTAGGAAAGATGTGTAGCAGTAGTAAGGAATCTAGGGATAGATATTAATAGCATTTATAAAAGATACGGTAGTAAAAAATAGATTTAGATGATTTAGACATGTACAAAAATTGATAGAAAATGCTCTAATCAATTGAGTAGATAAAATTAATATAAGAGATAAAACAAGAAAAAAGACTAAAATAACGATATGAGGGTAAAAAATAATTTGTGCAAAATAGATTTAACAACTCATAGTCTCATACAATACTCAATAAGGATGAATGAAAAAGATGTTTCGTTAAGCCGAATCCAGATGTTTGGGATTGATAATGATAATGAGATTCTAAAGGACAATAAACTTTTCAAAAGAAACGAGATAAAAGTATGCATAGACAAGTTTTTCATTGAATTCCATAACAACAACAACATCATCATCATCAAACCTTTGTCCCACTACGTGGGGTCGGCTATATGAATCATTTTCTCCATTGTGTCCTGTTAAAAATCAAATTTTCATTTAAATTTAATAAAAAAAATCATTTCTAATATTTTATAACCAAGTTTTATAGGTCTACCTCTACCTTTCTTAATATAAGTCAAATCTAATACCTCTACTTTCTTAATCGGGTCAATAAATGATTTTATTTCATTATAAGGCAGTTTAAATAGCATTAAACAATATTTCAAAGCCTATAAATGCACAAAAAGAACGAAAGAAAAGAAAGCACGAACAACTTTCCATATTCAAAGGGAAAATTCAACAACAGTGACCTGTTTCCCATATCCGCTGTAATAACAAACAGAGACTGCTTCTGAATTCAGCCCAGTTTCCTGGAAGCAAGATTCCCATTCCTTGTACTTGTGCTTGACTACCAAATTCTCAACGCAAAAGATGAACTTGAAATGTTCAGTCTGCATTAAAGTACAAAAAAAGATTTTAAAAATAAAATATGAGGAATTCATTAAGGTTTTGAAGATTAACTTGCACCAAATAAATTGACGAAACCTAAAAGATGGCCACACAGTCCACAGATAAGGAAAGTAACATGAAATTAAGAATAGAAGAACATACGAAAATCAACCAATGCATCCACAAAAATTAAAATATCGTTATGGTCAATTACATCTAGGTGCGCACACCCTAAATGCATGTAAGTCTTTAATTTTCTATAACTATCTAAGAGGCTTATATTTATCACCCATTCAGTAACTAGGTTCTGTTTATTAGCAGAAATAACTAAAAGTGAAAATCTCATTTTAAGCAGATTACCAATATTGATGAAGATTAGGACAGAAACCCTCCTGAAAAGGAAACCCCTAGACTATAGGAAAGCATTATTAAATAACGAAGTTGGCCTCTAGCAAAGAGTGGCAGATACCAAACCTTCTAATCCTCAAACTCCAGGAGCTTTCTGTTGGATCTTGGAGGAAGCTTGAGCTTCTTGGAAGAGAGAGAGAGAGAGAGAGAGAAGGGGAGGTAAGAATGGGAGATAGCAAAAACTGAACAAATCTTTATTGATTGGATTAGCCTCTATTTCAAACTATAGCACTTATTTATAGACTTCAAATGGTTACACAAAGCTGCACAACAAAAGCAATACAAAGCTATATAAGAACCTAAAGAAAGTAAAATGAAAAACTACCTAAAATATGGACCAATATCCTAACCATCACAACCTTGGTCCAGATTTACAAAACATCTGATTATGTCCAACCTTCTCCCAAATCTGCTGCCACTGCTAAGCTGGCATCTGCTTTGAGTCCAGCTCCTTGCAGTTTCAACAAATTAGAACAATTTCTATTAAAATGCCTCTCTTTATAGCAATAGAAGCACTTCTTGCTTGACTTATTCCTTCTAAATTCTAATCTTCTTCTTGCAATCAGAATAATGTCAATGTTTTGTTCTTTATGTTAAGATTTTCTCTTAACATCCTTTGACATCAAGATAAATTTTACCTCTTTCATTGTCAAAGTTTGCTTCTCATACAATTTAGTGTCAACTATGTGCTCATATGTCTTTAGCACAGAGTTGAGGAGTATAATTCCTTGATCTTCTTCGTATGTTGTCACATCAACAGTCTTGAGGACAAGAATCAATTTATTAAAAGCATCCAAATGTTTTCTAAGCTCTTTTGCATCTTCTGATGTAGAACGAAAATGCCGGCTTTGCTACGGAGAGGATCTCCTCTCCAAAATCTGAAATTGTTCCTTCCAAAAATCTGAAGGAAATCCAAACTGATGTAGAACGAAAAAAAACGGCTTTGCTAGGTAGAGCTTGAAGGAAATAATCTGTTACGATTCCTATTAGGAAATCTGAAACATTTCAGATTTTTCTCACAGAATCTGAGAGAATTGGAGGTGGAGAATAGCTTCACGCCTTTTCCCAATATTCTGAGAATTACTTCAGGTTTGCTTTCTAAAACCTGAGAAGGAAATCTCAAGTTCGAGTAGTACGGGTTGAAAAACAACCTCAGATTTCCTCTCCGAAATCTGAGAAAAAGGTCTCAGATTTTGTGCTTAGGAAGTAGAGGAAACAGATGAGGAAAAGGCTTTAGAATTTGAAATTTAAAGGAGGCAATCAGTATTCTCACAATTGAGGCGGCTGATTATGGCCAGATGTTGGAATTAATTTGTAGAGAAAACTGATGTAGAACTTGAGCAATCCAGCTGCAAAGAAAAGGCAATATCCCGTGGACAAATTTTGGGAGAATTCAATTAGAGGGTGGCGGTAAGCAAGGAGGAAATTAGGGAGTATTTCCTAATAGGGTTGGACAATCTTTCCAACGTGATGGGCTGCACTTGTGGAGAATTTTCAACAACCCAGCAATAGGGAGAAAGGAGCCGGCGGGATAAGGAGTGGATTGGGCTCTTATTTCCTAAATCCACTATCTAGATTTTGGAAATAAATTAGAGCCAAGGGGTGAAAGGAAATCTCGGCTAGACTGAGATTAAGGGAAATTGCAATTGTTTTCCTTAAACAGGGATGGGAATTAGGAAGTAATTAAGGATTTAAGCCAAGGGGGATGGAGGGGCTGGCGGGTTACATGAGTAAGGGGGGCATTTAATGAGGTGATTTAATTTGGAGAGTGATTTGAGGGAATTAATGTCTTAAATCTGAATTTAAATTCAAATTTGAGAATTAATGACGATTGGCTTAAATGGTGGGAGAGATTAATGGTGTGAATAATGCTAATTCGAACTCAAATTTTGGAATTCAAATTTGCATAAATGAAGAGCTCTTCCTTACTTGGAAACTAATTGATTACAAGGGAAGGATTAAGGGAGGCCGGCGGGATTTTTGAATTCAAAAATTTAAAATTTTATTTCAGAATTAATGACATCATTAAATGCCTAATTATTAAGAATGAATTAAGCAATAAATAAATTTGAATTCAAATTTGAATTTTGAATTCAAATCCTTCATTAACTTAATCCCTCCAATTTAGGAAAGGCAATTAATAATTGGAGCAAAGGTGGGGGTTCCCGGTTGGGGTGGAGGGGTTGTTAAAAATGGCGGTTCAATGGGAAGGAGGAAGGGACCGGTGGCGGTGGAAGGAGGAGATGGGGAGGAGGAAGAAGATGAAGATAGCGATGAAGAGCAAAAAGAAGGAACAAAAGCAAATAAACAAAATATCAAAGATATAACCGCGAGCCCGGACACATCCTGCGGCTGACGGGTACTACGTTGCCCTTCTTCAAGAGACTTCACACCACGAGCCCGGACCCATCCTGCGGCTGGTGGAAACTCCGACTCCCTCCCATAGGATTTTAACTAACGTTCTTCCCAAAGAACCCAAGTGCAAAACGCAAATTTTTTTTTTTATTAATAATCCATCATCTTAATACAAGAGCAAATGCCTCTATATATAGGCCTTAAAAGAAACTAAAAGACAATTTTGCCCCTTGGGCTTACATAAAACAAATCCCTTAAGGGTAAAAAAAGAAAAATGCATAATTAAATAAAAATTACAATTAATAAAATAAGATAAATAGAAGGGATCTCGGCCGTTGATCTTCAGCCCCTCCTCGGATAGGCATGGACGGTTGGATGTCCGCATCATTCTCCCGGGGTGGAAAAGACTCGACTCCGTCGAGTTCGCATCCCGGGTGAGCAACCATGCTCTGATACCAAACTGATGTAGAACGAAAATGCCGGCTTTGCTACGGAGAGGATCTCCTCTCCAAAATCTGAAATTGTTCCTTCCCAAAATCTGAAGGAAATCCAAACTGATGTAGAACGAAAAAAAACGGCTTTGCTAGGTAGAGCTTGAAGGAAATAATCTGTTACGATTCCTATTAGGAAATCTGAAACATTTCAGATTTTTCTCACAGAATCTGAGAGAATTGGAGGTGGAGAATAGCTTCACGCCTTTTCCCAATATTCTGAGAATTACTTCAGGTTTGCTTTCTAAAACCTGAGAAGGAAATCTCAAGTTCGAGTAGTACGGGTTGAAAAACAACCTCAGATTTCCTCTCCGAAATCTGAGAAAAAGGTCTCAGATTTTGTGCTTAGGAAGTAGAGGAAACAGATGAGGAAAAGGCTTTAGAATTTGAAATTTAAAGGAGGCAATCAGTATTCTCACAATTGAGGCGGCTGATTATGGCCAGATGTTGGAATTAATTTGTAGAGAAAACTGATGTAGAACTTGAGCAATCCAGCTGCAGAGAAAAGGCAATATCCCGTGGACAAATTTTGGGAGAATTCAATTAGAGGGTGGCGGTAAGCAAGGAGGAAATTAGGGAGTATTTCCTAATAGGGTTGGACAATCTTTCCAACGTGATAGGCTGCACTTGTGGCGAATTTTCAACAACCCAGCAATAGGGAGAAAGGAGCCGGCGGGATAAGGAGTGGATTGGGCTCTTATTTCCTAAATCCACTATCTAGATTTTGGAAATAAATTAGAGCCAAGGGGTGAAAGGAAATCTCGGCTAGACTGAGATTAAGGGAAATTGCAATTGTTTTCCTTAAACAGGGATGGGAATTAGGAAGTAATTAAGGATTTAAGCCAAGGGGGATGGAGGGGCTGGCGGGTTACATGAGTAAGGGGGGCATTTAATGAGGTGATTTAATTTGGAGAGTGATTTGAGGGAATTAATGTCTTAAATCTGAATTTAAATTCAAATTTGAGAATTAATGACGATTGGCTTAAATGGTGGGAGAGATTAATGGTGAGAATAATGCTAATTCGAACTCAAATTTTGAAATTCAAATTTGCATTAATGAAGAGCTCTTCCCTACTTGGAAACTAATTGATTACAAGGGAAGGATTAAGGGAGGCCGGCGGGATTTTTGAATTCAAAAATTTAAAATTTTATTTCAGAATTAATGACATCATTAAATGCCTAATTATTAAGAATGAATTAAGCAATAAATAAATTTGAATTCAAATTTGAATTTTGAATTCAAATCCTTCATTAACTTAATCCCTCCAATTTAGGAAAGGCAATTAATAATTGGAGCAAAGGTGGGGGTTCCCGGTTGGGGTGGAGGGGTTGTTAAAAATGGCGGTTCAATGGGAAGGAGGAAGGGACCGGTGGCGGTGGAAGGAGGAGATGGGGAGGAGGAAGAAGATGAAGATAACGACGAAGAGCAAAAAGAAGGAACAAAAGCAAATAAACAAAATATCAAAGATATAACCGCGAGCCCGGACACATCCTGCGGCTGACGGGTACTACGTTGCCCTTCTTCAAGGGACTTCACACCACGAGCCCGGACCCATCCTGCGGCTGGTGGAAACTCTGACTCCCTCCCATAGGGATTTCACTAACGTTCTTCCCAAAGAACCCAAGTGCAAAACGCAAATTTTTTTTTTTATTAATAATCCATCATCTTAATACAAGAGCAAATGCCTCTATATATAGGCCTTAAAAGAAACTAAAAGACAATTTTGCCCCTTGGGCTTACATAAAACAAATCCCTTAAGGGTAAAAAAAGAAAAATGCATAATTAAATAAAAATTACAATTAATAAAATAAGATAAATAGAAGGGATCTCGGCCGTTGATCTTCAGCCCCTCCTCGGATAGGCATGGACGGTTGGATGTCCGCATCATCTTCCATTTGGAGCGTGTATAATTGTTTCTTCAAAAATAGTCGATTAGTAAGTGATCTTTTCACATAAATTAATTCAAGCTTCCACCATGACTCTAACGCCGACTTTCTGCAACAACCTCTCTCAACACTTTGTCACCAAGAGAAAGGAAAATGGTATTGTGTGCCTTCTGTTGCATTTATCTAGCCCTGATCTTGCCAGTAATTGCAGCAATATTCTCCTCATAAATGGCATCAACAATGCTTTAATGAACCAGGAAAGCATTTATCTTAATCTTTAATAGGTTGAAATTGTTCTCCCCATTAAACTTGTCAATTTCAAACCTTTGCATCGACATGATCAAGAAAACATAGCTCGGTATGTGCCCCAACGACACTAGTCCACAAGGTTCAGGATGCCGCCTGCATGACTTAATTTCACGCTTCTTCAATCAAGAATTCTCAAAGGCTCGCGGCATCAAGCTACTTCTTGCCTCCAGCGCCTTCCAAGCCTCTGTCCCTGGCACGCATACTCTCCACATGCGATATGCCCGATCATGTGCCCGCTTCGGTCGAGCGCAAAATGGGTCCTGCAATTCCAACCTGAGGCCACTCGTCCGGCCAGTTGCCGCTCCACATGGAACCGCCTGCTCATGATTAAGATCGAGAAATTGCGCCTGCCGCGCCATGCGTACCTAGTGCGTCCGTTGTGCCCTGCGAGCTTCTCCCTACCCATGCGCTTGTTTTGCCGCACCCAACCAACCTCCAGCGGCCCAACGTCTTCCAATCCCAAGCAACCCACACCCAATCAGCACGCAACCCAGGCACGCGAGCCTCTCGATGGCGGCACTAGACATTCTGTTCCTATCGCTAGCTCCTTCTCGACTTCAAGAAGCTTCCTGCACCTCCACCTAGCTCTCTGATACCACTTGTTAGATCTTGGAGGAAGCTTGAGCTTCTTGGAAGAGAGAGAGAGATAAGGGGAGAGAAGAATGGGAGAGAGAAAAAACTGAACAAAAATCTTTATTGATTGGCTTAGCCCCTATTGCAGACTATAGCACCTATTTATAGACTCCAAATAACTACACAAAGCTACACACCAAAGGCAATACAAAGCTATATATGAACATAAAAAAAGTGCAATAAAAAACTACCTAAAATCTGGACCAATATGCTAACAATTTCCATAGTAATAAATAATCTAGCCAGCAGGTTTCAGGTCCATAACCCTAAGGAAAAAGCAGGAAGAGCAACTTTACCTTGACAACAATCGAAACAATTATAACTTTCCGAAATTATCATAACACATATACAAACAGAACAGAACTAAAAATTTATATAGATAGAAATAGGTGTTCCATGCAGATATCCGAAGGTACCCCAAATGTTGAACAGTGGCATTGAGGTGAAAACAGACCATCTCTCAAAAGAGTCATCACAAATCCTCAAATTAGCATTTGACTGATTAGACAAAGAAAAAAATGGAAGTTATCATTTCACTCTCAAAGGAAATGGATGACAGGCTTTCAACATTACTTTCAGCTCTATGTGCAATCACGTTAACATTTTAATAGCCAAAGTTAAAAAACAAAAGATCTTCTCAACTTGTAAAGATTCACGCTGAATTCAGATCTCACTTACCAGTTACCAGCATGGTATATTATGGCTTTCGTTAAATAAAATTCAATTTAAGATTGAGGATCATAGAGACATCTGCAACGAAATTATTTTTGTTGATTTTTTGTTTCTCAGCATTTACATAAGTTATCAATGCAATTCAAAAAATGAGGAGGATAGAGAAATCTAAATCGAAATGATTTTTTGTTGATTCTTTGTTTATTCATGTTAGATAAATATTCCAGATTTTATTAGTTTTGTTTCTTTAGCATTTTCTTTAGTTTGTTAGTCTGTGTGGCTTATCCTATAGCCTTGTTTTTCTTTAAATAAGCCCTTTGGGTTGTATTAGTGGGATGCCATATTAAGAAATTACCCTTTCTCTGTTCTGCAAAGCTTTTTCAGTTTTTTCCTTTTCTTCAAGAAGCCGTGACAAGCTTCTGTCAAAAGCTCTGGTGATTCAAACGCTTTTACTGTTTCACATTTTGGTATCAGAGCCACCTTCCGACTCTTGCTATAGGATCCGATCGGAGTCTTCCTCAACTTCATTTTTCTTCTTCTTCTTCATTCGCATTCTTTCTACTCTCCTCACCGGAGAGCCGCCTGGAAGATTTCCTCACCGGAGAACCGCCTGGAAGAAGAAGTTCTTGTAGACAAGAAGATCCGATCTTGATGAAGCAAGAATCAATGGAAGTGCTACAGGTCGTGTAGAGAAAGATTCGCCGGAGGCGGGAGGTCGGCGAGAGCAGGGCACGCGCAAAGGTCGTGTTGGGCTGTGTGGGCCGGAGGAGCTCACGGGACAGCAGGCGCACTGGGGGTTGCACATGTAGGCCAGCCGGAGACGGACTAGCGGCGAAACGTGGTGCGAGAAGGCGGCATGAGGCGTGCGAGGGCACTGGAACAGCACGTGGAGTGGCTGGGCGCGGAGACCGCACGGGAGGAGGCTTCTCGGGAGTTCGCCGGAGGTGAGACGTGTCTGCGTTAACGATTTTTTGAACCGTTAAGCCGTACGCAAGAAGCACGCCAAAGGGATATGTAAGTGGTGAGGAGCAAATCGCACAGAGGATTTCAAGATCTTGATTTCTTTGTCATGTCGACGTAAAGGTTTGAGATCGACAAGTTCAAGGGGGAGAACGATTTCAGCCTTTGGAGGATCAAGATGAAGGCTCTATTGGTTCATCAAGGCCTTTCAGATGCAATATTTGAAGAGAATTTCGCTGCAATCACCGACAGGGCCAAGGCGAGAGAAATTCAATTGAAAGCTCACAGTATTATCCTTCTCTCTATCGGTGACGAAGTTTTAAGAGAGGTTGCTGTAGAAGATACGGCATTAAAGTTATGGAGGAAGCTTGAATCAATTTACATGAAAAAATCTCTTACAAATCAACTGTTGTTGAAGAAACAACTGTATACGCTCCAAATGTAAGAAAACCAAGAACTCGGAAAGCATTTGGATGATTTCAATAAATTGATTCTTGACCTCAGGAATGTGGATGTGAAAATAGACGAAGAAGATCAAGGGATCATACTCCTCAGCTCTCTACCGAAGACGTATGAAAACATAGTTGACACTATGTTGTATGGGAAGCAAACTTTGACATTGACGGAGGTTAAGTCTGTCTTAATATCAAAAGATGTTCAAAGGAAAACCGATCAGAAAGAAGATAAGAATGGAAACATTTTGATCGCTAGAAGAAGATCAGAATCACGTAGAATCAATTCCAACAGGAAGTGCTTTCATTGTAACAAAGAAGGACACATTAAGAAGTATTGTCCAAATTTGTCATAAGGAGTTGAACTAGAAGTCAGCTTGGCAATAGCAGCAGATTTGGGAGACGGTTGGACTGATTCTAATGTTTTGTAAATGTTGACCTGTATACTAAATCCAAAGGAAAACAAAAAAAAAAAAGACAAAATCATACCTTATCCGCTGGATCCTCAAATCCAGCCGCGATACCTTGCCGAAATCGCGCTGATTCGGCGCCGTTCGCGTCAAAACAGCCGCAGATCCCGTATCCAGCCTCGATCGTTGCTCTCTGAGGCCTTTAAAAGCCGCTCGAATGAAGCCTTCGGGAGCTACCACACACACGAGCTCTCTGCTTCCCGAACTGCTCCCGACCTCCTCTTCTCAACTCCATACGAAAGCCCTGCTCCCGTCGATCTCCTCCCGACTCCAAGCTACAGCCCTCCGACCTCCCTGTCCGACGCCGATCCCCACTCAGCCGAAGCCCCGATCTCCTCTATCTTTGTCCGACCCAACCCAGGAAGCCGCCGCCCCCTTTGCCCGATCTTCGGTCCTTCCGTCCAGAGAGAGAGAGAGAGAGGAGTGGAAACCCCTACCTCCTTCACAAGCCCCGGCCTCTGCCTCCGCCTCCCTCCTCCGATCGGAAGCAAATAACGGGAGCTCACTTACTGTGAAGGTAACTTCTCCCTCACGCGCGCTTCTCGGCCAAATCCCGTAAGCCCGCCGAGCCTAATCGAGAGAGAGGGAGAGAGTTTTTATTTCTTTTTATTATTAAACATTATTAATTATAATTAGGATTCACTAATTATAATTAATCATGTTTTATATTTATAATTAATAGTTATTTGTAATTAATTAACTATTATTAATTAATTATTAATTATAATTAAAAATTGATTAGTTATAATTGTTAATTATAATTAATTAATGATTAATTATAATTACAATCAATTAATAATAATTAATTAATTAGTAGTGATTAATTATTAATTATAATAAATTAATTAGCCATGAGTAATTATTTATAATTAATGTTTTTTTTAATTAATTTTTATTAATTAATTATACTTCCATAATTAATTACTATTAATTAATTATTATTAATTATAATTAATCATTATTAATTATAATTAATTATTAATCATTAACTATAATTAATTATGATTATTTGCTCTTGCCTCGGTTCTCGAGCCAACGCCGTCGACCCCGCGCAGGTATAACTCCTAAACCCTAAAACTCCGAGAGCTCGTTTCGATGCAGGCGACGAGACAAAACGACCACCTATACACGCTTTTCTTAGCGTGGTGGGAGGACGTGCGTCCCGACGCTTGCGACGAAGCGGGTAATCACCTAATTCCTTCTTCGAAGTTCGTATCGCCTTGGAAACCCCGCCTATACACGCTTTTCTTAGCGTGGTGGGAAGGGATCCCGGTGCGATGCGCGCGACGAAGCGGGGATACCCATAAGTACCCGCTTGCGGGGAAATATCTGTTCTTTTCTTGCAAAATGTTTTCAAAAAAAAATATAAAAATATACTTTTTTTTACAAACAAAAAATACCCATACACGCTTTTCTTAGCGTGGTGGGGGATCGAAAATTACACGGCCGCGGTGTCCTCGAAAGGGGGCACCTACCATACACGCTTTTCTTAGCGTGGTGGGAAAGGCCCAGTTTTTCGTAGTTTTCCCCTAAACGGGGGAGACGCCGGAAGGCTGCCGAAATTTCGGGTGAAAATGTTGCTACACTCGAACCTTTTTGAACTCAAAGAGAACAAAGATGTGGACACATTTGGACAACCAAGGACTTGGGACTTTGCTCATAACTCAAATCAAAAGAACTAAATATACTTGAACTCAAATAAATGTGAAGTCATAAGACTTGAATTTGATTGAACTCAAGAGGCTACAAAGACTTGGACTTGAACTCAAGCAAGAATTGAACAAGACTCGGACTGCAGGAGACATAGAACATGACTTGAACAATTTGAACATTCAAGGGAACTTGATTTGAGCTTTAATTGAACTTGAACTCACATTTGATTTGAAAGTCAAATGATGTGAGCAAAGACGTTGAACTTCACTTAAATAAATCATAAAATGAATGATTTGAACACAAGCAAAAATGTTGAAGACTCATTCTGGGACTCAAACCAATTGAGAACAAAGTAGATATGACTCGGATCATTCGAACTCAAAATTCAAATGATTAAAAGACCCAACTCAAAGTTGATTTGAACTTGACTCGAATCAAGAGATCTTATGAACTTACTTTGGACACCGATTTGAACATCAAAGGAGCAAGATTTGAGCTCAAATCTGAACATCATTTGTACACTAATTGAGAATGATTGGGACAATCCGGATTCAAGCAAGGATTTAATCCAAACAACAAAGAATCCATCTTGAACCATACTTGAACTTGAATTCGAACAAGATGAGGACTTGAATGAATAATGCGGAAAGTCAAACTCTAAGTCGTTGAATGTATGAGCACGATAAAATATAAATGTTGACCTATAAATATGATCATGTAAGCAAAGGGATTGAAGACTCATGTTGAAGCCTTAGTAAGCATGATTGTTATTTTGCTCACAAACAACATGAATGTGCCAAACTCCTACGAACACAACTACAGCTCATTTGCAAGTAAATGAAGACTCATAAGTCGTGGTTCAAAGCATTCAAATGAACATCCATCGATGAGACTAAACAAAATTGTCATGTTCTATTAATCAAGCTACAAGCAAGGAGGAACTTGTAACACAATCATTCCTTACATAATTGAAAGCAAAGGCTCGTAATAGCATCAATCACCAACCCAAAAAAATGTGCGAGAAGATTATGGTAAGGATAATGACATGTTCAAAGGAGACATGCAACAAGTGAGATATCAATGGGTCATCATATTGATTGGAATACAAATACTGATTAAAGCTCTATATTATTTGACTGAATAGTAATAAGCATGAGAAGCTCAAACTTGGAACTTGAAAGTAACAAGAACTATGAGATGTTGGGTCACACTTACAATATGCAGATGTAGAATGAAATCAAAGTTCTCAAGTACATGAAGTGGTTCATCTACGAGTGGTATAGTGATATGTACATAAACGAAATTTGAGAATCTAATAATATCTCTACAATGGACATGGTAAATATAAAGCTTACAATGATTGTTCATACCACCTGGGATAATATCGTGACAATCATACATTCTTATTACCCACAAGCATGAAGGAAGTGATCATTATAATGTTCTGGAGCCAACATTGAACAACACACAAGTGACTAGAGCAGTTCTCTAAGAATGTAGAGACCAAGTGCAAATTAATACTAAGGAAATACATCAAATCCTCGCAAGCAATGAAAATTGGCAGGGTATATATATATTTTTGATTGCAAGCAAAGATCAACAATATAAATCCACCGTGTTGACCACAAGCAAAATGCATAAAAGCTTTAACAAATGCAAGTGATTATAAGTTACAATGAAAATCATCGTGCATACAACAAGCTATCAACAAGACCAAGGCAGGAGATTAGTTAGTGCACTATCATCTACCTGTATGAATCAACAAGTAGTGCACGACAGTCTACCTGTACAAAGCAGCGAACAACTCCATTCAGAAGCTGCTACGCCACGCCACCGGATCTGCAACACATATACAAGCAGACAGAAGGCGTCTACGATCTACAACTCAACGCCACCGGATCTGCAACCTTCGCACCAGCAGACAGAAGGCGTCTACAATTATTTCAAAGTACCCATGCACGTGCACTATAAATTGTATACACATAGGTACACTAAATGGGGTAAAAATAATTATAAAACCCGCATGAGCCCCGGCGAGCGTGTTATTGGTACACACGTGACGTCTAGGGATGCTGCGCGGGTTGACAAGTGAATTCAGGTTCGAAACCGATCCTTCTATACGGGTCAATAGAAGTCGACAGGGTTCGAACCATTAAGCAAATATAAAGTTGTGGCGACTAGTATATTTGCTTTAAAACATTCATATTAGGCCATCAAGACCTACAATAATATGAATTCACTGATGAAGGCTCAAAGCCTACAAAACCCGATCCTCTGTCGACAGCCCGACAGAGTTGACAAGGTTCAATCCAGAAAAAGAAAATGACCTCAAACACCCCGATGATGGCCGTGTTGAATGTTTATCTCAACCGGAGGGGTTCACAAACATTTCAAATGACTCTCAAATATCCAAATATCTTCCATGCTCCATCCAAAAACCCAAAAACTCCACAAAAATCCATAAAACCCAAAAACTCCACAAAAATCTCAAAAAACCAAAATCCCAAAAATATTCAAAATCCCAAAAATATATTTAAAAATGAAATAAATCCATCAACGCACTTAAAGCAAAAATCATCTGCCCTCCGCAAAAGTTTGTCGAGGCGGACAAATATGAAATATTACTTCAGCTCACAAAGAGCGAAATGCCTAGTCGAAAATATCACTAGGATCCATTCTCAAACAATCTCTTGCCAGTAAGGGCGTGGTACGTGTCCTCTAACCGGCAGTTTCGCCGCCAAATGGCACTGCAGGTAAACGGTTATGACCCGGGGCCCTCTGAACCGAGTGGTTTTGCCGCCAAATGGCACCACAGATAGCGGTTATGGCCAGAGCCAATACGCTCCTTAATGGCGTTAAATCCTTGAGATATGAATCAATAGGATATGATCGATAGGGCACAAAGCCCTCTGTTAGCTAAGGTGGATTCAAATTTGTCCCCTTAGACAAATATCCAACCCCGGTCTACAAGGTCCCCTTGGACGAAGCAACCCATGGCTGCCGACAAGGATCCTTCTGTCAGGTTGGGTCGACTACCTCCTCTGACTAAGTAGACCAGGGACCACGATGGCCCGGGACGACGGAACCATGGGATCTTGATCGGGTCCATCATCCATTCCCCCACCATCCGCTTTAAGTGCAAGATGGTGCAATTTCCTATTTTAAATATCAAATATACCCAAATCCAAATCCATTGCTGCTACTATATGCCAGATAACACGTATTCTCTACGTATCTGATCGACGACTAGCCTTAATCGAAAGTTCTCTCTCGTGATCGGGAGGGGTAATTAACTATAGGGGCTTGCGCCTATAGGAAACCAGAACTCAGATCATAAAGTCCTCACAAAATGAGGGCGAAATCTCTGGGTAGTGTCTTATCTACAAACCCATCTGCCTTCCAAAATTTACCCCGGAACTTAGCTCGTTAAAACTCCCTCGCCGAATAAGAAGAGCGAGCGGAGGCCGGGGCCGAATTTTCGGAGCCCACAGTAAAATTTGGACTAAGGGGGTGATTGTTAGATAAATATTCCATATTTTATTAGTTTTGTTTCTTTATCATTTTCTTTAGTTTGTTAGTTTGTGTGTGGCTTATCCTATAGCCTTGTTTTTCTTTAAATAAGCCATTTGGGTTGTATTAGTGGGATGCCATATTAAGAAATTACCCTTTCTCTGTCTGCAAAGTTTTTTTGGTTTTTTCCT
The DNA here is from genome assembly GCA_016618105.1 of Dendrobium huoshanense. Classification (NCBI taxonomy): domain Eukaryota; kingdom Viridiplantae; phylum Streptophyta; class Magnoliopsida; order Asparagales; family Orchidaceae; genus Dendrobium; species Dendrobium huoshanense. Next base: position 50,864,798 of record CM028360.1, on the reverse strand, counting down.
TTTCTTCAAGAAGCCGTGACAAGCTTCTGTCAAAAGCTCTGTTGATTCAAACGCTTTTACTGTTTCACAATTCAGCATTTAAATAAGTTATCAGTGCATTTAAAATTTTAGTTGAGAGCCGAAAAATATACTCCTTCAAAGCTGCAGAGAACCAAATCACTGCTTTCATGTGTGCCTGCTTGAGTTGTAAATTATGCACTGATTAGCACTTGCATTAAATAAAACAAATAAAAGAAACGGTTTAACAAATATAGACGCTTAAAAATCATAATAGCAAACAAAACCTTGAGTTCACCATTCACAATTTTTCTTGTTTTTCCTAGTTATTGGGGTTCATTTTTCATATTTACTTGTAAGAACTCTTGGTATATAAGAACAGAAAAATCAAATATGTACAATACAAGCTCTAGAATAATATTTCATATATTCATTTTTCATATTCTAGCTAAGCATTTAAATGGACATGTTCAAGTTCAAAAATAAATGACCAAAATAAAGTAATATCATACCAGATCAGGCCAAGAAGTGATTGCACATGCTTCAATGGTATTCAGTAAGCACTCATAGGGACCATGCTGCAAAGTACAATCACAAAACACAGAAGTCTGTCAAATAATAATATTTTTCCCATAGGCCAAAAAAGGGATTGCAAAGCGACCATGGTGTTAAGTTCCATCATCATCCAATTGAATTGTAGGTCATCTTGTTTTTAAGGTTGGAAGAAAATTTTTTACAAATTCAATTCAGAGTCTCGGGACAATGAAATTTAAAACACAATATTATCTTGATTTGACCGTTGGATCTTGCATGGACAAAAAGAGTAAGTTCGAAATCATCTGGTTACATATCAAGCGCATTTATTTTCCTTAGAAAAAGTTTATCTTTGAGATTTTTTAGATCCACAAGATAGGCTGAAATGAGAGGATGGGCCTAGGCGCAACAGTACCACATTAACCCCACTCCATACCGAATAGTTGTTGAGGTTCTTGCAAAATTGGTACACCCATTTTTAGATATTTAAACAACAAAATTTTAAGTCCACCAACAAACATATGCTTATATAGAGGACGATGGAATAGCACCCAGTTCCAAGTCATCAAGGCTGGAATTTCTTAATATTATTGCAACTTATATTTGCAAATAGATATATTAGTAACTCACACAAATTCTTCTCCTGTTTAACCATATAAATAAGAGACGGGAAAAGAAAATGCAACATTGAGTGCATTGCAAAAACAAGAATACTTGCATGACATTGTTTATATTATCAGTTTCAATTAACTTAAGCTTTGTATTATTGAACAAAGGAGGTTATATATAAGTTATATGGTCAATAATATATATATATATATATATATATATATATATATATATATATATATATATATATATATATATATATATATAATTTATTTTTTTTGAGTTTAGCATACATTAAATATTTTATTTTGATTCATAAGCTATGATAATAAATTAGAAGAACAAATAAGACCATCTCTCCCTTTTGAGATCAAGTGAAGAAAAGGGAAAAGTGAGTAAAATACCAAGTGCTCAATGAATTAATCAGCTAATGAATGCATCGATTAGGTCATTAATAGCTTTAACTGAATCTTTTGGTTTAGCCCTAAGAATCCCCATTCTACATTCACTTTGTGTTTTGTGCGGAGTCTGATTGCGTTGATCAATTGAATTGTTATGTTGCATCATACCTCAAGTTTGCCGTGCTTGTTGGGGGGTGCTAGGGATTCACCCCCTGCTTGGGTTCGGGTTTACCTCAAATTTTTTTCGTATGACGCCCCGAGACTGCATACCCAAGCACCCCGGCGCTGAACGACAGATAACGAAGCACCGTAGCGGTCTAGATACAACGCCATAGTGGATCAAGACATAGGTTCAAGTGCCATAGCACTACTAGATGAGTTGGACGGTTTTCTTTATCGTTATTCTAAAGGATTGCATATTCTGAAGGATTGCATACCTTTGGGTTATTTACTTGGCTTTCTATTGTATTTTTGTATGTTAGGCATTAAGATTGGTATATGTGAGAAGCTATGATGCACAGACACAGACACGGAGATACGGATACGATACGACACAGACACGGGACACGTCAAATATTGAAAATATAAGATACGGACACGAGTTAGACACGGTGTCATAATTTTTATATTTTAAAAATAGTGTATAAAAATTGAATAATGATAATTTAACAAATAATTTAAAAATAATAAGTCATTTAATTAGAATTTGTGTTTAAAACAATTAATATTAGGATGTCTAGAGTCAGACATTGGTGTCATTTATCAGTCATCGAGAGAAGAGATGACAATGTTGACGAGAGTTGGGCATTGACATTATGCAGTAAATATTGGGCATTAATATTAAGAGAGTGTTTATCATCGATGTTGAAAGGGCGTTGGTCGTAGATGTTGAGATGGCGTTGGACAAATATAAGATGTCAAGTTGTGGGTGTAGAAATTACTAGTATCAAGCATCAATGTAAAGATGGTGTCAGACTTTGATATGGAGATCAGTTTGAAATGTTGATGTTGAAACAGCATCAGTCGTCGATGTCGAGATGACATCAGACATTATTATGAAATCAAAGTTATAACCCGCCAAAAAGAAATGAAAATGAGAATATTCGATGAATAGGTATTAAGTGCGGACGATTAATTTGAAGTTGTGGATATGAAATAAGAAATATAGTTTTTATATTTTATATAAGTAAAAATTTTAAATATAAGAAATTATATTTTAAAACAATCATAAAATATTTAAGATACGTGTGTAGGACACGCGTGTCCAATTTGTATTTAATATTTTTTAATCGGACTCATTTTCGACGTGTCAAACACATGTCAGAGGAGTGTCGGATGCGTGTCGTGTCGGATATGTGTCAGATACTACAGGACTCTTTAAGAAGACGTGTCGGTGCATCATAGGTGAGAATAGAAGCCAGGAGAGAATGAGAGATGATATATCCTCAAAAAACATCTTGATCGGGTACGAATCTCGAGGCAAAATCAAGCCGGAAACTTCAAAAATTAAATCAGAGATCACCTAAACTCCGATTTCAGCAAACTTACAGTCAAACTGAGCGTCTCGGAAATACAAACCCAACGACACCAAATTCGACTCAATCCGAGCTCAAATGAGTCCAAATCAAGCACCTGAAGCGCTGTTAGAAAGTTCGAACCATAATTTGAGTAACCAAACGGTTTCCAAACATGACGTGCTTATAGTCAAATCGAGCGGCTCGATGAGACGAATCCAACGAGCCCAAGATCGACGAATTCCAACATCATTAAGACCTTTAAATGTCTGATGAACAGTACACGATCAAGGGATTCAATATCGGCCGTCCATCCGACCAATCCCTATTTACCCCCGATCTTTCACCTATTTACAGGTCCTGTCACTCCATAATATCTATAAATAGACCTCTCATTTCTCATGAGAGGGGACCCAAGCAAGAAGAAGCAAGAAGAAGCAAGAAGAAGAAGAAAAGAAGGAGAAGAGAAGAGAAGAAGATTAGGAGGGAAGAAACTCCTCCTCGACCACCGACGCCGGAATTCTGTCCAACGCCCAAGTGACGCCAGAATTCTGCTCAAGTGACGCCGGAATTTTTCCTGATGCCCAAATGATGCCATAATTCTGCCCAATGCCCAAGTGACGCCATAATTTTGCCCGACGCCCAAGTAACGCCGGAACTCTGCCCGATTTCCCAGTGACGTTGGAATTCTAAGTTACTCTGAATTCGGCTCTAATACGCAACTTGTTTGTAATCTGATTTCAATCCGGAAGTGAAGCACTATAATCTGATTGTCCTAAATTTTAAGGACGAGTCAGTCTCTTGTATCTCAAACAAACACTAATGGAACTTTTTCAACTGGGTGTGGCCACGTGATTTTTTCCCTTTCCAGGGTTTTCATGTAAAAATCTTGGTGTTTCTATTTCTCTCCTGTTTCTGTGATGGATATTCGTACAGCGCTGAGACGAAAATTTTCTAACTCAATCGCCGCATATATTCTAGCTCGCAACAAGAGAGAAGAGAGATTTGTACTTATTTCTCTCAATTTTCATAGTGAATTTCTTGGTGTGGTGTGGCTCTGTGATTTTTTTTCCCTATTATGGATTTTTTCACATTAAATCCCGGTGTCATTTACTTTCTGCTGCTCTTACTTTCTCTTTTATTTCATAACAGTGTTTTACTCCCTCATCCCCAGCACTTTGTTGAGTGTTACTTAAGATGTTAAATCTTTTTTTTTCACAAAGCTCGTTGTAAAAGTTCTATTCATGTCGCAATTAGTCAAATATTTTAAGAAATTATAATTCTTAATATATATATATATATATATATATATATATATATATATATATATATATATATATATATATATATATATATGAACAAGGATGATTTTATGAAAGTTTCTTAGTCAATTATATCATGATGCTTCATTTTCTAAAATCTTAAGTGAATGGCAGCTTGTATTAGAAATTTTTTCCTTAACATATGTGGAAGAACACCACTCCTTTTTAGTCAAAAAAAAAAAAAAAACACTCCTTTTTAGTCAAGTTGTTTCTGAATATTCAAGTAGAACTGAATAAACTATTTAGATGATGCGGAGAAGAACAACAATCCTTATTAGAGTATCAAATGGATTATGATGAACACCTAGAACAAGCACTTTTATAGGTTATTAATCATAATTTACTGGAGCTAATTAGGTGTGATTCCCCTTTGCAACTGCGGGGATTACTTCTTCTTTCGTAATGGAACATGTAAAAGCCTATGGATCAACAATATAGACGAGCCAGCTAAATCCTGTTGTACAAGCCCATTCATCTAAATTCTCTCTTCAAAATCTTTCCACAAAGAAAATAAAAAATGAAATAAATCTTTCCAATTACTAACGCAACACCCTGGATGATCTATTAGATTCGTCCCCATAACAAAAAATTACATTTTGTAAGAAGACATGTACACAAAAGTAAAAGGTAAACCTGGCAGGTGATGGTACCATTGGCCTTGAGCCTGGCGTTCCCGTAGGGGATAAGATCGAGGTCGACGATATCGATTATGCTGTTGTCGAATATCTTCGCAAGGTAATTAACAATAAAATTGGCACTGTAAGGACAGAGGGACTCGTAATAGAGCGCCAGAGCGACCTTCGCGTCATCGTTGGATGTGACAGGGGAAGTGAAGAGGAGTGTAGTGGAAAGGAAGAAGACGAGGACGATCCGATGAAAATCCATCTGAAATATTGGGATTCCAAAAGACAGGGTGGTAATTTGGGCCTCTGAGAGCAAGAACCCTCTTTTTTTTTTGTTTTTTTTTTGGGAAAATTTGGGGCTTAGCCCTTTCATTAATCAAAGAAACTTACAAGTAAAGTAACAACCAAAAACTATAACTCCAAAACTCCGGACAAAAAGGAGTAAAGGAGTTCTAAAAAACAGGAAAATACATGAAAGAAAAGAGAAGACTAAAATGGCTAATAAACCAAAGGACTCAGGCTGTTCTGTCGATACTCGAAAGGGACCATTCACGGAAGGGACTGGACAGAACACAAACCCCTGGTTGCCATAAGACCGTCCAAGGGGTAAGCTGAAATTCAGCATTCATCATTGTCCACACAAAAAAAACACCTTCCAGCAACCAGAAAATGTGTCAAAATTGCCGAGCTCCACCAAAAGATAGTAGGGAGATCAATATTAGTAGCAAAACAGGGAATTATCCACCAAATGAACGTCCCAGGCAGCAAAAAGAAGCAGCATACATCTCGGAGAGAAACAGGAATCGGACAGCAGGAGAACAAAAGGGAGTAGCAGAATTTCCATTTAGCAAAACAGAACATAACGCCTTTTCAATTCATCAAAATGCTTCCAGAATTTGACTTTGGATAGGATAGCCAAACGAATAACAGAGATGATATTATCAGGAGTCCTCCAAACCATTTCAAATCTTCTAGAATTCCTTTCACGCCAAAGGAAATAGATAGAACAGCAAGTAGTAAAATAACAAAAATTTTTTTCCCAGCTGCATAAATCCAGTGAATCATCAAAAATTTCAAAAACCTGCATCATGTTCGGTCTAAGCAGAAAGTTTCTCAGAATCGGTAGAAGAGTGGATATAACAGTGAAGGTGAAATCACATGAGAAAAAGAGGTGAGTGTGACTATCATAACCATCATCACAAAAGGAGCAATGTGGGGAAGCATCAATCCCCCTTAAAATAAGTTGGTCAGCCGTTTTTAATTTACCCAGAATAGCCAACCAGGCATAGGAAGAAAAACGGATGGATTTCTTCTTATGCCAAATATACTTGTGCCAAAAAACTTCCTCAACTTGGTAAAAGTAACTATAATAAAAGGTGGAGAAAGAAGGATTCGAAGAGTCCAACCAGAGAACCTTTGCATTTTCAGAAATATTCACCCTCAAAATCTCAGCCACCAGCTGGCTAGAAGTTGCAGGAGGCAACATCCAACCAGAGCCAGAAATGTAGCAGTTCACAAAAGAATCCTCAAAATCAACGGAATGCATGATATCTTTAAGAGATTTGCCATTACACCAATGATCCCATTCCATAGAAAGCTTGCTGTTATAGGATAAAGAGAAAGAGAAGTTTCTTTTAATACTTAAAGCAGTAAGATAAATTTTCTTCCAGAATTTCGAAGAAGTAGGCTTTATGGGTCTCCAAGGAGAAATATATTTGTTCCTGAACCATGCCATAACCAAATTATCCCTTGTAAAGAGCCTCCAAATGAAAGAACAGAGATTGGCATGAATAAGAGCATCAATAGATGGGATACCGAGACCCCCCAAAGAAGTAGGCATAGCAGTTTTTCCCCAGGAAATTAAATGAAGTTTCTTCTCAGAAATTCTACCATGATATAAAAATCTAGAGCACAGCTTGGAGATGGTTTTGCAGCAAGACTTAGGTAAAATAGCACCCCGAATCCAATAAGCTAAAGAATTAGCAATGGAGAATTTGATGAATTGAACCCTACCTGCAAAAGAAAGAAATTTAACTTTCCAACCATCCAGTAGAGTAAAAATTTTACTCATGAGTGGTTGGAAGTGAGTAAAATTGAGGCGCCCATAAGAGATAGGAATCCCAAGATAATTGAGGAAGGTGCTTTGATTGAAAATTCCCAGATAATCACATATAGTGGAAATGTTAGAGGCATCTTTAGAAAAGATGATGGAACTCTTAGCATGGTTTATATGAAGACCAGAAGCATCAGAAAAAGTTGCAATCGCATTGGAAAGAGAAACCACATTAGAAGAGGTAGCCTTCCCAAAAACTAAAACGTCGTCTGCATAAAGAAGATGCGTAACAGAAATTCCTTTGATCTGTGGGCCCAGAAAATGAGGACAACCATTGTCCAAAATGCAAGAGAAACCATCCATAACTATGCAGAATAGAAGAGGTGATAAGGGGCAACCTTGCCTTAAGCCAGAAGTGGAGCCGAAAAAACCATTCAAGGAACCGTTGATGCAAATGGAGAAATAAACATTTGAGATGCATCCTTTGACCCATTTGATAAACTTATCAGGAAATCCTTTCTGCCTAAGCCTTTGAAGAAGAAAATCATGGGAAACGGTATCAAAAGCTTTCAAAATGTCCAACTTAGCACAAAATGAATTTTTAAAGCCTCTTAAGATCTCAGAAGCTAAGAGGATGTTATCAGTGGAGCAGCGATCTTTGATGAACCCCGATTGGCTTTCATGAATAATGAAAGGTAGAACAACCTTTAGTCTATTAGCCACCAATTTAGCCATGATTTTGTATAAAACATTGCATAATGAGATAGGTCTGAAATCAGATATAGAAGAAACATGGGCCCCTTTAGGAATAAGTGCTAAAGCCGTGGCTTTAACGCTCCTAGGAAGGTAGCCAGTTGCAAAGAATTCCATGACAGCATTACAAATAATGGGCCCAGTGATGTGCCAAGTTCTCTTGTAGAAAGCAAAGGAGAAACCATCGGGGCCGGGTGCAGAAGAATCACAACCACTGAACACAGTTTTCTTAATCTCTTCATAAGTAAAAGGTGCAATCAAAAAACTGGAAGAATCCTGAGAAATGCAATTGCCCGGATGAATGGTATAGTTCACAGCATTAATGGGAGTGGGGGCGTTGAATAGGTTTTTGAAATGCTGAATAAAGGCAGAGGAAATGCCTTGAAGTGAAGTATAAGTCCCTTGAGCATCCGAGATTTGAAATAAGTTATTATGATTCCTCCTTGCACGAATTTTGGCATATAAGAAGCCTAAATCATCATCTCCATGGGACAGCCACTTAGCTTTAGCACGTTGGGAAACCCATGAGGCCCAAGAAGCTTGAAGATTAGCAAGGTTGCCGTTTATAACTTTCAGAGAATTGTTTAGAGTGGGGTCCAAAGGCATACATTGCAGATGTTGTAAACAAATATGCTGCTTATTCTTGAGATCCATGATTTGATTAGACAGATAATTAGAGGAAGCCCAAACCCTCTTCCTTAAAGCTCCTTTGAGACTTTGTAAGCAATGTTGAAGATGACAAATGGGCCCCATATGGGAAGGTTGAGAGAAGGCCGTGAGGACCTCATCCCAAAAACCAGTCATAAACGTCCAGTAATTTTTAAAGAGGAAACGATTGGGTAACTTGCTGTTGGTGGAGATGGTTGTAATAAGAGGGGAATGATCAGAACAAAGCTGAGTATCAACTTTGTAGTGTGCTTGGGGGAAATGATCCAGGAATGAAGAGTTGACCAAAACTCTGTCCAATTTGATATGAATAGGGTTCTCTGATCTTTGATTGTGCCATGTGTAAAACAATCCAACAGACGCAAGATCATGAAGACCACAATCAAAAATGATCCCATTAAGCTCTTGAAGCTTACTAGAAGGGACAGGATTTCCCCCGGACTTCTCATTGTGATATCTGTAGCAATTGAGGTCCCCCATAACCAACCAAGGAAGAGGGGAGGGAGGGACCAAGTCCCTAAGCTTGTTCCAAAGAGAGGCTCTTTCATCAAAACTGTTAGCAGCATAAATAACAGAAATCTGAAAAGGGGGAAGAGATCCCATAGAAAAAATTCCATGGATAAGTTGAGAAGAAATGAAGGTTGGAGAAAATGAGATAAATGAAGGGTCCCATTTAATCCAAATCCTTCCCAACTGAGAGCATCCAAAGTTGTGGCAATGAACTTCATTATCAAAAACTCGATGAGAATTGAGATACCAATCATCATCAACAGAGGTGGAGAGCACCTTAGCTTCCAAAAGACATAAAAATTTCAGATTTTGAGCACGGACCAAATCCCTGCACATCATCACTTTGTCGGGTCTATTGAACCCCCTTATATTCCAACAAGCTATATTGGGATAGGACATTAGGATTTTGATTTAGAAGTTTTGGCTTTTTTGGTGGATTTCCCTCTAGTATTCTTAGAGAGAGGAGGGGATTGAGAATTTGTATTTGATGGAGGAGGTTTTGAAGCAGTGGTAGAGGAGGTAGAGGGAGATGGGTTGTTCAAACAAGGATCCTCAATAGCAGGAGGAACAATGGCAACATCAGGAGGGTCATCAACCAGCAGGGCTTTAAATTTATTAGAAGTAGTGAGATTCAAAGAGGGTGAGCCAATGAGGATGTTAGGAATGAAGGTTGGGTTAGAAGGAGAAGTCACCTCAAAGGAGGGTTCTTCGTTCGGGGAGGGTTCTTCGTTCGGGGAATTCAAATTGGGAATGTTGCGGGTTTTGTCGTGGTCAAGAATTTCGGGTTCAGAGGATGGAACAGTAGCAACATGGTTGATTTCCCCAGCCTGGACAGATTCCAATGGCACTGGAAAAGAAGCAATGGGTTGGGATTGTTGGCCTGCAATAGAATTGTTTTGAGTGGCATTTTGAGGAGTTTCAAGGATTGCTGGTTGATAAGGCTTAGAGTTGTTTCTAGAATTAGGTCGTGGTGGACGGCTTGAGCTTCTCCCCCGGGGCCGTGGAGGAGGAATGACAGTGGAAGAGGGATTAGGGTTATTGGGGCAGATGGAATAAGGGTGAACCAGCGAACGGCATCCTTCACAGGGGGTTGGCTTCCAATCATAGACCACCTTAATGGTGAAGTCTTCACCGTCAATTTCAATAGGGATCTCCTCCGGTAAGGTAGTGTCTTTAGAAATTAAAACACAAACACGCGCAAAAGTCAAGCGCGATCTCTTGGCAGTTAAAGAATCAACGGACAACGGAATCCCAACATAGCTAGCTATCGTTGAAATTCCAGTAGGTGTCCACAGCGCCAGAGGAAAATCAACCAGCTTAATCCAAATAGGAATAGAAGCATTCTCATCCCGTTTAGGTTTAAACTTAGGAGACCATTTTTGCAAAACAAATGGTCTCCCAAGAAGAAACCAAGGTCCCCCATTCCAAACAGAATCAAAGTCTTCTTGGGATGAGAATTTGATGAGAAAAAAACCTTCAGCAAGCGATAAAAGGGAGATCGCACCTTTTAACGGCCAAACCTTACGCATGGCGGCGAGGAGCCGCTCGTAATAGGGGCGCTGTCCAAGTGAGTAACCGACCAGCGAAAGAGTCCACAGCGAGGAACCTTCGGACTAGTCGCCAAGCCCAAAGGAAAACTTAGGTTTAGGAGGGTAGAAGGTAACCGGGAATGGCTCAGGGCCAGAAGAAGGGGAAGCCGCGGTTTCAGCGTAAGATAGTCCCCGAGCAGGAGCATTCGGGGAGCTTGGGAGGGCGGGAAAATCCTTCGGATCGAAAGCCATCCGAAGGGGGGAGAGGAGGGACCTCTCCCGACGGGAGGTGAGCGCCGGCAAGGTTAGGGTTTTCGCAGAGCCTCTTCACTCTGCGAAAAAATTCAGCAAGAACCCTATATGAGAGATCAAAAATCTAACACAAATCCGGGTATCAATATTTCTAGTTAGAGTTGAAATCAAATTTAGAGATAATGTAATCCTCTAATAGCTATCTTAAAATTTTCAATTATTTATTAAGTATTTGATATGAGCTCATTTAGGCTCATGGAATCATTTTTTATTTCGAAAAATTTACTAAATTTTAAGTTCAAATGGTCTTGAGTGTAATTTCGAAAGTTTTTAATTAGAGGTGTTAAAATGGATTTTCAAGTCTGGTTTAAATCCAACTCAAAATTAATCTACCCTTAATTAATCCGACTCAAAGCCGACCCAATTACACAAACGGATCAGTAATTGAAACCCGAATCCGACCCGTATATATGACAATATAGGGAGATTTGTGCCTGATGAAATTAAATGTTAATGATCTAAATTTAAGAGTAATAAAATTTTGACTTGTCAAAATCATAATGAGATGATAATTAAATTTTGAACTGTGAACTTTTTTTGTATCCATAAGAAGTTCTGAAGGAAATTTTGCCACATCTTAGACTTCATATTTTGAGAAAAAAAAATGGAATGGGCCCCATAAGAACTCTTTGCATGAAGAAATCTGCTCCAGCTTGATCAGTTGGTCGGCTTTTAGGTCGGCTTTATGGTACTTCATTTTCTTATTGATCACTAATAAAAAAATAATAGATTAGTCAAAATAGTGCTTGTTTTAAGTGTTTGGGAATTGACACAGACGGCGTTGTGTTCAAAACACGACTAGGTACAATGAACTGAGGGAGATTTTAAGGGGCTGTTTGGTAGCAGGATTTAGGCCGAATTTGAGGCAGATTTGAGTGAAATTCGGCTAACCGCCTAAAATGCAAAATCAAATCTCAGGGTATAATGAAAGTCGTGGTAGACGGAAAATTAGCCTTTCGTGGTAAATCCTAGATTTCTGAAATCCTCTGATTTGAAAGATTTAACTCTATTGATGCAAGAAGGAAGAAGAGTTTGCTCGTTTCAGTATTTAACACTATATCTAAATAGTAACACAATATTTAATAGGATTTATCATGAATGTTACCAAGCAGTTTTCAGAATTTAAACCTCCTGTTGAAATCAAGGAGGGAGGAAGATCTTGAGAGATCTTCTTACAAGATCTAGAGAGGGAGAGAGGAGGAGGGAGAGGGAAACCATGAGCCAAAAAACCCAGTATCTTTATTCCCTTGGCTGCCTATTACAAGCCTAAACACACTTATTTAAAGACTCTTAAAGGCTATACAAATAACTCCACAAATGGCTACATATGCCATACAAAAAATCTATACAAAAACAAATCTAAAAATCTGGAATAATATCTAACAATCACCTCTTAGTCAAGATTTTACAAAACAAAAGATAACCATTGTTCTTAAAGAACAGCCAAAGAACAACAACCCTGTCTGTCTCCTCCGCCAACAGCGTCCACCGAAAGTTAAAAGATTTCTCAAGAACTGATCAATCAGCTTCTTGAGTTTCTAGCTCCACCTCCTGACAGATCTTCACCTGTCGCACTGCGTCCAACGCAGCCAATCCTGAGCACCCCTAGTCCGGCTTTCAACACTGCGCTCCTATGCGATCTCTCGTGCACCGCACGACCTCGCACCTCCAAGCGCCCCGCACTTTCAATACTGCTCCTCAAGAACAGCCGACACTACCTCAGTGTCTCCCGGACTCCACATGAAGTCCAAAACTCCACCACAAAGAATATCTAATCTCTTCTTTAAAGATCTGAACCAATCTTTTAATCAAAGAACAGAAAAATCTGCTTCCAAGCTAGTCAAGACCGATCGAAAACTTGATTCAAGATCAAGCAAAAAATCCGGCCTCCGTGAGATCCGCCTGTTCCATATGTCCGATTCTTTTTCACGTACAAACCCGCATGCCAAAAAACAGACTTCTCTTTATTCCGCAACCAAGGAACGCGTCCGCCTCACGAGGATCCCTCCATTCCGTTTCTGGCTCCCCAACTAAAAAAAAGCGTCGACCTACAGTGTCCTTCTTCGATAGACAAGAACCGCAGGAAGTTCCGCTCGTTCTCTCTTGCTGCCAAGATCGCTCGAGCCAGTCCCTTCTCCGATCTTGTTTGCTTGCGAAGTCACCTCCGGTAGTCAAACTCAGCTAGACGTCCAGCCTGTTCGGCTGATCAATGCTTTATGCGCGAACAAATTCGCTTGAGCAAGCACGTCGGCGGCAGCGACAGCCACCACCTCCTCTCTTTTCTTGGACAGAACACCTTCCTCCTTGCTTGATCGCCACCAGGGCTCTGATACCAAATTGTTGAAATCAAGGAGGAAGATCTTGAGAGATCTTCTTACAAGATCTAGAGGAGAGAGGAGGAGGGAGAGGGAAACCGTGAGCCAAAAAACCCAGCAATCTTTATTCCCTTGGTTGCCGATTACAAGCCTAAACACACTTATTTAAAGACTCCTAATGGCTATACAAATAGCTCCACAAATGGATACATATGCCATACAAAAAACCTATATAAAAATAAACCTAAAAATATGGAATAATATATAACACCTCCCAGGATTTCGTAAATCTGGATTTAGAGGATTTACTAAATCCTACTTAAATGAAATCCTGAATGCTATCAAACAGTCCCTAAGCATAAACGTAATTTTATAGAACTTTAGGAGAATTTTCTTTTACTACGAGACATTTTGATAGGTCAAAAGACTTTTTACAAAATAGGATTGGATTTGTTGGTTTCATCGATGTCCAATCTTTTGATCTATTCGATTGGGATAACTTCTTATTACTTTCTAAGACAAAATAATAAGAAAAATGCCTCAACTAAAATTTTACTGTTAAAAAAAAAAATTATATTGTTATTAGAAATAGTAAGACATATTTCTTATTGTTTGTTAAAATGACTTTTTAATACAAAAAATTTTAGTTCAAAAAATTTTGATATTAAAAAGTTATTTTAGAAAGTAACAAAAAAGCTATCCCAAATGAAACCTATAACTATTTTTACTATGCACAACGCATCACACGGAAAAAGGATGATTGATTGATTAATGAAGTGATGACCGATTGTGATTCATTGAACTATTTAGTATAAATTATGATCACATTATTATCATTTACCTTAAATTAAATGAGTAAAATTTAATCTAGATATAAATAATTTAGATCCTAAATTATACAATTTTTAGTTATGGTCTGAAGAGTTTGGCCACTTAATTTTAGAATGTGTTTAAATTTAAATTTATATATTTTAAATTTTATAAAATAGTTATTTTTATTTTTGTTATATATTTACATGATTACATCATTAATATAACATTTAAATAATATTTAAATAATTATAATATTTTTTAAGACAACATGTTCAACCATATAGGACGGCTTTCTTTCTGCTTCTTTAGATTTCACCATCTAGCTTAATGTTGAAATTTGATAAGTTTGACTTATGTTTAAATACATTGTAAATTCCCCACCGCTACCGCCCATCGCTCGCCACCACAGCCATCGGTCATCGTCCTCCACAATTGTTGAACTTCATATTACATTTATTTTACTTTAAACAAAACAATAAAAAATAATTATCTGTATTTATTTTACACCCATTCAAATAACTAAAAAATATTTCAAATGTATTGCATTTCTTTTAGATTGCATTTCTTTTACTATGCAATAATCCTTTCTCAATAAACTAAGACTTCATTATTTTTTGTATTAAAAAATTACTTTAAGAAAGTCATCCCAAACGAAACCCAAATTGCCCGTTAATCATAATAAAACATATTTGTAACGTGAAACTAAAGAAATTTTAGATTTGACCATGTTGCGAGCTAGAGTATTCGTTGCGGTAAAGTATGAAAAACCTTACGTCTTAACATTACATGAGTTTCCAACACATAAACATAGGAAAAATAAACACTAAAATTTTTTACATAGAAAACTCTGAAGGGAAAAACCACGGGTCACGTCCAGTTGAAATGATTCCACTAATATTTCGATAGATTACAAGTGACTTATCTGTTCTTGAAATTGAGGACGATCAGATTACAATACCTAACCATCAAGTTAAAATCTACTAACAAATGGGGATCGGATGAAAAAATAAATTTTATAGGCATAAGTATTTGGATATGAGTATTAAATAATATTTATTTTATATTAATTTAAAATAAACTTAATGACTATAAATCAGTTCTAATTATATTAATTTATGATATCATGACTTAAGTTTTTTTCCTTAAAAATATTTGAACTAATTAAATGAAATATCTACCAAATTAACCGCAAAAATTGTCGGTCGAAATAAACATATAATAATTAAAGTTGAAAAATTAAGCAAAAAAAAATAGTGATCATTTTCTACTTCATTTTTCATAAAATATAAATAGAAAATCCAGTTTTTATAATAAAAAAGAGAAAAGAAATTTAAAAATAATAATGACCGCCAACAAAACCGGCGAACTCCGACATGATCTCCCGATCTCGATCGAGTATTTCCTCAATAAATGAACTCGGCCCATCGGCCGCCTCCTCCAAGCCGCCAAAATCAGCGTCAACGGCAACGAACGACGGCGCACGACAAGCATCTTGTTCCTCAAGGCACGAGAAAGCATCCTCCGCCAGAAACTGAATCCATTCCAGTTCCTGCGGTGTCGGCGGCGCCGGTGGAAGTGCACGTACTCCGGCAGCGTTTCGATTGACTGCGTTCCAATGTACTGGCGGAGCTGCATGTTCGAGTGGCGGCGGTATGGGATGTGAAAGGAGGATTTTTTTTAGGTCGCGGTTGAGGGTGGTGAGGCGGGAGTCGTAGTGGCCGACGCCAGCGGCGGAGGAAAGTGGTTGGGTGGAGATGGCGGCGGTGGCGGCGGCGATGTGGAGGGTGGATATGCTTTGCTTGATCTCGGAGATAGGGCGGTGGGTGACGGGGTCGATGCCGTTGAGGGCCAGCTTCTTGCTCAGCTTCGTGTTCCAGTAGTTCTTCACATCGTTATCGGTTCGACCGGGGAGCTGGTTCGCAATTATAGACCACCTGTGTGAAATGAATATGGAGAATTACATATTTAATATTTTATTTTAATATTTATTTATATTACATTATAGTATTTTATTTTTTAATTGTATAAAAAATATGTGTATGAAAAAGAACAATTTCAGTTTAGATAAGTAGATATTAATAATAATTTTAATGAGATTTAAAAATATGAGTGATACATAATTAATATAAAAATTATGATTTAGATATATAAATCCTTAAGAACTTAGTCCTATATATGTAAATTTCTAATTAATATATATGTATGGTATTAAGCAGGGGCGGAACCAGCCCTAATTTTCAGGGGGGGGCAAACTTATAAGACATATATGTTGGGGGTCCAAGGGGGCAGTGTCTTCTGGCGGGGTTCGACCTGTTGGGGGCAATTACCTAAAGACCATAGTATTTTAAAATTTTTAGGGGGGGCAATTGCATGAAAACCTTGTAATAAATACTAAAAAATGAATAAAAAGGTGTAAATTACCTAAAAAAACTATATAAAAAAATTTAAAAAAAAAATTGAGGGGGGGGGGGGGGGGGGGCAGTTGCCCCCCCCTGGAACCTATTGGGTTCCGCCAGTGGTATTAAGTTAGTCAAGTTGAGAAAATAATTATGTGAGGATATTAAATTAATTTTAAAATAAATTTAATAAATTTTAAGCTCAGCTTAATAAAATTTATATTTAAATTTGAAATTAAATTGTTTGATTTCGACTTAGCAAACTTCAAGTCAAGTCATTGTGGTAGCAGAATTATATAAAGCACGTATTTTTATAAAATATATTAATCTTTAATTATAATTATTATTTATAGGAAAATATTCAAAATATATTTATGAAACTATGTTAAATTAAAATAAATAAATGCTATTTAAGAGAAAAATTTATCTAAGATTTTAAAATTAGAGTGAATGTTTAATCAAGCTTTGAGAAAAAAAATTATCAGGAATTGCATTAATCTTAAAATTAATTTAATGATTTTTAAATTCATCCTAATCCAATTAATATTCAAATTTAAAATTAAATATTTTGATATTGACTTTAACAAAATTTAAGTCAATATTGTAGCAGAATAATATAAGAAATGCTACTTTTATAAAACTATTATTAATTTAAATTATAATCTTTATTTGTATAACGATATTATAAATATATATTTTAAATATATTATATATAAGAAATAAATGTAAATACATATAAGAATATATATATATATATATATATATATATATATATATATATATATATATATATATATATATATATATATATATATATATATATATATATATATATATATATATATATATATATATATATATATATATATATATATAGTGTGTGCAAAGCCATGCATATAATGCGCCGCTCAGGTGATTTAGGGTTCCTTCCGAGCACTCTTCACCATCGCTTTGGGCTTGCTTTTTCCTTCTTTCTCCCCTCTTTTTTGTGAGATCCGAGTGTTTTGGTTGGCCGCTCTGGATTGTTTGCCCTTTTTGGGCTTGTTGTGAATGGCGGACGTTCATCCATCGAATCCATGGGGGAAAGCATATAAACCTTTGGTGCAGAAGAATAAAGATTTTTTTAACCTTGATGTTGATGGATCTAAATCTCCGTCTTGATCAAGATCGTTTAAAGAGGTATTATCGGGTACTTCAGCATCAGGTGATGTCCTTCCATCTTTAACACAATCGGTTTTTAAAGGGGTTCCGACCATTCTTTTATCTGATGATGAAGTCCTCAAACTCGTTTCACCTTTTCAATTTATGCTTGTCGGGAAGTTCAGTTTATGTCGACCTAATCTGGATGATATCCACCATTTTTTTCTTCTTTAAAACTTACTGGTTTTTATTCGGTTGGTCTTTTGGATTCTCGACATGTTGCTATACAATTATCGAATGATTTGGATTACAGTCGGGTATTTGCTATACGCTCTTATTTCATCTTTAACTGTCAAATGAGAGTGTTAAAATGGACGCCTTTTTTCGATATTAAGGAAGAATCACCTATTGTTCCGATCTGGATTTCATCCCCGAATTTACGTTTGCATTTTTTTAACCCGAAAGTCTTTCATGTGTTGGGTTCGATTTTTGGGAGGTCTCTTCAAACTGACCAGACAACTGCTTCTCGTACCCGTCCCTCTGTAGCTAAAGTTCTTGTTGAGGTGGATATTTCCAAAAAAACATCTGAAGGAAATCTGGGTTAGTTCCAAAGCTTACGGGTATTTGTAAAAGGCTGAGTTTGAAAAGTTCTTGATTTTTGTTCTCATTGTAAAATCCATGGACATGCTCAAATTGATTGTTTTAAACATCATCCGGAATTAAGAAAGTCTAATGTTAAGTCTAGTGGGATATCTAGATCTGCCGAAAATAACAAAATATATGTTCCTTTGGTGGATAATAATGAAGTGCCAATAGTTATTCAGGTGGAACCGCATCCATCTAGTCATAACTTAGAAATGGATATTGATAATCCTGTTGTTGAAAATTTAGAAAATGTTGGCCATTTTTCGGTTGAAGGACAGGAAACTAGTGTGGCTGTTTTAAACGCCAAGGAAGGTATTAATTTAGTTGATAATATCTCTGAAACTGTTACTGACCCAAATCTTTTTGTTTCGATTGACTCAATGTTTAATGACATGTTTATTCCTAATGTTACTAAAACTGCTGTGACCGATAATGTTATGGCTAAAACTCTGGAGGACAATGAAATGATGGGAAATTTTTTTGTTTCTAATGAAATTTGTGAAGAAGGTAAATTTATTCCTCCTTCCTCCATTGCTGATACTACCATTATGAAGCAAGGTACTTCTTCTTTTTCTAATCATGATAAAGATAGTCATAAAAACTTTGATGAGGATAATTTCACAAAGGTTGGTAAAAAGAAAGGTAAGCAAGCTAAAAACAATTGTTCTGCTACTCCTAGATCCACCAGAGCTCAAACTTCATCAAAAGATTGCAATGATTAAAGCTCTCATGTGGAATGTTCGGGGTATAGGTGGTTGGGACTCTAAGTTTAGAGTCAAGAACCTTTGTAGAATTCATAATATTCAAGTGCTTGTTTTAATTAAACCGCTTATTGCTTCTGATAAAATTGATTATACTCCTAATTTTTTGGGTTTTCCAATGCATTTTGCTAATTGCTCTAATAAAATTTGGATTATGTGGCACAATGCTATCTCTTTAAATATTGTTGCTGATTGGCAACAAGTTATTCATTGCCATATCAATGTTTTTAATGTTAATTGTCATGCATCCTTTGTTTATGCTGCTTGTACTAGAGTTAATTGTATCACTCTGTTGGATCAACTTATTAACTTTTCCACTAATATTAATGGTCCTTGGTGCGTGGGAGGTGATTTCAACATTATTTCTAATGCTTCTGAAAGAGTCGGGGGTAATCGGCCAAACACTAAAGCCATGGAAGATTTTAATGCTATGATTAATAATTACAATTTAAATTATATTGGTTTTTATGGTAGTCCGTTCACCTAGAATAGAACTAATTTGTGGTAATGACTTGATAGATTTCTTTTCAATAATGAATGGATTGCTCAATTTTCAGTTACTAATGTTGAAAATTTAAGTAGAACTCTCTGATCATGCTCCTATCCTCCTGAACATTAATGACACTAGTCAGACTGGTTCGTATGCTTTTAGATTTCTTAATATGTGATTACTTCATGCAAACTTTAAAGATGTGGTTGATTCTAATTGGAATGCTCCCATTTACCCAGACAATAACATCTCTGGTATGTTGAGGCTTTGAGCTAAGTTGAGTAGACTTAAACAGTGTCTAAGATGGTGGAACAAAAATGTTTTTAAAATTTTTTTTTCTAATATTATTGAAGCGGAAAGGAAAGTTTCTGAGTTAGATATCATTTATTTGGACAATCCGAATGATGATGATCTCAAGATTCTTAATCAAGCTAAGGAGTTGTTATGTCAATTGCAATTTCAAGAAGAATCTTTCTGGAAGCAGAAGTCCAATGCTAAAGTTGTTATGGAGGGAGATAGGAATACTAAATTTTTCCATGCATTAGCTAATAAGAATAGAATTAAGAGCAAGATTCATAAAATTATGAATAATAAGGGCAGTTTAATTGAGTCGGATGATTTGATTTATAAGTCTGGTGTTGATCATTTCATGAAAATTTTTAACAGTCATACTGCTTTTTCTCCTATTAGCAATTCTAATGTTATTCCTACGCTTATTAATGATATTGATAATAATCTGTTTTGTCAAATTCCTTTTGAAAATGAAATTTTTAATGTTCTTAATGATATGAATGGGGATGCTACTGCGGGCCCAGATGGGTTTACCACCAAATTTATCCAAAATAATTGGGAGATTATTAAGTTGGACGTTATTAAAGCGGTGAAAGATTTCTTTGAAGGTAATTCCTATCCGAAATTTTTCTCTTCTACTAACATTGTCCTTATCCCTAAAAAAGATGGGGCTAATACTTGGAATGATTTCAGACCGATTAGTCTTTGTACCTTTTTTTAATAAACTTAACTCTAAGATCATTGCTAATAGATTGACTAATATCATGCTTAGAATTATTTCTTATAATCAAATTGATTTTGTGAAGGGTAGAAGTATTTTTGATAATGTTCTGCTTGCTCAAGAGCTTACTCATGATATTAATGCTAAGGTCACTAGGGGTAACATTATTTTTAAACTGGATATTACTAAAGCGTATGATAATCTCAATTGGAATTTTATTTATAAGGTCATGTCTCTTTTTGGTTTTAGTGACAATTTCATTATGCTTATTAAAAATAGTGTTGAGATCTGTTATTTTTCTATCATTATCAATGGTAGGAATCATGGTTATTTCAAATCATCCAAAGGTCTTCGTCAAGGTGATACTATTTCCCCTACTCTTTTTATCATTTCTATGGAATATTTATCAAGGGGATTAGATGATTTATATGCTAGAAACCCTAGCCTTAATTTTCGTACTATAAGGGGCTTTCCTATATCTCATCTTAGTTTTGCTGATAATTTTATTTTATTTTCTAATGGTTCCATTAAGAATGTTAAAACTTTAATGAAATTCCTTGCTAACTTTCATGATCTTAGTGTTTAGTTGTTAGCAAAGACAAAAGTAATTTATTGTTGGCAGCTCGATTAACCAGAACAGAGCTCACGCTATTCAAAGGGTTTGTGGTTTCCAATAAAAAATTTACTGATAAAATACCTGGGAACGTCGATTTATAAAGGTAAAAAGAAAAATTTTCCTTTTGAAGATATTTTTACTATCATTTAGAAAAAGCTGGCTAATTGGTCGTCTAATTTTTTATCTTTTGGTGGTAGATTGGTTCTTATAAAATCTGTTCTTAATTCGATTCCTATTTATCTATTTCATACTTTAATGCCCACTGTTACTATTTGTAGTAGATTAGAGAGAATGATAAACAAATTTTTTTTTGGGTTCTAAGTTCAATAGCAATGGCATACGTTGGTCCTCTTGGCCTAAGAATTGTGGAGTTTTGAATGAAGGGGGTTTAAGTTGCAAGAACTTGGTTGATACTGCTAAAGCTTTCTCCCATAAACTGTGGTTTTCTTTTAGATCTAATATCAGTTTATGGATCCGTTATATGAATGATAAATACTGCAATAATTTGCATCCGAGTCTTTGTTTTTACAAAAATGCTAATTCTATGACTTGGAAAAGATTGTGTAACATTAAGTGGGAAGTTGAACAGTTAATTCAATGGGGTTTGGAAAAAGGTGATATTTATTTTTGGCAAGATAACTGATTGGGAAATATGTATATTGACAAGTTTTTAAATACACATACTATTGACTCTATTAAAGTCTCTTTTTTCTTTAATGAGAATAGATGGAACATTATTAAGCTTAGGGAGTTTGTTCTTGTAGTTTTAGTGGAAATTATCTTGAATATTCCTTTACAAGTTCATTGCAAAGATAAAATTTTATTCTCTCTTTCTTCTTCTAGTAAATTTCAGTTGAATAAGGTTTGGGATACTATTAGAATCAAGCTTGACAAATCACTTATTTTTGCTGCTATTTGGCATAACACTATTCTGATTTCTTATTCTAATCTTGTTTGGAGATGTCTTAAAGGTTTTCTTCATGTTGATGCTCTTCTTAAAAAAAAAGGTATTACCCTCTCTTCTAAATGCTTATGTTGCTCTAATGTGGAGAGTATTGATCATCTTTTTGTTAATGGTGTTATTGCTAAGAAGGTTTGGTTTTATTTCAATAGCATTGCCAACAAAAATATTCCGACCCAACACAATAGCATTTTTTCGATATTAGAGAGTTGGTTTCATACTTCTAAAGGTCATATATGTAATTTGATTCATATCCTTATTTTCTGGTATATTTGGAAAGCTAGAAATGAGACCAAACACAATGCGATCAATATGGATGCTTCTCTTATTATATCGAATGTGAAAAATAAAATTATGTAGCTATATACCTACAAGGTAATTTCTTTTAAGAACTTTCTTAATTGTAGAGATTTGGCTGTTGCTCTTGGTATAAATTTTAGTCCTGTGAGTTCTAACCCGGTTGATAGAATTATGAAATGGGTTAAACCTAAACCTCCATATATTAAACTTAATTTTGATGGGTCTGTTGGCCCGAGCTTTGCTGGTGCAGGTGGTGTCATTCGTGACCATTTGGGAGATGTCTTGGCTGCTTATGCTGCTCCCTTTACAGCTCTCCGATGTTGTGATAGCTGAGCTTAATGCTTTGTCTTATGGACTGGATATATGTCTTAAGTTGGGTTTTACTTTTGTTTGGATTGAAGTGGATGCTATGCTTCTTGTCCATATCATTAATGACGCTGTGCCTGGTAATCCTCAAAACTTTTACCTTATTAGAAAAATTAAGATTTCCCTGGCTATGCTTAATTATTATATATCTCACATCTACCGGGAAGGTAATGTGTGTGCTAATTGGTTAGCCAGTTAGCCCATAAGGGTTGTTATCTTAATAATTATTAGGAATTTGATATACATAACTTAAACCCGATCTTGAAGGGTATGATTTTACTGGAAAAAGATGGTTTACCTTATATCCGCAATGGTTGATGACTACTGTTTCCCAGTGCCCTTGCACATGTCGGGGTGTTTTTTGTCTGCTTGTCTTTGTCTCTGGTTGATGTTGAGTGTCTTTTTTATGGGTTGGTTTAATGTTCCTAGTTGGTGGGTCTTCACGAGTATTTCTTTGTTTATGGCCTGTCTGTGCTGGTTGTTGGAGGTCAGAGTTATTTTATTTTGTATTGGCTGGAGTTGTTTTTCTATGAACATGGAGAACCAGGTGGTTGTTATGGCCCTGGGTTATACTCTAATCTGGTATGTGGATCTTGCGGGTAGCCTGCCGCCCTGTTCTAATGCTCTTTCTCATGGTGCTGGTTTTTACGGGGTTAATCTCTATGTGAGATTTCTGATCCTTTTTACTATTGCGAATTTTAGTATGAACTGTGAGAATTGTGATGTTTGCTATTGTTATGGTCAGTTTTGGTTTAATGGTATCTTATGGTTTTCCCTTAATAGCCTTCTAACCTTTTTGGCCTGGAAATTTTTCTATGATATCGTGGATATGAGGGGGGATGTTATTCAGGTGATTGTTCTGCATGGTTGGAGTATTAGCTATATTTATTTGGCCCTGCAGGGTATGCTGGGGTTATTTTATGCTCATAGTAACAATTTTTCCAACAGGCATATTATTGGGTCATTTTACTTTGTTATTTACTATCGTTCTAATATTTCTTTTTGGAGAGTATCTTGCAGGGAAAATTTATCTTTTTGATGAGGGAGCCTCAATGATTGCAATGTACTCTTGGTTTGTATTTTTCAATGCTATTTCAATTTTCATCAATATTTTTTCAGGAAGAATGTGTTGAAACGAGATTAATCTGCTCTTCCTTTTTTGGGGTGCTGTGTACTCACAGCCCGAGACTTTATTTATGTCTTTTATGTAATCTTAGGAAAAAGAACCACCGGCTTTTAGATTTTATTTCTTTTTCTCTTGTAGCTCTTATGAGCAGTAGCGAGCTGGAGGATCATTCTAAAGATTTTGTAAACGAATTTTGGATATTAACGCATAGGCCCCACAGTGAATTTTAATAATAAAAAAATATGCAAAGCCATGCATGCACGTGTAGTCTATAGAATGGCACAACGTCACACGTGTGCGCTCTTGCACTCACGGTACTGTGCCAACGTCATGCTTGCCTGCTTGGTTAAGTTATTTTTGAAGGATCACGAAGTTCATCTGCTCAAATGATTCTCATCACGAATTATGAGCATATCTTGATTTTCCAAGCTAGCTAAATTTTAATTAAATTAATTAATTTTAATATTTGCTGGAAAATGCTTTGGAAGCCTATTTTTTGATAAAATATAACTAAGGGGTTGTTTTTTTTTTTTTTTTTTTTTGTTAGACTATATAAGGGTGTAAAGTATTTTTAATGTAGGGGTTTTGAAAATTTTTGTATTTGGTTGGATAAAAAAGAAATACAAAGTAAAGTATAAAAGTAGTGTAAATCATTCTAATTTTTTTTTAGGTAAACCAAACTCGTCCAATTTTGAGCGAGATCAATCTACACCGCAAGATAGCTTGCTCGACCGCCGCAAGCCATCACCACCTCTACCAACACCACCGCCGACCATCACAGCCGCCACCACCACTGCTTCCAGCCACCTTCGCAGTCGCCTGCCTGCCACCGACCACTGTCTTCGTCACCCACTGGTTGGTATTATCTTTTGACCTTAAATTCATTTTAGTATTTTACTTCAAACTTAAAAAAAAAAAAAATTATTCATCTGAATTTACTTTACAGTTATCCAACCAATTGCAAACTATTCCTTTTATACTGCATTTCTTTTACATTTTTTTTTTAGCCAACCAAACAGCCTATAAGCTAGTTCTTTTTAGTTTATATATGTGATGATATGTTAATCTTAATTTCATTTTAAATTTTAATGCAGCTTTCTCACAACTTTTCAAAAATTTTGTAACGAAAAGCTATTTTTTATAATCAGAGCAGCTAAATTATTTTCATCATAATAACTTCACAACCATAGATGATTAAGAAAAAATTAATCGTTAAGAGGTTAAACTATATGAAACTACTTAGTGTAATTTTGTGCATTTTATTTTCTTCAATTTATTTGGCAATAATAAATTTTGTTCATAAAATATAGTATTATATTATGAGAAAAAATAAGAAATAGAAAGTTTTTGGGCAGAAAATACCTGCTTCCTATTGTTGCATGGAGGGTGACAATTAGCTCCTCCTCTTGTGGTGTGAACCCTTCATGCTTCAAATTTGGTCTCAAATAATTGGTCCATCTTAATCTACAGCTCTTCCCACACCTCTTCAACCCTAATTCACAACAATAATATTCACAACCATAATATTTACAAAAATTTCTTTTAAAAAAAAAAATTAAAAAGCTGATTCATAAAGTAATACGAAAGTTATTTCAAATGAAGCCTTAGGTTTCGTTGGGGACGGCTTTCTTAGTGTTTCTTGAAACAACTTCCTAGTACAACTAAGGCTTCGTTTGGGATGACTTTCTTATTGTTTCTTAAAACAACTTATTAAGAAGCTGCTTTAAGAAGCAAAAAGAAAACTGTACCAAATAGAATTTAAGATTTTATTTGGGACGGCTTTCTCACACTGCAAAAAAGCTGCTTTAAGAAACAGTGAGAAAGCCATCTCAAATCAAGCTTAAGTTTCACAAAAAAAAAATTAAAATTTATTTATTTATAATACCCTAAAAGCAGAACATAGAAAGTAATGAATTTATGCATCATTTCACACTTAATGCACATAAATTAAATTTTTCATTTTCAACCAATAAAAATTTCTTAAAAAATTGTAGTTACAAACCTGCTTTCTTTGGAACGTTAGTCCAGTTACCAGTTCCGTGCGTGGAGACGTATGCGAGAAGCTTGGCGTCTTCTTCTGCAGTCCAAAGTCCCTTCTTGACGTTCAGTTTATCGCAACATGGAGGCCTAATACCCATCTCCAGCTTCTTGATCGCTATAATTAACGTAAAGTTAATTGATTAATCAATAATTACATACCATAATTACTCATTAATGATAATATAATTACTAGGTTATTAATTATAGTTAATGAAGGCGAAGGAAAGATGTCATCTTGATGTATTACAGGTCTGTACCTCACAGGAGAAAGCTTCAAGAAGAGAATGAGGGTGACGAGAGAGAGAGAGAGAGAGAGAGAGAGAGAGAGAGAGAGAGAGAGAGAGAGAAGAGGGGGGATTAAAAGATCAAAGAAGAGGAAGGTGAGAAAGGCATGAGATGGCTCTCATTTATGTAATGATGGCATGATTGGTGTCATCTATAATGAATCGGCTTATTCGTTATAGAATTTTAGTGTGATTTATTTGATGAGGGGGGTAAATTAATCTCCTCCCACGCATTAAGTAATCTTCTGTCACATGAAGAGGATTGTTGTCAGGCTGGAAACCGTTGCATATTATAATTATTTGCTACAAGAAGATAATTTTTTAACACTGCCCCCAATCCGAGTTGGGCTAGCCAGGGGCGGTGCATCAGCAAAATCACTTGATTTCCTGATGATGTGGTGATCGTCAGAAGAATCGGACCTACAACAAAGGGATTTCCCAATGCAGGGAACAATCACAAACAAAAAAGCTTCAAAGCTTTAAAAAGAGATAATATTTAATAACACAACAGCACAACGTCACAAGAAAGGACAAAACCATGACTCGTACGGACCACAAGAAAGACGTTACCTCACATAGCTCTCCTATCATAACCTTACACGTGTAATCACATTTAATTATAAATACATGTACTGTCTTACAAATGTATTGTATTCCATTGTATCAGATAATGAAAATCAATCCCTAGTTCTTCCATATCAGTCTTTCTCTGTCTTTATGGTATCAGAGCCTCTCCGGCTCGCTGCCATCCCTCCTCCCAACTCCCTTTACTCAAATCTTTCTTGATTCCTGGCACTCTCCTTCGGCAACAATGGCGACCCCCCCCCCGTCTCTCAATCGGCCGAATCCTCTACAGTTGTCACTCCTTCGGAAACTGAGCAGCAACATAATGCTCCTACAGAGGTCACAATCCCTTCATCATTGAAGTTTCTCATATCCAACATCAAAAACATTGTTCCCATTCAACTATCCAATGACAATTATGCAACCTGGAGGTCTCAAATCCTAAAGCTCTTCCGAGCAAACAACTACGGTGAGTTTCTTGATCAAAACACCACCATACCCCCTCTCTTCGTCACTGACTCCACCGGCATCTCCAAATCGAACGGAGCCTACAATCGCTGAATTCTGGCAGATTAGAATCTTGCAGCGACATTATGCTCTACAATATCTGCCGGAATTTTACCATATTTCTTGCATCTCGAAAACTGCGCGGACATTTGGAACACACTAGAAAGAAGGTTACAGGCAACGAATCGCTCGAGGGTCATTCAGCTCAAGAACGAGCTTCATCACATCAACATGGGGCAACAAACAATGCTTCAATATCTAACCAGCATCAAGACGCTTGTGGACAACATAGCATCCGCAGGTTGCCCTATTGATAACGAAGACATCCTGCTGTACACTCTCAATGGGTTGCCGCCTCAATACCAGGCGTTCAAGACCTCCATTCGTACCTCTCTCACCCCAATCCCACTCGAAGATCTCTATTCCCTCCTTATGAGCGAAGAAATCAACCTGTCAACGGATCTTGCCAAAGAAAATTCACTCACCAACATGCCATCAGCCCTCTACTCAAATCGCAACAGAGGACGTGGACGCGGAAGATACAGCTCGTCAAATCATGGGAGAAACAACTCTGGAGCACAACAAAACTCATCTTCCACTCAGAACATTACTCAGACATCTACTACATGCCAAATCTGTGGCAAACGAAGACACACAGCGAACAATTGTTGGCATCGCTTCAACGCAAACTACATCACACCCTCCACAGCTCTTACGGCATCTAATCAGCAACCAACTCACGACTGAATCATCGACTCTGGCGCCTCCTCTCATTTCACCAACAATCTCGACAATATCCAACAACCATCGGAATACAGTGGACAAGACACCGTCTCCATCGGTGACGGCAGATCTCTTCCGATAGCACATTCCGGACAAGGGTTGCTTCCCACTCCCGCTCGTAACTTCTCACTTTTTAATATTCTTCATACTCCTCAATTAGCATACAATCTTTTATCTGTTTCGTCTCTAACCAAAGATAACAATCTGACAATTGTTTTTGATGCATCTGGATTCACTATCAAGGACAAGCAGACCAATCGAACTCTGCTCTCCGGCCCCTGTAGCGCAGGTCTATACCGTCTGTCGCCATCTCAATTCAAACAACGTGCTCTATCGGCCGCAAAAGAATCCTCCAACAGATGGCATAGACGCCTAGGCCATCCTCATCAACAAGTGATATCAATAATCTCCAGATACAACAAAGATCTGCACATACCAACCTCTTTAACTTCTTGCACCATGTGTAAGGCCACAAACTTCCCTTCCCTACCTCAAATTCTCACAACTATAAACCACTAGAATATATTCACATGGACGTATGGGGTCCTTCCCCATTTACATCAAACCAAGGGTATAAATACTACATTGCATTTATAGATGATTCTACCAGATTTACGTGGGTTTTTCCACTTATGCTTAAATCAGATGTATTTTCCATATTTTCCACGTTTCATACTGCGGTTGAAAAACAATTTTCTCTAACCATTAGACAGATTCGCAGCGATGGTGGCACCGAGTTCTTAAATTCAAAATTCAAACAGTACCTTCACCAACATGGTATTAATCATCATATAAGCTGTCCCTACACACCGGAGCAGAACGGGCTCGTCGAGCGCAAACACAAACATATACTTGAGACCACCCGAACAATGCTTCACACGGCGAACCTTCCTCCTAATCTCTGGCTCGACACTTTACTCACAGCTGTCCACCTTATTAACCTCATGCCATCCTCGACCACTTTTAACAAATCTCCGTATCAACTTCTTCATAACCGGCCACCGAACTACTCTCATCTCCGTGTATTCGGATGCGCCTGTTATCCACTTCTTCCACCTAACGCCAGACACAAATTATCCATAAAATCTCCTCAATCTGTCTTTCTTGGATATGCCTCCTCATATAAAGGATACAAGTGCTTAAATCCCATATCTGGCAAAATATTCATCTCCAGGAACGTCACCTTCGACGAAGATATCTTTCCCTTTGCCAACATCTCTAATACTACCTCTCAGCCCACATCAAGCCACACACCAAATCCAAGTCTCTTGCTCCCTATCACTGCCATTCCCATCAAATCTACAAACAACAAACCTGCTTCATGCACCGAGACTTACATCGAACCACCTCCCATCCATCCTCATAATTGTTCTCACTCTACGCAAGATCCATCACCTAACATCTTACCCATCAGCATAGATAACTCTAGCATCCCGTCAACAAATCCCACCATCATACCTCCTACTCACTCTATGATAACCCGTTCAAAAACATGCTCCCTTAAACCAAAACATATATTTAACCTTGTCCACAACACCGACAGCCACACCAGTGACCCGACATCTTATACCGAGGCCTCCAAGCACAGTCACTGGCGCTCGGCAATGGCAAGAGAATTTCTAGCACTACAACAACAAGGCACATGGAATTTGGTTCCATCTCCTGCAAACACTATGATTCTAGGAAGCCGTTGGACATACAAAACAAAGAAGAACTCAGACGGGTCCATTTCAACTCACAAGGCAAGACTTGTCGCACAAGGACATCGACAAGAATACGGTCTTCACTACAAAGAAACATTCAGTCCGGTAGCCAAATTTCCTACAATTCGTATTCTCTTAACTCTCGCTTTCACACATTCATGGCCTATTCACCAGCTGGACGTCGCCAACGCGTTCTTACACGGGTCGCTCAACGACACTGTGTATATGAAACAACCTCGCGGCTTCGAGGATGCTCAATTTCCAAATCACGTTTGTCTACTTCAAAAATCACTCTATGATTTGAAACAGGCTCCTCGCCAATGGTTCAGCACCTTCTCCACGTATCTCCTATCTCTCGGGTTCAGCTCAAGCTCCTCGGACCCATCCCTATTCACCATCCAGCACACGAACACAACGTCCTACCTCCTAATCTACGTGGATGATATCCTCATTACCGGATCAGACGCAAAGTTTCTTCTCCAGCTAATCAACTCTCTACAACAGCAATTCCACATAAAACATCTCGGTCCTCCTTAAACGTTCCTTGGCATACAAATCACTAATCACAAGCAACACATTCTACTATCTCAAACCAGTTATATCAACAAACTGCTTCAGCAAACCGGTCTTCAGAATTGCAATCCGATCGAAAACCCGTCACCATCCAAGATCCCGCCTACAACAACTACAGATTTTCTGTCTTCCAATCCGACGACATACAGGCAAATTACAGGTTCTCTGCAATATGCTACCATCACAAGACAGGACATTGCCTTCGCCGTGAACACTCTCTGTCAACATATGCACTCTCCGCTTCCACAACACTTTCTTCTTCTCAAACGGCTTCTCTGATACCTTAAAGGAACAAAAGAGTATGGTCTTCCTATATCTAAATCTGACTTTAAACTAACAACATTTGTGGATGCCGATTGGGCATCCGATTCTCTTACTCGCAGGTCCACCTCGGGATACTGTACATATCTAGGCGACAATCTTATTTCGTGGACGGTCAAGAAACAACAAACGGTGGCACGTTCTTCTACAGAGTCCGAGTACAGATCCTTAGCATCCGCACCAGCAGACGTCATTTGGTTACGAAGACTCCTCTCAGACTTTCACATACCAAACAAAGAGCCAACGGTTCTTTACTGCGACAACACATCTGCTATAGCACTAGCTCATAACCCGGTATTCCACGCCAGAACAAAGCACATAGAAGTGGATTGTCATTTCATCCGTGATCACATTCAACGTGAAGAGATTTCGGTCATGCCCATCAGCACTTTAGACCAAAATGCCGACATCTTCACTAAACCTCTACCAACCCCAAGATTTCATATGCTACGATCCAAACTGACGATTCAAGAACCACCATCAGTTTGCCGGGGAGTAATAACACAACAGCACAACGTCACAAGAAAGGACAAAACCATGACTCGTACGGATCACAAGAAAGACGTTACCTCACATAGCTCTCCTATCATAACCTTACACGTGTAATCACATTTAATTATAAATACATGTACTGTCTTACAAATGTATTGTATTCCATTGTATCAGATAATGAAAATCAATCCCTAGTTCTTCCATATCAGTCTTTCTCTGTCTTTAATATTCATCAATGATCCTCCTGCTTATAATATTTTGCTTATATAAGTTGCTAAGAAGATTCTAGAAATATTGTAACAAACTAAAGTAAGCTAGTCCTAAGAAACACTTAAGCTATGATGTTCCATATCACCCGAGCTCAATTACAGGAAGGCTCTCATCCTGGACACGTTACTCATATATATCCCACCAATGCTCATCACCACCGCATTAGACCTCAGTTTCCTCAGCACTGCTTTTCTATTCCACTACGACAATTCATGACTTAGTGCAGCACCCCAATGCCCAACCTATCTGCCACTATAAAACTCGTCCAACCCAGCAATAGCACACAACAGAAGAAATACAAATTTAGATAAAATATGAGGATAATTTTCTGCTGTTAAAGAGTATGACTTTAGCGCAAAGTGCAAACCTTCAAAACATATAAAAGTCTATGATTGTGAAATTGAAATAGGAGAAATTATTCTATGCTCAGCCCGGACGGGAAAAACTTTTTGAACATGTAAGTGTACGCACTATTTATATATTTGTACACATTATGTATCAAATCAGTGTACACACTATTTGTACACAGTGTGTACACTTATAGTCTAGACGATTCTTCCCGTTCATACTATGCATAGAATAATTTCTCTAGAAATAGACTATTTTGTGCATTTTGCTAACTGTTAGATTATTTTAGTAAGATCTTGTAAGATGCTACAATTAATTCTATATTTCAAATGCATGTATTTTTAACCTCTATGAATAGAGTTAGGTTTCATTTGAGACAACTTTATAAAATAATTTTTTTATACAAAAAATTCTAATTTAAGAAATTTTTGTACTAGAAAAATCTTGTAAAAAACAATAAAAAAATTATCTCAAATATGATGCTTAAAGCTTCTTTAAACAACTTTTTAATATAAAAAAATTATTATTTTTACTTAAAAACTACTTTAATAAGCAGTAAAAGGCCGTCCCAAATAAAATTTTAGTCTTAGAAACAGAGATTTGGTATCTCACATAAGCATGAAAATAATGAGAAGATGACAAATTGGGGGGTTCAGATTCTCTTCATCTGCTGAGAGAGTTAAACAAACTTCCATTCAATAACACAACAACTAGAACCAAAATTTTCTTGCATGGGAAGAAATTAAGAAGTTCACAACAAGTTTCTTGATTTGCTTCCTTCTTAATCTCTCTTGCGTTTGTCTCCTCCATTAGAAGAGTGCTGTGCTCGATCTCTCCCTATTTATCACTCATAAAATACAAAAGAATGGATAAATTTTCACGAAATGGTACCTAAAATTCAACCATTTCTATTGAGAGAAATCTTACATATAACAATATAATGCACTGCATTATATTATCATCACTGTATATTTCATTACGATTTGATCATAAGAAATTGTAATTTTAATTTCTCTAATACAAACATGAGATAGTACTCTGCTCTATAAAAAAAGACTAATCAGCACAGTTAGATTTCATTTGGGACAACTTTCTTAATGCTTTCTAAGTCATCGTTTAGAATGACTTTCTATATTTTTGTACAAGAAAGTTGCTTTAAGAAACAGTAAGAAAGTCGTCCCAAACGAAGCCTAAATCAGCTTTCTAGTACCATTTTTATTTTTAATAAAAAATTGCGTTATAAAGCAATACGAAAATTGCTCCAAAAAAAACCTTAATGACCAGCACGAATTTCTCGTGGGATTAAGCACCAATTAGCTAGATTGAGAATTGGTTGGTATAATAGCCATAGGACCCAATGAACTTGAAGTCTTGAAGAGCAGAACATGCTTAATAAAGTGTTATTTTCTCACATTTACAATAAAAATTAACTATCACAAAAAATAAAAAATAAAAAATTATAATAATTTTATCCTGCCCAAATCTTCTAAGCTGGTCCTTAATACACCCTATATAAATAAAACAAAAAATTAAAAAAAAAAAAAAACCTTATTGCTACAGAGTAATTCAATTCTTCAATCCATTGGTGCCTCCGGCAGGACCTGACGGCGGTGTCGTTCCCCGGGGAAGAAGGTTAAGCAGCAGCGCCTCGTACTTCTTCGTCTTCCCCTCCACCTTTCCCTTCACATCCGCCATGGCCTCGCAAGGATAAGCTCTCTGATCCGCCGGCACAACGGCGACCCTAAGTTCTTTCACAGGTCTCGCTGCAGCGCCGCCGCTGAGCACCAAGCACAACGCAAAGAAAGTGAGCAGTAGAAGCTTAAGCTCCATGGAAACCGATGAAGTAGCTTTTAGAGAGAGAAATAAGAGAGAGAAGTGGGTTGTTTGGAGAAGAAGGAAGGAGAGGAAGCTCTTATAAAGGAGGGGGACGGAGCTGCTATGGTGGGAGAAGTCAAAAAGGGAAGGATGTGGAAATTTCTGAGAGAGTACACTATATGACCTCTTTGTTTAATCTTTCCTAAATCTTCCTTAAATTTGTCAAAAAGGGTTTTCTCTCTTCTTAGGTGCGCATTAGTCTGCGGTTAGGTTTGTTAATTATGTCATAAACACGTTTAATAATAGTTCAAATCCTAATTAAATTAAAATTAACATGCTCTAATTTGATTAGTGATTTAAAAATATTTTTTATGA
This sequence comes from Dendrobium huoshanense, assembly GCA_016618105.1. NCBI lineage: Eukaryota > Viridiplantae > Streptophyta > Magnoliopsida > Asparagales > Orchidaceae > Dendrobium > Dendrobium huoshanense. Next base: position 50,830,959 of record CM028360.1, on the reverse strand, counting down.
AGATAATGATCTTAATTAGTGATAAAAATATTTAATAAAATTATGAATTTTGTTATAATAAATAATTTAAGTTTTAATTAATGTCCAACATTTTTGTAGTTATTTTTAAGAGTAAATATTAATATTTGATAAATTTTAAAATCTGCCGATTGAGTTGGAGGAAAGTGACCGTTAATTAAATTTAAATAATTAGAGCTAAATTATAGTCTAAGTACTCATAAATAAATAAAAATATTAAGAGCATAATTGGATGTCAATTCTTGTAAATATTAAATATCTCTTTGTTCTTGATTTAATACTTGATTTATGGAAAAGATATATTTTATATATGTCACATGTTTTGTTAATAAATTAGTATTAATAAATTAATAGAAATTTTATTCCATAATAAGAATTATGATATTTTTCTTGAAATAATATCAACTATGATGTCCAAATAATCTCTCTGAATTTAGTACAATGCAATATCAAATTATTATTATTATTATTATTTGTTAGAAAGATTATGATGGTAGAGAATGCATTTAGTATCATAAGTTTATATAAATATTCGTCACACACAGATAGAAGTTGTAGGATATCAGTATTTTTTATGTGAAAAAGGGGCAAAATCATATAATGTGAACCATTTGTAATAATCTAATACATAATTGTAAGTACAATAATCCGCCTTTCTTAAAAAAATGAGATTATATAATTGAGAATAAATCTCTGTTTCTCATCATAGGTATTACATAAGTTGGGTGTCCAAAAGCGAATAGAAGAGGTCTAATAATGAGGTTGGATGTTAGGAGTTAGACGAGAATAATCAGATGATAGAAGTTGAGCGAAGTTAAGAACGATTGTTTATGATGGTCATTGTTAGTTGCCTCTAAGAAATAAAATAAAGTTCATTAGATCTCTCTCACATCTCAAACACCCATCACATAGATAATGAGGTTATATTTATATATATATTTTTATATATATGATAGGTATATTCGTATTTTAACCTATCATATTTTGGGAGTTTGGTCTTCTCCACTTTAGAAGACTTGGAACGAAAGAAAGAGTCAGCCTTGCAAAGCAAGGAAGGAATTGTTGAATTAATGGTGTGATGGTGGAGGAGATGAGTCGGTGAGTTCTACTGCATTGCGCGGCAGCTGAAGCACGCGCTTCTTTGACTTTTTTCTAATATATATATTGTAGCAATTTGAAGGACAGAAATTGTTTTTTTTTTTTTAATAAATGCAACATTCTTACAGAAATTAAATAGAATTTATTTATTAATGCTGTGTGATTGACTGAAAAAAATACAGCGTAAAAAAGAATTATATGGTAAAAAGAATACAGCATAAAAGGAATGAGTATAATTAAAATGGTTAGGAGTTTAAAATAAATGTAAATGATTATTTTTTTTTTCTATTTGATAAAAGTAAAATAAGTGTAGTATAAAATCTACAACATTTGTGGTTGTTGGTGATGGGTGCTAGCCACCTGTACACGTGGCCTTCTCATATTCGTTCTTAGTTGTACCGTTAGACATTAATGTACTTTCTTTATTTTACATTGTGTATAAAAACACCTCTGTACCCATTAAACAAAGCAGTGAAAACGTTTCTATTCTCTTCATTTTCCTCTCTGGCTGTTTTGAGAGCCTCATCCTGTCATTTCTACTTTCTACATGGTATCATGAGTCTTGGTTCTACCCATTCTCCTCCTCAAATGATGCAACATTTGGCAATGGCTTCCACTGACACCACATCTTCATCCACCGAGGCGGACAACTCTCATTCTGACGGTGCTTTCTCCTCTCCACAAATTCCTTCTTCCCTCAAGTTCTTGATGAGTAATGTCAAGAGCGTCATTACTCAATCCCTCACGGCGGAAAATTATTCGCTCTGGTGATTCCAAGTGCTTAAACTCTTTCGTGCAAATGGATTCGAAGGATTCTTAGATGGTTCCACTATCCGTCCGCCTCCCTCTATCTCAACTGGCACCGGACAACAAGTAATCAATCCCGCTTACACCACATGGATCTTGCTTGATCAAAACCTTGCCGCTTCCCTTTACTCTGTCATTTCTCACGCAATCTTGCCTTACTTTCTCTCTATCGACAACTGTACTGAAATTTGGCGAAACCTTGATAGCCGGCTGCAATCTTCTACAAGATCACGAATCGTCCAGTTAAAGAATGAACTTCACTTCTTGTCCATTAAAGACAAGTCGATGACCCAATATCTTTTTGACATCAAGTCAAAAGTCGATGCATCGGTGCACCGGTCGATGTCGAAGACGTTATTCACTATACCCTCAATGGTCTACGTTCAAGACCTAGCAAGCATTCAAGACCGCTATTCATATCAATCTTCGTTGGTCAGTTTAGATGAATTATATATGTTTCTCTGCAGCGAGGAGCTTAATCTTGCACACGAAACCGCAAAAGAACTTCAATCCTTCCATCTAGCCACAAACCTAACTGCCCTCACTGCTGGCTGTGGCAGGGGTCGTGGATGGAACTCAAATAGAGGTCGTTTTCACGGTCGATCTTCAAATTCTGCTCCCACAAACAGAACAACCAAATCGCCTCGTCTTCCCATAACTTGTCAAATTTGTGACAAATTCGCCCACTCGATAATCAAGTGCTGGCATCGTCACGATGAACAGTACAATAACGAACCAGCTTCCGCTCTGTTCACCTCACCATCTCAGTCTTCCTTGCCGGCGTGGTTTCTTGACAGTGGTGCATCCACCCACCTAACTTCTGACCCAAATCATCTGCAACAATCTCAACTCTACAATGGTTCCAGTCAAGTTTTTCTTGGTAACATACATCAATTCCCGATCCACACCACGGGTAAAGGGCTTCTACCCACACCCACAGGTTATCTTCAATTATCTAACCTAAATATGGTTCCTAATCTATCCTTTAATCTCTTATTCGTTCACAAACTAATGACTGACAATAATTGTGTTATCACCTTCTCTTCACATGGTTATGAAATCAAGGATTGGAAGACCCATCGCCTTCTTCTCACGAGTCCATCTATTAACGATCTTTATCCGTTTCACCGCCACCATTCGACAAAGCCACAAACATCTCAGCTTGCTCTCTTATTAATTCAGCATATTCCTGATCTTTGGCATCGTCAGCTCAGTTATCCTTCCGCTCACACTCTCGCCACGATTGCTAAACATCACAGCAACGTTCAAATCTCTACTATAAATACCACTTGTAATTCTTGTAAAATGGCCAAGAGCCATCGCTTACCTATGCCCAACTCTCAAACTATAACAACTTTCGCTTTTTCTTTAGTCCATTATGATGTTTGGGGACCTTTACCTATTATTTTTGCTCAAGGACATCGTTACTATGTTTCGTTTATAGACGATTATTCAAAATTTATGTGGATTTTTCCTCTTGTTCACAAATCCAAAGTGTTTAATAAATTTCTTGAATTCCAACAACTAGTAGAACATCAATTTATTCATAAGATTCACATCCTTCGTACTGATAACAGAGGCGAATTTATTAATAACAAATTCAATGTTTATTGTCGTTCTACTGGGATAATACATCAGTCCACTTGTCCTCACTCTCCTTCCCAAAATGGTGTTGCCGAACGTAAACACTGATATCTCATCGAAACTATGCGTACTCTTCTTCTTCAAGCCTCTATACCTCAATACATTTGGATCGATACTTTACTAATGGCTACATATCTCATAAACTATTTACCATCATCCAACACTCACAACAAATCGCCATACGAACTTCTTTATGGGAAACAACCAAATTATAATAATTTAAAAGTTTTCGGGTGTCTCTATTATCCATGGCTCAAGCCATACTCCTCCAATAAGCTCTCACCTCTATCCCATCCGTGTGTCTTTATCGGCTATGCTACTTCGCAAAAAGGGTACAAATGTCTTGATCCCATATGTAATAAAGTCTACACTTCATGTCATGTTATTTTCAAAGAATATCTATTTCTCTTCTCACATCAATCGTCTCACAATTTCACTCAAAATCCTACCCAACTCTCAACTCCCCCTCTTCTTCTTGTTCATACCACTCACATTCCCTCTTCACTTATACCAAACTCTATTGCACCTATTATCAATATTAACTCATCAATGCTGCCACTTTCACCATCTGAAATCACTTCCCAAACGGCAATTTAGCACACTCCGAACAGCACACCCGCCTCCGTCACATCTATGTCTTCTACATCTATACACACTAATCCAATTCAACAACCTGTCAACCCAACCGTTCCTTCTCAACACATACCTACACATCCCATGGTCACTAGACTCAAAAGTGGACATTCAAAATAAAAAAAAATCTTCGATCTAGTTCACATACTTCACACCACCGAACCAACTACCTACAATCAAGCATCCAAATCCGAACAATGGCGTATAGCTATGTCCCAAGAATTTCAAGCCCTTCAAGCCAACGACACTTGGGATCTAGTTCCTCCTAACTCGTCTCAAAACATCCTTGGTTATAAATGGATCTTCCGTCTCAAATACAATTCACACGGATCCATAGAATGGCACAAAGCTCGTTTAGTGGCTAAAGGATACAACCAAGAACATGCCATAGATTATACATAAACCTTCAGCCCAGTTGCCAAAATGCCAACAATACGAGTTCTGATACTAATTGCTCTCCATTACAACTGGCATATCCACCAGCTTGATGTTTCAAACGCCTTCCTCCACGGCCACCTTTCTGATACTGTCTACATGCATGTGAGAAAATAAAATCTAATTACTAACCTGATTTTTATTTAAAATATATTTTTTAGTAATTTTAAAAATAAATCTCTGTTATTTAAATGAAGAAAAGGAAGGGGAGAGAAAAGAATTTTTAAAATTCATTTTTTATATAATAAAATGTATTTTTAGTTAAATATTGAAAATAGTTTGCTTTATTTATATTTTGAATATTCTCCTTCAATTAAATCTGTATAGTCGGATATTAGACCGCTCCGAAGATCGGGCTAATATTCTTCTATCAATTCTAAAGAAAGAGAACGACGATTCACTTTCCTAATCAGGTATAGTATGGGGAATATACAAATCATCCTAAAATATAATCAATACATTCTCTATCTACCTAATTAGTCTAATGAATCATTGATTCATTCATGTAATCAAGTATATCGACGACATTTGACTTATTCGTGAAAACAAATCAAATATATGCTAATCTCTTGATTACAAGAATGAATTTAAATAAAATTTAGATAAAGCAGAATTTTCTTTAAAAATAAGGTTTTATTCTCTCACACGATTCGCTTTATTTGTATTTAGAATACCCTCTTCAGATTAAATCCACATAGTCGGATATTATACCGCCCCGAGGGGCAGACTAATATCCTTCTATTGATTTTAAAGGAAGAAGCATACATTTCATTCTTCTAATCAGGTAAAATATAGGGAATATTCAAATCATCCTAAAGGGATGACAGGTATATTCCCTAATCGGCCTGATTAGATCAGTGAAATGTAAATTTATTTCTATAGTTAAACATAGATGACATTTGATCTGCTTGTGAGAGCAAATCAAATATCTATATATTCTTGAATTATAGAAATAACTTCTCGAATATGAATAAAGCTTAATATACGTCCACAGATCTTTCCCCTACCTCAGAAAGGAACTAAGGTAGGGTTTAGATTATTCTGGGATCTAGACTCCCTATAGGCCCCTATAGTTAATTACATCTCCTAAGAGAACACTTTCGATTTAAATAAAGACTAAATAATTTCTAAAATTATATATATATATTTTTAACTAAATATTTGGGCTAATTTAAATTTTCACGACCAGGCTTTAGATTATATGATTAAATTTAGAAGAGCTAGAATTGATTAGGAGGAATGTGCAGAGAGAAGTGTATATGATCTGGACTTACCACCTGCCTAGAATGAGCTGCCAGCTAACAATCCTAATCACAACAATTCATTGATGATGCAAGAGTTAAGATGGCTCTATCCTAGGAATCAAGGAGTGGTCTAAGGATCTTAAATCATATGCAATTGAATATGCTTAAAAAAACCAAAAATCTACACAAATGCTAATGATGCATGAAACATATATATATGAAAGAGCTGAATTTATTAATATTGAATTTATCAGTTACATCCCAGAATTTGCAATAAAGTAAAGGTGGCCAAGTCCCACCGACAACAAACCTGGATTCTAAGCCTATAAGAAAGTAGAATTAAATACAACTGCTTATGCTCTTCAGGCTCCGAGTCTTCTATGGAATTCCAAAAAGGAACGTCCCCTTGAGGGAGGATATTACTTTTTGGAGCCCCATTTATATGTATATAAGTAGTTATTTTTAATTCTTTTACAGACTCCAGACGCTGTACAGACTCGATCTATACAACAATTCTAGGAAAAGAAAGCTTTACATTTTTATTTATATCAGTACATTATACCCTAGGAACATTCTATTGTTACAGTAATATAAAAGACATAAAAGTAGAAGCAGTTATATATTTATGCATGTTATGAGTGCGTTGTGTACAGTTATATATGCAGGAAAGTAAAGATAGAATAGTAGAAGCAGTTATATATTTATGCATGTTATGAGTGCGTTGTATATAGTTATATATGTAGGAAAGAAAAGACAGAAAAGTAAAGTACACGGCCCTCACTTTATTCACTCCGCGCTCTGGTGTACAAACAGAAAAGTAGATATGTATGCTTATGAAGTACGGAAAAGTAAGCAATCACACATAGGTGCCCTCTAGGTAAGACACCCGCAAACAAACCACAATAAACCACCGGCCTAACCTAGGCTAAAGTTGATAGTCCTAGCAAGCATCTAAGTGTGTGAAAGAGGTCGTGTGGCTTGGATAGGTCCTATAGGAATTATTGTTCAAATTACATGTATTATTAGAGTTTATTTATTAGAGGCCAAATGAGAATTTAATTAGGATTTAAGTAGAATGTATTTGAATTTTTTGAATTATTCTAATTTTAGAAGTTAAAGTTATTTTATTTAGTTATAAAGAACTTATAGATTGATAATTCCCTAAGTGCAGGAAATTAATAATTTATAAGTCCTAGGACTTCCAGAATGAACACCCATCTTATATGAAAGACAGGTATTTATTTTGAGAGTCCCTAAAGTTTTATTAAAGAAAGAGAAAATGACCTTATGAATGCAATACCACGTGCCCTCTCGAAGGAATTTAGCATATCGTATAAGGTCGGTAGTTTATTATTTTTGTTTGAAGATTTTCAAATCCAAATGGGTTAGTGCCTTCCTAAAAGGAGTCATGCACAACCCATAGGAGATCTTTTTGTTATTTAAATGTTTTAAGGGTCTTTTGAAATCAAGTCCAAAGTCCTCCGAAAGGAATCAAACTTTAGGCATAGAAGACCCGAATTCGTTTAATCTAAATTAATTATCAAATCTGACCAATTAAGGTAGACATTAACCAATCAAATTATTAAACTAATTTAGATTAAAGGAATTTAGAATTTAATTGAATAATTAATGGATTTTAATTAATAATATTCATAATTATTAAGAATTGGAGGTTTATTGATTTATTATTGATTTGAGATCGACTTAGAGATTTAATTAATTAATTTTTTTTAATGTTGGTTGGACACCACCTTTGTTTCACACCGAGGCAGTGAAGTTTATTTCACCTTCCTTGGGGCTAAGTTAATAGCCTTGTAGGCCTGGGTTACCCAGTGATACCCGATATAATTAAGTAGCTTAAATATAATTAATGCTTGAAAGTTAATGAATTTTATTCAAAAGAAGTTTGATTGCTGATTTTAGGAGTTGTTTAAGCATTTCTGAAGATTTAAAATAATTCTTGAGTTTTTAGGAATTTTTGGAATATTTTTATCATTTAATTAAGGGGTCCAAAATTGACTTTTTATTTAAGGTTAAATTATGAAAATTTAGCATTTTATTAAAATATTAGACCTTATTACGATCAATTAGAAGGTAAGTATGCTAAAATCAGATTTTTCTGGATTTAGTTATGAAGGTTTGAAGTTTTGAACTAGTTTTGACTTACAATTGACCAATATGTTGACTTTTCAGATTTAATGATTTTCTAGAATTTTTACATTTTTAATAAATATTAGGCCTTATTATGAGTTGAATGCAACTAAGTACGATTGATTTGGATTTTTATTGAATTAGTTATGAATTTTTTAAGTTTTGACTATTTATTGGAATTTTTGAAATTGTTTAATTAAAGGGCCTTTTTATATTTTTATTCCAAATGAGTTCCCAACCCCTTGAAATCATCTTCAAAGGTCAGGAATGACCTAAGGAGGGATTTCCAAGTGTTTGGAATTTATTGGAATTTTTAATAATTATTAATTAATTAAATGAATTAAATATTGAATTTCACTTAAAATTAAATTAAGCTTTAATCTGCTATCAAATCAGTTTGGTTTTATTTTTCATGAATTAAGAATTGAATTTTGATCAATTAGAGGTATTATTAGTATTTTTTGGATTTAAATTTGATTTATTTTATTTTTTTAGAAGTTTTGAGAGTTAATTAAGGGTTTAATTTAGTTTAATGAAATTTAAGATTGTATTTTGGTTTTTGAAAGATTGTAAGTTTATTTTATGGTTGATTAGAGTTAATTAGGATTGATTTGTCTTTTTAGGAGTTTTATTTGATTTATTTAGAATTTATTAAACAAAAGGGGCAAAAAAAAAACCTTAATCTACTAGTCTAAGACAATGTCAATTAATGTCAAATCAAAGTATGTTTGATTTATTGGGCATATGACACTAGTTTTCTAAGTTTAAGTTTCATCCCAAAAGGGATGTGTGTGAAGTTCTTCCTAGATTGATGTAAGTTGACTAAGACAATGTCCTTAATTGTTGTCCTTAGTGTCACTAGGTTGTAGGATAGCAAATCAATATTTCTAACCCTTTGACACTATTTACAATCACATCAATACAAACCATGAACAATAAAAGTGCATCCTAATGTCTTATGGAATAATGAGAGTGAACCATCAAAGTTATAGATTATAAAAGATAAGTTATAACTTAGGGGTTCAAACATGAGAGAGAAATACACATAATTGAAATGAAGATATTCTAAACCATGTAAAATCTCCCTACATGACCAATATCCAAACTGAAATTATAGTTATATATATAATTTGAGAGCAATGCGGATAAATTCTTATAAGAGTATATTCTCTCAAATAATATATGACCATTATTTAAGTTTGAATCTCAATAAAAAGCTATCTCTCATTGATCCCATAAAGGCTCTACATATAATAATAAAATGATTATGTGATTTATGAATGAGATTTTGAATATTTAGTCCAAACAATGGGTTAAACATTTGAAAATTCATTCAAGATCAAAGTTGAGCTCTGAAAATTCTCCAAAAATCAAAGATTGCACATACTAAGCCTCAGGTATCATGCCATTTAAATTTCTAAATTATTAGGTATTTAAATAAAATATAATTAAAAAATTAAAGTGAATTTTAATGTTCAAAATATAAATTTCTGAAATAGTAAAAATTAGGCTCTGATATTATTTTTAGAAAATAGTAGATTTAATTCCGAGAAGAATGAGTGGTTGTACAAATTTTTTGGCCTAGTATTTAATTTTATATGATTTTTTGAAGTTTGGTGTTAAAAAAAATAATTAAAATAAAACTTTAATCCCAGATTTCCACGCGGCGGCGGGCGATTGGTCCACGAAAAGGTGGCAGTCAGCCACGTGGATCACTTAAATGAGTCATCACCTCGCCAACGCCGTCCAATTTCCCGGTTTTGATCGGACGGATGAGATGAAATCCCGCGGTTCTGATCTCAGTTGAGAGATCGGACGGCGTACAAGGGATCCCGCGGGTCTTAATTCAACGGTCAGGATATACCCATCTCTCGGTCATGGGAGACTCAGATCGAGTGTTGATCTTGACTGAATCCTGACTGTCCAAACCAAACAGAAGAGGCGGACGGTCCTGATTTCGTCACTGAGATCAGAAACCTGAAATCCCTAGACAAAAAAATGATCCAAACTCTATCGACAAGGGATTAAATAACTTGATATTTGAGATTTAGATGACAGTCACTAAGATCAAGAGTGGGGAATAGTTTTCAGAGCTTTAGATGGATTCCCTAGAGGCCTATTTAAGAACCTAAGTATTATCTAGGGTTTAGAATTTACCAAGATTTAATGGACGGATTGGGCTGATTTTAAAACGGTTGAATTTTTTGACTGTCCACATGTTGATTTCCTTCAGACTTCGAGCTCGGAGGATCACCGGAACAGGAGTTTAGAAGTTGGAGACGGACTAGGACTCGGCTCACCGTCGATCTCGTCTTCGGGAAGCTTCAGACACCAGGGAACGATGAGGGAATGAAGGTCGAGCTTAGAGGAGTCGAAACGAAACTCTAGAAAGCTCTGGGATTCTCTAGAATGCAAGATAGTTTGGAATGAGCTCTTCCCGTCGTTTTGCCCTATTCAGCTGCTGGAGCCAAAATGAGCGGTTTGGATCGATCAGATGGATTACTGGGATGGAGGACACCTGTCCCTGGCAGTTAGAGGAGCAAAGGGAGTGGTTGCCCAGGTGAAAATGACTTAGAGTCCTTCTCAAGTGGAGGGGACCACTAGTTTGGTAGCTCGGGTCTAGGGGCTACACCAGCTGCTGGGGGAGGTTGAGCTAGCTATAAGGAAACTTCTGGAGTCGATTTTAGAGGCTAGAAGAGCTTGGTTCGAGCTAGCTACAGCTTGGTGAATCAGATTGACCAAGGGAGCTCATTTGAGCTCTAGGTTGACCCTTTGACCGGTCAACAAGGGTCAATTTAGCTGAGGTGGCATTTAGACCTTGATTAGAGTGCATTCCAGTGGCTGAATGGGCCAGGTTTGGACTAGGTTCATTGGGTTGGAGGGTTTGACCATAGAAATAATCCTTTAAGCTTTGAGTTGACTGGTTTGACCAGCCAACTTAATCAAAGGCTGAGGAGGTGGAGTCTAGGTGAACTGATTGACTGGTTGGAGTGACTTGGTGGGGTTTGGACTAGCTTGAGTCAAGCCACTTGGGCATTTAAGTCATTTCAAGTGAGTTTGTTGACTATGTTGATTAGTCAACCAGTCAAGTTGACTGATGACATGGCATGAAAGGAAATGGATTGAGTAGGGGTTGATTTGGAGTTTAGGAAGGACTTGATATACTAAATGGGTTAAAATGACCCATTAAGGGTTTTATGGGGGAATTGAGTCAACTAGGTTGACTGGGTCACCCAGGGTGTGGGTTTGGGCTGGACAAGTTTGAAATGATATTTAGAGACTGTTGGAAGTGGTCTCAAAGTCTAGGAAGGTCATTTGGTTCAAAACACCTATTTGGATCCTTACGGGGCCTCTTAGGTCAAACCTGTTGACTTGGTCAACCAGGTTGACCCAAGGGTTGGGAATGGGTCCAACGGGTTTGATTTGGCATTTGAAATCTACTGGAGGTGGTTGCATTCAGTTTGGAGCTCATTTGGTTTGAAATCACTGTTTGAGTTCCCTAGGGGTATTTTGGTCATTTTGGGCTCATGACCACTAGGGGCTGAAATGAGTCCAGAAGAATGTAGTTTATTAATCAACATATCATGATTGATGGTCTGAAAGTGATTGCAGGCTTTGGTGAAGGCTCCAGGGTCAGGATCCACTGGATGACAGGTCCAGTGACATAGGCTGTAACTATTTGAAGGTTTTACAGCCTTTGGGTTTGGATTTAGTTTATGGGGTTAGAGACCTCAGTATGGGCTCAAATTTGGAGGTTGGCTCTAGAGACATGTTCAATCAGTATGAAACTGACAGAGCCTGAATTAGATTCCATTTGACTGGGTTTTGAAGTTCTGAAAAATTCACTGGAAAATGTCTTTAGGGCTAAGCCTTATGACCTGAAATCTGAGTATGTATTTGACTAGGGTTTGTATTGATTTGAGTTTGGGTTGGGTTTAGGATCTCATTAGAGACCTCATATAAAAATGAGGTCAACAATGCAGCAACCACCGGGGTTTCAAGATTCTATTCATCCAACTTATGTCTGCAAGCTCAAGAAAGCATTGTACGGTCTAAAATAATCTCCTCGCGAGTGGTACGCAACTCTATCCAACCACTTGTTCAACTACGATTTTCAAATCAGCGCTTCCGATCACTCTCTTCTAACCTTTAAATTCAGGAACACTCACATCTACATCCTAATTTTCATCGATGATATACTCCTTACAAGTAACTCTCAAACCGAAATAAATAAGTTACTTTCCAATCTTCATGACAATTTTCAGATACGGAATCTCGGCACTCTGTCTCAATTTCTGAGCATTCAAGCACATCAAACCCTATCCGACACTGTTCTTCATCAACAATTTTACACTAAAAAGATTGTTGAGCATGCTGGCATGGGACAATCCAAGCAGGTCTCTACTCATCTTTCTTGCAAGATTACCATCACAGCTAAATCTCAAGAACATTACGCAAATCCTCAATTATACCGTTAGATCATTGGATCACTACAATACCTCTCTTTAACAAGGCCATACATTCAATTCATCATTAAACAGCTACGTCAACACATGCAAACTCCGCTCAACATTCATCACTAATTGCTCAAACGGCTACTTCGCTACATCCAAGGGACCCTTTCAACAGGTATTCCTCTCAACCAAACTAATTTAACTTTATAAGGATTTGTCGATGCATATTGGGTAAGAAACAACCAAGATAGAAAGTCTATCTCTAGCTACTGTAATTTTCTCAACAATTTTCTAATTTCTTGGCAAGTTAAGAAACAAACTACAATTGCTCAGTCCTCCACGGAAGAAGAATACCGCGCCCTTGCAACTAAAGCCTCCAAAGTTCTGTGGCTCAAACATCTTCTTAAAGATTTCCATACACCTCAAACCGCACCTACCATGGTTTATTGTGACAACACTTCAGCTATAGCCCTCGCTAACAACCCCATCTTCCAGGCTCGTACAAAATACATTAAAGTTGATTGCCACTTCATCAGGGATTGTATCAAGAAAAATCACATATCCGTTCATCACATCTGCACTACGGATCAACTCACCGATCTCTTCACCAAAGCATTACTAACTCAAAGATTCAAATTTCTCTCAAGCACACCACTACTATTTAGCCATGAGTTTGAGGGGAGCTATTAGCCACCTGTACACGTGGCCTTCTCATATTTGTTCTTATTTGTATCGTTAGACATTAATGTTCTTTCTTTATTTTACATTGTGTATAAAAACACATATATACCCATTAAACAAGCAATGAAAACATTTCTATTTTCTTCCTTTCCCTCTTTGGCTGTTTCGAGAGCCTCCTCCTGTCATTCTAATTTTTACAATGGGGTCATCGTGGAGGTCGGCTATAGGTGCCAATGACGATGGTTGTAGTGGTGGCTGGCAAGGAGTGGAGTTGGATGTGATGGTGGTGGCAGCTTGCAATGGCAGTGGTGGTGGCAGCTCGCAATGGAAGTGGTAGCAGGTGACAGTAGGATCAGTGGTGGTTAACAATGGATGGTAGTGACTACGACGGTGAGCAGCGCAATGGCGATGATTTATGGGGTATTTAGAAATTATCCATATCGAAAAAATTTCAAATACAAAGAAATTACAATAGACGGTCAATTTCAAATACATCAAAATATTAAATTGCATTTGTTTTGCTTCAAACCAAACACAATTACTTTCAAAACCCCTAAGTTTGAAACACATTATTTGAAAGGACAAAAAGTTATTGGATAAATACTTGTAAAAATTCAATAGAATGAAGTTATATATATATATGCTCTTTATTCTTGATAAATTTTTTTTAATGTTTATCCATTGATATATCATCAAAAAGTTATCTAGATCAGGCACAAATCTCAAGGCAAAATCAAGTTGGAAGTTTAAAAAATTAAATGCAAACCATTTGAACTTCGATTTCAACAAACTCATATATAGTTGAACTAAATATCTCGGAAATATGAACCCAATGACACAAAATTTAACTCAATCCGAGCCCAAACGAGTTCAAATCAAAAACTCGAATCACATTTGGAAGGATCAATCCATAATTTGGATTACCAAACTGTTTTCAAATATGACATGCTTATAATCGAATTGAGCGGCTCGACGAGACAAATCCAATGAGCCTTAGATCGTCAGATTTTGATATCATTAAGACATTCAAATGCTTAATAAATGATCCATAATCAAGGGATTCAACATTGGCCGTCCATTCAAATCACTTCCAATTTACCCCCGATCTTCCTCCTATTTACTGGTCATGTCACTCTCAGAAAATTATAAATAGACCTCTCATTTCTCTTGAGGGGGATCCCAAGAAAGAAGAGAAGAGAAGAAGAAAAGGAGGAGAAGAAAGAGATGACTCATCGACCACCGTCGGGCTTCAACCCGACTGTTAACTGATGCCGGAATTCTGCCCAACTATCGACTTGCACCGGAGTTCTGCATGACTGTCGACTGACGCCGGAATTCTGCTCGACGGTCAATTGAAGCCAGATTTTCACCCAACCATCAGAACATCGCCAGATTTTTTATCTTCGTTTGTAACTGAATTTCAACCATGGAGTTGATTACTTTAATATGATTATTCTCAATTTCAAGGACAAGTCAGTCACTTGTAATCTAAGTAAACACTAGTGAAATCCTTTCAACTGGGTGTGACATCGTGGTTTTTACCTTTTCTTTGGTTTGAACGTAAAAATTATGGTATTCCTTTTTTATTCTGTTTGTTAGCTGGATATTTGTACAATGCTAAGATATTAAATTTTCTATCTCTATCGCCGCGTATATTCTAGCCCACAACAAGCATAATCTAAATTTTAATAAAATCAAAATTGAATCGAATAAATTGAATTGGATTTCAAATTATATATATCAGGGTTTTGACACTTGCTTTTTGTTAAGAAATTGGAGAACTTGAGAGCTTCTTGACCTCTTATTGCAAGAGAGAGAGGGGGACATGGAGGAGAGGGAGAAAGCATTTCATGAATTCCAGTATTCCTTTGATTCTTGGCCTCAATGGCTTATTACAGGGACATTTAATAAAATCACCCTACACCTCCTATTTATAACACTATTAGGATAAAATGCACCTAAAGGTCAACATACCTAAAATTGGACCAATTACACAACACTTTTCATTAAAATTTATAATATGTGCAACCAAAAATAGATAAAAAGCACATATAGATGGCTCAATTAAGGTTAACTATGTGAGAAGTCACCAATTGACTTTACTATAATATTGATTAAATACTAGAAAATAGCTTTAGAGCTTGAGACAAACTATCATAGAGAGTTCAAGCAAGTTGAATAACTACTAGAGAAACATGGCTCAATCAGTTCGTAGGCCGATTATGCATGACCATAACATCCTGATGAGACTTCAACAATGAGTTAAAGATGAGCTCAGTGAGTTTTTCGTGGTTTAGGTGAGTTCATCATGATCCCGATGAGTTCATTTCAACTTTGGTTAATATTCTATGAATTGGATGATTTCAATTTGAGCTAAGCAACTTCAATGAGTTGACTCCTATCTAACCATCAAGCCTTGAACTTGGTCTTATAAACTAGTCTAACATAATTTGAACTAGATCTATGTTATATTTGTGTGTAAATATTTGTAGTCAAATAAATTATGATAGCAATTATAATAAAATCCAATTTAACTTATGTAACTTGCTATTTTTTTTTTATAAGAGAAACAATTTATTGCATATACACCATCAAATTTTTGGCATTTTACAAAATCAACATAACATTTTCTTTTATTGTACCCCTGCATGCTCTAAATATAAAGATGGTCAAATATTTGTAACTTCAAATTCATGAATCTAATATAATAAGGCTTCATTTGGGATGATTTTTTTACAGCTTTATAAATCAGCTTTTTAGGACAAATCTTTAAATTTTGTACCAAAATGTTGTTTCAAGAAGCAATAAAAAAGTCATCCCAAACAAAACATAAGTATATATATATTTTTTAATCTTCTCAAATTTTTGTGGTACTAAAATGTATTCATGCAACTTTATATTCCTCTCTCTCTCTCTCTCTCTATTTGACTAATATATTGAACAACAATTACAAAAAATGCAAATAATCATACTTTCAGAAACACCCTCAATAATCTTTTATTTAGTTTTTAAAATTGCTAAAATTATAATATTTAATCATATTATTCAAAAAAAGGTAAGATTATATATAGCTTATAATTATTTTTTCAGTCAAAAAAAAAAAAAGAAAAAAAAAAAAGAAAATGGTCATGTGATGCATTTATGTTTGGCTAAAAGAAATCAAAGAATGGATAATTTTTGTCTGACTTTATTCTCTAAATATGTTTGAAATTTCTTGAAATAATAA
This sequence comes from Dendrobium huoshanense, assembly GCA_016618105.1. Classification (NCBI taxonomy): domain Eukaryota; kingdom Viridiplantae; phylum Streptophyta; class Magnoliopsida; order Asparagales; family Orchidaceae; genus Dendrobium; species Dendrobium huoshanense. The sequence goes on along the minus strand of CM028360.1, from coordinate 50,814,568 downwards.
TTGCTTCATTGAATTTCAGGTTGTTTCTCTTTCTAGAAAATGGTCTATTTAAGGGATCAAAATTCTTCCTTTTGCTTTTTCTTCATCTATGATTGTTTATTAGGAAGATGTTGTGGTTTGATTTTACATTAATGACATATTTTCTTTGAAATCCTTTGAATTTGCACAATAAAGGACTTTCTTTGGAATCCTTTCAATTCAACTAATATTTCAATTCTTGAGTTGAATGTTTTTCAATAATAATACTATTTTTTGCATGAAATTGTTGAATATTATTATTATTATTATTAAATTAGATTGGATATTGAATTAGGATTTGTTTGGGGCAGTGTAATTTTTTATAAAGCCGATTGTGAAGTTATTGTAAGGGAAATAACTTAGGCTTTGTTAATTTGGAATGACTTTTTAACTGCTTCTTAAAACAACTTTCTAATATAAAAATTTAAATTTTTGTATTAAGAAGTTGTTTTAAGAAGCAGTAAGAAAGCGTCCCAAACGAAGCCTTAGATGGCCTGGTTACAAAAAAATAGCTTTCTCTCCATAATTTTTTGAAAAATAGTAAGAAACCAGTAGCAAAATGAAATTATGATTATTGTATGAAAAATAAAGAAATTAAAAAATTATCCCAAACAGACTCCTAGAAGAATAAAATGTTCAAAGTTTAATGATTCAATTGAAATTTAATTGGAGGTTGAAATATAATGGTATCATAATATTCATATTATTGAATTATTATTATTACAATTATACAATAATAATGCTTGATGTGGTACTATTATATTAAATATAACATATGCACATGAAACATTTTATATAATATTAAATTTATATACATTCTATAGTTAAACTATAGTAGATGGCTATATGTCTTTATTAAAAAAAGAATTTTTTTCATAATTCTTTTTGAAAAACAAATTTTATTTTATTTTTAAACGATATAAATGCAAATATTATGAGAAATAGAAATTCTAGATAAAAAAAAAAAAAAACAGCCTTCATCATTAAACATATTATTCATAATGAAAAAGATCAAATAAAGAAAGAAACAATAAGTGAATAAGGAGCAAAAGACAAGAAGGCACTAATGCCTACGTTCACACCTTTAGAACATCCTATCCTTAATGAGTAATGGAGAAACCCTATATGCTTTTCTTCTACTCAAAGTTCATAAGCAAACCATTTTCGATCATCCTAAATGATTGATTGATGCATACCATATGATTTATATTGATTGCCAAATTAATTTCTACTGCTTAATTAATTTAATTTAGCAAGTTGATCATACAATATGATTAATTCAAATTTAAAATTAAGCAATAATTTTGTAACAATGGTTTATTTGAACTAAATATTGATCGTACATTATGTTTAATATGATATATATATATATATTTTTTTAAAGTAAAAAAAAAAGAAAGAATAGACGAAAAAAAGAAAGAATATGATATGTTTAATATGATATGATATGATTACTTTATAAGAATAAATTTATTAATTTATTAACTAATACAAATTGATCTTATTTGAATCGACGAATCAAGTGCATATCATAAGATGCGCATCTTGGTATTGCAATATGGTTTTCGCAGCAGTTTTTAAAACCGGTGCAAAGAACAGCTGCGAAAGGGCTTGTTTTTTGGTAGTGAATCAAAATCTTGTACGCGGGCTCAATGCTACTAGGGTTGCTTCTGATTTGGGTGTACAGGGCCTCGCACGTGCCGGAGGCCGGAGAGAAGGGGAGGTGGGCGTGGTCGGTGGTGTTCGCCGCCGAGCTATGGTTCGGCTTGTATTGGTTTCTCACTCTCTCCATTCGCTGGAACCCGATTTACCGCTATACCTACAAGGACAGGCTCTCCCATAGGTACCCTTTATGTTTCTCTCTCTAAAGAGATATTTTTTAGATGAGTTTACCTTAAAAATTTTCCTGAATCGATATTTGATCATATTTTGTTCATTATTTTCTGTTTTGATCATATTTTGTTCATTATTTTCTCTCTGGCTCTTTCCCCTTCCCTCTTTTTCTCACTCACTCTCTCTCTCTCTCTCTATCTCACACACACACACATATTTGTGGATGTAAGCTATATTCAAACCGGAGTCTCGAAGGTCGCTGTAATTTCTGTTTATTATGGGCTGTTTGGCAGCAAGTAGGAATTAATTTTAGTATGGATTAATAAATTTTGTGAATCTGGAAGTAGTTAATCTTGAATTTGTTAAAGCCTAAAAATGGTTTGGCGAGATAATAGTTAAATCCTCTTAGATTATGTGAAACTGTTTAGCAATGTAATCCAGCATTTAAGTTTTAATGATTAAATTTAATGTGTTTTAAATTTAATTTATGTGAAGAATTTTTATTTTTAATATAAAATTGATTTTTTTAATTCTAATTTAAATTTATTTATAAATTTATTTTAAACTAATCAAATAGTTCAATGAGCCAAGCCAGGTTGAGTTTGAACTCAGTTTAATATACAAGCTCAAATATGAGCCAAATTCATGGTTCGATAAGTTCAACTCGTGAGCTCGTAAATGAGTTGAACTAGAGCTGGCTCGGCTAACTTATACACGCCTAATGACATGTATTATCTATCTTTTTATAAAGTTTCTAAACAATTTTTCTTTACTTAACAGTTTTAATATTTCTTTGGCGGCTTTGGTGTTCAACCAATTTGGTAGCATTTTCGATCATCCTATATGATTGATTGATGCGTACCATATGATTTATATTGATTGCCAAATTAATTTCTACAGCTTAATTAATTTAATTTAGCAAGTTGACAATACAATATAATTAATTCAAATTTAAAATTAAGCAATAATTTTATAACAATGGTTTATTTGAACCTAATATTGATCGTACATTATGTTTAATATGATATGATATAATTACTTTATAAGAATAAATTTATTAATTTATTAACTTATACAAATGATCTTATTTGAATCGATGAATCAAGAGCATATCATACGATATGATCAAAATCATGTAGCACGATTAGTTCATGGTTTATCTATATATTTTATTATTTTTAAAAGAAATTTTTAGAGTAAGTATATTTGTTGGTTCCTTACAAAATTAGCTTATAACATCAATAAATAATCTTTTGTGATGATTTTTTTGTGACAAAACTATTTTTTCTATGTTGGTGTCTAGGGGTGTCAATTTTTGACGCGATCCGAATCCGATCCGGAAAAATATGGGTTAGGATCAACCCGGACCCGAAACAGGTCGGGTTCGAGTTCAACAAATCAACCCGTTTTAAAAATTGGGTCGGGTTCGGCTTGACCCAGCAACTCGAAAATGACCCTAAATTGACATGAAAACTCCTATTTGACTCGGAAACCCGAGATTGACCATTTTGACCCGACTTTGACCCGAAAATCAAAGATTGACCCGATTTTTTACCCGAAAACTAGCAATTTTATGTCAATTTCGGGTCATTCGTGTCGGGTCGGATTGACCCGGACCTGAATCGGGTCGGGTTCGGGTTGACACGAACAGTGTCAGGTCAGTTCCGGGTTTGACCCGAACCCGACCCGTTGACCCGAATTGACACCCCTACTGGCATCACATTTTGTGATAATTTAGCTTTTATATATATATATATATATATATATATATATATATATATATATATATATATATATATATATATATATATATATATATATATATACCATTACTCTTTTTCAACTAATTCCCAAATAGAAATAAAATAAAAAATTCCATAAATTAATTTAAATAATTGCCAATACTACACCAGCCAATACAAAAACGTGAATCCCAATCCTAGCCTAACCTCAACAAACTACGAAAGCCCTCTTAACTAACTCTTTCCACTATCACTCTCTTAGCTTATCTTCCACCACACTCTTCTATCATTAATTTCCCTTAAATTGAAACTCACTTCCTTCACTTCCAAGATCCTCAGCCCATTCAAAACACTCCTTATAAAGCCTTTTCTCTTCCCCTTCACCTTCAAATCCTTCCAATTCCAATCCTTCATCATAAGAAGAAGAGAATAAGAAGAAGAAGATAAGCATTTTCATCTTTTCGAATTGGATTTCGAGTAGAGAGATATGAAGAATACTGACACATTCGGTAAGATGAAGTGCTCTGGTGAGTCTTTTCGTTCGTTGAACTCGTCTTCGATAACGCCGAGTCGTATAGAAGAGGAGGAGGCTTGTAGGAGCTTTGAGAGCTATTTGGTGGAGATGATTGTGGAAGATGGGAAGGTGAGAGTTCTAACGGATGTAGAAGAGCTTTTCCATTGTTGGAATAGCTTGACATCTCCTCTTTTTATTGAACTGGTTAGTACATTTTATGGAGAACTTTGTAGGGATTTGTTCTCAACTAGGGAGGATCAGTATAACGTGACTGATGATTTTATGTGATTTATTTTTTTTTTAAGTTTATATATAATGAATCTTGATGTATTATGATATTTTATCTTATAACTGATTAAAGTTGTCTTATTTCAAGAGTTGATCAAATTATATTGCTCTCCTAAAACTGAAACAAATAAAATGTTAAGCTTTAGAAAATATAAAGTTGTGCTTGAGATCAGGGGCCAAACAAGCCTTAATTCTCAGGGGTGATAAGTGACAAACTTATAAATAAATAAATATATAAATAAATAAATATATATATATATATATATATATATATATATATATATATATATATATATATATATATATATATATATATATAAGGGTAAAAAAATAATTTATGCCCTTGCTCGAAATTGTATAATGAGCAGATTGATTCGTAATTGATACGTCATCACAAAATTAGTTTGATCGGGCACGAACTCTGATTTCAGCGAGCTTACAGTCAAATTGAGCGTCTCAGAAATACGAACCCAACGACACCAAGATCAATCCAATCCGAGCCCAAATGAGTCTGAATCAAGGGCTCAAAGCGCTGTTGGAAGGTTCAAACCACAATTTGAGTTACCAAACGGTCTCTGATTTTGACGAGCTGATACTCGAATCGAACGGCTCTACGAGAAAAATCCAACGAGCACAAGATCACCGAATTCCAACATCATTAAGGCCTTCAAATGCCCAACGAATGGTGCATGATCAAAGGATTCGATATCGGCCGTCCATTCAAAACACTCCCAATTCGCCCCTGATCTCACGCCTATTTACGGGCTATGCCACTCCAGAAAAACTATAAATAGAGCCTTCATTCTACACCAAGGGGACCTCTAGTGAAGAGAGAGAAGAAGAAGAGGAGAAAGGGGAAAAGGAGATTCCTCACCTCCTTGTTGACCTCATTTTTGTATGAGGTCACTCAGATTACTCTTGATCCTTAATTTAATTTTCAAATCAATTCAAAAACTCTATGATTTTTCTAGAATCTCGACCTTTGGATCTATTCTAAGTCCTAGAATCCTTCTAGACTTCAAACCATAGAATCCACCTAGATCTTAGGTCAATCAGATCAAAATCCAAGGTCCAAAGGTTTTGTCCTAAAGGCCTTTTCCGTTGAATTTTCAAACACTTTGAAACCCAGTTAAATGACCTCCGATTCAGAGTCTATCAGTTGCATACTGATGGGACATGTCTCTGGAGGCAACCCTCCAAATTTGAGCCCATTCCGAGGTCTCTAACCTCAAAAACTTAATTGAAATCCACAGGCTGTAAAACCTTCAAATATTTACAGCCTATGCCACTGGACCTATCACTTTGAAGATTCTGACCTTAGAGCATTCACCAAAGCCTCTAGTCACTTCCAGACCATTAATTTTGATATGTTGAACATTAAACTGTATTTTTCTAGACCTAGTTTGACCCCTAGTTGACCAGGGGTCAAAATGACCAAAATACCCCTATGGGGCTCAAATGTTGATTTTCAACCAAATGAACTCCGATTTGAATGCAACCACCTTTAACAAGTTTCAAATGTTATTTCAAATGTTTTGAACCTATTCCCAACCCCTGGGTCAACCTGGTTGACCAAGTCAACAGGTTTGACCCAAGAAGCCCTTTAAGGGTCCAAACATGTGTTTTGACCCAAATGACCTCTCTAGGCCATCCAACCATTTCCATTAGTCTTGAAATGCCATTTGAAACCTGTTCGACCCAAACCCAGACCTCGGGTCAACCTGGTTGACCAAGTCAACCTAGGTTGACCAAATGGCCCTTTAAGGGTCAAAACAGGCATTTTGACCAAATTGACCCCTCCAGACCTTGGGACCACCTCCAATGGTCTCCAAATGTCATTTCAAATCTGTTGATCCCATTTCCAGGCCTTGGGTCAACCTGGTTGACCAAGTCAACCTAGTTGACCCAAATGGCCCTTTAAGGGTCCAAATAGGTGTTTTTGACCTAAATGACCTATTTAAGCTATGGAATCACTTCCATTGATTTTAAAAAGTCATTTTTAAACTTCTTGAGCCTGATTCCAAACCTTGGATCAATCTATTTGACCAGATTAAACAAAATTGACCTAAAAGCCCTTAATGGATCCAATAGACCCATTCGACTAAATCCAATTCTCCAGACTTTGAAGCCACATCCAATAGGCTCAAAATGACTTTCAAAATTAATTGAACCTATTTCCCGACCTTGGATCCATTTGGTTGACCAAATCAACTAGTTTTGGCTTAATGGCCCATTAAGGGCCCATTAAGCCATCTTAACCTAAATGACCTATATGGACTTGGAAATGACCTTAATCAACATCCATAACAGCTTCTTATATTTTTCATTTGCCACCTCAGCAGTCAACAAGGTCAGTTGACCAGTCAACACTTGGTCAACAAACCTTTAAAGTGCCCAAATGACTTGATTCAAGCTAGCCCACTCCCTATCAAATCACTCTAGACCCTCTTTGAAGTCACTCCTTGCCAACTCAGCTGTCCACTTGGCTGTTGACTGGTCAAACCAGTCAACAAATGGTCAAAGGAGCCATTTAGAGCCTTAATTAATTCATTAAAATTAATTTCTCCTAATTTAAATCACTCCAGCAGTTTGAGCATGCTCTAGAAGCTTCCTAGGGTTTATTCCAGCCCTTTGATCTCGATCTAACAGCTCCCATTGCTCCATGTGTCCAAATAATAAGACAAAATGGGCTTTACACATAGGATGTACCCTTGTACTTGATCCCTCCTGCTCCCAACTACCCCTTGGACAGATGGCACTCATCTGGGAGTCCATACAGTAGATCTTAACCATTCATTCGATCAGGGAATGAATGAATAGAGAAAAAACGTTCAAATCAAGCTCATTCATACCCTAGCACTCTCTCTCCCATCTAAGGCTCCTCCAGACGAACTCTCAGTCTTTCTGAGTTCTCTCTAGCTTCTCCCTCATTTCCCCACTCAAACCTCGACGGTCAAAGCCGCCTCCGGCGATCCTCCGGCGAGCTCAATACCAAATCCATCCAAGGAGTATTCCGGGCGATTCGTGGCGTTTCGGAGCTCGGAGCCAACTAGGAACTTAATCGCGGACAGTCTACAAGCTCAGAGAATCCAAAAACGGTCCAAACCGTCCATTAAATCTCGGTAAAATCCTAAACCTAGGTTAGGACACATAAGTTTAATTAACTTTTTATTAAATGTGTATTTGATAATTTTAAAACTTCCCCATTATTTCTGTTCACCTAGTGCATCTAGGGTTAAAATTTCAAGTGATTTAATGCATTGGATCGAACGAACGAGCCAAAAAACGCCTTCTAGGGCGCTCTCACGGCTCGGTCCAGGCGCGTCATTTCTGAACCGTTGATCGCTCGATCAACGGTTCTGATCGAGCCGCTCCGCGCGTTGATCAGACCGTGTACTCGAATCAGCGCTCGGTTTCTTGGTTCAGCCACATCTGAGCCGTCCGTTTGAAATCGCGGGATCAAGATCTCACCGCTTGATCTTCCCTCATAAGATCAAGCCGCGGGATTTAATCTCGGCCTTTGATCCTAACCTGCGATTGATCCAACGGCGGGCGAGATCTGCTGAGCTGGATTAGTGAAAACGCGTGGACCCACGCGCTTTCCCAATCGGCAATCATTGCACGCCGCCGCCGTCTGTGTCGGACGAACCAGATGTTGCCGCGTGTCCCCCGCCGCCGCCGCGGTTTGATCCCGCGAACCGGAGCACGACACGTGTCCCGCAGCGCCGCCTTTTAATTAAAACGATTTAATTTAAATTTTAAATCAATTTTAGCCCAGATTTCTTTTAAAAAATTATAGAAAATTAATTTTAAATCAAAAAATTAAGTATTATATATCAAAATTTTCAGAATTTTAAGGCCTTTCTAATAAAATTAAAATTACGTTAAAGTGTCTAATATATTTTAAATAATTTTAAAACATGTGAAAATTAATATTTTAATTATTTAATTGATTAAAATAAATATAAATATTTCCAAGATTTTAATAAAAAATTTAGTTCTTTTTTTTTTAATTTCAGAGCATATCCTTAGATTTATTTTGTTAAATTTTGACATTAATTTGAATTATTTGTATATCTTAATATTTAATTAATATTTAATATTTTACTAATTATTCTAAAATTCAAAATTATTTTTCAAATAACCCTAGATCAATGGATTTCTCAACTCTTTAAGACTTATTTTAATAATATCTTCAATGATTTTATTTTAAAATATACTCTTATATATATTTAAATATTTAGATATTTATATATTTTAAAATATATATATATATATTGTAAGACTATATGTATGTCTAAAGCTCTAACTATTTGAGAGGCTCCTTTGAAAGTTTAAGTGTAGATGGATTATGCTTGAATGGAAATTATGGAGGTTGAGTAGTGCATAGTTGTATTTTAACTATTCACTAATCAAGATTTTAGTTAAATTAATTTTGATAGTTTTTGGCATGCTTAAGTTGTACACACACCACTTAGTCTAGGCTCTCCTAGATCTAAGGATTTGTTTGATTGTGTGTTTGCTTATATGTTAAGTTCAAGGGTTAGCAAAAACATTGATTTGAACCCATCAAACTTAGTGTCATTAAGGACAATAATTAAGGACCCTTGCTAGAAAATTTAGAACATTTCTAATAATTAGGATTCACTTCTATTTGAGTTGAAACTTCAAACACTTGAACTTAGTGACATGTACAACTACTAGGAAAGGTTTGACTGATTTTTGAAATCATTAAGGTCCTTAATTAATTTTCTAAGTCTTAAACCCTTAATTAGCCCTTAAAACTTTAAGAAAATGTAATAAATTCATTTTAAACCCAAAAATTAAGTTCAACCCCCCTAACTGACCAGAATTCAATCCTTAACTTATGAAAATTAAAAGCCCCTTGAATTGACAACATTTCTGTCCTTAATCTAATTTTAATCAAAAATCAATATTTTATTAATATAATTAATTAAAAAATATTAAAAATTCCAAAAATGTCCCAAACACTTGGGAATCTCTCCTTAGGTCATTCCTGACCTTTGGAGCTGATTTCAAGGAGTTGGGAACTCATTTGGAGCAAAATTACAAAAAGGGCCCTCTAATTAAGTAATTTCAAGAAATTCATTAAATACCCAAACTTTGAACCTTCATAATTAATTCAAGAAAAATCCAAATCACCCAAACTCACTTGCATTCAACTCCTAATAAGGTGTAATATTTATTAAAAATATCAAATTCCAGAAATCTTTAATATTTCAAAAAGTCAACTTTTTGGTCAACTATAGGTCAAATCTAGTTCAAAACTTCAAACCTTTGTAATAAAATGTAGAAAAATCCGATTTCAACGTACTTACCTTCTAACTGATCGTAGTAAGGTCTAGTATTTTAATAAAATACAAACTTTCCAGAATTTGAGCTTAATCAAAAAGTCAATTTTCAACCCCTTAATTAAATGATTAAAATATTCAAAAAAAAATTCATAAAATTCCAAATTACTCTAAAACTCCAGAATATCTTAACTTAATGTTTAAAACATTCAACAAACATTTTAAAACACAACAACCATCCTAAAGATGAAGTTTATTGGCTGGACTACTCCGGGCTGCGGGGCTAAGTGTCCTAAGGAGGCTGGTTCCTCGAGCCTGGTGGCACAACGCCACGAATGGATTCCAAGGGATGTTAAACCTTAAAAATGGATTAATTATTAATAATCTAATCTTTTAAAACTTCTAATTTAACTACATTAATTTGGTTTATCGGCTGGACTACTCCGGGCTGCGGGGCTACGTGTCCTAAGGAGGCTGGTTCCTCGAGCCTGGTGGCACAACGCCACGAATCGATTAATGGCAAACTTAAATTAATCAAAATCTTAAAAATCAGCGACCACATTTCTTTTAAAATTCATTAATTCTTAAGCCTTAATCAATCTTAAGCCACTTAATTATACCGGGTACCACTGGGTAACCCAGGCCTACGAGGCTATTAACTTAGCCCCAAGGAAGGTGAAATAAACTTCACGGCCTCGGTGTGAAACAAAGGTGATATCCAATAAATAATTAAATAAATCTTAAAAATTAATCTTAAGCCATTAATATTTGAATTCAAACTTAAATCCCTTAAACCTTCCAACCAATCAAATTTTAGACAACTTTAACTAATAATCCTAATTAGGATACATCAAAACCACACAACCTACCTCACACACTTTAGATGGTTTGTTAGGATCACCGACTCTAGTTCTAGGACAGGCCGGTGTTTTACTTTCTGCAGTTGTGTGCCGGATTTTCGTAGCTTTCACTGCATGCTGTTTGCTAGTGTAGAATTGTTATGTTTATTTACTTGCTTTCTGCACTCTGTGTTTGATTGTGCGTTAGACCTACCCATAGGCTAGAAACGAAATATATATTTGTGCAATCTTATGCAGGTGGCCATGCTCATACAAGGAGCTAAAAATTAAAGGGGGCAGTTAATAAAAAAATATATATACTCTTTGCACAGGTACCTGCCGCGCTTAAGACCCCCTTTAAATAAAAAGAGCATGGCCAAGTGTGGCTAAAAAAATGCATTTTAAATTTTCATATTATAACTGCTTGGGAATATATACAACTGTTGATTATTAGGATAACCTTGCAGGATCGAGTCTAGATTTTCTTATTTCTCTTAATGTAAATTTAATTCAGTTAAGGTTGTATTTATTTAAAATGGTTTGAGATTGGGATATAAATATCCAATTTGAATTCCAAAGAGGTGAAGACATCCCTAAAGGGGAGAGTCTTCTTCCATTTGGAATTCAAATTAGGATACTTTGCAAATATCCAAAGGGGAAAGATAACACCTCGATCAAGAGGGAGTTTCTTTCCATTTGGATATCCTGAACCGACGAATCAAGATGTTCGTGAAAAGATGAAGGATTGGACAATGAGAAGAATCCCAAATCTCAAAACCATTTGATTTAGGATTAGAAATCCGGGTTGTAGTCAGTGGTGCCCGGCCACTTTAATTGATTGTAATTTTTGAGATGTAATAATTAGTGGCACTTGCCATATGGACATTCAATTTGATATATTTAATGTAGTTAATTTATTTAATTGATTGTGCATTAGAATTCCTGTCTTTTCTAGTCTTTTTATATGCATGCCGTCTTTGATTTAGTCTGGAATACGAATTTAGGCTCTTAGGGGTCTGTCAAAAAATTCTTCTATTTTAATTAAATAAAAATTTTAAGATAAGATAGAAACTCTAAACGGTCCTAAGAAGTAAGCTCGGACTCGCCGAGGGTTTTTCATGCATACATATTGTACTTTCTCAACCTTGTTAGGCATCTCCCCGCCTGCGGGTTCTGGCAGACCACCTGGCCTATGAGGGTGCCGATCTGTCAAGGGGATGTTATGCAATCTCTAGGATAAAACCTATTTTCTAAGCCAAAGATTTTTAAATTGCTACATACTAATTCTGCATTCAATCGAGTCAATTAGCATGCATCGCATTAGTAACAAATTTAAAAGAATCTAATATTTAATTGCATCTATTTAGTCATCAAATACCCGACATAAGTTGAAGGGGTCAATTAAGGATTTGCTCTAGATGTCGACCCCATTTCTCTAAAATTTTCTAATTAATGTCCCTATCACTCTACAAAAAGACCGGACTCATATTTTGAAATCGTTTAGGTGGTTTAGCTGGCTCCCCAATCCAGGCCGGGGTAAGACCAGATTCGCATTGCACTAGCTAGGTTCGGGTTACTTTTTAGTACCCAATTTAGACTTAGGTTCTGAGGCTAGCTCGGGCTATAAGACCTCAACCTTCGGGAATTGAATCCCAACTTTCTAATAAAATTGATCACTTAAACATTAAATCTATTTCAATCAAATTTAAGCCCAACACTTAGGATAGACCGTTGGGTGTTTCTGAAGTAATTCAGAATCTCAAAACACCTCCTACCCTTCTTCCTTTGACTCTAGAAATAACTGTTCAACATTGAACCAATCCCACTTGAAATTCTAAACCTTAACTTCTTTTGATATCTAACTTTGAAAATCTTAAATAAAATTTCTACCGCTATTTTAATCGAGAGTTTTCGTAGAAAATTTAATTCGATTTCCTACGATGTAATTAACTACGAGGGCTTGCGCTCGTAGGAGATTTAGATTTAATTTTCCAAAATCATTTTTGGGAATTGATTTCAAACGATCAAAATTAACTTTTTCAAAACCTTTAATTAATTATCTTTGGGGAAATTTAAAACTTTGAAATTCGAACCCATTAGGGAACGATATGTTCGTCTTTCGAGGCGATATATTGTTCATAATAGAGTGTTCAATTTCAAAATTCCAAAATTAAATAATCCCAAAGATAATTAAATATTTTTCAAAGCTATATATACTTAAATAAAAATATTTTTTTTTAATCAAAACAAAAATGGCGACTCCACTGGGGAATTTCTCACTCTCCATCTTTAATAGCGGTTTGAATTTTATTGAATCGGTAGTCTCAACTACCTTTCTTTCCGTTGGTCCCTCTACCCATTTCTCCCTTGGGTGAGTGTGGCCAACTCAATTAAGACATGTGTAATGAGAGGTGAGTGTAGGAAGCCTCCCTCTAAGTTTAGGCTTGAACATTTTGCCTCCAACTTGGTTGGTAGAGCGAAAGAGTTAAGCCTATCCCTCTCTAAACCTTTCTATAAATTTTAGAAACTAGCGTGCTAGGATTACTAGTGGCATGCTGAGTTTTATAACTTATAGAAAATATCCTCAATTTTTCAAAATCTAAATTCTCAATCTTTTAGTAGGGTTTTAATCCTTCCAAAATCTAGACAATTACGTTGTATCGTTATATATCGAATTTTAACAATCTCAACTCGATATATATACGATCAAGTGTAGCATTCATTTTGAAGATTCGTTTTAAAAATTCAATTATTTCGGTAGAGTTAAGCTATGACATTTCATTCTTAATCCACTAATTAGAATGAAAGAGTCAAGTAAATTCCAAATAAATCTCCCCTAGTTAATGTGGACCTTTTTGTTGGATGAATATCCAACACCTCGAGTCCCAAAATAAGGGGAGATGCTGCCGAATTTTTGAGTTTTCAAAACTCTTTCTAAAATCTTTTCAAATCAATTCTCATTGTTATATGTTCTTCTACGACGATCATCGTAGTCAACATATACAACGAACCTTAAAACTCGATCCGGCACGAATTCGCCATTAACATTTCATCCTTTAAAGATTGAAAGAGTTAGGCTTTCTTAGTGTTTTTCCCGACGTTTATTTGTGAACCTTTTGTTGAATGAAAATTCAACACATTGAGTTCCAAAAATAAGGGGAAATGCTGCCGGATTTTTGAATTTCCAAAATTCAATTTCTTCCAAATTCAAACATCTTCTCCAAACTTATCCAAATCAAATTCAGACTATCGTTGTTATACATTATCCTACAAAATCTTTTTGTAGTTGAATGTATATAACGAAAATTCTAATCTTCTTTCAGTCAAAATCAATCTCCATATTCTATCATTTTATACCGGGTTATAGCTCTTATAACCCGATATCGATGATAAAATATAAATTTATTTTCAAATTCAAATTCAAGTTTCTAATTCAAATCTTCTCCTTTCCAATTCTCAGACAATCAACTTAACTGCAATGGCTGGCAAACTACTGTTTTCAATGGATCGTGATTTACTGATTGAAGAATTAGTGTATGAAAACTCGATTCAGTTTGGGATAGGGTTTGAGTCCCTTAGACTGGTGATGAATGGAAATACCTTAGTGGACCTTGCTGTCAAGGATGAGAAAGATGCCCCTATAGTTCAACTAGCCATAGGAGCCGGGAATGATGCCCCTCCTAGTCTGTGGTCAGCGTTAGATATCGCTAATGCACCCAAAGAATTTCTTGAAGATGCAAAGAAATTGGAAGCTGCCGCTGCAGGCAAGGTAGTGTTTGAGAAAGGGTCTTCAAGTTCTGAAACTCTGTATGGAAGTAAGAATTCCAAGAAGAATTATCTGAGAAGGTTAAGAAAGAAGATCACCAAGACCAAGAAAGTGGCCGAGCTGAAGGCCTTGGGAGTAAAGTCGATCTTGAGGCTGTCGAGGAGCTGCCAATCCCTGCCTCTTCTCCACTCCTTAAAGGGAGTCGTTTTCACCCCCTCGCAGCTTCTGCAGGGGAGGAGAGAGTTACTCGGATAGCTAGCACTCCGCCTAGCCCAGTAGACTATTATGTTAAAAGAACCCCGAAGGAGAAGCAAGTTTTGAAAGCTAGAATGCTTAGAAATATCATTCATACTTGCGCTGCTCAAGTAGGGCAAACTAAGGAGCAGTATGTGAAACACTTGAAGGGAGTGATTTCACATAAACTTGAAAAGGAAGTTCTGAAGGAAGAGAAATCTGAAGCCAGGAATTTGACTCCTCAACCAGTGAGGAAGAACAAAAAATTTGTTAAACAACCTGTATCTTCAGTTTTGGTAGATGGATACCATTGGGTGCCTCGCCTCCCGTCTGCAAAGACGGAGGAGATAGTATTAACCGGGTCTGGCCAGAGTCGCTCTTTTAGTGGCAGACCACCGACCCCACCTTCAAAACTGTTAAAGCTGGCCCCAGTGATAGTGAAATCTAAAGAAGTATTTAAAGAGCTTAAACCAGTTGATGTTAAGGGCAAGAGGCCCATGTCGCCAGAAGAATCATGTGCCAGAAGGAAGTTCAGTAGATCCATTGGGATTCAGTTCAGGGAACCTCAAGTTCAGATACCAGTTAAACTCCCTAGACTCCCAGTTCAGGGAAGTGAGGACTCTATTCGTGTTGATGTTGGAGCCCCAGCTGTTCAAGCCCCTCCATCACCAATTAAGATGGATGTCCCTCACCCTACTGAGGATGTCACCCTTGCGACTACCGACCTCGGGACAGTCGGAGGGGAGGAGACGACCCAAGATCCTGATCAAGAGATGTTAGATCAGCTGGTTAGTGAAGAGATCACTGAAGATGATGTCAAGATTAGCAATATTTTTGATAAGTTGGATGTTAAAGAATATGATCAAGTGATGAGTTATGATGGATATTTACCCATCTATACTGAAGCAATAGATGGGAGGCCAGTTGAAGAAGTGGTACAAGAAATTAGAGATATCCTTAAGAAAAAGGCCGTTGATGAGTTCAACCCTGATGAAGATGATTTGCTAGTTGACGAGGAACCAGTAGCGGATGTCCACATGGTTGAAACTCGTGCTTCAGCTAAAGACGCCGAGCCTTCTAAGCACC
Organism: Dendrobium huoshanense; assembly: GCA_016618105.1. NCBI lineage: Eukaryota > Viridiplantae > Streptophyta > Magnoliopsida > Asparagales > Orchidaceae > Dendrobium > Dendrobium huoshanense. The sequence continues at coordinate 50,798,936 of CM028360.1, read as the reverse complement.
ATTCTGGAAAGGAGAAGAGTCAGCAGCAGTCGACTCAGATTCAGACAGTTCTGTCAGATTGAAAGAGAAGGATGAATATATTAAAAATCTTGAAAGAAAAGTGGAGGAGATGATGATTAGAGTTGAACAGATGCAGAATCAGCTTTTGCAATCACAGGAGTTCAAACCCGAGCAGTTGCAGCCCACAGTGCATACAATGGGCGAGCACAGCAGGAAAGCTGATTCAAGTCCCAAACTCCCAGAAGTTACTTCTTCGGTGCCTCCACCAGAAAAAGATATTCGTCAGATGATTGAAACCCAGGTAAGGGAGGCCTTAGCCCATTCGCAAGGAACTGTATCTATTCCAAAGGGTAGACCCTATCCCGAGGAATATGATTTGGTTCCTTATCCTAAGGGTTTTGTGCCACCTTCTTTTAAAATTTTTAGCGGTTTAGAAAACCCAAGACAACATCTGGCCCATTTCCGAGCAAGCTGTTGCAATGCAGGAGGGTCGGATGCTCTACTCTTTCGTCAGTTTGTGAGTAGTTTGTCCGGTATTGCTTTTGAGTGGTACGCAGATCTACCAAATGGTTCTGTAAAAACTTTCACAGAGCTCGAGGGTCTCTTTTTAAAGAGATTCTCAGGAGCTCAACAACGTGTAACCGTTGGTGATCTCGTCATCGAAAAGCAAAAACCGGGCGAGTCTTTAGTCGACTACATCTTGAGGTGGCGAAACCTCTCGATGAAATGTGAACCCCAACTACAAGAGCAACATGCAGTGGAAATTCTTTTAAAGAATATCCACGGGCCTATTGCTTTTATGTTAAAGGGGTTTACAATTAAAACCTTCGAAAAGCTTCTTAACAAAGCTAGTAATCTACAAGAAGAGGCTCCCAAAATGTCATTCTTGAAGGATTCTACTGAAGATAAGAAGGTTAGTAAACCATTGAAGTCCTTTGAAAAGAGAACAGCAATGGTTTCAGCAGTCGACAAGGGGAAGAAACCGATTAATATTCAATCAAGTAATCCTACTGTTCAGCAGACTCAGAAACCTCAACCGTTTCAGGTAACTTCTCAACCTACTAGAGCATATCACCGGCCCACTTTTGAAGAGAGATTGGCTCGTCCGTATCCATTCAAAAGGGAGTCGGTGAAGAAAATTTTCAAGAGCCTTTTAAAGAAGCCAGATTTTCGATTGCCGGAGGCCAAGAAGCCGGAAGAGGCAAATAAAAAGGATGATCCGACCTTTTGCCCCTACCATCGCATGTTGGGCCACACAATTGAAGACTGCATACCTTTTAAGGACTGGCTCGATTGGAATTTCCGTCAAGGTAATATCATAATTCCAAAGGAGTACTTAGTCAATCCGGATCAAGGATCTGTCAAAGTTATCTCAGGTATTAATTCTAATTTTTCTTCGTCCATTGAAGATGGTTGGGATATAGCACTATCCCGGGCATTTAAAAAGTCGATTAACCAATCTTTTCATCTTTCTCAACAGTTACCGACGAGAGCCCGTGGCCCGATCTGGGAGGTTGAGCTGGAGGCATCGCAGGAGGATGTTGGGACGATTTCCTCTCCAGTAGTTGTAGGAACTACTGTATCAAATAAAAATGAAAAGAGTGAACCTTTTGTAGAGAGGAAATTTGTGGATGAGAGATTTGTACAAGTGGTGGATGGTGGCTCAAAACCACTAGCCCCATTAAAGTTATCTGACTTTTACTTTGCCCCATCAAAGGCAAAGGGTCAAAAATTGAATAAAAAGAAATATCCTTCTGCAAATATTTTGATGATTAGTGTTGAGAATGAAGTTTTAAATGACTCTTCCATTGAAAATAATCCGGAGCCAGCTGAGGATAATCAAGAAGTTCAAAAACCCAGCTCTCCAGATTTGACCCTTCAAGGGGAAGATGAATCTAATATCGTATCAGATGGTGATACCCCTGAAATTAATTTTCAAGGGAGTCCCGTCGTGATAGATTTTTCAGATTCAGATTCCCATTCAGAAAATGACAATCAACCGCCTAAGGAGAGCGTAGACCTCCCCGTAGACTGTCCTTCCGATGAAATCGTGCAAGTACAATTACGGGATGGCAAGGTTTTACCCCCTAGGCTTCCCCCACAGGAAAAGGGAAAACAAGTTGTTTCCACTGATCCAATTCAAGTCTCTACTCAACAATTAAACTCTCCTCCAAATCCACCGGGTCCTGATGTTAATGTTCCAAGTGTTGATTACAACGTCTTAGCTCACCTTAGAAAGTTGCCTGCTAAGTTGAGCATCTACGATGCCCTCATCCTTTCAAAAGAGATGAGGGAGACTTTAATTAAAGCACTTCTCGACCCCGAGATTTGCTTAGCTCAACTCGCTTCAACTTCTGAGGAGGAAGCTTTGTACTTCAAAGAAATTCCAGGAGTTACCTTCTCCGATGAAGATCTACTCCTTGGAACTGCCGATCATAATCGCCCACTTTACATCACTGTAAATGTGGACAAGTTCAAGTTATCAAGAGTTCTTGTTGATCCGGGTGCATCGGTCAACGTGATGAACATAAAGACTCTCGCATACCTCAGAATTGATACTAGCAAGCTCTCAACCGATAAGTTAGTGCTTCGCGGGTTCAACGAAAAAGGTGAGAAGGCTTTAGGTTCGATCACACTTCTTCTAGAGATAGGAGAGTTGAAAACTGAAGCGAAATTTCATATAATTGATTCGGCTACGTCCTTTAATGCGCTCCTAGGTAGGCCTTGGATCCATGAGTATAGGATGGTTCCTTCCACCCTACATCAATGCATCAAGTACCAACGAGATGGCATTGAGTTTGAAATCAAGGGTGATTTGCAACCATTCTCTATTCATGAGATCGGGATCTACGAGGATGCTGCATATTATGTTCCCAAAGGTCTTACTACAAAATCTAAGGTAGAGATCAATGTTAAGGAAGAAAAGAAAGAAAATTATAGTTCAAAAGCAATTCAAGAGCTGAGAAAAGAAAAAATCAAGAGCACAAAAGAACAAAATTCAAGTAGTGAAGACGACGTCGAGCGCGTAGTCTTTAGGCCTCCAAACAATTTGCCTCAAAGAGGTGGGAGGATGGCCCAAAGAGCACGTGGTCGAGGCCGTGTTTCAACTGAAAGAAGGAATACCCCGATGTATATCGAACTTGAATCAAGTTCCGATGAAGAATCAAAAAAGAGGGGTAACAGAATTGCTTTTGACTGTAAGAAATCTAATCTTCCTCCAAAGTTTGATCTCACTTTAGATTCGGATAGTGATCAAGAGGGTAACAATCCTAAACTTCAAAGTGATGAGCCTGAATTGAGTATGTATGAAAAGCTTAATAGGGTAGTTAAATCCTTAGCCTTAACCCCACTGTCTGCTGACAGAGTCTCAGGGTTAGTAACTAAGGATTCCCCTAACTTAGATGGAGAAGTAAGGAAAGTCCAGAGGTTCTTCCCTGGCACTTCCTCCTCAAGGAATGAAGGTGATGTAATCCTTGAAGAGGCGGATTTCAATGAATTAATAGAATTACCTTTCGGCTACTTTCCTCTTGGTGTTAAAGCTCTTATCTCTAAAGGTTTTGCTCCGAGTCAATGGACTAAGGGTCAAGCTAGATACCACCAAAATATTTGGAATTCCAAATTCAATAAAAACTGGACGAGTGGTATCGGTTTTGGTTCCGTTAGTTCATTTGACGATGATGAATATTGCTTGATGATAACCATCCACCTCGAATCTGAAAGTGTCCCTACTGAAGTCGTCGATTCGCTCGACAGACTTTGTTTGGAGACCTTAGATGATTCAGATGAAGTTCAAATTCGGGATGCACCCCCTGAATTTGAAGAAGAAATTAAATCGACAGTTGATGAACTTAAAGAAATTAACCTTGGAACAGAGGATGACCCTCGCCCCACATTCATAAGTTCTTTGTTGAGTGAGGACGAGTCTAAGGATCTAATTCAACTTCTATTCGAGTTTAAGGATTGTTTCGCTTGGACATACGACGAAATGCCGGGCTTGTCCGCCGATATAGCAGTTCATAAACTTGGAATCCGGTATGATGCCATTCCCGTCAAACAAGCTCCACGACGCATGCGTCTGGAGATTGAACAACAAGTCATTTCTGAAGTTAAGAAATTGGCCGATGCCGGATTTATCCGGGAGGAGCAATATCCTTCTTGGGTAGCCAGCGTTGTGCCCGTTCGAAAGAAAAATGGTCAAATCCGGGTCTGTGTTGACTATAGAGACCTGAATAAGGCATGTCCTAAGGATGAATTTCCTTTGCCAATTCCAGAATTAATGGTGGACATCGCCTCCTCGCATGTTGTTTTCTCCTTTATGGATGGCTCGTCTGGTTATAATCAAATCAAGATGGCTCCAGAAGATGAGAGAAACACTGCATTCAGAAGTCCTATAGGGATCTTTTGTTATAAAGTGATGCCATTTGGCCTTAAAAATGCCGGTGCAACCTACCAGCGGGCTATGACTCGAATCTTTGACGACTTAATCCACAATCAAGTCGAATGTTACATCGACGATTTAGTTGTCAAGAGTAAAGTTAAAGAGGCTCATCTTTATGACTTAAGAATCGTCTTCGAGCGGTTGCGTCGCTACGATCTTAAGATGAATCCTTTGAAGTGCGCCTTCGGTGTCGCGTCAGGGAAAATTTCTAGGTTTCGTAGTGAGGCACCGTGGAATTGAAATTGATCCTGCTAAAATCGAAGCTATCTTAAATATGCCGCCTCCTAGGAGTCTTACTCAATTAAGATCTCTTCAAGGTAGACTGGCGTATATAAGAAGATTCATCTCTAATCTTTCCGGAAGATGTCAACCATTCTCGGTCCTCGCTAAAAAGGACGCCAAATTCATTTGGGACGAGAAATGTCAATCTGCTTTTGAAAATATCAAACAATACCTGACAAATCCTCCAGTCTTGGCAGCCCCTGTTCCGGGGAGACCTTTAATACTCTACACTGCGGCCCTTGACGAGTCTCTCGGGGCCCTCCTTGCTCAAGTTAATGACGAAGGGAAAGAGAATGCTCTCTATTACCTAAGTCGAAGACTCTTACCAACGGAAATTCGATATCCAGCGATTGAGAAACATTGTCTTGCCTTAGTCTTTGCAGCTCAAAAACTAAGACATTATATGCTTTCCCATCAAATTAATTTAATTTCCAGTTTTAATCCCTTGCAATATCTTATGACCAGGCCTACGTTGTCAGGACGTTTGGCTCGTTGGTCTATGATATTGCTCCAATTTGAAATCACTTTCATTCCCCTGCGTGCTGTGAAAGGGCAGGCCGTCGCCGACTTCCTTGCGGCACACCCGTTGCCGGCGGAATCTCCTCTAAACGATGATTTACCTGATGAGCAAATCATGAGTTTCGAGGAAGCCACCACTCAAACCTGGGAAATGTATTTTGATGGTGCTGCGTCCTCTCAACGGGGCAAAACACCTGAATCTACTATTCCTGGGAAAGCCGGAGTTGGCCTGGTATTCATAACACCAGATAAGGGAATGATGTACTTTTCCTACCATTTATCAGAACCTTGTACGAACAATGAGGCCGAGTACGAAGCTCTGATAACTGGTTTGGAACTTACAATTTTGATGGAAATTAAAGAGATTAAAATTTTTGGTGATTCCCAACTGGTGATCAACCAGATTGCAGGAACCTATAAAGTTTTGAATCCTAAACTCCTGAAGTACCATCAGTACACTTGCCATTTGCTCGAGCAAATTCCGATTGTAACTATGTATAGGATTCCACGTGGAAGCAATTCTTCGGCGGATGCCCTCGCAAAACTTGCAAAGGAATTTTCCTGTCCCGAAGAAGACTCCATCCCTATAGAGGTGCAGGGTCGTCAAGTCCTGTCTCCTATAGATTTGGAGCACATCAACGAGCAAATTTTCCAAATCCTTTCTACCTCTTCAGCAGTCAATGAAGAAACAGATTGGAGACAACCGATAATTGAATACCTTCAAGAAGGCAAGCTCCCTCACGAGAGATCACTTGCCCATCAAATTAAGAAACGTGCCCTATCCTACGCACTAGTCAATAATACGTTGTACCGACGATCGTTCGGTCAGATGTGGCTCCGTTGTTTAGACAAATGTGAGGCCCTGAAGATCGTTAACGAAGTCCATGCTGGACTGTGCGGTGCTCATCAATCGGGTCCAAAGATGAAAATGAAGATCAAAAGACTTGGATACTACTGGCCTACGATGATTGACGATTGCATGAAAATTGCAAAGTGTTGTCATCAGTGCCAAGTACATGGTGTGGTTTTACATCAGCCGCCTAACGTGTTGCATCCCACGATAGCCTCGTGGCCCTTCGAAAGTTGGGGCACGGATATCATTGGGCCAATTGACCCTCCTTCCTCGAAGGGTCACCGCTTCATTTTAGCCAGCGACTGACTACTTTTCAAAGTGGGCTGAAGCAATCCCATTGAGAAATGTAACATCATATCATGTAATGAAATTCTTTCGTGACCATATCGTTTATAGATTCGGCGTTCCGCGCAGAATCATATCCGATAATGGGTCCGCTTTCAAGTCTACAAAGATCAACAATTTTGCAAATCGCCATGGTATCGATTGGAGATACTCAACAATCTATTATCCACGGGCTAATGGATTGGCTGAGGCCTTCAATAAAACTTTGGTTCAAATCATCAAAAAGACCCTTGATGAAAATAAACGTCAGTGGGATGAGAGGTTGGTGGAAGCTTTGTGGGCCTACAGGACCACTTATCGAACCCCGACCCAATCCACACCGTTTGCACTAGTGTATGGATCTGAGGCTGTACTCCCTCTGGAAGTTCAAATCCCTTCACTCAGAATTGCAATTCAGAACCAGATTACAACTCAACAAAATGCACAACTCCGTCTAGAAGAACTTGAAAGCCTTGAAGGATGTCGTCTTCAAGCTCAGCAAAATTTAGAGTTGTATAAAGCCCGAATGATTCAAGCTCACGATAAGTTAGTGCGACCTAGAACCTTCCAAGTAGGCGACTTGGTCTTGGTTCTTCGGAGGCCTATCTTAGCGCACCGAAAACTCGGTGGAAAGTTTGAACCAACTTGGGAAGGACCCTTCGTAGTGGAAACAACCTACGAAGGAGGCTCGTATCAGCTAGTGGATTGTAAGGGAAATCACCCGATGCTTCCTGTAAACGGGCGTTTCCTTAAGAGATACTATGCTTGATGTAGCTCGAATTTTCAATTAATAAAAATTTTCAAGTTTTAAGTCAAATTGTTTCAATTGTTGCAAATCGTTTTAATTTCAATACCTCATGTCTCTTTTCTTAAGTCTAGATGTGAGTTTTCACGTTTTCCTACCTCGAATTTAATCTCCGTTAGTGGTGGAGCATGCCCTCTGTGGCACCACCCTAACATTTGAATTAAAAACGATTAGTGGTGGAGCGTGCCCTTCGTGGCGCCATCCTAATTCGTATCCGTTAGTGGTGGAGCATGCCCTCTGTGGCACCACCCTAACATTTGAGTTAAAAACGATTAGTGATGGAGCGTGCCCTTCGTGGCGCCATCCTAATTCGTATCCGTTAGTGGTGGAGCATGCCCTCTGTGGCACCACCCTAACATTTGAGTTAAAAACGATTAGTGATGGAGCGTGCCCTTCGTGGCGCCATCCTAATTCGTATCCGTTAGTGGTGGAGCATGCCCTCTGTGGCACCACCCTAACATTTGAGTTAAAAACGATTAGTGATGGAGCGTGCCCTTCGTGGCGCCATCCTAATTCGTATCCGTTAGTGGTGGAGCATGCCCTCTGTGGCACCACCCTAACATTTGAGTTAAAAACGATTAGTGATGGAGCGTGCCCTTCGTGGCGCCATCCTAATTCGTATCCGTTAGTGGTGGAGCATGCCCTCTGTGGCACCACCCTAACATTTGAGTTAAATGATTAGTAATGGAGCGTGCCTTTTGTGGCGCCATCCTAATTCTTATCCGCTAGTGGTAGAGCGTGTCCTCTGTGGCACTACCCTAGCATTTGAGTTAAGCAATTAGTGGTAGAGCATGCCCTCAGTGGCACTACCCTGATAAATTTAAATCTTGATTCCCTATGGATGAATTTTTCATTCCCTTAGGATTAAAATTCCACACTTGATATTTAATCTCGGTCAACGCCAATATGTGCAATAGAACTTCGCTCTCTTACACATATTGGGGGTCCATTTGTTGACCTCATTTTTGTATGAGGTCACTCAGATTACTCTTGATCCTTAATTTAATTTTCAAATCAATTCAAAAACTCTATGATTTTTCTAGAATCTCGACCTTTGGATCTATTCTAAGTCCTAGAATCCTTCTAGACTTCAAACCATAGAATCCACCTAGATCTTAGGTCAATCAGATCAAAATCCAAGGTCCAAAGGTTTTGTCCTAAAGGCCTTTTCCGTTGAATTTTCAAACACTTTGAAACCCAGTTAAATGACCTCCGATTCAGAGTCTATCAGTTGCATACTGATGGGACATGTCTCTGGAGGCAACCCTCCAAATTTGAGCCCATTCCGAGGTCTCTAACCTCAAAAACTTAATTGAAATCCACAGGCTGTAAAACCTTCAAATATTTACAGCCTATGCCACTGGACCTATCACTTTGAAGATTCTGACCTTAGAGCATTCACCAAAGCCTCTAGTCACTTCCAGACCTTTAATTTTGATATGTTGAACATTAAACTGCATTTTTCTAGACCTAGTTTGACCCCTAGTTGACCAGGGGTCAAAATGACCAAAATACCCCTATGGGGCTCAAATGTTGATTTTCAACCAAATGAACTCCGATTTGAATGCAACCACCTTTAACAAGTTTCAAATGTTATTTCAAATGTTTTGAACCTATTCCCAACCCCTGGGTCAACCTGGTTGACCAAGTCAACAGGTTTGACCCAAGAAGCCCTTTAAGGGTCCAAACATGTGTTTTGACCCAAATGACCTCTCTAGGCCATCCAACCATTTCCATTAGTCTTGAAATGCCATTTGAAACCTGTTCGACCCAAACCCAGACCTCGGGTCAACCTGGTTGACCAAGTCAACCTAGGTTGACCAAATGGCCCTTTAAGGGTCAAAACAGGCATTTTGACCAAATTGACCCCTCCAGACCTTGGGACCACCTCCAATGGTCTCCAAATGTCATTTCAAATCTGTTGATCCCATTTCCAGGCCTTGGGTCAACCTGGTTGACCAAGTCAACCTAGTTGACCCAAATGGCCCTTTAAGGGTCCAAATAGGTGTTTTTGACCTAAATGACCTATTTAAGCTATGGAATCACTTCCATTGATTTTAAAAAGTCATTTTAAACTTCTTGAGCCTGATTCCAAACCTTGGATCAATCTATTTGACCAGATTAAACAAAATTGACCTAATTAAGCCCTTAATGGATCCAATAGACCCATTCGACTAAATCCATGGAAATTCTCCAGACTTTGAAGCCACATCCAATAGGCTCAAAATGACTTTCAAAATTAATTGAACCTATTTCCCGACCTTGGATCCATTTGGTTGACCAAATCAACTAGTTTTGGCTTAATGGCCCATTAAGGGCCCATTAAGCCATCTTAACCTAAATGACCTATATGGACTTGGAAATGACCTTAATCAACATCCATAACAGCTTCTTATATTTTTCATTTGCCACCTCAGCAGTCAACAAGGTCAGTTGACCAGTCAACACTTGGTCAACAAACCTTTAAAGTGCCCAAATGACTTGATTCAAGCTAGCCCACTCCCTATCAAATCACTCTAGACCCTCTTTGAAGTCACTCCTTGCCAACTCAGCTGTCCACTTGGCTGTTGACTGGTCAAACCAGTCAACAAATGGTCAAAGGAGCCATTTAGAGCCTTAATTAATTCATTAAAATTAATTTCTCCTAATTTAAATCACTCCAGCAGTTTGAGCATGCTCTAGAAGCTTCCTAGGGTTTATTCCAGCCCTTTGATCTCGATCTAACAGCTCCCATTGCTCCATGTGTCCAAATAATAAGACAAAATGGGCTTTACACATAGGATGTACCCTTGTACTTGATCCCTCCTGCTCCCAACTACCCCTTGGACAGATGGCACTCATCTGGGAGTCCATACAGTAGATCTTAACCATTCATTCGATCAGGGAATGAATGAATAGAGAAAAAACGTTCAAATCAAGCTCATTCATACCCTAGCACTCTCTCTCCCATCTAAGGCTCCTCCAGACGAACTCTCAGTCTTTCTGAGTTCTCTCTAGCTTCTCCCTCATTTCCCCACTCAAACCTCGACGGTCAAAGCCGCCTCCGGCGATCCTCCGGCGAGCTCAATACCAAATCCATCCAAGGAGTATTCGGGCGATTCGTGGCGTTTCGGAGCTCGGAGCCAACTAGGAACTTAATCGCGGACAGTCTACAAGCTCAGAGAATCCAAAAACGGTCCAAACCGTCCATTAAATCTCGGTAAAATCCTAAACCTAGGTTAGGACACATAAGTTTAATTAACTTTTTATTAAATGCGTATTTGATAATTTTAAAACTTCCCCATTATTTCTGTTCACCTAGTGCATCTAGGGTTAAAATTTCAAGTGATTTAATGCATTGGATCGAACGAACGAGCCAAAAAACGCCTTCTAGGGCGCTCTCACGGCTCGGTCCAGGCGCGTCATTTCTGAACCGTTGATCGCTCGATCAACGGTTCTGATCGAGCCGCTCCGCGCGTTGATCAGACCGTGTACTCGAATCAGCGCTCGGTTTCTTGGTTCAGCCACATCTGAGCCGTCCGTTTGAAATCGCGGGATCAAGATCTCACCGCTTGATCTTCCCTCATAAGATCAAGCCGCGGGATTTAATCTCGGCCTTTGATCCTAACCTGCGATTGATCCAACGGCGGGCGAGATCTGCTGAGCTGGATTAGTGAAAACGCGTGGACCCACGCGCTTTCCCAATCGGCAATCATTGCACGCCGCCGCCGTCTGTGTCGGACGAACCAGATGTTGCCGCGTGTCCCCCGCCGCCGCCGCGGTTTGATCCCGCGAACCGGAGCACGACACGTGTCCCGCAGCGCCGCCTTTTAATTAAAACGATTTAATTTAAATTTTAAATCAATTTTAGCCCAGATTTCTTTTAAAAAATTATAGAAAATTAATTTTAAATCAAAAAATTAAGTATTATATATCAAAATTTTCAGAATTTTAAGGCCTTTCTAATAAAATTAAAATTACGTTAAAGTGTCTAATATATTTTAAATAATTTTAAAACATGTGAAAATTAATATTTTATTTTTGGGGCTATTATTTAATTGATTAAAATAAATATAAATATTTCCAAGATTTTAATAAAAAATTTAGTTATTTTTTTTTTTAATTTCAGAGCATATCCTTAGATTTATTTTGTTAAATTTTGACATTAATTTGAATTATTTGTATATCTTAATATTTAATTAATATTTAATATTTTACTAATTATTCTAAAATTCAAAATTATTTTTCAAATAACCCTAGATCAATGGATTTCTCAACTCTTTAAGACTTATTTTAATAATATCTTCAATGATTTTATTTTAAAATATACTCTTATATATATTTAAATATTTAGATATTTATATATTTTAAAATATATATATATATATTGTAAGACTATATGTATGTCTAAAGCTCTAACTATTTGAGAGGCTCCTTTGAAAGTTTAAGTGTAGATGGATTATGCTTGAATGGAAATTATGGAGGTTGAGTAGTGCATAGTTGTATTTTAACTATTCACTAATCAAGATTTTAGTTAAATTAATTTTGATAGTTTTTGGCATGCTTAAGTTGTACACACACCACTTAGTCTAGGCTCTCCTAGATCTAAGGATTTGTTTGATTGTGTGTTTGCTTATATGTTAAGTTCAAGGGTTAGCAAAAACATTGATTTGAACCCATCAAACTTAGTGTCATTAAGGACAATAATTAAGGACCCTTGCTAGAAAATTTAGAACATTTCTAATAATTAGGATTCACTTCTATTTGAGTTGAAACTTCAAACACTTGAACTTAGTGACATGTACAACTACTAGGAAAGGTTTGACTGATTTTTGAAATCATTAAGGTCCTTAATTAATTTTCTAAGTCTTAAACCCTTAATTAGCCCTTAAAACTTTAAGAAAATGTAATAAATTCATTTTAAACCCAAAAATTAAGTTCAACCCCCTAACTGACCAGAATTCAATCCTTAACTTATGAAAATTAAAAGCCCCTTGAATTGACAACATTTCTGTCCTTAATCTAATTTTAATCAAAAATCAATATTTTATTAATATAATTAATTAAAAAATATTAAAAATTCCAAAAATGTCCCAAACACTTGGGAATCTCTCCTTAGGTCATTCCTGACCTTTGGAGCTGATTTCAAGGAGTTGGGAACTCATTTGGAGCAAAATTACAAAAAGGGCCCTCTAATTAAGTAATTTCAAGAAATTCATTAAATACCCAAACTTTGAACCTTCATAATTAATTCAAGAAAAATCCAAATCACCCAAACTCACTTGCATTCAACTCCTAATAAGGTGTAATATTTATTAAAAATATCAAATTCCAGAAATCTTTAATATTTCAAAAAGTCAACTTTTTGGTCAACTATAGGTCAAATCTAGTTCAAAACTTCAAACCTTTGTAATAAAATGTAGAAAAATCCGATTTCAACGTACTTACCTTCTAACTGATCGTAGTAAGGTCTAGTATTTTAATAAAATACAAACTTTCCAGAATTTGAGCTTAATCAAAAAGTCAATTTTCAACCCCTTAATTAAATGATTAAAATATTCAAAAAAAAATTCATAAAATTCCAAATTACTCTAAAACTCCAGAATATCTTAACTTAATGTTTAAAACATTCAACAAACATTTTAAAACACAACAACCATCCTAAAGATGAAGTTTATTGGCTGGACTACTCCGGGCTGCGGGGCTAAGTGTCCTAAGGAGGCTGGTTCCTCGAGCCTGGTGGCACAACGCCACGAATGGATTCCAAGGGATGTTAAACCTTAAAAATGGATTAATTATTAATAATCTAATCTTTTAAAACTTCTAATTTAACTACATTAATTTGGTTTATCGGCTGGACTACTCCGGGCTGCGGGGCTACGTGTCCTAAGGAGGCTGGTTCCTCGAGCCTGGTGGCACAACGCCACGAATCGATTAATGGCAAACTTAAATTAATCAAAATCTTAAAAATCAGCGACCACATTTCTTTTAAAATTCATTAATTCTTAAGCCTTAATCAATCTTAAGCCACTTAATTATACCGGGTACCACTGGGTAACCCAGGCCTACGAGGCTATTAACTTAGCCCCAAGGAAGGTGAAATAAACTTCACGGCCTCGGTGTGAAACAAAGGTGATATCCAATAAATAATTAAATAAATCTTAAAAATTAATCTTAAGCCATTAATATTTGAATTCAAACTTAAATCCCTTAAACCTTCCAACCAATCAAATTTTAGACAACTTTAACTAATAATCCTAATTAGGATACATCAAAACCACACAACCTACCTCACACACTTTAGATGGTTTGTTAGGATCACCGACTCTAGTTCTAGGACAGGCCGGTGTTTTACTTTCTGCAGTTGTGTGCCGGATTTTCGTAGCTTTCACTGCATGCTGTTTGCTAGTGTAGAATTGTTATGTTTATTTACTTGCTTTCTGCACTCTGTGTTTGATTGTGCGTTAGACCTACCCATAGGCTAGAAACGAAATATATATTTGTGCAATCTTATGCAGGTGGCCATGCTCATACAAGGAGCTAAAAATTAAAGGGGGCAGTTAATAAAAAAATATATATACTCTTTGCACAGGTACCTGCCGCGCTTAAGACCCCCTTTAAATAAAAAGAGCATGGCCAAGTGTGGCTAAAAAAATGCATTTTAAATTTTCATATTATAACTGCTTGGGAATATATACAACTGTTGATTATTAGGATAACCTTGCAGGATCGAGTCTAGATTTTCTTATTTCTCTTAATGTAAATTTAATTCAGTTAAGGTTGTATTTATTTAAAATGGTTTGAGATTGGGATATAAATATCCAATTTGAATTCCAAAGAGGTGAAGACATCCCTAAAGGGGAGAGTCTTCTTCCATTTGGAATTCAAATTAGGATACTTTGCAAATATCCAAAGGGGAAAGATAACACCTCGATCAAGAGGGAGTTTCTTTCCATTTGGATATCCTGAACCGACGAATCAAGATGTTCGTGAAAAGATGAAGGATTGGACAATGAGAAGAATCCCAAATCTCAAAACCATTTGATTTAGGATTAGAAATCCGGGTTGTAGTCAGTGGTGCCCGGCCACTTTAATTGATTGTAATTTTTGAGATGTAATAATTAGTGGCACTTGCCATATGGACATTCAATTTGATATATTTAATGTAGTTAATTTATTTAATTGATTGTGCATTAGAATTCCTGTCTTTTCTAGTCTTTTTATATGCATGCCGTCTTTGATTTAGTCTGGAATACGAATTTAGGCTCTTAGGGGTCTGTCAAAAAATTCTTCTATTTTAATTAAATAAAAATTTTAAGATAAGATAGAAACTCTAAACGGTCCTAAGAAGTAAGCTCGGACTCGCCGAGGGTTTTTCATGCATACATATTGTACTTTCTCAACCTTGTTAGGCATCTCCCCGCCTGCGGGTTCTGGCAGACCACCTGGCCTATGAGGGTGCCGATCTGTCAAGGGGATGTTATGCAATCTCTAGGATAAAACCTATTTTCTAAGCCAAAGATTTTTAAATTGCTACATACTAATTCTGCATTCAATCGAGTCAATTAGCATGCATCGCATTAGTAACAAATTTAAAAGAATCTAATATTTAATTGCATCTATTTAGTCATCAAATACCCGACATAAGTTGAAGGGGTCAATTAAGGATTTGCTCTAGATGTCGACCCCATTTCTCTAAAATTTTCTAATTAATGTCCCTATCACTCTACAAAAAGACCGGACTCATATTTTGAAATCGTTTAGGTGGTTTAGCTGGCTCCCCAATCCAGGCCGGGGTAAGACCAGATTCGCATTGCACTAGCTAGGTTCGGGTTACTTTTTAGTACCCAATTTAGACTTAGGTTCTGAGGCTAGCTCGGGCTATAAGACCTCAACCTTCGGGAATTGAATCCCAACTTTCTAATAAAATTGATCACTTAAACATTAAATCTATTTCAATCAAATTTAAGCCCAACACTTAGGATAGACCGGGGTGTTTTCTGAAGTAATTCAGAATCTCAAAACACCTCCTACCCTTCTTCCTTTGACTCTAGAAATAACTGTTCAACATTGAACCAATCCCACTTGAAATTCTAAACCTTAACTTCTTTTGATATCTAACTTTGAAAATCTTAAATAAAATTTCTACCGCTATTTTAATCGAGAGTTTTCGTAGGAAATTTAATTCGATTTCCTACGATGTAATTAACTACGAGGGCTTGCGCTCGTAGGAGATTTAGAAACCCAGAATTGATTTTCAAAATTAACTTTTTCAAAACCTTTAATTAATTATCTTTGGGGAAATTTAAAACTTTGAAATTCGAACCCATTAGGGAACGATATGTTCGTCTTTCGAGGCGATATATTGTTCATAATAGAGTGTTCAATTTCAAAATTCCAAAATTAAATAATCCCAAAGATAATTAAATATTTTTCAAAGCTATATATACTTAAATAAAAATATTTTTTTTTAATCAAAACACTCCTCGACCACCGCCGGAGCTCTTCCTGCCGCCTTAAGACGCCGGAACTCTGCCGGATTTTTGAGAAACGTCGGGAATTTGCAGAACTTTGTAACTTTGTGAGAAGTTGATTGTAAATTGATCATCTTGGTTTGTAAGACGGATCAATCTTTGTACTTCAAACAAATACTAGTGGAACTTTGCAACTGGGCGAGGCCCCGTGGTTTTTTCCCTCTTTCGGGTTTTCCACGTAAAAACCTTGGTGTTCATTTTCTCTTTTATGTTTGTGTGCAAATACTCGTGCAACGCTAAGACGAATATTTCCTAACTCTACTGCCACGTATATTCTAGCACGCAACAGTTTAGCGTCGTCTGTGGGAAACACTATCCCACAACTTTAAGTATTGCTGCAATGATCAACAGGCGTAACAGTCGCATCATTGGAGCCTGCCGCTCCAACTCCCACCAATCTAGAAATCTGTCTATAAATCACAGACGCCTAATGCCTGCCTCTTTTCATCCTGGGGGGCAGAATGCTGCCGGAGAAGAGACATCGGGACCTTCTTTAGCAGAAAGAATTCGAAAGATGGAAGAATCTCAGAATGAGATCCTTCAACTCCTACGAGATGATCGACAGCCGACGTTGGAGGAGATCCTTCTCCCTCGGGATCCACCAAGGGTTGAAGATATTCAATTCGAGCATCGTCAAGAAGAAATTCATCTTCCTCCACCTAGGAGACATCCTCAATCATAACAGGAAGATGAACTTGCCGATACAGCGAGTTCAACACATCCTTCCCCCTCGACTTGGTAGCCTCGCATTTTTTTGGAACTCCCAGAAGGCTCTACCCAACCACACATTGCGGGACTCCCTCACAATGTCCTGCGTCACGAACTGCGAAAATTGGTACTGGAAGAGTTCCCCCGAGGAGATGTGAGGCATGCTCTTCGACAGAGGAATTTCCATGAGTCATCACCTCTAACTGAAGCCATTCTTTAGCACCCCATTTCGGTCGGATTCAAAGTGCTAAACATTGAGTCCTACGACGGGACGACCGACCCGTATGAGCATATCGACTACTACATAATCATCATGCATATTCAACGAGCATCAGACGCGCTCCTCTGCCAGGTCTTTCCCGCCACCTTTAAAGGACAGGCCCGAACGTGGTTCTATTCGCTTCCACCTGGAACTATCCCGTCTTTTGTCAAATTGGCCAAAATATTCATCTAACAATTTGTGGCCAATCGAAGAATTGCTAAGAATTCTTCCGTCCTCTCAGGGATCCGCCAAAATAAGGGAGAATCGTTGAAGGAGTGTTTTCAGCGATTTTCCACTGAAGCACGACAGATTCCAGGAGTAGACCCTGAATTACTCAGAGGGGTCTTTCTTGGAGGTCTTCGTCATGGCCCCTTCTATTCAGCCCTTATGCGAGACACTGTCCATTCATACGCTGACTTGATTCATCGCGTGGAGGCACAAATCTTTGCAGATGAAGCTATAAATGCTTACATGAAGCAGTTTGAGCAAATCAGCGGGAATCACAAAGGTGCACCTGGGATGTATAATTCTTTCTCACAGTAGAAAAAGCATGGGAAGAATAATCTACCTCATAGGTCTTCGTCACCACGATGGGAACTCCGACAGGAGAAGGAGTATACCCCACTCAATATGTTTCAAGCAAATGTATTGATGGCCGTTCGAGATCAGGATACAATAAAATGGCCAAACCCTTTGAAGTTGAACACAGGAAATTCAGATCAGTACTGTCACTTTCATCGTAGCTGTGGTCACACTACCGGAGCCTACAAGCAACTCAAGGATGAGATTGAAAGGCTTATCCGCCAGGGCTACCTTCGATAATTTATTCAAGATCCACCTACCAGAGAGGAAGCGCGTCCCGTTGGGGGGCAAAGTCAACAACAAAGACAACCATTGAATACTATTCAAATGGTTGGAGAGATTGAATGATCATGCACTTAGCAGATTTGTATTAGCAACTCTACTTGTCTTGTTGTCCCTTTTATGTTAATTATGGTACCACTTTGATATCTCTACTATTTTCTTCCAAGTTAAATGTTGTTGTATTGTCACCGTACGTAGATCTTGTGTGTTGAGTACTTTGTAATTTGCAAGTCATACTAGGGAACTATTGTACTATCTTACGTAACATAGTAATAGAATGTTCATGTTGTTGTGATATGATTTTTTCTCTTATGAAAGATAAGAAATAACTTCTCAAACTCTTTCTCCGTGATTCGAGAAATACACAATCTATATTGTATCTGAATCACCAGACGATCAATCCCAGGGGGATTTGATCCGACCTCATCCACACAGGTTAACGTCGACGAGCAGGGCTCTGACATACAACCTCGGATATGTCTTACATCCTTGGTGGATTCTCTCGACCTCTTCCACACAGGTTAATGTCATCGAACAAATGTTCCGAAATACAACCTCGGATAGGTCTTACATCCTTGGTGGATTCTCCTGACCTCATCCACACAGGTTAACGTCGTCGAGCAGGGCTCCGACATACAACCTCGGATAGGTCTTACATCCTTTGTGGATTCTCTCGACCTCTTCCACACAGGTTAATGTCATCGAACAAATGTTCTGACATATAACCTCGGATAGGTCTTACATCCTTGGTGGATTCTCTCGACCTCTTCCACACAGGTTAATGTCATCATTCTGGAACCTCAGAAATGTTCGTCGGCTATTCGACAACTTCTACCAGAGATCGTCGAACGTCCGTGTCTTCTATCCGTCGGACTTCTTTCTGTCGTCATCGTCAGCGGAACTTCTTCGTCGACGTCGGTCTTCTATCCGACGTTGTTCGAAACTCGTCTGGACGTCGGAACGTCGGACATTGAACTTCTACGTCAGTCCTGTCGTGGACTTCTGCTCGTCGACGAACTTTCGTCGGTCTTCTACCCGACATTGAACTTCTACCTGACGTCGGACTTCTTTCTATCGTCAGACTTCTGCTCGTCAGCGGACTCCTACTCGCCGTCGGACTTTTGCTCGTCGACAAACTTTCGTCGGTCTTCTATCCGACGTTGAACTTTTACCGGACGTCGGACTCCTACTCGTCGTCGGAATTTCATCCGTCGTCAGAATTTCGTCGGTCTTCTGCCCGACGTCGTACTTCTACTCGTCATCGGAATTCTGACCGTCGTCGAAATTTCGTCGGTCTTCTACCCGACGCTAGATTTCTACAGTTCAATAGATCTCTCGAAAGCCTGGAAGAAGAATGAAAAAATCCCGTAGGCTTCTGCATGCGAGGAGGAGCACTAATTCGAGCAAAAAAAAATTCCAACTCGCAAATAATGGAAGCCTCAACCGTTAGTAAGCCGGAGGGAGAGGAATAAATCCCGTAAGCTTCTACACGTGAGGAGGGGCGCTAATTCGAGCAGGAAAAAATTCCAACTCGTAAATAACGGAAGCCTCAACCGTCAGTAAGCCGGAGGGAGAGGAAGAAATCCCGTAAGCTTCTGCACGCGAGGAGGGGCACTAATTCGAGCAGGAAAAAATTTTAACTCGCAAATAACGTAAGCCTCAACCGTCAGTAAGCCGGAGGGAGAGGAAGAAATCCCGTAAGCTTCTGCACGCGATGAGGGGCGCTAATTCGAGCAGAAAAAAATTCCAACTCACAAATAATGTAAGCCTCAACCGTTAGTAAGCCGGAGGGAGAGTGAGAAATCTCGTAACTCCTGCGCGCGAGGAGGGGCGCTAATTCGAGCAGGGGAAGTTTTCCACTCGAAAAGCAGAAGCCTCAGCCGCAAGAGAGCCAGAGGGAGAAAGAAAGATAATTTGCAAGTTTCCTAAAGGCCTAGGGGGGGCTATTTATAGGTTTTGAAGAGAATAGGATGGAGTTATTGCCATTTTCGGATTTCCCTATTTTTCTAAAAAAATTTAAAATTTTTGAAATTTTTTGGGCCCAAAAATAGCAAAAAATAGAATTTTTACATGAGTAGGGCCCACTTAAGTCGGTGCAGCCAACCGGCCACGCCGTTTGGCGCGGCTAGCTCATCAATCCGCGGCCAGCACGCAAATCGCGGTCGGCCACTGCACGCGCGACCACAGCACGTGCAGCCATGCGAAGAGGCGCGCCAAGCAGGAGCGGGCGCAGGAGGCAGATCCGGGTGCAGCCCGCGAGTGCTGTTTCGCGTGCGGAACAGTGCGCGTGGTCGGTCAGAATGCGCGGAGCGCGGTTCCGCGCCGCACCGCGCGGTTCCGCGCCGCGCCGCACGGTTCCGCGCCGCGCCGCGCGGTTCCGCGTTATTTGCCGCCGGCGAGCGGCGGTGGGGGCGGCGGCCGGCCGGCCGGCCGGTTCGGCCGCCTATACGTGTCCGGGCCCGATTTTAGGCATGGACGGTCCGATTCGGATGTTTTTTGGGTCCCTGGACACGTTTTTTGACGTTTCGGACTCAATTTCGACACTTTTAGAGCTCAACGAAGCCTCTATGATCAATTCCGAGAAACACTTAATTTTCGGAACGCAATTTTTGGTGTTTTGGCCAATACAAATTTTCAAAGCATATATTTTCGAACTCCTGGAGCTTCGACGTCCGAAAATAGGGGGGGCAACTGATACGTCATCACAAAATTAGCTTGATCGGGCACGAATCTCAAGGCAAAAGTTAATTGGAAACTTCAAATATTAATTTTGGGAGCAACCGAACTCCGATTTTAGCGAGCTTACAGTCAAATTGAGCGTCTAGGAAATACGAACCCAACGACACCAAGATCAACCCAATCCGAGCCCAAATGAGTCTGAATCAAGGGCTCAAAGCGCTATTGGAATGTTCAAACCGCAATTTGAGTTACCAAACGGTCTCCGATTTTGATGAGCTTATACTCGAATCGAACGGCTCGATGAGACGAATCCAACGATCTTAAGATCGCCAAATTCTGACATCATTAAGTCCTTCAAATGCCCAACAAATGGTGCATGATCAAAGGTTTCGATATCGGTCGTCCATTCAAAACACTCCTAATTCACCCCTGATCTCACGCCTATTTACGGGCTATGCCACTCCAGAAAAACTATAAATAGAGCCCTCATTCTACACCAAGGGGACTCAAGTGAAGAGAGAGAAGAAGAAGAGGAGAAAGGGGAAAAAGAGATTCCTCACCTCCTCGACCATCGCCGGAGCTCTTCCTGCCGCCTGAAGACGCCGGAACTCTGCCGGATTTTTGGGAAACGCCGGGAATTTGCAGAACTTTGTAACTTTGTGAGAAGTTGATTGTAAATTGATCATCTTGATTTGTAAGACAGATCAACATTTGTACTTCAAACAAATACTAGTGGAACTTTGCAACTGGGCGAGACCCCGTGGTTTTTTCCCTCTTTCGGGTTTTACATAAAAATCTTGGTGTTTATTTTCTCTTTTCTGTTTGTGTGCGGAATACTTGTGCAACGCTAAGACGAATATTTCCTAACTCTACTGCCGCGTATATTCTAGCACGCAACAATAAGAAGGTTAACAAATTACTGGTATAAACGAAACAAGTCCATTTCTTGCTTAATGCATGGAGCTAACCTCGTTTAATTTATATATTGAGCTCGAATTTGAACTTAAGCTTAGCTCGAGTGAAAAATAGGAGGCACGAGCTCGAGATTGACTCACTTTGGAGTTCGATTTCTTATTTTAAATTAAAAAAAATAATTAATTAGGCTAATATAACTGTTGATATATTTGGGGGGGGGCGGCATTACACATTTATGCCCTTGCTTGAGATGGTATAATGAGCAGATTGATTCGTAACGAAGGTTAACAAATTAATGGTATAAACGAAACAAGTTGAGTTCTTGCTTAATGCATGGAGCCAACCTGGTTTAATTTATTTATTGATCTAGAACTTGAACTCAAGCTCAGCTCGAGTGAAAAATATGAGGCTCGAGCTTGAGATTGACTCACTTTAGAGTTCGATTTCTTATTTTAAATTTGGAAGGAATAATTAATTAGGCTAATATAACTGCTGATATGTTAATTAATATTAATAAATCTAGCAGAACAAGCCAATAAGCCTAGCCAGGCCAAGTTTGAGCTCGCACTAGCTTTGAATTTAAGCTCGAGCTTGAATTTAAGTGAATATAAGCCTAACCACTTAAGGCTTTGCCTGGATCTAAGAAAAGTGAAGGAAATTAAATGAAATTTAAACAATTAATTAAATTTGATTATGTTTGTGCAATTATTAATTTAGCTTTTCAACCCTTTCTTGTATGCTCTTATATGTGATATCCGAGCTTCCAAAGTAAGGCCTTAATGAATATGATAGAAAGGTTACCGACCTATTGCACTTAGGGGATATTTGGTTGCTCACAAAGGAAGTGTAAAAGTATTCCAAATGAAACGGTTTTGAAAATATTAGGGTTTGGTTTGAAATAAAACAAATACATTGTAAAATTTTGGTGCATTTGGAATTCATCATCTAGTTCATCTTTTATGAATTTAGAATTATTCATACTCAGACGAATTTCAAATGTGCCAGAAATTCATTGCAATTATTGCCGCCCATCGCCCGCTACTAGCCATCATTGTCGGCCATCATCGCCGGTGCCCGCCTGCTACCGGCCAACCATTGCCTTTGAGTTTTTAGATTGTTCTTAAAGAGATAAATATTTCGATACAAAAAATACAACATATCATTATCATTTTTTTGGTAACTTTAAGATTAATCTATATGTCCAATCAGAATTATTCTGATTAATATAATTATGAAGATTTAAATACATTAACTCGTTGGTCTCATAACATCAATAGCTATAAAAGCAACATTTTGTTTAGGGGTGTCAATTTCGGATAACGGGTCGGGTTTGGGTTGAACCCGGAACTGACCCGGGTTCAAACAGGTCGACCATAACCCGACCCGAGTGGACAAACGGGTCTAAAATTCGAACCCGGACCCGACCCGGCGGGTTGCCAGGTTGACCTGACCCGACCCGGTTTGGGTTCTGCCGGCGCCGGAACGGCGACAAGCGAACCGCGGGGGCGGACGACGGGGGCAGAGGCGAGCGGGGCGGACGCGAGCGGGGGCAGCAGTGCGGGTTATGGCGCCAGACTTTTGTTGGTCAGATAAAAAACTACCATAAAAGAAAAAAAAAATTCCCCTACAATTTTTGTCTAGAAACGCTGAAACCTAGGCTTCTGCTTCTTAAAATTTTTGTACTAAAAAAATGTTTTAGAAAACAATAAAAAAAACAGTCCCAAACAAAACACTAAAATGAACGGAGTTTTTCTTTTTGCAATTTTTGTTGATAGTGAAATCTATTGAAATCATTTTTTTTCTTACAAATAACTTCCATCAATTTTATGCCAGCAAAAATGTTGTTGACATTGGAAAATTAATTGAATTTTTTTTTAATGTTTTTTATTTTTATTTTTTATTTTTTTAAGAAAATTAATTAAACTTCTTTAAGAAAATTTGGGTAGCACCTCTCCTTAAAATTTGATCGTTCATATCATTTATTTTTACATCACATGACTCGACGCAACTAAGATAGAGATATTCACATTAGCAAATCATACATCACATTAAACGTTAAACATTCAACATAAATGATTAAATTAGCAATATCATATTAAACATTAAACAAAACTCATTAAATATTAAACATAAAACATGTAAAAAAAATTGTATTATTATACTTAACAACACAAAAATAAAATGCATCTCACATCTCTCCCACACTTAGGTTTCATTTGGAAAAGTTTTCTTTACTGCTTTTTACAACAACTTTCTAGCACAAATTTTATTTAAATCATTGAAAAAACAGCGGTCAAAAGCTGTTCGAAGGCTTTGTTTGAGATTGTTTTCTTACTGCTTTTTTAAGTATATTTCAAGTACAAAATTTCTAGTTCTAAAATTTTTTGTGCTAGAAAACTGTTTTAGAAACTAATAAGAAAGTTTTCTCAAATGAAACCTTACTATCTCTAATTTTATTTCTCTTATTCTGTCTCTATCTCCTCATCTTTCATTATTTTCTTGCTAATTCCTATGATGCTATTGTTAGGATCTTCTTGGAGGAAGATAAAGTTCCTCTTGAACTTCTTGGAAGAGGGAGAGTGGGAGTGAGGAGAGGAGGGGGAAAAACTGATCTAGATCTTTATTGATTGGCTTGTTTTCTCTTATTACAGAATACAATGTCTATTTATAAACTTCTAATGGCAACACAATAGTTACACAAGAACCTAAACAAGATCTTAATGGTACCACAAGAGGCTACACAAGTACCTAAGCTAAAGAAAGTACAAAGAACTCTAATTAAAATATGGACCAATTCATAACAACTATTGCTATATAGCTTTTACTCTTATTTACAACTTTTTTATGTATGTTTACAGTTCTTCAGTCATTGCAACTCTGTCACCCATTAACTATGGTCTCTCTGACCTTTGCCGCCCGACGACAATCCTTCCAACCAAAGGAACATGCCAATTTTCTTTTGAGAACAATTCTCATGCTACTGGATTCTTTCAACTCCAACCATATAATATACTCTACTTGATATATATTTATACGTTGTGTCAGCGCCTTCCCCCGAGAAAGCTAGGGCTTCCTTTGTAACCAATAACAAATACTAGTGTAATCATTTTTAGTGGGCAGTGCCCTATGAGTTTCACCTTTTTTAGGGTTTCTAGGTAAAAATTCGTGTGTATGATCTTATGACTTGTGCATCCATTTTTCTTATATGTGTGCGTTGAATCTTAATTCAAAGCTATCATGTTAAGCTATTTATCTCTCTACTGCTGCAAATGTTCCGGCACGCAACAATTGTATTTATATAAAATATTTTTTTGATACATTTAAAAAACATTTGAAATTATTATGAAAAGGCTTTGGCTCAAAAGACAATTTATGATAGTTGCTCATAATTTTATGTAATATTAAATTATTAATATACATCTGCTAAATGATTAAAAAATATTTTTAAATAAAAACTTTATAAATTATATCAAGCTAATCCATTGATGCACGTTTCATTAGGGGTGTCAATTTCGGGTCACGGGTCGGGTTCGGGTCGGATCCGGAACTGACCCGGGTTCAAACGGGTCGACCCTAACCCGACCTGGTTAGGCAAACGGGTCGAAAATCCGAATCCGAACCCGACCCGGCGGGTTGTCGGGTTGACCCGACACGGAACCGATTGCGGAGCAGCGCGCGCATTGCGCGAGCGGAGCGGCAGCAGCGCGGAGCGACCGCGCGAGCGCGGCAGCGCGGGCGAAGCACGGCATATCGGGCGGAGCACGGCATCGCGGGCGGAGCGGTCGCTGCGCAGACCCGACCGCGCGAGCTCGGCAGCGCGGGCGTAGCGCGACATCGCGGGATCGCGGGCTGGCTCAGACTCGGGCTTGGCTCGGACTGCATGTTTCGGGTCAAACAGGTTGACCGGCAACCCGTCGGGTCAACCCGAACCCGACCCGTTTTTCAAACGGGTCGATTTCTGGAACCCGAACCCGACCCGTTTTGCATTCGGGTCGGGTCCAACTCGGTTTTTTCGGGTCGGGTCCGGGTCGGATTTTCGTGTCGTGTCAAATATTGACACCCTACGTTTCATTAAATAAATTTAAATAAAAATCATAAGATATTTAAAAGCGCAGTATTTGGTAAGTCTTCATGATGATCAGTTCACGTTTAGTCATAATATCACTAAAATATGCAATGCTATACACGTGTGATAAATTAGGAAAACTTTTGATTGATAAAGAATATATATTTAGAGTTAATTTTTTATTTAAATCAAATAATTAAAATTAATAAATTAAATTCATTCTTTAATGGATAGATTGAGGACTTTCGACATATAGAAAAAATCAAAAACACTAGGATGGTGATTGAGGCCACGTGGCCGCTACATGGCCACCAAATGCCTTGTGGTCTCATATACCAATTTTTTAAAACAGTTCTTCATGAATGTAATTGACGAAAAAAATTAATTTGCCTATATACAATAAATACATTTTTCAAACGACATATAAAATGCAAGCTGTACGAAATTATTACGTGTGAAATCCGAATGTTGTCCGTACTCCAATTGAAAATGGCCACATTGTATATACATAAAGTGTATATTATACACATATTTTGTATAAATTTGTACATAGCCTATTTTGATTGGAGTCCGGACTATACGTAATAATTTCTCCTCTTTTTGACCCCTTTGGCCTTAGAGAAATTATTACGTATGGAGTCCGGACGTAACTCTTTGTTCGGAATCCATTAAATCATAAGACATGGATTGTAGGCGTGAATTTTTAATATATATTTCTTATAACTCATGATATGATCAGGACTCGGCCTAGTCCCGCTGATAGTTTTGAAAAAGGTCTTCATCATCCCGTTTAATTTCGGTTTTAGGATTGACACTCATTTTTAAGAAAAAAAATCAACGAAAGCTCTCAAATATTTAGGATCTTAGTGAAATAAAACTTTTGATACATGGTGAGAAAGAAAAAATGAGGAACAACCGATGAATATGGAGACTAATTTGGAGGACGTTGCATTCTTGGAGGAGATGACAATCTCACAGGATGCAGAGACTGAAAAGAGGTATGGAAATATCAAGGAAAGACTTGAATATAATAAAACTACAGCCAGTTATTATAGGATAGTGCAAAGATTGCAATGTTGGATGAAACAAAAGTCAATTTGGTTGGAGGTTCTTTAGATTTGAACTTCTTATCAATAAATTTGAAATTATTCCAAAGTTTTACAATGTTTCGTATAAATGTATAGTTTATAGGATTTAGGGCATACTCTTCCATTATTTAGATGTAGAATGCCACGAATAAACATGCTTTTATACAACAACTATATAAAACTTTATGTAAAGTGATAATTCTGGAAGTTCAGGAATTCTCATTTTCATAAATGTTGTGGCATACTATGTGAAACCTATAGGTTTAGCTTCTAGATCGACATGTTCTAACAAAATTGAAAAAAGTCGTAAGAAGAGGATTTAAGAAGAAAGAAGATGATTTTTTAGCCTCTTCAAGTCGTTTGCAGCGTTGGCCTAGTTCAGAAAGTTGTTTAGGTCGAGGTAGGTCACATTATGTATATCTCATTTTTCAAAAATACGAAGTTTTTATTTTATTTTTCAATCAAATTTCTATTTATGTTAGCAAACAATGCATATAATTTGGTACTAATAAAACTTTTACCACGTAACTTTTTATATGTTATAGAGATTCATATTACAAATGTTTTTAGTATTTTCTAAAAAAATTATAGCAAAGGTTTTTGAAATTTGTGGGGTTTTATTAAATAGAAAATTATCTGGACTCTAAAAAATAATGTTGTATTATGATAAAAGTTTTAAAATATTATTTTATATAATCCTTAATAATTTGATTATTTTTAAAAATGTGCATTTTTTCTAGTAGGGTTTTTTGATGTATACCATTAGAGAAATTATGCAATTCTACCACATGCTTAATTACGCTTTTTTTATTATATTGTGATGAAAAATATGCATACGTGATAAAATAATATCATATGGGAGTCATAAGGGGCTGGAATCTTCTGAGATTATGTATATGTTATGGAATATTCTGGTGCCTAAAAGGAATATTCTGATCGGTATAAGACATATTCTAATGCGCGCCTATGGGCATATTCTGGTGTTATAAGCACAAAAAGGAGTCATAAGTGGTCAGAGTATTTTGAGATTTTGTTTGGGGCCTGGGGAATGTGATATGAATTATAATTTATTTATCTACTCAATTTTTTTTTTTTATAATTGGATATCTGCTATGCTTGTATTACATTTCTCAGTACAATAATTTATTAGATTGCATTTAACTAATTTTAAATATTCAAAATATTTAATAAAAGAATTTTGAAATTTTAGATCACTTTATGTGGCTTGTTGAGCTGTTGTAGTTCATTGTAATTTTGCTTCTAATTTTTAGGCTTTAGGAAAGGGAAGGGGGCTTGTGGATTACCAGTTCATGACTGATTAGAGTTTATAGGTATTTTCCTATTTTGATTTTGCTAAGTCACGACTTATTTAATATTTAGTTCTATAGTCATGATTAGTTTATTATTAAATTATGTTGCTTCTGCATGTAGTCATTTATTGTAGTCTAGATACATTTTGATGAAATGAAAAAAATCTTATGGATGAGTTTATTTTTAGTACGCGGATGTTTAGTAGCTCTGCAGTATGCATCTTATTTAAAATGATTAAAAGAGAATCTAAAACTAGATATTGAGATTTGTCTATCATAACTCAACCCGATATGACCTATCCTGATCGGGTTGGATTGTGACATGTCAATTATGTGTTTTCCCTCTTCTCAATATTTTATTTAATTTGAACGAAAGAAGTGTATAAGGAAAATATTTTTGACAAGTCATTGGCTTCTTATATACACCTTATGTATTGCATCTTAAACACTTAGATACATTTGATCAAAAGTTTATGTTATGTTTATGTTATATTTTTCTTGGTTCTAATGCTTTTTGTACTTGTACATACCTCGTGTACAACTGTACACAAAGTGTATAATTTGTTTTTGTATACATCTTGTGTATACTTATAGATAGTGTGTACAAGCTTGTATACTCTGTTTACAAGCTAGTATATAGGGTGTGTACAAGTTGTATATATGATGTGTATAAGTTTTTCTTGTACACACATTATATACTTTTAAAAGGTAGAAACAACAAAAGATTTTGTGCAGCTTCTACAGATTGAACCGTACTAGCCAAATTATAGTAGAATATCACTTGGCTAGAAGGAAATATATAAATTTTATACACTATTTACGGAGAAACCCCAAACAAATAATGTAACTTTTGTCGTTCAAGCCTTCAACGAAGACAAAGATATAATGCCTTCCAAAAAAAAAACAAAAATGAAAAATTGTGAATTACGAAGACATTGAGAGCTTACCTCATCCAGTGAACCTCCGTCTTTCTCCTTCATTCACATGGTAAAAGCTTTAGCTACTGTGTTTATGAATACAGTTGAATATATATAGCTCCTTAGAGAGAAATTCAACAGTGATGATTAGCGGAGTTCGTTAGGAAGGAACGGTGAAGATTGATCAGCTCGTTTCAGCGCTTTCTGCAGGTGTTGGTGGTGAGCGATCCTCTGACAGAGCACTTTTCAGCTCAGCTCTGTTATCAGCCCCCCGCAAATTGATCTGCAAGTTATGGAGAGCCAATTTGTGTCTAAAATCACAGAATTTAGAGGTGGAGAGCGGCTTTGTAAAAATATCGAAAATTTGATCATTTGTAGAGACATGATGAATGACCATGGTGCCATTGTTGACACATTCTCAGATAAAATGGTGATCAATTTCAATATGCTTGGTCCTCGCATGGAATACCGGATTGTGAGCCAAAGAGATTGCATATATGTTGTCACAGAAGATGGGGACCGGAGATGAGTGTTCAACATGAAACTCCTTGAGTAGACGGCGGAGCCAAATAAGTTCCGTGGCTAGTGATGTAAGAGCACGATATTCTGCTTCAGTGGATGACCGAGCAATGGTACTTTGCTTTTTAGTGGCCCAGGAAACTAATGTAGAGCCGGTGAATACACAAAATTCAGTCGTAGACTTCCGATCAGTTTTGTCACCTGCCCAGTCCGCATCAGTGAAGGCAGTGAGATGCAATGACCCGGCTGTAATCGGTAAGCCGAGAGCAACAGTCCCTTTGACATAACGAAGTATACGTTTTAACCAAGAAAAATGAACATTTCTTGGATCATGCATATGTTGACAAACTTGATTCACTGCAAATGTGAAATCAGGTGTGGTTAGAGTCAAATACTGTAGTGAGCCAACGAGACGCCTGTAGAGAGGAGGATCGGTAAATGGCAAATCATCATCAGAGTTGGCTATTACTTTGGATGTCATTGGCGTTAAGAGCGGCTTACAGTTGACCATGCCAGCACGTTGAAGTATGGTGTTAGCATATAAAGTTTGCTGAACTAGGTAGCCTGAATGAACTGAGGTGAATTGAAGACCAAAAAAATTGTGAAGGTTTCCTAGATGCTTTAATTGGAAGGTGCCTTGTAGATCATCAAGTAACTGCTGCTAGATTGAGGCATTGTTGCCCATCAAAAGGATGTCATCCACATAGATTAACAAGAACAGATGTGTGCACTTATTGGAATAGAGGAACAGGGAAGTATCAACATTGCTTCTGTTTAATCCCCACGCAATGAGATGATCTGTAAAAGTAGAGTACCATTGTCTTGGGGCCTGTTTCAGACCATAGATGGCTTTGTTCAAATGACACACATGATTTGGATAATTCGGATCGGTAAATCCAGAAGGTTGAGCCATAAACACAGTCTCAGTTAGCTTGCCATGCAGAAAATCATTAGAGACATCAAGCTGACTGATTGACCATTTATTGGTTAAAACCAGTATGGTAAAAATTTGAATGGTTTGAATTTTGGCTACTAGGCTGAAAGTTTCATGGAAGTCCACCCCAAGTTCTTGATGAAAGCCTTTGGTAACCAGCCGAGCTTTGTACCTATCTACCGTGTCATCTGAGTGCAATTTGGTTCTAAACAACCATTTGAAACCTAGTACATTTTGTTTAGGATCTGATGGAACAAGAGTCCATGTCCCTTGCATTTGAAGGGCCTGAAACTCCTCTGACATAGCTCTGCGCCAGTGGTATGATTTCACTGCAGTGGTATAGCAGGTTGGTTCTAATAATGGCACAGCCTGAGTAAATAGAGTGAACAACTGCCTGGGTCGTTGGTGTTTTATCTTCGAACGAGTAAGCATAGGGTGAGTAGGAATAGGGAGTGTAGTGGTTAGGGAATTGGAACAGTCCGGTGGTGGAGTTGGAGATGTAGACACAGATGAGAGTGAAGGAGCATAGGTACTAGATTCATCAGATGAGGAAGTTACAGGAACTGATGTCACCATGGTGTTTGTCGTTGGGAGAAAAGAGTGCGGAATGAGAGTGTGAGGATTTGTTGATGAATAAGGAGAAGAGAGGGTTAATGATGTTGGCAGGGTAGTATTCTGATATGGATAATGATGCTTATGAAACAAAACATTAATAGCAATGATCACTTTCCCAGTGGATGGGTGATAGCAGTAATAGCCTTTGGTGGGTTCAGCATACCCAATGAAGACAGACTGTAGTGCTTTGGGGGAGAATTTATGCTTTGAATGTGGGGGAGACAGAGGATAACATAAGCAACCAAACACATGCAAATGTGTATAATCCGATAGTTTACCAAATAAATATTGATAGGGTGAGCGATTATGAAGATGAGGAGATGGCATTCGATTAATAAGGTAGGTGGCTGTCAAGACAGCATAAACCCAGAAGCTGTAAGGAGCAGGGCCCCATCCAAGAAAAACGTGTGAAATCATCCACAAACACAATGTAATATCTATTGCCATTAAACGAAGTAAAAGGAGCAGGGCCCCATACATCAGAGTGTATAAGCTGTAGAGGTTGAGAATTACATGATAGAGAGAGAGGGAAACTAGTTCTATGACATTTAGCCTGAGAACATGAATTACAAAATTTAAACGAAGACAAGATAATTGAAGGCGAGATCTGTTTTGCAAGAGAATGCATTGCAGCTGAATGTGGATGCCCCAAACTTTTGTGCCAAATTTTAGTAGTTGCTAATTTGGAGAACAGTGCGGTATGAGAAGGAGCAGAGACTTTGGACTGGATTGGATATAAGCCATCATGGCTGCGACCGCGAAGGAGAAGACGGTTGGTGGCAAAATCCTTAATGTGGAATTCATGAGGTAGAAAGGAAACAGAATAGTTGTTGTTAGTTGTTAATTGATGGATAGATAACAAGTTGTGGGTAAGTTGAGGGACATATAAGAGTGGTTTAAGAAGAAGCTTACTCGTCGGAGTAGGAAGAATGCCTTGCCCTTGAGCTGCAATTGGTAAAGATTGACCATTACCAACCATTATAGATTGAGATCCAGAATATTCTGAAGGAGCTTGTAGCTGAGAGGGATCTGAGGTGAAATGGGATGACGCACCACTGTCCAAAAACCACTCTGTTGGAGGCGGAGGCTGAGGCGACGCAGTCAGAGCTGTAAGATTTTGAGGAGATGGTCTGTAATTCAGATCAGTTCGATACCAGCATTGAGCAGCATTGTGTCCTCTTTTGAAGCAAATCTGATAGGAAACGAATGAGTTCCTAGTTCTTCCTCGACGATCAGTGGATGATCGACCTCCACAAGAGTTGGACCGACCACGATCAGCATTCCATCTGCCACGGCCTCTACCTCTAGTAGTATATAAAGCAGATTGAGGTTCTTGAACATCAGAGATATGACTATCTCGAATTGCTTCAGCTGCCAGTGTAATTTCTTCACTGCATAACAGTGAATATTATAAGTCATCAAGACTGAGTGGTTCCAGCTTGGTGCGAATTGCAGTTTTAAAGGCATGATATGACGATGACAGACCATTCAAGGTATAAAGTATAACATCTTCAGTGTCTAATGAACTGTCTATTGCATTGATTGCATCTACTTTAGATTTGATAAGAGCTAAATATTGTGTCATGGTCATGTCCTTCATTGAAATATGGTGTAACTCATTCTTGAGTTGCATGATTCTCGCTCTGTTAGTGGATTGAAGCTTTTTGTCAATGTCATCCATATGCTTGCACATGTTTCTAAATTAAGGACATAAGGTAACAATGAATCGGAAATCACATAATATAAAGCGGCTGCCAGATTTTGATCAGTATGCATCCACAGTGTATAATGAGAATTCAGTGCAGGCAAACCATTAGTCCCTGTGATAAACTTGCTAGGACACTTTGTAGAACCATCAAGATAACCCTCATATCCATTAGATTGAAAAATTTTGAGTACCTGGGCTCGCCATATCGGATGATTCTCAGTAGTTAAGTGAGTATGTATAATGTTCTTGATATTGGCCATGACAAATTTGAGCTGAGGTGAAACTGCGTAAGTAGCAGTTTCCTTAATTGTTTCTGTAGTCATATCTTGTTGAGAAGATGATGAAGCCGAGCTATCCATTGGATGCGGTGAAGCTACAACAGCTCTGATACCATGAAAAATTGAGAATTACGAAGACATTGAGAGCTTATCTCATCCAGTGAACCTTCGTCTTTCTCCTTCATTAACATGGTAAAAGCTTAAGCTACTCTGTTTATGAATACAGTTGAATATATATAGCTCCTGAGAGAGAAATTCAACAATGATGATTAGCGAAGTTCGTTAGGAAGGAACGGTGAAGATTGATCAGCTCGTTTCAGCGCTTTCTGCAGGTGTTGATGGTGAGCGATCCTCTGACCGTGCACTTTCCAGCTCAGCTCTGTTATAAAAAAAAAAACTCATTTTTCATTCCAAAATGCAATAAAATTAAAAAATATAGTAACTAATTGATTACGCCTAAACTCTATTCAAATACAGTAATAAATTGACATATTAATCAAATTTATTATGGGCTTATATATGACCTTCTGAATCTTGTTGCTAGATGATGCCTAAAGAGGATGAAGAGAGCAACACTGAACATATCATTCGATGAACATCAACCCCTGAATGAAGGGGCAGATCTACAGTGGGGGCCCTAGGGCTGGGGGCACGGGCCCCCACTGAACTAGTAAAAGCCCACTCGGCTTTGCCTTAGTTACCTCCGGCTCGAGCTTGACTTGTGAGCTTATCTCACTGAAGAAATTGGAACGTCTACTCACTCGGAGCTTAACTCGAGATCCATTGACGAGCCACCCGTTGGAAAATAAGATGAAATAATTTATTTTTTTATTGGGAGAAGAGATTGACATGCTTTACAAAAATATATTTAATGAATTTTTTCAAATAACAACCAGCTGGTAGCTTTTCCAAAAAAAAAAATGACGGGAGAAAATATTTGCATTAAATGCAATTAATATTTTGTATTTTTTAGCTGCCTTAGGAAAAATATATTTCTTTAAATAATACCAATTTTTTATTTTTTTAATCTAATATTAAACGAGCTCGACTCGTGAGTTGACGGTCGAGTCTGGTCAAGTTCGAACTCGAGCTTTTTTAATATACAAGCTATCGAGCTACTCCCGAGCTCATTACTGAATCGAGTTTGAGTCGGCTCATCAACCAATTCGTCTGATTTACACCCTAATCAAGATATTATTTCACCATGAGGTATTAAATTTCAAGGCAAAAAAAAAAACCCACAAAAAATAATAGGATTATTTTAAAAATAATTAATTTGTGCCCCTACTATTTAAAATTTTTGGCTTCACCCCTGCCTGAAGAAGATGACAAACTATTCCTTGTTCGAAGTGTAAGACTTAATGGAGTTCTCTAAGTCTTTCAAGAACTCGCATCATAATTTATATAAAAGAAATCGAAACAAAAAAAAACTTGAATTTACATAAGTCTTAAATCCTCAAGATCTTAAACAAGATGATTTTCACAATCTTTAATCAGAAGAAAAACATACCTTGATTCATTTTAAATTCGTCGAATTTCAAACTACGATTTCTCTCCCTTCTCCCTTCACTTTCTTCTATAATGAGTTAATCGTCTATGGAGCAAGATAACTCCTCCTTATGAGAGAGAGAGAGGACCAATAGTTATTTCCTACGGATTTTTCATAATAACCCCTCATGAGAGTTATTTTACAATAACTCATAAAATAACTCATAGGAGTTATTTTACAATAAACGCTCATATGAGTTATTTTACAATAACTCATAGGAGTTATTTTATAATAACTCAAAGGAGTTATTTTATAATAACCGCTCATAGAAGTTATTTGATCAAACGGTTCATAAACGAATGATCAAATTATCTTTTCTTGACCAATAGGTTTTAAACATAAATAATTAAATTGCAATAATTCAAATATATGGGCCACATAATGGTTTATATAATTAAATATATAATTCTTAAATAATTATTGCGACGTCTCGCATAATTAATATATTTAATTATTCTAACATTCTCCCACTTGGCCCATATGAAATTATTCAATTAATAATTTAATTAACATAAGCGCAATATATAAATCCTTTTTCTTAAATTGGTCAAATCATAAATTCATTGTTAAGTACAAAATTAATACGAATCATGGCGGTCATACACCATTAGTTCGATGCATTTCCTTCCATGTATCACGATACTAATCTTATACTTAATATGAAGCATAATAAGATACACATAATGATCCAGCAATAATGTCTTTACAAAGATAAATCCTGTCAATATTCACATAAACATTTATGTGTACACATCATAATAAACAGGATATACTAATTATCAGAAACAACATAAAAGAGCTCAAAGTATCAAAAGATTATAAAGAGCAGATAAACATAATTTTAATAAGGATTTTCAGTAATGCCCATCCTAACAACATGTTCATGAAATGTCTTCGGTGGCAACCCTTTAGTTAATGGATCCGCAATCATAAAATTGGTGCTAATGTGCTCAAATGATACTCTTTGTTTCTGAACTTCTTTTTTAACGGCAAAGTATTTTAATTCCATATGTTTAGCACCCTTTGAATACTTGTCGTTTTTAGAAAAGAAGACTGCTGCGGAATTATCACAATAAATTTTCAGCGGCTTGGCAATACTGTCAATAACTCCAAGTCCTGAAATAAAATTCCGCAGCCATAATCCTTGAATTGTGGCCTCAAAACATGCCACAAATTCAGCTTCCATTGTGGATGCAGCAATGACGGACTGCTTCGCACTCTTCCAAGATATTGCTCCTCCACTTAAGAGAAACACATATCCAAATGTGGATTTTCTAGAATCCAAACATCCAGCAAAATCTGAATCTGAATATCCAATCACCTCAAGGTGATCAGATCTTCTAAAAGTGAGCATGTATTCCTTTGTTCCTTGTAGATATCGTAAAACTTTCTTTGCAGCTTTCCAATGATCAAGCCCTGTATTACTTTGATATCTACCCCACATTCCAACAACAAAACTTATGTCTGGTATAGTACAAGTCTGAGCATACATTAAACTTCCAACAATAAATGCATAAGGAATTTGTTCCATTTCTTTATGTTCCAATTCATTTTTTGGGCATTGCATAAGGCTCAATTTATCTCCTTTCTGAATTGGAACAATACTTGCTGAACAATTTTCCATCTTAAATCTCTCAAGAACTTTATTAATATATGCTTTCTGAGACAATCCTAATATTCCTTGTGATCTATCACGGAATATTTCAATTCCTATCACATAGGATGCCTCACCCATATCTTTCATTTCAAAGTTATTTGAGAGAAATTTCTTAGTTTCATATAATAAATCAAGATCATTAGTAGCAAGCAAAATATCATCAACATACAAAATCAAAATTATAAACTTGCTCCCACTGACCTTTAGATATATACATCGGTCAACAGTAATTTCTTTAAATCCAAAAGAAGTGATGGTATTATTAAACTTGAGATACCATTGTCGGGAAGCTTGTTTAAGTCCGTATATTGATTTCTTAAGTTTACACACCATGTGTTCCTTTCCTTCAACTGAAAACCCTTCAGGCTGATCCATATAAACTTCTTCCTCTAAATCACCATTAAGAAAGGCTGTTTTCACATCCATTTGATGTAACTCTAAATCATAATGAGCTACTATCGCCATAATAATTCTTAATGAGTCCTTCTTAGAAACTGGAGCAAAGGTCTCTTTGTAGTCAACACCATTTTTCTGAGTAAAACCTTTGGCAACAAGTCTAGCCTTATATCGTTCAATATTGCCTTTTGAGTCGCGTTTAGTCTTAAAGACCCACTTACACCCAACTCTTTTAGAACCTTCAGGCAATTCAACGATGTCCCAGACTTTATTATGATCCATTGATTTTAACTCTTCTTTCATGGCATCTAACCACTTATTAGAATTTATACTTTCTATGGCTTGTGAAAATGAAACTGGATCATCATCAATTCCTAAGTCAAAATCTGACTCTTGAAGATAAACCATATAATCATTCAAAATAGCAGATCTTTTAACTCTAGTAGATCTTATTAATGCTACTTCTTGTGGTTCATCAATTATAGGTTCATTGGTGACAATTTTATTTTGGGATGTATAAACATTCATTTGCTCATCCTGTATATTGTCAAACTTTTCAACAACAGTAGGAATGACAACTTTATTAGAAGTCATGGGCAAAGGAATTTTCGCCCCAACTTCTTTAACATCTATATTACGATATTCTATACTCCCACTAATTTCATCATTTTCAATGAACCTAGCATTTCCAGTTTCAACAATTTTCGTACTATGATTAGGACAATAAAATCTATACCCTTTAGATTTTTCTGGATAACCAATGAAAAAACCACTGGTTGTTCTTGAATCCAGTTTTCTTTCATGTGGATTATAAATTTTTATTTCCGCTGGGCAACCCCAAACATGCAGGTGCTTTAAACTAGGTTTTCTTCATGTCCACAGTTCAAAAGGAGTATTTGAAACTGCCTTACTAGGAACCCTGTTTAACAAATACATAGCGGTTTTTAAAGCATGCATCCACAAAGATAAGGGTAAGGAAGAATAACTTAATATACATCTAACCATATCCATTAAAGTACGATTGCGTCTTTCTACAACACCATTTTGTTGTGGTGTGCCAGGCATTGTGTATTGAGCACAAATACCACGCCTTTCAAGAAATTTAGCAAATGGACCAGGACATTGTCCAGATTCATCAAACCTTCCATAAAATTCACCACCTCTATCAGACCTTATGATTTTCACTTTTCTATCTAATTGCCTCTCAACCTCATTAATAAACACCTCAAGAACGTCTACTGATTGAGATTTTTCATGCAATAAATAGATATAACCATAACGTGAAAAATCATCAATAAAGGTAATAAAATATTTTTGACCACTAAATGAAGGCACATCAAAAGGTCCACATATATCAGTGTGTATGATTTCAAGAAGCTGTGTGCTTCTTGTGGCTGCCTTCTTAATTGTGTGTTTAGTAAATTTTCCTTTAATACAATCCACACAAATACCAAGATCAGTGAAATCCAAATCAGGAAGGATTTCATTCCTCACTAATCTTTGTATTCTTTCTTTGGATATATGACCCAAACGTTTATGCCACAAGTAAGCAGAATTTTCATTCATTAAACCACGTTTTGTTCCAACATTATGATGCAAGGTTAATAAAGTCTCAACAAATAAATTATCAAGTTTTAATTTATATAAACCATCACAAAGTATACCAGAACCAATAAGTTGATTACTCTTAAATAAACTGAAACATCCACTTCCAAACTTAAAACAAAAACCAGCTGTATCAAGTTTCGATAAAGAAATTAAATTTCTAGAAACAGAAGGTACATAAAGAGTTTGAAAAAGATCTAAATGATGTCCAGTATCTAAAATCAAACGATATGTTCCAATGGCTTCAACTTGAGCTTTGACTCTATTTCCCATGAAGACAAACTTTTCATTTGGCTTTATGGTTTGGGTCGTAAGAAATCCCTGCATCACATTTGAAACATGAGTGGTACAACCAGAATCAATCCACCAAGTATTATAAGGAACCTCAGCCAAATTTGATTCGAAACATACAAAAGCACTAGGCTTACCTTTCTTTTCAAACCAAGCCTTACGTTTCAGGCAATCTTTCTGATAGTGTTCACGCTTGTGACAGAAATGACATCTATCATTCTTTGGTTCCTTCTTTTGGATTTGGATAGATGACACATTAAGCTTTAGGTGTCCTTTACTGCCCTTTGGATTTTTCTTTCCTGATTTTCTTTTAAAATATGGTTGATCTATGAGATTAATTGAGTGAATTCCTTGTTTCTTAAGCCTTGATTCCTCCTGAATAAGCATACTCTGTAATTCGGTCACATTCCATTTATCTTTAATAGTATTATAATTAATTTGGAATGGACCATATTCAGGAGGCAATGAGTTTATAATAAACTGTACAAGGAAGCTTTCACTTACTTTCATTCCCATAGTATTCAATCTTGCTGCTATATTAGTCATTTCAGTAATGTGCTCATAAATAGTACGAGAACCATCAAATTTCATGGTGGTTAACATACCCATTAAAGTTCCAGCACGTGACTTATCAGCAGACTCAGATTGAGAAATATTCTCCACAGACTTCATAAATTCTTTAGCATTATCTGTTATTGGAAGTGTTGGCTTAATAATGTCTGCTACAGTCATCCGCATAAACATTAGGCTTAATCTATTTGATCTTTCCCAAGCTTCATGAAAAGATCTTTCTTCAGCACTGCTTATATCAGTAAGAGCAGTAGGCTTATCATTAAGTAGTGCAAAATCCAGATCCAAAACACCTAAATTAAACTGGATTTGTTCACTCCATTCAGAATAATTAAGCCCATTGAACTTTATAATAGATGAAGCTTGCGAATGAAGAATTACAGAATTAGATGCTGCAAAATAAAATACAAGACTCTCACATATCGATGATTTAAAAATTAAATTTAAAACATAAAACAGATTCAGATAACATTTCATTAATCAATAAAATGTATATTGAAGTTCTCCTTTGGGTGATACTACAATATACAATGATA
Organism: Dendrobium huoshanense; assembly: GCA_016618105.1. NCBI lineage: Eukaryota > Viridiplantae > Streptophyta > Magnoliopsida > Asparagales > Orchidaceae > Dendrobium > Dendrobium huoshanense. The sequence goes on along the minus strand of CM028360.1, from coordinate 50,759,735 downwards.
ATCATAATTGATGCTTAAAATAAAATCCTCATAATTGATAATTATACATACTCCAATTAAATATATTTGTTATCTTTGGATATACTAAATATATTTAATTAAGTATGATAATTTATCACATTTATATCCAATAGTACAAAATGACTAATCAACCTTTGGGCGATTCTTAAATATTTTGTAGCAATTTGAATGTTAATTACTCGTGATAAAATTTTTATATAACATTATGTCATTCTGTTAATAGCATCGCATACTCACGAGTAATTAAATATTATCTAATTGATATTTATGAAAACTTTCTAGTTTGACCACTTTGGTGATTAACAAACTATGCTTGATACAAATATCAAATTAAATAATTATGATGATGATTATTTCAAATAAATGAAATACATAAGGAAAATACTTAATGTATATAATTACATATACGAACAAAATCTCTTTAAATGAAATATGGATTTACGTCGTTAACTTTAATATGACAAATTCATTCATAATGAAATAAATAACATAAATTATTTCCAAAAGCAAAATAGAAACATAATTAATTTGCCATGAATTAATCAAGACAAAATTATGATTCAATAATTGAAATCGATAACAAATAATATGAATTCGATTTCATTAGAAAGAATCATCGAAGGAATTAAAGAAAAACTTAAACGGAAAATCACTAGTTTTCAACCATGCTCTGATACCACATGTAAGACTTAATGGAGTTCTCTAACTCTTTCAAGAACTCGCATCATAATTTATGTAAAAGAAATCGAAACGAAAAAAAACTTGAATTTACATAAGTTTTAAATCCTCAAGATCTTAAACAAGATGATTTTCACAATCTTTAATCGGAAGAAAAACATACCTTGATTCATTTTGAATTCGTCGAATTTCGAACTACGATTTCTCTCCCTTCTCCCTTCACTTTCTTCTATCATGAGTTAATCGTCTATGGAGCAAGATAACTCCTCCTTATGAGAGAGAGTGAGGACCAATAGTTATTTCCTACGGATTTTTCATAATAACCCCTCATGAGAGTTATTTTACAATAACTCATAAAATAACTCATAGGAGTTATTTTACAATAAACGCTCATATGAGTTATTTTACAATAACTCATAGGAGTTATTTTATAATAACTCAAAGGAGTTATTTTATAATAACCGTTCATAGGAGTTATTTGATCAAACGGTCCATAAACGAATAATCAAATTATCTTTTCTTGACCAATAGGTTTTAAACATAAATAATTAAATTGCAATAATTCAAATATATGGGCCACATAATGGTTTATATAATTAAATATATAATTCTTAAATAATTATTGCGACGTCTCGCATAATTAATATATTTAATTATTCTAACATGAAGATGAAGAGTGCTTCTAGGAGACGAAAGCGATCATTGTTCAACTATGAAAAACGAATTCCAAATATGAAACCCTAAACCTTTTGGTTTACGACAATTTTAAAAGTACACAGCTCACCTTGGCCTATTGGTTGAGAGCTTATGCTTCAACTAAGAGGTCCTGAGTTCGAGTCTTTGTGTATGCGTGGTGTGCATGAGTTTGACTTAATTGACCTAAATGTTCAAAAAAAAAAAAAAAAAAAAGCAATTTTAAAAGTGAACAGGCAGAGCAGTGGCAGGCAACCTTTTTTCCTTTTTTTTTTTTTCAAAACTATCAATAGGTCTATGCAGAATCATTGGGTCATAATATATATATATATATATATATATATATATATATAGGCATACAATCCAATCAAATGTAATGATTTAGATTTCTTTTGGAACAACTTTGAGACACTATTTTTTTTACAGCTTTTTCAATAAATTTTTTAGTTAAAAAAACTTTTAACAGTAGTAAAAAGGCCAAATTATAAAAGGGAATATCTATTATACAAAAATAAGTTTTAGAAGCGGATGTGCAAGTTAATTTCAAGGCTTTAAAATCGGACCGGTCAATGAACTGGAAGAAGGAGGGGTTAGTGGTTTAATGGTTCAACCGGGGTCGAATCGGGGTCGAACCGGATGATATAATAAATAAAAAAGTAATATAGTAATATGATGATCTAAACTTAAACTTAAACACAAATTCATCCTACCATACAAATCAAATATTTAAATTAAAAATAAGTTGGAGGTTATTTTATAAATAATATAATTCATATTTAAAATAAGATTAGTTCACATATGTTTTAAATTTAATATAAATAATTTCTATTTTATTATATATGTTTAGATATACTTTATACTTATGAAAAGTATACAAAATTTCCATTATAAGATTATATCTATATTTTTTCATGTTATATTATTTAATATTAAAATAAAGATTTTTTTTTTTAAAAATATATATTAGATAATTAAATAAAATGAAAACAATAATACATAAATATTAAATATTATTTGTATTATTAAAATTTAATTATATATATATATATATATATATATATATATATATATATATATATATATATATATATATATATATATATATATATATATATATATATATATATATATATATATATATAGTGTATGTATAGTGAACTTGAGAAGTGTGAACTTTTCTTTAGGTTTTAGTCCCACATCACGTAGACAATATATGTTAGCATTGTTTTTGTCTATATAAGCTTTTTGGCTCCTTTAGGAAAGGCACATGATATGATGGACCGTATGCCATGTCATAAAATATTTTTTATTCTTTTATAAAATTTTAAATTTATTTGTTAAGTCAAATATTTAATAATAAATGTATTAAATATTTTATTTAAAACAATATTAGCTAAATTGGTTTTTGAAAACCAGCACCGGTTTGCCGGTTAACCGGTTGAACCGCAGGATCAATCCGATTTCATTATTCTCAGAAGTAATTTTTGTTGAAACCGGAACTCTAATATCCAATTTCTATAGAAATAGAAACTGATATTTATTTGTTTGGTTTCATTATTCTCAGACGAAATTTTTAAAAAATTTAAATCATTATTTAACGGTGTTTTAAAAATTTAAAATCGTTATTTAACGATATTTAAATTAGATTTAAAATTCATTTAAAAAATAAATATTAATTTATCTTATATATTTAAATTGTATCATTCTTATATTTTTTTTATAAAATTAATTAATGATTAATAAGAATATTTTAGCTCTTAATAAATATAGTCTTAATTATAGTCCTGAAGTTGGCGTCCGGATTCCACACGTAATAACTTCTTGGTCTTGCCCGAATCACCCAATTCATTTCGTTTTTGAGCTTCTGGTTCCTTCTCAAGCTATGAACTGCTTCACCGGCGGGAATTCCTCTCTGATTCTCCATGGATCTTCTCTCCGACTCACCGCCTCCCGCTTCTCTCCCAAGTTTCAAATTCCCGTGAATCTCCGCTCCTCTCTCTGTTATACAATTGTTTCTTCTTCCCGTACAGCGCTCGAGGATAAATCCTGATACCTAACTTCTCTCTGTTTTTTCTAGAGATTGAAGCCGCCGCCGATTTCGCAGAAGCGGCTGTTGTTGTGCAGGGCGTCTGGTTCTCAGAAAGGAGAAACGGGAAATGAGTTTCCATTTAAAGTAGGAAATGCTTTCGCTGAGGAGGTAATTTCTTTTTGGTGGTTTGGTTTTTTTTCTTTCCTTTGATGTTGTAATTTATCATTGGATTAAGAGATTTTTTGGGCGGCTATAGCTTATTTTAATCTGATTTTGAGGTTTTTTCCAAGAAACTAAAGAGAGTTCCGTGCGGAAGGTTACTTTAAGGAACATTTGGGGCATTAGTTAGTATTTGATTTTCTTCGTAGAAATAAGATGTTATCTTGAAATTGTTCTCATCCGGTGGAAGACGGAAATTTTTCTTTATGCTTGTATTCGAATATATGGAACACTTTGGATTACGGGTTTCTAATTGCTTGTTAGTGCTAGGTAACAACAATTTGTTTGTTTTGTTGTGGGTTTTTTGTTTTTTTGCAATGTTGGTTAACTAATAACTGCCATGGTGGCTGAGCTAGACTTTATTTAATGATGAAAAGTCAAACTGCAAGGAAAGCTAACGAGGATGGATGTACCTGAATTGGTCAAGATGAAGAAAGGATTGGGTTGAAGAAATAAATCTATGCGAGTTTTCACTATTTGGAATGTTAGCGCTTAAGTCGTGATTGGTTTGAAGAAACGATGAAGACATTTATGCTTCATAAGTTTTAATAAATTATGATGGGAAACATCCTCAGAGGTTGAAAGATTTGTTTAGAGCTTATTCGCCTTTTTAGATTCCACACAAGTGCAGATAAGGGAATTTTCAAAACATTCATTAGGTTGGAAGGGAAATGCAGTCCTGAAGGAAAAAAAGAAGTTTTTTTTTTTTTTTAAACGTGAAAAGTAGGAGGATTCTACCAGGAAGCTGGATAATCTCATTTCAGGTCTGCATAATAAATTGAATATGATAAAAGCTGCATTTTTCCCTCGGTGACTTTGGAGAAAACTATTCAGATAACAAGAATTGTATTGCATTGTGAAGCGGCTACTTTTTGTAATCAGCCTTGAGGATTTCCTTATGTCAATTTTGTCAGTATTATTTAACGTGTCATGTGGTTGTCATCATCCTTATTTGTCAGGGGTAAAATGATCTAGTCGTAGTTTACTTTTTTTTTTGTTTTTGTTTTTTTTTGTTTTTATCTAGTCATAGTTTACATGCTTTTTCATTTTGTCATTATTAGGATTAATTATCTTGTAAATTAAGACTACTAATATGAATGGCAGGCATTGGACTATTATTGGTGGTATTGAGTTTGGAATAAAGACGGGGCTTTTCTTTGATATCCTCTACTGGGATTAATTCCTTTTTTTTTTTCCCAGCCTTGAGGTTCTTTATTTTTCTTTTTTTCATCATCAACTTCCCTTGAGACATTCATTAGTCTCTTCTTATTAATCTAATAATTTTTCCTCCTAGTATGGTTCTTTAAATCTCCATGACAATCTTTGCTTTAACTGACCACTTTATATGAATTGGTATCAGCGCAATTATTATGCATAGAAACAATTTTCTCTTTGATTATTGAATGTTTTCTTGCCTACATTGCATCAATTTTCATGTAATTTGTTTTTTTATGCTTATTGCTGTTGTGTTATTCCAATTTTCACCATTTTTACCCTTGCCACATCATTGAATTCATGTTTTTGCTATAGTTCTCTTAGTTTGGTTGCTATCCCTATGCCAATGTCTCTCGCAGCACTAATTTCCTTGCAAGAGCATTATTTTTCTTGTTCTTGATTCTCATGGTTTGGGGCGTTGACTCCTTTAGAAGTTTTGGCTTTAGACCACCTCCTAGCTACTGGAAACCATGTTATAACTTGCCCATTCCAGCAGCTAGCCCCAATGTTATAACTTAGTTCTACATCATTTTGGTATCAAAGCATGGTTGCATTCCCGGGAGAATGATGAGGACATCCGACAGTGAAAGTTTATCAGAGGAGAAGCCGAACATCGACGACCATGATTGTATCACTTTATTTTGAGTTATTATTTATATTTTGATTTATTTACGTTTTTTTTTTTTTTTTTTTTTTTTTTTTTTTCATTTTTACCCTCACTTGAGGGAGTAGACTTATGTAACATCAGAGGGTACTTTTGTTATTTGTCTTATTATTATATTTTGGCTATTTATAGCCATCTCATTTTCTTTTTGAGGGGATGAATGATTATTAAGAGAAAATTCTGCATTTTATTTTTAAGAGCTTTGAGAGTTTTTATGAAAGTTGAAGCCTCTAGGTGAGGGCAACGTACTACCCACCAGCCATTGGAAGCGTCCGGGCTCGTGGTTTGAAGTCCCTAGGTGTGGGCAAAGTATTACCCATTAGCCGTAAGTAGCGTCCGAGCTTGTGGTTTATCTTCTACACCCACTCCCTCTCCTTCTCTCTTAGCCGTCACTTTCATCTCACTCTGATACCATTCCTCTTCCCTCAGTCCTTCCCCACCTCTCGGCCCAACCACCTTCACCAAGCTATCAGCCTCCACTTTCCCCAACCTTTGGCCAAACCCTTCCTCCACCCAACCACCGCCCCCCTATGATGCACAAACACGGACACGACGACACGGATATGACACGACATGGACACGAGACACGTCAATTATTGAAAATATAGGACATGTATACAGGTTGGAAATAATAATAATATTTTTTTATTTTTTAAAATGGTGTATAAAAATTAAATTAGTTTAATTTTAAAAATAATTTAGAAATAATATGCTATGTAACTATAATTTGTGATTAAAATGATTAATATTAGGATATTGAGAGTCGGGCATCGATGCCATTTATCATTCATCAAGAGAGGAGATTAAAGTACATTCATATCCAAAGAGAAATTAAAATGAGAATATTCGATGAATGGGGTATTAATTGCAGGCAATTTGGTGTTGTGGATAGGAAATAAGAAATTTAGTTTTTATATTTTAAATACTAAAAATTATATTTAAAAAAATTCATAAAAATATTTAAGATACACATCAAACACGCGTGTCTAATTTGTATTTAATATTTTTTTAATCGAACACGTTTTTGACGTGTTTCACATGTGTTGCTCCTCCCAAACAAGTCTCTCAATCAATTACACTAAATTAACTTCAGATTTGAGATTTGATTTAAGTCCTATTTCCTTAATAGAGAGATCATAATTGACAACTCTATTAAATCAATAATCCCACCCCAATCATGGATATCTTGGTTCTACATCAGACTTACCCTGGAATTATCTTGTCACATTTGCACTGCATTGAAAGGAACCACACATCCAACTTATACTCACAAGATTGTTTAATTATATGCCTTAAAATAACTATTTATAGTCTTTACATCGCTGCACTAATAGATATTGGTTGCATACTATCAACTTAATTCAATTTTAAATTAACATCCCACAAGATAAAACCTCAATTTTTAAACTAAACCAAATACCTTGTCCAAACAGTTGAAATATGCCATTTGTGAGCTGCTGTATTGGGTGATAAAATCCAATCTTAAATCCCACACATCATAGAGTACCTGCTAATGCTTGCATAAAAAAGATTGAAATAGGATAAAGATGCCGTTTCACAGTACCAATTCAAAAATCCAAATTAAAGGAGCTGTAGCTGCTTTATACTCCAAATTCCTTTGCTTAAGAATGAACAAACATTATGTTCATGTGCAGTTTTATAGTCTTTTGATCCATTATCACTTTCAGCATGAATGCTTTTTTCAAACTTCTTATCAGGCAATTGGAGCTGAATATGGTGAAGGCTTTGAGACTTTTAGAATGGATGGTCCCCTTAAGCTTGATGTGGTAATGAATATCAGAACGTTACTAGTTTATACCATTTATATATTTATTTAGAATTAATTCATTTTTATGCTTTTTGTCTAAATATTTTAACCATTACTCTTGTAATTTTATTAATATGGTATCTTGGTGCTAGGATTACTTAAATGAGAGATTGCAAGAATGTTTTCTCCAGAGAATACGGCATGCCATGAAACCGGATGAAGCTTTTGGACTAGTCTTCTCATGGGACAATGTTGTGGTATTTCTTCTTTCATCATACTACATGCACCGTCTCCTAGTAAGAGAATATTGCATATTTTGTTGAATAAATTCAGGTGAACCCTCCATGAAATCTATAACTCTGCATAAAGTTAATGGGTAGTAAGTCAAATGTATGACGTAAGACTTGCTAATGGATTTACATCCTCTTCTTGTTAAATTTTTAGGTCGGAATTGGTGTAGAATAACTTGCTTCATCATGGAGGTATTATTATGCATGCATAAAAGTGCTAAAAAGAGCTATTTTAACCTAGAAATCTCTCTGTACCATCGTAGCTTCCTTGAATTTACTCACCATGGTACATGACCTTTGTACCAAGTGAGTCATGTTCGAGAAATGTCTGAGAAGCTTTCACTTTGATTTTGCTGAACCCAACAGTAAAGATGCGATTATCTTGCGTAGCTTGAAATCTGATATGTTTGGAGCTCTAGAGCTTGCCCGTTAAGGTTGGGAGTGCCAAATGAGTTACCAAAACCCATTAAAGCTCATTTAATTAAGCCTCCCAAAGCCTCCTATGCACTTTAACTAGTTTATGATTAGCTTTCGTGGGATACTTCTTAATACCCCTTTAAAATATAATATATTTTGTTTTAGTAAAAAGTAATGCAGATGCTCACTCAATTTCTAGTTTCAAGTAATGTCAAGCTGTTGACCTGTAAATAAAAAAAAAAAAAAAAAGCAAAATCCCATACCTGTCCGGCCACGTTTGACGCCATGCCTCCGCATGTTCGAATGTCGCATCCCGCACGTTGTCTCTTCTCCCTCCACGATCTGTCTCGGCGTTAAAAGGAGACCGAAGCCCCTACTCTTCAGTTCGACGACCACGACCCCCTCTCTCGCTCCCGCTCGCTGCTTCTTCGGCTCCTTCGGGGCTGCTCGGTTTCGTTCCCTCGACGACTTTCCCTTCCTGTCGGTGCGGAAGTTATGACATTTTTGAGAGGAAGATACGACTTGGAGCTCGCTCGCTGTGAAGTAGCTTCTCCGGCTCCCCTGTCACCTCTCGACTTCGCTCCTTCGACTGATGTTCCTTTCCTGTCGGTGCGGAAGTTCCGACATTTTTGATCGGATGAAACGATAGGAGCTCTCTATTGTGAGGGTAACCTTCGCCCTTTGGCGCACATCTTCAGCTCCTTCGACGTTGTTCGACTTCGCTCCTCCATCAACTTTCTCTTCCAGTCGGATCGGAAGCATTGGGAGCCGATTCCTCGGCTCGTTTCTTGCCATCCGACTTTGTCCCTTTGACGACTTCACCTTCTTGCCAAATATGAAGTTGCGACATTTTTATCGGAGGCAGCAAAGGGAGCCTGTAAGCAGTGATGGTAACTTTCTGCCTTCTATGAGCTCCTTCGGCCAAATCCCATAATCCACCGAACTGAGGGATTGAATAAATTTTTTTTAAATAATATAATATAATTTTAATTATAATAGTCTTAATTAATTATAATTAATTACAATTATTATTTTTAATTAATCATAATTTATAAATTTAACTATTATTAATTAATTATATTTTATTAGAATTAATCAATATTAATTAGTTATAATTAATTTTAAATTAATTATAACTTATTGTTTTAATTGATTTTAATAAACTTTAATTAATTATTTTAATTAATTATAAATGATTAATTAAAAATAGTTAGTTAATTAATATAATTAATTGATGTTAATTATAATTAATAAAAGCATGTCTCCTCTTGCCTTGCCTCTGTCTTTGAGCCTCCACCGCCGGTCACCAAGGTATAATTCTTAAACTTATATCCCGCTCTCGACGCTTGTGACGAGCCGGCAAACCCCCTATGCGCTCATGTAGCGTAATAGGGAGGGAAATTGGCACGGTGCTTGTGACGAGATGGGTGATCCCCTGACCGCTTATGTAGCGTGAGGGGGTCAAAAACTAAGTACCCACATGTGGTGAAATCTCTGCGCTCTTTTCAACAGGTGCCCAAGACTCTTAAACGCTCGTGTAGCAGGCGGTGATGAAAGAATTTATGGCTACGGTGTCATTTGACACCTACCTGAAGCGCTCAAGTAGCGACCAGGGGAAGGCTAGTTTCTCGAATTTTTCCCCTAAACGGGGAGACGTTGGAAGGTTGCCGAAATTTCGGGTGAACTTGAGGCCTGTTTTGAAACTAAATGAGCAAGTTGAGGACCAAGTTTGAACTCAAAGGACAGCAGGGGACATAGAACTTGAGCTTGCACATTGAGCTTGTGGACTTGATAGAACTCAAACTTGAAAATGATACAAAGAGCTAGCTCAAATGATTAATAAAATACTTGAATCTAAATTATACAAGTTAGAACTTGAACTTGAGCTGAATTTTAAACAAGTGTGACTTGAACCTTTCAGACTTGAGCTCGAATGAGTAATGGACTCATACATGAGTTGGTTACAAACTTTGGCATGGATTAACTTGTAATGATCATCTCAATTGGGATACAAATGAATGAAGATGTCAAGCTTAGTATACACGAGGAATGATGTGCGGCATTTACATTAATCCTTGCAAATGAATGTGACTAAGATGCGACAAATACAAACATCCACGAGCTCTTGTAGGAAGGATATTGCAACATTCTCGTAACCAACATCAAGGTACAATCAAGCACACTATAAGACCTCAATGCATACAAAAAAAGAATGTAGTGGACTCTTACAATAGTCTCTACGAGATCAGGTGCATCGTACCTGCAAGAACGACGAATGGTTGCAGAATGTACGGGTGTCCCCTATATGCATTATTGAAATCTCCAACACTAGCAACATTGCCTGTAGATTGAGATGGCAATACTAGCATTTGATAGTGGAAAATCCGTCCTTGCAAATAAGTACATAAAACCATCTGAAATTGGTGAAATGTGGATATGAAGCAAACACAAGATCCTCCTAAAAGTACGTCTAGAAGATTGTAGTGAACACTCTATACAAGCAGTAATACTTGATATAGCCGCTTGTGGATAACAACAGTGGGCACCTCGTAAGCACAACGAATCACTGTGGACACAAGTACAAATATCACCTACTGCAGTGGTGATTGAGATGCTGCTAGTACGTTGGGTATGAAGACGACTTGATATACGAAGGACACCTCCTGGCAGAATGGAAGAGATATTTGACCAAATTCAAACTAAACTTTCTGGTGTTCCAAAATTTCTTCTTGGTCATATACTTAGGAAGAAAACAGTTCTTGCATCCACAAACACCGGAAATAACAAGTCTACTATACTGATGATTTTAAAAGTTCTTTTCAAAGCACCAGTCACGAATTTCTAGAAGGACCTCTCGATGAATGAGAAAAGAGTGTGTATCAGAATAATGAAATATTTCATGAGATTCAGGTGATGATGCTACGATTCACATATATCCAAAAATAGGAGATTCATTAGTGCACTATTATCCACCTGTAGAAAGTAATAAGTAGTGCACGACAGTTTACCTGTATAAAGCAACGAGTAAGTCAATTTTGAAGCTGATACACCACGCCATCGGATCTGCAACATTCATGCAAGCGGACATAAGGCGTTTACAAATAATTCAAAATGCCCATGCACATGTACTGTAATTTGTATACACATAAATACACAAATGGAGTAAGTGTAATCATAAAACCCATATGGGCTCTGACGAGCGTGTTATAAGTTTACACGTGACGTCTAGAGTGCTGCGCGAGTCAATAAATTTGAACTCGATCCTCCTAAGTAGGTAAATAAGAGTTGACAAGTTTCATCAAATAATTATAAAATACCCCCAAACACCCGTATGGGCCTCGACGAGCGTGTTATTGGTACACACGTGACGTCTATGGATGTTGCGCGGGTTAATAAGTGAATTCAAGTCTGAGCCTGGTCCTTCTATGCGGGTAGATAGGAGTCGACACGGCTCGAACCGTCAAATAAATATACAGTCGCAAGGTCGGTCAGGATATTTATTTTATACATTCATATTAGAGAATTCACTTATAAAGGCATACAACCTATGAAACCCGATCCTCTGTTGATAACGCGATAGAGTCGACAAGGTTCAAGCCACAAATAGAAATGACCCCATTTACCTCTATAATGGTCGTGTTGAACGAAAATCTCAACCGGAGGGGTTCACAAACATTTTCAATTATCATTCAAATACCCCAATGATGGCCGTGTTGAATGAAAATCTCAATCGGAGGGATTCACAAACATTTTCAAATATCATTCCAAATCTTCCGAAAATCCAAACTCCAAGAAAAATCTCAATTCCAAATATTTAAAATTCGAAAATCATCCATCAAAACACTTAAATCACAAAATCTATCCACCATTCGTAACAGGTTATCGGGGTGGACAAATTAAAATTTACTTCAGCTCACATGTAGCCAATGCCTAATCAAAAATATCACTAGGATGCATTCTCAAATAATCTCCTGCCAGTAAGGACGTGGTACGTGTCCCCTGACCGGTAGTTTTGCCACCAAATGGGACCGCAGGATAAACGATTATGATCCGAAGCCCTCTGAACCGTTTGGTTTTGCTGCCAAATAGCACCACGAAATACCAATTATGGCTAGAGCCAATACGCTTCTTAGTAACATCAAATCCTTAAGATATGAATCGATAGGATATGATCGGTAGGGCACAAAGCCCTTTGTTAGCTAAGGTGGATTTAAATTTGTCCCCTTATACAAACACTCACCCTAGGTCTACAAGGTACCCTTGGACGAAGCAACCCATGGCTGCCGAGAAGGATTCTTCTGTCAGGTTGGGATGACTACCTCCTCTGACTAAGTAGACCAAGGATCACGATGGCCCGTGACGACGGAACCATGGGATCTTGATCGGGTCTATCATCCATTCCCCCATCATCTGCTTTAAGTACAAGATGGTGAAATTTTTATAAATATCAAATTCTAAGCCCAATGTTACTATTATATGTCAGATAACACGTATCTCTACGTATCTGATTGACGACTAGCCTTAATCGAAAGTTCTCTCTCATTATCGGGAGGAGTAATTAACTATAGGGGCTTGCGCCTATAGGAAACCAGAACTTAGATCATAAAGTCCTCGCAAAATGAGGGAGAAATCTCTGGGTAGTGTCTTATCTACAAACCCATCTGCCTTCCAAAATTTACCTCGGAACTTATTCCGTTAAAACTGACCTCGCCGAAGAAAAAGCAAAGTTGGTCGGAGGCCGGGATCGAATTTTCGGAGCCCACCAAGCTCGGCCGGATTATTTAATGAAAATTAGGTTCAAGTCCAATAAAATTTGGTAACACTTATAGATGTTTGATATTATAAGCAAAATATTATGTTGTTTGAAGAGTTTAATTTTGTTTATAAGAGTTTATCAAATCATACTCCTAGTATATATTTTTTTAATTTTAATTTCAATTAACTCAGTTTGGTGGGGGGCAGAGAGGTATAGTAGGGTTTTTAAATGACAAGGAGGCTCATGGGCTGATATCTAAAGCTTATAAGGTTGATACATGTGTTGCTAAACAAATTAGTGCTAGCCAATTAAGATTTTAATGTGTTTGGGCATGGTTTAAAATTGCGCAATATGAGGCTCGCCTTGAGGCCCGTGTTTGCGCAATTCCAGTAAAAAATGCCTCGAGTTTTTTTTATGAGTCTTGCGCCTCAACTTGGTTGAGGCTTGCCTTGAGGCCCGCCTCGCTTCATGCCGCCTCGCCTCACTGGCTTGAGGCTTACGCCTCATGCTATATATATTAAAACTTACATAAATCTTGAAGTAAATGCCTGATATTGGACTCTATAGGAGAGGAGGAAGGGGAGAGAGCAGTTCACCATAATGATGATTCAAATGAAGAACCCCTTAGTGATGATAGTGCTGATGACTTATGAGTTCTTATATGATATGTCATTGCTATTTATTTTTTGAAAATGGAATTATATGTTAATGAAAAGAATACTGGGATTTGGGAAAGATAGAATTTTGAGTTGAACTATATTTCATGTTGTCTTATTATTGAGATATTTTGATTTCACTTCATATCTTATGCTTTTTTATGTTTTATATTATTCACTCATTAGTATATAAAAAATTTATCATTTTATGTTTACGCAATTTTTGATTTTGAGGCTTACGCCTCAAAACGCCTTGAGGCTTACGCCTCGCCTCACGAATGAAAAACGCCTCAATACCCGAATACGCAATTTTAAACATTGTGTTTGGGTTCGTGCACTGGCCTAGCCTACTTGACTTCCCTAAATTAAGTGTTTCATATTTGTTATCTTCATGGCCAATTCTATAAATCTTGGCTGGCCCACCTGGCGGCCTGCTGCTTGTTCAATGATTCATGACTGCCTTCACATAATTGTGCATGTCTGTGCTGAAGTGGTGCTTGCACATTACAGGCCGACACCCGCTCCTTGAAGTTGGATGCTTGGAGACGTCTTGCTTCTGAAGAGGGTAAGCCATTGTTGACGTGCACTTTTCATAATGATCTACTTTTATTATGTACATCATTTTACTTAATTGAACATTAAGACAAGAAATAAAGATGGTTGTTATATATTGTCAATGTTTCTATTTCTGAACTATATCATGAGTTGCTTGACTAATCACGTGTGCTTCTGTACACATTAATTTGCAAAATTTGTTTTGATTACACTTAATGGACATGCATAATTGCTCGTGTGATGTCTTCCCTCTTTACTACTTTACTTAGATTCATGTAGTTCTGCTGATACAATTTGTCTAACCTCTCATAAACTACCCTGTTATTTCCTTCACTTCCCTTTTTACCACTTTTACTTAATTCATTTGCCAGTGCTAATGAAAATACGTGCATATCAAATTACAACTTTTTAATGAAATGGATTATTCAATCTGTTTACTCTTGTATTAAATTTCTTCACTCTTTTCATCAACCTCTTCATAGTGAATTTTAACCTCATTAAACTAATGGAAGTAGCTAGATATGCTGACCCTAAAAAAGTAACAATTTCTTGTTCTTGATGTGATGCGCCTTGTTTTAGTCAGTATTTGAAGCTGTTTTGGAAGGTTATGCTGTGAGTTGTTGGTGGTTTTTGCATTCTGTGGCGTGCTGGCTGTAGTTAGGCAGTGGCTTTTGGAGTTTGTGGTGTGCTGTCGCTGCAAATAACTGTTCTTGTTGGTTGGCTTGTAGTTTATCTGGTGCGCTGTGTAGGAAGTAACTAGTTCCAACAAGTTTCTGTTATCTGGATGTTTTGAATATCAATTTGTGGAATATGTTTGCATTCATTTTCTTCTGCTCCTAATTAGATGTGGAACATGTGTGCCTGCTGTTATGCTGTGGCCTATGTGCTCGTGGATTGTGGTTTTGTTCACCCATATCTTCTGGAATCTGAGTACTGTAATTAATGGTTCAATGGAGTGTTTTTCAGTTCAGTGGAATTTTCTGATAGAAAGTGGATGCAATTTCTTTAAAATCAGCGGACGACAATAAGAAATTAGGAAGAAAAACACACCAAAACTATTTTTATTGCAAGATATATGAAAGAAAATAGCAAGATACAATTGGATCTTCAATTGGAGAGGAAAATCTAGCTCTCTCAAATCCCCGGCGGTCGGCTAGAGCCCAAATAACCTAAGAATAAACTAAATTCAGCAAACTCCGAAAACATAATCTGAAATCACCAAGGTTCCCATGATTCCCTCCCAAATCAGTCTCTTTTCCCTAAATAATTCCCTTTTAGATTTGAATTCAAATTAGATTTATTTCCCTAATTAATTCCCTCCCAATTGTAATTAAAACTTTCTTAAACAACCCTCCCTTAATTCTTCTTCCTTTTTCCTAAATAATTCTCTATTAGATTTTAAATTCAAATTAGATCTCTTGCTTAGATAATTCCCTCCAAATTATAATTTAAACATTCCTAAATAATTCCTCTTTGATTGAGAACCTTCCTAAACAGCTCTCTCTTAATTAGGAAACTTCCTAATTCCCTCTCAATCAAATCGGCCGGTCCATCAATACTTCCCTCTCAAAGTGCCACATTATCCTCAAGGTGGAACAAAGGAAATTGCTACCGAAGCACTTGACTAATAACACTGGATTGAAAAATGGATTGATACTGGTTCGAATGATCCTTTTCTCCAGCATCTCCCTAATCAATCTCTCAATCTCATCCTTCTGGATTTGTGGATGACGGTACAGACAAACACTTATAGGTGAGACTCCTTCCTTCAAGATGATAGCATGCTCGCATTCCTGTAGAAGAGGCAACCCTTGAACTGGCTGGAACACCTCTCGATACTGCTGTAGGATTGACTAAACCATGTCTTGTGCTTCTATCTTCTCACCATCTTCTTCTTCTTCCAAACTTTTAAGCTCCATAAAAAATCCCACTCTTTCACCATTTCCCCTCCTTAGAAGTGGTTCAAAAGATGACATCTCCTCTTCTTCCCCCAAAACATCTACCTCCCGATTCTCCCTCATCATCCCTATATTAGGGTTTCCTCGCTTTCCAGTCCAATCAATGATACTGTCGCCTCCGATGTTGTCGGTTGGGTGTGAAGCTCCAATAGTTTCCTTATTATTCCTTCTAGGTTGGAAAACTTTTTTTCCATTGATGTCATTCTATCATCAAATGCCGATTTGAATTGGACAACTTTTTCTTTAAGGCGCTCTTCCAAGGTATCAACTTTCGTTGCTGCCATAGGTCCCAAAAAAGTGCTTTGATACCACTTTGTAGGAAGCAGATGCAATTTCCTCGAAATCAGCAAAGAACAATAAGAAATTAGGAAGAAAAGCACGCAAAAACTATTTTTATTACAAGATATATGAAATAAAATAGCAAGATACAATTGAATCATCAATTGGAGAGGAAGATCTAGCTCTCCAAAATCCCTAGGCGCCGGCTAGAGCCCAAATAACCTAAGAATAAACTAAATTTAGCAAACTCCCAAAATATAATCTGAAATCACCCTATTGTAAATAGGCTGTCATAATCCTCTCCCAAATCAGTCCCCTTTCCCTAAATAATTCTCCTTTAGATTTGAATTCAAATTAGATTGATTTCCCTAATTAATTCCCTCCCAATTGTATTTAAAAAACTTTCCTAAACAATCCTCTTAATTCCTCCTTTTTTTTCCTAAATAATTCCTAATTAGATTTTGAATTCAAATTAGATCTCTTGCTTAAATAATTCACTTCCAATTGTAATTTAAACATTCCTAAATAATTCCCCTTTGATTAAGAACCTTCCTAAATAGCCCCCTCTTGGTTAGGAAAATTCCTGATTACCTCCCAATCAAATTGGCCGGCCCATCATTTTCATTCCTCTAGTTTATGAGAGGGTTGTTTCAAATGGGATTGTTATAAGGGAAATGCATCAAACTCGCTGTGTTATATTGTTATCTCCTACATGGATTACGCAATTGTAATTTGGCTTTATGCCATCCATTTTTATTTTTATGCTATGAGAAACTTCATTTTTGTACTGTGTAAATTATAGCTTAGAGGCTTTCTGATATTGAAAGGATGCTTAATTATTGGTTTTAAACAAGTGCAATTACATAAATGACAAATTTTCTATGTGCCTTTGAATGTGACTTGTGGCATTTATTCTCTTAAGCATCATATACTGTCTTTTCTGGAATGTTATTGTCTGTTGTCTTATATTCACATATTTTATTTCACAACAGTCAATTTTTGAGCAGGAAGGGAGATCCCAACTGCTGGCCATGTTCATAGAACTATTGTTAACACTGCTGCTGACCATGTCCTACAAAAGGTTAGACAACCAATCTTTTGGACCTAAATTGGGCCTAAATTGAACGCATTTTTTTGATATATATTATATTATTATGAGCTACAATATGGGAATATAATTTATGCTGTCATATATTTTGTGGAATGTTTAAATTTTATGCAATCATTTTTTCTTTTAACAACTCATTAGAACCCTCTTTTAGGCTTTTTTCTCAGAAATGTGTTGCAACATCCATATATTGTAGTTTAAAAGCATCATTAGTTGGGTCATATGACATTTTAGATATTCGGACTAGTGAGGTCTTTAGCATTTTCCAAATCCCTAGACATGCCTTTCCTCATGGTTCTAACATCATGGTGCTACTTGAAATGTGACCATCCATGTAGACTGAACTCCTAAGCCAAATGTTGACATTTATCATTCAAGTTTTCTGAAAAGTTTTGCAGCTACCATTATTGATTAGAAATGATGCTTTTTGTAGTAATGTGACTTGGGATCTCTAGGCAAATGTAATTTGTTTTAACTGCTTTTCCATTTACTTGGGATCTCGGCGTAATGCCCAAGTGAATCATCTTGTAGACGTGCAAATTTTTTGTTTATTAATCTTTCCAGGCAGCTACCAAGTTTTTATTTTTGATCAAAAAAGGGGTTATTTCTTTAAGAGCTCGTTTTTCTTGATGTAAGAAGTGGTTAGTACTGAGTTTTGGTTCTGGTTGGAAGTGGATGAATGTGAGGTTTTTTTTTTTGGAACTCACCTCCACGGAGGGAATTTTTATTGCCTCCTCCCACCTGACGCATCTCTACGTTCGGTATGCCGTGATAACGCGACACCTGGTAGCCTACTTTACCCATTTTGACCCGACGCTAGCCCATATGCTTTACCACGTTTTTTAAAATTCTTCGGGTTGGCCCGTCGTAATGTATATGAAATGGGCGGGAAAAGTAAAAAAGTACGCGGCTTTTACCTCTGGTATAAAAACCTTCTCTGTATTAAACCTAAGATGTTCTACAGTCTTTACGGTTCCTATAATTTTCATATACCTGACGTAAAGAAATCGTTAAGTATTTTAGGAGATGGAAGGATCGAATGAAGGTTTTGCTTTCGAAGACTTCGTATTCTGTGAGGAAACTCAGACTTTAAGCTATGATGAAGCTTTTTATGATTTAATAGTAGTAAGTTATTATGTATACTATTTTTTTTTTCTACTTTTTACTGTTTCATTAATGAGTATCAAACGTTGGTTGTAGTAGTATTGATCATTACTCAGTATGAAGCTTTTTTTAGCTCGGTATTAGGTCGGTATTCTATATTATAGATCGGTATATGTTCGGTATTGATTATAATAGATAGGTAAAAGATCGGTTCACAGTTGTACCGAGCAATACCGAGCAATACACAGTTGAACTCCTTAGCTCGGTATAAGGTCGGTATTCATTAGTATATATCGGTATACGGTCGGTACTAATTATAATAGCTCGGTATAATCCCGGTTACCACTAGTACCGAGCTAATAAATATTAATACGTCGTAGTGCCGATCATTCATATAGTAGTCGGTACCGATCGGTATATACCGAGATGTACTGCATAAACCGCTCGGTACCTCGGTATCAAAATATTTTTAATGTCTGGATTGATATTTAGATATAAAGCTAATATGGATGTATGAATATTTATTAGGGTGTTTATAATTCTGAGAAAGAAGCATATAAAAAATATTGTCAGTATGCGCATTCAACTGGATTTAGTGTTCGGAAAGAACATCACCATTTATGGTCAAATACAAGGTTAATCAAATCAAAGTATTTTGTGTGTTCTAAAGCAAGTTTCAAGAAGGAGAATGAAAGTGGTACTAAGTTAAAATATCGAAGATCATGTACAAGAACAGGATGTCCAGCCATGGTTAGATTTTCGGTGAGTCAAGATGGGCTTTGGTCAGTGAATAAATCTGTAGAGAGTCACAATCACGAACTGGCTAGGCCGGATGATCAACATTTGCTCAGGTCGGCTAGGTCAATTAGTGATGATAATGCAACTGTTTTGAAATCTATGTCAGAAGCCGGTATAAGAACTGTCGATGCATTTACGTACCTATCTGATAAAGTTGAAGGTGTGGCTAATCTTGGATTCACGAAGCGGGATGCGTACAACCATATCCAAAAAGAAAGATGAGCGAAGTTTGAGAGTAGAGACACTAATTCACTGATCAAGTTGTTTAAAGAACGGGCAATTGATGACCACATGTTTGCATGGGATGTTGAAACAGATGAAGATGGATGTTTGTT
The DNA here is from genome assembly GCA_016618105.1 of Dendrobium huoshanense. Classification (NCBI taxonomy): domain Eukaryota; kingdom Viridiplantae; phylum Streptophyta; class Magnoliopsida; order Asparagales; family Orchidaceae; genus Dendrobium; species Dendrobium huoshanense. The sequence goes on along the minus strand of CM028360.1, from coordinate 50,740,192 downwards.
GAATTTCTTTTGGGTTGATGGTTTCGGTAGAATCGATTATGACTGTTTTGGGGATGTGATTATATTCGATACTAGTTATCGTTTAAATAAATATAACTTAGCTTGTGCCCCAATTGTCGGAGTGAACAATCACTGACAAAATGTTCTACTAGGAGTTGCATTTTTATCTTATGAGACTATAGCTTCTTTTACCTGTCTTTTTCAAACATTTATAAGAATCATGGATAACAAACATCTCATTATCATTTTTACTGATTAGGACCAAGCCATGGCTAGGGCAATAGAGATTGCATTGTCTAATACACGACATCGATTGTGCCAATGACATCTGTACAAAAATGCACCTTCAAAGGTATGATGCTTTAACAGCAACAACAGAGTTAAATGCTTATTTTTTTACTGTTTCAGACAATGTGATTCAGTGGAAGAATTTGAGTGTAAATGGACTGAAATGATATCAGAAGGAAACATGCAAAACAATCAATGGTTGAATGATCTCTACAAAATCAGGGATAAGTGGTCAACTGCATTCAACAAAGATTGTTTTAATCTTGACATTTTATCAACCCAACGGAGTGAGTCAACCAATCATGTATGTCATGGTTATTCCAAGCCAACAAGTAGTATCACGGAGTGCTTCCTCGGTTTGGAGAAGGTGATGAAGAATTGGCGTCGAAATGAACAAGATGAAGAATTCAGATATAGTCAAACTGACATAGTTTCTTATATGAAAAGTAGCGCAATATTGAAGCAAGCTGCAAAATTTTATTCAAGGAAGTTGTATGCATTTTTTGAAGAGGAGTTCTTACATGGACTTGGTGGATTATGGGTCGAAAATACTTCATCAGATTTATCAAGGTTTTCTGTTGGAACATTGACAGCTCCACTGATTTACACAATTGGATTGTCAAATTTAATTCAATTGAATGTACCATTGAATGCACCTGTGCTAAGTTCGAAATGATGGGAATATTATGTGCACATTGCATGAGAGTAATGAGACAGTTAGACATTATTAATATTCCCATTAAATATTTACTCCCAAGATGGTCAGTCAATGCTCGAAAAAATTTATATTCTTGAGGTAAGATCCTAATTCTTGGTACTAATGCTTGCCAACTTATTTCGGGTGATAGCAACTTGATTTTCAGAAATTATGTATGCTATTTTGCATATAAAATTAGCACAGAAGCACAAGGTAATAAAGAGGCTGAGAAGTGTGTCATAGATGATTTGAGTACTTTGGTTGCAAAAGTTCATTCCATCAAACTTGGTAGAAAAAACATACCAATTTTTGGAGTCGGTAATGAAACTATTAAAGATCCAAAGAAATGTCAGCCCAAGGGCTTTTCAAATGTAAGATTAAAGGATCACTGGGAGAAAAGGAAGCCCAAAAAATTTAAACAAACCTCCACGATTCCTCCAACAAGCTTACACTTTACAAATCCAGATTCAGGTAGTCAATCGTCTTTCATGTAATCAGTAAATTTGGCATTTAATTTATATTATTAATATGACTTTCTGAATGTATATGTGATTTTGGAGATATTTGGACTGATACCGAGCAATACCGATCGTTATTGGGTTTGTACCGAGCATATTTCGCGTAATACCGAGCAATACCGAGCTATACCGAGCTATACAGAGATATACCGAGCTATACCGATCTATACCGAGCGATACCGAGCGATACCGAGCTGTACCGAGCTGTACCGAGCCTTATATACCGAGCTATACCGAGCCATACCGATCCATACCGAGCTATACCGAGCTATACCGAGCTATACCGAGAAGCCCATTGCTCGGTATTGCTCCCTTTTTAGTACTGGGCACCATTTAGTTTAAATAAAAATTTCACAAGATAATTAAAGTTAAACATTTCTTTCAAAATTCTATTGAATTTTAGTACATAGCAAGTCATAAGCAAATTCAGCCCTATACAATGGCATACTAGAATGCCGGTTCAAATATCGATATCATTTAATTGGCTCTTGTTGTATTAGAACTTCCATATATTTACAAAGATACATTCCGCAATCGACGCTGTTATCTTGTATCGGCACGTTTCTAAATCCTTTGATTGGCCATGTCGTTATATCATTGTCAAAGGCGTCCTCCGTGTCTTTGTAGAAATGAGAAATCTGGATAATCAAAATCAAATTAACATAGAATAATGTTAAGAGTACAAATGATAACAAAAAAATTAGTTGTTACTTACAACTTCTGGGAGTATCGCTTTATGTGTCTTCTTCGGTAATGAATCATAAAACTCCCACCGTTTTTTTAACAAATTGCAAAGTAGAAGCGTCCAATGTTCAGCGTTTATTATTAGAATGAAGATCAAATTTACACTCCTAATAAGAGTTTTGTTTATATGAGATACAAATATTCTTGTGTTCGAGTCATTGTATTGTTTGTAGTAAACCTGGTTAAGAAAAAAAAAGTACTGTGATTAATTCGAACATGGTTAAATCGAATAAATACAATAATGTTTACTACTAACCCAATGGAAGCTTGAAACAAATAGAAAAGGTTGATTAAGACGAGGACATGCTGCATTCTTCTGCGTTAATAAATGACCAAACGCGTCTATGTGGTTATTATCAAGCTCTTCCGACATTAATAATTCATCCAATTGACTTCTATAAATTGCTATATTTCCAAGCTCGAAGATAGAATCGCTCCTGTATAATTAAAAAAAAATCAAAATGTAGTACCGACTCAAAATGTAGTAGTACCGAGCAATAATCCTCGGTACTATTCGGTATTGAGGTAGTACCGACTGAAAATGTGGTACTACTGAGTAGTAATGTTATAATACCGAGTACAAATGTTATAATACCGAGTTGTACCGAACAATAAAGGTCGGTACTACGCGGTATTGATATAGTAACGACTCAAATTGGTATAAAATCGAGTACTCACTTATACTTGAATTGTTTAAGACCATTATCGATTATTAGCCGTTTATCTTCACTAATTAAGGCTCTGCCAGGGTAATCTAACATTTCAGTTGCAGGTCTCACTGGAATTTCTTTATTTTCATCAACTTCATAAAGAATCATTGCTTTAACAACAGACGGTTCAACAGCAGTAATATTAGCTTGTTCTGGTTCTATACCAGTTTTAGGAGAGGCTGCGGCTAAAGGAGCTGTATCAGGTGCTGCTGCAATTACACTTGAACTAGTTGGTGTAGATTCCGTTGGAGGTTGTGGTGCAGAAGTAGGTGTATGAACTGGAGCAATTTCCGGTGCTTTAGCTGGAGGATCACTTGAAATTGCATCACCTAAATCCTCTTTGGATGCCAATTTTTTTTTTCTTCTTCCTAACACACGTAGTGAAATGTGTGGATACAAGTTTTCTTTTTCGATCATTTCTCGTTTGAACTCTTTTTGCAATCCCTATCGGTAAGGACGGATCAACCTCATACTCACTCAAGGTTGTGTCCTGTTCAGATACAGTCGGAGATAAAGAAGAACCAGCACTCATTTCTTTCTTGTAAGTTTTAAAATAAGAAGGAAATTGTTCTTGAAAGAACTGCATCAAAAATCGGTCTTTCTTTTTAATTTGTTCTTTCAAATCAAAATTTTCCTTTTCCAAATCAAACACAGAGTCCTCTAGAAAATGTATGTGCTGTTCAAGTATGTGATTGGTTGCTTCCACATCTGCTACATTCTTCTTCATAAATTTGTCCTTGTTGAAGAGCTCGTATATTGCTTTATTTAATATTCCCAAGTTAGTTTCATCATCTACTTGTCTTGATTTATGATGTGCAGATGAATCAGGATGAGTTGGGCTTGATAACAGTATTGGACTCACTGGAGTTGGTTGAGCTGAGTCATGTTTGGGTGGACTTGGCTCCATTATTGGACTTGGCTCCATTATTGGACTTGGCAACCGCACTGGAAAACCAGGAGTGGGTGGACATGACTCGACTGTTGCTGGGAAAGCTACCCTACTAGGGCTTGCCACCCGTATTGGACTGGCTGGTGGAGAAAGACGAAACAATAAAACCTTCTCATCATTAGTTATTCCTTGCAATTCTTTAATAATCTGCAAAAAATATAATATTACATCCAATTTAATCATTAACAAATATAATTTTACGAGACATTTGAATTAAAATATATAGTTAAGATACCTCATCATCTTGAAGGTCAGTAAATATATTATTTACTTCTTTCTCAGTGTAAATAAAGTTACCATCCTAGCGAGTAAAACGAGGCCGGAATAGATCTTCCTGTACAACATGAATTGTTGTATGTTCAAGAAATCAAATCTGTAGAAATAAAGATAATTTAATTTTGTTATAGATTTTGTACATTAATCAAACATTTATTGAACAAAAAAACAATACTCACAATTAAAATCATTACAAAACCATTTACATAACCCAAAGCAAATCCCTGGCTTGTTTTGTAGCAACAACGTTGAATTCTTCAACTAGGAAACCCCTAATTGATTCAGGCCAGTTGTACTGATTAAACATATCAAGAGTGTTGACAAGTTCCAAGATAGCTAATGGTATCCGAAAGTTAGCCGTTGGATAAAATATGTTGGATAGGAGGTAAAGGACGAAGCATTTCACGAGATCATCCATTTGAGTGTTATTATTCATCCTCTCAATGTCCTGGCGAATGTCATTTGAAGTTTTGCCACTGGATCTGGCACTGCCAATGTCAAAAATAATACCCCTATTCGGCATGCCTATCAGTAATGCAACTTCATCAGATGTGAATTTTAGACTTTGGCCTTTAATAATGAAACTTTCGGTCTTCATATCCCACTTCGATAATAGCATATGTATAAGTGGAACATTTTGAGGCATATGAGGAAACCTGAGGAACTGGCTGATTTGCAACTAACGCAGTCTATCAACCAAAGGATCTCCAAATCTCTTAACAAGTACATTACAAACTTCTCTAAAAGTCGAAGTCCGGCATCTGAAATGAATCTTTGGAGTATATCCCTGTGTAACATCAATCGTTAGTAATGCTAATAACTAATACTGATCAATACTGAGTGTTAATACTGCTCGGTACCGAGCAGTATAGAGCAATACCCAGCTGTTAGATAAGCCTATACGTACCATTAATGGCAAATACCGAGCAATACCGAGTGTTAGTAATGCTCGGTACAGCTCGGTATCGAGTCGCACCGAGCAGTTAGCTAAGCTTATACGTACCATTAATGATTGATACCGACCATTATAGGCAAATACCGAGCAATACCGACTATTAGTAATGCTTGGTACAGCTCGGTACCGAGCAGTACCGAGCAATACCGAGTGTTACTAATGCTCGGTATTGCGTGGTACCCAGCAGTACCGAGCAGTACCGAGCAGTTTGCTTAGCTCATACTGATCTTTCATGGCAAATAATGCTCGGTACCGCTCGGTAAACCCTAACTCTAAATATTACAAAAGAAGAAGAGTCGTACCATTAATGACTTATACCGACCATTGTAGGCAAATACCGAGCAATACCGAGTTTTAGTAATGCTCGGTATAGCTCGGTACCGAGCTGTTAACCAAGCTTATACGTACCATTAATGGCTTATAACTACCATTATAGGCCAATATCGAGCAGTACCGAGCAATGTTTAAAATTGCGTATTCGGGTATTGAGGCGTTTTTCATTCGTGAGGCGAGGCGTAAGCCTCAAGGCGTTTTGAGGCGTAAGCCTCAAAATCAAAAGATTGCATAAACATAAAATGATAAATTTTTTATATACTAATGCGTGAATAATATAAAATATAAAAAAAACATAAGATATGAAGTGAAATCAAAGTATCCCAATAATAAGACAACATGAAATATAGTTCAACTTAAAATTTTATCTTTCTCAAATCCTAGTATTCTTTTCATTAACATATAATTCCAATTTCTAAAAATAAATAGCAATGACATATCACATAAGAACTCATAAGTCATCAGCACTGTCATCACTAAGGGGTTCTTCATTTGAATCATCATTATGATGAACTGCTCACTCCCCTTCCTCTTCTCTTATAAAGTCCAATGTCGGGTATTTACTTCAAGAATTATCTAAGTTTTAATATATATAGCATGAGGCGTAAGCCTCATGCTAGCGAGGCAAGGCAGGCCTCAACCAAGTTGAGGCGCAAGCCTCATAACAAAAATTCGAGGCGTAAGCATTGAGGCGTTTTTTACTGGAATTGTGCAAAGGCGGGCCTGAAGGCGAGCCTCATATTGCGCAATTTTAAACCATGGTACCAAGTGTTACTAATGCTCGGTACTGCGTGGTACCCAGCAGTACCGAGCACTTTGCTTAGCTCATATTGATCTTTCATGGCAAATAATGCTCGGTACCGCTCGGTAAACCCTAACCCTAAATATTACAAAAGAATAAGAGTAGACATTTCTAATCAAATAATAAACTAACCTGAGGCATTGTAAAAGCAAATATGCAGAGATTGGAACTTGACAGAAGAAGAATCGCCGGTTGGAGAAGATGAAGTATATCCAAGCAAATGATGACTGAAGTGAAAGACGGTAAGGTTTGTTTGAAAAGTATACATTTTTTTCGGGTCCGCGCGATAATATTCGGGTCCGTTGGTCGGGCTGTCAGTTTTAAATTTCGCACATGCCATATACCCAATCTTCGTCGGGTCGGGTCTCGGGTAAAGTAGAATGCCAGGTGTCGCGTTATCACGGCATACCGAACGTAGAGATGCGTCAGGTGGGAGGAGGCAATAAAAATTCCCACGAAGGAGAGAAGTTAGCCTTCACTTCTGATGGTTTGGCTGTCAAAATGCCGTCACCTTGCTTTTTACATAAAATGATGATAAAAAAGTATTTCATTACAAGGAGATTGAGTTAGAGTGCTACTTTTATATAAAATATTATATTCATAATAGTGAAATATAAAATATTATAGAATTAACGAGATGATGTATAAAAAATGAAACTCACTGTTCGCCTAGTTCCTCTACATCAAATTTTTCTGAATTTGAGTTTTACCTATTATGTCATTAATTCGAGTATATATTTTAGATATCTCGGGTCTATTGTTCAAAGATGGGGATTTTATTGTTAGAATTCAAGTTGGATGGTTGAAGTGGAGGACTGCATTGGGCCTGTTGTTTGATAGAAAAGTATCCCTCAAACTTAAGAGAAAATTCTATAAGATGGTGGTGAGACTTACAAAGCTTTATGGCGTTTAATGTTGGCTATCAAAAGAGAATCATAATATTAAGTTAAATGTTGTAGAGATGAGGATGCTTAAGTGAATGTGTGGCTTTATTCTTAGAGACAAAATGCTAAACGAGTATATACGGGAAAAGGTTGGACCGTTGGAGTAGATCCGGTGGCAAATAAGATTAGGGAGAGCCGTTTTAGATGGTTTGGCCACATAAAATGCCGGTCTTCTGATGACCCGATTAGGAGAGTAGATGTATTAGGTTTGACCTATGTTAAGAAGGTAGAGGTCGACCTAAAAAGACGGTTAGAAAATATTAGAAATGACATTTTGTTATTAGATTTAAATAATAATTTGACTCTTAACATGACACAATGGAAAAAAAAAAAAAAGATTCATGTAGCCTACCCCACGTAGTGGGATAAAGACTTCTTGTTGTTGTTGAGGTTGACCTTCATTGTGTCATTGGGTCTAAGCTTACTGTCATGACTGAATGTTATATTACAATCTTGATTTGCTTAGTTGTGTGGTACTTATTACCTCTTCAGTTTGTTTGTCCACCAGGAATCTGTTGCTTTGATAGCAAAATGATCCAGAATTTAGGGAGCTTTCTCTAATACAAATGCTGATAATCTAAGGATAAGCCTTCTCTAAAAACCATAATGAATTGCCTTTTCTTGCTTTAAAATTGATTTCCGTCTGAGCTCTATTAACTATAGTAACCCAAAATGCCAGAATTCTATTTTCAGATGATTCTATGTGAAAATTGAAACTGAGGGAGTTAGAAATTTGAAATGCTGCAACAATTGGATCAAGCACTTAAGCTTTGTCAATCACTATTTGCTTTCTTATCTTTATTTTTTTCCGAATCTTCCTTGTTGTACTTGTAGGCGCAACAAATTCCTTTATTTTAATGAACTTTCTTCTCTAGAATATTATTTTACTTAGTAATCTGTTTTCCAATTGTGATGTTGTGGGTCTTATTCTGACACCTAGGTTTTGTGCTGGGAAAAAGAGGTAAGTAGGTTGGAGAAGTTGAAGTCAAGGCTCTCACAGCTGTATTATCAGAATCTTCTTAAGGTCAGATATTTGGAAATTTATTCAATGAAGCACTTTCTAATGTGTTATGCTTTACCTTAACGAATATTGCTTCTGGTCATTACAGCTTGACACTCCTATTAAAGGGTTAAGAGAATGGTTGGATGCCCTTTATACGGCTGGCACACCTTGTGCTGTTGTGTCATGTCTTGATCGTAAAATTATGCTCGAAACTCTGGAACGAATGGGAATTAGCAAGTATTTTCAGGTTTAATAACTTTTGTTCTCGTATCTGTTTTTGGTGAACAGGATGTGTACCAGCTAAGCCTAGACTTCCTGCTTGTTTGTGGGGGTGGCTGTGTGCGATATATTGAAATCATGAAAAGTTCCTATCAAATACTGTCTTTTATCATAAAAGTTTTATGTTAATGCAGGCTGTTGTGACAGAAGAGGATGGGATGGAATCAACAGCTCATAGATTTCTATCAGCTGCTTTGAAGGTGTGAAGAGACGATACTTCTGAAGTGGAATTGTGCTTGTGTTTACTCTATTGATTACTTTTTCTTCATCTGCTCTATCGTTTCTAATATTCTGTGGGTTATACTATTACGGTGTTCAAGTTTTGTGAAAATTTCTTCGAAAAAGGTCCCTATGCTTTTGTACCAAAGTAGTTCTTTTGATGCTTTCTTTGCTAGAGAAGTACTGTTGGGTAGTAATGATTGAAGTTAAGGATACCAGCATGAGTGAATGTTAGACGGTAGATGTTTCAATGATCTAAGAATTGAGTATACCCACAAGTAAAGTAGAATTCTGACATGATATGCCAATGATTCATGGAATCATCTTTTTTCCAAACCAAACTTTTTTTAAAAAAATCCGGGCTTTAGATAAGTTCTTTGTAAATTATTTGAAAAATGCACTTTGGAGGAGAGTTTCTGTTTGTATGTCTCGTTTAAACATGCAACATAGTGCTATAACTGTATTGAACCTCCTGTCTTACAAAATGACATGATTGGCTCTTTTCTTTTAACCTTTAATAATTGTTTAAGGGGTTGTTTGGTTTAATGAAAAATGAGTGCGAAGTATTTTAAATGTTGGGTTTTAGGAATTTTGATATTTTGTTTGATGAAAAAAAAGAATGCAGAGTAAAATTTTGGTGAATTCTAAATTTACTTTGTAATTCATTTTTGATGTATTCAAAGTTCACCCATTTTTGGCTGAATTTCAAATATAGAAAGTTGATTATGCTCTCCCCGCAATTAGCTGCCACCACCCACCTGCCATCACCGGTAGCCGCCATTTCCGCCCACCCGCCTACCCACCACCATTGGCCTCCCATCGCCGCCATGAGTCGACAATGGCCTCCCATCACCTCCATCCATATCCACCGAACTAAATGACCCATTAGTATTTTTTTGGTTTCTCTTGGATTCATGCAATGTCCATTCCTGGCTATTGTTTTCTTAGCAATTCTCCCTTGCTCACTGGTGGTAATAATCGTACATTGCTTTATCATAGTTATTGGGTGCAACCTTTTTATTGAGAGTCATTCAGCTTAAATTTTCCCTCAGAAGTTTGCGTGATGCTAACTCACATGAAATTTTAAAATGATTTGTTTATGCATCAAGCATGTTAAAACTTAATTTCAAAATGATTTGTTAAGACATCAAGCTGATGAATAGCTTAGTGAGATACTGATTCATTAATTTGATGATTTAGAAGTACTGAAATCAAATTAAATTGTTTAGCATATATAAAGAGTTATTGAGCAAATTGCATATGTAAAGACTTAGTTAACAATTTCAATGGATTTGATTATATATATAAGCTCTTTTAATTATTCATCAAATTTGATGAATGGTCCAATCTTCTTAAAATGTTTTCAAATTAGATGTACAAATTGTTCTTACGGTGTAAGTCAACTTCAATAATCTTGATATTGCATTTGAAGATAATAACATTGAAAATTCGCTATGTGAAGAATGAACTTGTTTCATGTAGAAGGATAGTAATCTATACCCATATATATATAATGCCAAAGGCTGCAGTAGGCCTGATTCTCTTGTTTGTTTGTTTTTTTTCATTTCTTGGCAGTTAGACCGGAAACCTTCAAAGTGTGTGGTATTTGAAGATGATCCAAGAGGCATTACTGCTGCCCACAATTGTACAATGATGGCAGTTGCATTGATTGGTGCTCATCCAGCGTAAGTTTTCTTTTCCTCCAACAATCCTCTATTTTAGTTTGTCAACTTGTTAGGCATTCCAAAGTGTTTCTGTATGGAGAGAATTGCTCTATAATAAATGACTTGTATATGAATAAAAGAGAGAAATATTTCTTCTGTCTATTCCTTATTTAGCTAAGGAGTTTATCAAATATGCTTATCCTTGTTACTCAAATATTTTAATTTTTATGAATGATTTACAGCACATTAATACTGCTCACATTCTCACTTCATATTATTATCCATATCTCATTGGACACAAATTTTTGGTCGGAATGAATCCACAAAAATTGATTAGATTGTAGTTTGTTGTTCATTTGTCACTTTTATAAAATGCTACCCTCAATTTGCTAGTTATCCATAATGGGATGATTAGGGGTGCAAATGAGCTAAGTTGTGGGCAAGTTTAAGTGTTGTTCAGCTGGCTTATTAAGTAAATGGGCCAAAAAATTTTCATTTGTATTTGGCTTGTTAACTTATCAAGCTGAAATTGAGCTTTTCGTAGATACAAAAAATCAAATATATTTAATCAAGCTACTATTGAGTCAAGTATGATTAAACAAAGTCTTCTTCGTGTTTGACACATGAAATAAATGAGCTTATACAAATGAGTTGAATTTAGGGGTGTCAGAATGGGTTAACGGATTCACCTTGTGCCGACCCAAAATTAACCCAACTTTTTTAATAAACTGATAAAAATGTGAACTCAAATCCGACCCACTATCAATCTGAATGATCTGATAACCTATTTTATTAAATTTTTAATTTTATGACTTGTCTACTATTAAGTTTAGGTTAATTGATAAAAAATAAGATTATACCAATAAGTAAAAGAATTTATGGTGAAAAAAATTGAACCGGTCATTTTCGGTTCAAAATCTTGTTTGCGGGCCAACCCGAACTCAACTCGGTTAATAAACTGGTTGGAATTTCGAACCTGAACTCAATAATTTAATTAAATGGGTAAGCCCAAATTCTGATTTTTTGAGTCAGGTCTGGGTCGAGTCAAGCAGGGTTGATGCATGAAAACAATGCTCTCTTGCTACCAGAAAAAACTCAAAGCTCTAGATAAGATCCAACTTAAACTACCTAAATGCAAGGTGGCATATAGTTAGGTCTTTGATTTCTTGTGCTATGTGAGAAATTGAAATCATTGCGCTATGTAAGGCATCCTATACTATAAATTCCACTTTCAAGGCATGCATATATTCAAATGCCATATCATTTTATGTCCTCATTGATTTTTTTGCATAAAATAGGTACGAATTGGAGCAAGCTGATTTAGCTGTCGCAAGCTACAATGAACTCTCTGTTATCAACTTGAAAAGACTGTTTGCACATAAAGGGTCTAATTTTATGGATTTACAGAAGCAAATCATAACGAAGTTACCATCCAGAAGGAAACTCAGGACTGATACTATCTTTTGAGTTTGTTTACTTCTTTCATCCCATAGAAATTTTAGAAGGTCAGCGTTTAAACATCTATTTTACAGATTAGAGGTCATTATCTTTAGTGTTTATAACCTCTCTGCTCCTCTTTGTACAGATAAAGCTCAGGATTTCTACCATTTTTAATGCATAGAAGGCATAAATTCTTCATGATTTGAAGAACTGCCTCAAAAGTATCTTAAAGCTACCATGTTCAGAAGTTTAGGTAATTTTTTTTTTCTTCTTGTTGTATAACTGCGCCATGACCACAATTTAATTGGTATTAATTCCTCAATGATTGATTATAGTTGAAAAACCACCTAGTATTGTACGATTGTATTATTTTCATTTCTTCTGCATTAAGTTACATGAAGATGGATGCTTCCAGGTTTGGTTTAGAATTTAATGCAAATTAAAAACATGAAATGATATTTTGTTATATATTTTAGTATGTTAATAAAATGTTGATGGTAGTGGGACTTGTAATGTTTAATGGTGCAAAATGTTGGCCAGCCATTAAAAGAGAAGCATAGAATTAAGGTTTCGTTTGGTACGGCTTTTTTATTGCTTCTCATATTAACTTTTTAGTACAAAAAATTTCTTTTTGTGCTAGAAAGCTGCTTTAAGAAGCAGCAAAAAAGCTGTTTCAAATAAAATCTAAGTGTTGCATAGGCGATGATGCTCAGATGGTAAGTGGAATTACATTTGGAGATGATGCTAAAAGAGTATATTATGTGAAAAGGTTGGATTAGTTCTAATAATAGATAAGATTAGAGAGAACCGTCTTTTAGATGGTTTAGTCACATTTTGATGACCCTGTTTGGAGAGTAGGTATATTAGATTTGGCCCATGTAAAAAAAGGTAAATGTAAACATAAAATATAAGGTTAAAAATATTTGGGCTTAAGAGTATCGATTTCGGCTTCAGAATCAATTGGGCTCCATGTCGCATCTGTCTGCGTTTTCGTTGCGTAGCGTCAAGTTCCACCGACGACTTTGTTGCTGTTATTATTGTGCCGCGGTCGACGCTGAATGAACGTGTCCGCAGGTTGGGTTGTGTAGGGTCAACTAGGTAACCCGTAAGGGTCGGGTTGGGGTTGAAATATTTGCCCCGTTTGCAAAAAAAGAGGGTTGGGTTCGGGCCGGATAAACTAGTGTCAGATTAGTTCTTGGTTCAACTCGAACCTGACCTATGATCCAATTTTAACAACACTAGTTGCTGTGGTCATCTCTCAAACGAGAATAGTAACCTTCCATTGTAGGAAAAACTATTCTGTGCGGAGTCCATACCCCAATAAAAATGCATCACGTCTAATACCAAATTTACTACCGAGCGGTACCGCCGCTTGATAGCTAAGCACAAACCGGTCTGCGCAGCATAATCTCTCCCAGGGCTTTGAGCATTGATGTTCATTAGCACCTACGATTGTTATCACTTGCTAATGACCGTCATCGCTGACCAACACGGACGTCTTCTCGTCAGCACTACAATCTTCCAGAATATTTCATCAATAATATACGAGGCAATCATTACAGTTTAAACCTTATAATCATAGCGCCTTTGGCTACGTAGAGTGATAGATTAATATAATATTCAACTTATGTATTTCTCCCTTGTTTTTCTCTATTCACTTTTTTGCGGAGAAAATTGTTTTTTTTTTTTTTTTTTTTTTTTTTTTTTTTTTTTTTTTCATACCATAGATTATTTTTTAGACTTTTTTTTGTGACGCCAATATAATAAATTCCACTAAATATCTTATGGTGTGTGATCTATAATCTGAGAAATTATTATGTGGGAGACCGGACGTAAAATGTTGTCCAAAGGCTAATCAGAACGCGCAACGTTAATGGTATTGAACAACAGTACCGAGCGGTACTGAGAGCTGTGATATCAAACATAGGGTGATGTGACGCATTCTGGTTGGCCTCTGAACGACATTCGGTATCCGCACATAATAATTAATCCTATAATCTAATTATAACGTATTAGGATATGGAAATTTTTAAAGGTTTAATTTCTTTACAAGTTGGTGGTCAAATAGTATGCAGAATATAAGAAAATTTAAGCTTGATGTATTATGAATACTAGCAATTGAACGGAAGAATAAGATATTCAAGATTCAATGACTCGACTGGAGTTGAATCCGGTGATATAATAAATATTAAAATTATTTAAATAAGGTTTAAGTAATATAATGATATTGTAATGATTATCTAATCCTATAATTGATTAAAAAATAAAGAGAATTCATGTATAATATTTTTTATAATGTTAAGTTTAAATGGCTTTTAATTTTTAAATTTGATTTTTAATCTAAATTTAATTTGCATTTTTAAGTATATAATTTAATATAAATTATTACTAATTTATATTAAATATTTAGATATAATTTATAAATATAAATTATAGAACAAATTCATATTATATATATTGTTTACCCTAAACATTTGACCGATTTACCGATTTTTAAAACTATATGCAAATACATTTTTATGTAAGTACTTAACAAATACAAAATAAAAAGTGCAAACAAAAGTTTATTCCAAATAAACCCTAAATAATAGGAAAAAACAAACAAACATATTTTCCATGTGCTGAAAAAAACAAAAAAATTTAAAAAAAAATTTCCATGTGCTGAAAATGTGGGTTGCGTCTTACCCATATGAATTAAAATTAAAATTGATAAGAACTTACTAAAATAGTAAAGTATTATTTCGACTTTCTCCCAAAGCCAATCTCTTCATAAAAGAAGTGCTTTGTCCTGCAATACATTGCACCAATTTCTTAATATAGTAAAGAAGTGCTTTCTCATACAATACATTGAATCAATTTTTGAAGAAATTATTTCGTGCGGAGTTCGGACGAAAAGTTTTCATACGTATTGTGAGTGTACATATTGTGTACAAATACAGTGCAAACAGTATGTAAACTCACAGTCCAAATGAAAACATCATGTCTGGACTCCTCACGGAATAATTTCTACAAATTTTTAATATAATAAATGCTATCATATCATTATTTCTAAAAAAAAAAAATTATACCATCTCTTATTTTTTACATGAAAGACATACCATTTATTTTTCATTTTATCTCAGAAAATTAAAAATCCATTAATTTATTGCTAAACTTTTATTTATTTGTTTGTTTGAAAATTAACCTATTCTTTTATATTATTTAGGATAAGTATGACAATTAACTATTAAATAATTGTCAATTTTCAATAGGGTTTAGGGTTATCTTCTAATTAAAAATCCCATTAGTTTTATTTATGTAAAATGAAAATATGGAGTTTTGACAGTACCAGTGAAGTTTCCTTGCTCCTTCTCTTAAGTGGGCCGTCTCTATTGAAGGGCCCACAAATTCCACAGTGGGCTCCATTTGTATCAAGCTGCAAATATTTAATGGGCCGATGTAAATATTCGCCATACAAAAATTATTTATTTTTTAGCTACATATTTGAAAATTTGTCGTTTATGAAATAAAAAAATATATATTTTTCATAAACTGACACCAAATTATTATTAATCTATTATATTAGCTTGCGTAAGGAATTTTTAGTCGTTGGGAGGTCAACTCCCTTACCATCCACACAGCAGGCCCAGAGAATATCTAAGCCTCTGAAGCGAACAATTATTACGTCCTCTGATCGGACGTAGAGGAACGTCCGGTCGGAGGCAAATTCCCGCCAAAAAACGAGTTGTACCGAGTAAATACCGAGCAATACCAAACAATAACGAAGAATACCATCATTTGAAGACCCAATACCAAGTTATACCGGGCTGTACCGAGCAAATACCGAGTTATACCAAAAGTTATACCGAGTTTTTCTGGGAAAAACTCGGTACAACTCGGTATTTCTCGGTACAGCTCGGTATAACTCGGTATTGGTCTTCAGAGAACGGTAATCTTCATTATTATCAAATAATACCTAGTTGTACCGAGCAAATACCTAGTTTTTGGACGGAAAATTGCCTCCGACCGGACGTTCCTCTACGTCCTTGCACCAAACGTAATAATCTGAAGCACCGTAAATATTTGGTTGTTTTAATATATATATGCTTTAGAAAGTAAGAAAATTATCTTAAATAAAGGCTTTGTTTGAGATGTTTTTTTGACTATTTCTTAAAGCAATTTTTTGTATCAAAATTTTAATTTTTTACTAAAAGTTGCTTTAAGAAGTATTAAGGAAGTCGCCCCAAATGAAGTCAAAGTCTTATGTTTTGTTTGAGACGACTTTCTTTCTGCTTTTTAAAACAACTTTTTAGTACAAAATTTTTAATTTTTGTACTAGAAAGCTGCTTTATGAAGCATTAAAAAAGCCATCCCAAACGAAGCCTTAGCCCTTAGGTTTCATTTAAGATAGCTTTAGGTCACTATTTTTTGTAGTTTTTGTGAATTTTTGTGTGCTAGAAAGCAGCTGTAGAAAGCAGCAAGAAAGTTGTCCAAAAAATTTAGGCTCCGTTTGAGATAGCTTTCTCACTATTTTTTAAAGCAGCTTTCTAGCAAAAAACTTTTTAGTTCAAAAGAAAAAAAAAATTAAAATGTTACTTTAGAAAGCAGCGAGAAAGCAATCCCAATTTTATTTTCATTCTAAAAATTAATGAAGATAAATTTATAATTTCTCTATTTTCTGCCATTAAACAAATGAGCCTAAGCAGAATTTAAATCAGAAAATAAAGTATTAATTAAAATAATTGGTAAGAATAGAGAATATTCTGGAATAATTATAAATAATGATTAGGTGACCCCCTTTGAAATATATAAATATGTAATATTATTTTTTTATTTTTACACATTCTGAATTAGGAGAAATAAACAATCATTGAGAATTTTAAAATTTTGGGGTTTTCATTATTTAAATAAAACCTAAATATCACACTGAATTGATCTTAGTTGGTTGATTTGATTTAATTGTTTAAATATTGATTCAATTAATTATTATAATTTTGACTTTTTAATTTTATTTTAACCCAAAGGGTCTCTATGTTAAACATTGAAAGGACACAAGTACAGAACATACAAAGGGCTCACTAAAGCTCCTAAGAGTAGCAATACAAGAGGATAGAGAAACCTAATGAGCCACAGAACCAAGCACATAACAAGGTGAAAATAAGAGTACAAGAGAAGATAAAGTGAATAATCGGACTCAGGAGGCAACACACACCCACCCTCAAGCCAAATAAGGGCCCTCCATTGGAGGCAACAAACGAAGTGCGACATGCCACAATCCTAACCTGCAAAAGGCCACCAAGGTTGCCAAGTAGCTTTGCCCAAGAGGTAGCACACCGAAGCCTCATCATCATAGCCCTGAATAAACCACCAACCATCAGAAAAAACCATCGACAAAGCATATCACAAGCACTAGAGGAGGACACCAATGACAAAGAAGAAAAGAAAGTAGCTATTCCAGAACCTGATGGAGATTCATTTCTTCTTTGATTTACGCTTTTTCTTCTTACTATTTTTAAGAGGAAGACCAACGTTAGCAATTTGCAGAATACTCAGATCAATATGGTCTCTAGAGTCTAAAGAATCCTCATCAAGTTCCTCTCTAGCAGTTGAGGACAATTCAACATTCAACCAATCCCCATGCATGATTTCATAATCCCTAACACTGTAAGTTAGGTAAGGTAGCAAGGCAACATTAGAAACAACTGAAATGGGAACATAAATCATTCATCCATTTCCCACCATATGATCATCACCCTTAAGAATAGAAGTAGTAGCACCCTCAAAACAATTAAGAGTAAAAAACCCACCCTCAAATGGAACACATTCATGGTTCCCAGGATCCAAAGAAACATCATCATCATAAAGTTCAACTTCACCATCACTAACATCAATATTAGAGTCAGGGGAAACAATAGGACTAGTAACTAAATTAAGAAAACAAGGAATCGATTCGCCAACCTCAACAAACTCCTTATTAACACCACTGTGAGGTACCTCATAAACAACACTCCTTTCCACAACATTATCAGAGGAAGGTAGTATTGGCCCAACAATAGACAACGACACCTCAATTTCATTTACAACTTGGTTAGGAGGATCAAGCACAACAACCGAAGCAGCCAAAGCAACGGGAGACCCACCATCAACAACAATCAAAACTACTGGAACAACAGGAGACCCACCATTAGAAGTACCCAAGGGAGGACCAACAACCCCAGTTGCCTCGACCCTAATACCCACCAAGTGAAGGTTAGAAGGCTTAATAGGACCCAAACGGATTAGAAGGAACAACAACAACATTTCACTCACTAACAACATTTTCCACAATATCAGTTTCGCTCCTAACAAAGTTAATATGATTCGTAGAAGTAGCATGAATGAGTACAGAGGATCGACACTCCCCCCTCACATGCCCAGTAGCTTTACAGAGATCATAGAAGGAAGGGAAAGCCTCCATTTGCATTGTCTGGATGTACGTCAACTTATCATTATCGAGCCACACTTTATTCAGATAGTTTTTAGCGATGTCCATTTCAACCAAGACATGCACCAGAGAGGGTCGAGAGCCAACAGAGGTGGTGTTATCAACTCTTAACGGGCGACCAAACAAAGAACTTAACGCATGAAGGATTCGAGGAGTGAATAGATGGGGCTGTAAATTGGGGAAACAAATCCAAATGGGGATAATAGGGAATTCAACACCGATATCAAGGGAAGGAGACCATTTGGTAACTTTTATGTAGCAATTATAAATAAGGTAAGAATGGTGGTAGAAAACCCTACTATAATCTAGGTCACTCATCAATTTAATCAGCACAAGAGAGGAATCAAGCAAGGTTACAGAGAAATCAACGGATAGCTTAAGGTTGAAAAAAAACCTACATAGAGTATCCAAGCTAAGATGATAGAAAGGAAAAAAATCAACTAAGGCAAACAGGAAGGGTGTCGCCAGCGAAAAAATCTCCTCCTAAAAAAACTACACAGCAGGTAAACCACGAAATGTAGTCATTTTGATAGCCGGAAAACAAACATCTGCTGCAGTACCATATAAAGCATCCAAGAAAGAGCGCGACTTCTTAGAACCATCCAAAAAACCATGATCAAAGAAATGATTCGTGACCATTCCAACCACAAAGGCCCGAAGGGGACGAAACAGAGAATAAACTAAAAGGCATGAAAAGAAAACCAAGAGGGATGAAGGAACTTCCCTGAAGCCATAGTGGCGGCATTGGCGGAGCGAAACTGTCGAGATAAGCCCAGGCGGAGTGGGGCGAGAATCCCAAGCTCTGGACGTAGAGAAACCCTAGCTTCAGACGTGGAGAAATAAAAAGTAAATTTGACTCTTTTTTTTATGATTTTTAGTGTTTGATTTGATTTTTATTTTTGTAAAATCAATGGAATAAAAAATTGGATTTCTTCATATATTAAATTAAATAAGTAGCATAAATATTAGTATTGATATTATTTATTTCACATGATAAAATTATGAATATAAACAAATAAACATATATTAATTTTCTCAATCTTTATTATTTAAATTATAAATAATTAGATTTATTATTAAAATTCATTATATTTTTATTCATTCAAAATTGAACCAAATTGATCAAATAAAAATTTTATTTGATTTATATATATGAGTGTGTTTTTTGTTGTTCTTTTGCCTCACACCATCTAACATATTAAACAAAACTTAGATAATTAGTTAGTGCCTTTTGTTTAGCTATGACCATTCTAACAAATCCAAATATTAATGTTTAAAAAGAAATTAAGAAAAAAAATTATGTCAAAATATCCTAATATAAAATATATTAGGATGAGCTTCGGATCCCACATATCAACATCGAGATTAGTATTTGTATATGATATCTTGAATTATACTAATTTCGATGTAAAGACGAGAACTTTGAACCTAGTCATAATACAATTTACATTAAAATATTTGAATTTTTTTTTTTTCGAAAAAAAAGAAGAAGAAGAAGAAGAGTTTCTCCACATTCATCCACATGCCTTGTCTTTTCATATAATAAATCATATGGACACATTTTAAGACTATATTTTCGAAACTGATTGTTTCAATTCATGTCGGAAATTTGGGTCAAAATATTCCAAGTTAAATTTAATTATAATAAATTTTATTATCATTAAATTTGTTTTAAGAAGAATTTTAATATAAATATTCATTGTTTATTATAATTAGATTAGCCATTTCTAATTTGCTAATGTTGTTTATTCTATTTCTATGGTAGATTAGTTGATAATCAGATGCAATGCATCCTAGACAGCAAACTTGCAATAAACACCCCAATCAAAATCAAATTAGAAAAAAAGTCATGTTTAATTTGGAATTATATTGGAAAATTTGAAACATTGGATTCACTTCATTAATGACTAGAAACACTTTAAAAATTAAGGAATGTATTTTACTTAAATTATTTAGGTTAGAATTTTTTATTTTGATTAAATATTTGTTAAGTTGAATTTGAAAATTGTTAGAATTATCTTGAGATAAGTAAAATATGTAAAAAAAAAAATCAATTTTAAATTTACAAAATAGATATTATAAAGTATATTTAATAAATTTATTAAAGATTTAATCAGAATATTCTAATTATTATTTGAATATATTTTTGTCAGTTCATTTGCCTATAGATTTGAAGTTTGTGTCTTATTTTGTTTTACTTTAGGTGTTTGTGTTCCATTCTTTGGTTCCTAAATCAGTTACTTCTCAAAAGTTCCATTACTTCTAAAAAGCAATCGGCTAAAATAGAAATTTATAATATAATAAATTTAGGGTTTGTCATTTAAGTATTTTTAATAATTATTTTTTATTTGACAAATTATATATATTGAGCGGAATATTATAAATAGGAGCATAATGTTTAATTTTAATTAGCAATATGATCATGTGTTTAAAAAAATTTAAAATGAAGCAAATACATCAAATATAATGACGTATTTTAAAGAATGCACCAAATGATTTGGTGCATTCAGAATGCACCTAATGATTTAGGGGCTGTTTGATTGCCTGCAAAGTAAACGCAGTGTAAAGTAAATGTAATGCATTCCAAATACTTTGAGGATGTTTGGTTGTCTGCAAAGTAAACGCAGGAGAAATGTTTCCCTTGTTTGGTTAGGTATATCTAGAGTAAAATAAAAGCACAATAGGTAACAACCTTAAAGTTATGAAATTTAGTAAAATTCAAGGAAAGAAGGAGAGCTCTGAGTTTGAGATCATTAATCTTTGCAGGTAGCATCCAATATGCATCACCGGCCACACTCCGACGGTGAACTCGGAAGGAAACCGAGCATAATCAAAATAGTAGTCATAGCTAAGATGCTTCGCTCTAACCCAAATTAACTTGTGAAGCACATTTCCATCATAAAAATTTCTAAAAATCAATATCAAGGCACTAAACAAACAAAATTATGATTAGTGAATGAAAAACAAAGTAGAAAGAAAGTTGTTTCAAACAGACTCCTAAGTAAGAGAGATTTTTTAATGAATTTAGCATTAGAAAAATCTGCTTAATAGTAATTTGAATTAATACTAACCATTTTTTTTTTTTGAGTTGTAATCACAAAAAAAAATAAAGCTCTCAAAATCTGTCCTTAGTCCAGCATAAAATGAGAACATGAGATTAGCAGAGCCAATTAGCCAAAGAGACAAAACAATGAAAAAAAATAAAAATTTTATATAAAATGCAAAATAAAATAATAAAGTACTTATATAAAACTATTATCTGTAAATTATAAAGTGGCCATCACTACAAAGCTCCAAAGCCAGAAAGCCTCACGCCCTGTGAACCCCGCTCCGCATCTCCTCACTTTATTCTTCAGCAATAAGAACCCGTGAACTTCTCTCCTCAGCAACTCAAATTCTATTTCCACGTTCAGATAACAATGTCCCTCTTCTTCCAATACAGACCCTCTGTTTCCCTCCTCCTCCTCCTCCCCCTCCTCCTCATGCTAATCTCCGGCCACTCGCACGACCACACGAAAGGCCTCCGGCAGGGAAATCAGCCACATTATTCCAGCAACACGACGCAACAAAGATTGATAGAACAATAGTTCATGAGATGGGTAAAGTTCGTCGGAAGCCTCCGGCAGTCTCTTCGGCCGAGCAATGAACAAACTGTTTCCTTCCTACACTCTCACTGTCGACAAGCATTAAGGAGCAAAGTTGAAGGAGAACGAAGGAGTCGTAGAAGGAGCGAAGTGCAATCTTACACCTCCTGCGAAGCAATGAAGCCAAACAGCAACGAAGATGATGCGAACTTGCAAGCTTCCGTCCTTACTTCCGATGAAAATGTCTCAACTTCCGATCAGATAGGCAAAGGGAACGTCGTCACGTCGAAGGAGCGAAGTCTAACAAGAACGAAGGAGCCGAAGAAGCCTCTCGTGCAATCTTACACCTTCTGCGAAGCAATGAAGCTGAACAACAACGACGCGAGGAATTCTTCGTCGAGCGAATTTAAAACCCGCTCAATATGAGCGGGTTTCTAATTCGCGCAAAACAGGTCCCGTAATACACGCCTAATGCTTCGGAGGATTTTCTTTTGTTCCGCTCAAAATAAACCAAACAACCAAATTTAATAAATACATGTATTTGTTTTACTTTACACTCCTAATTTAGGCAACCAAACAGCCCCTTAGTGCATTCTAAAGAACGCGCCAGATGATTTGGTGCATTCAACCCAATTAGTCAAATTAAATTTCAATAGTACTCCAACAATGCACCAAATAATTAGACACATTTTAAATATGCCAAACAGTTTGGTGCATTCAATCAAACGTGCCATTCTATTTGGCTAATTTGCTTCTTTTTAACTTTTGTTTATTAATTTGTTCATATTCCTAATTTAATTAAACATCATGCTCCTTCTTAAATAAAATCCTATATATTGCATGCTAACAACAGTTGAGAGGGAAATAGTTTATCGTCTTAGTATTGTATGGAGATGTAACATACATAAATATTATAAGTTGAGAGTAGATTATGAGTGATATAAGATTTTTAAAATAATTTTTAATATTGATGTCATGCGGGCGTTTTGATGTTGATGTTCGGTAGGGGTGTAAAAAAGTCAAGTTGAGCTCGAGTCACACTTGGCTTGAACTTGAGCTTGATTAATTAATCGAGTATGAGCTCGAGCTCTATTCAATTGGTTTAAGCTACTCATTTATTATGAAAGAGAGAAAATGATTATGATTTAAGCAATTTTTATAATAGAATATTAAGAAGAATAAGAAGTTATAAGAAAAATAATAAAGAATTAATTAATATAGGAATGTGAGATATAATTTTTTTAAATATTCAACAACATTTTACTTAAAATCCTAAATCTCAAAATATTTTAAGTATATTTTATATTAATATTTTTTTAATGAGCCAGCTCGTGAGTTAACGAGTCAAGTTAGGGCTAGCTAAAGCTTGACTCATTAGCTTATCGAGCTAGGCTCATGAGCCATTTATTGAGCCAAGCCCGGGCCAACTCATGAGCCGGCTTGACTCACTTACACCCCTAATATTGGGTATTAGTGTTAATATCAATGATGTGCATATGCATGCTAGTGACATAATGCAGCGATATTGTTAGCAATGATAAGAAACGTAATTACAAAGCGTTGTGATTATTAACGACATGCATTTGTTATATTGGTAATGTTACACATCAATATTACTAGTAATAATTGGTGTTGTCGTTGGTGTTATTAATATCTTTTTGGTGATGGCGTGAAACAAAATTGGTGCTAATGACATGTATCAAATTTATTGGATGTGACATGCATCAATGCTGGTGTGAATACAAAACAACAAAATTTAATTATTTTTGTTGGGCAATAGTAGTAAGATGATAGTGGTTGGGTGATAAAAGTCGTGTAAAAATAGCGGGACAATAATAATCAGGCGATGATGGTTAGATAACTATGATTTGATGATAATGATCGGGTGTGGTGGTCAGACAAAGGAGGATGGCCAACTATGGTGTCACAATAGTCTAACAACTAGGGTTATTAACAATGGTCAAGTGAAGATAGTTGGGTGATTGTAGAATGGTGATTATAGTTAGGTAATAATAGTCACGAGTGGTGATCATTGACATTAATTATTGTGTAGAGCTCTCTTTCACTAGTCTAAATGAGAGACTATTTATAGCATTTGAGAGTAGCATTTGATCCTCTTAATGATAACATTTTTGAAGCATTGAAGTGCCATAATGACACTAGAAGTCAGTGATATTAGGCTAAGGATTTCACTTGTTGAGATGCTCATTTTGACTATGAACATTCAAAATTTGAAGACCATTTAATCCTAAACAATATTACGAAGTTTCTAATTATACTTGGAGTATTTGAGCTTGAATCAGGGTATTTTTGGTGTTATTGGATTTAGCTCATTGAAACATTCATTCTGAATACAATTTCGTCAAAATTGGAGTTCAATTTATTCAAAAATTAATATAATTTTTTTTAATTTAAATGTTGTATGATTAACTATTAATTCATATCATTATTATTCGACAAGTTTTACGCTGTCTGTCAACTTCCTAATACAACCCTCCATTTTTCTCATCCATAACTTGGGATCTGTCAATGATAGTGTTATAAAAATTATGCAATAAAAGATTAAAAAATAAGAAGATTTATTATAAAAATAAAAAGTTTTGTTATAAAAATTTGTTTAATTTTAAAAATTATGATAATTGAGAAATATATAAAGAGACTCGTAAGGAATCTAAGAAAATAATATTCGATGCAAAGACCTTAGCTTTTAGTGATTTATATAATAAATTAGATACTAAGGAGGGAGAAAGATATATATATATAAGTTAGTCAAACAAAGAGATAGGAGTAGTAAGGATTTAGTTCAAGTGAAGTGTATTGTGGACCTCCGAAAGAGCACCGCGCGAACGGGTCGATTGGAAGGGACAGATTGGATCGCGCATACGACTGACCATTGAGGATAGAGGCTGACGCCAACACACCTCGATGGGTAGTAATATACATGACCAAATCACGGGTTTCCCCCATCCGATGCAAGAGCTCGAATGGGGTTTTAGTAGATTGTGGAGACCAAGTTTCCCACGGGCGCAAGCCCCCGTGGTTAATTACATCCCAGGCCGGAGCCTGAGAAAACTCTCGATTAAGGATCATACATTATCCTCTCCTAAAGTGGGATCGACACGAAGGTATAGACTAGGAAATCCTACTCAAAGGGAAGAAAGGTCTGAAGGGCTGAATCGACATGCGTGGCTCATACCAGCATTCGGAGGCTCTAGGGTACTAGAGAGAAACTGGAGAAAATCAAAATCAAATATTCGATCACATGCGTGAGAGAAGGATGGAGGTGGCATCATCCTATGACGCGGATAAGTAGGATTTATAGTCCCTGAAAGGAAAGGACCTACCTACTATTTAAGGCTCACTACGAGACCGAATGTAGTAGCCTCGAATCCTAAATCTAGGTTGGACTTAGTGTTCGACACACACTAAGACCAGTGTCCTATCTAATGCGATGCAAAGATCTGGACTTATCCCGGCCTGGATTGGGGGAGCCAGCTAACCACCTAATCGATTTAAAACCATGCTGTCAAGTCAATTATGAAAGATGGGTGGGAGGTACAGTTTATTGGAAAGAGGACCGACATCTAGAGAATTTCCTAAGTGGTCCTGAACTTATGTTGGGTGAATGCCCCTAACTAATGCAATTAAATTTTAATTAAATTGATTTCTAATGCAATGCATACTAGTTGAAATGTCAGCTCATGAATGCTTTGGATTTTAAAAACAGGCTTAATATAAAATAATTTTTAGAAAAGACTGAGTCTCCCTAGGTCCGGCACTTCATCCTCATAGGCCAGATTATCCGGACTCTACCCGCAGGCAGGGAGATGTCTTATTAGAAGGAGAGAGAAGATGCAGTAATATGCATGCGACCCCGGACGGTTCCGGCAGTTCCCTAGGTTCGTTAAGTTTCTATGTTATTTAAAACCTAAACTTTTAGGAGTTAGGTATGAGTAGAAGAATTTTTAATCCTTAGAGAGCCTAACGGAATCCAGGCGAAAACAAGAGCGGCATGCAAGAAAGAAACCTAGAAAAAGCAGGTAATTCTACTGCGCAATCAGGTAAACACATCAATATAAATCCAACTAATCAAGTAAATGTCCATAGGCCAACTGCCCTTTAATTACAACCCAGGGTATGCAGAAAAGTAAAGTGGCCGGGCACCACTGCCAACAACCTGGATTTCTAAGCCTATGACAGATGCCAACAACTTTGAGTGGGATATTGGGTCTTCAATCTTCAATATCTTCAGTCTCCTGTGTATCCTCTCCTTGGACTCCTTGGATCACTCCTCCTTGGACTCCTTGGATCCGTCTTGGCTTGAATATCCAAACGAAGAGACAATTCCCCCAGTAGGGATGTATTGCCTTTTCTCTTTGGATATCTGAAGCCATCCAGCTCGATCTTCCAAATGGAAGAAGACTCTCCCCTTAGGGATGCCTTCTTCTTTTGGAATCCGAACTGGATAAGAATATCCCAACTCGAAGTTGTTTTCACAACTCTTAACAATATTACAAATTTTTACATTAAATAGAAAGCATAAAATTCTAAAGCCCTGCAAGGTTATCCTAATAAAAATCATCCCAAGCAGTTTATATAAAAAATGAAAATGCTAACACCATTGACCCTGTGCCAAGCCATGCTCTTAATTATGAGGGCTAAGCAGCTCCATCTGTGCAGTTATAATTATTAATTTTAGCCCTCATTTTTATTTAGGGGGAGCTGAGCAAGCACCTGCATAAAACACATTATTAGAAATCATGACATTGCTCCCCCCTTTTATCAGCATGAGCATGGCCACCTACACGGAAGAACAATATATGTATAGCGCTCCTAACCTATGGGTAAGTCTAACGCTCACATCCAGAGTGCAGAAAAAGTAAGCAAACACACCAATCATTTTTCAAACAGCATGCAGTGAAAACTACGGAAAGCTCCGGCACACAGCAGAAAAATAAAACCCAGCGGCCTAACCTAGATCTAGAAGTGGTGCCCTAGCAAACCATTCTATGTGTGTGTAAGGCTAGTGTGGCTTGGATAGGTCCTGGGCAGGGTAATTAGTTAAAATTGTCTAAAGTTCAAATCTGTTGAAGGCCAGAAAAGGAAATTTTTGTTGAAATTCGAATATTAGTGAATTGGGGTACATTTTAGTTAATATAGTTTGTTGATCAATTTTAAGAACTTAGGGTGATGATATTTGAAGTTAAAGTTATATTAGCCAATTTTGGAAAGTTCTAGGTCCTCCTAGGAACTAAGCTAAGGGTCCAAAAGGTCACTATGGGAAATAGTCTAAGTCTGGGTCTCCTATCACCTTAGGAAAATACTAGACCTCAATACGAGTAGTTAGACAGGTAGTAGGCTGGAATCGGAGTTTCCTATCCAAAGTTATGAATTTTCTAAGTTTCGGGCAATTAAGGGAATTTTCTAAATTAACTAGGAAAGGGCCTTTTTTACTGTTTTGATCCAAATGAGCTCCAAACTGATTGGAATCACTCTCAAAAGTCAGGGATGACCTGAGAAAGTGATCCCAAGTGTTTGGTGAATATTTGGGATTTTTAATAATTTTTAATAATTTATTAGGGGCAAAAAGGTAATTTCCACCTAGTGTCAAATTGTGGGTCAACCTGAAGTCAAACTAGGGAGCCCTATTTATCTAAGGTCAAGGGTCATATTCTGGTCAGTTTGAGGTATTATGGGTAATTTTCTGACCTAATATGTAATTATTGTATTTTTCGGAAGGTCTCGGGGCCTTAATTAGCAGGTTAATTAGGGTTAGTTAACTAAGGGCTCTAAAAGCTCCTAAAAATTCCTAGAAAATTATGAAAGGCTTATGATGTCACTAAGTTTAAATGTTGAAGTTTTCATGTCGTTCTGGGATCTATCCTAGCTCCTAGAAAACTTCTAAGTTCGCTAGACATGTCCTTAATTTTTGTCCTTAGGGTGTCACTACGTTGTAGGAGTTTAAAGTGATGTTTACACTAACCCTCGGGATAATAAATGCATGGGAGTACAGTAAATAAATAAACACACCATGTCCTTAGATCTAGGAGAACCTAAACTAAGTGGTGGTAGTGCGACGACCTACACATGCAATCTACGAAAGATAAAAAAAAGTAAAGACACCTAAAGAGAAGATTAGTGAATGATTGGGACTCAATCACCCACTAATCCACTCCCCCATGGTTGCTATTCATCCATAGAACCTATGTCTAAAATTTCACAAGTAGTGGATCTCCCAAGATTAAGGGATTTAATACATAAGTAATTTTAAAATATTTTAAAATACTTACAGATATATGAACTTTTGGAAAATAGCATAATTAAAAGTAGATCAATTTATAATAAATACATATGAGGGAGACCCACTGGTTATCCTAACGAAGTCTTAAGCGATTTGAAAGTAGTTTGTATCCTGAAAGTAGTTGTTATATTAATATATAAATATCAAAATACCCAAATAACAAGATCAAAACAAGAATCTATTCATACAGCCAAAATCAAGGACTGAAAATGGTTCCAAAACATAAAGCTCGTCTTGCTGAAAAGAACGAGGGGTCGCACATCGAAATCCGACTTAAAACGGCGAAGATACGAAATTTACAAGTTCAAATACAATAAAATAATATTTTAAAATAGTGCAGTTTCACTGTTTTTGAAATTACAGAAAATACAGATAAAATTTTCATCTGAAAATGGTTTTAAGATATGCAGAATTCAGAGTACATCCAAAACATGATGCTGTGCGTCGACAGCGGACTTAAAACGACAAAGTTATGTAATTTCAAAGTCTAAGTATAATAAAAAGAATATTTGAAAATAATACAGCTTGCTGTTTTCAAAATAAGTACAGAAATACTAATAATATTTGTACAGTGCAGACTCCAGGATGTGCAGAATCAAAATACGATCAAAACAAGACATTGTGCGTTAAAATCGGGTTAAAAACGAGAAAGTTATACAATTTAGAAGTTTTAAAATCAATAAAGGCTTTAAAATAATTATATTTATAGATAATTAAATAATTACTAAATAAAAATAATAATAATAATAATAAGAGTGAAATAAGACCATAACAATAATAAATGACTTAAAATATAATAATTACTATAAATATAATTAAAATAATAAAATACAAGCAATTAATATTAAAACAACAATTTAAATAAATAATAATAATAAATACATTTTACTGTTTTTCAAATAATTTAAAATCCATAGGTCATTTTTATAAAAAAAAAATTTTATCAAGTAGAGGACGGCAATACGAGCAATTCGAGGTATTGTACGCGAAAATCGGATGAAAAACGAATTTTCTGTGAATTTTTGAAGATTTCTGGATTAAAATACATTTAAAATAATTTTTTAATTTAAAAAAAAGACGGCGGCGGGACACGTGGCGAGGTCTGATCGGATCCCGCGGTTCGGGCAATGATTGGCGCCGCCGCCAATCATTGTCCAATGATTGCGGCGGCGGTCAAGTGACGGGACGTCACTTAAACACGTCGGCATCCCATGCCGACCGTTGGATCTGCGCGGTCCGGACAGACGGACCAGATCGCGCCACGTGGCGCGCTAAGCCGCGGCTGAAGGCACGCGGTCAGCCCTGACCGCGGAAACGGCTCATCCGGACCGTTGATCGGCCAGATCAACGGTCCAGATCACTCAAAGGGCTCGACCTATCCGGACCGAAACCCTAAAAAGAAAAACGCTTCGTTCTCTCTCGATTCTCAACCAAATTTCACGAAATTTTAAACATAGATCCTATGCGTGTACAGAAATCATGGGGAAGTATTACTTTGGTATAAAACGCCGCCTATAGAGATCTATTTAGATCTAAGTGTTTAAGCTATTCTAAGGGATTGTGCGAGATTTTACCGTCCGATCTTCGAACTCTCGACACGGTTGAGCTTGTAGACTGTCCTCGTAAGTTTTCCTAGTTGAAACCACGATCAAACGAGCTCTGGATTGGTGGGATCGAAGCCTTGACCGTCCAAGCCCTCGGGTCGCCGGGATTTCGCCGCCGGCGGGTGGGAATCGCCGGGAATAGGTCGGGGAAGGTGGAGGAAGGGTGTGGGAACTCTCACAGCAAATCTCAAGCCCTGAGATCCTCTTGAGAGAAAGAAAGAATAAAAAGCCCCCTAAAAAGACCTAATTTTTGCTATTTAAAGCCTCCTTTCTATGATTGACGGTGGGGATCAAATCCCTGGCCAATTAGGAGGGAAAACCAGGCTTTGGAGGCCGTAGTTTGCAATTCAAAACGAAGGGGATTAATTCGAGCATTGAATGGGCACTAATTTTCAGATCTAAAACGAAATATATCAAAAGTTATTTAGCCTCGAGTGTTCTAACTAGGGTTTACGATATACCTCAATCCACACAGTGGATTCGGGCGATCTTGGGCTCGTTGGACTCGTGGAATCGTCTAGAAAAACTCTCCTGTTGAACTCGAGTCCTGAAACTGCCTCGATCGAACGGTATTCGTCCTGGAACGGGAATGGGCTCGGGTGGCCGGAGATCTCGCCGGCGGCGGCCTTGGACGGTCGGGTTCGACGTGGGGAAGGGTCAGGAAACCTAGGGGAGCTCTCACACCAAATATTTCGGGCTGAGGGCGTCTAGGTCGGGAGCAAAAGCAAAAGTCCCCTCGAAGACCTAATTTCTCCCTATTTAAACTCCTAAACCTAAGGGGAACGGCTAGGATTGCATCAAGATGGTATTAGGAGGGAAAAAGGGGGGAATTAGGCCGTGGTCTCCAATTCAAATCAATTGGAGGCTTTAATTCCCATTATTGGCCATTAATTTCATTAAAATAGGCTAATTTGACCTATTTAAGACTTGATTTGACCAAGCCAAACTTTGACCTGGTCAAATCAGTCAAGGGAGTCAAAGGGGAGGTGAGATCAAGCCATGCAAGGGTTTGGATGAATTCGAATTTGATTTGAGGCCTAAAGGGTCCAAATTGGTCAACCCTGGTTGACTTGGTCAACCGGGTTGACCCAGGGTCCAAGCTCGGGTTCGACAGACTCGACTCGACCCACTGAACCCAATGGGGAGGGCCATAAGGTCTGGCTTGGTCAATTTGACCAAGTCAACTGTTCGGGCCCAAATCTGGGCAAAATCGAGGTCAACAAACGGACCCCCAACAGGAGTGGCAAACGACTAGTGAACCGCTCGTGTTGGCGTTGACCGACTAAGCCACAGAAGGGAGAGTGAAAAGCATAATCAAAAGAGTATCAGAAAGATGGTGGAAAAAGTAGGAGATTCTTTTCCTGGCCTTGCCCCATAGCGGAGGCAGGGCCTAGGAAAGAAGAAAAAGTAGCAGTGCACAAGTCAAGAATCACCAAAATGACGAACTGGTAGTGTGGTCTTCTCCTGGCCTTACCCTTTGACAAGGGTAGAGCCTAAGATGGAATCAACGGTAAAGATCACCTAAAAAGATGAAAACAAGGTAAGGGGATTCTCCTATAGACTTGCCCTATAGCGAGGGCAGAGCAGAAACGAGAATCAAAAGTAAAGATCACCTCAAGGGTGAAATAGGTAAAGGGATTCTCCTCTGGCCTTACCCCGTAGCAAGGGTAGAGCCAAGAGAAGAATCACAAGTAAGGTAGCAAAAGCATACCAACTATCTGCCTGACTATATCGAATCAGCAGAATAGAAGGTGAAAGGGTCCCATATCCTCCTGCCTATCTCATAGCAGTGGATTGGGGTGACTCAATATCTACTTGACCAAATCGGGTCAGCAAACAAAGGAATCACCAGCCTGGTGTCTACCCAATCGGAACAAGACACTCAGGGAAAAAGAGTGGCGAGGAGTTCCTGCCAGGTGCTCTGCCAGGCCCTCTCTACCAAGTAAGTCGATGTCCACTCGGCGCATATGCCTGCAGTAGGACAAAAGAAACAGAAAACCTCTGCCCGGTGTATGTGCCTGCAGCAGGATCTCTATTTGGCGCATATGCCAAAAGAAGTGTAACGGAAGAGAACTCAACACAATCATCTGGCACATATGCCAGCAGTGATGTGGAGAGGAAAGAGTCACCTCTGCTCGGTGTATGTTCCTGTAGCAGAGTCCCTACCCGGCGTGTATGCCTGTAGTAGGATAAAGAAAAAGCACTCAACATAATCACTCGGCGCATATGCCTGTAATGATATGAGGAGGAAAAAGTGTTGAGGAAAGCCTCCCAGGGACCCTGTCGGGCTTTCTCAACTAGAAAAGCCTAATATCCAACAGGCGCATATGCCTGCACTAGGATAGGAGGGAGAGAAGGGTCACCTCTGCCCGGTGTATGTGCCTGTGGCAGAGTTTCTACTTTGCGCATATGCCTATAGTAGAATAAAGACAAAAAGCTCAACACTATCATCTGACGCATATGCCAGCACTGATGTGAAGAGGAAAGGGTGGTGAGGAATGCCTCCCAGGGACTCTGTCGGGCTCTCTCAAACAGAAACCTAATATCCACCCGGCGCATATGCCGGCACTAGGATAAAAGGAAAAGAAAGGTCACCTCTGCCCGGTGTATGTGCCAGTGGCAGAGTCTCTACTTGGCGCATATGCCTATAGTAGAATAAAGACAAAAAGCTCAACACTATCATCTGGCGCATATGCCAGCACTGATGTGAAGAGGAAAGGGTGGTGAGGAATGCCTCCCAGGGACTCTGTCGGGCTCTCTCAACTAGAAACCTAATATCCACCCGGCGCATATGCCGGCGCTAGGATAAAAGGTAACAAAAGGTCACCTCTGCCCGGTGTATGTGCCAGTGGCAGAGTCTCTACTTGGCGCATATGCCTATAGTAGAATAAAGACAAAAAGCTCAACACTATCATCTGGCGCATATGCCAGCACTGATGTGAAGAGGAAAGGGTGGTGAGGAATGCCTCCCAGGGACTCTGTCGGGCTCTCTCAACTAGAAACCTAATATCCACCCGGCGCATATGCCGGCGCTAGGATAAAAGGTAACAAAAGGTCACCTCTGCCCGGTGTATGTGCCAGTGGCAGAGTCTCTACTTGGCGAATATGCCTATAGTAGAATAAAGACAAAAAGCTCAACACTATCATCTGACGCATATGCCAGCACTGATGTGAAGAGGAAAGGGTGGTGAGGAATGCCTCCCAGGGACTCTGTCGGGCTCTCTCAACTAGAAACCTAATATCCACCCGGCGCATATGCCGGCGCTAGGATAAAAGGTAACAAAAGGTCACCTCTGCCCGGTGTATGTGCCAGTGGCAGAGTCTCTACTTGGCGCATATGCCTATAGTAGAATAAAGACAAAAAGCTCAATACTATCATCTGACGCATATGCCAGCACTGATGTGAAGAGGAAAGGGTGGTGAGGAATGCCTCCCAGGGACTCTGTCGGGCTCTCTCAACTAGAAACCTAATATCCACCCGGCGCATATGCCGGCGCTAGGATAAAAGGTAACAAAAGGTCACCTCTGCCCGGTGTATGTGCCAGTGGAAGAGTCTCTACTTGGCGCATATGCCTATAGTAGAATAAAGACAAAAAGCTCAACACTATCATCTGACGCATATGCCAGCACTGATGTGAAGAGGAAAGGGTGGTGAGGAATGCCTCCCAGGGACTCTGTCGGGCTCTCTCAACTAGAAACCTAATATCCACCCGGCGCATATGCCGGCGCTAGGATAAAAGGTAACAAAAGGTCACCTCTGCCCGGTGTATGTGCCAGTGGCAGAGTCTCTACTTGGCGCATATGCCTATAGTAGAATAAAGACAAAAAGCTCAACACTATCATCTGACGCATATGCCAGCACTGATGTGAAGAGGAAAGGGTGGTGAGGAATGCCTCCCAGGGACTCTGTCGGGCTCTCTCAACTAGAAACCTAATATCCACCCGGCGCATATGCCGGCGCTAGGATAAAAGGTAACAAAAGGTCACCTCTGCCCGGTGTATGTGCCAGTGGCAGAGTCTCTACTTGGCGCATATGCCTATAGTAGAATAAAGACAAAAAGCTCAACACTATCATCTGACGCATATGACAGCACTGATGTGAAGAGGAAAGGGTGGTGAGGAATGCCTCCCAGGGACTTTGTCGGGCTTTCTCAACCAGAGACCTAATATCCACCCGGCGCATATGCCGGCGCTAGGATAAAAGGTAACAAAAGGTCACCTCTGCCCGGTGTATGTGCCAGTGGCAGAGTCTCTACTTGGCGCATATGCCTATAGTAGAATAAAGACAAAAAGCTCAACACTATCATCTGACGCATATGCCAGCACTGATGTGAAGAGGAAAGGGTGGTGAGGAATGCCTCCCAGGGACTCTGTCGGGCTCTCTCAACTAGAAACCTAATATCCACCCGGCGCATATGCCGGCGCTAGGATAAAAGGTAACAAAAGGTCACCTCTGCCCGGTGTATGTGCCAGTGGCAGAGTCTCTACTTGGCGCATATGCCTATAGTAGAATAAAGACAAAAAGCTCAACACTATCATCTGACGCATATGACAGCACTGATGTGAAGAGGAAAGGGTGGTGAGGAATGCCTCCCAGGGACTTTGTCGGGCTTTCTCAACCAGAGACCTAATATCCACCAGGCGCATATGCCTGTACTAGGATAGAAGGAGAGAAGGAAAAGGTACATGTAAAAGTTCTAAGGGTAGAGTTACTTAAGGAATCTCAAGCTAGCGTTCTGGTAACCACATGGTAGAGGACAAATCGTCGTGGCCACGAGTATCCAAATGCCGTCAAGATCTCTTAAAGAGCCCTAACCCTACGCGAAAGGGGAGGAAGACATCAGAACGACGTCTCCCAAACAAAGCTGGAAGAGATACACCCTCAGTCGAGGACACAAAGGGGTAATCTCATTCCAAAGGAGTAAAGAGAACTGAGTAGCGAGGGGGCACCTCTACTACGAAAGGCAGGACTAAGCCTAGTAAAAACGATCCTCAAAGAGGCTACAGTGGTGAACCCATACTAACTGATGGGGACCCTGTAAGAGGTAGAAACAAGATCAAAACATCCAAAGGACCTCTCCGGCAGCTAGGAGTCGGATCTCAATGGGAAAACAAGTGGTAAAAGTATCTGAAAGAGCCGACTCTCTACTAGATGATCAAAACTCAAGGAAAAGGTGGTGGTAGCATCTAAGGTGTGATGCCCTATACCACCAGGTAAGA
Source organism: Dendrobium huoshanense (assembly GCA_016618105.1). Classification (NCBI taxonomy): domain Eukaryota; kingdom Viridiplantae; phylum Streptophyta; class Magnoliopsida; order Asparagales; family Orchidaceae; genus Dendrobium; species Dendrobium huoshanense. The sequence continues at coordinate 50,705,199 of CM028360.1, read as the reverse complement.
AAAAAAGTCAAAGTAGCGAGGGGTCATCATCTCTACCAAGGGCAACAACTCTGAGTAAGTAAAATCTCACAGTAGTAACACCCACACAAACTAGTGGGACCCTGTGAAAAGTAAAAGTGACCTCGACACTTCCATAGGACTGCTCTGTCAACTGAGTCTAGAGTATGAATGGTAACATGGGTCACGAAAAAGTAGTAAAAGAACTGATCTTCTGCTAAAAGATCAAAGTTCTCAAAGTGGTGATGTTAGTATCCTGGACAAGGTATACTACACCACGAGGAGAAAAAGTAGCTCTAGGTAGTGAAGGGGACACACCTATCACCTGAGTACGGTAATCATGTATAGAAGTGAAGTATTATCAGAAGGATCACAGTGGTAGCATCTACCCTGATCGGGCAGGACCCTGTGAGAAGTGAAAAACAACCAAACAGCATCTGTAGGGCTACTCCAGCAGCTAAGAGTAGGGAACGAATGCTGAAAGTGAGTGAGTAAAGGAGCTAGGGAGCTGATCTTCTACTAGAAAAGCTAAGCTCCTGAGGATGTGATGCTAACACCTGAGGGAGGGTGTACTACATCACAGCTAAGGAAACAACTCTGAGGTGACTAGGGAGCACACCTGACACCTAGCACGATAATCATGAGTGAGATCTATGATCATCGGTGGGTCACAGTGGTAACACCTACCCTAACTGGGTAGGACCCTGTGAGAAGTGGAAAAACAACCAAACAACATCCGTATGGCTACTCTAGCAGCTAAGAGTAGGGAACGAATGCTAAAGTAAGCTGGTGAAAGAAACCCAAGAGTCGGTCTTCCAATGGAAAATCAGAGCTCCTGAAACTGTGGTGCTAACACCTGAGAACAGATGTACTACATCACAGCATAACTCTGAGGTGACAATGGAGCACTCCTGACACCTAGCACGATAATCATGAGTGAGATCTATGATCATCGGTGGGTCACAGTGGTAACAACTACCTCAATCAGGTAGGACCCTGTGAGAAGTGAAAGTAACACTATCGCATTCATAAGACCACTCTGACAGCTCAGAGTAGTGTATGAATGGGGGAGTAGACTGCCGAAAGATGGCAGAAGGGGATTGATCCTTCCTCAGAAAGACCCAAGCCCACAAGGTAGTGATGTTGACATCCATGGTACAATATACTACATCACTAGCAAAGAAAAGCATCTTGGAATCATAGGGATCTATGACCAACTAAGTGCTGACTCAACCTTGAAGAGCTCATTAAAGAGTTTCAAGGGAGGAGAAAGAAAAATTTTGGGGATTTTGGGCTCTTAAAGAGTTTTACCGGGTTCCTCCTGTGACAAGGGCAACCGATTTTGCTCTACTAAAAGCTTTCCTCTTTTTATCACATGTATATTTTTTTTAAAATTTTTTTTTTATTATTATTTTTTTTTTTAATCATTCATTTTTTTTTAAAGGGGATTGTGATTGGTTTTGATAACCCAGACCATGTTCGCCACATGAACAGAACTGAGGAACATAATCATATTGAAATAACAAAGATCAACATCAAGATAAAGGTCGCCAGAAACCTGTGGACCTCCGAAAGAGCACCGCGCGAACGGGTCGATTGGAAGGGACAGATTGGATCGCGCATACGACTGACCATTGAGGATAGAGGCTGACGCCAACACACCTCGATGGGTAGTAATATACATGACCAAATCACGGGTTTCCCCCATCCGATGCAAGAGCTCGAATGGGGTTTTAGTAGATTGTGGAGACCAAGTTTCCCACGGGCGCAAGCCCCCGTGGTTAATTACATCCCAGGCCGGAGCCTGAGAAAACTCTCGATTAAGGATCATACATTATCCTCTCCTAAAGTGGGATCGACACGAAGGTATAGACTAGGAAATCCTACTCAAAGGGAAGAAAGGTCCGAAGGGCTGAATCGACATGCGTGGCTCATACCAGCATTCGGAGGCTCTAGGGTACTAGAGAGAAACTGGAGAAAATCAAAATCAAATATTCGATCACATGCGTGAGAGAAGGATGGAGGTGGCATCATCCTATGACGCGGATAAGTAGGATTTATAGTCCCTGAAAGGAAAGGACCTACCTACTATTTAAGGCTCACTACGAGACCGAATGTAGTAGCCTCGAATCCTAAATCTAGGTTGGACTTAGTGTTCGACACACACTAAGACCAGTGTCCTATCTAATGCGATGCAAAGATCTGGACTTATCCCGGCCTGGATTGGGGGAGCCAGCTAACCACCTAATCGATTTAAAACCATGCTGTCAAGTCAATTATGAAAGATGGGTGGGAGGTACAGTTTATTGGAAAGAGGACCGACATCTAGAGAATTTCCTAAGTGGTCCTGAACTTATGTTGGGTGAATGCCCCTAACTAATGCAATTAAATTTTAATTAAATTGATTTCTAATGCAATGCATACTAGTTGAAATGTCAGCTCATGAATGCTTTGGATTTTAAAAACAGGCTTAATATAAAATAATTTTTAGAAAAGACTGAGTCTCCCTAGGTCCGGCACTTCATCCTCATAGGCCAGATTATCCGGACTCTACCCGCAGGCAGGGAGATGTCTTATTAGAAGGAGAGAGAAGATGCAGTAATATGCATGCGACCCCGGACGGTTCCGGCAGTTCCCTAGGTTCGTTAAGTTTCTATGTTATTTAAAACCTAAACTTTTAGGAGTTAGTTATGAGTAGAAGAATTTTTAATCCTTAGAGAGCCTAACGGAATCCAGGCGAAAACAAGAGCGGCATGCAAGAAAGAAACCTAGAAAAAGCAGGTAATTCTACTGCGCAATCAGGTAAACACATCAATATAAATCCAACTAATCAAGTAAATGTCCATAGGCCAACTGCCCTTTAATTACAACCCAGGGTATGCAGAAAAGTAAAGTGGCCGGGCACCACTGCCAACAACCCGGATTTCTAAGCCTATGACAGACGCCAACAACTTTGAGTGGGATATTGGGTCTTCAATCTTCAATATCTTCAGTCTCCTGTGTATCCTCTCCTTGGACTCCTTGGATCACTCCTCCTTGGACTCCTTGGATCCGTCTTGGCTTGAATATCCAAACGAAGAGACAATTCCCCCAGTAGGGATGTATTGCCTTTTCTCTTTGGATATCTGAAGCCATCCAGCTCGATCTTCCAAATGGAAGAAGACTCTCCCCTTAGGGATGCCTTCTTCTTTTGGAATCCGAACTGGATAAGAATATCCCAACTCGAAGTTGTTTTCACAACTCTTAACAATATTACAAATTTTTACATTAAATAGAAAGCATAAAATTCTAAAGCCCTGCAAGGTTATCCTAATAAAAATCATCCCAAGCAGTTTATATAAAAAATGAAAATGCTAACACCATTGACCCTGTGCCAAGACATGCTCTTAATTATGAGGGCTAAGCAGCTCCATCTGTGCAGTTATAATTATTAATTTTAGCCCTCATTTTTATTTAGGGGGAGCTGAGCAAGCACCTGCATAAAACACATTATTAGAAATCATGACATTGCTCCCCCCTTTTATCAGCATGAGCATGGCCACCTACACGGAAGAACAATATATGTATAGCGCTCCTAACCTATGGGTAAGTCTAACGCTCACATCCAGAGTGCAGAAAAAGTAAGCAAACACACCAATCATTTTTCAAACAGCATGCAGTGAAAACTACGGAAAGCTCCGGCACACAGCAGAAAAATAAAACCCAGCGGCCTAACCTAGATCTAGAAGTGGTGCCCTAGCAAACCATTCTATGTGTGTGTAAGGCTAGTGTGGCTTGGATAGGTCCTGGGCAGGGTAATTAGTTAAAATTGTCTAAAGTTCAAATCTGTTGAAGGCCAGAAAAGGAAATTTTTGTTGAAATTCGAATATTAGTGAATTGGGGTACATTTTAGTTAATATAGTTTGTTGATCAATTTTAAGAACTTAGGGTGATGATATTTGAAGTTAAAGTTATATTAGCCAATTTTGGAAAGTTCTAGGTCCTCCTAGGAACTAAGCTAAGGGTCCAAAAGGTCACTATGGGAAATAGTCTAAGTCTGGGTCTCCTATCACCTTAGGAAAATACTAGACCTCAATACGAGTAGTTAGACAGGTAGTAGGCTGGAATCGGAGTTTCCTATCCAAAGTTATGAATTTTCTAAGTTTCGGGCAATTAAGGGAATTTTCTAAATTAACTAGGAAAGGGCCTTTTTTACTGTTTTGATCCAAATGAGCTCCAAACTGATTGGAATCACTCTCAAAAGTCAGGGATGACCTGAGAAAGTGATCCCAAGTGTTTGGTGAATATTTGGGATTTTTAATAATTTTTAATAATTTATTAGGGGCAAAAAGGTAATTTCCACCTAGTGTCAAATTGTGGGTCAACCTGAAGTCAAACTAGGGAGCCCTATTTATCTAAGGTCAAGGGTCATATTCTGGTCAGTTTGAGGTATTATGGGTAATTTTCTGACCTAATATGTAATTATTGTATTTTTCGGAAGGTCTCGGGGCCTTAATTAGCAGGTTAATTAGGGTTAGTTAACTAAGGGCTCTAAAAGCTCCTAAAAATTCCTAGAAAATTATGAAAGGCTTATGATGTCACTAAGTTTAAATGTTGAAGTTTTCATGTCGTTCTGGGATCTATCCTAGCTCCTAGAAAACTTCTAAGTTCGCTAGACATGTCCTTAATTTTTGTCCTTAGGGTGTCACTACGTTGTAGGAGTTTAAAGTGATGTTTACACTAACCCTCGGGATAATAAATGCATGGGAGTACAGTAAATAAATAAACACACCATGTCCTTAGATCTAGGAGAACCTAAACTAAGTGGTGGTAGTGCGACGACCTACACATGCAATCTACGAAAGATAAAAAAAAGTAAAGACACCTAAAGAGAAGATTAGTGAATGATTGGGACTCAATCACCCACTAATCCACTCCCCCATGGTTGCTATTCATCCATAGAACCTATGTCTAAAATTTCACAAGTAGTGGATCTCCCAAGATTAAGGGATTTAATACATAAGTAATTTTAAAATATTTTAAAATACTTACAGATATATGAACTTTTGGAAAATAGCATAATTAAAAGTAGATCAATTTATAATAAATACATATGAGGGAGACCCACTGGTTATCCTAACGAAGTCTTAAGCGATTTGAAAGTAGTTTGTATCCTGAAAGTAGTTGTTATATTAATATATAAATATCAAAATACCCAAATAACAAGATCAAAACAAGAATCTATTCATACAGCCAAAATCAAGGACTGAAAATGGTTCCAAAACATAAAGCTCGTCTTGCTGAAAAGAACGAGGGGTCGCACATCGAAATCCGACTTAAAACGGCGAAGATACGAAATTTACAAGTTCAAATACAATAAAATAATATTTTAAAATAGTGCAGTTTCACTGTTTTTGAAATTACAGAAAATACAGATAAAATTTTCATCTGAAAATGGTTTTAAGATATGCAGAATTCAGAGTACATCCAAAACATGATGCTGTGCGTCGACAGCGGACTTAAAACGACAAAGTTATGTAATTTCAAAGTCTAAGTATAATAAAAAGAATATTTGAAAATAATACAGCTTGCTGTTTTCAAAATAAGTACAGAAATACTAATAATATTTGTACAGTGCAGACTCCAGGATGTGCAGAATCAAAATACGATCAAAACAAGACGTTGTGCGTTAAAATCGGGTTAAAAACGAGAAAGTTATACAATTTAGAAGTTTTAAAATCAATAAAGGCTTTAAAATAATTATATTTATAGATAATTAAATAATTACTAAATAAAAATAATAATAATAATAATAAGAGTGAAATAAGACCATAACAATAATAAATGACTTAAAATATAATAATTACTATAAATATAATTAAAATAATAATATACAAGCAATTAATATTAAAACAACAATTTAAATAAATAATAATAATAAATACATTTTACTGTTTTTCAAATAATTTAAAATCCATAGGTCATTTTTATAAAAAAAAAATTTTATCAAGTAGAGGACGGCAATACGAGCAATTCGAGGTATTGTACGCGAAAATCGGATGAAAAACGAATTTTCTGTGAATTTTTGAAGATTTCTGGATTAAAATACATTTAAAATAATTTTTTAATTTAAAAAAAAGACGGCGGCGGGACACGTGGCGAGGTCTGATCGGATCCCGCGGTTCGGGCAATGATTGGCGCCGCCGCCAATCATTGTCCAATGATTGCGGCGGCGGTCAAGTGACGGGACGTCACTTAAACACGTCGGCATCCCATGCCGACCGTTGGATCTGCGCGGTCCGGACAGACGGACCAGATCGCGCCACGTGGCGCGCTAAGCCGCGGCTGAAGGCACGCGGTCAGCCCTGACCGCGGAAACGGCTCATCCGGACCGTTGATCGGCCAGATCAACGGTCCAGATCACTCAAAGGGCTCGACCTATCCGGACCGAAACCCTAAAAAGAAAAACGCTTCGTTCTCTCTCGATTCTCAACCAAATTTCACGAAATTTTAAACATAGATCCTATGCGTGTACAGAAATCATGGGGAAGTATTACTTTGGTATAAAACGCCGCCTATAGAGATCTATTTAGATCTAAGTGTTTAAGCTATTCTAAGGGATTGTGCGAGATTTTACCGTCCGATCTTCGAACTCTCGACACGGTTGAGCTTGTAGACTGTCCTCGTAAGTTTTCCTAGTTGAAACCACGATCAAACGAGCTCTGGATTGGTGGGATCGAAGCCTTGACCGTCCAAGCCCTCGGGTCGCCGGGATTTCGCCGCCGGCGGGTGGGAATCGCCGGGAATAGGTCGGGGAAGGTGGAGGAAGGGTGTGGGAACTCTCACAGCAAATCTCAAGCCCTGAGATCCTCTTGAGAGAAAGAAAGAATAAAAAGCCCCCTAAAAAGACCTAATTTTTGCTATTTAAAGCCTCCTTTCTATGATTGACGGTGGGGATCAAATCCCTGGCCAATTAGGAGGGAAAACCAGGCTTTGGAGGCCGTAGTTTGCAATTCAAAACGAAGGGGATTAATTCGAGCATTGAATGGGCACTAATTTTCAGATCTAAAACGAAATATATCAAAAGTTATTTAGCCTCGAGTGTTCTAACTAGGGTTTACGATATACCTCAATCCACACAGTGGATTCGGGCGATCTTGGGCTCGTTGGACTCGTGGAATCGTCTAGAAAAACTCTCCTGTTGAACTCGAGTCCTGAAACTGCCTCGATCGAACGGTATTCGTCCTGGAACGGGAATGGGCTCGGGTGGCCGGAGATCTCGCCGGCGGCGGCCTTGGACGGTCGGGTTCGACGTGGGGAAGGGTCAGGAAACCTAGGGGAGCTCTCACACCAAATATTTCGGGCTGAGGGCGTCTAGGTCGGGAGCAAAAGCAAAAGTCCCCTCGAAGACCTAATTTCTCCCTATTTAAACTCCTAAACCTAAGGGGAACGGCTAGGATTGCATCAAGATGGTATTAGGAGGGAAAAAGGGGGGAATTAGGCCGTGGTCTCCAATTCAAATCAATTGGAGGCTTTAATTCCCATTATTGGCCATTAATTTCATTAAAATAGGCTAATTTGACCTATTTAAGACTTGATTTGACCAAGCCAAACTTTGACCTGGTCAAATCAGTCAAGGGAGTCAAAGGGGAGGTGAGATCAAGCCATGCAAGGGTTTGGATGAATTCGAATTTGATTTGAGGCCTAAAGGGTCCAAATTGGTCAACCCTGGTTGACTTGGTCAACCGGGTTGACCCAGGGTCCAAGCTCGGGTTCGACAGACTCGACTCGACCCACTGAACCCAATGGGGAGGGCCATAAGGTCTGGCTTGGTCAATTTGACCAAGTCAACTGTTCGGGCCCAAATCTGGGCAAAATCGAGGTCAACATGTATTAAAGATGAAGATCAAAAAATACTTTTCTTAGAAGATGATATTCAACAAAGGTGGATGAGATATTTTGCTAATTTTTTTAATGAAGATTGTGAAAATAAGATTAACTATAGTGACCTTAGCACCCTAAATAAAAATAAAGATTTTTATTTTTATCGGCGTATTAGTAAAACCGAAGTTAGAGAGGCTTTAAAGAAAATGAAGTGTGGAAAAGCTGTTGGACCTGATGAAATTCCAATAGAGGTGTGAAAATGCTTAGGAGATAAAGGAATTTCTCGTCTTACTAAACTTTTTAATACTATTTTGAAGACTAAAAAGATGTCATATGAGTGGAGAATGAGTGTGTTAATTCTTATTGTTAAGAATAAAGGTGATGCGCAAGATTGTATGAATTATATAGGAATTAAGTTAATGTGTCCTACTTTAAAACTATGGGAGCGAGTTATTGAGCATAGGTTGCAGCGTGGTACTACAATTTCTCAAAATCAATTTGGATTCATGCCGGGTAGGTCAACTATGGAAGTCATACATTTATTAAGAGGTTTGATGGAGAAATATAGCGAAAATAAGGACGATTCACATATGATATTTATTGATTTAGAAAAAAACATATGATAAAGTTCCAAGAGAAGTGCTATGGAGATTTCTTGAAAAGAAAGGAATTAATAACGCTTATATTCAAATCATTAAAGATATGTATGTAGGAGCTATTACTTGTGTTCAAACAGAAGGTGGTTTGACCAAGTATTTCCCTATTTCGGTTGGGTTACATTAAGGACTAGCCTTAAGCCCATATCTTTTTGCTTTAGTCATGGATGTTCTCACTAGACATTTGCAAGATGATGTACCTTGGTGTTTGCTTTTTGCTGATGATATTCTTCTTCTTGATAAGACTAGAGAGGGAGTTGAAGGTAAACTTGAATTATGGAGGTTAACCTTAGAGTCTAAAGGTTTTCACTTGACTAGATCTAAAACAGAATATATGGAGTGTAATTTTAGTAGTAATAAACCCGGTAAGGGGATTGTGACTTTGGGCTATCAAGTTATTAATAAGAGTATACATTTTAGATATCTTGGATCTATTATTAAGAATGATGGTGAAAATAGATGGGGATATTATCAGCATAATTCAAGTTGGATGGTTGAAGTGGAGGAATGCATCGGGCTTGTTGTGTGATAGAAAAGTACCCCTCAAACTTATGGTAATATTCTATAAGATGGTGGTGAGGCCTGCAATGCTTTATGGTGCCGAATGTTGGCCATTAAAAGAGAAGCATAATACTAAGTTAAGTGTGGCAGAGATGAGGATTCTTAGGTGGATGAGTGGCTTTACCCTTAGAGATATGATACGAAATGAGTATATACATGAAAATGTTGGAGTAGCTCTAGTAGAAGATAAGATTAGAGAGAGTCGCCTTAGATGGTTTGGTCACATAAAACGGTAGCCTCCCCATGACCTGGTTAGGAGAGTAGAGGTATTAGATTTGACTTATGTTAAGAAAGGTAGAGGTAAACCTAAAAAAGACTTAGTTAGAAAATATTAGGAATGACCTTTCTTTATTAGATTTAAACGAGAATTTGATTTTTAATAGGACACAATGGAGATAAAAGATTCATGTAGCCAACCTCACGTAGTGGGATAAATGCTTGATGTTGTTGTTGTTGTATTATTAACTATTGCATTTAGTGTTTGTATGTGCACTACAATCAAATTGTAAGAAATTTTATAACAGTAAAAATAAGGGTTAATATTTTATTATAAATTTTTATATTTAACTGAAATTAAAAAAAAAAGATATATTTTAATTATATTAATTGATTTTACTGTTAAATCTATAATTTTGATTGCCCCAAAAACATATTTTGTTCAATGGACCCCTGCAGACAATTTTGTATTTGGTTTTGCCTACTTACCTTGAGGACCATAGGAGAGCAAACCCGAGGACGCTTCCTTTTTCCCGTGGGAATCTGAAGACCATCAAAAGAGAATAAAATGTGGGGAAAGGTCGCGATTTTGAGTAGGGTTGCGTCCGTCTTGTGACTTCTGTCCTATAAAATAGTACGCTTTGTTCTCCCCTTCCTCAAAATCCTTCAAAAGTTTCCCCTTTTCCCTAGGCCGCATCGTTCGTTGGGAATTGGAGATTTGTATAGGTGAAGCTCCGATTTTTCTCTTGTGGCACTGCTGTAATGTGAATTTTTTCCACTTTGATTGTGCATGTTTTGTTCTTAGCTTGCTTTCTTAAATCCTAGTGAGGTTCCGATGGAGGAAAAATGGCTGTTTTTAAACTTCTGGGGGGCTATTCTTCCGTTCTTGTTCTTTTGAGAGGATTTGGAGTACTGTAGTTTCACTATTTTATGGATTTTTCTTTGTTTGATTGAACTGCCTTATTTTATTTATTTTGAATTTGGTTAATCAGGTTTTCCTTCTTGTTTTGTTATTGAACAGATTAAGGCGTCGTTTGAATCTGATTTCTTACTGCTTTCTAAAAATGACTTTCTAGTAGAAAATTTTCTAATTCAAGAAATTTTTTACTAGAAAGCTGTTTTAGAAAGCACCAAAAAAGTTGGCCAAAGGAAGCCTAAGTTGAAGATCTTAGATGAAGATCCTCTGGGGAATGTTTGAGTTAATCGGTTAATTTAACTGGTTTCTGTTATTAAAATTACAATTTTGTTCTCTTTTTTGTGGGCATGGAGAGAACACTGAGTCACAGATTTGCTGAAATTAATTTTATATGTATTATTATCGCTTCTTTCAGATTGTAATTGAATTTTCTGTTATGAATTATGATTTTTTCAATATGTTATAGCACATCCTGTTTGGAGATGCAGATCCATTTATATTTTAAAATTTGTTTGTTTATGTAATGTTTTGATGATTTTTCAAAGCCAAAATTTCTCTCAAAAATTTTTCAGGAAAAATTTTGAAATAAAAAGATCCAAGGAATGCTGAAAGATGTGCATCCACGCAGAGAATTTCTTGTCTAAGTCCAATAGGGCTTTACCTCCAAATCAGCTTCCACCCCTCATCTTCAATGAGATTGTTCAGAAAGCTATCAACCATTCAAGAATGAACACTCGAACCCGAAACTCGAGAAATCCTGCTGTGTTAGGGCATGACATAGGGGACGATGGTTGAAATCTTTTGATTCCCAAATCCTGCTCTGGTAGATATTTAACATATAAGCAGGATATATCAGACCTGTATAAAGATTGAAGAAATGGGATCAGAAAACAAAGGGAGTGTTCTCATGCAAAAGTATGAATTAGGAAGATTATTAGGTCAAGGGACATTTGCAAAGGTTTACCATGCAAGAAATATTAGATCTTCACACAGTGTAGCTATAAAGATGATTGACAAGGAGAAGGTCTTCAAGGTTGGACTCAGAGATCAGATCAAGCGAGAAATTTCTGTAATGAGATTAGTAAAACACCCAAACATTGTGCAGCTTTATGAGGTCATGGCAAGCAAATCTAAGATCTACTTTGTTCTTGAGTATGTCAAAGGTGGTGAGCTCTTTAATAAGGTTTTGAAAGGTAGAATTAAGGAAGATGTTGCTAGGAAATACTTTCAACAGCTAATCAGTGCTGTAGATTTCTGTCATAGTCGAGGGGTTTATCATCGCGATCTGAAACCCGAGAACTTGCTTCTAGATGATAATGGAAACTTAAAGGTTTCGGATTTCGGCCTGAGCGCTCTTGCGGAGTCGAAGAAGCAAGATGGCTTGCTCCATACTACTTGTGGGACTCCGGCATATGTCGCGCCGGAGGTGATCAGTAGAAAAGGATATGATGGTGCTAAAGCTGATATCTGGTCTTGTGGTGTGATATTATTTGTTCTCATGGCAGGTTATTTACCATTCCATGATCTGAATCTGATGGAGATGTACAAAAAGATTGGGAAGGCAGAATTTAAATACCCAAATTGGTTTCCTTCAGATGTGAGGAGACTGATAACAAGAATTCTAGATCCTAACCCAGCAACCAGGATTTCAATTTCAAAAATCAAAGAAAATTCATGGTTTAGAAAGGGGTACAATGCAAATCAGATAAAGAATCAAGCAGAAGCTAAAGAATTAGTCCCTCTGGATGTCAATGCAGCTTTCAATTCATCTGAGACCAGTTTTGCTGAAGAAAAGCAAGAAATTTCAAAGCCTATAAACTTAAATGCTTTTGACATCATTTCTCTTTCATCAGGTTTTGATCTTTCTGGTCTGTTTGAAGCATCTGAGTGCAAGAGAATGGTAAGATTCACATCCACTAAGCCAGCTTCCACCATTGTTTCGAAGCTCGAGGAAGTTGCTAAGCAATTAAGTTTGAAGATAAAGAAGAAGGATGGAGGTGTTTTGAAAATGGAAGGATTCAAAGAAGGTGGAAAGGAAGTTTTGGCCTTTGATGTTGAGATATTTGAGCTGACTCCTTCATTTCATATGGTTGAAATCACTCAGACCAATGGAGATACATTAGAGTATCAGAAGCTCTGGAAGCAGGAGATGAAACCAGCTCTTAAGGATATTGTGTGGGCATGGCAAGGTGACCGTTCATTACCTCAATCACAGCAGCTGCTATAGAACATTGTAGTGTTGGATTCAAGAGCTGAAAATTGTGACTTTGGCAATAGTGATTTCTACTATTTTTATTTCTGTTTAGAATGTTGTAAGTGATTAGCTATATGGATTGTTTTTTCAGCATTGTTGGTTTGAGTCTGTTGTACTATTAAATATGTTTAATAAATGTTGTTGATTTATATTAAATGTGCTTGAAAGTTCAGATTCGTGAATATGTGCTTCAGCTTGCAACCTGCAAAATAGTTCATACCAAGCAATCTCAACATTTATGATTTATAGATTCTGCAAGAGGTTATTCTTAATTGAAACTTTACTCATGAGCATGATTAATTAGTCTGTGCAGATGCAGAACGTTGTCTGGAGACCAACCAAAATGCATCATGTCACCTCTATCTTCGGTATTGCGGCTTGGTAATGCTCGGTACTACAGCTTGATACTACTGAAATGATGCATTTTAATTAGTCCCCGGGTAGTGTTCTACGTCCTATCTTGGTATAAAATAATTTCTCCATGGACAGATAGCCTACCTATATTCTTTTGTGCTCTTTTTTTTTTTTTGTTTTTTTTAACAGTTAGCTAGTTTTTTAAGTTATCATGATTACATACTGACTGTCATGATAATATATAATATTGCTTCTCATACCTGTAAAGAATATTCTTGAGAATTTATGTTATAAAATATGTGAAGGGAACTTGTTAACCTGCAGCAATCACTGTTATATTATCATCTATAGTGTTAATTATTGAATCATTAGAGTTAACTAATCAGGATCTACAATTCTAAATCTCTGGATTTATGGTGATTGAAGTGGTCCAATGGAGAAGTTTGTGGCAAGGAAATTTTGTTGGAATTATTATTATTTTGGAGTGTTTTAGGGGTTTGGAAAGTATGGTGTGTGCTCTTCTAAGTTTTTATTAAAATAAATTTAATTTTCTCTTTTTTTGTGGTTCTGTAGATTTGATTGAAGTGAACCTTATAAATTTTAATATTTTTGGTGTTATATTTCCCTTTTTTTTTCCTTCTATGATTTATTGTTATATTCCTCTTCTCTTCAATTTTTGATGTTCAATAACTTTTTTTTTTAAAATGTAAATTAACAAATTATAATTAAATTTTAAATGATAAAATGATCATTAACATAATATGATCAACAAGAACTTAAACAACATAAAATAAACAACCAATTCTAATTTAATATTCATAAATTAAATCTTATATATGTAACTTTGAACAAAATTAGAAATATTAACAAACTAATATCAAATTATGCATATTAAATAACAACAATGAACAAAAATATCAAAATAAGAGAAATAACGATCGTTTGGGACGGCTTTCTTACTGCTTCTTAGAACAACTTTTTGGTATAAAAATGAAAATTTGTGTTAAGAAGCAGTTAAAAAGTCGCCCCAAACGAAATCTAAATAACACAACCAGTAGCCTAATAAAAAAAATCTCTAGTCAATTAGGGGCTAAAATATCTATTCTAAATTATTCAAAAAAAAAAAAATTGTGTTCCAAAGGGGAGTAGAAAATCATGCAAATAAGACATGTATAATTTGTCCTTATAAAAACCATAGGCAATGAATAAAAACCAAGTGGCAAAAATATTCATAAAATGATAAAAATGAAGCCAACATATCCACAAATAAAAAAATATCATTAATACATTTGGAAAGGCTGAGACCATTCAATATATCACTGGTACACAAAAAATCAAAGCACTAGCTAGAAAAAATACAAAGGAAGAAGCAACACAGCACAATCATTAAAATTTAAAAATGAAAATCATCCATTCTAAATGCATCTATCAAGAAAAAATTTGAATTATAATTAATTTGAATTTTAATTATTTTTTTAGATTAGTATAATAAGAAATTTAATTGCTTAGTTGTGTATTATATTCATGTTACAAATACATTTAATATTTTTTTTAAAAAAATTGAAATATATTATTCTGATATATTCATTTTATGAATTTTTATATTTAATCACTTAAATAAATTCTTTAATGATTATATTTATGAATATTTAATGATTTAATTATCTTAAAAGATAATAAATATATGATACCTAAAATCAAAGATATTTATCATAAAATAATCTTATTTTATTAGTTTACATCGTTTGGCCTGAAGTCGCTGTTTCATGGGCTATTCCTATGTTCGTTTTTATGAGCTGTGGTCACGTGAGTTTTGCCTAACTTTCTTCTTGGGTGAATTATTGCGTCTGGTCACGGGATGTCCGGACATCCAATCCGGTGACATCACATTATTCAAATACACTGGGTTCCGATAAATTTAGGTGACGTGGCGACACCGGATTGATGTCCGGACGAATCCGGACACCGGACGCAATAATTTTCCCTATTGGCGAATTATTGCGTCCAGTCACTGGATGTCCGGACATCCAATCCGGTGACGCCACATCATTCAAATACACTGGGTCCCGATGTATTTTAGTAACGTGGCGACACCGGATTAATGTCCGGACGAATCCGGACACCGGACGCAATAATTTTCCCTATTGGCGAATTGTTGCTTCCGGTCACTGGATGTCCGAACATCCATTCTGGTGACGCTACGTTATTCAAATACACTGGGTTCCGATGTATTTTGGTGACGTGGCGACACCGGATTGATGTCCGGACGAATCCGGACACCGGACGAATCCGGACACCGGACGCAATAATTTTCCCTATTGGCGAATTATTGCGTCCGGTCACTGGATGTCCGGACATCCAATCCGGTGACGCCACGTCATTCAAATACACTGGGTCCCGATGTATTTTAGTAATGTGGCGACACCGGATTAATGTCCGGACGAATCCGGACACTGGACGCAATAATTTTCCCTATTGGCGAATTATTGCGTCCGGTAACTGGATGTCCGAACATCCATTCCGGTGACACCACGTCATTCAAATACACTGGGTCCCGATGTATTTTAGTGACGTGACGACACCGGATTGATGTCCGACGAATCCGGACACCGGAAGCAATAATTTTCCCTATTGGCGAATTATTGCGCCCGGTCACTAGATGTCTGGACATCCAATCCGGTGACGCCACATCATTCTTGGGCCACATGTTGAGATGGTGCCCTCACGTGACGGTGAGGCTTACCTACCGCTATTTAGTTTTTGTGGCTGGCTGTCTTAGAATGGAATTCATGTTTTTGTTTTCTTAATAAAACAAGAAGTCCCCACATAGGGAAATAAAAATTTAGGATTTATTTAGGACTATTTTCTTACTACTTCTTAAAACAACTTTTTAGTACAAAATTTTTTTTTTTATACTAAAAATCTACTTTAAGAAGCAGTAAGAAAAACGAAACCTTAATATTGTTATTGTAATAAAATAAAAAGCCTCAGATAGAATTGTAAGTTCGACTGTAATTATGATCAATCATAGGATTATAATCAAGTCGAGTCAAGCCGGTATATAAGGATTAAATTTGAAATTCCAACTGTTTGACACAACAACAACATCATAAAGTTTTTATCCGACTTTACATGAATCTTGTTTCTCCATTGTATCCTACTAAGAATAAGGGAGATCAGTAGAGCGAGAAACGAGCCAATTGAGAGGGAAATTTCAGGAGCAAGGGCAAAGACATAGTCCATGATGAGCTAACAAGGCAACATTATTAGCAAGCATGAGGTAGAGTTACAAAAATAAAATAAGAAAATTGAAAAAAATATATCAAAAACTAATACATAAATATATAATATGTTACTAATAAATAAGTTGCATTCGATCAAATTTGAATTAAATAATATATGCGCAATCATTAAACTTAATATAAAGTTTTTAAACAAAATTACTTGTTAAGCAACACACAAATTAAGTAGTGAAAATAAATAAATGAGTTATGTATCACTCAAATTTAAAGAAACTTTTGTGCTACAAAACTGCTTTAAAAAGTAATAAAAAAGTTACCCCAAACGAAGCCTTACTTTGAACCGACTTATTGCATAATAATAAATCATAATACTACTTAATCATCTTCACCTTTAGGAATGCAACACAATAAATATACGGTGGTAAAAGCTAGAATGCCAAACATTAATAAAAGCATATAGTAATCTTGACAGAATTTAATAGAAACACCAATTACTACTCAGTTCTCTTACTACTTTACAAGTCTGAAGAGCTTCTCTTCTGATTTAGGCATTTTCGGTTCAAACAGCAGCAGCAGCAACAGGAAGAAATTGTTGTTCAATAGCAGCAATTTGTTGAGCTTTGCATGCATGGATTGCAGTACAAACGTCTGTTTTCTCAAAAAATTTCTGTGCGTTGAAAATGATAACTGGGCCATACTCAAGAACCAACCTCTTGCACTGAAGAGAGAGAACACAGTGAGTTCACAAAATATTTATAATTACATCAATAATATGAGCTCAGAGAGGTGAAAAATGGCAGTATCTGAACTTCAGAAAATTATTGATTGAGCGAATTTGCATGAATGTAATTTGATTGATTCTAAGGTTTCGTTTGGGACGGTTTTTTTAATGCTTCTAAAAGCAATTTTTTAAGGTACGAGAAAATCAATTTAAGAAGCAACAAGAAAGCTATTTTAAAAAAAACCTAAGGCTTCATTTGGGACGGCTATTTTATCGCTTCTTAAAATAAATTTTTAGTTTAAAAATTAAAATTTTAATATGTGATAGAAATGTACCCCTCAAACTTAAGGGGAAATTCTATAAGATGGTAGTGAGGCATGCAATGCTTTATGGTGCCGAATGTTGGCCATTAAAAGAGAAGCATAATACTAAGTTAAGTGTGGCAGAGATGAGGATGCTCAGGTTGATGAGTGGCTTTACCCTTAGAGATAGGATACGAAATGAGCATATATGTGAAAAGGTTGGAGTAGCTCCAGTAGAAGATAAGATTAGAGAGAGTCGCCTTAGATGGCTTGGTCACATAAAATGGCGGCCTTCCGATTACCCGGTTAGGAGAGTAGAGGTATTAGATTTGACTTATGTTAAAAAAGGTAGGGGTAGACCTAAAAAGACTTGGTTAGAAAATATTAGGAATGACCTTTCTTTATTAGATTTAAACGAGAATTTGACTTTTAATAGGACACAATGGAGAAAAAAGATTTATGTAGCCGACCCCACGTAGTGGGATAAAGGCTTGATGTTGTTGTTGTTGTTGAAAGCTGTTTTAAGAAGCAGTTAGAAAGCCGTCCCAAATGAAGCCCAAGTTAAAAAATATGTTGGCCAAGTCTGATTATTGCAGATTGTTTTGGTTCTAATGTAAGCGATGTTTCGGTGACTAATGGAGAGAGATAAAAAGAGCCGCAGATACTTACCTTTGCTTATATCATTTGTGGTCTAATAAGATGTTTTTCATATATGATCCACATGGTTATGTTTACATGGGAAATAATTTGGTATACAAGATAGTTGGTTCTAGCACTGTGTAATTGAGAAACTATGATGGTGTGACTATGAAAATAGGTGCAAACATATATGTATCAAATCTAAGAAAAAATTTAAGATCTTTGAGTTGTTATCAGTGATGTAGAATATATTATCTGGAGATGTTGAACTTCTTAAGGTTTGTAAATGTGATTTGATTGACTAAAAAATGAAAACAGTCAGTGGATTCTACATGTTGTGGAGTGCAAAATTGACTGTTTTAGCTTCAATTTCATCAACTTTGCTGGAGCTAATTTGTTCCACGCCATCTACTTTTTAGTCTTTATTAGTAGGTTGAACCCTATCAGGGGGCGCTGCCCCCTTGAACCCCCAGCATATCTGCGAAATCTCTATACTTATACTAATAAGTTTGCACCCATGAAAATTAAATTAAGGCAGGTTCCTCCCCTGGATGGAGCACCATGAATCGACAAAAAAAAACTTATTTCATGGCTGCAATAAAGGTTCCGAATAAAAGGAAGCTTATGTTTAGAGGGAACTTTTGAATATGATCAAGTACAATGATCTTGCATTGCACATTATGTTCCAATGTTGAGCCGTATCATTACAACATATAGGGCAAGAAAATACACACTTTGTGGTAAAAATTCATTGGCACTGCACTTTCATTTTTAGTAGAACCACTTTAGTGCACAACATTATTTTGGAGGTCTCTTTCTTGTGCATGTTAAGTTCAAATATCATTTAGGTTTATTGAGGTTGCAGGGCAGGCAACCATTCGGGATTTGAGAGCTTAGAGTATTCGATTTTGAGAGGAGGTCACAAAGAAGATGGAATTGGGGAAAATTTGTTAGTTTTTCACTCATTAAGTTAGGAATAGCCAAGATCTAAAATAGGAGGTTTGTTAGAATTATAATAAATTATTTATTTTCGCAAAATAATTGATTTAAAATTTTGTTAGGATGATTAACTATTTTGGATAGATTAGAGTTTAATTTTGAACCTCCTATGATTGCAATGGGTTTCCATCAGTGTATGCATACAAAGGCAGCCTGTGTGAAGGCTTTGGCAAGAAAATCATTAAGGCTTGAAGTCAGAAGTGCTTACCAAATATTAAGGTAAATGCGAAGAAGAGAAGAGTGAAATATAAAAAAGGTTAATTCTTGTGAGCAAGAAGAAACATCTCAATCAATCAAAAGTACTGCTGAGCCCAAATTTCAAGCTGAATTCGTAAAGGGGCATTAAAAGAACTTTTAAAGCTAAGAAATTTTGATATTGTTTCAATCCTCCTTGATTCTCATCTTTTTTTTTTTTTGAGTTATTTCTCTCTTCTTTTAAGATACTTGGATCTCTTTTTTTTTATTATTGAAAATAAGTGTAATTACGTTTTGAGAATTTTAAGTGGTGCCCTATTAATATCATTTTTTTTAATTTAATAGATCATATTGATGAGGACATCCACAGGAGATTTTGGCGTGTTTATCAGAGGAGGCATCGGAGATTGACGGGGGCCACGATCAGGAGCTTTTATTTTTTATGCATTTTATGTATTGTTTGTTTTTATATTTCAGTTTTCCTATTTTATCCCTTTGGGTGTTAGCTTGTTGTTGTAGCCCTAAGGGCATTTTAGTCCTTTTTCTTTTATCATGTTGAGGCATATATATAAGGACTCCTCTATTGTATTACGATGATTTGATGAATAAAATTTTCAGCTTTTGTCTTCTCCAATGTTGTGAGTTTTGAGAGAAGAAAGAGAACCCTTGGTGAGGGTGATTGCAGTACCCGTTAGTCTTTGGAAAAGTTCGAGACTTGTGGCTTATCTTTCCCCCCCCCCCCCCCCCTCCCTTACATCTAGCCACCTCCCCCATCCTCCCTACACCCGCCGGCTCACTCTCCACTCTCCAGCATCCCCACCCAACGGCTCCACCCCCCCCCCCCCCCCCCCCCTTCCTCAAACTGAGAGCCTTTCCCCCAGCCACCGTCCAAATGAGAGCAAGCTGCCGACCAACTAGCCCCACAAGACTTGCCTACAATTTCAAATTCTCTCTTAATCACCGTTCTAAAATATCCTATTATTGATTATGAAAGTTTCCTATTTGAATTTAAATATTTATTTGAATTTCAAACTCTTTCCTTCTTGATAAATCTATCTTAGGAAAGCCCATAATTATCTCAAATATAAAATTAAATCATAGATTTGATTTCAATCACCAATTAAATTAAAGGGCCCACATACATTGAACCTAGAAACCCTCTCTCCCTCCTCATATGGTCAGCCCCCTTCCCCTTGCCTTTTTCTCTCTCTCCCATTTAATCCATAACCCTAATTAAACTCCCCCATAAATCCCTCCTAAGACGTTGGCCCCTATAGTCCTATTTGGAATAATTTTGAGTTCAAATTATTCCCTTCCCTTCCTTTGGAAAATCTGAAATTAAATTTAGATTTTCTAAATTATTTCCTTCCACCTCCCTAGCCCAAAATCCAAGAACCCTCCTAATCCTAACCACCCCCTCCCCTACTCAAATCCTCCCCACCTGCCAGCCCCTCCTTCCCTTCCTCCATAAATCGTCGGCCCTCAAAGGATCTCAAGAGAGGAGTCTCCTGTATTCATGGATGGCCGATCCTGAAGTCGACCACGGTTTCACGTACGATTCTCAAGGGCAAATCGATATTCTTCAGTCGCCGCTCTTCGTCCCCGACCGAGAGCTAGAAGATTATGTCGACGATTATGTCGATCACATATTATTCCACCTGGCCGAGACTATCGATGAACAACGACCCTACGGACAGTGGCAACTCGTCGGACATTCACCCGTGTCTTCTTCTCCGGCTACCTTCCAATGGATCAATACCGTCAGTTTCCTATCTCTCTTGGTGGCATCATTTGGATTGCTGAAACTCTCTTTCAGCTAAAGCTTTTCATAGAGTGTGAGAGAGGAAGCTCTAGGTGAATGTTCTAAATATTAACCTGTGGATTCTTATTACAGCATAACTAGCTTTTCTGTATTTTTTCTTATATTATTTTAGTTGTTTTGTTCTCCTAACTTGTGACCGCATGCCAAAGCAAACTTCAATTGAGAATCCTTAAAAGTTAATCCTTGTGGTTCATTAATCTTAAATTGACAAGCTTTACAATAATTTTATCAATTCCTCGCAATTCCTATTTGTATCACATCACGTATTCTCTCTCCTCTTATGTGGGCCTATAAATATTTATCAAATCATGTATATTTAGTGTTCTCTATTGTACTGCTTGATCTCTTTATTATTATTTTATGTTTCATCTACGACCAGTCAACTCTGAAGTATAAAAGTTAAACGAATTTCCAACTAACAATTCTACAAACCCTCTTAAAACATCCCCCAGTGTACTGACATTGATTTCACCACAAAATGAGTGAAAATAAACTATCAATTAAAAAAAAAATAACTAAAAGCAACCAAACAAGCCTAAAGAGGATGACCGGTGATTGAATTTACTGAAAACATCAGTTGTACAGTTAAATGGGCGTGTCTCAGTTGAATAGATTTATATTCCAAAAATTAGGCTGAAATCTGCATTCTTCTATTATGTTGTATAGTTTTATTCAGCATTGTCTTGTGTAGTTAAATAAATGAAATGAGTGTTTGCTAAAACCATATTAAAGAACTTGTCGTAAGTGCTAATTAGGATTTTTTTTTTTTTTTGACAAAAGAAACCGGTGACACTGATATAAAAATGAATAATAATATGAATGTTGTATAACTTTAATAAAGTATCTTGATCTTAATTAACATATAATTTATTAAAATAAGTGACTTATTAATAATATAAGAAAACCAAATTCCATAAAAGTGTTTTTATGAAGCTAGCTAAATCATTGTTCTAAAAAAAACTACTTTTCCGCTGTCATAAACTTTTTCTCATATTTATTTTTCCAAAAAATATAAAATTGCTTCTATTGTTCACAATTGCAAAAGCATGAAGCAAAAATCTATGCCAAATGGAGCCTTAGGGTTCGTTTGGGACAGCTTTCTTACTGTTTTTTAAAGCAACTTTTTAATACAAAAATTAAATTTTTTTACTAGAAAGTTAATTTGAGAAGCAATAAGAAAGCTGTCCCAAACAAAGCCTTAGACTATGATATAGACACCAATTATTTGGATGCTTTTTGAACTTATATTGGCAGTATAAATAGTTTAAATCTTGGTTGAGATTGTTTTGCTTCTATATTTTTGGCAGCTAGCTTGTCAAAGCTTACCTGAAGAGAAAAATTGCCAATCTGATTGCATCCCTTGAGAAGTTTCTGAATTATCTCAAGCTGCAGAGATACGAAGAAACCAAAAACATAAGAAACAGCCAGACATCAACAACGCAAATAATTTACAAAAGTACCTTGCTGCTCACTCTTTTTTATACGCGCTAAAATGCAAGCATATGTAAATTTGCTAATGCTATAATAACTAGAATAAGGTATTTATCTTAGATCTACACATATGGAGAAGTTTCCATATCAGAACTACATCTTAAAGCAAAATTCAAATGCAAAAGTCATCCATCCGCATAAAAATAAATTTCCCAATGGACATAAACGAATCATAATCTACAATGTAGAAGATAAAATATCTAAAAATGATCAGTTTTCAAAGCCAAATATTCATTAGAGAATCAGACCACTTCCACAAAGCATTCCAACAAATTCATAAATTTGCAAAGCATATCGAGCAATGGCATATTACCTGTGCATCGGGATCATCCAGTTTAGAGAGAACTTCACTAACAACATTATGGCAGACTGTGCAGGGATCATCATACTTTACTACATGAGCCAACGCCTTGTTCTCACAAAGATATACATTTTTACAAATATTTTCAGGTTGCAATTTAGCAATGTCCGCAAACAAAATGGATATGAAGTGGTCTACCAACGAAAGACACTGCCAAAAAAAATTCATTTAAAATAGGAAAAATATAAGAAATCAATCTTCTAAAAAGCCACAAACATACTGAAAACTATGCTCTCAGTGAAAATTCTACAAAACATGTTATCTAACAGAACATGGAAGAGGTTAAGGGTTGTAGCATAGGTAGAGCATACCTGTTCTTCCAAGGAGTGCAGGTATGAGCAAACATGATAAAGAGTCTGGTTAATGGCCGTCCCATCTTTCTCAAAAAAGGATATGACTTTTGTGGTATAATCTTGACAAATTTCACATAATTTTTCATTCCTTGTAATAACAGCATTTGCATCTAAAAGTTTTGAGAAGTTTGTCAGTTTTAGTCATTACAGCTAAGTTGATTAAGAAAAGCATGTTAGATGGTAATGATTAGCTTATTGAATATAGCGAATACTGGCATATTATCAGAAGGTAGAAATGGTTTGAAACTGACTGAAAGAACTATTTTTGAGCATAAATCATTAAGTTTCGAACAAAGCATCCACATTCTGTATTTACCATTTTTTCAAATACAGTTAAAATCATTCAAATGCATGTATACAAGTTTAGAGTATTTATTATTAGGCCTGTCAACATTTGACACGACCCGAACCCGACCCGAGAAATTCGGATTAGGGTCAACCCAAACCCGAAACGGGTCGGGTTCGGGTTCTGTTTTTTGACCCGTATGCCATTTCGGGTCGGGTTCAGGTCAACCCGAGTAACCCGAAAATGACCCGTTTCGACCCGTTTTCATAATTACAATTTTACCCTCCTTAGGGCATTTAACTAGCCTAATAACCGAGACCGAGAGTACGTTCCCCGTTCGTGACTTCGTCTCTCTTCGAGCGAGAAAACCCTAACCTAGGGCTGGTCGATTTTGCTAAGATTTCCTCCTCTACGGCTCATTGATTCTTTGTCATCGACTCATCGGCTCATCGCCTCATTGGTTTGATTTTTTGGTTAACTTTCTTTCGGTTATCTACTTATCTTTCAGTTATCTTTGAAGTCAAGTAATGAGTGTTGCAATTTTTTTTTTTTTTTTGTTACTGAGGCACTGCTACTGCTAGAGAGTAGAGACTAGAGTGATTTTTTTTTAGTTATTTGCTTCTTCGATTCTTCCTTCCAATTTGAAGTTGCTGTGGCTTTGAAATACCAATTAGGGCTTCACATTTTGTACTTTTATCTGTTTAGTTTTTTACGAATTTTTATCTTAAGATGCAGTTAATTAGTTTATTATGAAATCATAAACAGATTTTTGTTGAAATTCGGCTTAGGGTATTAAAAATTGAAGTTCCAACTTTTTGTTAGCAGTTGGCTTGGCTTTCTTTGATTACATGTTATGGCAAATTGAAATTGGTAATATCTATTATTCATTTATTCTTCTTGACTGCTTGCCGACTTAGTGACTTCACTGACTTGTTGTGGCCTGTGGGTTGTCGGCCTTGTGGCTGTTATCACTTATCAGTGTATCGTTAAGTGTGTATTGTTAATTTCTTATGACTCAAGAGTCGAGAACAAAATTTATTTGGTTGTTTGGTTTCGGGTGACCTGCTGGTTTGCTGGTGTATGTGCACTTCAGCACTTGTGCAGAATGTGCTGCTTCATTACTTCTTTAGACTTCAGTTCTTCTGGAAAACTGGTTGTGTTTTTTCGGGTATCCTCCTAGTCAGCTGGTGTACCATGCATGTGCTGCCAGCTGCTTCATTCCTTCTTCAGTTCTTCTGGTTTAGTTGTTTCGTGTATCCTGCTGGTTCTTTTGAATGCTGATTCATTTGATCTGTGTTGTTTCGTGTATCCTGCTGCTTCTTATGATTCATTTGATCAAGCATTAAATATTATTTGTTGTTGTTTAGAAGTGATGAAGCGATGATGGTCAACCTTCTCAAATTAAAGTGAGAATAGTTTCAGAATAAATGCTATTACAACCAGGAGACATTTGTAATTTTATATTCAAGTCAAATGAGTAGATACTACATATATAAATGAATAGATACTAACTTAATGCAAAATACAATTCGTCTCCTTGGATGGTAATATGCTAATGTTGATTGAACATACACCTCATAAGGTGATTAAAGATTTGGAAGGTTTAATCTGAGCAATGAGCATCATATCTAATTTGTTTTTTTCTCATAATACAGTTCTTCCTTGTTCTGTGAATACAGGTCCTGTGCCTGAAGACTTGAAGTTGAGTCGTGCTTATTGTTTGAGCAAGGGAGCCGTGCTTATTAGTTTTGTTGATTTGTAATTCGTAAATGATATGTAATTTATTGATTTGTAATTTGTAAATGATATGTAAAATGTAAATGTTTTTGTTGTACAATTTAAAAAATTATTTAACAATTAATTGAAGGGTGTATATTTTTTTTTGTAATTAAATACAAAAACAAATTTTAATTTTTTCGGGTCAAAAGGGTCGGGTCGGGTTGACCCGGACCCGAAGCGGGTCGGGTTCGGGTCCAGCATACTGACCCGGGTCGGGTTTGGGTTGACCCGTATGTACCCGGGTCAGTTTCGGGTTGAACTCGAACCCGACCTGTGACCCGGTTTTGACAGGCCTATTTATTATGTGGAACCATTTCATTTTCTTTATTCCATTCGGTCCTTTATAGCTTTGCTGTATACACGGCAACGACCTCAAGGGTATACAAAAAGTATTAAAAAAATAAGTAGAAAAATTAATATCATTCATCAGGCAAAAAAGCACAATCAACTGATGTTTTATATCAACCAATCCCAACATGAACATGCTATGATTTAAAATATACATCATATCTAGCAGTTTAATCACTTGACATTGGCTTTTAACTGAACTCTATAAGCTTTGCATTTAGCGCAACAAATAAAATATTTGAAAATTCACTTTTCATGCAATCATATAAAAGCTAAGCATGAAAACGACTGTTAGGGAGACAAACGAGAATTCTCCATAGCTCATGTGAAATGTGTGAAAATAAAGAAAATGTACCAATGGAAGTTTGAAATAACTTATCAAGCTTCTTAACTTACCCATTATGTTTAGGTGCTCTATATTTTTGGCATTGCTGTAACTACTATAGGCAATGACCATGACACCGAGCAAAACAAAAGCCGCTTTGGAGACCATCATGCACGCCTGCCATTCAGAACATCAACTAAAATGTTTATTCAAATTGGCAAAACTATCTTCATTGGTTTCAGTTTGTAAGGAACTTCATCGACATTAATTCAGCAAGGATAATAAACAGTTCAGTAGTATAATGTAAGCATGCATAGCTAATTATAGACAAAAATATCTATTAAAAGATAAGCCATACCAACAAATCAGATTGTGTTAAATGATAACCATGTGAAGCTAGAATTTCTACTAGATAAAATCTTTAGAAGATATGATTCAATCTATCTCCTCTTTTAAATACAAATATTTGACTAGTTAGTTATATCTAATAATAATTAAAGGAATTTATGCAAAATTTGAGCAAGATTTGGGAACTGTTAAAGCTATCAGCGAGTTAAATCCTTTGTTCTCCTCTTTTGCATAAATATACTGCTTGACAATGGGATTTAGGTAGGTTTTAAGCTAAATAGATACAGGATTTGTGCTGAATTTGATGTGTTAGCTGCACTAAATATATCCAGCACCTGCAAACAAGACAATAGAACAGAACAAACAAAATGAAAACAAGGTTTTCTGAGAATTGAATTATATCTATCTCCTCTTTTCTTCTCTGTTTTTCTTATATATCAGTATATGTCTCCAACCTTTTCTAAGTATACTAAAGACAAGTAAAAAGCCAACATATGCTATTTTAGCTAAAAGACAAAAAAAAGGGTTACCGGGTGGTCAAAACTAAATAGACTAGGTAGTGGTAGTGGATGCTATGGTTGTTGGTTGAGCTCGGCTTAAGAGATGCATTGCATCAGGTCTCTCCTGCCATTGAAGGACTCACAGTACTACTGTTGATTGTGGCGAGTTCATGTGGCTGCTGGTAAGCATGAATGTCAGCCACATTAAAAGTGGAAGATGTATGAATGTGTGGCGGCAAATCGACGACATAGGCATTATCATTTATGCGTTTGGAAATAGAAACAAGTCCCAATTTGCATGGGCTAATTTGCGAATACGAACCATCACAAGTAGGGGTGTTAAAAGTTGTCACGTCCCGAAACCTGGCCTGGACCCGACCAGAAAAAATCCGGGTTTGGGTCAACCCATTTGTAAAGCGGGTCGTCCGGGTTCGAGTTGACCCGAAAACCCGAGGGTTGACCTGGCTAACCTGACTAACTCGCGTCGTGACCCTCTTTTCCGCATAGCCGAGTCGCCACGGACCACATATCAGCACTTGCGGCCTCGCAGGACACTGGTTGCGTTCGCCCAACCCACGTGAGTGCGACTGTCACGACCCGACCCGATCCGGGACGGATCCCGCTCGCACCGGGTCGCGACACGGAACGAACAGACTGACTTACCAGGATCTGGCTTTGGAATTTGCTTACTGAACTAAATCTTCCAAATTATTTCAACACAAACACCAACACACAGAACAGACCAGAGCTACTATGAATCATCAAATGCAGCGGAACAAATCATCTATATTTTTCTTTCTTTTCCTCAAAACAATCATCTACAGATACGGTACATGGCTAACAGAAGAAATACAGAAGAAAAGCCATGACCGTACAAAAATCAAAAGTACAAAAGTACCAATCACAGATCGGACTCTGAACTCTAGTCCTGTACTTCCTTCCCTTTCCCAGAACCTGAAAACTACCAGAAAACGAGAGTGAGCTCAACAGCTCAGCAAAGCAACAAACCTCCAATCAAAATTCTCAGAATCCAAAACCAAACACTTCAGACCCAAATCCAAATCAGAAACCAAAACAGAATCAGACAGATATCAGGATTTTCGTACAGAAATCATAATCGAACAGTTCATAACAAAACAGATCAAATCAGAACAGATATTGATATCTCAAATCAAAATCAGATCAGAACTGAAACAGACATATATCAAATCAGAAACAGATCATAACGGAACAGATCAGAACAAACAGATATCAGATATATAATTAATAGCTAAATTCCCTGACACTGACTGAATCTCATAGGATCCAGGCCCCTTATGCCTCCCTTTGTGCTCACGGCACCAGAACAGATGTGCATATAGCACCAGAATACATATATAGTGCTTATAGCACCTAAACAGATTTCCTCGGATCCGGAACAGAACAGAATTCAGATTGAGCTCATTTCAGATTTCCCAGACACTAACTGAATCTCATAGGATCCAGGCCCCTTATAACTCCCTTTGTATAGCATATACAAATAGCATATCAATTCAGAGAAATCCAGACAAAATCAAAAATCAGACAAAAATCGGGCAGCACAACAGCACTATACGGAATTTACACATTTTTTCCTGAAAATCAAAATTCACCAAATTTGCACAGAATATAGATAACAACATTTCAGAATATTTATTCTACTGCACAGACAATTTTCACTTACACAGAAAAATCCAGTCGACTAAAAACTCCGTCGAATCAAAAATACCCGGACAAAAATTTTCAAAATATAGTCAAAACGTGCACACCCGGCACAGCAACAATATATAAAAAGTTACGCGGTAAAAATTGAACCAATCAAAAGATACGGGCGAAAATCGCTAACGAAAATAAAGTCCGGACAGAAAATACCGCCAAACACGACGGTTCTGAAAATTTAGAAAGGCGGAATGTGCCTTACCTTGCGTACAGCAATTTCCTGAACAATCTCGTCGGACGAAAATAGCTCTACGTCGTCCGAAAATCAATTTTTCCAAAATTCACCTCGACTTTCTCTCTCCTCGGTTGATATTTTTATTTTAATAAAATTTTCTCTCTCATCAAAACGACTGATTTCAGCTTTATAATCCACAGATCGGCCCGGCCGATCGCCAGATCATCCCGGGACGATCAGACCAATTTTGATCGTCCTGGACGGTTCCCAGAACTATTCTCAGGCCGATATTTTGAACTGTGCCAATCGGCCTGGCCGAAGACTCGATCGGCCTGGACGATGCTTACAGAAAAACACCTGGAGCAAATCTGGGCAAATTCTGGAACAGATTCTCAACTGATCGTCCCAGGACGATCCCAGATCGTCCCGGACGATCCTGGAGTAGATTTTGATATTACAGCGATTGCACCCCAGCCTCCTATGGTAGGATCTGCCTCCGCCAGTTGACCCACCAGGCCCAGGTGCTAGACCGCCTCACTTTGTTAGTCCGATGACAATTAGGCCCTACACGCTCAGCCTCGAACTCACCTCGCCTAGGCCCTATGCGCTCAGCCCAGTTTCCATTCACATTCGCCCACAACGCGTTGACGCTCAACTACCCAATACCTAGATGACACGACCTAAGTTGCACCGATACGGATACGGCGATACGGATACGACACGATACGGATACGGGACACGCCAATTTTTAAAAATACAGGATACGGATACGGCGCGGATACGGCATTATAATATATAAATAATACATAAAAATTAATAAAGTAATCAAAGTGTAATATTTGAAATGACAAAAAAATTGAAATAAAAGTAAGCATTAAGTATTGAAATGTCTAGTACAACAACAAAAACAAGAAGATAAATTGCCCAGCACATGAAATTTCAACTATTCAATAGAAGGAATGATAAGATTAGCTTCTTCAGTGGTTTGTCTTTGAGTTTCTATATCATCTTCAATAAATATCATAGCTTCTAATTCAGGCTCATCAAGTGAAAGATTAGCAATTTCTAATATTCCCATATCCTCAAGAGATTCAAATCCATCTCCAACAACATCCCACATCCTGTTGTCTCCTTCCATATAAGTTGGAGTTTTCCTTGAGAGAAGTCGAAGGTTTGTATGCACGTAAACTAAATCTTCAGCCCGTTGTGGAGTAATTTTATTTCTCTTCATTGATTGGATGAATGAGTATGTGCTCCAATTTCTTTCACAACAGGATGAGGATGAAACTTGGCCAAGCAATTTTATGGCGATTGTTTGTAGTAGAGGTGCTGAAGCTCCATGTATAATCCACCACATTTTCGGATCAATTCTTCACCTATCACGCAATGACTCTTGGTCACCAAAGTCCTCTAAATAACCAAAAAATTTAGCAAGCTCAATATTGACACTTCTTCTCTCCTCCTCATTTGGAAAATAACGCTTCAAACATGTCTTTGACTAAAACTTGAGCTTATCTTCGGGCAAACTTTGATTCCATGACCACTAATCTTCAACAAATGAGCTTTCACTCTATAATATGATCCTTTGTATGATGCATTACAAAAATTGCATTTGAATGCAATATTGCCTCCCCCTTCTGATGTTTTACCTATTTTTGTAACATAACCCCATAAAGGTTTTTTATCTTCAATATTAATTTATGATGGACCATCATCAGAACCAATTCCTGCTCTACTAGAACTCATTATCCTACAAAGGATCCATACAAATTAAAACATATGAATTTGAAACATGAAAAAATTTAAGTGAAAGTGTAGATATGTTGCGACTCTGCCGGGAGTCCAAGGGGGCGCTGCCCCCTGGCGGGGTTGCCCGGTCAGGTCGCGGGGTTTAGGGGCAGCGCCCCTGCGGGGGTTTTAGGGGGCAGCGCCCCCGAAACAAATTTTTTTTGAAAGAGTAATTTTGAAGTGCTGTTTATTTTTAAAGTTGTTTTTATGGAAAGATACCGAGCGATACCATTCGGTACCCCACCATACCGAGCAATACCGAGCGGTACCGAGCAATACCGAGCGGTACCGAGCAATACCGAGTTCCAATACCGAGCGATACCGAGTTCCAATACCGAGCAGTACCGAGTTCCAATACCGAGCAGTACTGAGTTCCAATACCGCTCGATACCGAGCAATACCGAGTTCCAATACCGCTTGGTATCGAGTAGTACCGAGCAATACCGAGTTCCAATACCGAGCAATACCGAGTTCCAATACCGAGCAGTACTAAGTTCCAATACCGCTCAGTACCGAGTAGTACCGAGCAATACCGAGTTCCAATACGAAGCGGTACCGAGTTCCAATACCGAGCAGTACTGAGTTCTAATACTGCTCGGTACCGAGTACCGAGCAATACCGAGTTCCAGTAACGTTCGGTACCAAGCGGTACCAAGTTTCAATACCGAGCCTATGATTAAGAAAACGAAGAACGATGAAGAAAACGAACCTACACTGCTCACGTCGCCTTCACTGTTCGCGTTGTCAAGCCGCTTCGTCGACGAAGGATGATCCTATCGACTTTAATGCTCGCGTCGTCAAGCCTCTTTGTCGACAAAGGATGATCCTGTTTGCTTCTATGCTCGGGTCATCGAGCCGCTCCTTCAACTATAACGAAGAAGATGAACACGTGTGTGGAAACGAAAAATCTAGCTCTTTGAAATGTTTCAGCCGCATAAATGAATATGGATATTGAGCGGAAACGGAGGAAAGCCGAAAAGAAAAGGGTAAATCGTGGCTCAGTGTTTTTTTAATAGGACACGCGTATCCGATACGCGTGTCCAGTCAAATTTAAATAATATTTTAATCGGACACGGCAAGACCGTATCCGACACATATCCGTGCCGTATCGGAGGCGTATCCGTATCCGACACGTATCCGATACAGCATGCCTCGTAAATAGGAGTATCCGTGCAACATAGGACACGACTCAGCAACTACGCTCGCGGGGTTGCTGATCGGGTCGGGTCAATGTTTGCAAAATATAACATTCCTTTGAGAACTAATGGCCTGGTGAGGGGCTAGCAATAACTTCTCCATGACACAAATGACAGCATCTCCTTCATTCGCTTCCAATTCTTCGATATCTGCATCAGAGTCATCATTACTTAGATCTTTTGTGTTTTCATTCTCCCCTTCCACAAGCAGAATCCTCGGCCGCGTCAGACATTCGTGGGATTTATGACCAGATTAGAAACACCTGAAGCATTTGTAAGTGGCAACTTTAGAATAAGGATTATCCTTACCCACAAGACGGGTTTAGCAAGATTGGGATCAGGCGCCGAAGAATTAATTGGTCCTAGCACTGTGGGAATTTATTGTTGTTTATGGGTTGCTGGTGCAACTCTTTACGCACTAGATTGATTAATAATGTGTCGATGGCTCGAATAACTATGAAGTGTCAAGTTGCTTGCATTTCGGCCTTCAAAGTGAAATTGACAGCTTGAGAAAGTGACCACACCGAGTTTAATTATAATTTATCTTGTAAGGTGTCTTTCAAGCCACCAATATATCTGGCCACCAACCGATTCTCTGACTCATTGAGATTATTCAGAGCGCTTAGGCGGTAAAATCCTTTAGTATGATCGGTAACATTGTAGTGTCCATGCACACTGTTGATATTGCATGTACAACATATGCTCATAGTCCGCATGAAGATAATGGCCCCTGAGCAACTGTCTCATATGAAACCAGCTGCGGACATACCCCCTGCCTTTCCTCAGCCAAGTTTATAGCAAATGTTGCCACCAAGCACTAGCTGCCCCCTTCAACTGATAGTCGATGTATTTAACTTTTTTTCTCAACAGGAATTTCCATGTACTCAAAAAAGGATTCAACCGCCCTTTCCCAATCAAGGAAGTCTTCTAGGTGCAGTTTGCCATAAAAAAAGGGAATGTCAAGTTTAATATGAAACTCCACAATCGGCCTCTGATGGTGCTTAACCGAATACCTTTGTATATTATGTAATGCAACTCCCTCTTGATCGGAATCAGAATATCCGACATGCCCCGGAGGTGCTACCTCTTCCTCAGATTCAACCAAGTCAGGAACACACTCGGTCCGTCGCCATCCTAAGTCATGTTCGAGCGGGTTGCCATAAATAGGTGGGGTGTGAGTTGGTGCTGCTCAGCGCTCCATTGGATTCATCATCCCCCGATCTCTGTTGGCTTGCATCTCATGGCGAAATTCGATGGTGAACCGATTGAAATTGGCGGAGAGATCGTCCAATTGTCGCATCATTCTGGTATGTACCCTTCAGAGGGCATCTAAGCTCCGGTCATTGCCAAGAGAGTTTCAAGGATTTCCATCTGCCATTGTATCCTTTGCCAGGAATACTGCTTTGATACCAACTTGTTGTGTTAGCTGCACCAAATGTATCCAGCACATGCAAACAAGACAATAGAACAAAACGAAAACAAGGTTTTCTGAGAATTGTATTACATCTATCTCCTCTTTTCTTCTCTGTTTTTCTTATATATCAGTCTGCTAAAGACAAGCGAAAAGCCAACATATGCTATTTTAGCTAAAAGACCAAAAAAAAAGGGGGTTACGGGGTGGTGGAGACTAAATAGACTAGGTAGTGGTAGTGGATGCTATGGTTGTTGGTTGAGCCCGGCTTAAGAGATGCACTGCATCAGAATTTGAATAGGATTTATGATAAATCATGTTAATCAGGATTTAAGGGAACTGTTACAGCTCACAGCAAATTAAATTCTCAGGTTTCTTCTTTCTGCCGTGAACCCTTAGGGCCGAAGAAACGCGCGAAGTGAAGAGAGATAGCTATCTTTGCAATCGACTGAGCTACATTCTCTACTTCCGATCCTACAGGCAGGTGGCGTCGTCGAAGAAGGCTTCGAGTTCGGCAGGGGCTGGGAGATTCGGCGGTTTGCAGAGGAGGGAGGGTCGGCTAGGAAACTGGAAGCTAGAGTTGCTTGCGGGTGCGAGCGGATTGCAGTCGGCGGGTGAGGCTAGGGCTGGGTTTGGTCTGGTAGGGTAGAACCCTAAACCAAGCAGTTCACCCTATGCATTTATTTCCTTTCCGCTGGTTTATCCATCAATATTCCCTGCTTCCTATTCAACACCCTGGGGACTCTCATCATTTGGAAATGCCTTCTATTAGGCCATAGTTACACAATCAGAATCTGATGTGCAGGAACAAACCTAAATTCGGAGGGATACAAAACATAATCATGCAAATGAAAAACACCCACAAAAGCAGAACAGAAATCCATGGAGTAGTAAGGATCAAGAGGAAAGTAGTCTCTATTCGCTATCAAATGAATCTAAATCAAACTGAATAAACGCGAATTATTACCGGAGAAAACCGATCCAACAATTATGTTTTTGCTTTATTTCGCCCAAATCTACCCACTGCTACTCCGGCATCTCTTCGTTCGATTATAACGGAGAAGAAAAGGAGAGCAGAATACGATGTTGCAGCTGTCTTACGTTGATGGGTATCGGGGACCGCATTTAAGGAAACGAAAAATATGTTAATCGTGTTAGCTAGGGTGAATTTGTTTGCTCTAATTTTTAAATAAATAATGAACCCCTTGTCCTACTAAGTGGGGTTAAAAATATATATATATTTTTTTCATTGTATCCTATTACAAGTTAAATTCTCATTTAAATTTAATAAAAAAATATAATTTTTAATATTTTCTAATCATTTTTTTTAAGTCTATCTCTATCTTTCTTAATATAAGTCAAATATAATACATCTACTTTTCTAAAAAGTTCATTGAAAGGCTGTCGTTTTATATGACCAAACCATCTAAGACGACTCTCTCTAATCTTATCACTCCAACCTTTTTCACGTATATGCTTATTTCGTATCATATCTCTAAGGGTAAAGTCACTTATCCACCTGAGCATCCTCATGTCTGCAACAATTAACTTAGTATTATGCTTCTCTTTTAATGGCCAACATTCGGCACCATAAAGCATTGCAGGTCTCACCAACATTTTATAGAATTTTACCTTAAGTTTGAGGGAAACTTTTTTATCACACAACAAGCCTGATGCATTCCTCCAATTCAACCATCCAACTTGAATTTTGCTGATAATATCCCCATCACTTTGAACAATAGATCTAAGATATCTAAAGCGTGTACTCTAATTAATGAATTGGTCGCTCATTAATATTAAATATTTTAAATAAATCTTATATAAATAATAAATTTTAATTATTTTTAATATAATTTATATTAAAATATTATGACATAATTTTATTTATATTTTAATGAGCAAAGAAAATATTTTATTTCTGAAATATATTAAGAGTTATTTTGTATATTAAGGAGCAATTTGAATTAAATTTTATATTTAAAATTTACTATATAGTTCATTTTTAATATTTTGGATGATTACTGAATACATTAATTACCAAATCCGCCAAAATTGGGATGATTACATAATAAATTGTCACTTTCTTCACAGCTGCCACCGGCCAGACCCCATTTTCATTTAAAAAGCATTATTAAAATAAAATTATTGCATTTGATTTACAACCAATCAAATAACTTATAATATAATATTTATTTATATTATATTTAAGATTGACATTTATTTATTTATTCAGAACGGGGTATCTACCCGCTGTCATCTTCTTAGAAGGGGCGTAACGATGTAAATAATTCCTCGGCGAGCCTTCTAACAACCATCCCCACAGGTGCATGACCCGCAATTATTTTCTCCTTACTTAAGGGGTCACGCCGCATTAGAGGGGATTTGAACATGGGTTGGGGGGTTCCCAATCATGCTCGCTGATGCAGAGCATCTTAGTTAAATTATTCCTTAGGCATATGTTAATTAGTTTGTTATAAGTTTCTAAAACTTTCTAGGTTTCTCTAGGTGCCTTTTGATAGCTTATAAATATAATAGTTGTATGAAGGAATTAGGAATGAATTAATATTTTTTGAATTTGAAACAGTTTTTACTGTTTTTTGTCTCTAAGAGCTGTTTAGCTCTTCTTCATCTTGTTTCTCCATGTTTCTCCTCACATCATATGGTATCAGAGCCAAGTTTGGCCCTTGACATCGATCAGAGTTTTGGATGCTCGAGGAAGACCATGTATGAAGCTAGGCTGTCGACGACGTTCTAAGCCTCCACTAGCCGGCAACCATACCGACAAATCTACACATCCCCCGTTGGCAACCATACCAATGATTTCATCTTCTGGCAACCATCCCAGAATGAATCCATTGATGGCAACCATACCATCAGACACCTCCACATGCAATCCACCCGTACGTGGCCATGGTTGCATTCCTCGCAATCGAATCGCAACGTCGACCGACGATATGTGCCTGTGCTTGTCCAGTTCGTGCGAACGGCTACGTCTGTGTCCGCGATGCTCGCGACAACAAGCATACACTCCAATCCTGCTATTAGCAAGCTTTTCTGCCGCCGATCAACTTCCACACATTCCAAAGCAACCTCCTTTGCAACAACAGATGCTCTCGTCCTCCTCCCTGTCTGTCGCAACACCATAACTTGCCCTCTCTGCCAACTTCTCCTCCAACTCCCTCTTCACCACTCTGTCCAGATTCAACAAGCTTCCCCTCTGTTGGGGCTCGTGAATAGGTTGTTAGACCTAAGCTACTGTCCCGAGGCAAACCAGGAGGGGGGGAGGGTGAATTGGCAATTTAAAAATTTTACTTATACTCTTGGATTTTTAGAAAACCTTTTTAATTATTAACGCAAGTTAAATTTAAAGTTTAAAAATAAACTTTTCAACCAAAGTAAACAACTTGAAATTAAATTAAATGTGAAAGAAAAATAAGAAAGAACACACCAGATTTATAGTGGTTCGGTCAAACCTTGACCTACGTTCACTCCCCGGAGGCACCCTCCGAGTATTATACTAATACCAAAGTGACTCTCCTTTTGCCCCCACAATAAGGTGGAGAATCCTTTACAAAATCACTTCCACCTTTCCCGGTGCAGCGGAGGAGCCGGGTCCTTTGACACCAAAGAGATCTTCTTCTTCCCAAAACTTCCCTCAAGACGACCCTTGAATCCGATGGTACTGAGGTGCAAGTTCGCAGGAGCAACCATGTGAATATCCCCTCCACACTCCCTTGAAATCCCCTCCAAGGATCTTCTCCCTCTCAAACTCCACCATTTCCTCTCTCGCTTCCAAGTTCTCTTTTCTAGTTTTCTCCAAAAGAACGAAGACACAATGACTGTCAAAGATACACATTGTCATCCTTTTACACTCTCCAAGTGTCGGCAGAGAATCAGACCGATATTGTTGAACTTCACTTGAGAGCCTTCAGAGGAGATGGGAAGAAACTTGGAGGAAACAAAAACATATAAGTTGCAAGAATATTAAAATAGGAAAAACTAAGTAGCAACTATTCTCAACACCCTCTCTGCAGATAGTTCCACTCCGCTGCCATTCTGGAGCTCGGATTCATGTGAGATCCTAGATCTTAGCCCTCATTTGAATGAGGTTGAGGCCACCGTCCTCCATCTCCCTAAGGGGTGCAGCTGCAAGTGCACAAAGAGAGGCCATAGCTTTATGGGAGCGTGGTTTTTCTTTAATTTCTACTTTAAGCCTTTGCTTTATGAGAAATCCAAGGCGAAGATCATCCATGATGAAAGTGGGTTTTTCGATTTTGATAAATCTGATCTGAGGGTTGCTATTTTTTTGGTTCAGTATGACATGGATAAAATATACATGTGGGTCTTCAAGGAAAGTCCTGACAACGCGTTAGGAAAGATGCAGCTTCTGAGCTATATGAATTGGCACTCTCGTCTTGACGAATCCCAGTCCCCTTCCAGTGTTGAAAAGGGGTTCGTTCGATCCCACCGGATGCAATACAAGCATTACAATGGATTGTCAAACCCTCAATGTATTCATGGGATGGAGGTTTTTTTCCCAATTTGATTGGTGTTCCGGAGGACGATCGGAAGAAGTGGATGAAACTTACCTGGAGGGGTATGAATTTTTCCATACCGCCTGAAGCTTGTGACTTTGGGTCATGGAGAAATCTTCCTGTTGTAGATATTGAGCACGATAGACCTACCCCTCTATTGAGGCAAGGCTCTTCTATATTACTAAATGTTTCAGGGTTGAACCTATTGAATCATGATCATGATTCTGATGTGATGGACCTATCTCAAATCCGACTAAGACCGCCCCCTGGTTAGTTTTTTTTTTCGTATCGGAGGAGAATGACGTAGTAACATCTTAGTTAAAATACTCCTTAGGGATAAATGTTTTAGTTTGTAAGATGTTTCTAGAACTTTCTAGGTTTATCTAGGTTTGTTTGCTTGATTAGTATAAAAAGAATGGTTATAAGGAGAGATGATATATGAATTTTTTTGGAATTATAACAGTTTTGGCTGTTTTTGGTCTCCTAAAGCTGTTTAGCTCTTCTTCATCATGCTTCTTTGGTGATTCTCCTCACATCACTCGCCCACCAACCCAACTAAGCCCAATGGGATAATTAAGATTTTTTTAAAATTTATATATTTATATTATATTTTATTTAAAAATCCTATCATTATTATCAGCCCACCTCTCCATTTACAATAAGGACCGTGAGAAATTTTATAGCTCTTGAATTTACATACAGATAAATAAAACAATAATAACAACAACAACAATAACAACAACATCAAGATTTTATCAACTATGTGGGATCGACTATATGTATTCTTTTATTCATTGTGTCCTATTAAGAGTTAACTTATCATTTAAATTTAATTAAAAAAGATTTTTTTTTGAATAAAAAATGTAATTTTGAATATTTTTCAGCCAAGTCTTTTTTGACCTACCTATATCTTTATTAACATAAGCGAAATATAATACATCTACTCTTCGAATTGGGTGATCGGAAGGTCAATATTTTATGTGACCAGACCATCTAAAACGACTCTCTCTAGTCTCATGTGTCGTTGGGATTACTCCAACTTTTTTAAGTATATAATTGTTCATATTTTATCTCTATGATTAATGTGATATTTAATATCAAATGTAATATTAATTTGAGCATAAATCTAAAGGCAATGACATTCAACCAAATTTGCTAGATTGAATTTATGGAGTTTTTGGCCAGCTACTTTTTGGGTGTAAAATAAAATAAATATAAGAGTTTTAAAAAATTAACAATTTGAATATTTGCATTTCAAATATAAAATATTTTTAAAGTGAATTTAAAATTTATCATATTATTTATTTTAAATAAAAAAGTTTTAAATACACAACATATGTGAAAAGTGATATCTATTACCTTCAACTCTGCATATCTTAAAAAAATTCATATAAATGATAAATCAAACAAATCAAATATATTTTTAAATTACTAACATTATAAATTTAGAAAAAAAAATTATATCAAACCAATCAATTTATAAATTTCTTAAAATACAAACATTTAAATCTTTCAATCAAAAAATCTCCAACACTTTAATTAGTGAGCAAATATAATAATATAATAAAAAATAAAAAAGATTCGTCGACAGCAGGGTTCGAACCTGCGCGGGCGTAGCCCAACAGATTTCAAGTCTGTCTCCTTAACCACTCGGACATATCGACAATTCTGATAGTTTGTGATAATTAAACTATTTATAAAACATAACTGACTAATTGCACTGTAAATCTGACAAATTAAATTCTATTTTCTTAAAATTAACAAATTAAATTAATTTAGTAACTTATGTTTTAGTAAAAATAATAAATTAAA
Organism: Dendrobium huoshanense; assembly: GCA_016618105.1. Taxonomy (NCBI): domain Eukaryota; kingdom Viridiplantae; phylum Streptophyta; class Magnoliopsida; order Asparagales; family Orchidaceae; genus Dendrobium; species Dendrobium huoshanense. The sequence goes on along the minus strand of CM028360.1, from coordinate 50,666,017 downwards.
CTAATATATTAAACCAGTAAATTATATTTTTATAAAATTAATAAAATAAATTAGTAAATTATATTTTACTGAAATTTATAAATAAAACTAGCAAATTTTATTATAATAAAATTAATCAATTAAAGGAAACAACATGTCTTTTAAACGACTTGCCTTCTAATTTATTAATTTAACTATAAATTGAACTATAATATAATTGAACTCTAATATAAAATTGGGAATCGAAATAATTTAGGGAAAATTAAATTAAATAGATTTAGTAAGAATGCATACCTCCAACCAGCTTCTGACCCCCAATTGACCCATTCCTCTCGCACCACGACTAGGCCCATCCATCTGAGATCAGGACCCGACCCGCCACATCTACGCCTGAACGTAAACTCCCGACTAGCTAGGCCCTTTGCTCAGCCACGTGAATTTGTTCCGTCAGAGTCCGTCATTGGGTTAACATATGAATGACATCATATCAAAATTTTTATTTTTTGTACATCATTTTAAAAATTAATCGGTATTTTTATTGCTTTGATTTTCATCTCCTAATTACTTTTCACATTACTTTTTTTTTTTTTGGTATTTTTTGAGTTACTAAAAAGCAGTTATATTCATAGTAGTTTTTAGAGCTGTCAACATTTGACCCGACCCGAAAACCTGACCGAACCCGATCCGAAAATTTCGGGTTTGGGTCAACCCGAACCCGAACCGGGTCGGGTTCGGGTTAGAGATTTCGACCCGTTTGTAAAACGGGTCGGGTTCGGGTTGACCCGGCGGGTTGCCGGGTTGACCCGCCAACCCGTTTTAACCTAACCACTCCGACCCCGCGCCTTGCGCTCCGACCCCGCGTGTGACATCGCGCCCGACCCCGCGCCTTGCGCTCGACCTCGCTGGCTCGCCAGTCGCCGCTCGCTGCTGCCTCGTCCGCTCCAACCCCGCGCGTCACAGCGCCGGACCCGCGACACCGCTTCGACCCTGCGCGACACCGCGCGCGAGTCCGCTCCGACCTCGCTCCCGACCCGCTGCTGCCTCGTCCGCTCCGACCCCGCGCGCGACACCGCGGGAGACCCCGCGTGACACCTTTCCCGGGTCGGGTCGGGTCAACCCGGCAACCCGCCGGGTCGGGTCCGGGTTCGCATTTCTGACCCGTTTATCTAACTGGGTCGGGTTAGGGTCGACCCGTTTGAACCCGGGTCAGTTCCGGGTTCGACCCGAACCCGACCCGTGACCCGAAATTGACACCCCTAGTAGTTTTTAAGAAGTTGCTCATTCTACAATAGCTTTATAATTATTTTATGAAAGATTACCGAACAACAAATTCTTGTCGAATAGGTTTCATTTAAGATAAATTTTTACTATTTTTTAAAACAAATTATTAGTAAAAAAGTTTTCTTGAATTAGAAATTTTTTACTAAAAAATTGTTTTAGAAAACAGTAAGAAAGTTGTTCCAAACAATGCCTTAGTAACATGAGAACAAATTTTGCTGAAAATATTCTAAATAAAATTTAGTCAAATTTTTTAATTTATTTTAAATTTTGTGAAAAAATAATTAATTTTGCATTACATCTAATTTAAAACAAGTTCCATAATTTTCAGGCTTATTATAATTTAAATTAAAATTTTTCCAATTGCTTGCATTCAAATTTCACATAAATATTTTAATCTTAAAAATTCATAGCAAGGCTAAAGCCACACATAAAATTTATGGAGTACATCGAGTAGAAAGAAGAAACAAATATTTAGCATATAAAAACCAATCCAAATCCCAAAATAAATTATATGATTTGAACAAGATTAGGTCTAAGCATAAAAAAACTTAACCTATGTACAATATTAAGTATAATTATATATGAAAAATCACATTAAAAAAATAAATGATTATGACTTTCATCAGTTTTAGAACAAATGATACAAGATAAAGGAACAAGTACATTCCTTTTATCCAATAAATCAGCTGTTTTCAACCCATTTAAAATACACATCCAAAAATAGCAAGAAAATCTCATAACATACCTCTTATGCCAAATATAAGAGAACCAATCCAATCTAGCAAAGTTATTATAAAGAGAATTATAAAACATCTTAAAAGAAAGATACATCATCCCATCCTATGAAATATTAGAAATAGCTTGAAACTAAATAGAAAGTGGTGAAATATTCAAACCAACAATTATGAGAACATAATCAGGAATATTCCAAGCAGTATTACTAATCCACTCACCAGTAGATACTTTGACCAAATTTTCTAGAATAGCCATGCTAAAATCTTGAAGAACTTTCCCATTTAACCATGGATCCCAATATAAAGATAAAACACTATTAGACGTAATGTTAAATGAAGTATTACCTTGAATAGCTCTAGCAGCAACACAAATATCTTTTCAAATATTAGAATCTTTTTAGAATAAGGCTTTCAACAAAAAATATATTTACTCTTAAACCAAGAAGCTAAAAGGCCATTATCATTAAGAATACGCTAAATAAGAGAACAATTATAAGCGTAAGAGAGAGCAACAAGACCCGGAATACTAAGTCCCCCTACTTTTTTAGGCTTATAAATCTCTTTCCAAGCAATTATATGAATTTTCTTAACTGAAACTTCTCCATGAAAAAGAAAATTAGAACTGACATTCTTAATAAATTTAAAATAACTTTTAAGTATAGAAATATCTCTAATCCAATAAGCAATAATATTAGAAATAAAAAAAATAATAAATTGCACTCTACCAGTAAAAGATAAGATTTTCGCTTTCCAACCAACAAAGAGAATTGTAATCTTATTAAGCAAAGGATAAAAATCAGCCTGAGAATACCTTTTACTCGAAATAGGCAACCTTAAATATTTCATAAAAGTCTGAGAAGTTGCAATACCCAAAATCTGGCAAATTTCCTTGAAAATAGAACAACCTTTAGAGAAAATGATAGTACTTTTATCATGATTAACAAATAAACTCTAAGTCCTAGAAAAACAATCCAAAATATCATTTAACTTTTCCACATTAGAAATAAATACTTAACCAAATATAAGAACATCATCCGCATAAAGTAAACGAGAGATAGAAATATCTCCCAAATTAATACCCTCGAAATTATCCACTTGAGACATATCTTTTAGGAGATTATAAAACATCCATAATTATACAAAAAATAAGGAGAAAGGACACCCTTGCCAAATGCCAAATGAAGAATTAAAAAAACCTTCAATTGCACCATTAATGATAATAGGAAAGAAAATATCTTCAATACAACCTTTATTCCAAGATATAAAAATATTAGGGAAGCTTTTTTGAGCTAACCTTTTCAAAAGAAAATATTTAGAAACAATATCAAAGGCTTTATGAACATCTAATTTTGAACAAAAGAATTTATCTTTAATCAAACTATTGAACTATCTTAATAATTCATAAGCTAGAATAATATTATTCATAGCAATCCTCTTTTTAATAAAATTATATTGACTTTCATGAATAATAAAAGGCATAACACCCTACATACGATTAGTCAAAATATTTGCAACAGCTTTATAAAAGACATTACATAAAGAAATAGGCCAATAATCTGAAATTTGAGAAGCATTATTATGTTTAAAAATAAGAGTAAATGCAATAGCTTTAGCATGCCCACACATATAACCTGTTTTAAAGAAACACATAACTGACTTATAGAAAATATGAAAAGTCTAACTCTGCAATGACTTTTCATGCAAGACTTTTCAATACACTGCATTGACTTTTCATAATACGATATTTCCTTTCAACTAATCATGTTACAACCACTACAACAATAGTAGCAAACTATGATCAATTTCTGCTTCAACTTAGTCATCAAAACTTGATAGCTTCTGTACGCAAATAGCTTAGATTTTCAAAACTATATACAACCAGTGTAAAAACACACATTTTACAGCCATCAGAAGATCTGTTAATATTTAACAAGCAGTGAACTTGGTAACAAGAATTATATCCGGTACAAAACTAGACATATCAGAAAGAGTTGTAGATGCCTACTTATCATCCGTTCAGAATTACCCAGAAACGGAAATTTGCTTCCTCTTCCTGTTCTTGTTGTTCTTCTTGTTCTTCAGTTTTTCATTTCTCAACAGATGTGAGAACAATGCAAACCCAAATTTCTTCCTCTTTGTGTGATGATGCTTGCGAGCAGGTCCACAACCATTCTGAGGAGATAAAACTTCAGGTTTTCTACTAAGTATTTGACCAAGTGAAACCTTGGCTTCTTCATTTGATATTTTGTGTATTTCTGTGCCATAATCATCTCCGGGACCAACTAATTTCCTGCTTAGTATTTCTCCTATAGACAAGGTGTGCTTTTGTCCAGTCCTATCACAATCATTCATCAAATTAAGCCCGTTAAGATCGAGCATTCTGGAGTCTCGTTTGTGATGACCAGGAAATGAGTTCTTGAACTTGGTGGAGTTATGAATGTAGCGTCCCCGTTGGCCATGGCCGGATCTCCTTCTCCGCAGTGCTTCTTCGACTGCAAGCTTTCCACAGTTCGCAGCCTCTGCACAGTTCATGGCTTCTTCCAGAAACTTCTTGCTGGCTTTCAAATCTACTTCAGCTTCCTCCATTTTTGACATCAGCTGCAGCTTAGATTGGTTGGCTTTTTCCACCTCAAGCAAGGCACATTCAATTTTATTCCTTGAGATTTCATCTGCCTCTTGTATTTTGTGAGTCAGGATTATATATTCTTCAATTGGAAGGACCATGGAAGGGTGGTTTTGCAAACCTGAAGTTGAGCTGTTGCTGTTTATTAGAGCTTTAGTCTGAGCAAGTGCAGAGGCTTCAGTGGCTTTAGCTGCTTCTTCCATCTTCTTAGCAGCTAAGCACCTAATTTCAGCAGCCTTTATACTAACCTTTGTCTGTTCAATCTCAGAAACTAGTCTCGATATTTCTGATTTGGCCGTTTTCACGGATTGGTTAAAATGTTCTCTCTCAGAAGTTAGATTCTTTATCTCTGCTGAGATGCTTGCAGGATCTCCATTACATTTGTCTTTTGCATCGTTGGCCAACTGTAGCTTTGAAGTCATTTGCTTCAAATCATCTTCTAAAGAAGAAACAATGGCTCTTTTTGAAGAAAGGCTTTCATGGGACTTCTTGATTAAGTCCTTCTCCTCCTCTAAATTTTGGTTTAGTGTGTCTATGGAAGCTCGAATGTCGGTCAGGTCACCTGTTTTCCTGCTCAGATTCATCTTTGCTTGGCTGAGACCAGCTAAAATAGATGCCGCAGATTGTGTTGTTTGCTTAACTGCATGGCTGGAATTAACAGTGGGGATCTCTCCTTCCGGTTCTATGACAGGATGAAGCTTTAAGTCATCTGGGTGGGTTTCAGGGAATTTAATGACTTCAGGTGACTTTTCCTGCAATCTAATTTTCAGGGTATCTACAATTCTTTTAGTCCTTTCAAGTTCCTTTAGAACCTCCAGAGTTTCCCGTTCTTTTAGCACAAGTTCCTTCTCCAGTTGAGCAGATTGCTCTTGCACATTCATAAGCTCAAAATCCTCCACTGAGTGGTGTTTCTGAGAAAAGGCTATCAATTTTAGACATTTATAGATCAAATAAATGGGAAAAATATGAGTACCTGAAAAGAATTAACTAAATCTTAGAAAGCATTTTATGAAAGAACCCAAAATAGTAGACGCAGACATGCGCAAGCTGGACATCTAGGGTGGGAAAACTCAAGGTCCACTCGGGACAAAGTTTCTAATAACTTTGCCTTTTAGATAGCTATCAGTCTTATTTGACTGCAGCTTTCTTTCTGCTTTTCAGACACTTTTGTGGTGAGAAACAACTTGTTATAAGCACAAATGATAGATTGTGGTAGTTGCAAAGAGCAAATATCCAACTTTTTTAAAAGAGAGAGAGTCTATAATACGAGAGATTATTCTGTGCGGACGCTGGACGGGAGAACCGTCCGGTACCGCTCGGTACCGCGCTCGGTATCGAGCGCAGTACACTTTTGAGGTGACATGGTGTATTTTTATCGGCCTTTGGACAACGTCCAGACTCCGCGCCTAATAATTTGTCCTATAATACCCACAGAGACATGCTGGGAAAACTCAAGGTCCATTTGGGGTAGGTTTCTGACAAATTTGCTTCTTAGACAGCTATCAATCTACCATCAAGCAAATTAGCCCAGCTTTTGCAGAGCCTACTCTTATCATTGATTAGCCTAGCTTGGAAAATAGACTCGACTAGTTTCATTGGTTTAAGCACATTCAATCCAATCCCATCAAAAAAGTAACAAAAGATAATGTTTTTGTGAGTTGGGTGCCTGATTCTAGGTTCAACTGAAAACTTGAAATGGATTGCCATTAGAATTTGTTATCATAAGTAATATTCAATGAAAAAAGGTATACAATTAAAAGAGGCAGCTAAAAAGTATAATTGTAAAGACAAAACAGGCACAAATGATTGTGAAAAAAGTGATTAGATTAGAGCTTCGTTTGGGATGGCTTTCTTTCTGCTTCTTAAAGCAGCTTTCTAGTAGTTTTTGTACTAAAAAGCTGCTTTAAGAAGTAGAAAAAAAAAACCGTCCCAAACGAAGCCTAGACCTAATAGTTCCATTTCACATATCAGCTATAATAATGATGCATTGAAAGCCCAAACCAGTTCCATTGGGACACTGATAGGAAATACTTGAATTCACAAGTAACCCTATGGTAATACTTGAGTTCGCAAGCAAACCTAGTCAAAATTAGTACGAAAACAGAGGGGAAACTGCTGTCGCGGCAGAAAGACAGCATCCACGCAGCAGGTTTTGCACCAAAACAGTGGAAATTAGGGAGGGAAAATAAAGATTTTACTAGTAGATGCAAGAAAACAAAATAAGTGTTGACCTCTATGTATTAACCGGTAGAACAAAAAAAAAATCAAAATCATACTCGGCGGATCCACGATATCTGCCCGAAATCCCGACTGAAATCCCCGGAATCCTGCTGAAATCACGCTGGCAACGCCGATTCACGTCGAATCTCCGCACCTCCTGCGCAAAAAACCGGCCTCGATCGCATCCCGGATCGTGCCTTTAAAACGAGAGGGCAACCCCCTCATTCGGTGCTCCCACGACACTCTTCTCCCGTGCGCTTCTTCTCTCGTTCCACTTCCACAAACGAAGCTCTTTCTCCTCCCGTGACTCCACCTCACTGCCTCCGTTCTACCAACCCGACCTTCGCCTCCCTTTCAATTCGCAGAGAGAGAGAGAGAGAGAGAGAGAGAGAGAGAGAGAGAGAGAGAGAGAGAGAACCTTACCCGAACTCCTCTACCTCTTGCCGCTGCTCTCCGATCCAGTCCAGGGGTCCGACCGAGCTCTTCCCGAACTCCACCTGTAATAGCCGAAGCCCCCAGCCCGTCATCTCCACGCATCACCCCTCTCGACTCCAAGTCACGACCGAATCCCATCGCTCTTCCCTCCTCTCCCACAGTCGCAAGCTCCCGATCCTTTTTCTACCCTAGCCTACGTCCGACCTCCTCTGGCCGAGAGAGAGAGAGAGAGAGAGAGAGAGAGAGAGAGAGAGAGAGAGAGGGTGAGGAAGAGTTCCCATACCTTGCCGAGCCTCACACCCGATCTCCCTCTCTGCTTTGGCCGATCCATCTACCCGACTCCAGTTCTCTGGACGGGATTTCCCCCTGCCTGCTAGATCGGAAGTTATAACATTTGGATCGGAAGCAAGAGCAAGAGCTCACTTGCTCTTAAGGTAACTTTCTCCCTACCGTGCTCTTCTTCGGCCAAATCCTGTAGATGTGCCGAAACAGAGGGTATATGAGGGAGAGAGCTTTTATTTCTTTTTATTATTAAACATTATTAATTATAATTAGGATTCACTAATTATAATTAATCATGTTTTATATTTATAATTAATAGTTATTTGTAATTAATTAACTATTATTAATTAATTATTAATTATAATTAAAAATTGATTAGTTATAATTATTAATTATAATTAATTAATGATTAATTATAATAAATTAATTAGCCATGAGTAATTATTTATAAATAATTATTTTTTTTAATTAATTATTTTTTAATTAATTTTTATTAATTAATTATACTTCTATAATTAATTATTATTAATTATAATTAATCATTGTTAATTATAATTAATTATTAATCATTAATTATAATTAATTATGATTATTTGCTCTTGCCTCGATCCTCATGCCAACGCCGACGACCGCCAAGGTATAACTTCTAAACCATAAAACTCCGAGAACTCATTTCAACGCATTCGTCGAGACAAAACGACCACCTATGCACGCTTTTCTTAGCGTGGTGGGAGGGAGTGCGTCCCGACGCTTGCGACGAAGCGGGTAATCACCTAAATTCCTTATTCGAAGTTCGTATCGCCTTGGAAACCCCGCCTATGCATGCTTTTTTTAGCGTGGTGGGAAGGGATCCCGGTGCGATGCGCACGACGAAGCGGGGATACCCATAAGTACCCGCTTGCGGGGAAATAACTGCCTTGCTTACAAAATATTTTCAAAATTAAAAAATACTTTTTTACAAAAAAAAATACCCATGCACGCTTTTCTTAGCGTGGTGGGGGATCGAAAAATTACACGGCCGCGATGTCCTCGAAAGAGGGCATCTACCATGCACGCTTTTCTTAGCGTGGTGGGAAAGGCCCAGTTTTCCATAGTTTTCCCCTAAACGGGGGAGACGCCGGAAGGCTGCCGAAATTTTGGGTGAACGCAATACTACATTTGGATATCATTTGAACTCAAGAGAACAATTTGAGACTTGGACTTGATTACACCCGGATGACATGCAAGAGCAACAATGAGACTTGTACTTGGACTTTGAACAAGATCTAAATTACTTAATAAAATTTGAACTCAAGTTAAGTGAAATTGATCTGGACTCAAGCAGTCATAATTTGAACTATTTGGACTCTCATTTGAACTTCAACAAGGACTCAAATTTGGCTTGGATTTGAGCTTGTTACTTGAACTCGAACAAGGAAGGGAACTCATTTTTGAACTTGCAAATGAGTTATAACGAAGATTTGAGTTAGAACATGATCTTGAACTCAAGAGGACATGACTTGGACTACAAGGAGAATAATATAATATTCAAGTTAAAAGTTATATTTTTTTATGACAAAGTACAAATTAAATGTAGAAGAAGGGTACACAAAACTTGTGGTGAATACAGAACTTGCAAATATCATCCACTGATCAAATGATGATAAAGACTCATGGAATCAAATGATACTAGAAGGGTTTGATGTGTAATGGGCATAACAAGTCTTCACATTCAATGGAATGTGGATATCAAACAAATGTTGAATATTAAGCCCCTACGCATATTGTAACACATATTGAGAATCAATGAGAATGAGTGGCTGTGGAACTCATGGTGAGCAAGAATTCAATAATCACTTTGTTGCAAATAATCATCAATAAAGATGAAGGATATGTGATCTACTTGCAAGCATGATTCAAAGGGATTCGTGAGGGAAATACTATCAGACGCATGATATGTATTTTCTTGTAAACATATAGTGCAACACACGGCCAATATCAACACGAAGTCAATGATAGCTCTTACTACATCTATGTACAAACACTGACGAAAGATCGTAGATGTTAGAAGAAATTATAGTGTGCCCACAAGTGACTATAGAAGGTCTATCATGCATATAATGATTCATCTACAAGCATTTGCAATGCAAGGCAGGAGATTAGTTAGTGCACTATGATCCGCCTACAAAAATCAACAAATAGTGCACGACAGTCTACCTGTACGAAACAGCGAACAACTTAATTCAGAAGCTGCTACGCCACGCCACCGGATATGCAATTTTCGTACAAGCAGACAGAAGGCGTCTACCATTATTTCAAATTACCCCTGCACGTGCACTATAAATTGTATACACATAGGTACACTAAAAGGGGTAAAAATAATTATAAAACCCGCATGGGCCCCGGCGAGCGTGTTATTGGTACACACGTGACGTCTAGGGATGCTGCGCGGGTTGACAAGTGAATTCAGGTTCGAAACCGATCCTTCTATACATGTCAATAGAAGTCGACAGGGTTCGAACCATTGAGCAAATATAAAGTTGTGGCGACCGGTATATTTGTTTTAAAACATTCATATTAGGCCATCAAGACCTACAACAATATGAATTCACTAATAAAGGCACGAAGCCTACAAAACCCGATCCTTTGTCGACAGCCCGACAGAGTTGACAAGGTTCAATCCATAAAAAGAAATGACTCCCAAACACCCCGATGATGGCCGTGTTGAATGCAGATCTCAACCAGAGGGGTTCACATATATTTTCAAATGCCACCCAAAATTTCAAAAAAATCCTAAATACTCAAAATGCCACTTCAATATCCAAACTCCAAAAAAATCCCAAAAATTCCAAAAATCATCTAGAATCCAGAAAATTCCAAAAATATTTAAAGACGGAAATCTAACCATTGAACACTTAAAGCAAATTCCATCCACCCTCCGCAACAGTTTGCCGGGGTGGACAAATTCAAATAAACTCTAGCTCACAAAGAACTAAATGCCTAGTCGAAAATATCACTAGGATCCATTCTCAAACAATGTCTTGCCAGTAATGACGTGGTACGTGTCCTCTAACCGGCAGTTTCGCCGCTAAATGGCACTGCAGGTAAACGGTTATGACCCGGGGCCCTCTGAACCGAGTGGTTTCGCCGCCAAATGGCACCACAGATAGCGGTTATGGCCAGAGCCAATACGTTCCTTAATGACGTTAAATCCTTGAGATATGAATCAATAGGATATGATCGATAGGGCACAAAGCCCTATGTTAGCTAAGGTGGATTTAAATTTGTCCCCTTAGACAAACATTCAACCCCGGTCTACAAGGTCCCCTTGGACGAAGCAACCCATGGCTGCCGACAAGGATCCTTTTGTCAGGTCGGGTCGACTACCTCCTCCGACTAAGTAGACCAGGGACCACGATGGCCCGGGAAGACGGAACCATGGGATCTTGATCGGTTCTATCATCCATTCCCCCACCATTACAAGATGGTAAAATTTATATTTTTAAATATAAAATTTCCAAACATCCAAACTTTCCAAATTCTCCAAATTCCCAAATCCAAATCTAGTTCTCCAATCTCAAATATCCAAACCTATTGCTGCTACTATATGTCAGATAACACGTATCTTTACGTATCTGATCGACGACTAGCCTTAATCGAAAGTTCTCTCTCGTGATCGGGAGGGGTAATTAACTATAGGGGCTTGCGCCTATAGGAAACCAGAACTCAGATCATAAAGTCCTCACAAAATGAGGACGAAATCTCTGGATAGTGTCTTATCTACAAACCCATCTGCCTTCCAAAATTTACCCCGGAACATATCCGTTAAAACTCCCTCGCCGAAGAATAAGAAAAGCGAGCGGAGGCCGGTGCCGAATTTTCGGAGCCCACAATAAGATACAATGTTCTTCAATTCGAGAGGAAGAACAACTCTCCAAAATTCTCTAGCAAAGCCTAGAGCCCCAATGGCCCAATCCACAAGGAGATCTCAAAATTTCAGCCAATCTCAAGATGAAACCCTAACTCACACCTTAACTCCTAATTAAAGCAAAAGGACTAATTAGAGATCCCTAAACAGCCCCTTAATTCAAAATTTTCCTCCTAAAGCTCATTACATTAAGTGCTTGGGCCCCACAAGGGCTACTGCCCCCCCTTTTTTGCTCTAATTTCTGCCCAAAGTGGGCCGCCTGGAGTAAAAGAGGACCGGTCCTGGCTTGACCGGTCCAGCTGGCCCCTCCTGGGCCGGCAGCATAACAGACACCTACAAAAAAACTAGCACAATGATTGTATCCAAACGTTACAATAGAAAGTTATACACCCACTTAAACCGGAGTCAAGAAAGCTCCAAGCTCGCTGAAACATTTTCATGAACTTAATGAAATGTAATAGAGTATTTTTACAAGTGCACCATCCTAAACATATAAATTTATTAGCGTACCATACTAATCTATTATATTTTACTGATATGCAACTCATTCAACTCTCATCAATTTTAATATTAGATGAGTTAATTAATATTACCAAAAACAAAGTGTGGCTTCTGGACCTGCTACCCCTAAATTATTAGCATACCTAAACATATAAATTTATTAGCATACCATACAAAATTATTATATTTTACTGATATGCCACTCATTCAACTCTCATTAGATAGTTTCCTTAGATAGTTTGGTCACACAAAACATTGGCTTTCTAATGACCCGGTTAGGAGAGTAGATGTTTTAGATTTGGTCTATGTTAAGAGAGGTAGAGGTAGAACTGAAAAGACTTTGTTAGAAAAATATTAGAAATGACCTTATTTTATTAGATTTAAATGAAATTTGACTTTTAACAAGACATAATGGAGAAAAAGGATTCATGTAGCTTACCCCATATAGTGAGAGGAATGTTTCTAGTTCAAAATTGATCAATTTTCACTTCATTGAGCACTAAGATGCCTAAGAAAATAAATGATTTATAAGGGCATGTTAAGACCATCCAATAGAGTGTCTAGTATTCTGCTAGATGGCTCAAATGCCCTCTAATAAAATCAATAGATATATCATGTTTCTATGCATTAAGGGCAGGATTTTCAACAAAAAGAAAAATGAAAATCATAGAGAATTTCAAAGCTTTGTCTATTTCCACACAACACATGTTGTCGACTAACATCTATGCCTATTCTCGCTATTGTTCGACGTTGTCAATCATCTGTCTGATACCCACCTTGCTGAATCTACCCTCATATTAAGAGAATGAAAAAGCCGACCCCATCCACTGTTGCCCAACTTCCAACTTCCCTCATTGAACATCATCTGATGTTGACCAACAACTAACATCCAATGTGTATTAGCCAACAACATTTGTCTTATTACTCATTGGTCTTCATTCCTATCAGAATGATATATCAAGTTGATTGCCCACCATGCTATGATGCATTTTAATGATTACAATTGTTAACCACTGAAATTCGAAATTCATTGATCATCTTCCCAATAGCATGCTCTCCCTTCTTATGACGAGAACAAACAAGAAGAATGCCCACTATCATTTGACTTTTGACATTCCTAATCAACCAACGATTGACATATGTCAATCATCTACACCAAATGCCTGACTTCTCGATTATTCTGTCTCATTTTCTATATTAAGAAAGATCAAGCTGATTATCCATCATTGCTCAAGTTCAACCATTCCTCCAATATCATTGCATAATGCAGCCAATGAGTGATGCTTGATGCTCATCATTCTATTTGCCTGATCTCCCCTCCTATAAAAAAAACAACTAAGTTGACCGCCCATATCACCCGACTTTCATTTTTCCCCAATAATTGTCATTGACATCAATTTTTTAATCACTCAATCCCCCCTCCAATTAGGTGAATGACTAAACATATCACCTCTTGTTGTCTGACTTCGAAAGTTATCTTTTGGTCATCATTTGATGTTTGCCAATGATCAACATTTGATGTCTATCAGCTACTAATATATGATGCTTGTCATACCAATCCTCCCATATTAGAACAACCAACAAAATCACCCACTATTGTTCAAATTCAAATGCTCCCCATCAATTGGCATTTAATACTTACCACTAACCAATGCCATCAATCATAGAATCTGATATTTGCCTTCTCAATCATTTTGTCTCCCTTCCTATTAATAGAATGGTCAAGTTAACCATATGTTATTCCAACTATAATGGACATTAATGATTGCCAATGACTGACATCTAACGCCTATCTTCCAAACTGCCCAATCTCCCCTCCTATCAGGGGAACAACCAAGTTGACCGTGATCATCACTCAACATCTAAAGTTTCATATCATCCATGACCATCCACCAATGCTTGCCAAAGACCAATGATAGATGTTCGACACCTGCATTCTCAATCAGCCAATCTCCCCTAACATCAAGAGAACGACTAAGTTAGCTATTCATAGTTGTCTGACTTTCAATGTTGCTCTTCATCCATCACCCAACATTTGCCAATGATCCACAGAAAACACTCATCCTCCTGATTGTACAATCTCTTCTTATTAGGATAACCACAAAACTAGCTACCTCCTACCCCATGACTCTATCATCAACTATTATCAAGCACTTATTTTTTAATAACTCTAATATCTTAAAACTTAGAAAAATATTTTAGTACTAATATAAAAAAAAATAAAAAATAAAACTTATGAGTCATTCAATGAAGTTATGAGAGATGGTAATGGAACATAAGTATGAAAAAATTACATCTATTTCAAAGAGCCAATTTAATTTTATTATTTTACATAAAAAAGATCTACTGTAGAAGTGCTTTTGCATTAAGATAATTAATGGAAAAGCATTAAAAACAAAGAAATGCCCTTCATATGATTTCATTGACATTGAAAAAACATATGATCCAGCACCACGAGATTTAGCACACTTCTAGGTAAAAATATAATTTCTAAAATAATGTCAAAATTATTAAAGATATGCACGGTGGAGCACTAACTAATATTAAAAGTAGCAACTGAGTGCTCAAAAAATTTTAGTTATGACAAGTGTACATTAAGGATCAATCTAGAGGTCATATTATTTTGTATTGGTTATGAATGGTTTACAAAAATTTTTTAAAGAAATGTGAGTTGGTTTATATGTTTTTAGTGGGTGATATAATTCTAATTAGTGAAATATCCACTGAAATAAATAAAATATTAGAACATATGAAAAAATATTTAGAAGATAGAGACTTTATGATTAGTAGAAGTGTAGAACAAAGATTAAGTACATGATATATAATATTGTTGAGTAAGTAATTATTATTCAATATTATTAGAAAATAAGTTGATACTTAAATATGATAGATTTTTGAGTATTTTCGAGACAATACAAAGAAATATGAAGACATATGAAAATATAAGTTTAGAGTTTAGATTAAATGGTTAAGATGGATAAATGCATTAACAATTTTATGTAATAACAGGATTCTATGGAGGGTTAGATGTAGATTTTATAAAACCACAATTAGATGTATTAGAAGATAAAGCGATACATTATGTTAGTAGGTATGTGATTATCATTCAATATTATTAGAAGATAACGTGACACTTAAGTATGATAAATTTGAGTACTTTAGAGACATTCTATAGAAAAATGGAGACATGTTAAAAAATAACTTTTAGAAATAAGATTGGATGGTTAAATGTAGAAATTCATTAAGAATTTTATGTGATAAGAGGATTTTATAGGGTTTTAGAGGCAGATTTCATAAAACCACAATTACGTTGGCGTTTTCGTGTTGATATGAAAGTCAGGAATATCTAAGTTGAATGTAACAAAAATGAGCGTTAGGAAAATTTCATGGTATAATTAAGAAGTATAAATTACAAAAATGATAATATCAAATAAAAGGTTAAAGTTACATCTATTGAAGATAAAGTGATTGAAAATAGACTTAAGTGCTTTGAAAATGTATAATGAAGGATAGAAAATGTGCACACTAATCGAGTTAACAAAATTAATTAAAAATTTATCAAGAAAAAGGAATATACTTGAGGTTGTGTTGATAGAAGTTAGTTGTCCTAAATGATTAATGAAGAATATGCTTAACACCTCAGACATAATGAAAAATGAGGGCTAATTACCAACCCCAAATAGTTGGGATAAGGCTAAAAAGTATTAATGATGATGATGATGATAATGCCATCTCTACAAGATGAAATCTATGTATATTTAATAAATTAAACAGCATACCACTAACATTAAGATTAAGTAACCATACCAATAAATTCATAAGTTTATACTTTGAAGTGTTACACTTCCACCAGTACAAAATTCCATATAATTAACAAGCATTGCCTAATACAGCAGAAAAAATGCATCTTGTGAACACTCTTACGAAATTGAAGAAAAATCAAAATTTACAGCAAGCAACAAATGCCACAACAAAGAAACCCTAAGTATAAACAAAATGCAGAAAGCAGCCGCTAAAATTTACTCACGAGAGAGTTGGAAAACAGCTTGAGCTGAGACTTCCAAACTGCGCTCCCTCCAAATCTATCCACGGCCTCTTTAACAGACTCGAATGGCGCCGACGTGTCCACCTCCGCTCTGCCCACTTTCCCCATCTTCGCTGGCTTCGAGCCCTCGCCAAAGGTTAGGGTTTCAGGCGGCGCCGCTCCCTCTTTCTCCATCAAAGCCGGAACTTGGGCTGCAATCATGGTACTCTCCTCCTCTTCTCTCTCTCAACTTCGTTCGAAAAAGCTCTATTGCTAGCTCAAGAGACTGTACAGCTAGGGCGTGGGGGCATGGAATTGATTTGGGAGTTTGTACAGAAGTGGAGGCCAAAGGGAATGGCAGAATTATTTTTTAATTTGATCTTGAATTTCTGAGGAACGTTGGCGGTCACATGTGAAAGAGCGCCTCAGAATTTTATAAATTACGAAACTATCCATTTTCTTCCAATTGTTTTTCAGCTTTTACTTGATTAGGAGCAACAGAAATGACCGTTTGATTTGACAAAGTTGCTGATTGTTTTTTTTTTTTGGACATTTAGGTCATTTAAGGCAAATTCACACACAACGCATACACATGGACTCGAATCTTGGACATCTTAGTTGGAAGCCTAAGCTCTCAACCAATAGGCCAAGGGGAGTTGTGTGCTGATTGTTTTCTTTTTCCAGCTTTAATCATGAAAAGACAGGCTTCTTAAAATAAAGAAATTTTAGCGGATATTGGAAACATGTGCTCGAATCTGTGCCCGCTTTGCATAAACAGAATTTGTGGTCATTTAAAAAGGTATTTAATGAGATCACTTATGCGCAAGTTTATGAAAATCGGATCGGATAACGAACCGGAAGAATTAGAGGTTCATGGTTCGATCGGTTCAACCGGTTGAACCGGGGTCGAACTGGATGACGTAATAAATAATAATATAATTAAAAGTAATAAAATTAACATAATAATAATGACAATTTATTCATAAAAATTTTATAATTCTAAGAATTATTAGACTAAAAATAAATAAAATTCATACATATATAATATATTACATAATTTTAAAATTAAATATAAATAATTATTATATTTATGTTAAATATTTAAATATAAATAATTACTAATTTTAAATTTAAATATAAACATATTCAATTTTTTTATTTTAATTTATATTTAATAAAAATTTAGTTTATATACAAATATATATATTTGATATAAATAATTGCTTTATGTTATATATTTAAGCATAATTTACATATATGAATTATATATAAAATTTAGATTATAAAACTATATTTATAAAGTCATACAATATTATTTTTTATGTTTTTTATTTTTTTATAATTTAATTTTGCATTTAGAAATGCTTTAGAACTTTAAAAATGATAAATAATTATTTTTATTTGAATAATTATAAAAATATAATTAATAATAAATTTAAGAAGTTTAAAAATTATTATGATGATTTTTTATTTAAATATTCTACAAAAAAAAATTCCAACAAATTCTCATTCAAACAAATTTTATGCACACATCATTGAATGTTGAAACAAAAAATAACTTGTTTAGTCCCACATCACTTAGAAGTTGTAAGTTGTGTTGTTTATATACATTTTCTTGTACCCATGGTGTAAGAGCTTTCATGGTATTATGACATCATGTTAGCTAGATTATTTATATTTAATTTAATATATAATATAATAAAAATTTTGGATCTTATTATTAAATAAAATAGATGATATTTAAATTAATTTAATATTAATTAAACATTTTATATAAAAAAAAATATTTAAATTTATTATTAGTTGAACCGGATGGTTTTTAAAAAACGGACTGGTTCAACGGTCGGCCGGTTCAACCGCCAACCGGCGGTTCAAACTGGTTTTGGCCGGTTCGTTGTTAGACCGATTCTTAGAGAGGACCGAATCGGCTGTTAGATCGGTTCACGGTTGAACTGATCGAACCGACCGGTTCGGTCCGGTTTTCAAAACAATGCTTTTGCGGCTTAATGGTTGGAGGAAAAAAAAATTCTAGCTGATTTCAAGTTTGAATTCTTTAATATCTTCAGATATATATATATATACTAGTAAAAATGCCCGTGCATTAAATGCACGTTAATAAAAAAATATAAATAAAAATTCATATTATAAATATTTTAATTATATTATCATTATAAACATGAAAAATTTTATCATTATAAATAATTATAATCATTATGATAAGTTTTATATGATTAGATACGTAATTTTATATGATACATGGATTTTGTTTTATTCATGAATTATTTTGATAGTAAATTCTGTTTATTAGTTAATAAACAATCTATTTATTTTTTAAGTGAAATTTTCTTGAAAGTTATAAGTTCTTTTTTTAATTGCAAATTAATAAAATTTTAAACATTAATACTAAATAAAAAGATTTAATAGAATAAATTTGAGAGAAAATTACTTTGTTATTCATATATTTCATTTAAAATAATAATTTTATTTTTATAAATTTATTTCTACAACTAATTTTAAAATCAAATTACCAACAAGAAAGTTGGTAATATAATATATTTGATAAGAGTAAGTTTTTGGAATAAGGAAATTATTGCAGTAAAATGTGATATACTACCTCAGGTTTTTGGTATACTTAGCAAATGGGGATTTTCTCTTCCTATCTTTAATTCTTTTGAAGATTTTATAAAGGTCTTGAAGGACCTTGCATCTTCTGATACAGTAACTGGTAATCTTTATTGTTCTGTTATATTTTTTTGTTGGAAAAGTAGATGTAAGATAGTTCATGGCGGTTTGGAGGATAATGTTACTGTTATAGCAATTTCTTCTAGTTCATTTGCACGTGCATTAAATGCACGTGAATAAAGAATAAAAATTAAAAATTTATTTAATAGTATTTTAAATATATTATTATTCTTAAAAAATATTAAGTTTATCACTGTTAGTAATAATAATTATTAATTATATTAATGAAGAATAACATATTTTTATTAAAATCGTAATAAAGAAAATATATTAATATAATTTTACAATTCCATAGTAAAAAATACATATGTTTTCTCTATATAACAAATATTATCATAAAAATAACCAATTCATATTTAGAATAAAAGCTCAAAAATATCATTATAAATATGTCATACTAATCTAAAATAATAAAAGAGATAACAAATTTATCTTATTTCATTCACAAAAGAACATCTCATCTATAATAAAATTTTACTATCTTACAAAAATTTCTTTAAAGGCAATTTTGATGGTGAAATATGCATATCCAATGGTGATGAGATTAATTATTTGAAGCACAACAAACAAAATAAGAGCAAAGAAGCAAAAACCCATGAAGAAACATTTTGTTATCATTCTTAAAAATTTGGAAAATAAATAAAAGAAGCAATATTAAATGATAAAATAGAAGAACAAGCTTGCATACAAGTATTTGGAGTCGTAGATAACTGGGAAGCATGCAAGTCGAGACACAGTCCATCCATTGCAGAAGAAAGATGAAGACGACTGGAGCCAAATGACCATATGAAAGTTTCATCAATAGGCAAGCACCACCAGGGGCGGAGCGATTTTTTTCAAGTGGGGCACAAATCATTAAAGTAAGTAAAAATTTCTCACATTAAAATTTTTTTAGATCCAAAAAATGAATAATCAAACAAATTACTAAAAGTAAACAAAAGTTGAAGCAGTTTTCACTTTTATCCCAAATTTACTAAATCTGAAACAATATTTTCTATCCTAATAGACTAATAAATGTGAATAAATTGCTGACCGGTACCCAAAAACAAAAGCCCATACGCCAAAAGTTTTCTCCAAAAACATAAGACCACTCAAAAAAATAAATCAGAAGATCATAATCAACCACAATCATGAAAGGGTAAAAAGATTTTACTGTCAAAATCTACTACCAGATGCAGACATCAAACGTATGGAAGAGTTTGGGGTCGGCTTTATCGGCATCAACAAGCCGTAATCCAAGTAAGAATTACGACCAGAAGAAGACCTCCAGTAGATGCTTGCAATTTCTTGCTCGTTTCCAACTGAAGGATTTCCTCCTCCTCCTTAACTATCAGCACAAAAAAGCACGTGCTCAACCCCAATGCTACCCTTGCCTTCCGGGAGCCTTCGAAGCAAGATATTCTTCAGGCAAAGCATGCCAAGCTGGAGTCGAAGCACGCGAAGAAGTCAAAGAAGCTTCGTTAGCAACTCAATCTTTCAAAACTAAATCCGGAGGGGAGGCGAGGGAAAGCAGATGACGACCTTTTTTCAAATGTGAGAGGGAGAAGGGTTGGGACCGAGGGTTGCGGGGTGGGCTGGTTCTAATGGAATACTATGGAATGCGAAGGAAGATAATACTAAGTAATGCGTGAGGAAGACGAAGGGTCATGACAGATTGAGGGTTACAATAAACGACATGTAACTCTTCACGTGAATCCAAAGAAATAAGTGAAAAACCCCCTTCGTCTTCTGCTTGCTTTAATACAAGTTTTATGTTCATAAATTAATATGTAATATAATTTAAACGATCTTTAACTTAAGATAAATGTTTTAATATTAACGTTAATATTAAAACATTAATATCATTTGCTATAAAATATATATTTAAATAATAATTACCACAGGTAATGAATTAAATATTTGGCTCGAAACTTTTATATGTCATTAATTGTTACGTTAAAATTAATTAAGACTTTTTAATTAAGCATCTGAGATATGAAGAGAAATTATAATTAATTGAATTTAATTGACGCATGAGAATAGAGAGTAGAAATTAATGGAGTGTGTTATAAATGAAGAATTTGAAGAGACATAAATGAACGTTTCAGATTATTTTAAAATTTACAAATGAACGATTAGGATCTACTAAGAGTGGAATCCCAAGCCACTTTTATATAGTAGGATAGATAAATGATAGAATTTGAAGAGTTATATATGAATTTTTTGATTTATTAAATATTTTTAATAGAATGGACGGCCAAGATAATTAAAAAATAAGTAGAATGGATGAACAAGATTTGCCGGAGGAAGGAAACAATTTAAACGATCTTTAACTTAAGATAAATGTTTTAATATTAATGTTAATATTAAAACATTAATATCATTTGCTATAAAATATATATTTAAATAATAATTACCACAGGTAATGAATTAAATATTTGGCTCGAAACTTTTATATGTCATTAATTGTTACGTTAAAATTAATTAAGACTTTTTAATTAAGCATCTGAGATATGAAGAGAAATTATAATTAATTGAATTTAATTGACGCATGAGAATAGAGAGTAGAAATTAATGGAGTGTGTTATAAATGAAGAATTTGAAGAGACATAAATGAACGTTTCAGATTATTTTAAAATTTACAAATGAACGATTAGGATCTACTAAGAGTGGAATCCCAAGCCACTTTTATATAGTAGGATAGATAAATGATAGAATTTGAAGAGTTATATATGAATTTTTTGATTTATTAAATATTTTTAATAGAATGGACGGCCAAGATAATTAAAAAATAAGTAGAATGGATGAACAAGATTTGCCGGAGGAAGGAAACAATTTAAACGATCTTTAACTTAAGATAAATGTTTTAATATTAATGTTAATATTAAAACATTAATATCATTTGCTATAAAATATATATTTAAATAATAATTACCACAGGTAATGAATTAAATATTTGGCTCGAAACTTTTATATGTCATTAATTGTTACGTTACAATTAATTAAGACTTTTTAATTAAGCATCTGAGATATGAAGAGAAATTATAATTAATTGAATTTAATTGACGCATGAGAATAGAGAGTAGAAATTAATGGAGTGTGTTATAAATGAAGAATTTGAAGAGACATAAATGAACGTTTCAGATTATTTTAAAATTTACAAATGAACGATTAGGATCTACTAAGAGTGGAATCCCAAGCCACTTTTATATAGTAGGATAGATAAATGATAGAATTTGAAGAGTTATATATGAATTTTTTGATTTATTAAATATTTTTAATAGAATGGACGGCCAAGATAATTAAAAAATAAGTAGAATGGATGAACAAGATTTGCCGGAGGAAGGAAACTCAAGCCCCTTTTATAATAGTAGTATAGATTTACAATTCCATAGTAAAAAATACATATGTTTTCTCTATATAACAAATATTATCATAAAAATAATCAATTCATATTTAGAATAAAAGCTCAAAAATATCATTATAAATATGTCATACTAATCTAAAATAATAAAAGAGATAACAAATTTATCTTATTTCATTCACAAAAGAACATCTCATCTATAATAAAATTTTACTATCTTACAAAAATTTCTTTAAAGGCAATTTTGATGGTGAAATATGCATATCCAATGGTGATGAGATTAATTATTTGAAGCACAACAAACAAAATAAGAGCAAAGAAGCAAAAACCCATGAAGAAACATTTTGTTATCATTCTTAAAAATTTGGAAAATAAATAAAAGAAGCAATATTAAATGATAAAATAGAAGAACAAGCTTGCATACAAGTATTTGGAGTCGTAGATAACTGGGAAGCATGCAAGTTGAGACACAGTCCATCCATTGCAGAAGAAAGATGAAGACGACTGGAGCCAAATGACCATATGAAAGTTTCATCAATAGGCAAGCACCACCAGGGGCGGAGCGATTTTTTTCAAGTGGGGCACAAATCATTAAAGTAAGTAAAAATTTCTCACATTAAAATTTTTTTAGATCCAAAAAATGAATAATCAAACAAATTACTAAATGTAAATAAAAGTTGAAGCAGTTTTCACTTTTATCCCAAATTTACTAAATCTGAAACAATATTTTCTATCCTAATAGACTAATAAATGTGAATAAATTGCTGACCGGTACCCAAAAAGAAAAGCCCATACGTCAAAAGTTTTCTCCAAAAACATAAGACCACTCAAAAAAATAAATCAGAAGATCATAATCAACCACAATCATGAAAAGGTAAAAAGATTTTACTGTCAAAATCTACTACCAGATGCAGACATCAAACATATGGAAGAGTTTGGGGTCGGCTTTATCGGCATCAACAAGCCGTAATCCAAGTAAGAATTACGACCAGAAGAAGACCTCCGGTAGATGCTTGCAATTTCTTGCTCGTTTCCAACTGAAGGATTTCCTCCTCCTCCTTAACTATCAGCACAAAAAAGCACGTGCTCAACCCCAATGCTACCCTTGCCTTCCGGGAGCCTTCGAAGCAAGATATTCTTCAGGCAAAGCATGCCAAGCTGGAGTCGAAGCACGCGAAGAAGTCAAAGAAGCTTCGTTAGCAACTCAATCTTTCAATACTAAATCCGGAGGGGAGGCGAGGGAAAGCAGATGACGACCTTTTTTCAAATGTGAGAGGGAGAAGGGTTGGGACCGAGGGTTGCGGGGTGGGCTGGTTCTAATGGAATACTATGGAATGCGAAGGAAGATAATACTAAGTAATGCGTGAGGAAGACGAAGGGTCATGACAGATTGAGGGTTACAATAAACCACATGTAACTCTTCACGTGAATCCAAAGAAATAAGTGAAAAACCCCTTCGTCTTCTGCTTGCTTTAATACAAGTTTTATGTTCATAAATTAATATGTAATATAATTTAAACGATCTTTAACTTAAGATAAATGTTTTAATATTAACGTTAATATTAAAACATTAATATCATTTGCTATAAAATATATATTTAAATAATAATTACCACAGGTAATGAATTAAATATTTGGCTCGAAACTTTTATATGTCATTAATTGTTACGTTACAATTAATTAAGACTTTTTAATTAAGCATCTGAGATATGAAGAGAAATTATAATTAATTGAATTTAATTGACGCATGAGAATAGAGAGTAGAAATTAATGGAGTGTGTTATAAATGAAGAATTTGAAGAGACATAAATGAACGTTTCAGATTATTTTAAAATTTACAAATGAACGATTAGGATCTACTAAGAGTGAAATCCCAAGCAACTTTTATATAGTAGGATAGATAAATGATAGAATTTGAAGAGTTATATATGAATTTTTTGATTTATTAAATATTTTTAATAGAATGGACGGCCAAGATAATTAAAAAATAAGTAGAATGGATGAACAAGATTTGCCGGAGGAAGGAAACAATTTAAACGATCTTTAACTTAAGATAAATGTTTTAATATTAACGTTAATATTAAAACATTAATATCATTTGCTATAAAATATACATTTAAATAATAATTACCACAGGTAATAAATTAAATATTTGGCTCAAAACTTTTATATGTCATTAATTGTTACGTTACAATTAATTAAGACTTTTTAATTAAGCATCTGAGATATGAAGAGAAATTCTAATTAATTGAATTTAATTGACGCATGAGAATAGAGAGTAGAAATTAATGGAGTGTGTTATAAATGAAGAATTTGAAGAGACATAAATGAACGTTTCAGATTATTTTAAAATTTACAAATGAACGATTAGGATCTACTAAGAGTGGAATCCCAAGCCACTTTTATATAGTAGGATAGATAAATAATAGAATTTGAAGAGTTATATATGAATTTTTTGATTTATTAAATATTTTTAATAGAATGGACGGCCAAGATAATTAAAAAATAAGTAGAATGGATGAACAAGATTTGCCGGAGGAAGGAAACTCAAGCCCCTTTTATAATAGTAGTATATATATATATATATATATATATATATCACACGCCCGATTAAGTATAGATATTGAAGAAAACTTATTCTGTGCGGAGATCAGATGGAGAGAACCATTTGAATTTGTTGTGTTTGTGTAAATACCCAGCAAAAGGGCAGCAAATATACAATTATGAATAAATATTTGTTGCTCTTTTGTTGAGTATTTGCAAAAGCATAACAAAATGACAGCTAAAGTATAACAAATTCAGATGGTTCTCTCCGTTTGGTCTCCGCACAGAATAATTTCTCTATATTGAACTCAAAAATTTTGTGCGTACCTAACCGGTAAGTGGGTACTTACATTTAGTTGAGGATTTCTATCCCATTCGCAAATCATGCCCTATTCGCGTCCGCACGCCCAGCTCCCATCTGCCATTCACAAACCGCGCTCCCGCCCGACTGTTAGCATGCCTAGCCCGCGTTAGATTGTTCGACGCCAAGCTCCCGTTTACACGCTCATCTCCATCTACAAGCCCAACCACCGTCCGCACGCTCAGCTATGTTCGCAAGCCCAGCCACCGCTTGCACGCCCAGCTCCCGTCTGGTCGTCAGCACCTCCAGCTCCCGTGGAAGGATTTTGCTCACGTACGCACGTTCAGGGTGATAACCCTCAATGTCAAATGTGAGAAATTGTAAAACTTATGTCAAATGATCATTCATGACATGTTAAAGTTATAAATCTTGAACCCTAAGTTTTTATTAAAATTTTTCATACTTAACTAGGATGAGTACTTAAAAGAGTATGTGCTTAAGCAGAAGGTTACTATACATGATTTTGTAAATTTCAATCAAATAAGAGTAAAATTTAAATAAATAAATAAATAATCAATCAAATAAAATAGAATCATTTTATTTAGGGTTGATGACAACTGATGGGTGGTGGGGCACAATTGTGATGAGAGGGAATGCCATTTGAATTTTGTTTATTATTTAGAGGCAATGCCATTTCACCATAAATAATTTTTCACCTTTATTAAAAATATATAAATACAAAATAAATATTATACATAACAATCTATTATGTATAATAACAAAAACAAAGCATCAAATCATAAGCTAGTCCTGCAATGTCTATGGTTCTCATGTTTGGGGTCTTGCTTCTGCCTGCCGCCTCTATTCGGTATATTTTTCTCCCTTAATCCTTTGATTTCTTGTGATTTTATTCCGTATGGCTACAAATCGATTAAGAGATGTTGGGTTTTTGGATGAGAAGCTTAAATCTAGGTCGTTTAGAGATGCTTTTATCGGATGAATATGCTTCGTTGGACTTTCCTTCGCTCAAAGTTTCTTCCCATCATGGTTTGCCTGCGTTATTACTTTCGGTTGAGGAATTGCTTTCACTTGTAGTGCCTTTTGAGTTTGCTTTGGTGGGAAAGTTTTCGAGCCGTCGTCACCTCTTGATATGATTCGCAAATTTTTCTTTAACCTAAAGCTTTGTGGCACCTTCTCGGTTACTGTTTTGAACCCTAAAAATGTGTTGATCAAACTAATTAATGATTTAGATTATTGTAGCATTTTTTCTCACCAATCATACTTCATTAGCAATTATTTCATGAAGCTTTTTTAAGTGGACTCCCAATTTTGATGTAAATGTGGAGTCTCCTATTATTCTCATTTGGATTTCTTTCCACAGTTTGTGCCCTCATCTTTTCTCCACTTGCATTCTTCATGGATTGGGGTCTATGTTATGTGGACCCTTGCATATCAATAATGTGACCACGAATGGAACTAGACCTTATGTAGCCTGCATACTTATTGAATTAGATGTTACCAAATGATATACTTCTCATGTTTGGCTTGGTTCTGATTCTATGGGTTATATTCAGTTGATTGAAATGCAAGATTTTTCCTTGTATTGCTTTCATTGTAAAATGTTGGGTCATTCCAAGGAAGGTTGTCCAATCTTATTTCCAAAGTTGGATGTTGTTCCTCCTGTTCAAGAGGGGACTGTGGCTGATGTTCATGTTATTCCTTCTATTGATTTGGTTGGTGAGGTTCATGATGATATGGTGGTGAATCAAGATTTGAATTTTGCTAATGAGAATGTTGACGTTGTGTCTCCTCTGCTTAAAGAGGTGGGGGCATGAGTTTAAAACCTAGTGATGTTGTCTTTCAAAGGGCTGCTGGTTTTATTTCTGTTATTGTGAATACTCAGGAGCTGGCGTGTGGGAATTTGCATGAATCTAGTGATGTGGGGGTTTGTGCTATGGCTTTTTCTCATGTTGAGGTAGAGGGGATTGATGAGACGAATGGGGTTTCTTGTCAACCTGATGTGTGCTATGTTTCACCTAGGGTTGTAATTTCTCGTGAACCTTTAGATGGGCCGGCTTCTCCCATTGTGGGGAATGCTGCTGGCGTGCTTGTTTCATCTGTGAATGTGGGCTCTCTGTATAATGAGAATCTTGTTGATGTGCATATTGTTCTTATGTCCACTAACAATTTAAATGCTCGCGTCGCTTCTAATTTGGGGGTTACTTGTCTTGGATATTCAACTTAGCGTGATGTGTCTCCATCATCGCTTGGTGTGTTGGGGTGATGACCTTGGTGACGAACATGATGAAACATTATAGAATTTGTATGGTATTAATGTTTCTCAGGTGCTTGATAAAGTTTTTTCTCGTGGCAGTAAACATCGTAGAAGGAAAGCTAGAAAGTAGCCTTTTGTTGTTGAGATATGCTGGGTTTTTTTTTTTTAGGTTGGGTTTTGCTGTTGTTTTCCTCTGGTTGCAATGGCTGTGGAATTTGTTGTGTGGTTCTGTTATTTTTCTCCGTTAGTGTGGGGGAAGTGCTCCTACCTTCTTCCTTTTCTTCTTTCTCTATTTAACGTTGTTTGCATGTTGGTGCTTTATTTACATGGATTAGATCTAGATTGTTTGGGTTTCTCTTGGTGATGGTTGTTCGTTGGGTCGCTTGGCCGTGCGTTGGGGTACTGTTTGGATGTTGCGGTTGGTGATGATGTTGTCTCTTTATTTATATTTCAGCTTATGCTTTGCTTTGCTTTGTTTTTTATTTTCATGTATTAGGTAGAATCTAAAGCTCCTACGTTTTGTTTCAAATATTGTTCTTTTAGCTAGCTTCTGATCCTATAAGGATGTGTACTATTTATCATCATTAATGCGTAGGCCCCAAAGTTGATTTTTGTTTCAAAAAAAAAAAAAAACTTCTATTTCTATTATATTTTCTGTTTAAATAATTGATAAATAATACCAACGACATATTTTTTTTTAATTTTATTTTGCAATTTAAGTAAAAAATGCAATTGTCAATGTTCATGTTGTGAACAGATAAAAATGTCGGATAAGGCCACGAGTTTTGCTTGTATTATTTAGTAACTCATGCAATTAATTGTGGTATATCTGTATATTTTACATTGAATTTTATTATGTAAGAATATTATTATGTGATTTATAATAGTATGAGCTTCTAAATATTTATATTTATGCTGAGATTAGTGTAATTATTAGATATTATATATAACATTAATTTCAATGCAAATTTAAGTAATCAGGAGCCCATCGATCTTGATGTAAAACATGTCAAGATATGCTGAAATAATATTTTTTTTTTGCAAGAGGCATTGATACGTACTCAAAAAATTATCTTGATCGGGCACGAATCTCGAGGCAAAAGCTAGTTGGAAACTTCAAAAAATAATTTTGGGAGTACCCGAACTTCGATTTCAGCGAGCTTATAGTCAAACTGAGCGTCTCGGAAATACGAACCCAACGAAACCAAATTCAACTCAATCCGAGTCCAAATGAGTCCGAATCAAGGACCCGAAGCGCTGTTGGAAGGTTCAAACCGCAATTTGAGTTACCAAACGGTCTTCGATTTTAACGAGCTTATACTCGAATTGAACGGCTCGACGAGACGAATCCAACGAGCCCAAGATTGTCCCTTGGTTGCAGAGGAAGAAATCACGAAGAGATCACATAGGCATCCAGATGAAGACCACTATCTTCCGAGGGGGCCAAAAGGTGCAATACTGACATCATTGCTCACAAAAACCACCAAACAAACAACCCCAAGTAGATATCAGTTGAGCACAACAAAATAGGCTTTGAGATCATCAAAATGTTTCCATCTGCTTACTTTGAGGATGATAGCTTTTCAAATGATAAAACAGACCCTGGAAGGACTATTCCAAACATTTTCGAAGTGCCGAGAATTCCTTTCCTTCCATAAAAAGTAAAATGAGCTACAAATAACAAAATAGTAGAAATCCATTTCCCATCCAGTAAACTCATGAAAGCCATCAATGAAATCAAAAGACTGCATCAGGGTTGGCCTAAGGAGGAACCCATCAAACATAGGCAACAATTTGGAGATACATCAAACGAAAATTCACATCCAAAGAACATATGAAAATGAGATTCACGACTCATAAGACAAAACAAACAAGCCGGATTTATATCAATCGATCTAACAAGAAGTAAATATGCACTTTTTAACTGGCCTAAAACTACCATCCAAGCATAGGAAGAAAATCTTAAAGAGTGATGTTTATGCCAGATAAAATTGTACCAACTAACCTCCTCCAAATTATCATAGAAACTAGAGTAAAAAATAGAGAAAGAAGGATTTAGTAAGCCATCCCAAGACACGACTGGTTGCTTACATAAGGAAATGCCGAAGACCTCAGAATAAAGCAGTTCAGGGAAAGTACCAGAGAGAGCCCAATGGTTGTTTTTAATATAGCTTTTAACAAATGACAACTCAAGCCTAATGGTAGGTAAAATAACATACAGAGACTTCCCGTTACACCATGGGTCCCAAGCCATACAAAAAATTGCAATTAGTTGAAACAGCCAAAGAAATAGAGCTTTTAATAGTCTAAGCAGTAGAACAGAGCCTTTTCCAGAATTTAGAAGCATTAGACGGGAGGGGCTTCCAAGGGGATAAATACTTAGATTTGAACCAGGAAATGGCCAAACTATCCATAGTAAAAAACCTCCATAAAAATGAGAAATAACTAGCATGATATAATGCATCAATAGATGATATACCGAGGCCACCCAATTATCTAGGAATATCAATTTTGTACCAAGATATTAAATGAAGTTTCCTTTCAGAAATCCGGCCATGAAATAAGAATCTACAGTAAAGTCAAGAAATAACTTTGTAGCAAGCCTTGGGTATGATGGATCCTCTGATCCAATAAGCATTTATGTTTGTAATAATGAATTTTAAAAAATTGTACTCTACCTGTAAAAGAGAGAAACTTAACTTTCCAACCATCAAGTAGAGTAAGAATTTTACTCAGGAGTGATTGTAAGTGAGTGGAATTGAGCAGAGAGGAGGAGATAGGGATACCCAAGTATTTGAGAAAAGAGCTCACATGAGGGATACCCAAAAAATCACAGATGATTTTTGGATTTAAAACATTTTTAGAAAAGAGGATAGAGATCTTAGACAGGTTGATGAAAAGACCCAAAACATTAGCAAAAAGGGAAAGAGTGTTGGCTAAGAAGGAAGCATTGGCAGGAGAGGAGTCTCCAAAACCAGGACGTCATTAGTGTAGAGGAGATGACTAATTGTGCAACCATTACGTTGAGGGCCTAAAAGGGGGGATTAGATTGGAGTAGGAAACAACAAAACCCATCCATGATAATACAGAAAAGTAGCGTGGATAAGGGACATCCCTGATGCAGGCCCGAAGAGGAATTGAAGAAGCCATTGAGTGATCCATTTATACAAATAGAGAAATAAATATTAGAGATGCAACCTTTCACCCATTTAATAAATTTCTCTGAAAAACCCTTCTGCCACATTCTATGAATTAGAAAATCATGGGACATAGAATCAAATGCCTTGAGAATATTCAACTTAGCACAGAAGAAAATATGGAAGAGTTAAAGCCTTTGAGAAGCTCAGAAGCTAAAAGAATATTATCAGTAGAACATCGCTTTTGAATAAACCCCACCTAGCTTTCATGAATAATGAGAGGCAACACTTGTTTCAATCTATTAGCAAGTAGCTTAGCCATAATCTTATATTGCACATTGCAGAGAGAATTTGGCCTATAGTCCAAAATGGAAGATACATGAGCTCCTTTAGGAATTAAAGTGATTTTTATAGCCTTAACCCCTCTAGGTTAAAAACCAAAATTATAAAATTCCATTACACCTTTGTAGATATGAGGGCCAATGATGTGCCAAGCTCTTTTATAGAAGGTAAAAGAAAACCCATCAGGATCAAGAGTGGAGGAATCATTCCATTCAAAAACTACCTTTTTGATTTCTTCATAAGAGAAAGGACCACAAAGGAGGAAGCCCGATTGGGAGGAATGCAATTCCTAGCAGAGATTGAGAAGTTGTTAGCATTAATCAATTTTGGAGAGTTTAAAAGAGCTTTAAAATGTTGAATGAAAGCAGCAACAATGTCACGATGAGATGTGAGGGTGCCATTAGCATCATAAATTTCATAAAAATTATTTAAGTTCCTTCTGACACAAATTTTGGCACACAAAAAATCAAGATCATCTTCCCCCTGAAGTAACCATCTATCTTTAGCTCTTTGAGATATCCAAGAAGTCCAAGAAGCTTGAAAGCTAGCAAGCTAATCATTAATACCTTGAAGAGAAGTATTTAAATGACTTTCCAAAGGAGAGATTTGAATGTTATCAAGAAAAATATGTTGTTTGTTTTTTCAACTCTAGAATCATGTTAGAAATGAAGTTGGATGAGGCCCACAATCTCCTTTTAAGGGATATTTTAAGATCTTACAGACAATGTTGGAGGTAGCAGATTGGGCTTCTAGTAGTAGACTGGGAAAATATAGTCAAGACATCATCCCAAAAACCATCTATGAAGGTCCAGTAATTCTTGAAGAAGAAACGATTATGAAGGTTATGAGAGGTTGAAGTAGAGATAATGAGGGAGAGTGATCTGAGCACACAGGAGGTGTCACCTTGTAATTGTCACTAGAGAAGTGGTCCATGAAATGAGAATTAACCAACACTCTATCGAGCTTAATGTGAATAGGATAATCATCCCTCTGATTGAACCAAGTGTAGTACAAGCCAACCGAAACAAGGTTATGAAGGCTACAATCAAAGATGATCCCATTAAGCTCATTCAGCCTATTAGCAGGCAAGGGTGTCCCCCATTTTCTCTTTATCATATATGAAGCAATTGAGGTCTCCCATAACCATCCAGGGAAGGTGGGAAGAGGGCATCAACTCTCTAATATTATCCCAGAGACTTTTCCTTTCTTTTATGGAGTTTGCAGCATAAATAACCGATAAGTGAAAAGGCGGGAAGGAGCCCACCGAGATAATGACATAAATAAGTTGAGAAGAGAAGAAAGTGGGAGAGAAGGAGATGTATGAAGGGTCCCATTCGATCCAAATCCTACCCGGATTAAAAGAATCAAAATTATGACAGTGTTGCTCATTCTCAAAGATGCGGTGAAATTTAAAAACCAAGTATCCTAAATAGAAGAGAATTGAATCTTTGCTTCAAGAATACCTAACAATTTAAGGTTGTTAGTTCGGACAAGGTCTTTGTATGCACTCACCTTGTCTGGTCTATTAAGCCCCCTTATATTCAAACTAGAAAGAGTGGGAAAAGGCATTAGGATTTGGATTTAGATGGTTTGGCCTTCTTGGCAAATTTCCCTCTAGTGTGCTTAGAGAGGGGAGAAGATTGAGCTTTTGAGGACGGGGGGGGGGGGGGGGGGGGACATGAATAAAGGAGTTGATGTCCATGGATAAATACATGTGATTGGCATCATCAGGGGGGTTAGAATGCGAGTCCTCCAATTCAAGAGCAGTAAACTAGTTAGAAGTGAGAAGGTTAGGGGGAGGAGGAAGAGAGGAACTTATGTTGGAAGAATGAATAGGTAAGTCAGAAGAAGAAGATGCCTCATTCAAAGAATTCAAGTTAGGAAGGAGGAGTGGCTTCTATGGAAGTGAAGTGGGAGGAGAGGGAGAAGAAGCAGTACCCACACTGGCAAGAAGGGTGGCAATGATTTTGGGAATGGGATTAGAAGGGAAAAGGGAGAAAGTATGAATAAGAGAATGATAACCTTCATAGTTTGAGGGCTTCCAGTCATAAATCACTTTGAGGGACATGTCTTCACAATCAAATTCTAAAGGAATCTCATAAGGAAGAGGAGAGTCCATGTAGATTTGGACACATACTCAAGCAAATGTAAGCCGAGAACGTTTAGCTGTCAAGGAGTCCACAGACAGAGGAATGCCGATGAAGCTAGCAATCTTGGATATACCATGAGGAGTCCATAAGGTAAGGGGAAGGTCTACTATTTTTATCCAGATGGGAATGTAAGCATCTTCATCTCTTTTTGGTTTAAACTTGGGAAACTATTTTTGTAAAATGAATGGTTTCCCAAGAAGAAACCACGATCCACCAGACCAAATAATCATAATCTTCTTGAGAAGTAAACTTGATGAGAAAAAATCCATCTACAAGAGAGAGAAGGGTGATCTTACATTTTAATGGCCAAACCTTTTCATGGTGGTGAGAAGTCGCTCATAATACGGGAGTTGGCCGATGGAGTATCTAACCAGAGAGAGTGTCCAAAGCGATTAACCTTTAGAAAGATTCCCAATAGCAAAGGAGAGTTTGGGTAGCGGGGGAATGAAAGCCATAAGGAAAGGCTCAGGGCAAGAAGGGGGAGCGATAGTTGTATCGACATAAGAAATACCTGGGGTGGATGAAGGAGCTGGTCCAAGTAGAGAGGGACCAGGACGCGGGGTTAGGGAAAATCCTTCAGATCAAGGGCTATCTGAGGGTAGGGAGAGGAAGAACCTCTCTCGACGTTAGAAGCCACCGTGGTGGTGGGGAGGTCAGGAACATAAGGATTAGGGTTTTTGCTTCACGGGGAGCAGATCCTCAACTTTTAATGAATTGTTATTGGGAAAGAAAAGTCAATAGAAGATCCACAAAAACTGTAATTGTATCTTTCATGCAGCAGCTAACTTTACTTCGAATGCTTCTGAAGTTAGTGTCAGATAGAAAAAAATATAATAATATAATTATGTAAGAATTCTCTAACGGTTCATTTGGTTGCTAATATTGATTTTAAATTCCTCAAAACTTTCTTTAAAACAAGATGTAATTGTAATTTGGTCAAAAAAAAAAATGTTTATCATTTTATCTACAAGGAAGCAAAAGAGTCCTAACATCATTTTCTATCAGCAAACATTGCAAATAATTGTACATTAGAATTATTGACATGTGGTTTTTACTTCATAACCACAGTTCATTTAGTTCATTCAAGAAATATGTGACTAATTGCTACTTTTACTAGTTGTACATAGTATATCATGCACTAAAACTCTCATATAAAAATGAAGGTAAAGCAAAGTTACACCATATTAACCACAAAACTTTAGTATTCCAGCCACCAAGTGTATCATAGTTAAGTTTAGAAATTTTTCTTATCATACAACTTTGAGTAATCAATTATTCCCCATAGTCCTTGGCCCATAACAAGACAACTTTAAACTCCTCTTCACTCCTTAATCTACAACAAAGCCATTTCCCAAACAAAACTAGCACATAGAAAAAAAAAGATATAGTTATGAATAGCATCCCATTGCTAAAAAATTGCATTTGTAGCCATTGGAGCATTTGTGTGAACACCTTGTGTGCACTGAACTGGGTCAATGGTGTCATTGAGGGGTGAATCATTGGGAGTTCCACACATGCTTGGATCTTCATAGAGCTTGTTAAACCCCTTAAGTAGTAGAAAGTCTAACTCTTAAACATCAAGGCACCTTTTGGTGTAATGGTTGAAATTTTTATAAGAAACTCTGTAGTTAAGTATGCTCATCCCAGAGTAATTATGGGATGGGTGACCTACTGTGAAGTTACACCAACGGGATAAAACCATTAGGCTCTTAAGTCAAATCAAACAATATCTCAATAGTTAAGAGTTTGAGGTGTTACAAATGATATTAGAGCAATACACAATTCAAAAGATGAAAACTAAGTGCCATACAAGTCAAAGTGCTACGCTATGGGAGCTACCTCTTGAATCCTGTTTAGGATAAAGTGCTACATGATGAGAGCCATCACTTGAACTTATAGGGGTCATCTCTAGAGTCCTATCTACCTAGTGGATGATTCTGGGATACATATGTTAATGAGGATGTCAATTACTTAAGTGAGGGAGATTGTGAAACCCCTCAAGTAATAGAAAGCCTAATTATTAAACATCGAGGCACCTTTTGATGTAATGGTTGGAATTTCCATAAGAAACATCACAGTTAAGCGTGTTCATTCCAGAGCAATTATGAGATGGATGATCTACTAGAAAGTTACATCAATAATACAAAATCATGAGGCTCTTAGGCCAAAGCAGATAATTACTCGATAGTTAAGAGTTTGGGCTGTTACACAACTCATTCATAACCATTTGCACCTGCATTTCATTAGCACTAACATAATTAAAATTTGGGCAATTGTCAACACACGAGATAATGTCAATCCTTGCACAAACCTATTCGAAGTGGAAGGCCTGCTCGAGATGCAGCATTGGCTCGACAATTGATTCTCATTTGTCGTGAAGCAAAGGAAAGAATGTGGGGAACATGAGTATCAAACTCTACAGGTTCGGTAGCCTCCAATTCACAACAAAATAGCTTGTCATGATTATGAGTAGCATGCGCTGGTTTGAACTTGCTGTTCATAACTTCATGTAGGAGCTAGACCAAGATCCCATTTGTATCATTCGAGTCAACCATCACAACAGCTGCTTCATTAGTTGTGAGGTTGAGATTCGCCTGCTAATTGCATTCCTCCACCTTAAGAGAGTCCAAAGCCTGTTTGTCACAGCCTTCAGTTTAGAGGGATTGGCATGAGGTAGGACGAGCTTGTGGAAGGGGGAGAAGGCAACAAAACTAGGAGATAAAGGAGAGATCAAGGCTAGGGAGAGTTTGGGTGCCAATAGAAAGAGGCGGCCATGGGATTGGAGGATGGAGTGGGAGCAGCGTGAGTTAGAGCAACATCTTGTGAGGAAATAAAATAAATCTCTCTACTAGCGATTTAAACTACAATTTTTAGTAGAAGTTTTAACCAATATTAATTGAAGGGGTTATAATGTGCATTTATTTATTTTTAGTAGTGATTATTGTTTAATATATATATATATATATATATATATATATATATATATATATATATATATATATATATATATATATATATATATATATATATATATATATATATATATATATATATATATATATATATATGTCGAACTCCTAAAATAATATATATAATAGCCAACAAAAGAATACAAAATAATAGACAAAAATAAGGAGCAGAAAAATAAAACTTAAATTATCATAAATTGATTAGCCTCACTCTATAGACTATTTACACTTATCTGAAATCATGTAAAAAAGCACAAGTGAATATAACACAACAAATAATAAAAATCTATGACTAGACTCAAAGCATGAAAAAAAGATAATATGCATGTTTCACTCCAATCATAACTGCAACATCCAAAATGATCAGTTCTATGTAATACAATGAAGAGGAAATTCATAAATCATAGAAACAATAGTAGTGCGATGCTAAAACAATAAAATTGTAAATCATATAGTTCATATTTCATTATCAAATCAATATGGAGATCATATCAACATTAAATTCAAATATAAGTGCAATGGAAAAACATAATAAGAAAAATGTGTTATCATTGATGAAGTTCTATCATATTGAGAATATACTTATAGATTCATCAATAGTATCTTATCACTATCTTAATTACATTAACATTTTAATCTTGAAATCTATAGCATAATAATTGTAATAACCCGTATTTTGATTTTGCTAATTTTTTTAGAGTCATTATAATTCCAAATCGCAATTTTTCTTCTCCATAGTATTTTGATTTTGGTATTTTACTTATACGATTTTTTTTTTTGTAAATTTTGGGCACCGGTGAAAATCCTAAAAGAATTTGCACCTGTCGGTACAAATGAGGATTTCGAGACTTTTAAGTGTCCTTTTTGCAAACATATTTAATCAATATTTTTTAAATAATATGATTTATTTTATGAATATTTTTCGATAAGTTTTTAAGTCCTAAAATGATTTATTTGAATTTTATACTAAAGATATTAATTAAATAAATTATATAATATAAAAATTAATATTTTAATAAAAAAAAAATCTTAAAGCATTATGAGATATTATTAAATGCCTTTTCCCTCACAAGAATTCAACAAATAGAGAGCTAGCTTAAGAAATTTGAGAGAATTTTAAGGAGTGAGGAAAAGGAAATCAAGATTTGGAGGTCGCAGTGCAATTTTTATTTATTAAGCCTGCTGG
The DNA here is from genome assembly GCA_016618105.1 of Dendrobium huoshanense. Taxonomy (NCBI): domain Eukaryota; kingdom Viridiplantae; phylum Streptophyta; class Magnoliopsida; order Asparagales; family Orchidaceae; genus Dendrobium; species Dendrobium huoshanense. The sequence goes on along the minus strand of CM028360.1, from coordinate 50,629,042 downwards.
GATAATTACTCGACTCACTATAAGGAATCCATATTCTATTTTTTATTTCAAAGATTTTATATTTTTGTATTTTTTTGATCAAAGTTGTGTTTTCATTACCGAAAAATGCTAATAACTTTGTATTGACAAAATTTTTACGGTGTAACTTTTTGTATGTTATAGACATCATGATTATGAGCAATTTGAGTATTTATTTGAGATTTTTTATCAAGTGATTTTGAAAATATAATAATTTTTTTACTCCAAAATTTATTTTAACGTATGAAAATAATAATGTAGTATAATAAAAATCTTAAAATATTATTTTATACAATTCTTAGTATCTTGGTAATTTTCTAAAAAGTGCATTTTTTCCTAATAAGATTATTGGTTGTCAATCATTTTGATATTTTGGCATATTCTTAATTAAGCTCAATTATACATTTTTTGTTACAATGTATTAAAAATAAATGTGGATATGTGCTTGAACTGTTATAGTATTATGATAATAATATACATGTATGAAAGAAATAAGTAAAGACCAGTTGGCCTATTAGTTGAAGACTAATTGACCTGTACAGAATGGTGGGCCAACGAGCTTTTTTTTTAAATACTATAGTTTGGTGTTATTCTCTATTAATTCACGTGATACACTGATTATAACTTATAAGGATATTATTATTATGCTAACGGACAAAGATTGACGACTCTATTTACTGAGCCAATGATTTACTAACATTGAAAATACCGTGATAGCTAGGACTTCTTACTTATTTAGTGTGACTACTAAAATATATGTTACTGAGGCATTTTTTTTAATTATTATACATATTTATTGTTACTGTAATGATTTATTATTATTACATTATTCTACTGCTCCTACCATTTTATTGTTACTACTATAGATACTGATACTATTTGATACTACTGATTCATTGTATATTCTCATATGATTTTATTGTATTAATTTGATTTTGATAGTCTTTACTAATACTTTGATTTGATATTTTATATGATTTATGTACTGATTGGTGTTACATATATGACATTATTTTATAAATTTTATACTTGTACTGATTTATAACTTTACTAGCTTTCATACCATAGTATTTTACAGATTATACTGCTACTGTATTTGGGTTTTACTATTCTTGCATATATTCAATGATCATATAACTACTACTCCAATAATTTGATTCTTAATATATATATATCTCTTTTATCATGTTTTAAATTCAGTTATAGATTTTGGTGACTTGCTGGACTTTTTAAGCTCATTATATGTGATTTTAAATGATTTGAAGTAAATAGCCTACCACGTGAAACTTTGTACTAATACTAGTATAATTTTTATGTTACCTTTTGGTTCATGTATTTTTGTAGCCAGCGTGGCTATTATATATATTCTTTTGGATGCTTGTTGTGGATTGTAATTATTAATTGTAGTAAATGAATTATATTTTTCATATTTTATTTGCTTTCTTTAATGCAATTAATCAACTCTGGATGCTTGTATTGATTTGAAAAAAAAAAGAGAATAAAAAATATATTCTTTTACTTTGATCATGGGATATTACAAATAGTATCAAAGCATAGTTATTGGAGGAATTAATTGTTACCAGAGTTATAGGATTTGATTAAGAGTTGGGTAGGATGAGTAGTTTAAGGTGCATTAGTTTGCATACATAATTGAATGACATGTGATAGAATTAAATGCATGGCTACATAATTTTTGATGAGTTTTGAGCTAATTTTGATTTGATTTGAGTTTTGATTGAATGGATTTGGTTTGTATCAATTTTGTGCCTGAATTCTTATGGGAAATGTTGGGGGCGATATTTTCTTAATATGGGTAAAATGTAATAACCCATATTTTAACTTTGCTAATTTTTTTAGAGTTATTATAACTCCAAATCTCAATTCATCTTCTTCATAGTATTTTGATTTTGGTATTTTACTTATACATTTATTTGGTAATTTTTGGGCATCGATGAAAATCCTTAAAGAATTTGTACTTATCGGTACAAGTGAGGATTTCGGAACCTTCAAGTGTCTGTTTTGCAAACCGATTTCATCAATATTTTTTAAATAACACAATTTTTTATGAACATTTTATATAATTTTTTTAGTCCTAAAATAATTTATTTGAATTTTATAATAAAGAAATTAATTAAATAAGTTATATAATAAAAATATTATTATTTTAATAAAAAATATCTTAAAGCATTTTGAGATATTATTAAATGTCTTCTCCCCCACAAGAATTCGATAAACAGAGAGCTAGCTTAGAAAATTTGAGAGAATTTTGAGGAGAGAGAACAAGGAAATCAATATTTGGAGGTTTTGGTGCAATTTTTGTTCGTTAAGTTTGTTGGGATAACTTTGTATTGAAAGATTTTTTTGTTTTGAAAGATTTTGTGTTTTTATATTTTTCCGATCAAATTTATATTTCTGTTACAAAAAAATACGAATAACTTTGTATTTGAAAAACTTTAACTACGTAACTTTTTGTATGCTATAGAAATCATAATTATGAATATTTTGAGTATTTATTTGAAATTTTTTACTAGGTGATTTTGAAAATATAGTAATTTTTGTCTACCCAAAATTTATTTTAATATCTAAAAATAATAGTGTAGTACAATAAAATCTTAAAACGTCATTTTATACAATTCTTGGTATTTTTCTAATTTTCTAAAAATGTGTATTTTTGCCTAATAGGATTCTTAGATGTCTACCATTTTGACATTTTCTTAATTAAGCTCAATTATACATTATTTGTTACGATGCATTAAAAATGGATGTAAATATATGCTTGACTAATAGATAGTCGCTATTATTATTATAGTATTGTGATAATAATATACATATATGAAACAAACAAGTAAAGACAGGTTGACCCCTTGATTGAAGACTAATTAACCTGTACATGATAGTGGGCCAACAAACTTTCTTTTAAATACTGTGGTTTTGTGGTATCCTCTACTAATTCATTTGATACACTAATTGAGAGTTATATTGAGATCATTAATGTGCCGACGAGCAAAGAGTGACGACTCAATTTATTGAGCCAATGGTTTACTAACACTGAAAAATATCGTAATATCCATAACTTCTTATTTGTCAGTGTGACTACTGAAATATATGTTTTTAGACATTTTTCTTTTTGTTATATGAATTTATTATTACTATATGAATTTACTGTTATTGCATTATTCTACTGCTCCTACCACTTTACTATTAATTTTATAGATATTGATACTACTGATTCATTGTACTGATATTAAGCATGTGATTTACTGAGTCCATGATATAGAATATATGGTTAGCATGTGTACATTTTTATATGATTTTATTGCATTAATTTAATTTTGACAGTCTTTATGGTGTTGAATGTTGGCCATTAAAAAAGAAGCATAATACTAAGTTAAGTGTGGCAGAGATGAGGATGCTCAGGTGGATGAGTGGCTTTACCCTTAGAGATAGGATACGAAATGAGCATATACGTGAAAATATTGGAGTAGCTCCAATAGAAGATAAGATTAGAGAGAGTCACCTTAGATGGTTTGGTCACATCAATTGACAGCATTCCAATGACCCGATTAGGAGAGTAGATGTATTATATTTGACTTATGTTAAGAAAGGTAGAGGCAGACCTAAAAAGACTTGGTTAGAAAATATTAGGAATGACCTTTTCTTTATTAGATTTAAATGAGAATTTAACCTTTAATAGGACACAATGGAGAAAATGATTCATGTAGTCGGCCCCACGTAGTGGGATAAAGGCTTGTTGTTGTTGTTGTTGAAGTCTTTACTAATAGTTTGATTTGATATTTTATATGATTTATGTACTGATTGATATTACTGATATGATAATTATTTTATAGATTTTACACTCGTGCTGGTTTATTACTTTACTAGCTTTCATACCATAATATTTTATTATTTACACATTCTACTTCTACTCAATTTGGGTTTTATTGTTCTTGTACATATTAAATAATCATATAACTGCTACTCCTATAATTTGATCCTTAACATGTATATTGCTCTTTTATCGTGATTTGAATTTAGTTATAGGTTTTAGTGATCTGTTGAGCTTTTTAAGCTCATTATATGTGTTTTTAAATGATTTCAGGTAAAGAGCCTGCCACGTGAAGCTTTATACTGATGCTAGTATGGTTTTTATCTTAGTTTTTGGTTCATGTATTTTTATAATTAGTGTGGCTATTGTATATATTCTTTTGGATGCTTGTTGTGGATTATAATTATTAACTATAGTAAGTGAATTATGTTTTTCATCGTGCTTTGAATCAACTATGAATGTCTGTATTGATGTAGAAAAAAAAAAGAATAAAAAATACATTCTTTCACTTAGACCATAAGACATTACAATAATGTAATTTAGGGGTGTTAAGAAATGACCTGACCCACACACACCAACCCGACTCGAAGTCGACTCAAAAAATTTGGGTTCGGATTGACCCATTTAATAATCAGGTTAGGTTTGGGTCAGGAAATTCTGTCTTGTTTATTAAACGGGCCGGGTTCGAATTGATCCGTCAATTCAATATTGATCTAAAATGACCTATTTAAATTATTTTTTCTTAAGTTTTTGTTTATTTATGTTGGCATGATTGTCTTATTTTTATTAATTAATTTAAATTTTTTTATTAAAAATATATTAAAAATTTTTAATCAAAATGGGTTATCAGGTCAATTAAGGTTATTCGGGTTGTTAGCAGGTCTTATTTGGGTCCATATTTTTGACCAATTTATTAAATGGGTAGAGTTCAGGTTGTTCAAATTCATGTCGGACTGATCAAACCTGACCCATTGGCCTATTTTGATACCCCTACCAATAATTGTACATGTATAAGTAATCACACTAATCATACTAAATAAGGAGTTTTATCTTGTGTAGTATTTTTCCAATAATCATACCTAAATCATGTTCATTTTAGTTATCTTAATTTTAATTTAATATTCATATGACTTTCTTGAAGAGTTGTCACTCTTACTCCTTATAACACCACAAATCTTATTTTAAAGAAAGCCTGCCGGCCCACAAGATATAATTAATCTATAGCCAACCTACCTTAATAACTACTATTTCTTATTTACACACACAATATAAGACATATGTGGACCTCCGAAAGGAACACCGCGCGAACGGGTCGATTGGAAGGGCAGATTGGATCATGCATACGACTAACCATTGAGGATAGAGGCTAACGCCAACACACCTCGATGGATAGTAATATACATGACCTAGTCACGGGTTTCCCCCACCCGATGCAAGAGCTCGAATGGGGTTTAGTAGATTGTGGGGACCAAGTTTCCCACGGGCGCAAGCCCCCGTGGTTAATTACATCCCAGGCCGGAGCCTGAGAAAACTCTCGATTAAGGATCATACATTATCTTCTCCTAAAGTGGGATCGGCACAAGGGTATAGACTAGAAAATCCTACTCAAAGGGAAGAAAGGTCCGAAGGGGCTGAATCAACATGCGTGGCTCATACCAGCATTCGGAGGCTCTAAGGCACTGGAGAGAAACTGGAGAAAAATCAAAATCAAACATTCGATCACATGCGTGAGAGAAGGATGGAGGTGGCGTCATCCTGTGACGCGGATAAGTAGGATTTATAGTCCCTGAAAGGAAGGGACCTACCTTCTATTTAAGGCATACTACGAGACCGAATGTAGTAGCCTCGAATCCTAAATCTAGTTTGGACTTAGTGTTCGACACACACTAAGACCAGTGTCCTATCTAATGCGATGCAAAGATCTGGACTTATCCCGGCCTGGATTGGGGGAGCCAGCTAACCACCTAATCGTTTTAAAACCATGCTATCAAGTCAGTTATGAAAGATGGGTGGGAGGTACATTTTATCGGAAAGAGGACCGACATCTAGAGAATTTCCTAAGTGGTCCTGGACATATGTTGGGTGAATGCCCCTAACTAATGCAATTAAATTTTAATTAAATTGATTTCTAATGCAATGCATGCTAGTTGAAATGTCAGCTCATGAATGCTTTGGATTTTAAAAACAGGCTTAATATAAAATAATTTTTAGAAAAGACTGAGTCTCCCTAGGTCCGGCACTTCATCCTCATAGGCCAGATTATCCGGACTCTACCCGCAGGCAGGGAGATGTCTTATTAGAAGGAGAGAGAAGATACAGTAATATGCATGCGACCCCGGACGATTTCGGCAGTTTCCTAGGTTCGTTAAGTTTCTATGTTATTTAAAACCTAAACTTTTAGGAGTTAGTTATGAGTAGAAGAATTTTTAGTCCTTAGAGAGCCTAACGGAATCCAGGCGAAAATAAGAGCGGCATGCAAGAAAGAAACCTAGAAAAAGCAGGTAATTCTACTGCGCAATCAGGTAAACACATCAATATAAATCCAACTAATCAAGTAAATGTCCATAGGCCAACTGCCCTTTAATTATAACCCAGGGTATGCAGAAAAGTAAAGTGGCCGGGCACCACTGCCAACAACCCGAATTTTCTAAGCCTATGACAGACGCCAACAACTTTGAGTGGGATATTGGGTCTTCAAATATTTAGTCTTCTGGGTATCTTCTCCTTAGACTTCTTGTATCTCTCCTCCTTGGACTCCTTGGATCCGTCGTGGCTTGAATATCCAAACGAAGAAACAATTCCCCCAATATGGAGGTATTGCTTTTTCTCTTTGGATATCTAACGCCATCCAGCTCGATCTTCCAAATGGAAGAAGACTCTCCCCTTAGGGATGCCTTCCTCTTTTAGAATTCAAGCTGGATAAGAATATCCCAACTCAAAGGTTGTTTTCACAACTCTTAACAATTATTACATACAAATTTACATTTATTGAAAAAGCAGTAAATTCTAAATCACCTGCAAGGTTATCCTAATAATCATCCCAAGCAGTTTATATGAAAATGAAAATGCTAACACCATTGACTCTGTGCCAAGCCATGCTCTGAGGGCTAAGCAGTTCCATCTGTAGCAATTATAATTATTTAATAATTTTAGCCCTCATTATATCAGGGGGGCTGAGCAAGCACCTGCATAAGACAATATTAGAAATCATAACGGTGCCCCCCTTTTCTTAGCTTGAGCATGGCCACCTGCATAGAAGAACAGTATATATATATATATGACGTTCCTAACCTAGGGGTAAATCTAGCGCCCATCACATCACAGAGTGCAAGAAAAGTAAGCAAACACAACAATTCAATTTTCAAACAGCATGTTGTGAAAAACTACGAAAAGCTCCGGCACACAGCAAAAATAAAATACAGCGGCCTAACCTAGATCTAGAAGTGGTGTCCTAGCAAACCATTCTATATGTGTGTAAGGATGGTGTGGTTTGGATAGATCCTAAGTGGGATAATTAGTTGAAATTATCTATAGTTCAGGTATGTTGGGGGTCTAAAAAGGATGTTTTAATTAAAATTCAAATATTAGTGAATTAGATCCATTTTGACTATTTTAATTTGTTGATCAGTTTTAAGAACCAAGGGTATTCATATTTGAAGTTTGAATTGTATTAGCCAATTTTGGAAAGTTCTAGATCCTCCTAGGAACTAGACTAAGGGTCCAAAAAGTCATTATGGGAAAAAGGCTAAGTCTGAGTCTCCTATCACCTTAGGAAAATACTAGACCTTAATACGAGTAGTTAGACAGGTAGTAGGCTGAAATCATAGTTTCCTATCCAAAGTTATGAATTTTCTAAGTTTCGGGCCCTAAATGAACTGGGGTTGACCAAAAAGTTGACTTTCTATCCTAGGCCAATTTCTGGAAACCTAAGATTTTTAATAAATACTAGGCCCTAATTGGAGTCTAATGCAAGTGAGTTTACCTAATTTGGAATTTTCTACAATTAGTTATGAGTTTTCTAAGATCAGGGTATTTAAGGGAATTTTCTAAATTTCCTAACAAAGGGCCTTTTTTACTGTTTTGCTCCAAACAAACTCCAAACTGGTTGGAATCACTCCCAAAGATTAAGGATGACCTAAGAAAGTGTTCCCAAGTGTTTGGAGACAATTTGGAATTTTTAATAATTTTTAATAATTTATTAGGGGCAAAACGGTAATTTCCACCTATGGTCAAATTAAGGGTCAACCTGAAGTCAAACTAGGGAGCCCTATTTATCTAAGGTCAAGGATTAGGTTCTGATCAGTTTGAGGTATTATGGGTAATTTTCTGACCTAATACATAATTATTGCATTTTTTTCGGAAGATCTCGGGGCCTTAATTAGCAGGTTAATTATGGTTGGTTAGCTAAGGGCTCTAAAAGCTCCTAAAAATTTCCAGAAAATTATGAAAGGCTTATGATGTCACTAAGTTTAAATGTTGAAGTTTTCATGTCAATCCGTGATCTATCCTAGCTCCTAGAAAACTTGTAAATTCGCTAGACGAGTCCTTAATTATTGTCCTTAGGGTGTCACTACGTTGTAGGAGTTTAAAGTGATGTTTACACTAACCCTCAAGGTAATAAATGCATGGGAGTACAAAAATTAAATAAACACACCATGTCCTTAGATCTAGGAGAACCTAAGCTAAGTGTTCGTGGTGCGACGACCTACACATGCAATCTACGAAAGATTAAAGGACAGACACCTAACGAAGGGATTAGTGAATGATTGGAACTCAATCACCCACTAATCCACTCCCCCATAATTGCTCTTCATTCATAGAACCTATGTCTAAAATTTCATACGATAGCGGGTATCCCAAAGTTAGAATTTAGGTATAAGTAGTTTTAAAATAATTTAAAATTACTTATAGATATAAATATATTTTTGGAAAATAAAATAATTGAAAATAATTCAATTCATAATACATAAGTATAGGGAAACCCGCTGACCACCCAATCAAGGTTTCAAAATAGTTTAAAAAATAATTTTTAGTTTAAAAATAATTAGTATGATAATTAATTTAAATAATATTAAAATAACCGAATCATAGGATAAAATAGAAAACAATCAAGACAGCCAAAATCAAGCACTGGAAATGGTTCCAAATTAAAATACGCACTTTTCTGAAAAGATCAAGGGGTTACACGTCAAAATCCGACTTAAAACAGCGAAGATATGAATTTCCGAAGTTAAAACATAATAAAATAATGTTTTAAAATAGTGTAGTTTTGCTGTTTTTTTTTAAATAACAGGAGATACAGACAAACTTTTCATCTGGAAATAGCTTTAAAATATGCAGAATTCAGAGTACATCCAAAACAAGGTATTGTGCGTTGACAGCGGACTTAAAACGACAAAGTTATGTAATTTCAAAGTTTGAATACGATAACTAATTGTTTTATAAAATAAGCAATTGACTGACTTAAAACATAACTGCAGACAGGTTAAAAAAACTTAACTTCGTCTCGTTCTCTCAATTGGATGGACGAAACGCGACGAAATTTTAGATCTGGCTTCTACTAGTGAAGAGCATCAATGGGGGATACTTTATTTGGAATAATATGCACTAATCACGACGCTAATTAACCCTAAGTGTTCTAACTAGGGTTTGCGATATACCTCAATCCACACGGTGGATTCGGGCGATCTTGGGCTCGTTGGACTCGTGGACTCTCCAGGAACAACTTCCTAGTTGATGTCGAGATCCAACACGCGCGCGATCGACGGGACGAAGCCTTGGAAGGAATTTCGTCTCGGGTTCGCCGGAGGATCGCCGCCGGCGGGGTCTAAGCGTCGGGATTTGGTCGAGGGAGATGAGGGGAAGTCCAAGGAACTCTCACACGAAAGTTCTCGGGCTTTGGGAGGCTAGGGCTCAAGAATTTTGAAAAAGGATCCTTAATTCTTCTCTCAAACTCCTATTTAAACTCCTAGACCTAAGGGGAACGGTTAGGATTGCATCAAGATTGAATTAGGAGGGAAAAGGGGCGGTTTAGGACGTGGAACCCAATTCAAAACGAAGGGGAGGCTTTTATTGCATTAAAATCCTTTTAATTCTCTCAAAATAGATTATTATGACCTATTTAAGACTCGATTTGACCAAGTCAAACTTTGACCTGGTCAAATCAGTCAAGAGAGTCAAAGGGGAGGTGAGATCAAGCCATGATATTGATCGGATTTGATTTTGAATGGATTCGGGCTCTTAATGGGCTAGGTGGTCAACCCTGGTTGACTTGGTCAACCGGGTTGACCCAGGGTCCAAGTCCAGGCTCAACAGACTCGACTCGACTCACTGAACCCATCGGAGAGGGTCTTGGGGTCTGGCTTGGTCAATTTGACCAAGTCAACCCTCTAGGCCCGGGTCTGGGCAAAATCGAGGTCAACAAACGGACCCCCAACATGAGTGGCGAACAACTAGTGAACCGCTCGTGTTGGCGTTGACCGACTAAGCCACAGAAAGGAGAGTAAAGAGCACAAGAGTTTTACGGTACCAAAAGGGTGAAAGAAAGGTAGAAAACTCTTCTCCTAGCCTTATCCTATAGTGAGGGTAGAGCCTAGGAAAGGAGAAAGAGCAGCAGTGCACAAGTCCAGAATCATCAAAATTGTGTACTGGTAGTAGGGTCGTCTCCTAGCCTTACTCTTCGACGATGGTAGAGCCAAGGATAGAACCAAGGGTAAAGAACACCTAAAAAGGTGAAAACGAGGTAAGGGGATTCTCCTATAACCTTGCCCTATAGCGGGGGCAGAGCAGAAAAGAGAATCAAAAGTAAAGATCACCACTGGGGTGAAAAAAGGTAAAGAGATTCTCCTCTAGCCTTACCCTGTAGTAGGGGCAGGGCCAAGAGAAGGACCAAAAGTAAGGTAGCAAAAGCATACCAACTATCTGTCTGACTATATCGAATCAGCAGAATAGAAGGTGAAAAGATCCCATCTCCTCCTGCCTATTTCAGGACAGTGGATTGGGGTGACTCAGTATTTGTCCGACCTACTCAAGGCGGCAAATAAAGGGAGTCATGAAGTCTGGTGCCTGTTTGATCAGAACAGGACACCTAGAGAAAAAGGCGAGGAGTTCCTGCCAGGTGCTCTGTCAGGCCCTCTCTACCAAGTAAAACTAGCTACCCGTCTGACCGTATCTGGACAGTGGGGTGGAAAGTGAAAAGGATCCCGCCCCTCCTGATCCTTTCGGAACAGTGGATTGGGGTGACTCAATATCTCTGCCTGACCTTAGCAAAAGTAAAGAAGACACGAAGTGGAAGCCTGCGTAGTCTTTTACAGGACATCCGAGTAAAAGAGTGTTGAGGAATTGCGCCTCCCAGGGACTCTGTCGGGCTCACTCAACGGTAAAGTAAAACCAACTACCAGGCTGTCCGCATCTGGACAGCGGGTAGATGGTGAAAGGATCCCGCCCCTCCTGCTCCTTTCAGAACAGTGGATTGGGGTGGCCACTACTTCTGCCTGACCTCAGCAAGAAGCTCATGAACCACGAAATGGAAGCCTGCTTAGTCTTTTACAGGACATCCGAAGTAAAGGGTTGTTGAGGAATTACGCCTCCCAGGGACTCTGTCGGGCTCACTCAACGGTAAAGTAAAACCAACTACCAGGCTGACCGCATCTGGACAGCGGGTAGAGGGTGAAAAGGATCCCGCCCCTCCTGCTCCTTTCGGAATAGTGGATTGGGGTGGCCACTACTTCTACCTGACCTCAGCAAGAAGCTCATGAACCACGAAATGGAAGCCTGCGTAGTCTTTTACAAGACATCCGAAGTAAAGGGTTGTTGAGGAATTGAGCCTCCCAGGGACTCTGTCGGGCTCACTCAACGGTAAAGTAAAACCAACTACCAGGCTGACCGCATCTGGACAGCGGGTAGAGGGTGAAAAGGATACCGCCCCTCCTGATCCTTTCGGAACAGTGGATTGGGGTGACTCGATACTTCTGCCTGACCTCAGCAAAAGTAAAGAAGACACGAAATGGAAGCCTGCGTAGTCTTTTACAGGACATCCGAGTGAAAGGGTGTTGAGGAATTGCGCCTCCCAGGGACTCTGTCGGGCTCACTCAATGGTAAAGTAAAACCAACTACCAGGCTGACCGCATCTGGACAGCGGGTAGAGGGTGAAAGGATCCCGCCCCTCCTGCTCCTTTCGGAACAGTGGATTGGGGTGGCCACTACTTCTGCCTGACCTCAGCAAGAAGCTAATGAACCACGAAATGGAAGCCTGCTTAGTCTTTTACAGGACATCCGAAGTAAAGGGTTGTTGAGGAATTGCGCCTCCCAGGGACTCTGTCGGGCTCTCTCAACGGTAAAGTAAAACCAACTACCAGGCTGACCGCATCTGGACAGCGGGTAGAGGGTGAAAAGGATCCCGCCCCTCCTGCTCCTTTCGGAACAGTGGATTGGGGTGGCCACTACTTCTGCCTGACCTCAGCAAGAAGCTCATGAACCACGAAATGGAAGCCTGCTTAGTCTTTTACAGGGCATCCGAGGTAAAAGAAAGAAACGTTGAGGAATTGCGCCTCCCAGGGACTCTGTCGGGCTCACTCAACGGGTAAGCTTCGACATCTGCTGTAGCCAGTGCGGTCTTGCAGATGAAGAAGGGCTCAATACCCACCCAGTCATTTTAACTAAGTGAATAAAGAGTCAGGTTCTGATGTTTGCCTGATCAGGACAGGACAAACGAGAGCGTGGCGAGGAGTACCTGCCAGATGCTCTGTCAGGTCCTCTCTACCAGGTAAACTCAACTATCTGTCTGTTCATTTCAAACAGCAGAATAGAAGGTCAAAAGTCACCTCGACATCAGCCCAACACGCATCTGTGTAGAGATGTGAGGGAAAAAGAGGTAAGTAAATGGGACAATTTTTGAGGGCAGAGCCACCTAGGGAACCCTTTCTAGCAATCTGATAACCACATGGTAGAGGATAAGTCGTCGTGGCCATGAGTATCCAAATGCTGTCAAGATCTCCTAAAGAACCCCAACCCTACACAAAAAGAGAAGAAGACATCAGAATGACATCTCTCAAGAAAGCTGGAAGAGATATACCCGCTGTAAAGTGTGTAAAGGGGCGATCTCATTCCAAAGGAATAAAAAGAACTCGAGTAGCGAGGGGGCACCTCAACTACAGAAGGCAGGACTACACCTGGTAAAACTAATCCTCAAAGAGGCTACAGTAGTGAACCCATACTAACTGATGGGGACCCTGTGAGAAGTGAAAGTGATCTCGACACATTCATAGGACTGATCTAACAACTGAGTCTAGCGTATAAATGATAACATGGGTCACGAAAAGGTAGTAAAAGAACTAATCTTTTGCTAAAAGATCAAAGTTCTCAAAGTGGTGATGTTAGTATCCTGGGCAAGGTATACTACACCACGAGGAGAAAAGTAGCTCTAGGTAGTGAAGGGGACACACCTACCACCTGAGTACGGTAATCATGTATAGAAGTGAAGTATTATCAGAAGGATCACAGTGGTAGCACCTACCCTGATCGGGCAGGACCCTATGGGGGGAAAAAGCAACAACACAACATCCATAGGGCTACTCTAGCAGCTAGGAGTAGAGTATGAATGTGGAGAGTAGGGGTGCAAAAAAACTTAGGAATTGATCTTCTACTGGAAAATCAAAGCTCCTAAAGTCGTGGTGCTAACACCTAAGCACAGATGTAGTACATCACAGCATAACTCTAAGGTGACAAGGGAGCACTCCTGACACCTAGCACGATAATCATGAGTGAGATTTATGATCATCGGTGGGTCACAGTGGTAACACCTACCTTAACTGGGTAGGACCCTGTGAGAAGTGGAAAAACAACCAAACAACATCCGTATGGCTACTCTAGCAGCTAAGAGTAGGGAACGAATGCTGAAAGTGAGTGAGTAAAGGAACTAGGGAGCTGATCTTCTATTAGAAAACCTGAGCTCCTGAGGATGTGATGCTAATACCTGAGAGAGGGTATACTACATCACAGCTAAGAAAACAACTCTGAGTTTACAAGGGAGCATACCTGACACCTAATCTGATAATCATGAGTGAGATTTATGATTATCAGAAGACCACAGTGGTAACACCTACCCTAATCAGGTAGGACCCTATGCGAAGTGAGGGTAACACTGGCACATTCAAAGGACTACTCTGGCAGCTTAGAGTAATTCATGAATGGGAGGTAGACTGTCAAAAGAAGGCAACATGGGGCGATCTCTTCTCAGAAAGACCTAAGCCCAAAAGGTAGTGATGGTTACATCTCAAAACATAATGTACTACATCACTAACGGAGGAATGCATTCAAAATCATTTAAATTGATCGACCAACTAAGTGGGAACTCAACCTTAAAGAGATCGTCAAAGTACTCTTAAGGGAGGAGAAAGCGAAATTTTTTGGGGAATTTGAGTTCTTAAAGAGTTTTACCGGGTTCCTCTTGCGACAAGGGCAACCGGGTTTTTGTACTCCTAGGAGCTTCCTTTTTTTTTTTTTTTTTTAACCCTGATCATATTCGCCACATGAACAGAACTGGGAAATTTGTGTTTTTGGAGAGTTTTACCAGGTTCCTCCTGCAACAAGGGCAACCGGTTTTGCTCTACTAAGAGCTCCCCTCCTTTATCACACATGAATTTTTAAATTGGGAGTATTGGATGGTTTTGATAACCCAGATCACATTCATATCATGAGAATGAACTGGGGAGCACAATCGTATAGAGATTGATGTACAACTGAAATTATCATCAGGATAGAGGATCAACACTACCATATTTATCTAGCGTGGGATGGTGTGGACCCAGTATCCTATCTCAAAAAGAGTCTGAACCCATGACTCTAGCATCTTTGATCACATTCAACTCATATGAATGGACTAGGGGCTACATCTATCAGATTAGGACTGATAGGAAAAAGAAATTCAATTTTGGGATAGTGGATCTTCATCACCATCTCTGACTGTCATGGGGTGGTATGGACCCAGTATCGCCTCTCAAAAACTAGACTCAAACTATTGGTTTTGATATCCCAGACCACACCTGGGGCGACAGGTGAAACTGGGGGACTAAGCCTTACAAAGGGGAGAACAAACTAAAAATTCTATGCGATAGCACCAACGTGATTGATGCGCACAGACAAAAGTACAAAACATCCCTACGGCGTATTGGTGTATCACCTCTAAGGATAGCTTCATACTCTTCTAAGCGACGTCGCGTGGTAGAGGACAAATCGTCGTGGCCACGCAGACTGCTAAAAAGTAAGAGGAATACTTTTAGGAGGTACATATACAGAGGGATATCTACAGGCGGTAGGGAGGCTCCCCTGTGAAGTACTAAACTCAGGCATAGTACTTTTTCAAGTACTGTCCGTTGATGACAGGCATCGGGTGAACGCCATTTGCATCAACAAGTAGGTAGGCACCACCTTCATAAACTTGCTCTACAGAGAAGGGGCCTTCCCAAACAGGCTCAAACTTACCACCTCGCCGACGGTGCGAGATGATAGGCCTACGCAAAACAAGAACTAACTCGCCTACTCGAAAGGCACGGGGTCTAACAAGGCGCTCGTAGTGCCGTGTCATTCGGGCCTGGCATAGCTTAAGGCACTGATAAGCTCGTAAGCGAAGCTCATCTAAACCATCAAGCTCTTCCAACCTCAGTCGGGCATTATCTTCCTCAGATAGATTATAATTAACTGCTACACGTAGTGAGGGGAGCTCGACCTCCAACGGGAGGACTGCTTCAGTCCCAAAAGCTAAAGCATATGGGGTGGACTGGGTAGGAGTACGGTAGGTAGTCCTATATGCCCATAATGCTTCAGGTAACTTATCATGCCATTCTCTCTTGTTTGCAACAAGGATTTTTCTTATCAGTTGCACAAGAGTCTTATTAAATGCCTCCGCCAAGCCATTGGCTTTAGGGTAGTAAATTGACGAGTATCGCCAATTAATGTTATGGCGGCGGGCAAATCTGGCAATTTTGGTGCTTCTAAAGGACGGGCCGTTATCTGAGATTATACGGCGCGGAACACCAAAGCGATAAACAACGTTATCGCGAAAGAAGCGCATCACATCTTCTGATTTAACTTCCTTAAGTGGGACAGCTTCTGCCCACTTAGAGAAGTAATCAGTGGCGGCTAAAATGAACCTATGACCCTTAGAGGAAGGAGGGTCTATAGGACCCACCACATCCGTGCCCCAGCCCTCAAATGGCCAAGAAGAAACAGTAGGGTGCAACGGATTAGGGGGTTGGTGAATCACCGTGCCATGAATCTGGCACTGGTGGCATCTCTTAGCGTGCTCCATACAATCGTGGATCATAGTCGGCCAGTAGTAGCCAAGGCGTTTAATTCTGCCTTTCATTTTAGGTCCAGACTGATGGGCACCACAAAGCCCTTCATGTATCTCGCTCATGAATCTTTTGGTCTCTTCTTTACTGAGACATCTCAACCACATTTGGTCAAAGGAGCGTCGATACAGAGTTTCATTTACATAGGCGAATGATAAGGCTCACTTTCTAATTTGAGCAGCGAGAGACCTATCATCTGGAAGCCTACCATGTTTCAAATACTCTATGAAGGGCTCTCTCCAATCTGACTCCTCATCCATAGCAAACACAGCAAGGGTCTGATTGGGAGTGGACAAGTCCGCGGGGCACAGAGCTTGACGATACTGGACAATAATAGACACTGGATTTCCAGTAGGGTCAGCTAATTCTTTTGCTAACTTGGCCAATGCATCTGCTTTTCCATTTTCAGATCTAGGGACCTTGGCCAAAGTTACTTCTGGTATTAAGCCCAGGAGCTCCATTGCTTTATTATGATATGGAATGAGCTCAGGCTTAAGTACTTTGTAGACTCCAGCTATTTGATTGATTATCAGTTGGGAGTCTCCAAAGATCTTCACCCGCGTAAGACTCATCTGAATGGCCAACTCTAACCCCAAAATCAGAGCTTCGTACTCAGCTTCATTATTAGTACGAGGTTCTGATAAACTATAGGAGTATCGTAGAGTATGACCATCAGGAGACACAAAAATCAGGCCTAATCCTACCCTAATTGTAGGAGTTTCATATGGACTTGAAGCTTGAACGGATGACGCACCGTCAAAGTAAAACTCCCAAGTAGGGGACTCCTGTTCCTCCACACTCATAATGAATTCATTAGGTAGCTCATCGTTGAGTGGGGAATCAGCAGGGATCGGGTGATCGGCCAAAAAGTCAGCTAGAGCCTGTCCTTTGACGGCCCGCTGAGGAACAAAAGTAATATCAAATTGCAGTAGTATCATAGACCATCGTGCTAGACGACCTGAAAGGGTCGGACGGGTCATTAGGTACTGCAATGGGTTGACTCGAGAGATCAGATTGATCTTATGTGATAGCATATAATGCCTAAGCTTCTGTACCGCGAAGATTAAGGCTAAACATTGCTTTTCTATCGCTGGGTACTTAAGCTCTGCAGGTATTAGTCGCCTGCTGAGGTAGTACAAGGCATTCTCCTTGCCTTCTTCATTCTCTTGAGCCAACAGTACACCTAGAGACTCATCCAGGGCCGTAGTGTAGAGAATCAACGGCCTACCTGGGATAGGTGCAGCTAAAACAGGGGGGTTCATCAGGTAGCGCTTTATGCTCTCAAAGGCCTCCTGACAACTCTCATCCCAATGGAATCGGGCATCCTTCTTCACTAGTGCAGAGAAAGGATGACACCTACCAGAAAGATTGAAGATAAATCTCCGCAGGAAAGCTAGTTTACCCTGAAAGGATCTCAACTGGGTAAGACTCTTAGGAGGTTTCAAATCTACTATGGCTTTGATCATAGAGGGATCTATCTCAATGCCACGGTATCGAACTATGAATCCTAAGAACTTTCCTGCATTGACTCCAAATGCGCATTTTAAAGGATTCATCTTTAAATCAAATTTGCGCAAGCGTTCAAAAACGATTCGCAGATCTCTGAGGTGATCTTCGCGGACCTTGCTTTTGATGACTAGATCATCCACATAGCACTCAACTTGCTCATGTATCATCTCATCAAAGATGACAGTCATGGCACGTTGATAGGTGGCCCCGGCATTCTTGAGACCGAAGGGCATTACCTTGTAACAAAAGACACCTATAGGTGTCCGGAAAGCAGTAAACTTCTCATCCTCGGGGTCCATCTTTATCTGATTGTAACCAGATGAACCATCCATGAATGAGAAGATGCTATGGGATGATGCTATATCTACCATAAGCTCTGGAATGGGGAGAAGAAAATCATCCTTACGACATGCCTTGTTCAAATCACGGAAGTCGATACAGACTCGTATCTGTCCGCTCTTCTTCCGGACTGGAACAATGTTGGCAAGCCATGTTGGGTACTTCTCTTCCCTAATGAAACCTGCTTCTATAAGCTTCTTGGTTTCAGCGATCACCTGTTATTCAATTTCTAACCTCATCCTACGAGGTGTTTGTTTAACAGGGACTGCGTCAGGCTTAATGAATAGCTTATGGACTGCTACCTCTGGATTTAGACCAGGCATCTCGGTGTAGTTCCAGGTAAAACAGTCTCTAAACTCTGATAGCAGCTCGATGTATTCTTGAGCCTCTGACTCAGAAAGTAGAGCACTATGAAAAATAGGTCTAGGATCTGACTCAGTGCCTAAGTTTACCTCACACAGTTCGTCCATGGCAGAAGCGACGCCATCTTCAAATTCTTGTGGAGCCTCGAGTATTCTATCATCGTCACTATCCGGGTCTTCTTCGTCGGCAAGAGAAACAACCGGATAGGCGTGGGAAACGACATGAATGTTGGCATTACTGGACTATTTTAACCCTATATAACCTACGCCTTCTAGACCTTGGGGGAAATCGGTCCGCCAAACTCGGGTCTGCTGTAGAGCTTCTTCGTCGGGCCAAGTGGAACGAACGAGACCCCGCTCAACAAAACTCTCTACAGTAGGTGAAAAGTAACGAGGGGCACTCCTGACCTCTATATCCATAGCGGTCTCCTCTAAATCCTGTCTCACAGGACCCAGTGGTGCACCTATACTACGGAATACAGAGGGACATTCCCTGGGTCGGGCTGACCCAAATGAATCGTACAAGCGAGGTATGGGATTGTGGCTACCCCAAATTGTGTCATTGTTATCAACTATGGGAGTGTCTAGAGATCTCTGACTGGAATCTTCAACTCCTATCCCGCATATCTGACGGGGGGAAGGTTGTCTGGTAGTAGTCTGACGTCGGAAGTCTTCTTCCTCGTCTGAGCTAATATCAATAACCAATCCACCTTCAGGTATTAAATGGCTACGAAGAGTAGGTAGTGAATCATAGCCTACAGAATAGGGAGGTGGTGAAGTGACTGGACGCTGAAGAATATCGATCATTTCATCGTCGGAAGAGTCGGACTCTACAGTCAAAGAAGAAGTGTAAAGGTTAGGGGGAGGAGGTGTACGGGTGTCTTGATTCCGCAGCTCGCGGACCGCAACTCTACCTCTCCCTCTACCTCTATCTCTCCTACCTCTACTAGGGGGAACGTCGTGCCTCACTGCAAGCTGAGAGGGATCTCCATCAGAATGGGCAGTGGGAACACCTGGCTCAATACCAACCTGTGATGGACCCTGTACTGACGATTGTATAGGACCCTGTGCAGGTGGCTGCGTAGGATCCTGTACAACAGTATCAGGTATCACTGGGGACTGAGTAGGTGGAGCTCTACGAGTCTTCCGAGGTATGTAGTACTCGGCGTCGTCATACATAGAGATCTCATGCACAGAGAAGGGCTGAGTATCTCCAGGAATGGTATACTCAACATCATTCCTTAGAAACTTCATACACTGGTGCAAGGTAGAGGGCACCATTCCATACTCATGGATCCAAGGCCTTCCTAAGAGAGCCTTGTATGAAGTGTCAGACTCAATCACATGAAACTTTGCCTCAGTTAGAAAATTTCCAAATTTCAGAGGCATGGTGATAGACCCTAGAGCTCGCTGGCCTTGGTCATTGAATCCTTTCAACATGATCTTGTCGGAAGTGAGCTTCAAATGACCTAGGGAGAGGCTCTTCAAAGTTTCATGAGTTAGTATGTTTACTGAAGCCCCTTGATCTATGAGGACTCTGTTCAACTCATAACCATTGACTTCAGCAGTGATATATAAGGGACGATTGTGCTTAGTGGTCCCTAACAGGAGGTCGCGACTAGAGAAAGTGATGCATGGCATGTTGTACAAATGCCATGCCCCATCATCAGGGTCAGAAGTAAAGAATGCCTGGTAGGTCTCTGGTTCAAGCAGGGCTTTTACCAGTGTCTCTCTCAAGTCGGGTGACAACATCAAAGCATCATAGACACTAAGAAGGGAAGGAATTTTCCTTAGGTGAGCCAACACATTGTAATCAACTTCCAGTTGAGGGCCTTTCCCTTTCTCCTTAGGCTGCTCCTGGGAGGAAGGGATATAGTCATCCTGCTGGGTAATGATATTTTTATCTTTTGTATTTTTAGCCAACCTAGGTGGAAGAACCTTTCCTGAACGCAGATGAACTTCCTGTATTGAGTCATCATCAACAGGAGATTCCTCTGGTTTAGTGGTGGTGGCAGGTGTTGGTTCTAAGGAAAGTACTGAGAGTGGGTTCTCGGACTCATGCTCTGAATCCATGTAACATCCACCCTCAGGTATTATAAAGACTGGTTCATCTTCATACTCAGACTCAGACTCTTCACTTGAATTATTATAAGAGACATATAAAACAGTAAAAGAGTGAATGCTAGTAGAAGTAGAAGCAGAACTAGAAGTAAAAGCAGTAGGAAAAGAACACCAGAAGTAGCCAGAATCATCTTCTTCTATTATTTCTTCATCAAATGAAGGGAGAACAAAGTCCTTCAGCGTAAGTGCTGGAAGGAACCCTGTCTTCCCCTCAGAAGTTACAACATACTTTTCTCTTTCATACATTTTCTTGTTACATATATCAGAAGAAAAAGAAATGTGCTCAGTAGGCACTACAACAGAAAGAGAAGAAGAAGAAGGTACAAGTGCCGGAGTAGTAACTGCAGGGGCAACTGTCGACTTGGCCTGTGGTGGCCTCCTCTCAATTGCCTCTGAACTCTGAACTGCACGGTCTATCATCCTCTTGGTCTTTTTGGAGAGTGCTAACTGCCACTCTCCCTCAGAACACTGGGGTAAGCTGCTACTCTTGCCCTGACTGTCAGTCTGACTGGGACTGTGGCTGGGACTGGAAACCATCTGAACTGTCTGAGGGCCCTTGCCCCTGGGCTGCACTAGATCGCTGTCCTGGAGGTGTATCTGTCATGTGGCCATCAACCTCTCAACCTTGTCTTTGAAGACAAAACAATCTTCTAACACATATCCAACGTATCTGTGGTAAGGACAATAGAGTGGGTGCTCAGTCTGACCCTCTTCCTCCACTCTATTGTTGCTAGGAAAGGTGAGTATGTTCTTCTTAGTAAGGAATTTAAAGATCTTCTTCACACTCTCCCTTTTGAAGGGATATTCCTTACTAAGCTTCTCCTGCAGAAACTGCTGACTCTCTGGAGTCCTACGGGAGGTCCTAGGCTGTGCTGCTGGCTGACTAGCTGAGTGAGACTGACTAGCTGAGCGTGACTGCTGTGGAGGTGCTGAAGTGACTAAGGGCTTCTTGCCCTTATCTGATGGTCCCTGAGTACTGTGAACCTCTCCTCTCCTAGGTGGAGGTGCCCCTGAAAACTCCTGTCGCTGAGGTCTGCGCAAAGGCTGACTCTCAACCTTAAGAGAGACTGCAGCGGGTATGCTGTCCTGTAGGCTGGTGACCTTGGTGAGGAGCTTCTGAAAGGTTCTAATGGTGAAACCCTTCAGGTATGGTGCTATCGGACCATCTATGTTCTTCAACAAGATCTCAACTGCATGCTGCTCCTGTAACTGTGGCTCGCACTGCAAACTGAGATTCCTCCACCTGACTATGTAATCTGTGAGACTCTCTCTAGGACACTGCCTGGTCACCACTAGCTCTCCCACTGTAACTCTGTGCTCCGTACTGACAAACCTCTGCACAAACAACTGCTCCAGCTCTGCGAAAGTCCTGACTGAGTCGTTGGGGAGGTCGGCGTACCAAGCAAACGCCACCCTCGCCAAGCTGCTGACGAACAATCTCAACATCAGGGGATCATTCCCTCCTATGTTGCAGCATATTGCTCGGTACTGAGCTATATGCTGCCTCGGGTTCCCAAACCCGTCAAAAACTCTGAACCTAGGAGGGATGAAACCAGGGGGGTAAGGCTCCTGCTCGTACTCTACTGGGTAAGGACGCCCCTTGCTAACTGACTCTCCAGTCTTCCTAGAGGAAATCGCCTGCTCTACCTTATGGGCTATCAAATCCTGGATCTGACCTGCTGACATCTGAGCTGGCTGACTCTGAACTGAAGTAGTGTAAGGAAGTACCGTAGGTGGTGCTGGGACTGCTCTCTGGACCCTGTCCACTCCTACGGGGTCTACTGTAGCAGGTGGTACTACTGGCTGCTCTCTGGAGGTACTGGTAGCTGCTACACCTGTCACCTGAGGCATCGCCCCCAGAGCTGTCAACTGTGCTGTCATGGCTGCCATGGCTCTGGCCATTTCCGCCATCTGTGTCTGCAAGTGTAGAACGGTAGCATCCGTGTCAACTGATCTGGGAGATCCACCCACCTCGGACTCTCCCTGCTCATCCTGGTCCTCGGGCTCTCTCTCATCCGAGTGACCTCTACGGGTAATCACACAAACCCGGTGAACTGGTATATCATCCTCCGACTCATCCACTAGTGTATCATCGTTCTCCAAGAAAGAGTGTTAGAGGGCCTCTATGTAGGGACTCATAGGAGAACCGATCCTATGAGGGCTACGGGCTAGCTGTGTCTCATCCCGCTCTGAGGATCTATCTGGAGTAGGTACAACATCCTCATCACACATCATCGGGACCGCCTCGGTCTCGGAAGGAACTGCTACGTCCATCAAATCATCTACATCGCCAAACTGCTCTGCATCTGATGGTGGTGCTGCCTCTACTGGCTCAACTGGGTCGACAGGGGTGTCCGCCTGCCGACGCCTCCAAACCCACCTCCTACGGTGGGGTGCTGCACGGGCAACTGGCTGCTCTGGGACTGCAACCTCTGAACTGACATGAGGCTGGGCAGGCCTCCGCTGCTGTCTCCGTCCTCGACGACGTGGGCGTCGTCCTACTACAGGAGCCACTGCTGGCGGCCTAACTACTGGAACTGCAGGCTGCTGGGGTGTCTGCCCCCTCTGCCAACTGTAGAGTCTCCTCGCAGTCTGTCGTCGTAACTGAAAGGTAGCCCGAGAAATCTGACGGAGTAAGCCCTCCCGACTGACGGGCCCTCTGCCACGAGCTAAGCGGACGATGTTCCGAATCCTCTGAGTGAGGGCTCGGACACTAGCGTCCCTGGGTAACCTAGCTCGGGGTAGAGTAGTGGCGACAGGAGGGGCCGCCGCTATACGGGCAACATCCTCCTCATCTCCACTATGCGCCAGTGGGGAGAAGCGTCCTCCCTGAACTGCCTCCAACTCGGGGGCTACCATCACCTCTGGAACAGGCGCAACAACAACTGGACGTGGCCTCCGCTGCCTAGGAGCCACTCTCCTCTGCCTCTGAACTATCTCATCGTGAACGATGGCATCTGCCATCCGCTGCATCTCTGTCTCTGACGCAGCTAAACGAAGTCTCCTGTTCCTATTCCTCCTGGCCCTTCTCCCAAGGCCGGAGGTGGAGGTCGAGGGGACATCTGAACCCACTGCCTGGGTGGCAGGGGGAACAGAAACAACTGGAAGTGTCGGGGTCTGCCCAACAACCTCAGGGTGAGAAAGTCGGGCAAAAACAGAAACCCGACCAGTGGAAGGCGAAGGCACCTCGGTCTGGGCACCCCTCTTCCTGGTGGAAGTGGGAGGGGGAACCCGAACACGAGGTACTTCCGCTGGAACAGCGGGAGTAACAGTAGCAGCAGGCTGCCGGCGCTGAGGGGCCGGAGCAACCTGTGCTGCAGGAGTGGCAGGCACTGGACGCCGGACCACTGAACGAACAGGGGGAACTACAGCAGGCTGCCGGCGCTGAGGGGCCGGAGCAACCTGTGCAGCAGGAGCGACAGGCACTGGTCGCCTGACCGCTGGAACAGGAAGTGGCCTAAACACTGGTCGCTTAGCCACCGGGCGCACTGACTGCGCAGGAACAAGAACAGGACGTGGTGCTCGGACTGGGCGCCTGTTGACCTTGATTTTGCCCAGAATTGGGCTTGGAGAGTTGACTGGGTCAAATTGATCAGACTAGACCCCAAGACCCTCCCCAATGAATTCAGTGAGTCAGACTGAGTCTGTTGAGCCCGGGCCTAGGCCTTGGGTCAACCCGGTTGACCAGTTCAACCCGGGTTGACCCAAGTTGACCTAAAGAGCTCAAATCAATTTTTAATTAATTTCAAACCCTTTAATGGCTTGATCCGCATCCTCCTTGACCTAATTGACTTGTTTGACCAAGTCAAATCCTGACTTGGTCAAACCAAGTCATAATTTGGTCAAAATCACCTATTTATTTGGATTTAAGAGCCTAATCAATGCCATAAAAGCCATCCTTCCGTTTTGAAATCAAAACCACGGCCTAAACCGACCTATTTCCCTCCTAATTTTGTTTTGATTCGATCCTAGCCGTTGGTATTAGGTTTAGGAGCCTTAAATAGCGAAAATCAAGTCCAATTAGGGATCTTTTGGCTCTTTCTTTCTCGAGAGACTTCCCCAGCCTCTGAGATTTTGTGTGAGAGCTCCTGCACCTCCCCTCTACCTTTCTCGACCTAATCCCGACGGTGAAACCTCGCCGGCGGCGAGATCTCCGGCGAACCGAGACCAAGGAACTTCCAACTCGTGTTGCGTGCGATCTAGACGTCGAGAGCTCGCAATTTCTTCTTCAAATAGGAGCGTGGACAGTCTACAAGTGCAACAAGCCAGAGATCTCTCGATTTCATCGAGTATTTTGGGTAAATTTCTCAACCCTAGTTAGAGCACATGAAGCTATTTAACTTTTTATAGAGTTGATATTAGATAATTCTATTGGCCCCCCATGATTTCTGTTCGTAGCTAGAACCTAGGTTTAAAATTTCGTCAAATTCCATCGAGTATCGAGGGAGAACGAAGCGATTTTAGATTTAGGGTTTCGGGTTTCGGCTAGGAGCAGCCAGGGCAGATCTCAGCCGTCGATCGCGCGATCGACGGTCGTGATCGAAGCCTTCCGCGGTCTAGATTGACCGCGGGCGTCAGCCCTGCAGTTCCGCGGGCCACGTGGATCGATCTGGGACGTCCATCCAAATCGCGCGGATCGGACGGTCGGGATTGAATGCCGACGTGGTTAAGTGTTCGGCGCTGATTTCGACGCCGCGGCAATCATTGCCAATGATTGCGAGGCGGCGCAATCATTGGCAATGATTGCCCGAACCGCGGGAGCCATCCCGGAGTCGCCACGTGTCCCAAGCGGGTCCCGCCGCCCGATTTTTATAAAATAAATATTAAAAAACTTATTTTTAAACCGTTTTATCTTCAAAAATTCGCCAAAAATTCATTTTTTGTCCGTTTTTTACGTACAATACCTCATTTTGATCGTATTATTATTAAAACGAACTATGGATTTAAATTTATTTTTAAAAAAAACTGCAAACTTTTTTTTTATATATTATTTAAATAATTATTTTTAATTTAATTATCATTATATTATTATCTTAATAATTATTTATTGTGCTAATTATCATTATTTAGTTCTTTATTTTGTTTTATTGTAAGTTTATTGTTTTGTCTTTTATTGCCATTATTATTATTGTATTAAATAAAAAAAAATGTATATTTTAATAATTAAATGTTAGTTTAATTATTTTGATTATTTTAAGTGTTATAAAATATTATTATTATTATATATGTATATGTTTAAATTACTTTAAAATTTCAGAACTATCAAAAATTTTATTTTTATATTTTATTATTTTTATGATATTTTAATAAATATATTTAAATATTATCTATTTTTGGTTATTTTAAAATCTATTTATTGTTTTAAAACTTCGAAAATGCATAACTTTCTCGTTTTCGATCCGATTTTGACGCACAACCCCTTGTTTTGAGCGTATTCGGATTCTGCACATTCTGGAATTGGTTTTATTTGAAAATTTTGGGTCTGTGTGCAGTTTTTTTTTAAAAACAGCCAGCTGTACTATTTTAAAATTATTCAATTATTGTCTTTGAACTTCGAAATTGTGTAGATTTCTCGTTTCAAGTCGGATTTTTGCGCACAATACCTTGTTTTGGATGTACTCTGAATTCTGCATATTTTAAAACTATTTCCAGATGAAAATTTTGTCTGCATTCTCTGTCATTTCAAAAACAGTGAAATTGCACTATTTTAAAAATATTATTTTATTATATTTCAACTTGTAAATTCCGTATCTTCGCCGTTTCAAGTCGGATTTCGATGTGCGACCCCTCGTTCTTTTCAGCAAGACGAGCTTTATGTTTTGGAACCATTTCCAGCCCTTGATTTTGGCTGTGTGAATAGATTCTTGTTTTGATCTTATTATTTGGGTATCTTGATATTTATATATTAATATAACAACTACTTTCATGATACAAACTACTTTCAAATCGCTTGAGACTTCGTTAGGACAACCAGTGGGTCTCCCTTATATGCATTTATCATAAATTGATCTAATTTTAATTATGCTATTTTCCAAAAGTTCATATATCTGTAAGTATTTTAAAATATTTTTTAAAATTACTTATGTATTAAATCCCTTAATCTTGGGAGATCCACTATTTGTGAAATTTTAGACATGGGTTCTAGATATGAAGAGCAGTCATGGGGGAGTGGGTTAGTGAATGGTTGAGTCCCAATCATTCACTAATCCTTTCTTTAGGTGTCTTTATTTTTTTTATCTTTCGTAGATTGCATGTGCAGGTCGTCGCACCACGAGCACTTAGTCTAGGCTCTCCTAGATTTAAGGACATGGCGTGTTTATTTTGTTTATGTACTCCATGCATTTATTATCCCGAGGGTTAGTGTAAACATCATTTTAAACTCCTACAACGTAGTGACACCTTAAGGACAATAATTAAGGACCCGTCTAGCGAACTTAGAAGTTCTCTAGGAGCTAGGATAGATCACTGATTGACACCAAAACCTCAACATTTAAACTTAGTGACATCGTAAACATCACATAATTTTTTGGAAATTTCTAGGAACTTTTAGAGCCCTTAATTAACCAACCCTAATCAACTGGTTAAATAAGGCCCCGAGACCTTCTAAAAAATACAATAATTACATATTAGGTCAGAAAATTACCCACCATACCTTGAATTGACCAGAATATGACCCTTGACCTTAGATAAATAGGGTTCCCTAGTTTGACTTCTGGTTGACCCCTAATTTGACCATAGGTAGAAATTACCATTTTGCCCCTAATAAATTATTAAAAATTATTAAAAATCCCAAATTTTCTCCAAATACTTGGGATCACTTTCTCAGGTCATTCCTGACCTTTGGGGGTGATTCCAATCAGTTTGGAGCTTGTTTGGAGCAAAACAGTAAAAAAGGGCCCTTTCCTAGTTAATTTAGAAAATTCCCTTAAATACCCTATCTTTAGAAATTCATAACTAATTGTAGAAAATTCCAAATTAGGCAAACTCACTTGCATTAGACTCCAATTAGGGCCTAGTATTTATTAAAAATCTTAGGTTTCCAGAAAATGGCCTAGATTAGAAAGTCAACTTTTTGGTCAACCGTAGTTCATTTAGGGCCCGAAACTTAGAAAATTCATAACTTTCCCTAGAGAACTCCGATTTCAGCCTACTACCTGTCTAACTACTCGTATTAAGGTCTAGTATTTTCCTAAGATGATAGGAATCCCAAACTTAGACTATTCCTCATAATGATCTTTTGGACCCTTAGTCTAGTTCCTAGGGGGACCCAGAACTTTCCAAAATTGGCTAATATAACTTTAACTTCAAATATCATCACCCTAAGTTCCTAAAATTGATCAACAAACTATAATAACTAAAATGCACCCCCAATTCACTAATATTTGAATTTCAACAAAAATTTCCTTTTCTGGCCTTCAACAGACTTGAACTTTAGACAATTTTAACTAACTATCCTGCCTAGGACCTATCCAAACTACACAAGCCTTACACACACATAGAATGGTTTGCTAGGGCACCACTTCTAGACCTAGGGTAGGCCGCTGGGTTTTATTTTTCTGCTGTGTGCCGGAGCTTTCCGTAGTTTTCACTGCATGCTGTTCGAAAATTGAATTGGTGTGTTTGCTTACTTTTTTTTGCACTCTGGATGTGAGCGTTAGACTTACCCATAGGTTAGGAGCGTTATATATATACTGTTCTTTCGTGCAGGTGGCCATGCTCAAGCTGATAAAAGGGGGAGCAATGTCATGATTTCTAATAATGTGTTTTATGCAGGTGCTTGCTCAGCTCCCCTTAAATAAAAATGAGGGCTAAATAATTATAACTGCACAGATGGAGCTGCTTAGCCCTCATAATTAAGAGCATGGCTTGGCACAGGGTCAATGGTGTTAGCATTTTTTTTTATATATATATATGAACTGCTTGGGATTTTTATTAGGATAACCATGCAGGTCATTTTAGATTTTTCTGCTTTTCAATTAATGTAAAAATTTGTAATATTGTTAAGAGTTGTGAAAACAACTTCGAGTTTGGATATTCTTATCCAGTTAGGATTCCAAAAGAAGAAGGCATCCCTAAGGGGAGAGTCTTCTTCCATTTGGAAGATCGAGCTGGATGGCTTTAGATATCTAAAGAGAAAAGGCAATACACCCCTACTGGGGGAATTGTCTCTTCGTTTGGATATTCAAGCCACGACGGATCCAAGGAGTCCAAGGAGGAGTGATCCAAGGAGTCCAAGGAGAGGATACCCAGGAGATTGAAGATGTTGAAGATTGAAGACCCAATATCCCACTCAAAGTTGTTGGCGTCTGTCATTGGCTTAGAAATCCGGGTTGTTGGCAGTGGTGCCCGGCCACTTTACTTTTCTGCATACCCTGGGTTGTAATTAAAGGGCAGTTGGCCTATGGACATTTACTTGATTAGTTGGATTTATATTGATGTGTTTACCTGATTGCGCAGTAGAATTACCTGCTTTTTCTAGGTTTCTTTCTTGCATGCCGCTCTTGTTTTTGCCTGGATCGTATTAGGCTCTTTAAGGACTGAAAAATCTTTTATACTCATAACCAAAATTTAATATTTAAGTTTTAAATAACATAGAAACTTAACGAACCTAGGGAACTGCCGGAACCGTCCGGGGTCGCATGCATATTACTGCATCTCCTCTCTCCTTCTAATAAGACATCTCCCTGCCTGCGGGTAGAGTCCGGATAATCTGGCCTATGAGGATGAAGTGCCGGACCTAGGGAGACTCAGTCTTTTCTAAAAATTATTTTATATTAAGCCTGTTTTTAAAATCTAAAGCATTCATGAGCTGACATTTCAACTAGCATGCATTGCATTAGAAATCAATTTAATTAAAATTTAATTGCATTAGTTAGGAGCATTCACCCAACATAAGTTCAGGACCACTTAGGAAATTCTCTAGATGTCGGTCCTCTTTCCAATAAACTATACCTCCCACCCATCTTTCATAATTGACTTGACAGCATGGTTTTAAATCGATTAGGCGGTTAGCTGGCTCCCCCAATCCAGGCCGGGATAAGTCCAGATCTTTGCATCGCATTAGATAGGACACTGGTCTTAGTGTGTGTCGAACACTAAGTCCAAATTAGATTTAGGATTCGAGGCTACTACATTCGGTCTCGTAGTATGCCTTAAATAGTAGGTAGGTCCCTTCCTTTCAGGGACCATAAATCCTACTTATCTGCGTCACAGGATGACGCCACCTCCATCCTTCTCTCACGCATGTGATTGAGTGCCTGATTTTTGTTTCTCCAGTTTCTCTCTAGTGCCCTAGAGCCTCCGAATATTGGTATGAACCACGCATGTTGATTCAGCCCTCCGGACCTTTCTTCCCTTTGAGTAGGATTTCCTAGTCTATACCCTTGTGCCGATCCCACTTTAAGAGAGGATAATGTATGATCCTTAATCGAGAGTTTTCTCAGGCTCCGGCCTGGGATGTAATTAACCACGGGGGCTTGCGTCCGTGGGAAACTCGGTCCCACATCTACTAAACCCCATTCGAGCTCTTTCATCGGGTGGGGGAAACCCGTGATTTGGTCATGTATATTACTACCCATCGAGGTGTGTTGGTGAAAGCCTCTATCCTCAATGGTTAGTCGTATGCACGATCCAATCTGTCCCTTCCAATCGACCCGTTCGCGCGGTGCTCTCTCGGAGGTCCACAGCGCTGAGCAGCAGGACGTCCAAACGGGCGTATGACTGCGCGTCCTCTCCTCTGGGGAGGAGAGAATGCCGCAGCCTCCGCCGGGGTCGGCCCGCCAAGGGTGACGAAAGCCGAGTCAGTGAAGGAACCAAAAGTGATCCCTCCCACTGGCGGACTAGTGAGCAGTGACTCAGGAAGAGTCACCCGCGCGTCCGAACCAAAGAAAAAAGTGACGGAAGGTACGAAGGAAGCCATGGCACTGCTGCCAAGAAAAGAAAGTGAAAAGGTCAGTAAGAATGTAAATCAAGAATAAATGGACTAGTAAGGATTTGATAGGATAGATAAGAATGGATAAAGGATGGAATAGCCTGCTAGGCTGGAAAGAAGTAGAGTATGGAAGAAAACCCTAGCTAAGGGAAAGGAACCCTAACTAAGGAGAGACCCTAACTAAGTGTAATATCTCGTTTCCTTACTGTTCCTCTCTGATTTGGATTTTCCTCCCAGAATCGGCCAGGACGAAATTTGGATCGTCCAGGCCGATCAGTGCATTGAACAGCTGATTTCTGAAGTGCTTTCTGGAATGATTTCTGGACGAAATCGTCCAGGCCGATCGAGGTATCGTCCCGGGACGATTAGTGGATGGCACAAGTCAGTGAGTAGGGGTTTTTATCGCCTATGAACAGTATTAATCGTCCTGAAAAATCGTCCCAGGACGATAGGAATTTGGTCTGATCGTCCAGGACGATCGAGACGATCGGCCGGGCCGATATGAGCATTACTTAAGGAAATGAGCTCGTTTTGAGGAGAGAGAAAAATCATTTTAAAAATCAGATATTTTGTAGAGAGAGAAAGAGAAAGGAAGAAAAGAGAAAAGTTGATTTTCGGAGACCGCGGAGCGCTTTTCGTCCGACGCCGCTGTTGGGAAAAGTGTAGATCTCGTGGTAAGGACTCCGAACCCTGTTTCTGTTTTCAGAGATTTTGTGTTTTGACCGAGATATGATTTGTTTTGTGTTTTCGTAGTCGACTTTTTGACCTGATTTTGATTTGACAAGACTTTCACCGCACAACTTTTAGTATGTTATAGATATGATTATTGTACACGATTTGACTGTATTCTACGAAGATTTTACCGGTCGGAATTGATTCTACGTGATTTTAATCGATTTTAATTGAATAGAATAATATCAGGACCTGATTTGATTTGGATTTTATAGATCGATATTTTAATTGAATAGAATAATATCAGGACCTGATTTGATTTGGATTTTATAGATCGATAGTCTTGTATTGACGCTATTGATATTCTATTGTAATTTGGAAAGATTTGGAAACTGTGTCTTTTTGCAGGATTTTTGTGTAAATTCTGTATACTACCGTTATGCTGCCCGATTTTCGTATGATTCCTGAATTGTATGAGATTGATAGATTGAACTGATTTGCATTGATTATTGATATGATTGCTTTAATATTGACTATTGAATTGCTTATTGATTGAATTGACTATTGATACTGATCGCAAGTGGAACCTGGTTGAACATTGGTGGAGATTGATATTGATACCTGTACAGGATGGTGGGCCGACGGGCTTTCCTTTAAACATTGACTATCGATTATTGAAGGGAGATATAAGGAGTTTATTGATATGCCGACGGGCGAAAAGAGTGACGACTCTTATTGATTGAACCAATGTATTATCTACAACAGCAATATGGATTCTACAACAGCAACATAGCCAGTAGATTGTACTTGTTCAGTATATAGTATTGAATTGCATGTTTACTGTATTGCTTTATAGATTCATTGTTTTATAGATTCCTGCTTTATCGACTTTGATTGGATTTACTAGATCGTACGATTTCATTGATTTCACTGATCGATTTCTGTGCATTGACATTGAACATTGATATAGAAATGGATGAATATAGATACTGCATTGATAGCATGGATATCGTACTACTGCTTATAGATTCATCGTATTGCTGCCTATAGACTTATAGATTCACTGTCGCTACTGTTCTTCACTGTATTGACTGTTTTATAGATTCATTGCTTCGTATCGCCTTTCTCGATTGATTTCAATTGATTAGATCGTTTTGATTTGATAGCATCGATTTGATTGACGACGTTGATTGATTGAATTGATTTATCGTATTGCCTGCCGCTGCATTGACTGGTTTTATTGACTATTGATTTCCGCTGCATTGACTCATTGACCATTGATTGATTCAGATTGATAGATTGACATGCATATTGATAGCTCTGCCGTGCTCTGATTTCAGTTATAGGTATTAGGTGACCTGCTGGGCTTTGTAAAGCTCATTATATGTGGTTGATATTTTCAGGTCAGGGCTCGGGAGCAGGAGATAGGCATTGATCCAGATCTGCAGGTTTTTAGTTCTTTTGATAGATAGTTGATTCTTTTGTACTCAGGACAGGATAGCTTTTCTACTTGTATTGATAGTGTAGTTCCTGAGTATTGTACATGATGTTTTGTGATATGAATCGACTGATATATTGAAGTTTTAAATGTTATAGATGTTTGATAGAATGCTTACTGAAGGATTTATAGATAACTCTGGTAAATTGTTGCGAATTGATCGACATTCTTTCCAAGTTAGATTCTGGGGCGTGACAAGTTGGTATCAGAGCAATGTTATTGGAAGAATGGATTGTTACCAGAGTTGTAGGATTGGATTGAGAGATTGGGTAGATTGGGTAGCTTTAAGAGCTTCATTGGCATACATCATTGCATGTGTGTATCATTTGTTTTGAATTGTGCAGGTGAAAAGATATGGATCCTCCGGCAGAATCCAGTGTACCGAATGAGCAACACAGCGCATCTCCAGTACCTTCAGAGAGTATGATGCAGTTAGCTACTGCAATTGCACATGTTATGGGGGATGCTCAGAGCAAGATGAGTGGGAGCAAAGAGGAAGAAGTTGACAGACATTTGCAGATGTTCCACAAGCTGAAGCCTCCGTTGTTCAAAGGGGCTGTAGGACCACAGGCTGCTGAGGATTGGATAATGAGGATAGAAAAGATTTTTGATAGCATGCAGTGTCCGGGAAACAAAAAAGTACCATTGGCAGTATTCATGTTGGAGAGTGAGGCAGAGAGATGGTGGATTGGACAGCAGAGAGAGAAATTCCAGGGGAAGACCAATGCTGAGATCACCTGGGATGAGTTCACTACAGTGTTCAGGATGTGGTTTGTACCACCGTCAGCTCAGCGACAGATGCAGGAAGCATTCATGAGATTGGAGCAAGGCCGCAAGTCAGTGATGCAGTACGAGTCCGAGTTTACTGCACTTGCAAGGTACGCTGCTCACTTGATTCCTACTTCTGAAGACAAGTGTTATAGATTTCTGCACGGATTGAATAGAGAGCTGAGGCAACCACTTGTACCTTTCCGGATCCATGAGTTTTCTGAGCTAGTGGAGCGAGCCCGATTGATAGAGATTGAGTTGACGACACCAGTATCGAGGTACGAGGATACCAGGAGAAGGAGGGATGATATACGACGAGATGATTCGGGTAGAGACAGAGATAGAGAGAAGAGAAGCAGGTATGAGGGTTCGAAGGGATCTGCATCGGGATCTGCGTCACGATCTGCATCGATAGTATCGCCTGGTGGTTCTGGCACGTGCAGTCATTGTGGTAGACGACATGCAGGTCAGTGCTACCTATTGACGGGACAGTGTTTTCACTGTGGACAGCAAGGACACAGAGCAGCAGAGTGTCCTCAGAAAGGACTGGGTGGAAGGATTGATACGGGTACAGGACAGCAGAGGACTGTTGCCTCGAGAGCCTACAGTGAGAGATCAGGAAACCGGATTGATGATAGGACTGTTAGAGATCAGAGGGAGACAGTTGCGCCACGACCTTCTGCACTTCCTCCAGTGGTGCCACGCATCTACAGTCTACAGAGTTTACAGCATCAGGATCAGCAACGACCAGAAGATTCTACTGGTAAGATTGATTTGACTAACCGATTGATATTGACATATGAACATTGCATATTGACATTGGATTGATTGCATTGTGTGTTCTGTATGGATTTCGACGAGTTTTGTTTTGGATTTGGATTTTGATCGATTTGGTTTGCTTCGTGTTTTGCTTCGTACCTTTAGGGAAATGTCGGGACGACATTTTTCTAAGGTGGGGAGATTGTAATATCTCGTTTCCTTACTGTTCCTCTCTGATTTGGATTTTCCTCCCAGAATCGGCCAGGACGAAATTTGGATCGTCCAGGCCGATCAGTGCATTGAACAGCTGATTTCTGAAGTGCTTTCTGGAATGATTTCTGGACGAAATCGTCCAGGCCGATCGAGGTATCGTCCCGGGACGATTAGTGGATGGCACAAGTCAGTGAGTAGGGGTTTTTATCGCCTATGAACAGTATTAATCGTCCTGAAAAATCGTCCCAGGACGATAGGAATTTGGTCTGATCGTCCAGGACGATCGAGACGATCGGCCGGGCCGATATGAGCATTACTTAAGGAAATGAGCTCGTTTTGAGGAGAGAGAAAAATCATTTTAAAAATCAGATATTTTGTAGAGAGAGAAAGAGAAAGGAAGAAAAGAGAAAAGTTGATTTTCGGAGACCGCGGAGCGCTTTTCGTCCGACGCCGCTGTTGGGAAAAGTGTAGATCTCGTGGTAAGGACTCCGAACCCTGTTTCTGTTTTCAGAGATTTTGTGTTTTGACCGAGATATGATTTGTTTTGTGTTTTCGTAGTCGACTTTTTGACCTGATTTTGATTTGACAAGACTTTCACCGCACAACTTTTAGTATGTTATAGATATGATTATTGTACACGATTTGACTGTATTCTACGAAGATTTTACCGGTCGGAATTGATTCTACGTGATTTTAATCGATTTTAATTGAATAGAATAATATCAGGACCTGATTTGATTTGGATTTTATAGATCGATATTTTAATTGAATAGAATAATATCAGGACCTGATTTGATTTGGATTTTATAGATCGATAGTCTTGTATTGACGCTATTGATATTCTATTGTAATTTGGAAAGATTTGGAAACTGTGTCTTTTTGCAGGATTTTTGTGTAAATTCTGTATACTACCGTTATGCTGCCCGATTTTCGTATGATTCCTGAATTGTATGAGATTGATAGATTGAACTGATTTGCATTGATTATTGATATGATTGCTTTAATATTGACTATTGAATTGCTTATTGATTGAATTGACTATTGATACTGATCGCAAGTGGAACCTGGTTGAACATTGGTGGAGATTGATATTGATACCTGTACAGGATGGTGGGCCGACGGGCTTTCCTTTAAACATTGACTATCGATTATTGAAGGGAGATATAAGGAGTTTATTGATATGCCGACGGGCGAAAAGAGTGACGACTCTTATTGATTGAACCAATGTATTATCTACAACAGCAATATGGATTCTACAACAGCAACATAGCCAGTAGATTGTACTTGTTCAGTATATAGTATTGAATTGCATGTTTACTGTATTGCTTTATAGATTCATTGTTTTATAGATTCCTGCTTTATCGACTTTGATTGGATTTACTAGATCGTACGATTTCATTGATTTCACTGATCGATTTCTGTGCATTGACATTGAACATTGATATAGAAATGGATGAATATAGATACTGCATTGATAGCATGGATATCGTACTACTGCTTATAGATTCATCGTATTGCTGCCTATAGACTTATAGATTCACTGTCGCTACTGTTCTTCACTGTATTGACTGTTTTATAGATTCATTGCTTCGTATCGCCTTTCTCGATTGATTTCAATTGATTAGATCGTTTTGATTTGATAGCATCGATTTGATTGACGACGTTGATTGATTGAATTGATTTATCGTATTGCCTGCCGCTGCATTGACTGGTTTTATTGACTATTGATTTCCGCTGCATTGACTCATTGACCATTGATTGATTCAGATTGATAGATTGACATGCATATTGATAGCTCTGCCGTGCTCTGATTTCAGTTATAGGTATTAGGTGACCTGCTGGGCTTTGTAAAGCTCATTATATGTGGTTGATATTTTCAGGTCAGGGCTCGGGAGCAGGAGATAGGCATTGATCCAGATCTGCAGGTTTTTAGTTCTTTTGATAGATAGTTGATTCTTTTGTACTCAGGACAGGATAGCTTTTCTACTTGTATTGATAGTGTAGTTCCTGAGTATTGTACATGATGTTTTGTGATATGAATCGACTGATATATTGAAGTTTTAAATGTTATAGATGTTTGATAGAATGCTTACTGAAGGATTTATAGATAACTCTGGTAAATTGTTGCGAATTGATCGACATTCTTTCCAAGTTAGATTCTGGGGCGTGACACTAAGAGTGGGACGGACCTAATCTAAGGAGTACCAATCCCGGAGTACACACAAGAAAAGATAATATATGATCCAAAGATGGAGAGAGAAACTGGTCCCACCGTGGTCGCCAGAAACCTGTGGACCTCCGAAAGGAACACCGCGCGAACGGGTCGATTGGAAGGGCAGATTGGATCGTGCATACGACTAACCATTGAGGATAGAGGCTAACGCCAACACACCTCGATGGATAGTAATATACATGACCTAGTCACGGGTTTCCCCCACCCAATGCAAGAGCTCGAATGGGGTTTAATAGATTGTGGGGACCAAGCTTCCCACGGGCGCAAGCCCCCGTGGTTAATTACATCCCAGGCCGGAGCCTGAGAAAACTCTCGATTAAGGATCATACATTATCTTCTCCTAAAGTGGGATCGGCACAAGGGTATAGACTAGAAAATCCTACTCAAAGGGAAGAAAGGTCCGAAGGGGCTGAATCAACATGCGTGGCTCATACCAGCATTCGGAGGCTCTAAGGCACTAGAGAGAAACTGGAGAAAAATCAAAATCAAACATTCGATCACATGCGTGAGAGAAGGATGGAGGTCGCGTCATCCTGTGATGCGGATAAGTAGGATTTATAGTCCCTGAAAGGAAGGGACCTACCTTCTATTTAAGGCATACTACGAGACCGAATGTAGTAGCCTCGAATCCTAAATCTAGTTTGGACTTAGTGTTCGACACACACTAAGACCAGTATCCTATCTAATGCGATGCAAAGATCTGGACTTATCCCGGCCTGGATTGGGGGAGCCAG
This sequence comes from Dendrobium huoshanense, assembly GCA_016618105.1. Classification (NCBI taxonomy): domain Eukaryota; kingdom Viridiplantae; phylum Streptophyta; class Magnoliopsida; order Asparagales; family Orchidaceae; genus Dendrobium; species Dendrobium huoshanense. The sequence goes on along the minus strand of CM028360.1, from coordinate 50,591,709 downwards.
CTAACCACCTAATCGTTTTAAAACCATGCTATCAAGTCAGTTATGAAAGATGGGTGGGAGGTACATTTTATCGGAAAGAGGACCGACATCTAGAGAATTTCCTAAGTGGTCCTGGACATATGTTGGGTGAATGCCCCTAACTAATGCAATTAAATTTTAATTAAATTGATTTCTAATGCAATGCATGCTAGTTGAAATGTCAGCTCATGAATGCTTTGGATTTTAAAAACAGGCTTAATATAAAATAATTTTTAGAAAAGACTGAGTCTCCCTAGGTCCGGCACTTCATCCTCATAGGCCAGATTATCCGGACTCTACCCGCAGGCAGGGAGATGTCTTATTAGAAGGAGAGAGAAGATGCAGTAATATGCATGCGACCCCGGACGATTTCGGCAGTTTCCTAGGTTCGTTAAGTTTCTATGTTATTTAAAACCTAAACTTTTAGGAGTTAGTTATGAGTAGAAGAATTTTTAGTCCTTAGAGAGCCTAACGGAATCCAGGCGAAAACAAGAGCGGCATGCAAGAAAGAAACCTAGAAAAAGCAGGTAATTCTACTGCGCAATCAGGTAAACACATCAATATAAATCCAACTAATCAAGTAAATGTCCATAGGCCAACTGCCCTTTAATTACAACCCAGGGTATGCAGAAAAGTAAAGTGGCCGGGCACCACTGCCAACAACCCGGATTTTCTAAGCCTATGACAGACGCCAACAACTTTGAGTGGGATATTGGGTCTTCAAATATTTAGTCTTCTGGGTATCTTCTCCTTAGACTTCTTGTATCTCTCCTCCTTGGACTCCTTGGATCCGTCGTGGCTTGAATATCCAAACGAAGAAACAATTCCCCCAATATGGAGGTATTGCTTTTTCTCTTTGGATATCTAACGCCATCCAGTTCGATCTTCCAAATGGAAGAAGACTCTCCCCTTAGGGATGCCTTCCTCTTTTAGAATTCAAGCTGGATAAGAATATCCCAACTCAAAGGTTGTTTTCACAACTCTTAACAATTATTACATACAAATTTACATTTATTGAAAAAGCAGTAAATTCTAAATCACCTGCAAGGTTATCCTAATAATCATCCCAAGCAGTTTATATGAAAATGAAAATGCTAACACCATTGACCCTGTGTCAAGCCATGCTCTGAGGGCTAAGCAGTTCCATCTGTAGCAATTATAATTATTTAATAATTTTAGCCCTCATTATATCAGGGGGGCTGAGCAAGCACCTGCATAAGACAATATTAGAAATCATAACGGTGCCCCCCTTTTCTTAGCTTGAGCATGGCCACCTGCATAGAAGAACAGTATATATATATATGATGTTCCTAACCTAGGGGTAAATCTAGCGCCCATCACATCACAGAGTGCAAGAAAAGTAAGCAAACACAACAATTCAATTTTCAAACAGCATGTTGTGAAAAACTACGAAAAGCTCCGGCACACAGCAAAAATAAAACACAGCGGCCTAACCTAGATCTAGAAGTGGTGTCCTAGTAAACCATTCTATGTGTGTGTAAGGCTGGTGTGGTTTGGATAGATCCTAAGTGGGATAATTAGTTGAAATTATCTATAGTTCAGGTATGTTGGGGGTCTAAAAAGGATGTTTTAATTGAAATTCAAATATTAGTGAATTAGATCCATTTTGACTATTTTAATTTGTTGATCAGTTTTAAGAACCAAGGGTATTCATATTTGAAGTTTGAATTGTATTAGCCAATTTTGGAAAGTTCTAGATCCTCCTAGGAACTAGACTAAGGGTCCAAAACGTCATTATGGGAAAAAGGCTAAGTCTGAGTCTCCTATCACCTTAGAAAAATACTAGACCTTAATACGAGTAGTTAGACATGTAGTAGGCTGAAATCGTAGTTTCCTATCCAAAGTTATGAATTTTCTAAGTTTCGGGCCCTAAATGAACTAGGGTTGACCAAAAAGTTGACTTTCTATCCTAGGCCAATTTCTGGAAACCTAAGATTTTTAATAAATACTAGGCCCTAATTGGAGTCTAATGCAAGTGAGTTTACCTAATTTGGAATTTTCTACAATTAGTTATGAGTTTTCTAAGATCAGGGTATTTAAGGGAATTTTCTAAATTTCCTAACAAAGGGCCTTTTTTACTGTTTTGCTCCAAACAAACTCCAAACTGGTTGGAATCACTCCCAAAGATTAGGGATGACCTAAGAAAGTGTTCCCAAGTGTTTGGAGACAATTTGGAATTTTTAATAATTTTTAATAATTTATTAGGGGCAAAACGGTAATTTCCACCTATGGTCAAATTAAGGGTCAACCTGAAGTCAAACTAGGGAGCCCTATTTATCTAAGGTCAAGGATTAGGTTCTGGTCAGTTTGAGGTATTATGGGTAATTTTCTGACCTAATACGTAATTATTGCATTTTTTTCGGAAGGTCTCGGGGCCTTAATTAGCAGGTTAATTATGGTTGGTTAGCTAAGGGCTCTAAAAGCTCCTAAAAATTTCCAGAAAATTATGAAAGGCTTATGATGTCACTAAGTTTAAATGTTGAAGTTTTCATGTCAATCCGTGATCTATCCTAGCTCCTAGAAAACTTGTAAATTCGCTAGACGAGTCCTTAATTATTGTCCTTAGGGTGTCACTACGTTGTAGGAGTTTAAAGTGATGTTTACACTAACCCTCAAGGTAATAAATGCATGGGAGTACAAAAATTAAATAAACACACCATGTCCTTAGATCTAGGAGAACCTAAGCTAAGTGTTCGTGGTGCGACGACCTACACATGCAATCTACGAAAGATTAAAGGACAGACACCTAACGAAGGGATTAGTGAATGATTGGAACTCAATCACCCACTAATCCACTCCCCCATAATTGCTCTTCATTCATAGAACCTATGTCTAAAATTTCATACGATAGCGGGTATCCCAAAGTTAGAATTTAGGTATAAGTAGTTTTAAAATAATTTAAAATTACTTATAGATATAAATATATTTTTGGAAAATAAAATAATTGAAAATAATTCAATTCATAATACATAAGTATAGGGAAACCCGCTGACCACCCAATCGAGGTTTCAAAATAGTTTAAAAAATAATTTTTAGTTTAAAAATAATTAGTATGATAATTAATTTAAATAATATTAAAATAACCGAATCATAGGATAAAATAGAAAACAGTCAAGACAGCCAAAATCAAGCGCTGGAAATGGTTCCAAATTAAAATACGCACTTTTCTGAAAAGATCAAGGGGTTACACGTCAAAATCCGACTTAAAACAGCGAAGATATGAATTTCCGAAGTTAAAACATAATAAAATAATGTTTTAAAATAGTGTAGTTTTGCTGTTTTTTTTAAATAACAGGAGATACAGACAAAGTTTTCATCTGGAAATAGTTTTAAAATATGCAGAATTCAGAGTACATTCAAAACAAGGTATTGTACGTTGACAGCGGACTTAAAACGACAAAGTTATGTAATTTCAAAGTTTGAATACGATAACTAATTGTTTTATAAAATAAGCAATTGACTGACTTAAAACATAACTGCAGACAGGTTAAAAAAACTTGAGCCCAACCACCTTTAAAACAAGCAGAATCCAAATACACTCAAAACAAGGGGTTGTGCGTCAAAATCGGATCGAAAACGAGAAAGATATGGAATTTACAAGCTTAAAAATAATAAAAATAATATTTTAAAATAAAGCAGTTTTACTGTTTTTGAAATAACAGAAAGTATAAATAGAATTTTTATCTGAAAATAGTTTTAAACAATGCAGAATTTAAAATACATCCAAAACAAGGTGCTGTGCGTCGACAGCGGGCTTAACACGACGAAGTTATGTAATTTCAAAGTTTTCTGTCACACTAGATCGTACTGTACGAAGTAAATTCGTACAGTACGATGAACAGAAAGATAAAACACACAAAAAAAATGTTTTTATTCTTTCTTGTTACAATATATCGTACTGTAAGAAAAAATTTCGTACAGTACGACTATATCGTACGGTACGAAGTATTGCGTACAGTACGATGAACAGAAACTTCATCTTCCTCTGCGCATGCACAGGGAACCGAAACCCTAAAAAAGAAAATCGTCTCGTTCTCTCAATTGGATGGACGAAACGCGACGAAATTTTAGATCTGGCTTCTACTAGTGAAGAGCATCAATGGGGGATACTTTATTTGGAATAATATGCACTAATCACGACGCTAATTAACCCTAAGTGTTCTAACTAGGGTTTGCGATATACCTCAATCCACACGGTGGATTCGGGCGATCTTGGGCTCGTTGGACTCGTGGACTCTCCAGGAACAACTTCCTAGTTGATGTCGAGATCCAACACGCGCGCGATCGACGGGACGAAGCCTTGGAAGGAATTTCGTCTCGGGTTCGCCGGAGGATCGCCGCCGGCGGGGTCTAAGCGTCGGGATTTGGTCGAGGGAGATGAGGGGAAGTCCAAGGAACTCTCACACGAAATTCTCGGGCTTTGGGAGGCTAGGGCTCAAGAATTTTGAAAAAGGATCCTTAATTCTTCTCTCAAACTCCTATTTAAACTCCTAGACCTAAGGGGAACGGTTAGGATTGCATCAAGATTGAATTAGGAGGGAAAAGGGGCGGTTTAGGACGTGGAACCCAATTCAAAACGAAGGGGAGGCTTTTATTGCATTAAAATCCTTTTAATTCTCTCAAAATAGATTATTATGACCTATTTAAGACTCGATTTGACCAGTCAAACTTTGACCTGGTCAAATCAGTCAAGAGAGTCAAAGGGGAGGTGAGATCAAGCCATGATATTGATCGGATTTGATTTTGAATGGATTCGGGCTCTTAATGGGCTAGGTGGTCAACCCTGGTTGACTTGGTCAACCGGGTTGACCCAGGGTCCAAGTCCAGGCTCAACAGACTCGACTCGACTCACTGAACCCATCGGAGAGGGTCTTGGGGTCTGGCTTGGTCAATTTGACCAAGTCAACCCTCCAGGCCCGGGTCTGGGCAAAATCGAGGTCAACAACATATATGATAAGTACAAATGAACAATTATTCATTCATGCATCTATATTCATTCACAATGTAGTATGCATGAATAAGAATGCCAAAATCATTCTGCTTCTTATTCCTTCTTGAATCATAGATAATTTTAACTAGCGAAAATATAAAATCACCCATCAAAATGATCAAAATAATCAACACTTCAAAATATACAAAAGCTATACATTGTAAGTTCACTAAATAAGAAAGATATTCAATAAATTTCAATTTAGGCAGCAAAATAAATTTCAAAATCAAAATATTAAAAAATAGTGGAAGGATAAAAATTAACTACAATCATCAGAATAATTTTCGTAACAGGAATAATGGACGAAAAAGCCTCATAGAGCTATCTCTCTCATCTCTCTTATCTCTCTTATCTCCCTTCTACTACTAATATATAAATATTAGGAGGTGAAGACTTCGATGAGTCAAAATGTTTCTTAATTGAGTTTTTCAGCTAATTTCACGAGTTCTTAATATTTATATTAAAATATAAATACTTCTATGATATTTATATTAAATATATAAATATATATATATATATATATATATATATATATATAAAAACTCTTTTAAATGTCCGACGTTGTGGTACCCATATAACCCAGCATTGCTAGCTGTAAAATAGCAGTCCGCAAAGCTACTGTACTGAATTATTTTCTTAAAATTTCAAAGAGCTCAGCATCACGGCGGCACTTTCTTGACGACCCCAGAATGAGAAATTATTGTGTGCGGAATCCGAAAGCATTCGGATTCTAATCAGCATGCGTCACGTCATTAGATGCACTTGGCCCCAGAGTGCAATCGCTGACGTGGCATTAAGTGATTGGAATCCAAATGCATTCGGATTCAGCACACAATAATTTCTCCCCAGCACCACTACACTTGCAAGCGCCCCAGTTGCTTCCAGTTCAGATTTTTCAAATAATTTCATTTTAAGCATTTTAAATTTTTACAGATTCCTCCACGATATTGTTAAGAGTATCTTTATGTTGCTTTCACTAACCACTTGATTTTTTCTTCAAAGATTACTGCTTGAGGAATGATGATAAATGTGACAAGAGGGTGCTAGTTAGTGAGCAGCATAGAAATCCATCAACGTTGCCAACAAGAGAAATAAAGCAAGAAGTAGGAGGTGAAGACTTCTATCATTCTATGAGTCAAAATGTTTCTCAATTGAGTTTTTAATAAAAACATCAAATATGTGAATAAAAAAAAATGTCGAGAAGAAAAAAATTAGAAGATTGAACTAGAAATCCAATCAGTTCAGTTAGAGATGAAGTGAACTGAAAACAAACAAAAGGAAAATGAAAAAAAAAAAAAAATCAAAAGAATTTTGGTCTAAAAAGTAAAAAGTTCAAACCATCGCCCATTAATCAGGATAACTGAGAAGCAAAATGAGCAGAGTGCACCCCCGTTGTCAATATGATTGTCCAGAGTAGAGGTGTTCAAATCGGGTCACAGTTTGGGTTTGAGTCGAACCTGAGTTAACCGAGGTCTAAATGGGTCAACCCGAACCTGACCTGGCAATGACAATGGTAGCTGGAGTGGCTTGGCAACGCCGCTAGCAGCACTGCAGCGCGGGCAGCAGACACGGGCAGGCGTGGACGCACGATAACGACGGTGATGGTGCTGCAGTGGGCGACACGACGGGCAACATGAAGAGATGGCGACGTGACCTTGACTCACGCGAAGAGACTCGATGGGCAACATGGTCACTCAACGTGGGCAGGGCGGGCAGGAGACGCGGGTAGACACGTTTTTGGGTCATTTAATTTCTAGTTTCCGGGTCAACCCGAAACCGACCCATTTTTTCAAACGGATCGAATCCGGGAACCCGACCGACCCATTTCGAAAATGGGTCGAGTCTAACCCAAAATTTTCATGTCGAGTTCAAATCAAATTTTCGTGTAGTGTCAAATTTTGACACCCCTAATCTAGAGGGCGATAAATGAGAATAAAACGAGAACAAATAGAATGATTTGCAGGGTTCATCATGGTCCCAAAAAACCTCCCATAAAGCCTTGTGTTCTTCTACTTTTAATCTATTAATCAAACAACTAGAATAAATTAAAAGTTACACACCAACATAAAAAATAACTCATAAAATACAAGCACTCATAAATTTGTTCCATTATTATTGATGAGAGTTGGTAAGCTTCACATTCTTTGAAAATGAAAGAAATATCACAGTCCCATATCAACATCTGTCCATTATGACATAAGGATCATGACCTTCATATTCATATCATGCTCAAGATTTTGCAATTATAAACAAAATGCTTGTATTATTTCATAAATTCTATTTTTAAATATTTGATGAATAACTAAATTGTAATAAAAATATATAATATAATTTTTACAAGTAATTTATTACTCTTTATGAAAATTAGACTCATAATCTTAAGTTTGAAGATCATATGAGATGTATAAGCTAACAATTTTTAAGCAAAATTATATTTTGGAAAAAAATTGAGTGTAGAAAGATAATTTGAATGTAAAAGAAATTCAATCACAAAATATTTATATTAATTTCTAAATTCCTTATCAAATAAATTAGTTGATCCTCTCATTATAAAAAAAGAAATCATTTTTATTATAGGAGTATCAACTAAAGCAAAAGACTGGTAAGTTAATATGATATGATTGTTTTTACCAAAGATTAGATAGAATTTTGTTTAACAATGAGTGGTTGGCTCGGTTTTCGGGTACTAATATGGAACATTTAAGTAGAACTCTTTCTGATCATGTTCCTTTACTTTTGAATATTAATGTTCTCAATCATATTGGTAATTATGCATTTAGATTTCTTAATATGTGGTTGTTACATGATAATTTTAAAGAGGTTCTTCAAAATAATTGGAATGCTCCTGTTTTTCCTGATAACAATATCTCGGGTATGCTTAGGCTGTGGGCTAAGCTGGCTAGACTTAAGCAATGTTTGAGGTATTGGAATAAACATATTTTCAAAAACATTTTCTCTAATATTTTGGATATGGAGGCTAAAGCTATTGAATGGGAAGGTATATTCTTGGATAATCCATCTGAAGCTAATAATGCTAAGTTAAGTTTAATTAAGAATGATCTTGTGAACTTGCAAAAACAAGAGGAAGCTTTTTGGCATCAAAAAGCTAATGCTAAATTTATTGTTGAGGGTGACAGAAATACCAAATTTTTTCATGCCATAGCTAACAAGAACAAGACCAAGAGCAAAATTCATAAAATTATTAATAATGATAATATCACTCTTGTTTCTGATGAATTAATTTGCAAGTCGGGTGTTGACTACTTTATGAATTTGTTTAAATGTAAGGAGGATACTCTGCCTCTCCCTAATCCTGAATATATTCCTAGGTATATTGATACTGAGGAAAATATTATGCTTTGCCAACTACCTTTGGAAACTGAAATTTTTAATGTTCTCAGGGAAATGAATGGTGATGCTACTGCTGGTCCTGATGGTTTCACGACTAAGTTCTTTCAAAAATCTTGGGACATTGTGAAGGATGATGTTATTTTAGCTGTGCAGGATTTCTTTAAAGGTAATCCGTATCCTAAGTTTTTTTCATCTGCAAATATTGTTCTTATTCCTAAATTGAGGGAGCTAAAAGATGGAATGAATTTAGGCCTATTAGTTTGTGTACTTTTTTTAACAAGCTTAACTCTAAGATTATTGCTTCTAGATTAACTTTTTTATTACCTAAAATTATTTCTCTAAATCAAACTGGTTTTGTGAAGGGGAGAAGTATTAGTGATAACATTTTACTTGCTCAAGAACTTGTTAATGATATTAATACTAAAGTTACTGGGGGTAATATTATTTTTAAATTGGATATTACCAAAGCTTATGATAATTTAGATTGGAATTTTATGTTTAAGGTCCTTTCTTTATTTGGTTTTAGTCAAGAGTTCATTTTATTGATTAAAAATAGTGTGGATAATTGCTTTTTTTCTGTGATTATCAATGGTAAAACTCATGGTTTTTTTAAATCTTATAAAGGTCTTAGACAAGGTGATACTATTTCTCCTGCTCTTTTTATTATAGCTATGGAATATTTATCTAGGGGTATTAATGAGCTTTTTGATAAGAATGCTAATCTTAATTTTTGTATTGCTAGAGGTTTTCCTATTTCTCACTTGAGCTTTGCGGATGATTTCATTATTTTTGCTAATGGTTCTATTAAGAATATTAAAATTGTGATGAAACTCCTTTCTAATTTCCATAAGTGTAGTGGTCTTAAAGTTAGTAAAGATAAGAGTAATTTTTTTGTGGGAAAGTCTATCAAGCATAATAGGGTTTTGGCCATTCAAAGAGTTTGTGGTTTTCAATTCAAAAACTTACCTATTATGTATTTGGGTACTCCGATTTTTAAGGGAAAAAAGAAAAATTTTCTTTTTGATGATATTTTCTCTATAATTCAAAGAAAGTTGGCGAATTGGTCTACCAATTTTCTGTCCTTTGGTGGTCGCTTGGTGCTTGTGAAAGCTGTTCTCAATTCGATTCCTATTTATTTATTTCACACTCTCATGCCTTCTTTGGCTTTATGCAAGAGACTTGAGAGGATGATTAACAAATTCTTTTGGGGATCAAAAAATGATTATAAAGCTATTCATTGGGCTGCTTGGCATAAAAATTGTGGTCCTTTTGAGAAGGGTGGTTTGGGTTGTAGGAATCTTGTTGACACCGCTAGTGCTTTTTCTCACAAACTTTGGTTTTCCTTTAGAACGAATATTAGTCTATGGGCCAGGTTTATGAATGTTAAATATTGTCATAATAAGCATCCTGTTATATGTTCCTATAAAAATTCTGATTCTCCTACGTGGAAAAGACTTTGTAACATTAAATGGGAAGCTGAAAAATTTATTAAATGGGGCCTTGGCAAGGGGAATATTTTTTTCTGGCAGGATAATTGGTTGGGGGATTTTTCTGTTGACTCTTATTTAAATTCCCATACTTTGGATTCTGTTAAGGTTTCTCATTTTATTTGTAACAATAGTTGGAATGTGAATAGATTAAATCAGCTGCTTCCTAGTTGTTTAGTGAACATCATATTAGCTATTCCTTTAAATATTAATGTTTTGGATAAAATTCTGTTTGCTGAGTCTTCTGATGGTAAATTTCATATGCGTAATGTCTGGGATAACTGCCGCATGCATTTGGAAAAATCTGAGAGATTTGCTTCTATTTGGCATAGCACTTTCCCTATTACTTACTCGACTTTGGTTTGGAGGTGTTTCAAAGGTTTTTTACCTGTTGATAATATTCTGCAAAAGAAAGGTTTCAATTTAGCGTCTAAATGTTTTTGTTGTTCTAATGTGGAGGATATTGATCACATTTTTATTAATGGTAGAATTGCGCATAAAGTTTGGCTATACTTTTTTCAAATATTTAATATGAATGTTACTTTTATCCCGGATAATTTGTTTGATATGGTGGATAGTTGGTTCAGTCCTACCAAAGGTCATATTACCAATCTGATGCCTATTCTGATATTATGGTATATTTGGAAAGCGCGTAACGAGGCTAAACATAATAATATTAAAATGGTTGACACTAACATTATTAACAATGTGATTAATAAAATTAAGAACTTGTATTCCTGCAATGTTATTAACTGTAAAGCCTTTGATAATTGCGATATTGTGGCTGTTAAGCTGGGTATCCAGTTGGATACTGGCAGTGATGGCTATGTGGAAACGATGGTTTACTGGGTCAAACCCAAACACCCTTTTGTTAAATTGAATACTGATGGATCTGTGGGTTTAGTTTATGCTGGAGCGGGTGGTCTGATTCGTGATTTTCAGGGTGAAATTATCTCTGGCTTTGCTGCTCCTGTTAATCGGTTGGATGTTTTATGGGCTGAGCTTAATGCTTTATTTTTGGGGGTCCAGCTGTGTTCTAAAAAGGGTTATCATGATGTGTGGATTGAGTTGGACTCTAAGTTAATTGTCACGAGTATGTTAGAGAACTTCATTGGCAATGCGAAGAATTTTTACATTTTTAGGAAGATTAGAGATATTCTTCTCAATTTAAATTTTAGGATTTCACATATTTATCGTGAAGGGAACATGTGTGCGGATTGGTTGGCGAAAAAGGGGGCTAATCTGGTTGAGTATGAAGAAATTGATATTGTTAATCTTGATATCTCCTTTAAAGGTATGCTTTTTCTTGATAAATTAGCTTTGCCCAATGTCAGAATTGGGTGAGTACTCTGTTGTTTTCTGTGTGGGTTGTGTTGTTGGCTGCTGGTTTTTCATTTCATTTATTCGGCTGCATTGTTCTGCCTGTCCTGCTTCTGTTATGGGTTCTTTAGAGGTTATTTTATCTAATTTGAAGTGCTGGAGGTGTTGCTGGTCTGGTTTTCAGGGGATTTTGAGGTGGAGGTCCTGGTGGTTTTTGGTTCTTTTGTCGTGGCAGCTTGGTAGGGGGATTATCTGGGAATGCTCGTTTTCTCTGGCAGCGTCTGTTTTTTTAGATGATTGGATGAGTAATTTTGGTAAAGGTCTTGATGTTCTGATTGGGCTGGAGGTTTCTCTTTGGTTTCCGGTTAAAGAGAGTAGGGTGTTTGGGAGGAGATGTTTGCTGTATTATTTAACTGTTTTGTTCATTTCTGTCATACTAATATTATTATTGAAGATCTCTTGTAGGTATAAGAATGGAAGAATTTACGAGTGGTATAAGGTATGGTTTCTGTTTTTGGTGCTTTTTTTTGTGCTATTTTTTGTCTATTTTTGCAGGAGAGCTGAGCTGTTTGACTTCAAGACTCTTTGGCGCCTCCTTTTTTGGGTGCTGTTGCCTCACAGCCCGCAGTTAGATTTGAATTATTTTTGTAACAGTAGAAAGAGGATCCTCCGGCTCATAGGTTTTTTGGTTTCCTTTTTTTTTGTAGCTCGTTGGAGCAGTAGAGGGCTGGAGGAACCTCCTAAGGACTGTGTAACTGATTATTTATATCAACACGTAGGCCCCTTTGTGGGTTTCAACTAAAAAAAAAAAAAAACATGATATGATTGTTGTTTGAGCAATATAAGAGCTAGAAGGATCATCATTCATTTAAATCATCATTACATGGAGATCATCTGATCATAAATCATTGTGTTATCGACCAAACTATTATAATTTAACAAATTTTTAATATGATTGCATCATTAAGTATGAATCTTGATCAAACATGAATCTTCTAACGTGTCTGGCGGTGAATAGACGACCCATGTTATCTATTTTAATAGAGATCAAAATTGTGACAATCAATTATATGTTGTTTGCTTTAAGATTAGTGCAATATATGTTACAATTTTACTTACTAAAAGTACTGAAGAACTCTAAGATTAGTGTCAATGTACTGTGATGAGCAAGACGACACAAATCTAACTAATTGAGTATCAAAACATCATTATATGTAGGGCTGCAAGCGAACTAAATGTTATACTCATTGTTTTGTTCGATTCAAGCTCGTTTGTGATTGTTTAATTAACTAAACAAACAAACTTGAACAATATTTTAAATACTCGATTCTTAAATAAACAAACTTGAACACTAATGTGTTCGGCTCATTTATGTTCGCGAACAACATCATTTGAAGTTCGCGAACAAGCTCGACATTAAGCTCGATAAGAAGCTCAATAAAATGTCGATTCATGTTCGATTTTGAACTCATGAATAAGCTCGATAAAAATAATTAATATTTGACTATAGAATTAATAAATATAAATAATCATTAACTTTGTTACATAGACAATTGCTTTTATTATAAATGTGTTTGTTCATAGATATGTTCATGAATATGTTTGTTTGACAGTTAAAAAAATTCGTTAAATATGTTCGCGAACAAGCTCGATAAATACTAAACGAACGAACATGAACTGAACATGAACACTCCTTAATTTAAATGAACCAAACATGAACACAAACGCTAAAGCTCGAACAAACATGAACCAAACTTGAACAAACTGATATTAAATGAACACAAACATGAACACTCACATACTCGGATCGGCTCGGTTCGTTTGCAGCCCTAATTATATGATGAAGATCATCTATTCATAAATTATAAAAAACATTAGAATTAATCATTATTTTTTATAAGGATCACAACATTGAATATAGTAAGCTTTGAGTGATATCATCTTCCTCCTAATTCTAGCCAACCAAACACCACCTTTAAAATCTTAATTGAAAGTCATTTATTTCTTGGGCCAACAATGCAAAAGCACGAAATTATTGGAACTCTATTCATTTATAGCACCACATTCACCCCTTTCCTTTGTACATCTGACATACCTAATCATTGATAGATGATTAAGGAAGATATTTTAAATTAGGGTAAAAAAAAAAAGGAAAAAGAAGAAGAAGATATTTTTAATTAGGGTACAAGTGGATCTATTATAAGTATTTTTTATAATATGAATTTTTACATTGAATAAAAATTTAAGCATAATAATAATTGACATAATTAAAAAAATTTGAGTTAAAGATAATATTCATATTTAACAACTATTTTTGTTAAAAAAATAAAATTAAAAAAACAATTATTTTTGCTATAATTTTAAAAATGGCTAAAAATAGTATTAAGCCACTAAATTTAAAACTTTTTATTTGAATAATGTTAATTTCACTATTCAAAGAAATTCACAAAAATATGCCACATATATCCACAAAAAGAAGCAATATTCCATTGAATTTCATGGATTATACAGTTATTGAATGAACTCCATGCTGCAAAAACAAATATATTTTGAAAGATTATATATTTGTGGGAAAAGCAATAGCAAATTGATCAAATTAGTATAAGAATATGTCTCTAATCATGCACATATATCAACAAGAGTTCCAATTAAATCTTGTTGTGCATCAAATTTAAAAAAAAAAAAACTATTAGATTGTACATTTGTTTATTCCTTTGTAGGTAACTCACATGTATCGAATTATTCGATTGGGAAGATCACCTAGTCGAGGCAGCATTTGCTTGCAAAAATGAATGACCCTGCAAAAATGATTGTTGGTGCCAAACCTGTTTACAACATTCACTCTACCTTGCATGAGACCACATTGTGCAGACTTGTCTTAAGAGATTGGATTTAGGATACAATCATTCTTGGCAAGCTCTTTCAAAGTACTCATCTAGACTAGCACATGCCCTATGGGTTCACTCACCAGGCCAACTAAGCCCACTCACCCACAACAGGTTTCTATGGCGTATATGAGTCAAACTAGCTTATGAGCAGGCTTGGGTTTGACTCGATAAAATGGCTCGTGAGTTGAGCTTGATGAGCTAGCGAGTCAGTCATGACTCGACTTATTATCATTTTATTATAATAGTTATTTGGATAATAATAATTTTCTTTTTTTCATATAAACAAGCCAGCTCATAAGCTAAGGGAACCTACAAGACTATTATAAAATGTCTAAATGATAAGAAAATCAGGTAATGCAAGGTGTGGGTTACTTCTTAAGCAATTTCTTTGAATGAGGTAATTTCATTTCTAAGTTGTGAGCTAAGTCATTCCATGTGATAATCGAGTCTAGGGGTGAAGAGTTCAACCACATTATAGCCTTATCCTTAAAAAAAAAAAACCCAAAGGGAATTACGTGTTAAAACACAAAAAGAAATACAAAAACCTTAAAGGAGTCCATCAGCTCGGAAAGCTCAAAGGAGCTACAAAAAAATTTCAGAATAAAACCTAAGAGCCAATAAACTCCCCTAACAAAAGATACAGTGCAACCTGGTAACAAGATATTGATGCTATAGACTAGCATCCAAAAAAGAAAGATACAAGTACCGCAATAAACCCCAATCTTTCTAAAAAAATCCTTGGACTGATCCAAAATGAGCTCCACCTGCAAAAGGAAACAGTTGCAAAGAAAAAACCTACACCACTACAAGAAATAGGTTAAATAATCACATAGGTATAAAGAGATAATATGAATGTAGTAGATGGAATAAAATTTGTGCCCAGTGAAGCCAAATTTGGAATTAAGACTTAAAGAGCTCAGAAAAAATTTCTTAGGAAAAGTCTCATTTGGAACATCCCCACGCCACTCAATCGTACCTTCATAAAAGCCAAAAACCATCACAGCCTTATCCTTTATTGAGAACATAAACACTATAAGTCTAACAGTATTATTAGAAACTCTGTTATACTTGAATGTAAACTTATCACTAAAAAATTTGCTATATACAGATTGGGATATTTTATAGGCGTTCCCCCAAACGTTAAATTTTGTATCATTTGGATGATTTTAGCTCAAAATTATTAGCCTGAATATTTAGTCTATTAATACTTAAGTGAATACTCTTTAACTATAGGATCAACTTATTCTCTAAGTAGTATGGTTTGGTCATTCTCCTCAACTAGGTTAATCATTTTTTATTATTTTTATTATTTTCTAGTTTTTTTTTTAATTTTTAAGAGATATTTATATTTCAAAACCAAACAAAGTGTCTCTGAGTTGAATCCTATTATACATGCAACATTAACCCACACAATATGAATATGTAAATCACAACATGCACTCTTGAACAATTAAAATAGAACAATACTAAATTTCAGTAGAAATAAACAATAGTGCCAACAAAAGACATGTTAAATAAAAATAATGATAAGATTAAATAAACAAATCATTCAGTAATATAAATGAAATAAATGATAATTAACTTCGTTCTCTTACAACAATACCAACAAATTGATAGGCACTACTAAATTCTATTACATGTGCTTGTTATATTGTATTGTAAATCATGTTCTATGCAACTATACGTGTCGTGCCATGTAATAAAGTGACAAGTCAAGTATTGTACCCATGATCACGATCTGAATTACTCTAAGGTCATTATAGTATTGTTTATATGAACTTTTAATTTATCTTATTGATCGAATAAAAAGGGCGTGCAATTGAATATTAATAACTATATATTCAAGAAGTAAATTCTATATCTAAAGCACTCTTAACTTATGATATTTAAAAACTCATATTTGTAATAGTAGATTTTTCTTAATATTGTTGTGAATCAAAGCATAATTATTCCTCATCTCTGTCAAATTCATTAGAATTTTAGTTAAGATTTTTCTCAACTATACTTTTAATATCTCTTTAAGATTTCAAAACCTTAACTATCATATGTCTATGCAAAGTATGCATATCAAAGATAAGTTAAAAATCCCTTAATTACTCTTCTATTCCCCCATTGAGACAATAGATTACACAAAATATTTTAAGTTCATACAAGTCTTCTACATAAACTAAATTAAGAATGAAGGATTTAAAATTAACTTTGCCTAATTTATGTACTTTAAATCTAATTTAAAGTAAAATATGATTCCTAAAGTATCATAAGCCCAAAGAAAAGTTTTAGTAAGACTTGTAATTTAAACAAAATAAAACATGCTTCATTTCAATATAGATTTTCAAAATACAAGAGATAAGAGTGTTGCCACATTGTGCCACAACACTACATGCTGAATCCGAAGTTAAAAAGGCGGATACTATGTATAAAACTCAAACCATAACTTGACTTCATAGGAGTATATTCATAATAATCTACTTGCTTTATAAAACATGGCTACTAATTTAATATTAACAAAGACTTCTTCAAGCATTATAATATTGTATTTTATTGTTTAATATAAAATAAAATTATGATTATTCTCATAAAAAAGAATATATAATTTAATTTTTCAATATTTATAATTGTCATGTGTTGAGATTGTTGCAATTTAGTTTTTCAATTGTTGAGATTACTACAAAATGTGTATTTTTGATGATTCTAAATATTATTATTTTAATCACTATTTCTTATAACATATTTTGGATATATTACTTTTGTTGTTCGTGTGTACTAACATTTCAGGAAAATCATACTCCATATTATTGAAGACTTCAAATTAGATTAGATTAAGGTTCATTGTAATTGGAGTATATACTTTTTAAGTTTATTAAATATGAGAGAGTGTGATTGTAATTGAGTAATAATGCACACACACTGGGGGAATATTTAAAAATTGTAAATTTTTAAGCTAATCATACTATACGAGTTCATTTCATACGGGACGATTTGTTCAGTTATTTCCTCCTACAATTAGTTAACTGAATTGAAGTAAGAAAATTTTTTGAAGTACTAATCGTACTGTATGAAGGCTTCTTCGTACAGACAACATCCAGAGTACGAATTGGACGGGTCCCTTTCCGTCCTAATGAATCCCAAAATTTTCCTGTACATATTATATTGTACGATGGCATGTTCGTACAAACGATGTCCAGAGTACGAATTGGATAGGTCCCTTTTCATCCCGACGAATCCCAAAATTTTTCTGAATGAATCATACTGTACGATTTCATGTTGATATAGATGACGTCTAGAATACAAAAAAGTGGGGAACCTTTTCGTCTCGACGAATCCCAAAATTTTTTTGGACGTATCGTACTGTACGATTTCATATTCGTACAAATAATGTCCAGAGTACGAAAAAGTGGGGAACCTTTTTGTCTTGACAAATCCTAAAATTTTCCTGAACGGATCTTACTGTACAATTTTATGTTTGTACAAATGACGTCTAGAGTACGAAAAAGTGGGGAACTTTTTCATCCCAATGAATTCAAAATTTTTTTTAACAGTTCGTACAATATGAAATAATTCGCACAATACCAACATAATTCGTACTAGATGGTTATTATGTACAAAAATAGTTTGTACAGGTTTGTATGGAGCCTTTTTTGAATTATTCGTACGTACGAAGTATGATCATACTATACGATCGTACCCGGTACACGCTCAAAATTGAAATTATCAATTTTTTGGACAGTTTTTCGTGCATTTTATATAAAAAGTCCTTAGAAACTGACTTTGAAAAATCTGTTCTTCGTGAGTTCTTTGCAAGCAAGTGAAAGAGTGTTTTGGGAGAGTGTTTGAGAGAGAATTCTTGCAAGTAGAGTGTGAAGGAATCACAAGGGTACTCAAAGGTTAGAATCTCTTTTGGTTTTTTGTTACGACACTTCCTTTCTTCTCTCTAGTGGCTCGAGAGAAGATCTTTGAAGAAGATTTGATACTCTGCCGACACTTGAAGGGCGTGAACAGACGACTGTTCTCTGCCAATACTTAGAGGGTATGAATAGACGAAGGTTCTCTGCCGACACTTGAAGGGTGTGAAAGGACTACGTTTCTCTGCCGCATTGGGGATTGGTAAAATAGAGGAAAATTGTAAAGGCTTCTCCGCCTTACTATGAGATCAAAAGGAGAGTCACTTCGGTAATAGTGCAATACCTGAAGAGGGAGTTGTGGACCTCCGAAAGAGCACCGCGCGAACGGGTCGATTGGAAGGGACAGATTTGATCGTGCATACGACTAACCATTAGGGATAGAGGCTTTCACCAACACACCTCGATGGGTAGCAATATACACGACCTAGTCACGGGTTTCCCCCATCCGATGTAAGAATTCGAATGGGGTTTAGTAGATGTGGGACAGAGTTTCCCACGGGTGCAAGCTCCCGTGGTTAATTACATCCCAGGCCGGAGCCTGAAAAAACTCTCGATTAAGGATTATACATTATCCCCTCCTAAATTGGGATCGATACAAGGGTATAGACTAGGAAGTCCTATCCAAAAGGAAGAATGGTCCGAAGAGCTGAATCAACATGCGTGGCTCATACCGGTACTCAGAGGCTCTAGGGTACTAGAGAGAAACTTGAGAAAATAAAAGTCAAGGCATCCAATCACATGCGTGAGAGAAGGATGGAGGTGGCGTCATCCTGTGATGCGGATAAGTAGGATTTAGGGTCCCTCAAAAGAAGGGACCTACCTATTATTTAAGGCATACTATGAGACCGAATATAGTAGCCTCGAATCCTAAATCTAGGTTGGGCTTAGTGCTCTACGAAACACTAAGACCCGTGTCCTAGCTAATGCAGTGCAAAACTTGGACTTACCCCGGCCTGGATTGGGGGAGTCAGCTAACCACCTAATCGCTTCAAAGCCATGCTATCAAGTCAATTATGAAAGATGGGTGGGAGGTACAGTTTATTAGAAATATGACTGACATCTAGAGAATTTCCTAAGTGGTTCTGGACTTATGTTGGGTGAATGCCCCTAGCTAATACAATTAAATTTTAATTAGTGATTACTAATGCAATGCATGCTAGTTGAAATGTCAGCTCATAAATGCTTTGGATTTTAAAAACAGGCTTAATATAAAAATAATTTTTAGAAAAGACTTAGTCTCCCTAGGTCTGGCACTTCATCCTCATAGGCCAGATTATCCGGACTCTACCCGCAGGCAGGGAGATGTCTTATTAGAAGGAGAGAGAAGATGCAGTAATATGCATGCGACCCCGGACGGTTCCGGTAATTCCCTAGGTTCGTTAGATTTCTATGTTATTTAAAACTTAAATATTAAATTTTGGTTATGAGTAAAAAAGATTTTGCAGACCTTAAAGAGCCTAACGAAATCCAGGCGAAAATAAAAGCGACATGCAAGAAAGAAACCTAAGAAAAACATGCAATTTTTATTGCGCAATCAGGTAAACACATCAATATAAATCCAAAAATAATCGACTAAATGGCCATAGGCAAATTGCCCTTATTACACACAGATATGCAGAAAGTAAAGTGGCCGGGCACCACTGCCAACAACCCGGATTTCTAAGCCTATGACAGACGCCAACAACTTTGAGTGGGATATTGGGTCTTCAAATCATTAGTCTCTTGGATATCTTCTCCCTTGACTTTTTGGATCTCTCCCCATTAAACTCCTTGGATCTCTCCTACTTGGACTCCTTGGATCCGTCGTGGCTTGAATATCCAAACGAAGAGACAATTCCCCCAGTATGGGGGTATTGCCTTTTCTCTTTGGATATCTAAAGCCATCCAGCTTGATCTTCCAAATGGAAGAAGACTCTCACCTTAGGGATGCCTTCTTCTTTTAGAATCCGAGCTGGATAAGAATACCCCAACTCAAAGGTTGTTTTCACAACTCTTAATAATTATTACATATAAATTTACATTTATTGAAAGCAGTAAATCTAAGAATCCCTGCAAGGTTATCCTAATAAAAATCTCAAGCAGTTTATATGAAAATAAAAGTGCTAACACCATTGACCCTGTGACAAGCCATGCTCTTAATTATGAGGGCTAAGCAGCTCCACCTGTGCAATTATAATTATTAATTTAGCCCTCATTATATCAGGTGGGCTGAGCAAGTACCTACATATGATAATATTAAAAATTATAACGGTGCCCCCTTTTATTAGCTTGAGCATGGCCACCTGCACGGAAGAACAGTATATATATATATATATATATATATATATATATATATATATATATGGCGCTCCTAACCTAGGGGTAAATCTAGCGCTCACATCCAGAGTGCAGAGAAAGTAAGCAAACATACCAATCATTTTTCAAACAGCATGCAATGAAAACCACGGAAAGCTCCGGCACACAGCAGAAAAGTAAAATCCAGCGGCCTAACCTACATCTATAAGTAGTGCCCTAGCAAACCATTCTATGTGTGTGTAAGGCTTATGTAGTTTGGATAGGTCCTAAGCAGGGTAAGTAGTTAAAATTGCCTGAAGTTTGGGTTTGTTGTAGGCTAGAAAAGGAAATTTTAATTGAAATTCAAATATTAATGGATTAGAGTCTATTTTAGTTAGTATAGTTTGTTGATCAATTTTAGGAACTTGGGATGATGATATTTGAAGTTAGAATTGTATTAGCCAATTTTGGAGAGTTCCGGATCCTTCTAGGAACTAGGCTAAGGATCCAAAAAGTCACTATAGGAAATAGGCTAGGTTTGGGATCCTTATCATCTTAGAAAAATACTAGACCTTAATACGAGTAGTTATACATGTAGTACACTAAAATCGGAGTTTTCTAGGTAAAGTTATGAATTTTCTAAGTTTCGGGCCCTAAATGAACTATGGTTGACCAAAAAGTTGACTTTCTAATCTTAGCCAATTTATGGAAACCTAATATTTTTAATAAATACTAGTTCCTAATTGGAGTCTAATTCAAGTGAGTTTATCTAATTTAGAATTTTCTACAATTAGTTATGAATTTCTAAAGATCGGGTAATTAAGGGAATTTTCTAAATTTCCTAATAATGGCCCTTTTTACTGTTTTGATCCAAATGAGCTCCAAACTGATTGGAATCACTCCCAAAGGTCCGAGATGACCTGAGAAAGTGATCCCAAGTGTTTGGGGAAATTTGGGATTTTTAATAATTTTTAATAATTTATTAGGGGCAAAATGGTAATTTCCACCTATGGTCAAATTAAGGGTCAACCTAGAGTCAAACTGAGGAGCCCTATTTATCTAAAGTCAAAGATCAGATTCTGGTTAGTTTGAGGTATTATGGGTAATTTTCTGTCCTAAAATGTATTTATTGTAATTTTCGGAAGGTCTCAGAGCCTTATTTAACAAGTTAATTAGGGTTGGTTAATTAAGGGGTCTAAAGACTCCTTAAAATTCCTAGAAAATTCTGGGGTGTTTTAGATGTCACTAAGTTTAAGTGTTTAAGTTTTCATGTCGATCTGGGCTCTATCCTAGCTCCTAGAAAACTTCTAAGTTTGCTAGACGGGTCCTTAATTATTGTCCTTAGGGTGTCACTATGTCATATGGGTTTAAAGTGATGTTTTGTCTAACCCTCAAGGTAATAAATGCATGGGAGTACAAAAATAAAATAAACACACCATGTCCTTAAGTCTAGGAGAGCTTAAGCTAAGTGCTCGTGGTGCGACCTACACATGCAATCTACGAAAAATAAAAGGAAAGACACCTAATGAAAGAATTAGTGAATGATTGGAACTCAATCACCCACTAATCCTCTCCCCCATGATTGCTCTTCATATCTAGAACCCATGTCTAAAATTTCATGAAGTAGCGGGTCTCCCAAAATTAGGATTTAATTATAAGTAATTTTAAAATAGTTTCAAAATACTTATAAATATAAATATATATTTTCAAAAATAAAATAATTAAAAGATAATTCAATTCATAATACATAGATATAGGGAGACCCACTGACCACCCAATCGAGCTCTCAAAACGATTTGAAAATAGTTTGTATCCTGAAAATAATTGTTATACTCAATATTCGATATCAAAAATACTCAAATAATCAAATCCAAACAGTGATATGCCAAAACAGTCAAAATCAGTGACTGGAAATGGTTTCAAAATAAAATACACATTTTTCTAAAAATATCGAGGGGTTATACGCAAAAATCCGATTTAAAATGATGAAGATACGATTTTTCGAAGTCTAAACATAATAAAAGAATATTTTAAAATAGTGCTGTTTCACTGTTTTTGGGATAACAGAAAATATAAACATACTTTTTATTTGAAAATAGTTTTAAACTATACAGAATTCAAAATACACCCACAACAAGGTGCTGTGCATCGAAATCCGACTTAAAACGAGAGAGTTACGCAATTTCAAAGTTTAAAGACAATAATTAAATAGTTTTAAAATAGTGCTATTGGCTGTTTGTAAAATAACTGCAGACAGATCAAAAAATTTTGAGTCAATCCAATTTTAAAGTGTACATAATTCAAATACGTTCAAATGAAGGTGTTGTGCGTCGACGGCGGATTCAAAATGGGAAATATATGATTTTCTGAAGTTTAAATACGATAAATGGATTTTTAAATAATCAAAAATAAATAATATATATATATATATATATATATATCATAAAAATAATTTTTTAATAGTCCTGAAGACTTAAAGTAATTTAAACATATGCATACATAATAATAATAATATTTTAATTGTTAATACTTAAAATAATAAAAACAATTAAACTAATATTTAATTATTAAAAATACAATTTTTTTATATAATAATAATAATAATGATAAAACACAAAACAGTAAACTTACAATAAAAAAAATGATTAGTATGATAAATAACTATTAAAATAATAATATAATGATAATTAAATTAAGATAATTATTTAAATAATAAAAAAAGGGTTATCTTACTATTTTATTAATAATTAAAAATATATACATTATTTTTATAATTTTTTTTTATAGTGTAGAGAATGAAAATACGAACAAAACGATGTATTGTACGTCAAAAACGAATGAAAAATGAGTTTTCTACGATTTTTAGAAGTTAAAATAGCTTTTAAAACAATAATAATATTAAAATAATCGGCGGCTGCCACGTGGCGGGCTCCGACTCGCTCCCGTAACCGCGGGCAATGATTGGCGGCGGCGCAATCATTGCGCCGCCAATCAATGATTGCGGAATTATGCCGCAATCAGCGACTGCGGGCCACGGTCACTTATTCACGTCAGCGCCCGATCGCTACCGTCCGATCCGCGCGGTTTGGATGGACGGCTCGGATCGAGCCACGTGGACCGCCTAACCGCGGAGCAGAACAGCGCGGTCACGCCAGACCGCAGAACGGCGAAATCCGCACCGTTGATCCCGAGATCAACGACCCAGATTCAACCTGGCACGACGAGCTAGCCACCCGAAACCCTAAATCTATTTTCGCCTTGTTCTTGCGATCAGGTGGACGAAAGTTGATGAAATTTTAAACTTAAGTTCTATGGATGTACAGAAACCGTGGGAAGTATTATTTTGAAAAATAATTAACCCTACAAAAAGCTATTTTAATCTAAGTGTTTAAGCTATTCTAAGGGATTGTGCGAGATTTTACCGTCCGATCTTCAAATTCTCGACACGGTTGAGCTTGTAGACTGTCCTCGTAAGTTTTCTTAGTTGAAACCACGAACCAACGAGCCCTGGATCGAGTGGATCGAAGCCTTGGATGGGTTTGGCCTTAGGTCGCCGGAATCTCGCCGCCGGCAAGTGGGATTCGTCGGGATTCGGTGGGGGAAGGTCGTGGGGAACTCAAGGAACTCCCACCAGGAATTTCAGAGCCTATGGAAGTCTGGAGAGAGAGAAATTGCCAAAAGATCCTATCCCACCCTAATTTTCTCCTATTTAAATGTCTTAGCTCTAGGCTAACGGTCCAGATCTAATCAAGGTTGAATTAGGAGGGAAATTAGAGGGAAATAGCCGTGGTTTTGATTTTGAATCCATGGGAATTGAATTAGGGCATTAAATGAGCCTTTAATGGGCTATAAATAGGTTATTTTAACCTATTAAAGACTTGGTTTGACCAAGTCAACGATTGACTTGGTCAAATCAGTCAAAAGAGTGAAGGGAATCCAAGGATTGAGCCATGAAATCGATTAGATTAGATTTGGATCCGAATTTGGCTCTTAATGGGCCTAATGGGTCAAAATTGACCTATTATGACTTGGGTTGACCAAGTCAATGGTTGACTTGGTCAACTTAGTCAATTATGGCCAATGGGAATGAGGTTTGAGCCACAAATGAGTTCGGATCTAATTTGGCTCAAGAATAACCTATTAAGACTAATTGGGTCAACCTAGGTTGACTTGGTCAACCAGGTTGACCCAGAACTCAGGTCTGAGCGTTGGTCTGATCATCTGAGTCCAGTGGAGGTGAGAGATGAGCCTGGGGTGCTCTGAAACCAATTTGAAATCAGCAAAGGAATTAATAGGTCCATTTGGGTCAACCGTGGTTGACCCAGGACCTGGGTTTGGGCTCAACAGACTCAAATCAATCCACAGAACCTATTGGAGGGGGTTTGGAGGTCTGACTTGGTCGATTTGACCAAGTCAACTCTCCAGGCCAAGGTCTGGGCAAAATCGAGGTCAACAGGAGTCTTCAGGGAGTGGTCATAGGTCTTGTGGCCAAGGTCTGAAAAAGAAAAATTACAGGACCTTGCCCAGTCGAAACAGCTCCACTAATATTTGAATATATTACAAAAGTCAATACATCCTTTATCCCAAGGACATGGAGTATACAATGTATTGAAAAGTTTTTCGAATCTTCAGACGGGTAGTCTTGGTGCAAAAATATGGTGATGGTTGGGAAGAACTTTGATGGCGGTCGAGAAGAATCCCATGGGTGGTCAAGAAGAATTTTCATGGCGATCGAGAAGAACTTTGATGGTGATCTAGAAGAACTACGAAGGTGGTCCGAAAAAACTTCGACGATGTTGCTCTCAAAGTCTTCTCTTTCTCCTCTCTTCCTTTTCTCCTCCTCTTTTATGTGAAGAATGGGGTATATTTATAATTTTATAGGAGTGACATTGGTTTTAAATATAGAGAAAATCAAGGTCAAGTTGGGGGTGTTTTGAACGGACGGTTGATATCGAATCCCTCAATCATAGAATGCTGATCAAGCATTAAGTGCCTTAATGATGTAAGAATTTGATGATCTCAGGCTCATTGGATTCATATTCTCAAGTCGCTTAATTCAAATATATGCATGTCATATTTAAAAATCGTTTACTTATCCAATTAATGATTTGAAGCCTTTAAGTATGCTTAAAAAAATAAAATAAAATAAGCCTTCAAGTATACTATGGACTCTCAGATAAAAAATGTTTTCTTTCGTATTTTTTTCCTCTACTAGGGTTTTCTCCCTT
Source organism: Dendrobium huoshanense (assembly GCA_016618105.1). NCBI lineage: Eukaryota > Viridiplantae > Streptophyta > Magnoliopsida > Asparagales > Orchidaceae > Dendrobium > Dendrobium huoshanense. The sequence goes on along the minus strand of CM028360.1, from coordinate 50,566,230 downwards.
TTGAAGCCCTAGCCGCCACCGTTCGTCTTCGTCTCCGGCCGACTACCCTGTTTTTTCATGGCAAATAAACGGTTAGACCCTTGCTTTTTGGAGGGTAAGCATTCAAAATCCTTCAAAGGTGTTTTATCTGGTGTCGATGATTTGAAAAGTTTTCCTGATTTTTGGATTTCGACGATTCATGGGATGCCAGCTTTGTGGTTTTCGGAAGATGAGTTTTTGCATCTTGCTAAATCGTTTGAATTTGCTTTGGTAGGGAAATTTCCACTTAAGCGGCCTGATTTAGATTCGATTAGCAAGTTTTTTTTTCAATCTTAAACTTTCTAGCGAGTTCTCTGTCACTGTGTTGGATCAGGCCAATGTTCTGATTAAACTCTCGAATGATCTTGATTATGAGAGGATTTTTGTGCATCGCTTTTACTTTGTATTTGGATGTTTTATGAAAGTTATTAAATGGTCGCCTCATCTTGATCTTTCGGAGGAATCTCCGGTTGTCCCTGTTTGGGTATCGTTTTCTGGTTTGCGTCTGCATCTCTTCTCACCCCGTATTCTTTTTGGTTTGGGATCAATCTTTGGTCGCCCGATTCAAACTAACAATGCTACGGCTGTCAGGTCTCATCCATCTGTAGCACACATTCTTGTTGAACTCGTTATTTCAAAATCTTACCCTGATTCCGTTTGGCTTGGTCCGGAGAGATTTGGTTACGTTCAAAAAGTGGTTTTTGAAGGTATGCCAAATTTTTGTCTGCATTGTAAGGCGGTGGGGCATAAAAAATTGGAATGTATCAAGCTTTTCCCTCATTTACGTCCTGCTGCCATTGCGGCTCCCTCGCTAGCTGACCCTGTTTCTAAACCTGCTGTGATCTCTGTTAACCCTATTGCTTCTTCTAGCACCCCTCTCTGTGAAAATGAGTTGGCTAATACTCACTACAGGAAAATCACCCATTTCCGGCGGCTTTTTCCGGCGGAATTTGAGCATTTTCCAGCGGTTTTCCGGCGGTATTTGTGCCGCCGAAAAAACGGCGTAGGAAAATAATTTCCGACGGCTTTTTCCGGAGGCAAATAATGCCGGCGGCTTGCCGGCGGACATAAACCGCCGCTTGAATTAAAAAAAAATTCTCCCGCCAGCCCATCGGCGGCACGCCAGGGGCCGCGCTCCGGCGGTCACGCCGGACCGTTTCCGCCCAACCCAGGGTCGCGCTCTCGCCGACCGCGGGCAGACCGCGCTCGATCGCGTGCGCCTGACCTAGCCCGAGTGCGCCAACTAGCCAGCTCCGCCTGTCGCCCCTGAGAATCAAACCCTAGACCTCCCCTTCCCCGCGCCCACGCCTGACCACTGCGCCGATCCTGCAAAATGTATATAATCAAGTATTATTTTATTTATATTACAATCTGCTGAATATTATGATTAAAACATTACTCATTTAAGAATTTTTTTAATTGATAATTAAAATAAACTAGTTAATTAACAATTAATTAAAATATGTTATTAAATTATTAATTAAATAATTAATTAAAATATACTATAAAATGATTAATAAATTAAATGTGTAATTAATTAAATAAACAAACTAAATTAATTAAAAAAATTAAATAACAATGTAAATAATAATTTTAAATTTAAATCCTTATACTTAAATTAAGGAAAAAAATAATATTATTTTTAGTCATTTTTTAAAAATAAAAAATTTAACTAATACAAAATTTTAAAATTCCGCCGGAAACCTTAAAAAGCCGTCGGAAAGCCGCCGGAACATTTTGCGGGAAATAAGTCATCAAAAAACCGCCGGAAAATTTTGCGGGAAATAAGCCGTCAAAAAGCCGCCGGAAAGCCGCCAGAAAACTGACCACTGGAAAGCCGCCGGAAAATTCCGTCGGTAATAAGTTATTTTCCTGTAGTGACTGAAGTCCCGTTGGTTCATGGGGGGTTGGATGGTGATATTGATGCTAATATTGTGGTTGATGATACTATTATTGTTTGTGATGCGCCACCCTTTGTTCCTTCTGAACATGGTGTTGTTGTTGAGGGTGTAATTGAGGCTGGGGGTTTTAATGCGGCTGGGAGTTCTCTGGGCACATTAACTGCTCCTGGTGTTAATACCGTGGTGGAGGAATGTCGTACTGACATAGCTGGTCTCGAGCAATTGAATGTTTCGTCGTCTGCTTTGGGTGAGGAGAATTTGTGTATGTGTGTTAATGAACTCTCGGATGGTTTGGGTGTTCAGGCGTCGGGCTCTCCTGCTGTTTATGTGAATTGTAATTCGGAATGTGTGCGGGTGGAGACTTTGAATGGTCTTTCGCTTGGTTCTAACAATTTCGTTGATGCTCCTGTTAACTTGGTTGATACGAACACTTTGGTTAATCGTTTGGGTGTTAATTCTGACTTTGATATTAGGAACCTTGTGGATTGGTTTCATGGTTCGTCTAAATTTGAATCGGAATCTGAATTTTCAGATTGTGGTGCCTCTCATGATTTTTTTGGTGGATCTGACCCTGGTAACGAATTTACTCTGGTGCGGGATAGACCAGTCATCTCGGCTGCAACTCGTGGGCGCTTTCGTGGGAGGGGCGGAGAAGAAGATAATTGTTTTGTTTTTTGTTTCTTGCTTATTTTGTTCCTATTACTTTGCTATGGTTTCATTCGGTTTAGCGACGTGTTGGATATGGACTATGATGTGGCTGAGGCTCGTGTCCTCGTCACCTTGTGGTGGCAACCTTTGGTGAATTTCTTCGAGTTGGTGAGGGTTTAGGGTCGCTTTCTTCACCTTACTGGATGGTCCGTTAGAGGTTTCGGGGATGCTGGGAGCCTCGGCCGAATACTAAGTCCTTTCTTCATTGTATTTTGCTCTTTTCTCTTTTTTCTTTCTATTTTCTCATGATTATGTAACCTTTTTGATTATTTAATGTATTATATGTTTTGGGAAAAAAAATAAAAAAAAAAAAGTATGCTATGGACTCTTGATTTTGACTTATTTGGGTTGAAATCAGATTGATTTTGGTGTTGTTGGTTTCGTCTCTTTGAGATGTTTAATCGGAGTTTTGATGATTCCCATTTTAATTTTGGAAGTTTCTTGCATGAATATGCCTTGAGATTCGTGCCTGATCAAGCCAATTTTTTGTGATATATCAATAAGTATAAATTAAAAATAAGCACGTTAATAAAAAAAATAGTTTAAAAAAGTTTTTGAACTCGGCATAAAATGCTTGCTAATAAAGACACAAGTTATATAAGTATGAATGAATATAAATGCCGTAGAAAACATGCCATATTTATTTGCAACCACCAATCACTTTCAACTCAACCTAACCATTTAAACTCTGAATCATTACATTAAACAAACTATGGTCCCGATGCCAAACAAAATTTAGGCTTGGTTTGGGATGGCTTTCTTGTTACTTCCTAAAGCACTTTCTAGTACATAAATTTTAATTATTGAACTAAAAAGCTACTTTAAGAAGCAACAAGAAAGCCGCCCCAAACGAAGCCTTATATATCTTTGCTGATCTCTTCATCAAAGGCAGCATCAGACTTCGTTCGAGACAACTTTCTTAGTATTTCATTTTTCAGCATTTAACCATTATTTCTTTTTGACTATTATTTTTTCACTACTTTAAAAAAAAAATTGAACTACAAAACTGCTTTCTACAACAAATTTACAAAACAATAAATAAGCTATCCCAAACAAAGCTTCAAACTCTTTTTCAATGGTGGGCAATATATGATGGGGATGTGTGTAACTTTAAGGGTGAAAGAAAAAAAGAAATTTTTTTCTTACACTTGTGAGCAATGTATTTAATCAAATGGGGCAAAATAGCTAAAATATTTGTTTTGTTTAGAGAAAAATTTTCAAGGTGGGTAATTTAGGATCTATTTAGGGAGAAATTATTACATCCGGTCAAAAATCGAACGGTGCGAACGTATACCGAGCAATACTGAGTCCAAAATACCGAATTTTAGGTGACGTGGCGCGTGGTTATTGGTTTCTGAACGCATTCGGACACTGGATGTAATAATTGCTCCTATTTAGGACAGATTTCTTGTTGTTTTCTAAAACAACTTTTTAGTTTAAAAACTTCTTAAACTATAAATTTTTGTATAAAAAACTGTTCTAGAAATCAATAAAAAAATTATCCCAAACTAAGTCTTAGTTTAGATAATATTTGTTCATTTATTTTAAAAATTGCATTAGATAACTAATAAATCCACGTTTATATTATATTTATTGCAAATTAAATGTAATAGTTATAGGCCGTACACCAATTAGAGGCACATGTGCTTAGCAGTTTTAATGACAATTATTAACGTAATTTTTTATCAAGTCAGCATATTAATAAACTAAGTTCTTATGAGGGATTCAATTATGCAAACTATAAATATTTTTTTTATTTAAATAAGGCTATAGCTTTCTAACTGGTTTGACAATTATGTTTTGATATTTTATTAAATCGATGCATTAATAATAAAGTTATGGCTTTTAAATAATTTAGTAGTAAAAGTTTTAAAAATTATTATTATTATTTTGAGATTAAATTTTACCTGCATCAAATTTATATTTAAATACTCAATTTTTTTTTCTTAAATTTTGAAATTTTTTATTGATACGTCATCTAAAAAGTATCTTGATCGGGCACGAATCTCGATGCAAAATCAAGTCAAACTGAGCATCTCGACAATACGAACCCAATGAAACCAAATTCAACCCAATCTGAGCCCAAACTGGCCCAAATCGAGGGTTAGAAGCGCTATTGGAAGGTTCAAACCACAATTTGGATTGCCAAACAGTTTCCAAACCTGACGAGCTTATGGTTGAATTAAGAGGCTCGACGAGTCGAATCCAACGAGCCCAAGATCGCCAAATTCCGAAGTCATTAAAACCTTCAAATGTCTGATAAACGGTTTACAATCGAAGGATTCAATATCGGCCGTTCATCTGAACCACTCCATATTTTCCCCTGATCTATCATCTATTTACAGGCCATGCCACTCCAGAAAATCTATAAATAGACCCCTCATTTCTCTTGAGAGGGGATCCAAGCAAGAAGAGAAGAAGAGAAGAAAGAAGCTCCTCCTCGATCACAACCGGAGTTTCGCCGGACCACCGCCGAAGTTTTGCCGGACCACTGCCAGAGTTTCGCAGGACCACCGCTGGAATTTCACCGAATCACCGCCGGAGCTTTGCTAGACAACCACCTAAGGCCCTCACCTTCGCCGGGCCACCACCTGAGGCCATAGCCTTTGTCGGACCACCACCTAAGGCCCTCGCCTTCGTTGGACCACCACCTGAGGCCCTCACTTTCGCCGGACCACCACCTGAAGTCATCGCCTTCGCCGGACACCACCTGAGGCCCTCGCCTTCGTCGGACCACCATTTGAGGCCCTCGCCTTCGTTGGACTACTACCTGAGGCCCTCTCCTTCTCTGAACCACCACCTGAGGCCCTCTCCTTCGCCGAACCACCACCTGAGGCCCTCGCATTCGCCAGATCTCCACCTCAGGCCTGGAGTTCTGCCAGACCATTACCTGAAACCCAAAGTTCTGCCGGTCCATCACCTGACACCCTGACTTTTATCATACAATTATTACTTGTAATCTGATCGCCATTGGAGGCGAGTCAGCCCATTGTAACTAACTCAAGTTCTAGTGGAGTCATTTTCAACTGGGACATGCCCCGTTATTTTTCCTTTTTTTTAGGACTTTCCACCTTAAAATCTTGTATTTTCTATATGTGAGCTGGATATCCGTGCAACGCTAAGATGTAGTTTTCTCACTCTATCGCCACGTATATTCTAGCCCGCAACATCTATAAAACTATTATATATATATATATATATATATATATATATATATATATATATATATATATATATATATATATATATATATATATATATATATATATATATATATATATATATATATATATATATATATATATATAATTTGTTAATTAGAATAAGGAGATAAATACCCAATAAAATTTATTTTATTTTTTAAATAGTTTTCTTCATAATATTTTTTTATTTAATATTTTAATTTAATCCAAATATTTATATTTTTTATTTTTTATCTTGACATAAATTGTATCATGCATACTAGCTTAAAATTAACATATAAATTTTTAGCTTAAGAATTTAATATTTCAAAATCATTGAATTTTTTTTTCAAATAAATACAAAATATAAATAATAAATCAAAATTTACATAGCACCTGATTTTGAGACTATTCTTAATAAAATATTTAATCAAGACATCCTAACCCAATTATTCCCCATTTAATATTAGTTCATATATATATTACCCATAACCATAACACCAAAAGCCACTTCTTAATAATAAGCCAAGTCCCATCCACACCCTTCTACTCTTCTTCAATCTATCTCACACCTCTCTCTTTCTCTCTTCCTCCTCTCCCAAAAGAAGAAGAAGCTATGTATCAAGAGGTTCAAAGAAGAACTCATGACAGGAAGCTCTCTTCTCTCCTGCTCTCCAAGGAGAACTTGGAGAGCAGCTCTTCCTTAAGATTCTACTACGCCGTTTCCACCGTTGCTGTCCCCTTTTTGTGGGAGTCTCAGCCCGGCACGCCGAAGAACACCACGGCCGCCTCCACCGTCCCGCCACTTACTCCTCCGCCTTCCTTCCAGTCGATCACCTCCCACAAGAAGATGACTATGAGTACAAGATCCCACAAGAGCAAGCTCATCAAGCTAAGAAAGCCAAGCTTATCTTCATCATCTTCTTCATCTTGGTTTTCTTCTAACTCTCAGGAGTTGGAGGTGAGAGGAAGGAGGGGTTTCCACTCTAAGGGTATGATTAAGAATATGTTGTTGATGATTGTTGCATGTGCTAAATTCATGTAGAGTACTGTTTTATATGAAGTATGTTATATGGTTATTATGCTTTATTGGGTATTATTACCTATGGAATATTTTATTATAAACATTTTATACATAATAATATGTAGTGATGGAATGGTTTTCCATACTTGAGAGGTTTGGATTTGTAATGATCTTTCTTCTTACCTACACTCTTGTTTCTTTTTTCTTCCACATATCTTCTTAATTAATTTTTTTTTTGAAAATTAATGTGCGTTAATAATCTATAATAATGTGGATAGGTTGTGTTATCCTAATATTTTTCTTCATATTTTTGCTAAACTTATGGTGGCCTATCAATGATATATGTAAAAAAAAAAGGCTACCACAATATTATTTTTGACTTATTCCAGCGGTTATAATTCAATTGTAATTGCTATATATGTACTGCAACAACATTCCGCAGCAATTTATGAACCAGCGGGATAGATTTGAGAAAGTGCTGGATTTCGCAGCAGCTATAACCGGTGCAATTGTACAGATTTGCATCGATTGTAACCGTCACAAATACTATTAGATTGAATTGTGGCGGTTATAACCGTCACAAATATAACCATCCCAATTGTGTATGTTTGTCACGGTTATAACCGCCACAAAAATCCAAAAAAAAAAAAAAAAAAAAAAAAAAAAAAAACGGAACCTCAATTTTCATTGCAATCTCATATACGTACACATCAGCATCCAACCCTACTGCATATCTTCAATTAATTCAAAAATATGGAGCATCCTCGATCTTATGAGAAAGGAGGAATTAACAAGAAGGATATTGCAAACATATATCAATAAAAAGGCTGTCGTGAATTCATAATGAATAAGTTGAGCTGCACAAAAAAATGAGAGAGACGGGAAGAGGCCAGGAGAGCGGCGCGAAAGAGAGAAAGAGTGAAGGGGATCGATGGCAAAGGAGAAGCTAGCTAGCGAGCGTCGAACCGGGTAAATGCCTAGGACATAAGTTCGGAATATGTTAGCGGTTAAAACCGTTGCAAATAGCAGTAGTTAAAACCGGTGCAAAAATATGATTTTGATAGCCGTTTTCAAACCGCTCCTAACAATTGCTGCGAAAAAAATAATTTTTTTAGTAGTGTGAGCTTATAATGTGACACTTTGCGTTGATCTTCAGATCATCAAAATGCAATAGGAGAGTGATGAGTTTATCAAAGCATAGTTTGTTCTTATCCGATGATAGACACAAATTACTTTGTTTATATAAAGTGTGTTAGTTTGTTTTAATTATTTTAAAACAAGATTAGGTTTTTATGTTTTACTTGATTAGCAAGTTCTAATTTTATATGCTTAGATAACCATACAAAGTTTTGCATAAGATATATAGCTCCAGGCTGTAAGATCATAAAAATCCAAAGACAAACAGTCATATTCATAATAAATATTAATATATAAAATGAGAAAGGTGACAAAAAGAATTAAAATATGAAAATATTTTTATTAAATTTATATTTTTATTAATTTCATGCTAATTATTTAAGTATTAATTTTGATGTTATCTATAAAAAAATAATCAATATATATTACAAAATTTATTAATAATTAAGGTACATGTATCTGGTTTAGAAAAAATTATTACGTGTGGTTATTCGGACTACAATACGTGGATTTTTTCTCTCTCTTATACACAAGGTGTGTACAAGAGAGAGAAAGTTCGCGCCTCCACATGACTGTAGTCCGAACGAAAAGCTAGGTCTGGACTCCGTACGTATAATCTCTCCTCGTTTAGACTAGAGCTTTGCCCTTTCCTTCTTGTAAACTAATTTTCTGCACAACCTATAGTATTAATTATACCTAATATTCTATAAATATTATAAAATTCTTTAATTCAAGTGATTAGTTGTGAATTAGCATTTTATGGTAAGTATTAGTTAGTTTAATGTGGTCCTCGTGCACCTAAACACATACATCTTACTAAATTAATAAAAAAAACTTTCTGCTCCAAAGCAAAGCTGCGATTCTTAATTAAAAAATGTTGGGTTGATTTTATCTATTATTATGTTAACCACAATAGATGTTTAATATCTATAAAAGTAAAGAAGAAATAAAAATTATAAATGATCTAATAGCCTTCACTTATAGAGTAGAACCAACCCAACCATTTTTTCTAATTTCCCTAATTAATCTTCTTGTGGTTCTTGATTGCTACCATTGTGAGATTTCATCTCTAATTCAGCAAAAGGACTTACAACCATCACCAATTGGCACAAAGGCCTTTCTGTACCATCTTGTTTTCGTCTTTCACCTGGTCATTCCATCTCTATCTCAAAGAGGGTAGTTTTTTTTTCTTACATGGTATCCACTCGCTGTCACCTCTGAAAGGGTGCGTGACGGCGTGACTAATTCTCGGCTAACCAAGAAGAGGCACTCACCCCAGAAACCTCTTGGCCCGCACTTGATCGGACTCCACTTAAGGGGCGTTGTCGCTCGAAGGGAATTGAACACGTGTTGGAGGGTTCTCAATCGTACTCGCCCACCCCAAACTAAGTAATGATGGGCACTTAAGAGGGCATTTTTAACTCCACTAGTCACCTTATTAGCTTCTTGCATCACCTTACATGTCCCATCATGATCTTAATTCTTTCACCTCCATGAGAATGACTACTCTAGTCATCCAAAGTGGCATTCTTGATCTTTTATTTATTTATTTCAACAAGGGTTGGTCGAACAAGTCAATTCTATATCATTCATAAATTATATCGATCACATGTCTTGATAACCATACAACGCCAATTAATTAAAAGATGAGCTTGACATACATATATAGCCAACTGAATCTTTTTAACATTCTTGACCTTTTAGTATCTTGGTATCACCGGCAATTAGGTCATGTTGTGTTCATCTCAAAAAGAAAATCTATTATGTTACCCTTCTTTATTGCATTATAAACAAAGGTATTAATACAATCTACTTTCACTTGTTTTGTTGTGACATATTTTTCTAGTTGTGAAAAACCCTTTATAATTTAGGGCAAAATTTTAAACTAAGTATTATTAATAATTAAATTATGCTATTAAGTACATTAATTTTTTTTTAAATAGGTATAGTCACCCGTTCAATGGACAACTTACTTGTCATTTAGTCAGTATTTAAAAGTTTTAAAACTTTTTTAGGACTGTAGCAATAGAACCCTATTGTTTTTTTAGAAATTTCTTTTTTTTTTTAAATTTTTAAAATCAAATTTATACTTTCCAAAAGAAGCAACAACAACAATTAACCTTTATCCCACTATGTGCTGCTGGCTACATGAATTCTTTTTCTCAATTAATTGTGTCATGTGAAAAGTCAAATTCTTATCTAAATTTAATAATGAAATGTCATTTCTAATATTTTCTAACCAAGTGTTTTTAGGCCTATCTCTACCTTTCTAAACATAAGTCAAATCTAATACATTTGCTTTCCTAATCGAGTAATTGGAAGGCCGTTATTTTTATGTGACCAAACCATCTAAGGCGACTCTCTCTAATCTTATCTTCCAATATTGGAGCTACTCCAACCTTTTCAAGTATATGCTCATTTTGTATTCAGTCTCTAAGAGTAAAACCACTCATTCACCTAAGCATCCTCATATTTACCACACTTTACTTAATATTATGATTCTCTTTTATACTTTTCAAAAGAAAAAATTTAATTAAATATAATCAAGATAGCCTCACCTAATTTGATACTTTATTTATCATGAAAATATAAGATACAAAAATTTTATTTTAAAATATAAATAAATATAAATTAACTTGAGTGTCATTTTTATTTAATGTTAAATGTTAGTAAGTCTATAAATATTTAGAATTTAAATATGTGATTAGTTTTTTAAAATATATATTCTAACTGCAATACCAAACAAGCCTTATGATGTACAATTTTAATATATTATCTTGAAGATTAATAAAGTTAATGTAAAATAGATATCTATTTATCAATATGAAATTATAAAATTAAAATATATAATGATTAACAATGATATTAAAATTAATGTTAAACAATTTGTGGATTAGTGAAGATTATTCTCACAAAAATATTGATTTCTTACTTGTAAGGCTATTTTTATTAAATTTAATTAATTTTTTTCCTTTGAAAAATATAAATTTGATTTAAAGAATAAAAAAATAAAAATATAATAGTATACTGTAGCAAGTCGCTTGTTCTACGGACAACTTGCTACAATACTTTTAAATTTTTTTTTATTTTTTTAAACTTTAAATGCTGAATGGATAATAATTAGAGAAGTAAGTAGCTTATTGAACATACTACTATGCCTATTTTAAAAAAAATTAACAATGTATTTAATCACATAATTTAATTATTAATTAATGAAATTTGTTTGTTTTTTTATTATTTAAATTGAGTTTCCTGTTAGGTTTGAACTATAAAAATCGGTTTTATTCATTTTCACACAAATTTATTCTAAAATCAGACCAAATTCTTTTAGGCTTCATTTATGATTACTTTTTAATTCATTTTCACACTAATTCTTTTTTTTTTTTCCTGCAAAATTTAGTTAAAACTTTTTAAATATATTGCTAAAAATATTTCTTATTATATCTTACTTGTATATTTAAAAATATTTTTAAAAACATTTTATTAAAAATTTAAATGTTTTTTTCTTAAATATTATTATTAGTAGTATTTTTTAAAAAATATATGATTAAAAAATTATCTTATAGGTAAACATTTTTAAGCAATTGTGACTATTAAATATGCTTCACATGCTTAAAAATCAATACAATTATAATTAGTTAAGATGGCTCAATAAGCCATTAAACAACATTAGCCTATCTTGAGGACATTAATTCACTTTTAGGGATAAATATTTGAAATTCAAATCGTTTGGCTAAGGCTTCATCTGAGATAGCTTTCTTATTGCTTAATGAAATAATTATTTAGTACAAAAGTTTTTTGAATTTAAAACTTTTGTACTAGAAAGCTGCTTTATAAAATAATAAGAAAGCTGTACCAAACAAAAGCTAAGTCAAAAGAGTATGAAGGGGGCCCATATTTACTTGAAAAATTGATCAATTTCAAGCTCATAAATCAAACAAGAAAGTCTTGATGATAAATTCAAATTATTGACTACATTGTTAAAAATATTATTGGAATAATGTATAGAATTTTTTTTTTTTTACTTTTCACAATCTTGCTTCAAAATTTATGTTGACTCCAATAAAAAATTTTCAAGATTTATACTAATATTATGATTTATGTACTCAATTATCCTAATTAATTTTTTTTTAAATTAATGATGGACTTAATGGTAGGGAAAATGGGTCCCATAATATAGTGATATGTTCAAACCATATGATTTTGACAACAAATCAAGGAATGAGGGCCACATGAAATATAAGGTTCATGTAATTAATAGGCATGGTTAGGTTGGACCATTGGGTCTAGGTAGGATAAGTAGCTCAAAGGAATCTAGTAAAAAAGTTCACCTAATTATATAATGGGCTTGAAGAAAGAACAAAGGAAAGTAAAACTATACAAACCAAGGAAAATATATTAATATATCACAAGTTTGATCAAAGTAATTGACATAATCCTATAAAAAACTAAATAAAATTTCTTATAATGGATATATATTCAATTGATTTTTGAATATTATCTTGCATTTATTTAAATATTATTATCGATATTTTTGTACGCATTTATTTGAATATAAGATTATTTAGAAGATTTCACATGTAATTTTGATTGTCTTGTATTTTTATTATATGAAGGGTGTTGTTTTTAGGGTTTCAATACCCAAGAAAATAAAATGATTTTTATGCAATTTTTGAGAGAATATGCAGGAAAATTTATTAATTGAGAGAATATGCATGAAAATGTTAAATAATTTTTATGCAATTTTTGTACTTTATTAATTTCCTTTATTTTCTCTTAATAATTTAGATTAAGTCAATAGTCTATTCCTACTATACACTAACCTCTCATTGATTTTATAAGTTTGAAGATTGTTTTGAACCACTCTAATAACAATGTTATAGAACTTAAAAAATCCCCCTCTTTAGCATTGCCTTTTTTTTTTTTTTTTTTTTTTAATTGAAACCCACAAAGGGGCCTACGCGTTGATATAAATAAGCAGTTACACAGTCCTTAGGAGGTTCCTCCAGCCCTCTAATGCTCCAACGAGCTACAAAATAAAAGAAAACCAAAAAACCTATGAGCCGGAGGATCCTCTTTCTACTGTTACAAAAATAATTCAACTCTAACTGCGGGCTGTGAAGCAACAGCACCCAAAAAAGGAGACGCCAAAGAGTCTTAAAGTCAATCAGCTCAGCTCTCCTGCAAAATTGGACAAAAAATAGCACAAAAAAAGCACCAAAAACAGAATCCATACCTTATACCACTCGTAAATTCTTCCGTTCTTATACCTACAAGAGATCTTCAATAATAACATCAGTATCACGGAATTCAACAAAACAGTTAAATAATACAGCAAACATCTCATCCCAAACACCCTACTAGCTTTATCCGAAAACCAAAAAGAACCCTCCAGCTCAATCAGAACATCAAGACCTTTACCAAATTTACTCATCCAATCATCTAAAAAATCAGACGCTGCCAGAAAAAACGAACAGTCCCAGATAATCCCCCTACCAGGATGCCACGACAAAAGAACCAGAAACCACCAGGACCCCCACCTCAAAATCCCCTGATAACCAGACCAGCAACACCTCCAGCACTTCATATTAGAAAAAAATAACCTCTAAAGAACCCATAACAGATCCAGGTACAGGCAGAACAACGCAGCAGAAAAAAGGAAATAAAAAAACCAGCAGCAAACATCTCATCCCACACAAAAAACAGCAGTGCACTCACCCATTTCTGACATTGGGCCAAGAAAAAGCATACCTTTAAAGGAGATATCAAGATTAACAATATCAATTTCTTCATAATCAACCAGATTAGCACCCTTTTTCGCCAACCAATCCGCACACATGTTCCCTTCACGATAAATATGGGAAATCCTAAAGTTTAAAGTGAGAAGAATATCTCTAATTTTCCTAAAAATGTAAAAATTCTTCGCATTGCCAATGCAGTTCTCTAAAATACTCGTGACAATTAACTTAGAGTCCAACTCAATCCACACATCATGATAACCCTTTTTAGAACACAGCTGGACCCCCAAAAATAAAGCATTAAGCTCAGCCCATAAAACATCCAGCCGATTAACAGGAGCAGCAAAGCCAGAGATAATTTCACCCTGAAAATCACGAATAAGACCACCCGCTCCAGCATAAGCTAAACCCACAGACCCATCAGTATTCAATTTAATAAAAGGGGGTTTGGGTTTAACCCAGTAAACCAACGTTTCCAAATAAACATCACTGCCTTTATCAAGCTGGATACCCAACTTAACAGCCACAATATCGCAATTATCAAAAGTTTTACAGTTAATAACATTGCAGGAGTACAAGTTCTTAATTTTACTAATCACATTGTTAATAATGTTAGTGTCAACCATTTTAATATTATCATGTTTAGCCTCATTACGCGCTTTCCAAATATACCATAATATCAGAATAGGCATCAGATTGGTAATATGACCTTTAGTAGGACTGAACCAACTATCCACCATATCAAACAAATTATCCGGGGTAAAAGTAACATTCATATTAAATATTTGATAAAAGTATAGCCAAACTTTATGCGCAATTCTACCATTAATAAAAATGTGGTCAATATCCTCCACATTAGAACAACAAAAACATTTAGAAGCTAAATTGAAACCTTTCTTTTGCAGAATATTATCAACAGGTAAAAAACCTTTGAAACACCTCCAAACAAAAGTCGAGTAAGTAATAGGGAAAGTGCTATGCCAAATAGAAGCAAATATATCAGATTTTTCCAAATGCATGCGGCATTTATCCCAGACATTACGCATATGAAATTTACCATCAGAAGACGCAGCAAACAGAATTTTATCCAAAATATTAATATTTAAATGAATAGCTAAGATGATGTTCACTAAACAACTAGGAAGCAGCTGATTTAATCTATTCACATTCCAACTATTGTTACAAATAAAATGAGAAACCTTAACAGAATCCAAAGTGTGAGAATTTAAGTAAGAGTCTATAGAGAAACCCCCCAACCAATTATCCTGACAGAAAAAAATATTCCCCTTCCCAAGGCCCCATTGAATAAATTTTTCAGCTTCCCATTTAATGTTACAAAGTCTTTTCCACGTAGGAGAATCAGAATTTTTAAAGGAACATATAACAGGATGCTTATTATGACAATATTTAACATTCATAAACCTAGCCCATAGACTAATATTCGTTCTAAAGGAAAACCAAAGTTTGTGAGAAAAAGCACTAGCGGTGTCAACAAGATTCCTACAACCCAAGCCACCCTCCTCAAAAGGACCACAATTTTTATGCCAAGCAGCCCAATGAATAGCTTTATAATCATTTTTCGATCCCCAAAAGAATTTGTTAATCATCCTCTCAAGTCTCTTGCATAAAGCCATAGAAGGCATGAGAGTGTGAAATAAATAAATAGGAATCGAATTGAAAACAGCTTTCACAAGTACCAAGCGGCCACCAAAGGACAGAAATTTGGTAGACCAATTCGCCAACTTCCTTTGAATTATAGAGAAAATATCATCAAAAAGAAAATTTTTCTTTTTGCCCTTAAAAATCGGAGTACCCAAATACTTAATAGGTAAGTTTTTGAATTGAAAACCACACACTCTTTGAATGGCCAAAACCCTATTATGATTGATAGACTTTCCCACAAAAAAATTACTCTTATCTTTACTAACTTTAAGACCAATACACTTATGGAAATTAGAAAGGAGTTTCATCACAAGTTTAATATTCTTAATACAACCATTAGCAAAAATAATGAAATCATCCGCAAAGCTCAAGTGAGAAATTGGAAAACCTCTAGCACTACGAAAATTAATGTTAGCATTCTTATCAAAAAGCTCATTAATACCCCTAGATAAATATTCCATAGCTATAATAAAAAGAGCAGGAGAAATAGTATCACCTTGTCTAAGACCTTTATAAGATTTAAAAAAGCCATGGTTTTTACCATTGATAATCACAGAAAAAAAACAGTTATCCACACTATTTTTAATCAATAAAATGAACTCTTGACTAAAACCAAATAAAGAAAGGACCTTAAACATAAAGTTCCAATCTAAATTATCATAAGCTTTGGTAATATCCAACTTAAAAATAATATTACCCCCAGTAACTTTAGTATTAATATCGTTAACAAGTTCTTGAGCAAGTAAAATGTTATCACTAATACTTCTCCCCTTCACAAAACCAGTTTGATTTAGAGAAATAATTTTAGGTAATAAAGAAGTTAATCTAGAAGCAATAATCTTAGAATTAAGCTTGTTAAAAAAAGTACACAAACTAATGGGCCTAAATTCATTCCATCTTTTAGCTCCCTCAATTTTTGGAATAAGAACAATATTTGCAGATGAAAAAAACTTAGGATACGGGTTACCTTTAAAGAAAT
The DNA here is from genome assembly GCA_016618105.1 of Dendrobium huoshanense. Lineage (NCBI taxonomy): Eukaryota > Viridiplantae > Streptophyta > Magnoliopsida > Asparagales > Orchidaceae > Dendrobium > Dendrobium huoshanense. Next base: position 50,549,881 of record CM028360.1, on the reverse strand, counting down.
CCTGCACAGCTAAAATAACATCATCCTTCACAATGTCCCAAGACTTTTGAAAGAACTTAGTCGTGAAACCATCAGGACCAGCAGTAGCATCACCATTCATTTCCCTGAGAACATTAAAAATTTCAGTTTCCAAAAGAAGTTGGCAAAGCATAATATTTTCCTCAGTCTCAATATACCTAGGAATATATTCAGGATTAGGGAGAGGCAGAATACCCTCATTACATTTAAACAAATTCATAAAGTAGTCCACACCCGACTTGCAAATTAATTCATCAGAATCAAGAGTGATATTATCATTATTAATGATTTTATGAATTTTGCTCTTGGTCTTATTCTTGTTAGCTATGGCATGAAAAAATTTGGTATTTCTATCACCCTCAATAATAAATTTAGCATTAGCTTTTTGATGCCAAAAAGCTTCCTCTTGCTTTTGCAAGTTCACAAGATCATTCTTAATGGCACTTAACTTAGCATTATTAACTTCAGAAGGATTATCCAAGAAGATACCTTCCCATTCAATAGCTTTAGCCTCCATATCCAAAATATTAGAGAAAATATTTTTGAAAATATGTTTATTCCAATACCTCAAACATTGCTTAAGTCTAGCCAGCTTAGCCCACAGCCTAAGCATACCCGAAATATTGTTATCAGGAAACACAGGAGCATTCCAATTATTTTGAAGAACCTCTTTAAAATTATCATGTAACAACCACATATTAAGAAATCTAAATGCATAATTACCAATGTGATTGAGAACATTAATATTCAAAAGTAAAGGAACATGATCAGAAAGAGTTCTACTTAAATGTTCCACATTAGTGCCTGAAAACCGAGCCAACCACTCATTGTTAAACAAAATTGACATTGTTAGCAAAATTAACCAATTGCTCCCAAAGATTAAGACGGTTTAATCTAGTGCAAGCAGCATAAACAAATGAAGCAAAACAAGAAACATCACCAACCATTACTTGACAATGCACAACTTGATGGTGATCCAACACAATTTCAACATCAATATGATTATTCCACATGAGCCATATTTTATTCGAGGAATTAGCAAAAAACTTATTAAATCCCAAAAATTTAGCAGTAGCAGCAATTTTGTCAGCAGAAATAAGAGGTTCACTCAAGAAAAGAAGCTTAATATTGTTAATTCTACAAATGTTTTTAACTCTAAGTTTAGAATCCTTACCACCAATCCCCCTCACATTCCACATTAGAAGCTTAATCATTACCTTCTTTAGACGAATTTTGAGCTCTGGTAGATCTAAGAGTAGCAGAGCAATAATTTTTTCCTTGCTTTCCTTTTTTCTTACCACCCTTTGAAACCACATCCTCATCCACAACCTTGTTAGCCTTTAACTTAGAAGAGGAAGAAATATTACCTTGAATATTAATAGGAGAAGATACCACCTTAAACGTCGGGATAACCTCCCCTTCCTCGTAAGTATCAGAACATTCATCCTCCAAATTGTTAATATCCTGTTTAGACAATAAAGCATTTTCCATAGTCACTGAATTAGATTTAACCGGCAATTCATTTAATAAATCATTAACAAGAATAAAAAGTTTAGGATCTGGCATAATATCTTTTCCCTTATTCATCATCGTATCATTATCCCCTGATTTAATAGGCTCATCCACTTTTTCCTGTGAAATCTCCTTGCCATCAACATTCTCCTCAACCACGATAGTTTCACCATCATTTAAAGAAATGTTGTGCACAGCAGAGATCGGTTCTACAGGAATAACATCAGCTTTAGCAATATTCTTAGTCACCGGCACATAAACTTTGTTATTCTCTGCAGAGCCATGACCCCCGTTCGGATGCATAGCAGGTTTCTTCAACTCAGGATTTAATTTAAAACAATCAAAAATCGCATGTCCATGGATTTTACAATGATTACAAAATTCCGAAACTTTCTCAAACTCAGCCTTCTGCATATAGCCGTAAGCTTTCGATCCAACCCATACTTCTTTCGGATGATTTCTCGAAATATCCACTTCAACTAGAACTCTAGCAACAGAAGGCCTAGTTTTTGAGGCAGTAGCCTGATCAGTTTGAAGAGGTCTACCAAATATGGAGCCCAGCGCATGCAAAACTTTAGAATTAAAAAAATGCAATCTAAGGTTTGGAAATGAAATCCAGATGGGAACAATCGGGGATTCCTCCTTAATATCGAAAAAAGGAGTCCATTTTAAAACACGCATTTGACAGTTAAGAATCACTACAGGAAAACACGCGAATACCGTCGGATTTTCCGGCGGAAAATTCTGGACGGTAATAAACGGCGCCGTTTCCGGCGGATGTGTTTGACGTAAAGTTTGCGTCAATCTTTCCGGCGCAAAATACGCCGTAAATTTACCGACGAATATTCCGCCATAAAATCCGACGGCACAGGGATGCCTGAACCGTTTCCGTCGCACGTTACGGCGTAACTGTTACGGCGCATGTTACCGGCGGAAATTGCGCCGGCTTATTTTAAACTCAACGAAAATATGACCGACGGAACAGACGTCGGAAATGATACCGACGTCACTAATACAACTACCGGCGGAACGTCCGCCGGTAAAAGCCCTATTTCGCGAACCCGAACCCGTCTGGCCGTCATTTGTTTCCTTACATTCTCTCACTTCGACTGCTTCGCCCGTCGCCCTCCGTCGCCGTTCGTCGCTCGCCGTGGTTAGACATCGCCGACGGTCACCGAACTTCGCCGTCGACGATCGCCGGACTTCACCGAGCCTCCTTCCTAATCGCACGCCTGCCTAGTCGCGCGCCGCCGAGGAGAACCGAAGGTTTGGTTTTTGTTTTCAAATTTTTTTGCTATTTCGGTTGGATTACATATAGGATTAGCCTTAAGTTCATATCTTTTTGCTATAGTCATGATTGTTATCACTAGACATTTGCTAGAGGATAGTTTAGGGTTTAGGGTTTTGTTTGATGATCGATATTGTTCTTGTTGATAAGACTAGAGAGGGATTTGAAGGTAAACTTGAATTATGGAAATCAACATTAGTCCATATCTTTTTGCTTTAGTCATGATTGTTAGCACTAGACATTAGCTAGAGGATGTACCTTGGTGCATGCTTTTTGTTGATGATATTGTTCTTGTTGATAAGACTAGAGAGAGAGTTGAAGGTAAACTTGGATTATGGAGATCAACATTAGTCTATTTTTTTTTATGTTTTAGTCATGGTTGTTAGCACTAGATATTTGCTAGAGGATGTACCTTGGTGCATGCTTTTTGTTGATGGTATTGTTCTTGTTGATAAGACTAGAGGGTGTTGAAGGTAAAGTTGGATTATACATGGTGATCAACATTACTCCATATCTTTTTGCTTTAGTGGTTAGTAGACCTAGTGAGGGTATTGTGACTTTGAGCGAACAATTCATTAATAAGTGTAACATAATTTTATGTTATGGATATTAGAAATATATAAATCCATTAAATTTTTACTCTTATTTATAGGTTATGGATATTAGAAATCAACGAAGTTGGATGTATAACCGATTATCTCAAAGTCGGAAGACATTAACTGATGAATTCATCAATGGGGTGAACCTTTTCATTCAGCAAGCGAAACAGCTGCCGATCTTTATATCTGAAGGAAAGTTTCGATGTCCATGTTCTAAACACAAAAATTTAGTGATCCTAGAACCAGATGACGTAACTGTTGATCTGTATCGCAGAGGATTCATGCCACGGTATTGGTATTGGACTTGTCATGGTGAGTATGAGCCACAATTTGATTATCAATGCGGTCCTTCTACAAGTAGTAATGTTGCTGAGGCTGAAAACATCCGTCCAAATCTTGAGGAATTAGTTCATGATGCAACTGGAATTTATGAAGAGTTACCGAATACGGAGGCACAGAATTTTTATGATTTATTGCATGCTGCACAGCAACCAATCTGGAAAGGGTGCACGACTCACTCAGAACTATCTGTTGCTGTGAAGATGTTAAGCATCAAGGCTGAATATAATGTTGCTCGTGAATGTTTTAATCAATTCATTGGGCTGCTTAAGGAAACCAATCCGACAGATAATTTAGTTCCTACAGATCTATATCGGACAAAGAAGTTAGTTTCGAAACTTGGTTTGACATGCACAAAGATAGATTGTTGTGTCAATGGATGCATGCTATACTTTAAAGAAGATATTGCAGAAACTGTATGCCGTCATTGCAATGCACCAAGATTTAAACCCAAATCTAGAAATAGAAGAAAGCAGAAGGATGTGTCTGTTAGTAAGATGTTCTACTTTCCAATAATTCCAAGACTACAACGGCTATATGCATCCATGAGATCTGCTGCACATATGAGATGGCATAATGATCGCATTCCACAAGAAGGTGTTATCACACATCCATCAGAAGCAGAGGCTTGGAAGCACTTTGATCGTACACATCCCACATTTGCGGCAGAACCAAGAAATGTCAGATTAGGTTTATGCGCAGATGGTTTTACTCCATTCAGTCAGTCGGCTACACCGTACTCATGTTGGCCTGTGATACTTACTCCTTACAATCTTCCTCCAGAGTTATGTATGACTACTCCTTATCTGTTTCTGTCACTTATAATTCCAGGGCCACATAATCCAAAATTAAAGATTGACGTTTTCTTACAACCTCTGATTGATGATTTAAGTTTATTATGGGAAGAAGGAGTAAGTACATATGATATCTCAACCAAACAGAATTTTACACTAAGAGCAGCATTACTTTGGACAATTAGTGACTTTCCTGCATATGGTATGCTCTCAGGTTGGAACACTTCAGGCAAGTTAGCTTGTCCATATTGTTTGGAAAATACAAAATCATTCACTTTAAAGTATGGTAGGAAGAACAGTTGGTTCGATTGTCATCGAATGTTTTTGCCTCAAAGTCATCCTTTCAGGCGAAATAAAGAAGCTTTTACTAAAAATAAAATGGTGATGATTCCTCCTCCACCAAGATTCAGTAGTGAAGAAATTTTTGAAAGAGTAGAGTTCTTGCCCACCATAATGGAATCTCCAAGATTAGCTGAGTTCAGATTGCCGGAATATGGTGTCTACCATAATTGGACCAAGAAAAGTATTTTTTGGTCGTTGCCATATTGGAGAACAAACTTGATTAGACATAACTTGGATGTTATGCATATAGAGAAAAATGTTTTTGATAATATTTTCTATACAGTTATGGACATCAAAGAGAAATCAAAAGATAATATAAAAGCAAGGATGGACTTAAAGGAGATTTGTAGAAGGAAAGCTTTGGAATTGAAGGAAGGTAGGAAGACAGAAAACTCAGGCGTATGTGTAAGAGGGAACACACATACAGGCGATGATTCTGAATACTACGGGGTATTACAAGAAATATTAGAGGTTGAATATCCCGGTATGAGGAATATTGTGTATCTCTTCAATTGTGAATGGTTTGATCCAGTACCAAATAGAGGCACGAAAGTTCATCCAATTTACGGTATAACAGAAGTAAAGCAGGCTAGGAGATATGCAAAGTTTGATCATTTCATCATTGCTAGTCAAGCAACTCAAGTCTATTATGCTAACTATCCAAGCGGAATACGAGGCAAACAGGATTGGTTGGTAGTTATGAAGACTAAACCAAGGGGAGTAATTGAGAAAACCAGTACGATACCAACAGCACACCAAGAAGAGTTTATGTCTAATTTAAAAGATCTCCCAATCAATGTAGATGACCAAATCAGATTTAATGAGAGCGAGTTGCAGTTAGAGGAGGTAGATTTAAACATAGAGGAAAGTGATGATGAATCTGATTGTGCTAGGAGTGTATCATCTGATGAAAGTGAATCAACAAATGATGAGTTAACAACATAAGGTAAATTAAATTTATTCTTGCTACTGCGCTGCTTTTTATTTTACTTCCCTGTATTTTACTTTCATGTTATTTATAACTACTGCACTCCGTTTTTTTTACTTACCTGTATTTTACTTCAGTCAAATTTTTTTAGCTACTGCACTGCGTTAATTTCCATTTTTGTTATAACTCATATTTCTAATATTTCTTTTTTATTTATGTGCAGATGGCTTCAGGTGAGGAGCAGCCTAGTAGAGGGTTGATAAAAAATATTTTTAACAGGCGCACTAAGAAGACTACAATTGGACCACATAGGTCACTACATACTGAGGAGACCACCTCGGCTCAGCCTGCTACACAGTCTCAGCCTGCTACACAGCCTCAGCCTGCTACACAGCCTCAGCCTGCTACACAGCCTCAGCCTGCTTCACAGCCTCAGCCTGTTACACAGCTTTTACCCACTCCTGGAGCAAGTAGCCCGCAGTTTTACTCACCGGACCTTCGATTTCCTTCACCAGATCTCGGGCAGGCTACTCCTTTCTACCCATACTTCACACCCCCACCTTATGCTGGTGCCCCTCCTACTTATCCATTTCCACCATATGCTCCACCATACTATCCCCCACCACCCTATCAGCCTGCTGCAGCTGGACCTTCGACAGCAGCTGGACCTTCGACAGCTACTGGACCTTCGACAGCAGCTGGACCTTCGACAGCAGCTGGACCTTCGACAGCAGCTGGACCTTCGACAGCAGCTGCAGCAGAGCAGCAGACAGATGGTAGAATGTTGATAGCACCTGAGGGTGACACGTACGTATGGTAACTTTTATTTAAACTAACTAATTGTTTTATCTTATATTTTATATTTGTTTTACATAACTTTTTTTTTGTAGGTTCTATCCATCAAAACAACCAACACATAAAATACGGGACATCATACGGAGCAGATTTGACGCTCCTTATATTTCTTGGAAGAAAGTCCCAAAAGAAGTCCGGGAGATGTGGTTTAGAGAGTTTGAGGTATTTCTGTTTTTTTGTTTTTATGTTAAATGATTTATTCTTTCTTACTTAAGGTTAATTGATTGTTTTTTATTGCAGAAAGAGTTTTGTTGGCTGCCCCAACACAATGACAGGATTAGAAGGAATTTTGAGAAGCGTGGCTCTACTCGGATGCGCGACATGTTCACAGATGTTAGAAAGGTTGGGAAGCGACCATTGTGGATTGGAGAGGAGATATGGGCTGACTTGAATGCAGCTTGGGGCAGCGAAGAGTACACTAGGAGGAGGGATCAAAATCGACAGAACAGAGCTTCTGATGTTGGGGGCTTAGGTAGTGCACTTCATACAGGAGGCTCCGTTCCACATACTGAGCACAGGCGTCGTTTGGTAATGAATTTTAATTATTTTTTAAAATTGTTTTTTTTAATAATTAGTATTGATAAAACTCTCTTAATTGTAACAGAAAGCGTCACTTGGTAGAGAACCAACTCCTGTGGAATTGCATAGTCGCACTCATAAGCGACAGGAGGATCAACAATGGATTGATGAGAGAGCAAGAAAGGCCCATGTTAGTATATTTATAAATATTTGATATTTTATAAGTTTTAGTTTAATTATATATATACTTATATTCGATTTTCACAGGAGGAATATACACGGATTCGAGAGACTCGTGCCGCAGCAGGTGAGGGCTCTTCTGGCGGCTCTATGGAATATTCTGAGTATCGCATGTGGTCACAGGCCGTCGGAGGAATGCAGCATGGTAGAGTATATGGCTTAGGTGCGCAAGCTCAGGCATACGAGGGGATGACCTCCTCTACTGCATCCAGCTTCGCATCCAGTTCGCATGAGTCCTTACAAGCTCAACAAATAGTTGCCCTTCAAGCTGAGCTAGAACAAGTAAGGAAATCACAAGTTGATTGGCAAGCTCAGCTGCAAGCACAGATTCAAGCTCAAATGGAAGCACAGGTGCAAGCACAGATTCAAGCACAGGTTCAAGCTCAGCTGCAAGCACAGGCGCAACACAATCAGTTGCTGGATGAAATGCGCAAGATGAGGGAGCAACTGAGTGGAAAAGACGTAGCTTCACCTGAGGAGGAGTCGACGGAGTCAGAGTAGTGTAATTTAGTTGAAATGAACTTTTATTTTTATGTGAACTTGTGTTATTAACTTGTGTTGTTGGTTGTATTACTTTGAAAATGATGTTATCAGTTGATTTTTAGTTCTAAACTGTTGTGAAACTGTTAAATTATTGTGAAGTTGTGGAATTGCTTGCTTTTGGGAAAACTTGTATCTGTTAGAATTGATAGGTTTGCAGGTGTGGAAATGGGATTGTTGGCTGGGATGGCAATTTTTTTTTGTTAATGCTACAGGTTTCCGGCGGATTATGCGCCGGAAACTACGATACAACGTATGTATCGAGCGTTTAACGACGAATATTCCGCCGTTAATAACCGGCGTAACAATTGCGCCGCAAATAATCGTTTAATCTTGCTGGCGACATTCCGGCGTTTAATCCGCCGTTAACTTCCGTCGTATACTGCGACGGTAAATACCGGCGCATTAGGCGCCGGAATTTCAACGTTTTCACGTCGGCAAGCAAACCGTTTAATGCGCCGGTAATGCGTCGGAAACAACGCCGGAACGGTTTTCCGTCGCAAAAGATGCGTCGGAAATAATTTATCGACGCACCTCAAACCGGCGGAGATGTTTGCGCCGGAACATGCGCCGGAAAATAACGGTTCCGTCGGAATTTACATTAATTCCGGCGTATTCCGTCCGCCGGTAATAACAGGTTTTCCTGTAGTGAATGAAATACGATCGCCTAGCAAAAACCCTACTATAGTCCAAATCGTTAGAGAGTTGGATTGCAACATGTCTAGCATCCAGAAGACCAACAGAATAAAAACCAGAAAGCTTCAACGATAGAAAGAAATTACGAATAGCATCCAGATTAGGACGTCTTAAACCAAATTTACCAACTAAAGTATACTGAAACGGAGAAGCCAACTTAAGCACTTCATCATCCGACAGTAAGACAGCGGGAACACCATTAAAAACATCTTGCTTAACATTAGGAAAAGTATCACCTGATGAAGATGCACCAGCCAGAACTTCCTTAAACGATCTAGATTTAGAAGGAGAGACGGAACCTTCAGCATCAAGATTAAAGAAACCTTTTTTCGAGACTACAGCTTTATCCGCAACTTTCCCCCACGGATTGACCACGGGAGCATCTGCCATGGAGAAAACACCCAAAACGGGCAGAAGACCAACGAACGCACACCAAACCAGCCAGATCTAAAGGAAACCAGGCTCAAAATAGGAGGAGACCGCCGGGAGAGACAACAGCGGCCGCAAGCACAAGGGATGCCCTAAATCGCCAGAGCGGCGCTCGAGAGCATGAAGAAGGCTACCGAGCTATTATATTCAAGTTGATCCATAAGAAAATCAAAAAATTATCTTACTCTTTAGCATTGCCTTAATTGCTACAATGCTTCAATATTGAAACTATGACTTGATTTTCTTATATAAAAATATTTCTTTTTTTTTTTATTAAAAATTGAAAGCAGGCATAAAATTATCAAGACTACTAAAAGTAAAAGTTGGTGCCTAGTAGGAGTGTAAGTAAACTAAGTCCGCAGGTGAGCTAGCTCAACCTCGACTCACTAACAAGCTCATGAGTTAAGATTGTCGAGCCACAAGTTCAAGTTCAAACTTAAAATTTGAGCTCATATATTATATGAGCTTGAGCTCAAACACGACCTAACTTGGCTGATAATCAAAGAGATGGAAATACAATGATGTAATGATATATATATATATATATATATATATATATATATATATATATATATATATATATCTGAGTTTAATAATACAAAGGCATGCATGACATATTATTAACAACAGATTAAAAATAAGTATGAAGGAAGCTACACATTTTCTTATCTCTACATCAAAAGTAATTATGAATAAACAAATTATTAATTTTGAGCGAGCAAATATAAATAGAGAAAAGAGATAACATGAGAGAGAGAGAGAGAGAGAGAGAGAGAGAGAGAGAGAGAGAGAGAGATGCTCATTTCAGGTTGGCAAAGCAACAAGATTTGACTTTATATATACAAGATGCCTTTTTATAAATAAAAAATCCTTTTTTTATATAAATTGAAATAAAATATTGAATTAAGGTAACATGAAATAAAAAAATAAAAAGATCAAACAAAACAAATTTGACTCTCCATACTTAATTTGATTGTGAGGTCCATTCTAAATAAAATTTGAGAAATAAAGTTCATAAATACGACAAATAGGTTTAAAAATATGTGATAGTAAGTTTTTTGTATATTTACATACATAATACCTAAATATTTATATTTACTTCTCTTTTATGTAAATATATCCAAATAATATGTATAAAAATGTATATTTTGGTTAGATGAATTAATGTTAGGTGTATTTTTTTTATGTGATTTAGAATTGTGGTGTTAAATAAGAAGTTATTGAGGGATTTTATTGATAAAATTTATGAATATTTACATCTATTTTATAAAATTATTATATTTAATTTTATAAGTAAATATAAAGATTTATATGTTAGATATATGAAAATATTATAATTTTATGTTATGTATATAAATCTCCCTAAAATTTAAAGCATCATTCGAAAAAGTCGGAATTATTTTGAAGAGCTATTTATTCGATTCTACAAAATAATTATAAATTTATATAAAAGTATAGGAAAAATTATGTTAAATTTTTAGATTTAATTAAATTTAATAGTATAATTAAACTTATGCTCATTAATTTTATATCTCTAATTAATATTATGTTCATATCATTTTTCAATGAAAAAAAAAGTACACCTTCATTTTTTACATTGTTATAATTTATATTTTTATTAAAATAAAAGCATAGCTCATCACCTATATCCTTTTATTCATCTCATTATAACAATGACTTTATTATGAAAATAAATTGTATTATTTATATTATAATTAACATTTTATGAATATAAATTAAAGTTGTAGAGTTTTTTTAAAGATAAATTAAATATATTTTTAAAGTGTTTTTTTCTGCTATGATTAAAATACAAAATTGATTATAAAATTAAATTGGAGATGACTGATACTTTAATTACTTATATTAAAGAAATAATATTAAATAAACAGAGTAATTATCACTGTTTGATTACTGAGAAGTCTCTCAGAAATAATGATTTTTTTTTTTTTATTAATTTATCTTTCTTTAGCTGCCTATGGACAAAATTTATGCTGTTATAACAATTATAGATATTTTTTATTCCACAAGAAAAAAAAAACAGTAACCTGTTGCATAGATAAGAGATTATTATGGGCTGACGTCGATTGCGTCCGTAGGTTAATCCGGACACGTACGCTACGTCATTCAATACAGTGTGTATTGGGTACTGGATTGACCTCCGGATGCGTTAGATGTCTGCACGTAAGAATTTTTTTTCATGGGGCCATCTATTTGAATAATATATAGTAGCTTGTTCAACACATGCACTGATTCATAATAAACAAAATTATTTTGGTCATACACACCTTTTTTATTTATACAATTTTTATTTTTGGAATATGTTAGTTTAGTTAGGGGTGTCAATTTCGGGTCACGGGTCGGGTTCGGGTCGAACCCGAACTGATCCGGGTGCGAAACGGGTCGACCCTTACCCGACCCGGGTAGAGAAACGGGTCGAAAAACCGAACCCGGACCCGACCCGGCGGGTTTCCGGGTTGACACGACCCGACCCGGTTTGGGTGGCCGGCGCCGGAACGGCGGCGGCCGACGGCGGCGGACGCGAGCGCGGCGGGCGGACGCGAGCGGGACAGCGGGCGAGGTCGGGCGCGATCGGGCGCGGGCGAGCGGCGGCACGCTGGCGCGCGGGCACGCAGGCGCGCAACGGCGCGGTCGGGCGCGGGCACGCGGGCACGCGGGCAGGCGCGGGCAGACGCGCGGCGGGCAGGCGCGGGCGATCGCGCGGCGGGCAGCGCGGGCAGGCGCGCGGCAGGCAGGCGCGCGGCGGGCAGGCGCGGGCAGCGCGGGCGGGCAGGCGCGGGCGGAAGCTCGGGCAGGCGCGGGAAATGCAAAAATTCAATTTTTTTTGAATTAAACGGGTTGGCGGGTTGATCCGGCAACCCGCCGGGTCAACCCGAACCCGACCCGTTTTTGAAACGGGTTGATTTCTGGAACCCGAACCCGACCCGTTTTGAAATCGGGTCGGGTTCAACCCGGATTTTCCGGGTCGGGTCCGGGTCGGATTTTCGTGTCGTGTCAAAAGTTGACACCCCTAAGTTTAGTGATGCAAAATTTAACTATCAATATTTTAGAAAAGGTGGACTTCTATGCTTAATATTTAAAACTATTTTATTTACATATTTACTACCAAACTTTTATATTAACTTACATAATATTCAATACTTTAAATAGCATAAAAAATACTATCATCCAGGGGTGTTAATTTCGGGTCACGGGTCGAACCCAAACTGACCCGGGTGCAAACAGGTCGACCCTAATCTAATCCGAGTAGATAAACGGGTCGGAAATCCGAACCCAGACCCTACTCGGCTGTTGCCGGGTTGACCCGACCCGACACGGGACCAGCGGGATGCGCGGGCAAAGCGGGTGCGCGCTCAGGTGCACGTGGGGGTGCGCGCGCGGGAGAGCGGGCGAGCGCGGGTACGGCGGTGCGCCAGCGAGTGAGCGCGCGATGCCGCGCGTGCGTGGCGCCGGCGCTGGCAGGCCCGGCAGCGCGGGCAGCTTCGCAGACAGGTCTGGGGCAACTTCGCGGGCAAGTCCAGGGCAGCGGGGCAGCACAGGATTTTTTAAATTAAACGGGTTTTCGGGTTGACCCGGCAAACCCGCCGGGTCAACCTGAACCCGACCCATTTTTTCAAACGGGTCGAATCTGCGAACCCGAACTCGACTCATTTTTTAAACGGGTCGGGTCCAACCCGGATTTTCCTGATCGAGTTTTTGTGTCGTGTCAAATATTGACAACCCTAATCATCCCCATAGTCCTCATTAGGGGTGTCAATTTTGGGTCACGGGTCGGGTTCGGGTCTGACCCGGAACTGACTTGGGTTCAAACGGGTTGACCCTAACCCGACCCGGTTAGGCAAACGGGTCAAAAATCTAAACCCGAACCCGACCCGGCGGGTTGTCGGGTTGACCCGACCCGGAACCGTGACCCGAAGTCGCCGCACCGCGGAGCGCCAGCAGCGCATTCGCGCGAGCGCGGGCGGAGCGCCGGCAGCGCGGGCAGAGCGTCGGCAGCGCGGGCAGAGCGGGCAGCAGTGCGCGAGAGCGGGCGGGCAGCAGCGCGCGAGCGCGAGCGCGGACGCGGTCGGGCGCGAGGGTGGACGCGGACGCGGTCGGGCAGCAGCGCGCGAGCGCGAGCGCGGACGCGGTCAGGCGCGAGGGTGGACGCGGACGCGGTCGGGCTGGCTCGGACTCGGACTGCGTGTTTCGGGTCAAACGGGTTGACCCGGCAACCCGTCGGGTCAACCCGAACCCGACCCGTTTTTCAGACGGGTCGATTTATGGAACCCGAACCCGACCCGTTTTGAAATCGGGTCGGGTCCAACCCGGATTTTTCGGGTCGGGTCCGGGTCGGGTTTTCGTGTCGTGTCAAATATTGACTCCCCTAGTCCTCATTAACTTCGTGGCGCACAGTGCTACTCATATCGATGCTGCCGTCATAATTCTCTCTCCTCTTATTCGTTCTTGCGTTCTTTACATATTTTTTCAATTTTGTTGATGCCTTTTCCTCATTGAAATTCCCCCGCAGCTTCCTCACATGCTCTTCATCATCGAGGATTTAGAAATTTTTGTACGCTCGAGTCATTTGATAAATTAGACTTTCAGAATTTTGACAGTAATTAAATTGAGTAGTAGTTCAATAAATATAAAATTATACATATTAAATATATGAATATGCTAATTTTATGCATTATATCAATAATTATAGATGAATGATATTTATTGAGTAAAAAAAAAACATTATTGTTATATAGAAAAGTGAAAGTGCATTTAAACCCCTTACCTGCAATATTGAAAAAAGGGAAACTGCCACATTTCAAGCTAAGCCATATTTCCTAATTGTCAAAGTTCATAAGCATTAGTGAACTTGCAAAAGATAGTCAAAAACTTGCATGGAAAGGTTAGGATTCCAATTCCATGCATTTGAACGCAAAACATAATTGAGACAAAAACCAAACACCATTAGTTTTTTGAATAATAGGTAACACATATATAGCATGAAGTCAAAGATAATTATTGCATTGTTAGTTGAGAGAAAATAAAAAGCAGATCAATCATAGACTGTTATGAAGAAATAATTTGATAATAATTAATACTTAACAACTATGTTTATTTATGAGAACATATAATAATAGAGAAGAAAGGGGAAAAAAAGAGGATTAGAAGAGAATAAATGTATTTTTTTTTTCAAATTTATTCTCTTATAATATAATAATATGCCAAATTTGGATAAAATTATGTACCACTTTTCAAAAATAGAAACATTAGGTAATAACAATAATAATAAAAAAAAACATCCTGTGTCATAGTGACAACCAATCTCAAATGTATTTGGTCATTTCATAAAATATGAGGCTATTATATAATAATACGTATAATTGCATGATTAATTACCAAAATATATATTAATATATAATGCATATGAGAATGCATTATATATTAAGGTTTGATTTGGGACGGTTTTCTTACAACTTATTAAATCAGCTTTTAACTTATTAAATCATCTTTCTAGCACAAAAAAATTAATTTTTGTACTTGAAATTTGCTTTAAGAAGCGATAAGAAAAACATCCCAAACGAAACCTAAATCTTATGTTTTTAGATTATGAAGAACAATCATCTTACACTTAAAGCTTATCGAGACCCTCGGTGGCTAGAATTCTCGTTGAGTTAGATGTTACGAAAAAACATCCTCAAGATATTTGGTTAGGTTCCGAATCGAATGGATACTTTCAAAAGGTGGAAATTGAGAATTTACCAGTATTTTGTTCTCATTGTAAGATGCATGGGCATGGGTTGAAGGATTGTTTTCGATTTCACCCGAATTTACGTAATGAAAAAATTAGTCAGAATGCCAAGGGTAAAATGATTAGTAAGGGTAACAATGAATCTATACCTTCGGGTGAGATCCTTATTGGTAAGGAAGGTCTGATTGTGGAGGCAGCTAATAGTGATAATGTGGAGGAAAGCAATGCTATTCTTAATACTATTTTACTTAATGATAACGTTCTGGCTTCTAACCCTTCTAATATTGTTGTTAATGAAAAGTTGGCTCAGGATTCTGTGGCTCTACCTCAGGCTAATTTAGCTTTAAAAGATGCTCATGCTGTTTTAGAACAAGAACAATGGGTTAATGCTGAAGTTGTTAATAGTTCTAATGATTTGGTTGTGGTTCTTGATGAGGTGGAAGTTGATTCTTTAAAAACTAATGAGAATTGCAAAACTAATGCTATTACCAATGTGGTTGTTAATTCTTCTGATAATATTGTTGCTCTTAGTAATGTAAATATTGTTTCTAATGGGAAATTGCCTATTTCAGGTCATAAACATTATAATGCCTCGACGGAGGAAGATGGTGTTCTCTTTTTGCAAGGAGAGCAATCGGGTCTTGACCCTTCCATTGGTGAGATGGATAAGAATTTTCTTTTAACTGATCATTACAATTGTGATGCTTTACGGATACGGAAATAGATATTATTGCTAAATGCTATGCTAGAAAGGATAATGATTTGAGTTTTTCCAAAAGTAGAGGAAAGAAAGGTAGAAAACCTAGAAATGTTATTTTACAATCTCCTAGGGCCACTCGCTCACATACTGCCCTTTAATTTTTCTTTATTATGTTTAATACGATCATTTGGAATGTACGGGGGATTGGGTGTACTTCATCCAAGCTTAGAGTTAAAAATTTATGTCGTGTTCATAATATTTCTGTGCTTGTTTTGCTTGAACCTCTCATTTCGAAAGATAAAGTGATTAATACTGCTAATTTCTTGGGCTTCAAGCAAGCTTTTGCTAATGTTTCAAATAAAATTTGGGTTTTTTGGAAAGATTTTGTGAGGATTGACTTTATTGGGGATTTTACCCAAGTGCTTCATTGTAATATTGAATCGTCTAATTTCCAATGTGTTGCTTCCTTTGTTTATGCTGCTACTTCTTGTGCTTTGAGACATATTCTGTGGCATCAACTTGGTAATTTTCACAGTATTAACACTCTCCCTTGGTTGGTTGGTGGTGATTTTAATACTATCGTCAATCCCTCTGAACGTGTTGGGGGTATGCATCCTAATTCTCGCTCTATGGATGATTTTAATGATATGATCATGAACTGTAATCTTATTGATATTGGTTTTTCTGGTAATAAGTTTACTTGGAACTGTGGCAATCTTTGGCAGCGGTTAGATAGAGTTCTTTTCAATAATGATTGGGTTAATATTTTCAATGTTACTAAAATTGTGCATTTAAGTCGTACTTTATCGGATCATTCCCCCTTGCTTGTTAATGTTAATTGTAGTTCTCCTACTTTTAATTCTCGTTTTAGATTCCAGAACATGTGGTTAGCTCATGATTCCTTTAAGAATATTGTGCACAATAACTGGTCTGCTCCGGTTTATCCTGATAATTCTATTTCAGGCATGTGTCGTCTTTGGGCTAAGCTTAAAAGGCTCAAGATGGTTTTGAATTGGTGGAATAAAAATGTGTTTAAAAATATTTTTTCTAATATTAAGCAAGAAGAGGATAAGATTAATGAGCTTGAATCTTGTTGCCAAAATAATCCTACGGATCATAATTTTGCTATTCTTAAGGAGGCTAAAAAGGTTCTTTCGGACCTTCAAGGTATGGAAGAAATTTTTTGATAACAGAAGGCTGCTATTAAGTTTTTGGCGGAGGGGGACAATAATACTCGTTATTTTCATGCCTTGGTGAACAAGAAGCGTGCTATTAATAGGATTCATAAAATTGATCGTGGTGATGGCACTTTTACTGATAATGGTGATGAAATTGCGTCCCTTGCTGTTAATTTTTTTCAACATCACCTTAATAAAAATTTCAGTCCTGCTAATATTGGGGATCATTCTTTTATCCCTAATAAAGTGAGTCAAGAGGAGAATCTCACTCTTACTTCTATTCCCCTTTTGGAGGAGGTTAAAGATACTTTATTTGATATGAATGCTGATTCGGTGGCTAGGCCTGATGGCTTTACTGTTAAGTTTTTTCAACATATGTGATCTTCTATTTTTGTTGATGTGTATGATGCTGTTTTGGATTTTTTTAATGGTAATTTGTTACCCAAGTATTTCTCGTCTACTTCTATTGTGCTGATTCCTAAGAATAATAACATTAATAATTGGAATGATTTTAGGCCTATTAGTTTATGTACTATTTTCTATAAATTAATAGCTAAAATTTTGGCTAACCGTCTTGCTGTTCTTCTTCCTAATCTGATTTCGCCTAACCAAATGGGGTTTGTTAAAGGGCGTACTATTGTGGACAATATTTTGATTGCGCAAGAATTTTGTCAAGATTTAGATATTAAGACTAGAGGGGGTAATATGATTTTGAAACTTGATATTGTCAAAGCGTATGATAATATCAATTGGAGCTTTATTTTTAAAATGTTGAAATTTTTTGGTTTTGATGAGAAGTTTATTTCTCTTATTAGTCGTTGCATTGAAAGTCCCTTCTTCTCCATTATCTTGAATGGCAAGTGCCACGGTTTCTTTAAATCGTCTCATGGTTTGAGACAAGGGGATCCCATTTCTCCTGGTCTGTTTATCCTTGCTGTTGACTATCTTTCTAGAGCCATTTCGGATTTGTTCAGTAAGTTTCCTAGTATGTATTTTAGGACTTTGGGTGGCATTAATATATCTCACTTATGTTTTGCGGATGACTTTATCATTTTTATGAATGCTTCTAAAAATAAGGTTTATAAAGTTCTGAAATTGTTTGATCATTTTGAAGCTATAAGTGGTCTTATTTTTAATAAAGCTAAAAGTGATTTTGTTATTTCTAAAAATGTTAATCATAATAGAATTTTGGATATTCAGAACCTTACAGGTTTCTCTCTAATTGATTTACCTTTAAAGTATTTAGGTATTCCTTTATTTAAAGGTAGAAAGAGATCCTTTCTTTTTGATGATTTAATTTCTAAAGTTCATAATCGTCTGTCTTCGTGGGATTCTAATTTTTTGAGTTTTGGTGGTAGATTGGTTCTTATTAAAAGTGTTCTTGCTTCGCTTCCGGTTTATTCTTTTCAAGTTATTTTTCCCCCTAAGAATGTTTGTTTGAGGATTGATAGGATTCTTAACAAATTTTTTTGGAGGGGTTCGGCTACTAATGCTAAAATTCATTGGGCTTCTTGGGATAAGTGTTGCGGCACTAAGCCGGAAGGTGATTTGGGTTGCAAATCTATGAATGACCTTGTTCTTGTGTTATCCTATAAGCTTTGGTACAACTTCAGGGCGAAGGATAATTTGTGGGCTAAGTTTATGCAAGAGAAGTATTGTGGGGCTCTTCACCCTTCCCTTTGCACTATTTCTAAAGGCCAATCTAAAGTGTGGCAACATATGCTTCAAATCAAATGGAAAGAGGAACCCTGTTTTGTTTGGGGCCTTGGGGAAGGTTTGATTCATTTTTGGCAAGATAGGTAGATTAATGGTATGTCTATTGATTCCTTTTTGAATACTGTCTCTACGAGTACGATTAAAGTTAATTCTTTTTATTCTAATGATGGTTGGGATATGTCCAAGTTAATGTCTGCGTTGCCTTTGTCTATATGCAATTTGATTTCTAATATTCCTATGAACCGTTCGGATAAAGATGTTCTTTTTTGTTCGTTCTCTAAAGATGGGCGTTTCAGGACTAAAGATGTGTGGCATGTTTTTAGAAGTAAAAATAGTATTAGTAAACCTTTTAAAATGATGTGGCATAAAACCATCCCTACATCTGTTTCTGTTTTTAATTGGAGAATCATGAAGAACTTTATTCCTACTGATGAGATTCTTAGGAGTAGAGGCATGTTTATTACTTCTAAATGTCAATGTTGTCTTAATGTGGAAAGTTCTCAGCATGTTTTGGTGTCCTCTCCTATTGCTATCAAGGTTTGGGCTTACTTTGAGGATCTTTTCCGGTTAAACTGTTGGGAGCCTAATGCTTCGGTGCAATTTTTGTTGGAGGGTTGGATGGTGGCTATTAAAGGTCATATTAGAAATGTTATCCCTCTCTTGATTTTTTGGTTTTTGTGGTTGGCTAGAAATGATTCCCGCTTTAATGGTATTGTTATTAATCATCATAAGATTATTGCTAGAATTAAGGATAAGGTTTGCTCTTTGGTTGTTGCTAAGTTGATTTCTTTTAAAAGTTTTTATAAAGTGCTGCATACTGTGGAGGTTTTTGGTCTGCATTTTGAGGAGATGGGTAGCTTCAGTGGTTGTATTCCGACTGTTTGGGTGAAACCTATCTGTAATATTTTTAAGTTGAATTTTGGCATTTACTATTCTGGTTCCAGTTGGTGTATTGGTGGTTTGATTAGAGATACTGCTGGAGACTTTGTTTTAGCCTTTGCTGGTAAAACGTTGGCTCCTGATATGCGTTCTGCGATGTTCTTAACTGTTTCTCATGGGTTGAATATTTGTGTTGGGCTTCATATTCTTACTATTGTGATTGAAGGTAATTTGAATGAGGATATTAAAGCTTTAATTGATGATGATAGGTGTGGTTATTCTCATTTTTATACCTGTAGGAACATCCGTTTCTGGTTGGGTTCTGTTAATTGTCTCTTTGGTAACGTCTCTCCTGCTGTTAATTCTGCTGCGAGGTACCTGGCAATGTTTGGTTGCCAATTTCCTGATATTACTGATCTTTCTTATGAAAATCTCTCTACTCAGATTAAAGGTTTGATTAACTTGGATAAAAATGGTGTGCCGTATGTCAATGTTAATTAAGGTGTTCTGTTTGGCTGCCCTGAGGTGCTTGGGGCTCGGTTTGTTTTTTCTTTTTCTGGGTGTCTTCTTGTGTTTGGTTCTGGGCATCCTTGTTGGTGTGCTGTATGTTTTCCTGCAGGATTTCTTGGTTGTTTTCTGGGCTTACTTGTTGGTGTTTATTTCTTTTCTTGTTCTGGTTGATTCTGGTAGGTTGGCTTGGATTGTTTTGTTCCTGCTGGTGCTTAATGTGGTGTTCTTCCTTATTGGGTTGTGGGTTAATCCGGCGGGTTGTTGGTTTCTTCTTCAGACTTCTGTTTATTTCTTTTGTTGTTGTTTCAAGAAATATTCTGGTTATATAGCTTTTGTTTCATACTATTTGTCTCATATCTTTTTTTGGAGGTTTCCTTGCAGGAATCTTATGAATCCTTATGGTACAAGCATCATTGATCGCAAGGTAATCTTTTTTTGGTTTTCATATATTTTATTCTGTTATTTTAAGTGTTTTTTGCAGGAAGTTAGAGCTGAACGGTGATTTTAAGTTCTTCCTTTTTTGGGTGCTGTCGACTCACAGACCTAGGTCCTTAGGTTGTTCTTTTTGTAATTGTAGAAAATGGATCCATTGGCTTTTAGGTTTTTCTTTTCCTTTTCTATTTGTAGCTCTTTCGAGCATTAGCGGGCTGGAGGATCCATCTAAGGACTTTTGTAACCAATTTTTGAATATTAACACGTAGGCCCCATGAGTGGGTTTTAACTAAAAAAAAAAAAATCTTACACTTAAAGCTTGTTTTAGCAGAGGATGTAGTGTAGCTTAGCTTCTAGATATGCACTAAAAAAAAAAGACAACATAGAAGAATTTAGTAAAATAACTATTAAGTAATTTACCTTTTACACCATTTTAATGCTATATAAAATTGAAGAATTTAAACTACAATCTTTAATGGATCATCAAGAGAAGTAAATGGGATTATTGGAGGTGTTGAAAGAGGTGATAGTTGAGGTTACCTATAGCATACTTGTAGAGAAGGAGAGGAAGAGATTGTATAGCAACTAGAGAAAGATGAGGAGTTGATTATTTAAAAGAGGAGGTAGAAAAGAAAGGGATATTCTCTATATAATATTATAATAATACTTAATTACTACATTTAAATATATTAGGTTATAAAAAGCTCTTCCTTGCTAAAAAAAAATTTAAAAAAATTAAATTATATTATAGCCAAATAAACATGTAATAGCTACTTATAAAATAAAATTGTTTAGTTTATTATAGCCAAATAAAAATATTGAGTTAAATAAGATATCTATTTATTTATTTAATAATTTTCCCTCTAAAGCAAAACCAAAATAGTTGTGATAGTGTATATATGATCATTTACTTTCCCAAATCATAAATAGGAAAGAAAAAACCTGAAATATTGAAGGCCTGATCTAATCATATTGGTTCATAATGAGAGACAAAAATTTATACTTTAAATAGAGTTAAATCAAATAATGACAAGCATTCATGTCTTCGCAAGAGAATAAAATCGAAACAACCACCTAGGTTGAGTGTCATGTCCCTCAATCTAATATAAGTAATATGTATATATAAGAGTTCTCTTGTGTATATCGAAAGATGCCCATTAATGGACATATAACCCAATTAGGGGAAATCGATATGCCTGACAATAGAACTTATATCCTTTGAATGGTGAACACCTATAAACTCCTCATATATAAATTGTAAAACTTTATAATTTAAGTTTTAGTGTGATATAAAATAAGCATTTCACAACTAAATAAATTTTGGCTTCATGTGTAATTGGCTTTGCATGTAGCACATCATTATTCATTCAGAGAATATCACATATATAATTATCAAGTAAAGCTTATGATCACTTTGTCGACTTATAAATACAAAGTTGATTACAAAAATTCAAATAAATTCTTAGATGCCTACACCTTAGCATTGACAAATTATCTCCTTAGGATGCATAATTCTATCATAAACACATAATATTCAAAATTGAATGATCTTAGTTTTGGCAATTCACCTCATCGAGATGCTAGCTTCAACTATAAGCATATAAAAATTAGAGAATATTTCACCGCTCAAATGGTCTAAAAAATTTTCAATTATGTATTTTGATTTTAACCCATGTGGACTTTGTTTCCAGGTTAAGTGCTTCTTACGAGTGGTTTCCAAAAAAAAAAAAAAAAAAACTCGAATGAAATTTGCAAGCATATCTTTGTAGAGTATATTAGTTTTTCATGATACATATAAATAATAAAGTGATGAATTGAATTAAATATAAAAAACTGCTGAAGCAAGGTTACCTCCACACTTAAAACTTTCTGGCTTCACCACTATTTGTATCAGACTTTTTAGGTATAGCTGTGTATGTCTCATCAAACTGAACTATCCTGATTCTAAGTTTAACAAAAATAGAAGTTATATGATATTGGAATAGATGTTTGAAATTCCTGAAAACTCGGGTGGTACATATTCAAAAATTGGACATGAATTCCTGCTTGATCAATCGTATTTTTTGGACTTGAATTGGACATGAATTCATGCTTCATATTCATAAATTGGACATGAATTCATGCTTGATCAATCGTATTTTTACTTGTCTATAAAAATCTAACAAATATTAAATAAAAAAAGAATTCTTATTATTTAAGGGATCATAAAAGAAAATAAAATGTATAGCTCTTCCATACAATAGGATTCCCAACTCTTGACTAAACTGTGGAAGTTAATATTATATTCTCCCATATATATTTTCAATTAATTCTATCAATGAACAAAAGGTTATAAACATAAGTTACATATCTTGATCTCGAATTTTGATGCCCACAGAGGATCACATACCACTCATGAATTGGCCTAAGTAAATTTGTTGAAAAGAAAAAAAAAAATCAGACAAATGAATTAGCTACCATATTGTTAATTACTAAAACAGCCTTACTGGCATAATCTCATTAAAGAAATAATTATAGTTAAGCACATTTAATTCAATTTGATGGGTCTTTTCGACAAATCAAAAAGACAAGACTTGTTTATTGGGCTGGAGATTTGTTGTTGTGTGTTTGGGCCTTTTTTCATGGCCAATAAGAAGGCTTAAGGACTTTTAACATTAAGGGCCCATATTGTACTAGACGCTTGCAAGAAAATTAAGGGGATTTAAATAACACCATATTTACTATTTAACTATATATAGTGACGCAAACGAACAGTGTTCAACAGATTACTCATGGCTGGACTTAATTATAATTTGTTTGTGATTATGATAAATTAATAAAATATGTTTAAATATTATTTTAAATATCTCAATTGTTAAATAAACAAGTCTGAAAGAAAAATTGTCTAGTCAGCATCGCAGTGTTGTGGTGGCGGTTTGGATCTCAAGTCTGCTTGACAGCGCCACAAAGCTAGATCTTGAGCACTGCTCTCTATCCTTTTGCAAAGAGAAATATATAATATCAGGGTGCTCAAAGTTCACAATAGGGACACTTGGGTACACAACTCCGAAGCGCTCGGGTATCCAGTACCAGGGGCGTTTTATAGAAAAAAAAAATAGAGCAAAGTAAAAAAGGTTTTTAGAGGAAGAAGACAAAGTTTAATATTGGCTGTAATGATTTGATTCTCATTAATACCATTCACTGTACATGTATTTATACTATTACATATGTATTATGTGTGGCTGGTAATGAATCACAATCATGTGGCTGAAATTCGTTTCTTGATTGCTAACGTGTCCGGTGTTGATATCAGGCATCTGGTTTGTTATTTGGCGGCTAGGATCGTTCTCTCCTTTTTATCCCCCTTCAAGCTGATGGTTTTCACAAACCCTCAGCTTGCCTATGAGAAAATGATATCTTATAGTGGAGAGATGCTTCGTGAAGATGTCTGCTGTCTGATCTTGTGTGCTGATCATTTGAACTTGAATGATGTTCGAGTGAATCTGGTGTCTTATGAAATGATGCTCTATCTCGATGTGTTTTGTTCTCGCATGAAACACTGGGTTATTAGCTAAGGCAATGATTGAGGTATTATCACAGTGAAGATCTGTAGGATGCAAAATAGGTATTTTGAACTCTTGAAGTCGTTGCCTTAGCCAAATGATGTCGGTAATAGCTGCCACCAGAGCTCTGTATTCGGCTTATGTAGATGATCTTGCTACAGTATGTTGTTTCTTTACAGTCCATGAAATCGGTGTTATTCCTAGAAATGAGTAGTATTCTGAGGTAGATCTTCTTGTTTCTGTGTCTCCTACCTAGTCTGCGTCTGAGTATGATGATAAATTGAGTGGTCCATGTGAAATAGTTATGCCATAGTCTTATGTTCCTTTGATGTATCTAAGTAACCTTTTGAGCAGATATGCATGATATGGTTGTGGATCATGCGTGTGTTGGCAAAGTATGTTGACATGAAATGCAATGTCTAGTTTTGTTATGGTTAAGTATTAAAGTGATTCGATTATGTCTGTATGTGTATGGGTCTATGATGATCATGGGGTATATTATGTGGTGGTTTAGTACACGATGGGTGAGAAAGAGGTTTTCATGTATGCATGCCAGTGATTTGAAGTAGAGATTTTGCATATTGGGTTTGTGATAGAAAAATGGAGTTTTTGTATGGGATTATTTGTATGCTAAGAAAATTCTTTGCGATGCCTAAGTGTTTCATCGAAATGTATTTTGCAATTTCAATATGATGTTAGATATGAGTTCTGGGTTGTTACCTGTGAGTAAGATGTCATCTACATATGTTAATATGTATGCCTGGGAGTCGTTTTGTGAAAATATCATGAGGGATGGATCTGCCTTACTTGGTTGAAAGCCAATTTGTTGAAGAAATGTTGAGAATGCATTGAACCATTATCTTGATGCCTGTTTTAGTCCATATATTGCTTTATGAAGCATGCAAACATGCTCTGGATTTTCTGTCTTCATATCATTACGGTTGTCTCATATAGATTATGTCCGTCAAATTTCCATGAAGAAAAGCATTAGTCACATCTACCTGTTGTTCCTCCCATTTTTTTTGTTGAATGTAATAGTGAGTAACATTCAGATAGTTGGGAATTTTGCTATTAGACTAAATGTTTCTAGATAGTTAATTCCATATTGTTGCCTGTGTCCTTGAGCCACCAGTCTTGCCTTATACCTGACAACTGAGCCATCGGAATGGAATTTTGTTTTATATGTCCACTTGCAACCAAGTATTGAAGTATTTTTCGATGGTGGTACTAGAGACCACGTTTGTTGCTGTTGTAGTTCCAAAAACTCTGTCTTCATTGCTTGTCTCCAATGTTGATATTTGGATGCTTCTTTATATGTGGTTGGGTCTTGGTTGTCTTGATTTTGGGAATTTTGATATAACATGTTTAGGATGGTTCTGAGTTTAAGAGAGCCAGTTTTGAACCTTGTTACCATTGGGTGTGTGGGTATTAATGGTGGTATGGATGTTGTTGTTGTGGAATGTATCAGCTGGGATGTATTTTGTATGATCTTAGGTGTGAATTGTGTCGGCTGAGGTGTGGGTTATGACAGCTGGAGTGTTGTCAATGGTGGTATGACTAACTAAGGTGTGTTTATTGTGCACTGTGTTGAAGGTGTGAGAAGGTAAGGATTATTGGGAATGTTGAAAGTGGTTGAGATGGAGTTTGATTGACTAATTTTTGCAAAGGGGAATATATGTTCATGAAATGTGACATATCTTGATATGGTTGTGGTTGGTATGTGGGTTCAAATATTTGTATCCTTTTTGGAATGTTGAGTATCCAAAAAAAAAATGCATGGGGTGGCTCTTGGGGCTAACTTGTGTCGATTGTGTGGAGGTATCCATGGGAAGCATTCATATCGAAATGTTCTCAAAATGGAGTAGTCTAGAGTCTTGTGATAAAGCAGCTGATAGGGAGTATTGTTGTAGGTGTTGTGTGATGGAATTCTATTGATCAGATATGATGCCGTAAGAACTGCATCTGGCCAGTATACATATGGAACTGATGTCGTATTTATCATTGTTCTTGTTGTTTCAATTCGATGTCGATGCTTCCTTTCAGCTGTACTATTCTGTTCATGCGTGTATGAACATGAGATTTGATGTATGATGCCTTGGTTTTGTAAGTAATTTTGTAGCACTCTGTTTATATATTCTGATCCTCCATCTGATCTAAATTATTTCACTTTGTGAGGTATTTTGTTTCTCTATCATCGTATGGAACATAATGAAAGTTTCTAGCAATTCAAATTTTGATTTTATGGGAAAAATCCATGTAAATCGAGAATGATCATCTATTAAATTGAGATCGTAGTGAAATCCTTGATATGATGTAATTGAGGCTGGACCCATACATCTGAATGTATTAGTTATAATGGAACTTTAGAATGTGAAATAGAAACAGGAAATTGTAACTTGTGGCTTTTAGCCATTTTACAGGCTATACATGTGATGGGAGACTTTGGTATTTTCAAAGTGTGGTTGGTGTTTGATATGATTTCCATGGTTCTAATGTTGGGATGTCCAAGTTGGTTATGCCATGTGTCAGCAACTTGATGAATGGTTGTAAGTGTTGGTATGCATTGTATGAAGATGTTGGTATTGAGTAAAGTTCATTAAGACTTGGGCCATGAAGTAGGATTTGATTTGTCTTGATGTCCTTGACAATAAAGCCAGATTCATCAAATGTGATGGTGATGTTGTTATCTTTGGTTAAGTGGTATATTGAAAGAAGTTTGTGAGAAAGTTTGGGAATGTGAAAATTTGAGATAATAGTAACTTACGATTGGGGGTTGGTAAGAGGCCAGCTCCTATATGAGCAATGGAAATGGCACTACCATCTCCAATCTGTATGGTGTATGTTCCATTATATGGTATGGGGTCTCCTAATGTGAAATTGTTGATGTCATTTGTCAGGTGAGATGTAGCAATAGAGTCCTGATACCAATCTAGATTTTGATTGTCATTTGTGGCAGTAAGAGCTGTGTTGCCTTTTGGTGGCGGGGAAGTATAATTACTATTGTATATGTGTCAACAATTGTTGGCTGAATGGTCTTTCTTGTTGCAGATTTGGCATTGTTGTACTGGTTGGTTGCTGGTTCGAACGTTTTGGTAATTGGATCTCTTCTTCTTCTTCTTCCCCTTCCTCTGTTTGAATACAGTGCTATATTCTGATATGGGGAATTATATTTCCTTACTTCTTCTGTGTTGAGATTAATCTCTTCGCTGATCAGGAAAGCGTATAAGTCGTCAAGACTTATTGGCTGTACCATTTTACGTATGGTGATTTTAAATGACTGGTATGCCGAAGGTAATCCATTCAATGTGTATAAAATCACATCTTCTTTGTTAATGTTGGCTCCTGCTGCTGCAATTTTGTCCACCAATGTCTTGACTTCATTAAGATATTCAGGGATTTGTTGTTTCATCGTAACATTGTGTAATTCATTTTTTAAGTTGAATTACTCTTGATATGTTAGATGCCTGTAATCTCTTTTCAATTGTATTCCATATTACAGCTGATGAATCAAGATGAAGGACGTAGGGTAGTATGGCTGTAGAGATCGTAAAACAAAGTGCAGTTGCTAGGTTCTAATCTATCAAAACCCATTCAGTGTATTTTGGATTGATGACTGATGATCAGTCACTTATTTTCTGGAGATGATTTGGTAGTGAGTTGCTAGGATCCACAAAATTGTAGAATCCATTGGCTCGTAATAGTTTTGTAATTTGAGATTTCCATATGGGGTAGTTATCATTTGATAATTGTGTAGGAACAATGTTTTTGATATTTGAAATAACAAATTTCAAAGTTGCAGGTATATTGCAGGCATCTATGTTTGTATCAGATGATGAATTTGTAGTTTGGGAAGAAGTAGATTGAGCCATGAAGAATCTCTTACTTGTTTTTGATCTTGTAAGAAGATGAAGAACTAGTGCTCTGATACCATGAAGAAGGTTTTGAGAGGAAGAAGACAAAGTTTACATTGGTTGTAATGATTTGATTCTTATTAATACCATTCACTGTACATGTATTTATACTATTACATATGTATTATGTGTGGTTGGTAATGAATCACAATCATGTGGCTAAAATTCATTTCTTGATTGTTGACGTGTCCGATGTTAATATCAGGCATCTGGTTTGTTATTTGGCGGATAGGATCGTTCTCTCCTTTTTATAAAGCACCGAACCCAAACAAGGAGAGTAAACTATGCATCTAAACAAACAAGAAAAAGAAACGTAGCATAATGTAAAGAACACCATTATTTAATGTGTAAAAATCTGAAATCGATAAAAAATATCGTATCCACACCACACCAAGAACACCACTATGAAAATTGGGAGAAATTTGTACATATCTCTCTTCTCTCTCTCTCTCTCTCTCTCTCTCTCTCTCTCTCTCTCTCTCTCTCTCTCTCTCTCTCGCTCTCTCTCTCTCATTACTTCTCTTTCTTCTTACACCGTTCTTAAACAATAACAAATAAAGAGATACAATTAATACAACTAAGATACGCTACCCTTAAAAAAACGAGAAAGAAAAAATGTCCAGTGGGTCTCGCAGCATTGCGGTGTCGGTTTGGAGCATCACGATGCTTAACACTCTATCTCTAGTTTGACTGACAACGCTACAACACCAAATCTTGAGCGTTGCATTGCTCTGTTTTCTGTCTTTTCTCCAAGCAAACTATATAGTGTCGGGGGGTGCTTAAGGTATACAACACTGGGGTTCTTGGGTACCCAGTACCGAGGGCGTTGTATAGCAACAATTTTGTAGTGCAAAGCACTCTAACCAAGGCATGAAGGCGGACCCCCCCCCCCCCCCCCCCCCAAATTGGTCACTATAGGAAAAAAGTCATTTTTCGGCAGCCATTTATGGCGGAAAAGTGGACAAAATTCGTCGGAAATTAGCATTTCCGACGGAAATATTTCTGCCGGTTTAACGCACATCGGAAAAGGTTTTCCAACGTAAAATAATTCGTCGGAAACTTTTTCGGCGGAGTTTTCGCTGGAAAAATATTTCCGATGGATTTTTTGTGCTTGGAAAAGTAAAAAAAAAAAAAATCCAAAGCAACTAAACGACCCGCCTCGCAAACCAGCCAGCTACTCCAATTTCAGCTCCTCTCCAGCCCAGCCCGCCCACGTAGAGGGACCGCTCACAGCACGTGAGGACGGCTCAGCCGACCCGCACATATCCTGCCGCGCTGATTGACTTCGGCAGGGTTCGAAACCCCGCCCCCTTTGCACGTGTAAGTCTGAAATTCCGCCGAAATGTGACAAATTTACTTCCGCCAAAAATTCTGTCGGAAATGAGTTGTTTTCCTGTAGTGAGTTGAGGTCTGTGGCAATAATACAACCTGATTGATGGACACAATCATATTGCACACGAAGTATCATTTACATCCAAAATGAATGTTATTGACCATGTTAGCTTGCATAGCCACTCACCCTACCACTTTACATGAATGCCACACGTGTAAAATTCATCGTCTCCTTTCTTTATCACCTATGATACACCGACACACCTACTTAAGAAGGTATGCAGGGTTGGACATGGACACGCGTCTGACACAGATGTGACACACATGTCGAACACGGTTGAAACATATCTCATTAAAATAATATTTAAATTTAAATGTCCTAATATTTTCAATGATGTTTAATAAAAAAAATTAAAGTCTTTTAATTAAATAAAATGAGCCAAATCGCGTACATCTAGGTCATCCTGTATCCTTTCGTATTTGAAGTAATTTCTGCGAGTAGCCGAGGATTTTGCATTGTCTTCTTCATTTACACGAGCAGACGAGGTTGGAGCAACTTAAGATGCGAGGCGAGGCTGAAAGAGTGTAATATACGAGAAAGCGAGGCTGAAGGAGCTTACGTCTTTTGTCGTCTTGCTTATTTTCCGAAGGCATGCGAAGCCATACGTGCGATTAAAAGTTGGTGTTCATCGTCTCTTCAATTCTGCAAGCAGATGAGGACGTACAAGCGTCGTACATTTGATTGAAGCTTTACCAGTCGTCATCTTCGTCATTTCCACGGGTGACTAGGGCATCTGACTCGTTCGATTGTGTCTGCATTGTTGAAATTAAGTTTGTGCGTATGCTACGTAAGTTTGCTTAGAAGTTGTAGGATGTTCTTTAATTATTTTCTCTTTTTAATTACACAATCTTATTTATTATTCTAGTGATTGTTCTTAATTTATTCCAAGTGAATGATGAATGACATCCTCAATCCTCAGCAACTACTAATCTAAGCTAGGAATGGCATGTGATCCCAAATGCTAGAAGCTCTTTTGAGTTCTGGGATTAAGATTTACAAAACCTTTCAATTTGTTGAAGTTCTTTATTATTATTATTATTTAAATTAATAGTATATTATTCATTGTTGACTATTTATCCCAAACTTTACTACTGAATTTTATACATAATAGAATCTGAGTTTTGCATGCCTATGATAGCAAACCATCAAAAACTTCGTATTGCATTCTAGTTAGTTTTGTTATCATCTTGCACGCATTAGTATAAGATCTCCACAAATCCTACTACATTAAGTTTAGTATTGCAAGCATAAGTTGCGTTTTATGGTCTCTCAACATGAAAATCTATATCAAGTTTATTTGATTGATGGACAATATAATGATAGCTTGTTTGTCCTCCACATGCACACTGTAAGTTTATACTCTAGCCAAATTGGATGATGTTAGGATAGACAATTAATTTTGATATTGATTTTTTATTGATTGTCATTTCTAATATGATGTTATATTAATTTCTATATACTATTTAAAAAAATTATAATGTCGTGTCTATGTCGTACCCATATCCTATATTTTCAATGATAGTCGTATCCCGTGTCTGTGTTGTGACTGTTTCTCTATGTCCGTATTGATGCATCATAGGTCGTCACTCTTCTGTGTGAATGTCGTTAGCCATCTTAGCTTGCACAGCCACCGACTCTGCCAATTTGTGCGAACGCCGCTAGTCTAAATTTTAGCGTCTCATTTTTCGCGATGGAGTTCAATTGTTGAACTTATTGGAGGCGTTCTCATAGGATAGCGAGGCGGACAACTGAACCAGTTGAGATGGCCGACATCATTTGCACAGATGCACGAGCATTGCTTGCCTCCAATGCAGAGACACGTTCGGCTTGTTAGGCCAAAGGCTTTATTTGATACAGCTTTCTTATAATTTTCTAAAATAATTTTTTACCACAAAATTTTTAGTTTAAAAAATTTTTACATTAAAAAGTTGTTTTAGAAAACATTAAGAAAGCTGCCTCAAACAAATCTTTAGTTAAGTTATTTGTTAAAAAACATAAAAAAAGATGAACTAATTTTTCATCTTCAATTGGTTGCAACACACCAATAATTAATAGTTCACACTATAAAAATTTCATTTCTTAAAAAAGATAATAAAAACATAAATCCTATAAAAAACATATAATACTAATACAACCTCAAAAACATATCAGAAACACAAAGCTAACACAATCAACCTTTAATAAGATATACTAAAAGACCTGATAGCTTCTATCAACTGAAGCTTTAATAACTAAAACTTGATCCAAAACTTGCTATAATTAGTTGGTCTTCCTGCAATTCTTTCTGATCTCTCCATTTGTACCAGTAAGAGGGCTTATGTCTCCCATCTTTATGATTGCAGCAACGAAATCTGAGCTAAAACTGCTTGGGCTGTTGACATAGCTCTGAACCTGGGAGCTAGTTGAGCCATTACTGTAGAGCTGCTGATCAGAATGAAGTAGACCTTTCAGGCTAACAAGGTTCTTATAATAGTTATTGTCGAAGCTCGTCGGCGTTTGTAAGTCTAATGGTGCGATGTTATTGTCGCCGGAGCTGCTGGGACAATTCCCCTTCCTCAATTGAGCGAACGACTTGTCAATGTTGGTTTCGTTGTAGATCCTTGCCCTGAAATTGGTGCACCTGGCTTGTCCTATGGTGTGGGCTCCTGTTTGATTCGTGTTATGTTAGTGTAAGTCGGAAGCCAACACGAAAATTGTCTATCTTAGGCTTGTTTGGACAGCTTTTTTACTGCTTTTTAAAGTAACTTTTTAGAGAAAGCCGTCCCAAACGAAACCTTATACTTGTATGAACATAATGAAGCTACTATTGAGCTCAATGCGATAAAAACTGATGGAATTCGAGCTCGAACGAGGTTGTATGAGAGATATACCTGCAAGGGCAACCAAGTCCCTAGTAGACAGACCCTGAGCTGAAAATTTGGAGATGAGATTGCTAAGGCTGGAAGTTGCAGGTGGAATGTTGTTATTAGCTGCACTTTGGCTTGCAGTTCTGGAATCCCTTCTGCCTAATTTCACACTCCAGGTTGGTCCTCCAAGCTTTAAAGCCAAAATTCATTTATAATTAGTGATTAATATTTTAACTTAATCACCAATTAAACGTGTAATTAACAGTACTTACAATGACTACAGAGTCTCTTGCTGTGATGGCTAAGATATCAGCACAGGAGACAACACCTGGACAAACATTCTCCACAGCAGTTTTAATCCTGTCAATGACTTCGAAACCTCTCGCAGAATTTTTGTTTGGAATTGCGTTTTTCTCTCCGGTAAAGTTTGATGTGTCGTCAAGAAACAAAGAGGCATCACAGCCCTGAAGCAAACAATAGTAAATTAGCTTTGAAAAGCTGTGTTACTGTGTTAGGAGATAAGATTAAAGTAGTTTAAGAAAGTTTGGAGATCTAATGGAGTTGGACTCTATAGGGGAATGATTAAGTTATTTTTAAACTCAAAAGGTTTAAGAGTTAATCACAAATCTTTTTATATTATTATATTTTATAATTATTTGACAAACTTTGACTCTAATTTGTACTACAACCTTAAGCCTATAGTTAACAACCAACTACCAATATTTTGGTAGTTGCTAGGCTAAATTCAATAGTACACCTATGCATCTTTTCCGCATCTATATTCATTTGAGGAGGAGAAATTTTTACGTGAAGAGTTTGGTCGGCGTTCGGACAACAATTGCATTCAGCCACGTCGCTTGTACAAGCGACCTAACTTCTTCTCATTGGAGTCCAGATCCGAGTTATGTCTGGACTCTGCATGTAATAGTCACTCCGAAACGAGGGCCTGAATCATATCTAAGAAGCTCTTGATTAAGAACAAATTTGAATCATTTGCAACATAAATTGGACTACTATAAAATCATCTATAGCCTCACGTCGCTATCTAGAACCATCGCCTCATAACTAAATCACTGGACTCACTCAAGGAACTCGCAAACTCGCCCAATATCAAAACTACTCACCCTCACCAACTAGCCAAAAGTATTTGAACTAACCCTTAGCTACAACGAGTTCAACCTATTCATTTTCTATGTAATTATACTTTACTACCAATATTATAATATCAACCGGGCTCAAACCTCAAAAGAATGTGTTGCTCTAGCTCTGCTCAACTCTCTCTTCTCTCCTTCTCTAAACCTACTCAATTATATAATAAATAGCGAATAACTTACATTCACAAAGCAATCATGAAAGAAGAGGCGAAGAAGGGAAGCACCCATTCTTCTCTCACTCGCTATCGCCGACTGAACCACCGACCGAATGGTGGAGAAAACATTAGGACAAGAACTTCCATAGAAATTCGTGGTGAGCTGAGCTGAGGAACTGCTCAAAGAAAGCAGAAGAAACAGAGCAATGGCACTGTAACGAAGTGAAGAAGACGCCATTGATAAACAGGAAGAAGTATGCTTGGCACGAGTACATAACGCTTGATGTTTGTAGGTATATATAGGCCATACGAGGGTTGAAGAGTAGAACAGAGAATTAATTGTTATTTGTAAGGTGGAAGAAATGGAGGAGGTAGGCACCTAATCTATGAGAAAAAAATTTGAATTTTGATTGCGGGCAACGTAGAAAAGTTAAGTATTCACACCAAGGTGTTTGAATAAATTACACAGGTTGATTTAACGATTGGTTAGAAAGGTATACTTGTCAGAAGTTGAGGTGAACAAGGTGGATGCTCTGTAATGGTCAAATTGAACTATAGTCGTTGCGATTTTTTTGGTATTTTGATGATATTGCTGTGAAGCTTTTGGACCTTAAAGATTCCGTTAGAGATACTTTTTTATTGTTTCTTTAAAAAAGCAGTCACAAATGAAGCTTAGGACGGCTTTTTTATTGCTTCTTAAAGCAGCTTTTTAGCAAAAAATTTTAAGAAGCAGTAAGAAAGCCATCCAAACGAAACGTAAGTATTAAGATAAGAACTTTACTTCCATAAAAATGGTAGATTTTGTTTGAGTATTGGTGGATTTAGGAGAAAACTGTACAGAATTTATAATATAAAAGGCTGTGGATTGAGTATTACTTAAGTAGTTAAAAAATTGCTTTCAATCCAGAAGGTTAGGTGAAGTTTGGTATCATTTTTTATTTTTAGTATTTTTATTTTCTACAGAAAACATTCAATGGAAACTTATATATATATATATATATATATATATATATATAGAAATTTATGCATATAATATTGAAATCTTTCTTAAATAATTTAAGTATTTAGTTATTGGAATAATATTTGTTAGAAGGAAAGTTATTTAGGAGTTAAAATTAGATTATTTTGAATTTAAATTATATTTATTTTATTTTGTAATTCTTATTTTGTTGGATTGTTGAGCGACAAATTGTAGATTATGTTGTTAGAATCTATAATCTTGAGGAAATAATATTTTTATTTAGCCAATGGGCCATAGATTCTTTCACATAATTATGGATATTATGGTTTTTCATGAGGTTGTTAAGGTATGATGAAATAATTGAAAAGATCCTTTCCGTTTCGCTCATTCTAGGGGTGTCAATTTTTGACAAAACCCGAAACACGACTCGGAAAAATCCGGGTTCGGGTCAACCCGAACCTGAAATGGGTCGGGTTTTAGTTCAACAAATCAACCCGTTTTAAAAATCGGGTCGGGTTTGGGTTGACCTAGCAACCCGAAATTGACCCGAAAGTGACACGAAAACTCATATTTGACCCGAAAACCCGAGATTGACCCGTTTTTTTACCCGTTTTGACCCAAAAATCGAAGATTGACCACGATTTTTGACTCGAAAGTTAGCAATTTTGGGTCAACCCTGGGTCATCGTGTCGGGTTGGGTTCGGGTCCGGAAACCTGACCCGTTTTTAAAAACGGGTCGGGTTCGAGTTGTCCCGTTTTTAAAAACGGGTCGAGTTCGTGTTGACCCGAATAGTTCCGGGTTCGACCCGAACTTGACCCGTTGACCCGAATTGACACCCCTAGCTCATTCTACCACCTATATCTTACACTTTGGGATTTTATCTTCCTTGTTTATAGTAACCCATTGCAAAACTTTTTTTCTTTGAAAAGTTTTCTTTCTTCAAATCCTTTAGATCTACTGAAGAAATCAAAACAATTTCAACATAAATGAGTTGAAGTTGAAATACATCGATAAGAAATTCATCGTTGATTGTCAATCATCAAATTACATTAAATCCATTTTTTTGGATACATCAATTAATATCATACCAAAAAAAAAAAAATGCATAAATAACTTAAAAAAGGCATCGGAACCAAACTATGATGGTTATATATCCAAATCATAGCATGAAGATATGTGCAATTGTTTCAAATAATTTTATTATGTTTGTAAAGTCAAGAAATTTAAATTATATAAGATGCAAAAATTTTGCTTAGAGGATGCCTCATAAACATAAATATTTGCCTTTTGAATATAAAATTTTCCTTGGCATTGATTTAATGTCATATCAAATTATTGAAAAATATACTAAGTAATTCTTCTTCATCTATGATTTTAGGGTTTAAGATGAGAATATGAATTTGACCACTAGTAAATAAAGGTCAAATTTGACGTTAGGGCTATACGCACGCTTCACTTTACCTGGGCCAGTTATTCAACTTCAGTAGTTGTTTTTCTAGTTTTATTTTCTTTAGTTTTTATACCCTTGGGTATACCCCTATTTGTGTATAAATACTTTTTTTCTCTGGTTAATAAAGGGAGGTGGTTTAATGTAGAACTTGTTATCCTTCTGTGATGCTTATGTATCCTGATGCCAGTCAGGTGGTGGTTCCGGCATTGTTGTTATGTATCATGAATTTACTCAGGTGGTGATGCCCTGTGTTTCTTCTTGGGCCCGAACCTTAAATTCTTTCAGGTGGTGGTGTTATGTGTGGCTCTTGATCCCGAGTTCTCAGCGGATAAAGCAACTGTCCGCATCTGTTAGAAGAACAATTGTGCATTACAATTGTATCTTCTCCCCTGTTTTCGCAATTTGCCCAGCTCCCGCGACTTGCCCCTACGAGTTTGGTGTCAAGTGGTATCAGAGCCAGCAAGATGCCTCCTCGTCCGAACGTTCAAAGACCGGTGCAAGAAGTCATGATCGAAGACTTAACACAAGAGATAGCCCAACTGCAACAATGTTTAGCTCGGTGTGAACAGCGAGAACCATCAGTTCATCCAAACGAAGAGGAAGATGTGAACCCTTTTCACCAGGAAAGCTCCAGCAAAGGTGAAACTGAAAGAAGGACGGTCGGAAGGACTAACTGAAGATTGGCTCACGATTGTGGAATAAAGATCAAACTTCCTGAGTTTGACGGACGAATGGATCCCGATGAGTTCATCGGGTGGATACAAACAGTCGAGCGAGTTCTTGAATTTAAATAAATATCTGTTGATCGCATCGTTAAGCTGGTGGCGATCAAAATCAAGTGGGCTGCTTCCCTCTGGTGGGAAAACCTAAAGAGAACAAGAAATCATGAAGGTCAAAATAAGATCATTTCTTGGCCTAAAATCAAGAGGGAAATTCAACGTAAATATATTCTTGAACAATACAAACAATATTTGTTTATGAAATTTGCTCAACTCCAACAGCAGCAAATGACCGTGGAGGAGTATATAGCTGAATTTGAACAACTATCCATTAACTGCGATCTGACCGAGCCCAAAGAACACACGATAGCATATTTCTTGGGAGGGTTAAACCCTACCATCGCTAACATTGTACAACTACAACCCTACTGGACATTTCAGGATGTGATTAGCTTGGCTTTGAAGGTGGAAAAGCAACAACTGCAGTCCAAGAAGTACAACAACAAGATCCCGATGACTGATTTCATAACAGAAAAGGATGTCAGAATAAACAAGTCTGCCGCGAGCACAAGTAGACCCTCGGAAGAACATCTTCCCCGGGGATCACTTTATACTAACCTGCCTCAAACGTCTCTTCCAACGCGCAAGTGCTTCAAGTGTCAGGGGTTTGGACATATAGCCTCTAACTGTCCTAATCGCCGAGTAGTAACGTTAATTGAAAAACCATAAGTGGAAGAACCAACCATTATGCTATCTGATGATGTAGTTCTAGTTGAATCCGCCTACTTGCAGAGTGATGAAGGCAACCTACTTGTCATAAGGCATGCTTTCAACCTCCATAAAGGATATTCTTAGTTATGACATAGCATCTTTCGGACTACATACACCGTTAAAGATCGAATATGTAATGTTATAGTGGACAGTGGAAGCTGCGAGAATGTCATAGCCGCGCTCATGGTGGACAAATTACACCTATATACAACATATCATCCTAAGCCATATTCCCTTTCTTGGATCCAGAAGCATGCAGAGGTATAGGTGGGCAAACAATGTGTGGTTGATTTTATATCGGCCATTTCAAAGATCGGGTCTTATGCGACCTTGTGCCTATGGATGCCATCCATCTCTTGTTAGGTCTGCCATGTCAATTCGACAAAGTCACCATACACAACGGCACCACAAATACTTACTCGTTCATGCATAATAACCATCAAATTGTGTTATTACCGTCTCTGGTGAAGATAGAAGGAGAAACTCCACGACAATAGTGTGTGACAGAACTTTGTTTATGCAAGATATGCGAATAGCACAGCAAGGCTTATTTTTACTTGTTGTAGAAGAAAACCATCCACTTCAAATAGTGCCAAAAGTGCTCCAACCTCTGCTCTAATTGTATGAAGATGTTTTGTCCAAGAATTGCCAATTGGATTACCACCCTTGAGGAACATACAACATCAAATAGAACTCATCCTCGGATCGGTCCTCCCCAATCGTCCTGCATACCGACTACATCCCGATGAACAGTTAAAGCTACAAGGTCAAGTTGTCGAACTAATTACTAAGGATTTATTCGTCCCAGTGCCAGCCCATGCGTCGTTCCCGCTCTACTTGTTCCAAAGAAGGATGAAACTTTCCGCATGTGTATAGACAGTCGCTCCATTAATAAAATTACGATAAAGTATAGATTCTCGATCCTGAGGATAGATGACATCTTCGATCAACTCCATGGAGCTGTAATCTTTTCAAAAACCGACTTGAGGAGCGGATATCACCAAATCCGTGTACGACCAGGAGACGAGTGGAAGACAGCGTTCAAAATGCAAAAAGGATTGTATGAATGGACCGTGATGCCGTTTGGTCTCTCAAATGCACCCAGCACTTTTATGCGGCTTATGAATCAAGTTTTTCAACCTCTTATGAACAAATGTGTGGTTGTATACTTCGACGATATTCTAGTATATAGCCCCACCGTTGAAGCTCACCTCATACATTTGAAAAATGTATTTGATCTCCTACGAGAACAACAGCTATTTGCTAATCTATTAAAGTGCCACTATATGACTAACAAGATAGCCTTTCTGGAATTCATCATATCGTCCGCCAGAGTCGAAGCCGATCTAACCAAGATTGACGAAATCGTTCAATGGCCTACACCCCAGTCCGCTACTGAAGTTCACCAATTTCATGGCTTAGCCTTCTTTTACAGGCGGTTCATTAAGAATTTTAGTTTAATAGCAGCTCCCATCACCGAACTCCTCAAAATAGAGAAGTTTCAGTGGACTCAAGCTTTAGAAATTAGTTTTGACCAGCTTAAGAAAGCTATCTCCACGGCCCCTATTCTGGCCTTGCTAGATTTTAATGAGGTATTCGAGCTAGACTGTGATGCATCCAAATTAGGGATCGGTGCAGTTCTTAGTCAAAGAGGCCACCCCATTGCTTTTTTCAGTGAAACATTCAGTGATGCCCGGAGAAAGTACTCAGTTTATGACAAAGAGTTTTATGCAATTTTCTGAGCCTTGCACCATTGGGATCATTACCTATTAACACATGAGTTCATTTTGTTCTCCGACCATGAAGCGTTACGCTTCATTAATAGTAAAAAAAAATTAGATGGTCGACATGCCACTTGGGTGGAATATTTGAGTGTCTTTCACTTTATTTTAAAGCATAAGTCAGGCAAGTGTAATCAAGTGGCTGATACACTCAGCCGGCGCCTGACCTTAATCCAATCTTTGCAAGCAAAAGTCGCAGGATTTGATTTACTCAAGGAATTATATCCCCAAGACCCTGATTTCGGAACTCTCTGGAGAAAATGCCAAGACGGCCCATATAAGTTTTATCATAGGGAACATGATCAACTTTTTTTTGGCAACAAACTTTGTATCCTCAAGGATCTACAAGGCTCACCCTTATAAGTGAATGCCACGAGGCAGGTATCGCAGGTCATTTCGGGAGAGATAAAACTCTTGCCTAGATCAAAGAACACTTCTTTTGAACACTTCTAGCATGGGATGTTGACAGATTTGTAAAACGCTGTCAAGTTTGCATAATAGCCAAGACTCACAGCCAAAAGTTGGGATTGTATACACCATTGCCTGTACATGAAGGATCATGGATTGAAGTCAGTTTAGATTTTGTACTAGGCCTACCCCGTACACAACGGAATAAGGATTCTATCATGGTTGTTGTGGACAGGTTCTCTAAGATGGTCCATTTCGTGTCATGTAACAAAACTTTAGATGCTACTCATATCGCTGATTTATATTTCAAGGAGATTGTTCGCTTACATGGCATACTAAAGACCATTACATCCGATCGTGATGTTAAATTTCTAAGTCACTTTTGGAAGACATTGTGGGGTAAATTAGGTACCAAGCTCCAATTCAGCTCTACCGCCCACCCCCAAACAAATGGGTAGAATGAAACAGTCAACAAAAGTTTGGGCAATCTACTATGGTGTTTTGTAAGCAATAATTTAAGACAATGGGACCTAATATTGCCTCAAAATAAATTTGCATTCAATCGGGCAGTGAATCAAGCTGCCAGACACACACCATTCCAAGTAGCATACGGTCTCAATCCCCTAACACCTATTGATTTAATTCCACATGTGCCAACCAAACAATTTAGTACCGATGGAGCTCAACATACTAAGGAGATACAGTGCCTACATAAGGAAGTGCAAGAGCTCATCCGCAAGCATAATCAGAAGTGTTAAACTTCCTCCAACATATCTCGACGGGACGTCCAATTCAAGGAAGGTGACAAAGTTTGGATATGACTACGAAAGGAGCGATTTACCCCAAAGTGTATTTGGCAAACTCAAGCCTAAAGCAGAAGGACCTTTAAAAATTGTCCAAAAAATCTACAACAAAGCATATCAGCTTGCACTTCCGGGCGACTACAATATGTCTGCCACCTTCAACGTGGTTGATTTATCGCCTTACTACGAACCTGAAGTTTCTCCTACCCCGGTAGAATGACGCCGGGGCTATACGCACGCTTCACTTCACCTGGGCCAGTTATTCAACTTTAGTAGTTGTTTTTGTAGTTTTATTTTCTTTAGTTTATATAGCCTTAGGTATACCCCTATTTGTGTATAAATACTTTTGATCTCTAGTTAATAAAGGGAGGTGGTTTTATCTGGAACTTGTTTTTCTTCTGTGATGCTTCTGTTTCATGATGCCAGTAAGGTGGTGGTTCCGGCATTGTTGTTCTGTATCCTAAATTTACTCAGGTGGTGGTGCCCTGTGTTTCTTCTTGGGCCCGAACCTTGAATTCTTTCAGGTGGTGGTGTTCAGTGTGGTTTTTGATTCCGAGTTCTCGGCGGACAAAGCAATTGTCCACGTCTGCAAGAAGAACAGTTGTGCATTACAATTGTATCTTCTCCCCTGTTTTTGCAATTCTGCCCAATTCCCGTGACTTTCCCCAATGAGTCTGATGTCACAATTCCTTAGTGAACCCTTAGTTTTCTAAACGTATAACATTTAAAGTAAAACTTATAAACCGATGATTCAATATATTACTATTAAAAAACAACAAAATAATCAAACCAACATGAAGGCCTAAAGCCATCCATGAGAGAGGTACCACATAAGGCATGAGCAACATGACTACATCAATCATCCCCAACCAACAAAATTAGCAAAACACCACATAAACCTGTAAAA
Organism: Dendrobium huoshanense; assembly: GCA_016618105.1. Taxonomy (NCBI): domain Eukaryota; kingdom Viridiplantae; phylum Streptophyta; class Magnoliopsida; order Asparagales; family Orchidaceae; genus Dendrobium; species Dendrobium huoshanense. Next base: position 50,508,819 of record CM028360.1, on the reverse strand, counting down.
AAATAAGGAAAGAACAGGCAGTATGAAAAATGAAACAATGAAAATGGAATTACAATTCCTTAGTGAATCCTCAGCTTTCAAAAAGTATAACATTTAAAATAAAACATATAAGCTGATGATTCAATATATTACAATAAAAAAACAACAAAATAAAAAAAACCAGTATGAAGGTCTAAAGCCATCCATGAGAGAGGAACCATAGAAGGCACGAGCAGCATGACTACATCAATCATCCCCAACCAACAAAAGTAGCAAAATATCATAGAAACTTGTAAAAAAAATAAGGAAAGAACATGCAAAATGAAAAATGAAACAATAACGCCAACAACAACATCGGATAACAGCCCACAAGCATCCACGACACACAATCAACCCCAGCCCAAAAATCATAAATCCAACAACCATCCAACTAGCAAAGGAACATAACCACTAAAAGAAAGATCAAACGGCCCAAATAAACATGGAAGGAAAGAGGAAAAATTAATCCCAAGAAGAAGATATTTAGATTTATTATTCTTCTTCTTTTTTCTTTCCAACCTTTCCAGAGAAACCCTTAGCAATCACCTAACCCACATTTAAATTGCAATCATCAATCAAAAAATTAGATAAATCACCATGAGTTCCCTTAGAACCCCATTCTTAGCCTAATTGCGAGCAAACCCTATCTGCGTGACCAACAAGAATATCAACTAAACAATCCCCACTGCACAAAGCATTAAAATCAATATTAGAACTAAGAGTAGAATGTAAGCCAATTAAATGAGATTTATCAGAAATCAACAATCCATCATGATTAACATTGACAAAAATAGGAGGAGAAACATTTCCAACGGGTCTCAAAGCCATAGTGAGGTCATCCATAGTATCGTGCTCAGGTCAAGAAAACTAAGCTGCCTCGTGTCATTCCAAATCAGAAGCAGCAGAGGGTTTAATCCCATCATTAGGAATAGTCATGTTAGGTAAAATATTGATTGGGAGAGGATCATCTAAAATTACTGGCACATCCATATCATTCAAACCTTTATCAATGTTCTCAGTGTCTAAAACAACATAACTAATACCAACAATGTCCATAGGCTCCAAATGTGATAAAGAATTCTCAGCCACAACATTCACATCATCCATAACATTATCAGTTACGATGCAAGTGTCCCCATTAACCACCAATCATTATCAGGCAAAATAAGAGTTAAAGAAGGGATAGCTAAATTATCCAAATTTACCATAACATTAGTAATATTCCCATCAGAGCTAATAAGATTAATGACATTAATAGTGACATTCACCAGGATAGAAGATTGTAGGAGACAATCACCCCTCAAATGCCCAATGTATTTAAAATGAACACAAAAGGGTGAGAAAACCTCCATCAAAATATGTCGAATGTACCCAAACTTTTTAGGACCTAGCAACACTTTATCAGGATAATTTTTTGTAATGTCAAGTTCAACCAACACATGTGCAATATAAGGCTAAGAGCCAATAGAGATAGCATTATCAACCTTTAATAGATGTCCAAATAAAGAACCTAAATCAAGAAGGATACAAGAGAGAAGAGATGCAGCTGCAAATTCAGGAAGGAAATCCAAATGGGAATAACAGGGGAATCCACACTAATATTAACTAAAGGAGATCATTTTGTCAATTTCATATAACAGTTGCTAATAAAATAAGATCGATGATAAAAAAAAAAAAACCTGTTGTAATCTAGATCATTAAAAAACTTAATTAGGGCATGCGATGAATTAAACAAAGTAATAGAAAAATCGCTATTCAGCTTGAGGTTAAAGAAAAAACTTTTGAATAGAGTCAAGGCTAGGACGACGAGAGGGAGAAAAACTAATTAAAGCATATGGAAGAGGGGATACAAGTGAAAGGATATCCTTTGAAATCCAATTTCATTGACCCATCCAAAAAACCAGGACCCCTTAAACGTTTCATTGCTAGGATATGGAATAGCACCAGGCATATTGGGTGAGTTTCTTGGCCTGAGAAAGATACTATGGATGACCTTTTTGTGTCTTTGAGACCTATTGGAAATGTTTCTCCTCTTGTTTCTATCAATGTTGATCATGATGGATTGTTGGTTTCTGATAAAAATCATTTAATTGGATTACCTTCTACTCCTAACTCTAATGTTAATGTTAATGCTTTGTGTGGTGGGGATTATTTGATTGATATTCTTGTTAGCCGTGCTGATTGGATGTGCTTGTAATCAGGAAAAGACTAGGGTTTTGAGGAAACTCGTGGTGATTTATCTAATTGTCCTATTGATGATTGCAATTTAAATGTGGTTCAGGTGATTGCTATGGGTTTCTCTGGATAGGTTGGCAAGCAAAAAAAGAATAAAACTTTCAAATATGTAGGAGACTATTAAAACATACAAGGGTTGATTTAGCTCACTGTGTTGATACTAAGCATGTGATATACAGAACACGTGATATAAAATACATGAATAATATGGGTACACTTTTATATGATTTTACTTTATTAACATGTTTCATGATATAATTTTGACAATCTTTATCAATATTTTGATTTGATGCTTTATCTGATTTTTGTACTGATTGATATTACGAATACTACGATTACTTTATAGATTTGACACTTATATTGATTTATCACTTTATTGGATTTTGTACCATAGTGTATTACTTTTTATATATTCTATTGTTATTGCATATAAATTTTACTATTTCTACAATGATTCAATGATTATATGAATGTAACTACTATGATTTAACTATTGACATGCATATTACTTATTTCCCGTGCTTTGAATTTAGTTATAGATTTTGATGACCTGCTAGGCTTTTTAGCTTATTATATGCGGTTATACGATTTCAAGTCAGAGTAGAAGATAATGAGGGTAGGACTGATTATGATTCTTCAGGTTCTATTTTTTTTTTTTTGTTATATTTATTCTTTTATACTTATGACAGAGTAGTTATGATATGATTATGTAGATCCTGAGTAAAATATACAATTTTTGGTAATGAATACATATATATATATACATTTATATTTTGAATTATATAATATATTTTTATTATTTATTACTGATAGATTATATCAGAGAGCTCTGATTATATTTTATTAAAAGAATAATTCGTCTAAATTGCAGCAGGTAGGCACATTAATATTACATAAAATAAGTTTTTTAGCAATTTTAAGAGCCCCAGCGACATCCTACCATGAAAAAGAAGAGAATATCAAAGCATATTGCATGTGACATACATTATTCTTCCATATTATAGTCGATAAATTTAGATGTAAATTTTGAATAAATTCCTTGAAATTGGGATTCTTGGAACCTTGCCAAGCCAAGTAAGTAGAAGAATTATCTTTAATAGATAGGGCTTTTATACCAACCTAGACATGAGGAGGGGGAAGATTCTAGGAATTTGCTATCATGAGAAGATTTAAAGAGGCTTGAGGAGGGAAAACTTGAGCAATAGTTGAAATATCCACCAAATCACATAAAGATGCACTATTAAACCAAGGGTCCCAATAAAGAGATAGGCTGTTGTTAGGAGAAATGTTAAAAGTATAACATGTATTAGTTTTAATAGCAATTTTCATAATAAGAGCCCAGTATATGGTATGATTGATATTTAACATTTTCCAAGGGGACTTGTATTTGGCTCTACACTAAACAAGAATCAAGTCATCATTGTTACATAATATGTGAATGAGGGAGCATGTGTAAGCATTCTATAAAGATTGAATGGAGGAGGGTAAGCCCAAACCACCTAAATTCTTAGGCAAATAAGTATTTTTCCAAGACACAAGATGTAACTTCTTAAATTTAAAATCACCATAGAAAAGAAATTTTGCACATACTTTATTTAAGAAATTGTAATATTTTTCAGGTAAAATAGAGCAATGAATCATATAAGCTATGGTATTCCAAATTTTGAATCTTAAATATTGAATCCTACTAGTAAAAGAGAGCATATTATCTTTCCAACCATTTAGAAGAGCATAGATTTTCTGTATAATGGGCCGAAACTTAGCAATAAGAGTTCTTTTATAGCCAATATGAAGGCCTAAACAAGTTATAAAGCTATATGCTAACAGGATGTTGAGCATTTCAAAAATGTTGGAGACAACATCACAATTTGCATAATGATAGAACTTTTAGCATTATTTACTTGGAGCCTAGAAAAAGAAGCAAAATGCCTCAAAATAACCTTTATGGATGTGACATTTGTTATGTTTGCCTAGTCAAACACAAGTAAATCATCAATGTATAAAAGATGATTAAAATCATTTCTATCAACATAAATTTCAGAAAAAGAGAGACATTGGATAGATTCATCCAGCATATTATATTAGACATCCATAGCAAAACAAAATAGGTCAGAGGAAAGAGGGAAATACTACCTAAGATCAGAAGTTGAGTTGAAGAAGCCACAAAGCTAAGACTCCCATTAATGCAACATCTTGCACATTCCCTATTTAGTGCTAGGGTATCATAGTAAGGAAAAGGTGAGTCAGTGTAAGATTCATCTTGCTCATAAGCATCTACTATGTAATAACTTGAAGATATAAATTAGATGCTGAAGAGTTATTGATTCAATTGATTGTATAATTGAAACAACATGAATTATACTAAGTGCTAACACTAAGAAAATGTCATATGATGATTGGTTGTAATATTGCCTATTATGCTAGATGAAGCTATTTAGAAATCATATTACAAACAAAATCAATAGACATTACATAGATTACAAACAAAATAAACTTTGACACATGCTAGTATAGATCCAATTGTTGCTATGAATATTTTTATAATGATTGAGTCCCTTATACGTGTAAATGAGTAGAACTGAGCTCAAGTTACTCCTAACTTGAACTTGATTAATCAATTGAGTTTGAGCTCGAGCTCAAGCTAATTTATACATTCAAGCCGATTTGTTTATAACTAAAGAGAGGAAATGATTGTGATTCAAATAAATTTTATAATAAAATTATAAAAAATAAGAAAATAGAAGATAAATGATAAATAATTATTAGATATAATAAAGTAGGATATAATTTTTTAATATTTTTAATAGCTTTGTACTTGAACTTCTAAATTCAAATATATTTTAAAATCATTTTATATAAATATTTTTTAAACGCACCGGCTCACGGGCCAATGAGTCGATTCAAGACTAGCCCAAGCTTGATTCATTAGCTCATTATGCTCAGGCCATGAGCCATTTATCGAGCAGAGTTTGATTTGACTCATGAGTCGGCTTGACTAATAGCCAAAGTCCCTTATAAAGAATATTGATATGATGTGATTGTCCAGTTCATTCTGCTCTAAAATCATTTTATCATGATAATCTTTTTTAACATAATAATACCATATTATTTCCTCATAATGATAAAACATTACAAAATGTCAAACAAAAAATTCAGAATTCCCCCATTAATTTCAAAAATTCAGTCACAAAACCTTCAACAAGCTCATACAAATTTAAAATTTCACCACAAAAAAAAAAAAAACTAACATAAACAACCTTCATATACCAACATTATTTATGCTAGTATAAATTAAACAAGACCCCAAGTAAGGCCTTTGCTAAAAGACCTGATAACTTGAGATGTTATTGATTGAAAAAAATCTTTAGTTTCTCATGCAACATTGACCAGCTAGAAAGCCTTGATCCAAAGCTTATTCCAATTAGTTGATCATCCTGCAATTCTTTCTGATCTCACCCTTGGATCCAGTAAGAGGGCTTATGTCGCCCATCTTTATGATTGCAGCGACAAAATCCGAGTTGAACTTATTGGGTTTATTGACATATTGTCTCACATTGGAGTCAATTGAGCCTTTATTGAAGAGCTACTGGTCTGAGTGAAGAAGACCCTTCAAACTGAGAAGATTCTTATAATAGTTGTTATCAAAGCTCATCGAAGTTTCCAGGTCTAACGGTGCGAGGTTACCGTCACTGGAGCTTTGCGGACAGTCATTCTTCCTCAACCTATCGAACGAGCTATCAGTGTTGCTGTCGTTGTAGATCCTGACCCTAAAAATGGTGCACCTGGCTTGTCCTATGGTGAATGGCACCTATTTGATCAATAATAATGGTATGAGAGAGAGAGAGAGAGAGAGAGAGAGAGAGAGAGAGAGAGAGAGAGAGAGAGAGAGAGAGAGAGAGAGATTATTTGTAAGAGTGGAAGAGGATAAATAAAAATAAGAGGAACTTCTATGATAAAATTTTCTCTCTTATATCAAAATGACAAGACTCAATGCCTTTTTATACTTGTACAAAGATAATTCTATAAACACATTCTAGAGATTTCCATAATAAAAGTTCAACTACCAATCACCAAAAGTTATGACATATTCTAGATATTTCTTCCATACAATTTCCTAGATATACAAAAATTGTAATAACTTTTGGTGGTTAGTAGTTGAACTTTTATTATAGAAATTTTTAGAATGTGCTTCTAGAATTATCTTTGTACTAGTATAAAAAGTCATTGAGTCTTGTTATTTTGATATAAGAGAGAAAATTTTATAATAGAAGTACCTCTGATTTTTTTTATTCTCTTCCACTTTTACAAATAATCTCTCTCTTATTAGGAGAATTACGAGAATTGGGGTCTTCAAATAAAGGCTTTATTTGGATCGCAAGATATTTAGGAGATAGTTGAGAAAGGTTATGTCGAGCATAAAAATGAAGCAGTATTATCAACAGCCCAAAGGGAGTTTGGCTGTTGAAAGAAAGTAGAAAGAAGGATAAGAAGGCGCACTTCTTCAATTTTCAAGCACTAGATGAGGCAAACTTTGAAAAAGTGGCCAGTGCATTTACCTCTAAACAAGCATGGGAAATACTTGAAGTTGCATATAAAAGCATAGACTAGATAAAGAAGATTTGACCTCAAAATCTCCGAGCCAAAATTTGAGGCCCTTCAAATGAAGGAAGCAGAAAATGTGGAGGACTATTTCACAAGAGTCTTGACTATCGTCAATCAACTACGAAGGTATGAAGAAGCATTATAAGATATATATTCGAGTGATAGAAAAAATTCTATGCTCAGTAAATGATAAATTTGAGCATATTGTCGTAGCTATTAAGGAAGCTAAAAATTTAGAGACAATAATTGTTGATGAATTAATGTGCTCTTTAATAACTCTTGAGCAAAGAAAAAAAGAAAAAAAATAGGACACTATCGAACAAGTTTTCAATCAAAGCTCTCCTTAAAAGGTGACAAAGATGACACAAAAAATAAAGATAATTCAAATGATCAAGACAATTACGAACAAGGCCGTGGTTGAGGCCGTGGTAGTGGTCGTGGCTTTGGAAGAGGCCAAGGACGTGGATGAGGATGTGGCGGATATCAAAGAAATAATGAAGAAAATCAAAACTCAAGAAATAAAGAGTAGAAGAAAGAGCCACAATTTCAAAAATATAAAAATGTCATATTCGTTATTATATTTGCAAGAAATTTGATCATTATTCTTCCGAATGTTATCATAATCAAAAGAAAGCCAACCTTGTTAAAGAGAAGGGTGAAAGGAGAAGAAGATGAAAAATAAAATTAAATATATTTAGATACTGGAGTAAGTAATCATATGCGCAGGGATAAAAACATGTTCGTAGAAATGGAGACAATGGAGAGTCAAATTTATTTTGGCGACTCTTCAAAAATTTTGATAAAAGGAAAAGGTAAAATCCTTATTCTTCGTAAAGATGGAACTCATCAATTTATTTCTGATGTTTATTATGTGTCGGATATGAAAAGTAATATTTTAAGCTTGGGGCAATTACTTGAGAAGGGATTTGACATTCATATGAAGGATAAAAAGCTCACTATTTAAAAATAATTCAAATGAATTAATTGCCCAAGTGGAGATGACAAGAAATAGGATGTTTATTCATAATATAAATAATATAGTATTTAAATGTTTAAAGACATGTGTAAAAGATTTAACATGGCTTTTGGCATAAGAGGCTTGAGAATTAAAATTTTGGAGATCTAAATAATATGTCAAGAAAAGGAATGGTGAATGGGTTACCAAATATCAATCATCCAAATCAAATTTGTGAATGTTGCGTATTTGGAAAACAACCTAGAAAGAGTTTTCCAAATGAACCAAGCTTTAGAGCAAAAAAGCCTCTTCAATCATTCCACACGGATGTATGTCGACCCATTGCTCTAGCAACTTTTGGTAAGCATCAATATTTCGTAACTTTTATTGATGATTATTCAAGAGAAACAATAGAAACTTCTATTATAAAATTTTCTCTCTTATATCAAAATGACAATTCTCAATGGCTTTTTATACTCGTACAAAGACAATTCTAGAAACATATTCTAGAGATTTTCATAATAAAAGTTCAACTACCAACCACAAAAAATTATTACATATTCTAAATATTTCTTCCATACAATTTTTTAGATATACAAAAAATTTGATTATTAATTTTGATTTATATTTCCAACAAAGATATGCCCTAGGTGTGTGGCGACAGATATAGAGGTTGAAGAAGAAGTGGCTGATATTGAATGAGCTATAAATAATCATGGCCCACCTGCAATTACACCATATTTTACGTATGATATGCTGTTAACCAAGCCTCAGATTTCCATTTGTTCCAGATACAGAGATGGCGGAGATTGGAAAGAAAGAGAGAGAGATTAAAGAGAGAGATTAAAGAGAGAGAAAGCTCACCATCCATAAATATCTTATCTTGTGCAAGAGAAGCAATTCTCTGCTTAAGCTGGCAATTACCGGCGCTTAGAGCCGGGCGCAGGTGATCGAGGGAAGCTCCTCGCGGCGGCAATGCCGACACTTCCGACGTCTACAGTTATTCATGCCATAATAATCAACAATAAAATTTTCTTTTTATTTGTAAGCTGGAATCAGATTCAGGCCAAAATAAACCCTGACGTTATTAAGGTTTGCTTATCTTGGTTGCTGATGCTATTATGATCTGACTGCGTTGAAGGCGCCATAGAAAGCCGAGCTGACGACGATGGCTACCGGTCATCGGAGATCATAGACCATCAAAACTAGGGCAAATTATTGCATCCGGTCACCTGACAGGTTCGGATCTCTCTCTGTCTACAGTAAATCGCATGTATAGCGCAGGTACTGTAGCAGCTGCGCTTTTACTGTAGACAGAGAGAGATCCGAACACATCTCTCTGTTAGGTGACCAGATGCAATAATTTGCCCAAAACTAGACACCGCGGCAACGGCTTGAGAATCATCTGGCGGGACAGAGGCGGAAACGGGTCAACTGGAAAACACGAATACTACCCGAAACTAATCGATCTTTTTGCTCAGGGTTAATCTGTAATTCCGCTCGCGCTGGTCCATTGTGGTCATTTCACTCGCCCGCTCACCCTCTCACCTGGTTGACCGCTTGCGCTTGCTTGCCTATGGCACTCAACTTGGTCAGCGGGTTGGGTCGATAGGGTCGTGTCAGTTTGGGATAGCATTGGTTCGCGTTCGGGTGTAGGCTTATAACCTATTTACCTAATTAGGTCAGGTTCCGATCAAGTGAATTGAAATCAAGTTAATTTTGAGATGGACCCAAATTCGACCCGAAAACTCATTTTAACAGCTCTAGATGCAAGCCAAATTGAATCGAATCGCAGTGACACGAAGACGAAAACACTTTCTTTAGATTTGGCTTAAACAATCAGAAGCACTACCAGTAAGTATAGTAAGCAACTGGGATCAACTCAGAGGAATGGCAGAATATCTATATTAGTTGAAAACATTATGAAAGGATAAATTTTTAAAAGGAATACAGTAAATAATTTAATAGGCGAAAAAAAAAATTAAATTTTTATTTGGGTAAAGGAGACCGGTTGTTAAATTTGTTAACGAGTAGCTGTCGAGCTGTCTTGCATGGGCTGAGGAGAAGTTATTTTATTTGCAAATGATTGGCGCCTGTGTGAGTCATTTTCTTTCCAAACATTTGTCCCATTGAAAAGGAAAATAAATTAAATTAGTAAATTATATTTTAGTAAAATTAATAAATTAGATTAATCTATTAAATTAGTAAATTATATTTTAGTAAAGGTAATAAAGTAAATCAGTAAATTATTTTTTAGTAAATTAATAAATTAAAATTATATACTTTATATATATATATGCAAATTTATTTCAGATTTTTAAAATTTTATATAGTTTCATTTATAAAAAAAAATCATTTATAATATATATTAAAATTTATATATATTTATAATAAATGAAAAAAAAAAATAAAAGATAAAAACAAATAGTTAATATTTATTGACATTTTTTAATTTTTAAGGTTTCCCAAATGAGTTAGCTTGTTGATTGCTTTCCTTATAGACCAAGGAAGCTTGATCTATAAGAAATAAGAAATTAAAAAATAAATAATAAATATTTTTAATAGCTTTGTACTTGAACTCCTAAATTCAAATATATTTTAAAAGCATTTTATATAAATATTTTTTAAAATAACCGGCTCACGAGCCAATGAGTCGACTCGAGTCAAGACTACCTCAAGCTTGATTCATTAGCTCATTGTGCTCGGGCCATGAGCCATTAATCGAGCAGAGTTTGATTCGACTCACGAGTCGGCTTGATTTACAGTCAAAGTCCCTTATAAAGAATATTGATATGATATGATTGTCCTGTTCATTTTGCTCTAAAATCATTTAATCATGACAATCTTTTTTAACATAATGATACCATATTATTTCATCATAATGATAAAGCATTACAAAATGTTAAACAAAAAATTCAGAATCCCCCAATCAATTTCAGAAATTCAATCACAAAACCCTGAACAAGCTCATGCAAATTCAAAATTTCACCCCAAACAAAAAAACTAACATAAACAACCTTCATACACCAACATTCATACTAGTATAAATTAAAAATGACCCCAAGTAAGGCCTATACTGAAAGACCTGACAACTTGGGAGATGTTATTGATTGAAAAAATCTTTACTTTATCATGCCATATTGACCAGCTTTTAGAAAGCCTTGATCCAAAACTTATTTCAGTTAGTTGATCTTCCTGCAATTCTTTCTGATCTCACCCTTTGATCCAGTAAGAGGGCTAATGTCACCCATCTTTATGATTGCAGCGACGAAATCCGAGTTGAACTTGTTGGGTTTGTTGGCATATTTCCTCACCTGGGAGTCCGTGGAGCCTTTATTGAAGAGCTGCTGGTCTGAGTGAAGAAGACCCTTTAAACTGAGAAGATTTTTATAATAGTTGTTATCAAAGCTCGTCGGAGTTTGCAGGTCTAAAGGTGCGAGGTTAGCGTCCCCGGAGCTCTGCGGGCAGTTGTTCTTCCTCAATTGATCGAATGAGCTATCGATGTTGCTGTCGTTGTAGATCCTGGCCCTGAAAATGGCGCACCTGGCTTGTCCTATGGTGTGGGCACCTATTTCATCAATAATAATGGTATGAGTTAATCTTTTACAGAACTGATTGGAATTGAACACCAAATCTAACTGAACTTAATGCACTTTTAAACAAAGCTTATTTAAAGTAAGAGCTTTGTATGAGAAAGCATTTTGTAGATAGATTGAATTTCACAATCAAGATTTAGGTTTTGTTTGAGACGGCTTTCTTACTGGTTCTTAAAGCGGCTTTCTAGTGCAAAAAATTTAATTTTTGTATTAAAAAGCCGCTTTAAGAAGCAGGGAGAAACCCGTCCCAAATGGGATGACTTTCTTATTATTTCGTAAAGCTGTTTTTTAGTACAAAAATTAAAAATTTTGTACTAAAAAGCCGCTTCTTAAATTTTGTATTAAAAAGCTGTTTTAAAAAGCAGTAAAAAAGCCGTCCCAAACGAAGCCTTAGAAATTCATACAATAATTACAGGTATTAATATACATTTTCCATCAATGCCAAATTCAATACTTTGAGAGAGAGAGAGAGAGAGAGAGAGAGAGAGAGAGAGAGAGAGAGAGAGACCTGAAAGGGCAACCATGTGCTTGGCTGAGAGACCCTGAGCTGAAAATGAGGAAATGAGCTTACTAAGGTTGGAAGTTGGTGGTGGAATGTTAGTATTAGCTGCACTGAGGCTTGCAGTCCTTGCATCCCTTCTGCCTAATCTCACATTCCAATTTGGTCCACCAAGCTTGTTTAATCAAGAATTCATATTCCATTATCAATAATCAAAGCTTATGAAGCCTTCATTATTAATTGAACTATAACAAAATTGAAACTTACAATGACCACAGAGTCCCTTGCAGTGATGGCCAATATATCAGCACAAGAAACCACACCAGGACAAGCTTTCTCCACCGCAGCTTTTATCTTGTCTATTACATCAAACCCCCTCACAGATTGATTGTTCGGAACAGCATTCTTCTCTCCTGTAAAGTTTGGCGTGTCATCAAGCAGCAAAGATCCATCACAACCCTGTAATTATGATGTTATAAACTTGAGGCTAATCTTTCAAATACAGAAAGGATTAGCAGTTCATTAAGAGAGATTATGGTTAGTTTTGGTACACTAACGAACAAATTTATTTTCAAATTTGAACCATTAAGATTTTTATGCTCGGATAAGAAGAAATAGGTACGTTGACAAAGCAATCATGGAAGAAGAGGCGAAGAAGTGAGGCACCCATGCGTTTTTCTTTTGAAATTGCAGACTGAACCACTGGTTTGATAGTGGAGAAGAGATTTGGACAAGAACATGAATAGAAATTCGGGTCGAGCTGAGCAGCAGAAGCAAGTGAAAAGAGAAGAAACAGAGCAATATTGGCACTGTGACGAAGGGAGGAAGCCATTGATCACTTGTAAACAATGGCGTCAGTAAAAATTTTGTTTTTGGTTTGAGAAGATATGGCTTTGGTGTGTGGCGACATATATAGAGGTTGAAGATGAAGTGGTTGATATTGAATGAGCTTTAAATAATCATGGCCCACCTGCAATTACACCATATTTTACGTATGATATGCTGTTAATCAAGCCTCGCATTTCCATTTGTTCCAGATACAGAGACGGCGGAGATTGGAAAGAGAGAGAGAGAGAGATTAAAGAGAGAGAGAGAGAGAGATCACCATCCTTAAAAATCTTATCTTGTGCAAGAGCAGCAATTCATGGATACCCAGTGCTTAACTGGACGGTTCTCCCTTTCCGATGTCCGCACAGAATAATAGTACCGCATGCTCACCCTCTCACCTGCTTGGCCTCTTGGGCTTGCTTGCCCATGGCACTCAATGTGCTCAGCGAGTTGGGCCGACAGGGACGTGTCAGTTTGAGACAGCATTGGATCGGGTTCGGGTCTAGGCTTATAACCTATTTATCTAATCGGATCGGGTTTCGATCAGGTGAATTGAAATCGAGTTAATTTTGAGTTGGACTCAAACTCGACTCGAAAAACGATTTTGACAGTTATAGATGCTAGCTACATTGAATCGAATCTTAGTGACATGAAGATGAAAACACTTATTTATTTAGATTTGGCTTAAACCATCATAAGCACTACCAATAAATATAATAAACAACAAGAATCTAATCGAGAGGAATTGTAGAATAAACATATTAGTTGAAAACATTTTAAAAGGATAAATTTTTAAAAGGAATACAGTAAATAATTTAATAGGAAAAAAGAAAATATCAAAAAATTTTTGGGTAAAGGAGACCTGTTGTTAACTATGTTAACGATTACTGTTGAGCTATCTTCTACGGGCTGGTCGTGCTTGGCTGGCGGGCTTGCTCGGGTTTCGGCCGAATGGGTCGAGGAGAAGTCGTTTTATTTCCAAACACTTGTGCAAGTTATTTTCTTTTCAAAGAATTGCCCCATTGAAAAAGAAAAATAAATTAAATTAGTAAATTATATTTTAGTAAATTAATAATTATATTAATCTATTAAATTAGTATATTATTTTTTAGCAAATTAATAGATTAAATTTATGTACTTTATAAATATGCAAATTTATTTTAGATTTTTTAAATTTTTTATAGTATCATGTATAAAAAAACAAAAAAAAACATTTATAATATATATTAAAATTTATATATATTTATAATAAATGAAAATAAAAAAAGAAAATTAAAAAAAAAAACAAATAGTTAATTTTTTTAACATTTTTATTTTTTAAGGTTTTCCAAAATGAGTTAGCTTGATGATTGCTTTCCTCATAGACCAAGGCAGCTTGCTAGGTTGGAAGATGCTATGAAGAAATCAAATGATAATAGGGCTAACTCATCATCCCATCCTTTTAGATTCTCCATTACAAATGAGTTAATTGAATCTAATAAAAATATATACGAGAATGATTAAGACTAACTATAAAGAAGAAATTATATTTTATTTACATGCTATGAACAAGGGCGGAACCATGTATGAGTCAGGAGCAAGGCAATTGCCCCGCCCTTAAAAAAAATAATTATAAAAGAGGTACATTTAAATAATTTGCCCCACTTTTGCCCTAACCAGTCAGGTCGAATCCTGCCAGGAAGCACTGCCCCCTTGGACTTCCGACATATCTACGAAGCGTATAAGTTTGCCCCCTAAAAATTAAGACTGGTTCCGCCCCTGAGTACGAAGAAGTACAACGAGATCTATCATACATGATAGCATTTGAATTTTTCCATCATATAGTCCTTGGTCAATCAAATGATGGAGCTATTAATGATCTTGATGAGAAACCTTCATAAAGTTTCTTATCAATTATACAGCTAATACACACAGTACAATTTTATACTTCAAAAAATAAAATATACAGCTAATATATAGTTTTTTGCCCTAATATTTCACATATTAAACTACATGCATAGTTTCCACACTTCTTTGAGCTATTTTCTAGTTGGATGTAACGATCTCAATGGTTTTTATTTTTGAATAGGAAGATCAGCTACACTGTCCTTCACGGGAAATATGGCTTAGCATTTATATTTTTCTCATCTTGCACTGAAGGAAATTATTGTCCCAAACTTTTGATTTATATGCCATCACATGTCAACATTATAATTTCTTTTTTTTTTTTATTTGAATATTAAAGTATAAATTTGATATAAAATAATGATTTACCATTAGTCTTATTATATAAAAAATGGTGAGAAAACTGACTTTGGGTGCCTTATAATTGCTGTATTTGGCCAAAACCTTAATTATTTTATATTGTTAGGAGAAAGAAATGCCTATGTTGAACTTTCAAACAATGGAGTTGCTAAAATTTTCTTCTTCCTTGCATTTTCTCTGGCTTTGGTGATTCAGAGAGCATTTATGATTGTTTTGTAGCAAAGCCTCATATTAACTATCTCTAGTTTTCAACTATCATATGTTCAAGGTTAGTGGTATTATTGTTTTGATTATAAAGTATGAAAGTTTTCATCATCCATAATAATAGATTATGGTAGGAGAAAGGCTATATGAGAATCTTAGGTTTAAAAAATGAACTATGTAAAAATTTAGATGAGTTTTGAATCTTGTTCACAAACTAATCCTATGTAATGATCTCAAGTTTATGAAAATAATTTTAAAATGAGAATATGAAGAAGAAAAAAAATTGAACTGGAGCACTGCAAACACTGAGGCATTGAATGATGACACATTGGTACTAAGCTTTTTGTTCTATAATTTCTGGATTCTGCATGCAGTGTCGGCCTAAAGTGCTGCAGTGTTGGGTACTGAAAAATATTTTTTATTATATAAATATCCACACCTCATCACCACCATCCCACCCATATCCCCCTTCCAGCTGCTTGTCGGGGAAGGAATATAAGGGAAATGGAGAGAGAGGAGGAGAGAGAAGATTAATCAGGGCTTTTTTTGTTTACTGGTTATGTTCGGAGATTTCTTCTGATTATGGTAGATAACACAATTCTTATCTTTGTTTTCAATAATTTTATTTTCTAGGATTTTAGTTCTCCCAAATTGATAAACCAACATTTTCTTCTTATTTAAATTACTTTCATTGTGTAAGTTTTGATACATAATAGATATGATTATTATGGTCAATTTGTATTAAACATCTCATGATTTCATCAGGTGAATTTATTATGATGAATTTATGAAGATTTTGACTAATTTATTGAATTATATAAAATGAATGTACTTCATAATAGCTACTATGCATTTCATAATTGATATATCATACTTATGGTTATATAATTGATACACAATTAATGTGACATTTATATGTGAAAGAAAAAGGCTGATTGAAAATACTATAATTTATGCAGGTTAGCTCTTAAAATGCAATATCCTTTATAGGAGGTTGGACCGATAGAGTTTCTTTAAATAAAATATTTGTGGTATAATCTTGAATGCTATTCTATAACTGATGGATTGAATTACACCAACGAGTAGAGAGTGATGACTCTTAATGATATACTAAAAGCCACATGTGATCTGATTTAAGATTTATAAGTGATGATGATGTGATAAGACTGATGACCAAGTGGTAGACAGCTAGGGTTAAAGATGTTGAAAACAATACATAAAAGCTAAAGGTTCTACCGTGCAGAATCATATGATATTGATGCATGCATTAGTAGAATATAGATTGGATATACTGATACATATAAATACAGATAGAATAATTGATTCATTTAATAGCACATACATATAGAGATTCTATAGATTGGATACACTAATACATTAGGCGTATGATAACACTACCGATATATATATATCATATTGATATGACATATATACAATCATGATTCATATAATTGATAGAATGATAACGAAGAATTACTTAATACAACACTTACATATGTATTTCCATTACAAATTTACAAGTTTCTTATAAATTTTAGAGATGTATGATTTTTGACTATTTATCGTTTATTGATCATTTTGATTTATGTTATTCATTAATTGACAGCTAGATTCATATAGATTTTGTACATATCATATTGATTGATTGGTACATAGCATATTGATTCTATTATCTTATATCGATTACTTTGGTAGGTCGGGTGACTTGCTAGACTGTGTAATCTCATTGTCATGATTTGATTGATTTTAGGTCTGAGACGGGGACTACAGGAGCAAGATTGATCAAAGTAGAATTGCAGGTTTAGTTGACTTTTTAGCATTTTATTTTATTCTTTTATAATCAAAAGTATTTAGTGATAATTTAATATTTTAGATTGAATTTTAGGTTATTGTTATAGAAATTTTTAATAGTGATGTATATTGACAGATGATATGATATACAAATTCTTTTGATATTTTAATTGATATAAGATGAAATTAGTGGCTCTGATAGGTTAATTATAAGAAAAAAAGATGTAATTCTTCTTATATATAACCATTTTAAAGCATTTTCAAAATATTTTTAAACCTTGTTTGAAATAGGCTTAAACCTTGTGTTGACCTCTAATTTCGCTCGAGCACTTTTTGATTGACTTGACTAGACCTCGTCGAGCTCAATTCGGACTCGAATCGATCCAAATTGATTTCAATTAGACTCGACTGCACTTAATTTAATTTATTTTAATTGCATCGAGTTCAATTTGATTCAAATTGATGTCGATTTGGGTGCATTTCATCGGCGTGATTAAGTCGAACCGCCTCGAGCCCAAACTGATCTCATTTTGGCCTAAGATTGAGCCTGATTTGAGCCCAAATCTGATTCAAATAAACTCTATTTCACTTTTGGTTCAATTTGAATTGATTTCCCAAATCAGGAAACTGCCTCGACGGCTCCGATTTCCCCAAAATCCGAAGTCGACCGTTGCCGCAGTATTCAGTCGCGTGAGACCCGATTTGCTGGCTGGCGCTGGATTTTTCGCAGAGACCGGCACTCTCTCCCTCTGGGTTCCAAGACAGAAATCCCTTCTCCCGCTCTCGTTTGACTGGTTGGCGGAACCCTAGCCGTCAGTCTCATTGCAAGAGACCGACTTCCCCTCTACTTGGCTCTCGTTCGGAAGTAGCCCGGGGTGAATCCCGTCTCCCTTCCTCTCCCTCTCCCGACCTCCCTCTCTCTTTTTCTCGGTACCGACCCGACGCCAAGAGGCAGAGACGGACCGGAGCCCCGCCTGCTTTTCGCGAACTCCAGCCAAGGCCGAAGGCCTTGCTCCCGTCCTGCTCTTGTCCGAAGCCCCACTTGCGTTCGCGAGCTCCGAGCAAGGGCGAAGTCTGTCCGACCCTTCCCCATCTCCGTCTCTCTCTCGCCCGTTCAGACCGAACTAGCAAAGCCGACGCCTCTCCCTTGGCCTTAGCTCTACCCGCTCCCTCCCTCACGTTCTCTCGCGACTCCAGGCGCAAGACACGGCTCAGGTCCGAAACAGCCCAAGTCGTGACTCCTCCCTGCTCTCGGTCGCCCTCTCTTCCAAGGCCGAAGCCCCCGAGCTCCTTTCTGTGAGTATCTTCCCCTTTCCTCCTCTTGATTCTTCCACCTCTTCTTCTTCTCCATCTTTCTCTCCACTACCACTTCCTTTTTCTCCTTCTTCTACTCTTTCTTTCTACTGATTTTTCTATGTTTGAGTTTGTTATCCTTACAACAATCTGATGGTCATATTAGAGATTTGAAATTTCTGAGATATTTGTTTTAATGATCTTCTTTGTTAGCTCATGGTATTTAAATTTAGGTAGTTTATTTTGAGATGTCATAATGAAATCTTTGATGACTGTAGTTGATATCCTCCATTCCAAGGGTTTTGGGTGAGCTTCGGGTCGATGGTTTCATCTTTATCTCAATCAAACATTTGTATAAATTACAGTTTTTTTTTTTTTTTTGTTAGTTGGTGTTATGTATTCTATCAAATCTTGCACACCAAGTGTTTGATGAAATGTTGTTGAGGAGAAGTTGTGACATTTTGTTGGTGGTTCATGAAATTTAAGCTTGCATATGAAGTCACTTAACCAAAAAAATTGGTGAGCATATATAGATGCAAAGATTTACATTGTTTCTCATAAGTTTGGACATATTTATGTTTGTGAGGTTCCTCCCAAAATCTCCTTGTCAAGGTGTCTAATGCTCTTTTGATTACAAGTGTTGGTAATGGGCTTTTGGTTTTCATATGGTTGGCACTTCGCTTATAGTAAATTTTGGGTGACCTTTGAGTATATTCCTTGGTGATGTTTCCAACCAAGTATATATTTAGAGATTGGTGAGGCTTTGGTTTAAGACAAAACTTTGATTTAATTACATCTTATGAATCTTATGGTTGGCATTTTGTTCTTGATGAATATCGATGAGTCTTAAGCAAAGTTTTGGTGATGCATTACAATTAAATGTGCACATGAACTTTTCATAGGTATAGATGTAAAGTGCTAGTTGCTATGCTCATTTCAAGTATCTCTACGAAACCCTTTGTTGTGCGCATACTTTGTGATGGCCATTGTCGAGCTTGCTACAATATACATTGAATTGTCTTATTTTGGAATGGGTAGTTGATTTATGAATTTTACTTTTGAATCATGTTATGTGGTTTAGTGGCCTAAGTGTGACATAGCAATACTTCTAAAAGAAATTGTTCTACATTATCTCTTAGTCCTCGCATGCTAGTTGTTTGACCAAAATGCCCTAGAGAGGTAGTCTTTTTCAATTACTCACTTCATCTTAGCATCATTCATGCAAGGTTTCAATGCCAAATGGGTACGTGCATGCACAAGCCCAAACGGTTATTATTATGGTAATTTGATTGGCTTTTATTTGGAGGAAGTGGGGCAAAGTATATATGAAATCTTTATACTTACGTTTCCAGGCCCTCTAGAACTGTTGGCAAGATTGTTTAGTGGTTGGTGACCACAAGGCATGCCTTATGGAATTCTTCTTTTTTTTTAGTTCTCTCTGTCTTGTTTTCCTTTGTTGATATAAAAATAAAAAAAAATCTGAAATATATGTTTCTCTATTGAGTCATTGAATGCTTATTATAGTTCCTTTTGTGATGTATCATCCTTATTAGTAGCGTAGAAAGCGTTTGTATAAATGCCTATTAGAAGTGATGTAAGCTTAAGGATATTGGAAATATTATAAATGCTGAAATTTATACCTCTTTTGAGAGGTCTATATGTTAGGAATTGATTTCATTTGCCTTTGGATAATATACCTGTTTGTGGAGACATAAAGAATATGTTATCAAAACTCTTTTTTTTTTTATGCACATGGAAGCATGGTTGTATTGAAATTTATTTCTTAAATGCACTTCTTGGAAAGTTAAAGATGTGGGAACAAAGTTTCTTCTAAGATATGCAAAGGCTATTTGAGAAAGTGAAATGACTCACTATTAGCTTGCCTTACACTTTAGTGTTTATATTTCAAATGCATCGAATTGTTGAAAATAAGGGAAGCAAGCTTGTTGCTAATTTTTCTTTCATAAGATACTTTGGAATAAACGTTGGAAGAAAAATCATAAGACCCTTTTCTTTTCACTTGTAAGCATTTATAAGCTTTCTTGTAAAATATCTTTAAAAAAAAAAATGTTTGAGAATTTGCATAAGTTTCAAGTATAAGTCTGTCTCCTTGTAGGTCCAAGTGTTACCTTACTTTATGCTGCTCCAAGTTTTGAAATTAAATTGTTTGAATACAAAAATGGGTTGACTCGATATGTTTAAGTCTTTGTGCTCACGTCTTTGCTTTGCTGCCAACATGATGCTTTGAATATCTCTAGAATAATGATGAGTATAAGTTGTTGGAATGCCCATGTCATTATATATTTCCTTGCCAATTTAGAGAGATTGTCATGTGGATTCATGTTTGAGCTTCCTTATTTGTTAGATAATTTATAAAAGACATTGATACAAGTTTATGTCCCAACGGTGCATTATTATGAAGCCTATCAGAATATTCATGTTTTGACATTTAAATGATTAATAGTTGGGGTGCTTCTCTTGAGGCCTTAAAAAGAGCAAACTGTATTGAATCTTTGGATAAAAAAAAAATATAAATACATATGATCTCTTCATGCATATTTTGAAATTAAATTGCGGAAATCCCTAGACTTTACATAGAGAATGTTATCCAAGTATCTTTGGTTTATTTGGAGCCTTTGCAAAGTTTAATCATGTGTATCCATGTCCCTTATGAGGGAAGTTTATGTGTGGCATATAATTGTGTTGTGATGGCTTTAGTAGAAGCATGTAAAATGACTTAGCATATGTCTTACAATTCTGTTTGCAACATTCTAAAGAATCTTTTTCTAACACACATGACCTTTTATAGTAAGAGATTTTACACGATAATTTGGAGTACTTTTATGACAAGTTTGGAAACGAAAGATTTTGATTTGTTTCTTAAAAAAAAAATGAATGTTTGAAGTGTTTTTTTTGGAAAGTCTTTTGAGTTTCTTTGTGATTAGAAAGCTTTATAAGTATTTCTTTGTGTCGAGAAGTTTCATGATTTTTCTTGTGTTGCAAACTTGAGAATTTGCTTTTGTCAAAAGAGTCTTGATTTGCTTATGTTGGGATGATTTATCATTGGTTTTAAATTGGTTTTGTTTTAAAAGGTTTTATGCGACGAGTTTCATGAACGCTTTACAATGAGAGGTTTTTCTAAAACTCTCTTGTTGGAAAGCTTTATGGATCTACCCCACTCCAAATAAAATAAAGAAGCACTTGATTGTCTTTTGTGTCAAAAGATTTTGGTAAATGATTTACGTGGAGTTTTATGTGATTTTGGGTAGATGATTTACATAAATGTTATGTAGCTTTTTCAAATAAAGAAAATTTCATAAGTTAGATTTTGGTCTAATAACTTTTGAAGAGTGGATTTGTATTATTAGATTCTTTAGAGCTCTCTTTTTGGATAAAGTGATATCTTCAAGTATGAATTGTGTCTCTTTTTTTAATGTTTGCTTTTAGATATGATTGGAAGAATGTGGTAAATATAAGTTTGGATGATTATAACAGTTGGAAAGGAATTTTGTTTTAGTTCTAGTTTTGGGAACTTGAGTTTCCCTTGTTGCTTTGAGTTTGGTAGGGAATGATTTGGTCAGTCGTTCTAAATGTATCAAGTGCTTTATTTGGATTGTGGGAACAATAAAGGGCATTGTTAATATTGCTTTAGGATACACTTGACTTCAAAGAAGTGTGTCCAAAACAACAATGCTTACATCCCTTTTATTTGTTATTTTCATTCTTTTCTTTCTACTGCTTTGCTATAAATTCTTAAGTCTAGTGACGCATGTACGAGAGTCCTAGGGATTAGAAAACAACACCACTTTTAGTCCTATAACTTTAGCGACATCTAAGGACAAAAATTAAGGACCGGGTCTTAGAAAACATAGACTTAGGATGCATGCTCCTTATAGGATAGAGACATCAAAATTAAACTTAGCGACACGTCTTCCTAGGTTTAGCTTTTTCTTTCTTTAATCCACTAATAATCAACGAACAATTTATAACCTAACTCTTAAAATGTGTTAAAAATTCTTAATTCTTAATCAAGTTATTATTAACATTTATAATTATTAAACTTCAAATCTAAAACATAAACCTAAATCAATTCTAATTAATCTAATAATTAACTCTTAACAAATCTAAAATCTAAAATATGTAGATTATATTAGGAGATTAAAAATACAAACTAAACTCATTAGGATAATAGATTCTTAAAGATCAAACTTAGAATAATATTTTAAAAAGTAATCAACAAATCCCTTAATATACAACAACCCGCTCCAAAAGTGAAGTTTATTGGATGGACTACTCCGGGCTGCGGGGCAAAGTGTCCTAAGGAGGCTGGTTCCTCGAGCCTGGTGGCACAACGCCACGAATGAATCTAATGGAGAGTCAAAATCTAAAATTAACTTTTCTAATTGGCTTAATTCAATCCCTAATAATAAAAAATGTTTAATCTACATTTTCTTTTTCTTTCTTTAACAACAAACTATAATAAATCAAACAAAGTTAATTATCACTGGGTAACCCAGGCCTACGAGGCTATTAAGTTAGCCCCAAGGAGGGTGAAATAAACCTCACGGCCTCGGTGTGAAACAAAGGTGGTAGTTAATTAAACATTAAAAATAAAAGATACCTAAAATCAATCCTAAAACACTAAGATTTGAATTTTAATTAAAAACTCTTCTTTGTCCATTTCAACAAACAAATCAAATATACATACAACTCTAACTAAAACTATCCTATATAAGATCTATCCAAAACTGCACAGCCTACACACACCTTAGACTTGTTTGGTTAGGATACGACTTCTAGCCCTAGGTTAGGCTGACATTTTCTTTTACTGTTCAGTATTTACTACATGCACATATTCTATAAATGCTTTTTTTTATATACTTCATGTTAGTTACTTTTTGTTATTTACCTGCATTTATTTTCTGAATGGCATCTACGCTCATTTGTATATTTTTTTTTTATCTTATTTTGCGAGGTACATTAAATCCTGAGGGTTGAGAACTAAAGAAGAGCATTTGCTTAGGAGCTTTTGAGTGGCCGCGCCACAATCAGGGAGTATTTGCTTATAAGCTTGTAAGTGGCAGCGCCACAGTCAGGTATAACCTCTGCAACTTGTAAAGCAAATTTCTTGTAATTATATATCGGAAATGTTACACTCCACACACAAATTGTTAATAGGTATTCTAGCATGTGTAGGTAGCCAGCCATAGGGTAGTTCACTAACGAAGCTTTGGCCCTATAGGTCAAAGCTTGCCCCCTTCTGTGAGCCCTAGAGACCATTAGGGTCATTTAGGCCTGTAGAGTAGGCCACCTACTCGTGCCATTGGGCATCGCTGTTTTCCCACATGAAGTGGGCATTGCTATGATAATTTTCTGTGCGGGTATCTTGCCTGAAGGATACCCTTAGGGTGTGTTTATTTATTTTTTCTGTACTCTGGATGTCATGCACACATCTGTTCTTACACACTTTTCTCCACAATGCACCTTACATGCATGCATTGCATTAGTGGACCTAAGGACATTTCTTATTTATGCATCTTTTCATGCATCATACAACGATAGGTCTATTCGTCTGCATATTGTAGAGTCGTTGATTTAAGTCTTCTGAACTATTAATCCTTGAATCCTTAGGATAGAGCCTTCCCATCTTGCATACATGTAGGACGATTGGTTGTTCCTGGATTTTAGCTGGCTTCCTTTTTCAGGCAAGGAATAAGTCCAGACTGCATTAGTTAGGTCGTAGGCGTTAATGTCGTATGTACGATATTACACCTCTTATAGATTTAGGATCTGAAGGTGAGTGGTACGAGTGTACCCCTATACACCTTATTGGTGGGTAAGCTATCCATCCTTTCGGAAGCTATAAACCCTACCCATCCGCGTCACATAGATGACGCCACCTCCTTCTTTCTCTCATGTTTGCTTGAGATGTGTGTCTCCTCTCTTTTTCTCCAGTTTTCTCTCCCTCGGGCCGTCCGAATGTTGACTGAACCATGTGTGATCTGATTGAATCAAGTTGGGACATTCCCCTTTGATTAGGAAAGCCTAGAAACTCCTTTGCACTAAACCCATTCGAGAAGATAATCTAACATCCCTAATCGAGAGTTTTCTTAGATCGAGATCTAAGATGTAATTAACTACGGGGGCTTGCACCCGTAGGAAACCGATCCCCACAATCAAATAAACCCTATTCGATGCTGATGTATCGAATAGGGGAAATCTCGTGAACTTTTGGGTTATAGATATTATTATCCATCGAGGTTGGTAGGTGAAAGCCGATATCCTCCATGGCTAATTTTATCTATAACTCCATCTGCTCTTCCATCGGCCTGCTTGTGCCGAGTGTAAAGGTCTACGACCATTTTGTCCTACGGGATAGTGTGATCGTACCCTTTGCATTCGAACCACACGAGCGGAATCCTTTCGGAGACCCACACCTTGTTTAAAATTTGATCTTATCTTGTTCAAATCTTATTCACATTAAGCTCGTTCAAAGCATATTCAAACCTTGTTCAAATCTTGTTCAAAATTTGCTTGAACCTTCTTTAAGCCTTCAATTTTTGAATATGGCTCTAGTAAGATTCGAATAAGTATCAAGCCATAAACCAAATTTGAGCAAGATTAAAATAAGGTTTAAAGAAGTTTGAGTATGGTTGGAGCAAGTTTCAAATAATGTTTAAATCTTCTTATTTTTCCCTTATCATCTTATAAAGGATAAATTGATTGTGTTCTTTTATTATGTATGTAGATATCGACTCTAATCATATATGCAGAAAGATATTAGACTAATTGGGTATAGGGGTGCAAACGAGTCGAGTCGAGCTTGAGTCGCGTTCGAGTCGAGCTCAGCTGTCGAAAATCGAGCTCGAACTCGAGTCGAGCTCGACTCGACAAAGAAAAGCGAGCTCATTGAGCTGCTTGTTGAGCTGCTCGTCGAGCAGAAAATCGAGTTGAATTTGCCAACGTCCGTCAACTTTGCCTGCGTCGTCGTCCGTCCAACGTCATGGTGAGACCTTCACCGTTGTCCGTCGCAGACAACGTAGATGCCGTCGTCCGCTTCCGCTTCTGTTATCCATCGCAGACGTCATCGTCCGTCCAACGCCATCGTTAGACCTTCGACGTTGTCCGTCGCAGACATCACAGATGCCGCTGTTGTCCGTCGCAGACGTCACAGATGCCGTCGTCCGCTTCCGCTTATGCTTCTTTTGTCCATCGTAGACGTTGTCGATGTCATCGTCGCAGATGTCGTTGCCGAGCGTAACAGTATCGCAAATTGGGTTTTTCGCTCGCAAATATGATTTTCCTGCTCGCAATTTGGATTTCCCTCTCACAAATTGGATTTTCCGCCCGCTAGCTCCGCCATCGAGCTGCTCGTCAAGTCGACGAGTCAAGTCCGACGCCTATTCGAGCTCGAGCTCGATAAGCTCAACTCGTTGAGCCGGTTATCGAGTCGAGTTCAAGCCGGTTCGCAAGCCGGCTTGACTCGATTGCACCCCAAATTGGGTCATATATCAAACTATGAGTGCGATGGATACAACTATTAGATATTTTGAGATTTTTATCTCCTTGGAAGGATTGAGGAATCCCTCTTTAAGAAGGTGTTCGAACCTCATGAGTTGCAGTTCTCTAGAACCTAGTTCATAAACTACTATTACTTATCAGCTATAATGATGAAGAAAATAATGGATACTTCATTGTGATCAACATTATATGTAAGAATAAAATTTGGAGTTATTAAAATTTAATTGTGTCATTAGGTTAGACTTTGAAGAACTTTTATCTGAAAAAGAATTTAAGATGATGTTGCTTGGAAATTATATATTTTTGAATCTATTGTGTTATAATGTTTAAACCTAGCTCAAACCGAGCTTGAATATGAAGATAATTTGAATTTAGTATGAATATTTTTTGAATATAAATAAGCTCGAATATTATGAGACATAGAAAGTCAAATTTCTCAAATTGATTGAGTCTGATTAAAAACTTTAATTAATTCACCTTAAATAAAAATTAATTTAAAATAAATTCAATAATTAAAATTTATGCTGAATAATTTTAGATTAAAATATTCTAATTCAATTTTCCCCACTCTCAAAGTTTTAATCAACTAATTTAGCTAAAAGCTAACCACAATTTGTTATTTTTTAGTAATAGTAATTAACTTTTGTTTAACTTGAAGTTTTAAAGGTTTATTTCATTTAGTGCATTTAAATTGCAATAAAGAATAAACATATTTAAAATTAATATCATTAATTAATTACTCTTATTTTATTTAAGATTCATAAATAAAACATGGAATAAAATAAGTTTACTTCTTTAGTTTTATCTTACGCAAAGTATTAAAAAAAATATTTATTTTTAAATATTTGAAATTACAAAAGCACTTTCGTTTAGCCAAACGGCTCCTAAGTCAAAAGCTCACCGTCACAATCAAAGCTTTAGGTGGTTAGGAACAGAAAAAGGCTTTATCAGGTTAAATGCATGCATGCAGCACAATAAAACGTATCACCTACCAGAAAAGGACCTTAATAATTTCTAAAAAAAAAAAACTTATTCAGATTAGAAATGTGAATCTTGAAGTAATATTTAAATTGAAAAGTTTCAAAATTTAATTTAGGGAATCCCAAACACTTATTTTAAAAAAATTATAGTTGAACTGAATGTCTTAACCATTATCGTCTGACTATTGTCTCTCGTTGTCATTGCTCAACTATAGTTATCGGATCAGAGCTTTGTGACCATTGTTATCTGACTATGGTTCTCTGACCACCGTCATTCACCACAGTACTCATTTGACTACCATAAACTTACTATAGCCTCATGACCATTGTCTTTCCATCATGGTCTTTTGACCATTATTATTGCCCGAATATGATCTTCTAACTATTATAGCCTGACTATAATGCTCTAACCACTGTCGACAGAGTATAATCCTCCAAAAATTATCGACCGACTATAGTCTCCTGACCATAGTTGCTCGGCTATGTCAACACCCGCTTGACTTCATCTCCATTGATGGTCACCAACATCGAATGTTATTGCATCAATTTTATTGGAAGCAGATAAAGACCGAGAGGCAACCTTGGCTTCAATCATGAAGGATTGTTCATGTTAACATCTTGGGCATAATCATGATCAATGAAATCCTTCATTTCAATATTTTTCTACACAGCTAGGGCATCTTTGTTAACAATTTTCCTTCATAAAACTTCCTCTAAATATGAGAGGTTTTTTAAGAAAACTTTAAGAGAATTTCAAACCTTATACAAAGTCTCAAGTAGGACTTATACTAAACATTTTCTAAAAAGTGATGTTCAGCCTTTTAAAAAGCGATGTTCCTTTCTAGATTTTCCGAGCGCGCTTTTCGCCTCTCATTCTATCTTCTTTCCTAACCCTCCGTTTTCTCGCGATTTTGGCCGTAATGGATGCAAATCACTTAAGGGATCTTGGTTTCCTGGATGGTAAGCCTAAATCTAGATCTTTTCGGGATGCTTTGGCCGGTGAAGCTCCTCCTTCAGAGTTTCCGCCATTGCGGGTTGCGTCTCATCAGGGTATGCCTGCTTTACTTATTTAGGATGAGGAACTCCATGCTCTTGCTGTACCTTTTGAGTATGCTCTGGTAGGGAAATTTTCGGGCCGTCGTCCACCCTTGGATGTTATTCGATTTTTTTTTTTCAATATTAAGCTTGGCGGTGCTTTTTCTATTACTGTTTTAAACGGAAAAATATTTTGATTAAGCTTGTGAATGACCTAGATTACTGTAGGATTTTTTATCATCGATCTTATTTCATATCCAACTGTTTTATGAAACTTTTTAAATGGACTCCTCATTTTGTTGTTTGTGTGGAATCGCCTATTGTTACTATATGGGTTTCTTTTCCTGATCTTCGTCCGCATTTGCTTTCGCCTCGCGTCCTTCACGAGTTAGGATCTATGTTTAGAAGGCCATTGCAGATCGATAATGCCATTGCTCGTATTTTAGTTGAATTGGATGTTACCAAACGATATGCTAAACAAGTCTGGCTTGGTTCGGAAGTTGTCAGTTATACTCAAGCGATTGAAATGGAGGAATTTCCCTCTTATTGTTTTCATTGTAAATCCCTGGGTCATGCGAGGGATTGTTGCCCGATCTTATTTCCTAATAATAATGTTGCTCCTCCTAATCGAATGAATGATGATCATGTTATCCCTGTTATTGCCTCTGAGGAGGCTACTATGGCTGATGTAGGGGTGAATTTGAATGCTATTGATTCGTATAAAGTGCCTGATGATTTTTCTCCTTTGGTTAATGGTTTGGCCCGTCAGGACATTGGGCATGGGGAGGTTGGTTTTCATAAGGAGGGTGGTTTTTTGGTGGAGATGGTTGAGAAGGTTGATATAACAGGGGCTTGTGTTAATGTTGAGGCTGGATGTGAGGTGAATGATGTTTCTGCTGGTGATGATGTCGTTTTAGATGCTGGTGGTGCTTTGGTGGTGCCTGGTAATAATTTGATGGTGGCGGCTGTTCAGGTTGATGAGGCTCAACCTGAGTAAAACACTTTTCCTGCCTTGGGTATTGAGGCTTTGGGAAATTCTTGCTCGCGTGTGAGCCTTACTGAGGAATGTGGAGGTGTGATTAACGTTGTTTCTCCTATTTCTAATGTTGTTGTGGAATCTGCTCAGAATATTGGTAGAAGTGTTATGGTTGGAGGTGGTGTTAATGCTGAGAATGGATTACTGGTCAGTTCTAACTCTTTTATTAATGTGCATGTGAATTTGATTGACACCCAAGCATTGGTGTATCATGTGGGTGATAATTCAAGGATGAATTTTAGGACTCATCTTGATTGGTTGCATTGTACATCTGAATTTGAATCTGATTCTGATTCCTCATCGGATTATTCTGGAGCTAGGTTCTGATCCTAGTCATGATTTTAAACTGGTTCGTGATAGACCTGTTATCTCTGTCGCCTCTTGTGGGAGGTTTCATGGGATGGGCAGGAGAGGAAGATAGTCCCTTTACTCCTGTGATTGTTCTCTATTGCTTTATCTGGCTGGTTTTCTGGACTTTTGGCCATTTCTGTGGGTCGACGGATTTTTGGACTATGATGTGGCTGGGGCTCGTTTCCTCGTTGTCATAGCTTATGGCAACCTGTGGTGATGTTTTCATACTTGATTGGATCGATTGAAGCGCTTTCTTCACCATATTGGATGGTCCGTGCGTGGCTTCGGGGAAGTTGGGAGCCTCGGCCGTTTACTGAGCCCTCATTTGGATTTCACTTTGTACTTTATATTGTTTTTTTTTTTGCTCTTTATTTTGTGTACTCCTTTTTGGTTCAATATAATGCTATTCTTTGTTAAAAAAAATACTAAAAAATTTCTAAAAAGTACTGTAATGCTCTAAAGATAGATCGATTTTCACATTTGTTTTAGAATGTATGTGGCATTCACCCCCTCCTAATCAAGATATAGTTGATTCAAGAGTATTCGATTGGATATCTTCCATACAAGTTAATATTATCAAATAATACTTTAAAAATTAACCTTGGATAGGTTAAAAAGTCTAGGTATTTTTATTCGTAGTCTTTTTCATATAGGTTAATGATATCATGTGACACTCTTAAAAAAGTAAACTCAAAAAGTTTAAAAAAGTTTACAGATTTTTTTCTTTTTTTTTTTCATCCAGCCTCATAAATTAACATCATTGAGGAAAACTTTGATAAATTATCTCAAATAAGTCAAAATTCTTTGTTGAATTTCTCTTCTATGCATATATAGAGTGATACTCTGAAAAATATTCTCGGTTAGATAAAAAGATCTCTAGTGAATTTCTCTAGATACTTCTCACTCCATATTAAAATTTAGGGTGACATCTTATTCCAATAATCTATAAAAATATATTTCTTAAAGCAAAAGCATAGTTAAGAAACAACCACAATAAAGTCCATTATCATTAGGGGTGTCAATATTTAACACGACACGAAAACCCGACCCGTTTGAATATTTGAAAAACGGGTCGGGTTCGGGTTCGCAGATTCGACCCGTTTGAAAAAATGGGTCGGGTTCGGGTTGACCCGACGGGTTAACGGGTCAACCCGAAAACCCGTTTATTTTAAAAAAAAATTTGGATTTCCCGCCCGCTGCCCCCACCCGCGCTGCCCGCTGCCCCGTCGGCCCCGCGCTGCTTCCCCACCCGCCTCGTGTTGCTGCCCCGTTGCCCCGCACGCACGCTGTCGCACTGCCGCGCCCGCACCATCACCCGCTGCCGAACCCGCGTTGCCGCCGTGCCGCGCTTGCTGTCGCACGGGTCGGGTTGTGTCAACCCGGCAACCTGCCGGGTCGGGTCTGGGTTCGAATTTCCGACCCGTTTACCTATCCAAGTCGGGTCCGGGTTCAAATTTCTGACCCGTTTGAACCCGGGTTAATTTCGGGATCGACCCGAACCCGACCCGTGACCCGAAATTGACACCCCTAATTACCATTGTATCAAAAATGTTAATAATATTTAGAGAAGTAAATATCAAAAGACTTAGGCTTCATTTGTGACTTTTTTCGTAGCTTTTTAAAATAGTTTTTAGTACAAATTTTTTTCAAACTTGACATTTTCGTACTAAAAAGTTTCTTTAAAAAGCAATAAAAAAGTCATCCCAAACAAAATCATATTCTCTTCTAAGGGTAAGTTCTTAAAATTTTGAATTATTATTACCTACAAATTAGAAGTTCCTCATTTAAACGCCAATAACTAAAAAAAAAAAAAATTAACTATTAGTTAGTGACGTACCTTAACTCCTCAATTTACTAATAAACGTAAATCCACCGACTGCACGAAAAGTTTGTGATGATATTTAAAATAAATTATTGCCGTTCAATTTAGAAGTCCTAATTATTGGCTTGATTTGTCCTAAAAATTTGACAACTCGCTTCATAGACTT
Source organism: Dendrobium huoshanense (assembly GCA_016618105.1). Taxonomy (NCBI): domain Eukaryota; kingdom Viridiplantae; phylum Streptophyta; class Magnoliopsida; order Asparagales; family Orchidaceae; genus Dendrobium; species Dendrobium huoshanense. The sequence continues at coordinate 50,477,643 of CM028360.1, read as the reverse complement.
TGAATGACGACTAGTCATAAAAGAGCTATAATAAATTGCAATGTTGACCTTAAATAATATTTTGGTACTTCTTTAGCTTTAGTTAGGCTAAGGGTAGCAATGTAGCCTTTATGTTATATTTGTATATTTTTATTCGCAGTAGTGGTGGCCTCCTCGTCGCCGGTGGTGATGGTGGGCGATTGAGATGACGGTGATGGTGTTTGGAGATGGGTGGTGGTTGTTGGTGATGGTTGGCGACGGTTGGCGACGAGGGGAGACCGAAGGTGTGTGGTGGTCTACGGCCAGTGGCAGGAGGCAGCAGAGGTGTACGGTGGTCGGTGACAGTGACAGATGGTTGTCAATGATGGCAGCTAGTGGTCTGCAACAACAATGGGTGGCAGTGATGGAAGGCGGGCAACAACTAAATGTGGGTGGTGATTGACAGTGGTACAGGCCACTATCAGGCAACGGCTAATGAATAAAAGTAACAACAGCAACAAGAGGTTGGCAGTGGCTAGCGGTAGCCATGTTGGTGAAAGGTTGCCGGTGACAACAATGACGATGAATTTATGGTATATTTGAAAATCATTTAAATCTTAAGAATTCCAAATACACAAAAATTTAACTAGAAAGTGAATTACAAATACTCCTAAAATTTACACTAAGTTTATTTTAATTCAAAATAAGTACGAAAATTCTTAAAACCACTATAGTACATTGTACATTTATACTCATTTTATTTCAAATCAACCAACCCGTTAAGTCAACATTTTGAACTTCCACGTGGCATCAATTGTGAAATGAAAAGCTGTTCCTATCAATCAATAAGCTAGCTGATATTTGGTCGGTTGGAATTGCGCTGACTCTCTATTGGAACAATCGGGACCAGCCACATTTTTTTTGTACCGCTGCTCTTAAAAGAGAAATTATTTTGTGTGGATAATGGATCGTTCATAGGCACGAATCAGAGCTCGTCACGTCATCTAGTATACTGTAGGTACACAGTCCCGGTACATAACAAAATAATGACATGAAGCACTCTGATTCGCCTTTATACGGCGAATCAGAGAGGAGAAGATGGTTCAATTCTTATTATGACAAAGACATAAATTTGAAGAGTACAAATTCTTTGTACCATTGAAGTATTAGTAGTTTTTAGAGCGTCATAGACTGCTAATCACGAATAAAAAGAGTATCGAAAAGCCAAGTTTTTGAGTTTAACATGAAGACTTATACAAAATTTTAATTTTTTTTGAGCTCATAAATATATTTCTTATAGTAACTAATTATCTCTTATATATGCTGTTATGATAGTAACTAATAGTTGATTCAATTTAGGGGCATAGACATTAACAAACCTTATAAGAGGGAGAAATATTTAAGCTCACCTTATGGGAGGAGGCATGGAAAGTTTAAACTACTATTATTAATAAGGGGCTTATACTAATCCTTTCTTGGATTAAAAAAAAAAAAAGTTCTATAAGACTTCATCTAGACCATGAAGAAAATTTATCATGCTTTTTCTTATCATTATTGGAAGATGACTCATTTCTAGAATAATCTATCTCCCAAACAAACTCTTTGATAGTTATGTATTTAGTCACTTACAATGTAATTAGTCACTTTCCACAGTAGCTCATTGAATGTGCCTAAACTAGATGAATGTAAATCATCAAACATTCTTCTTACACAATATTTAGAAGTAGTGAAAAACATTTGATAATTGATGGTATATAATGCTATAAAAAATAAAAGGACATTCTCCAAATGATCAACCCGTTAAATAGTTCCTTCTTTTATTTTTAATTAAGGAGCTTTAACTTTTGAATGGATAAGCTCCGACAAAATTTGATGCGTAAAAGGAGAGTTATGATGATAAGTCTTACTGTAAGGACTTAAGAGATCATCAATAATGATTATTTCTTTATTTATCTTAAGGGAAGAATAAATATGATGTCATTATTTTTGAGGAGAAGCCGTAGAGATAAAATTTCTTAAATTGATAGCCCTCTTGATGGAAAGTATTTGTTGATGAATTTCATTAACCAATATTGATTCAGTTTTCTCTTGAGTTACATATATATTGTTATTTGAAGGTTAAACAATTTGATGCTTTGAGTCAACCTTATTATTATTATTATTATTTCAACAATGGCTATTTTTAGTCTAAAGGAAATTTCATCTTCCAACAAAAGGTGCCAACCATGTAAACTATGAAAATTTGCTACCGGTTGAGATGATAATAGTTTTATGATTCAATATTCATATAAGAGAAGTCAATAAGTAACTAAGGCTTTATTCGGGATGACTTTCTTACTACTTTTTAAATTAGTGTTAAGTTGTTTTAAGAATCAGTAAGAAAGTCGTCCCAAATTAAGTCTAAGATTCAAGATACATTTTTAAAATGGCTAAAGTAATATGAAGTACATAAAAGATTAAAATAGTTTGGTTTATTTTTATCCACTCCATTATAGGTGAGAGGGCAAGAAGATTTCTATTCTAGTTAGAGAATACTTTACAAAATATATGAACCATCTTATTTTTTTACTCACACCATAATAAATGGCCATTATTCTTAATTATATATAGTGGGATTCATTCTAATATTTATTCTATCATAAATTGAATTTATCTAAGAAGATATATATATATATATATATATATATATATATATATATATATATATATATATATATATATATACAAATAATAAATTTAAGCATTATTTTATAGCATAAAATAAATAATCTTCAAATTATTATATAAATATCATCAATTTCTTTATCAATTTCAAGATTTAATGCTCTAACATCAATTTTGCTAACCAACTTGCACATTTTTAGGCTACAATTGTAGCCATGTTGTGTTGATCATTGCTAGCAACACTAAGGTGGAAGAAAGTCAAGGGCTTGATTTTTTTAATAGGCCTCTCATGCTTTGTTGTCGAGTGTTTCGGGAGTTTTAATATGAGAGAAAGAAGAAGACGCGTTAGGTTCAGGAGTCATGGGTGCGGATGGGTAGCAGTAGTAATTAATAATTTTAACAATTTTTTTAATCAATTTAATAAATTATTAATTAATTATTATTTGGCGTATTATCATCTATTAATTATGATTTAATAGAGATTTTATAAAATATTAGCTATTATTATTATTATTATTATTATTATAAATTAATTAAAAATAATCATATTTGAGATTGACTACAAAGAAGCTAATGTATTAAAATAGTTCAATAATTTATTAATTAATAACTAATTGAAATATAATCTATGCTTATGTCATCATCAATAACTATCATAAAAAATTTATAAAATTTTCTAAAGCCAAATTTATAAGATTCATTAAATCTTATTTTAGCAAAATCCATAATGGAAATTTAATTAAAAATGAGTATATTATCCAAATTACTAATTTCATTATAAAGTGGATTAGTGAACACTTCAACCATAGAAAGAGAATCAAGTTCTTGGCTTCTTTTGGCATGCCATTATCTTTTATTAAGTAAACATAAAAATAAAAACTTTTGTTAGGAAAAAGAATTGGGCTGGATAGTGAAGCGGGCCAGGCTTCCTTGTCCCATTGGGTAAACGGAGAAGCCCATATGCTGGAAGGCAAGTCCATGTCATTAGTATTCCATAGCTTTAATAGTCGTACAGATTGTTGCTTTTATCGTTAAGCAATTGCATGATTGAAATGTTTTTTTTTTTTTTTTTTTTTGGGAAAAAATATGGAAATCTTAAACTTGTTGGAAAAATTAGTATAAAACTCAATAAATTAGATGGGGGCAAGGCTTTTAAAATCGGACGAGATGGGCTGGTTCAACCGGTTGAACAGCAAACTGGCCGGTATGTCGATTAAGTTTGAAAAGAAAATCGATTTTGCATAAAACCGAGATTATCCTGCTCGAACCGGTGGTTTGACCGCCGAACTGGTTTCGCATAAAATCGGTTTTAATTTTGTTCAAATTTTGTTATATATTTACAAATAATTGTGTCGTAATTATAATATTTAAATATAATAAGTATTTATTACGTAATCCAGTTCGACCCCGTGGAACCGCCAATCTCTCCTTCTGGTTCATTGTCTGGTCTTGTTGCGTCTTGGAGTATTCGCGGCGGTAGAGAAATATATAGTTTAACGTCTTAGCATTATACGAAGATCCAGCACACAATCAGAAAAAGAGAGAGGGTGTAAAATTCATAAGAGACACCATAGTTTTTACGTGGAAACCCCTAAAAAGGGGGAAAAACCATGGGGTCTGGCCCAGTTTGAATGAATCTAGTAGTATTTGCGGTCGATTACAAATGAGGCCCTTCCTTAGAAGAAGACCTGACTTAATGTCACAAATGTACATCATATAGAGTACAATACATGTTGAGGGTTACAATAGATATGTTTGTTGTGTCGGCATGACCATAGTCGATAGGATGGAGGTCAGAAAGACCGTTGTTTGGTGATGGAGGTCGGAAGGACCGTAGTTGATAGGAGATCGGGTCTGAAAGACCATTGTCTATTGATGAAGGTCGAAAGGATCATAGTAGGCGACGGAGGTCAGAAGGACCGTAGTCGGCAGGAGACCGGGGTCAGAAAGACCGTTGTCTGTTGATGTAGGTCGGGAGGACCGTAGTCGGTAGGAGACCGGGGTCTAAGTGACTGCTGTATGGTGATGGATGTCGGAGTGACCATAGTATGCGACGTAGGTCGGGAAGATCGTAGTCGGCAGGAGACCAGGGTCTAAAAGACAGTTGTTTGGTGATGGAGGTTGGAGTGACCATAGTAGGAGACGGAGGTCGGGAGGATCGTAGTCGGCAGGAGACTGGGGTCTGAAAGACCGTTGTCTGGTGATGGAGGTTGGAGTGACCATAGTAGGCGACAGAGGTCAGGAGGACCGTAGTCGGCAGGAGATCAGGGTCTGAAAGATCATTGTCAGTTGATGGATGTCAGAAGGACCATAGTAGGCGACGGAGGTCGGAAGGATCGTAGTTGGCAAGAGACCAAGGTCTTAAAGATCGTTGTCTGATGATGGAGGTCGGAGTGACCATAGTAGGCGACGGAGGTCGGGAGGACCGTAGTCTGAAGGAGACCGGGGTCTGAAAGATCGTTGTCTGGTGATGGAGGTCGGAGTGACCATAGTAGGTGACGGAGGTCAGGAGGGCCGTAGTCGGCAGGAGACCGAGGTCTGAAATACCGTTGTAGTAGGGCGGTACTTTGGTAGAACTCTAGGCATCAGGTAGTGGCCCACCAGAAGTCTGGGCCTCAGGTGGTGTTTCAGCGAAGGTAAGGGCCTCTGGCGATGGTGAGGGCCTCATGTGGTGGTCCGGCAAAGCTCCGGCGGTGGTCCGACGGTGGTCCGGCGAGGCTCCGACGGTGGTCCGACGAAGTTCCGGCGAGTGTGAGGGCCTCATGTGGTGGTCTGGCGAAGCTCCGGCGGTGGTCTGCCGAGGTTCCTATGGTGGTCCGACGAGGTTCCGGCGGTGGTCGAGGAGAAGCTTCTTCCTTCTCTCCATTTTCTTCTTGCTTCTCTTCTCCTCTTCTCTTCTTGCTTGGGTCCCCACTTAGGAGGAATGAGGGGTCTATTTATAGTTTTTCTGGAGTGGCATGGCCCGTAAATAGGCAAGATATCAAGGGCAAATAGGGAGTGGTCGAATGGACGGTTGATGTTGAACCCTTCAATCATGCACCGCTCATTGGACATTTGAAGGCCTTAGTGATGTTAGAATTTCAAGATCTTAGGGTCGTTGGATTTGTTTCATTGAGCCGTTCGATTCGAATATAAGTTCGTTAAAATCGGAGACCGTTTGGTAACTCAAATTGTGGTTTGAACATTCCAATAGTGCTTCGGGTCCTTGATTTGGACTCATTTGGGCTCAGATTGGGTTGAATTTAGTGTCGTTGGGTTCGTATTTCCGAGATGCTCAGTTTGACTATAAGCTCGCTAAAATCGGAGTTCGGGTGCTTCCGGATTTGGTTTTGCATTGAGATTCGTGCCCAATCAAGATAATTTCATGATAACGTATCAGTTGCCCCACTATTTTTGGACGTCGAAGCTCCAGGAGTTCGAAAATATTTGTTCCAAAATTTTACATTTGTCGAATCGCAAAAAATTGTGTTCCGAAAGTTGAACACTTGCACAAACTTGATTGTAGGGGCCCCGTTGAGCTCCGAAAGTGTTGAAATTTAGTCTGAAACGGCGAAAAACGTGCCCGGGGACCCCAAAAACGTCCGAATCGGATCGTCCGGGCCAAAAATCGAGCCCCGACACGCGTAGGCGGCCAAACCGGGCGGCCAGTTGGCCGGCGGCCGGCCGCCGCCCCTTGCCGGCAGCGGCCTGCGCCCGAGCGTGAAACGACGCGACCACTTGCAAAACAGCGCGACCGCGCGCGGTCTGGTGCGGTTAGCCGCGCGGTTCCGTGGTTTTTAATTTTTTTTTTTTTTGAACATGTGGGGCCTAAACAATTTCGAAAAAATCCCAAAAAATTCCTTAAAATTCAGAAAAATTTGGAGAACTCTAGAAACTTCCCCTCTTCTCTCCAAAAAAGTGTAAATAGACTCCTAAGGCCTTTAAAAAAAAATTCTTTTCTCTTCGTCTCCCTCTATTCTTAGAATTGAGGCTTTCCCTTGGTCTTCCAAGACCCCTCTCTTTGCAAGGAAATCCAGAGATTTTCCCTTCTTCCTCTATTCTTACAATTGAGACTTTCCCTTGGTTATCCAAGATCCCTCTCTTTGCAAGGAAGTCCAAAGATTTTTCCTTCTCCCTCTATTTTTACAATTGAGGCTTTCCCTTGGTTTTCCAAGGCCCATCTCTTTGCAAGGAAGTCTGGAGGTTTTCCCTTCTCACTCTATTCTTACAATTGAGTCTTTACCTTGGTTCTCCAAGGCACCTCTCTTTGCAAAGAAGTCCGGAGATCCCCCATTCTTCCTCTATTCTTCGAGATATCCTGCAGAGTTTTGATGTTAGTTGTTTGGAGATGGAGGTCGGAGAGACCGTTGTAAGGAGGGAGGTTAAAAAGACTGTTGAAGTGCAGAAACCCAGCGTCGGGTAGAAATACGGCCTCAAGTAGGAGGCTGACGGTGAACAGAAGTCCGATGAAGGGTAGAGACTTGGCGTCGAGTAGAATTCTGACGTCGGGGAAAAGTACGAAGACGGGTAGAAATTCAACATCGAGTAGAAACCCAATGAAAGTCCATCGACGGACAGAAGTCTAACGACTGGTAGTAGTCCAACGACAGACAGAAGTCTGTAGTCGGGTAGAGGTACATCGTCGGTAGAAAACCGACGAAATTTCTTCGACGGGTAGAAGTCGGACGACGGTTAGTAGTTCGACGACAGGCAGAAGTATGACGTCGCGTATAAGTACTGTCGGGTAGAAGATCGATGAAAGTTCGTCGACGAGTAGAAGTCCGACGATGAGTAGAAGTCCACTGACGAGCAGAATTCCGACGACAGGAGAAGTCCGACGTCTGATAGAAGTACAACGTCCGGTAGAAGATTGACGAAAGTTCATTGAGGGGCACAAGTCCAACGATGGGAGGAAGCTCTACGTCGGGCAAAATCCCAACGAAAGTCCAATGATAGGGAGAAAGCTCTGCGTCGGGCAGAAGTCTGATGAAATTTATGCTAGGCAGAATTCCGGTAACGGGAAGAAGCTTGACGTTGGACAGAAGTCTGACAATGGGCTAAAACCCGATAAAAGTTTGATGACGAACACGAGTCTGACGTTGGGCAGAAGTATGGCCTTGGGCAGAAGACCGATGAAAGTCCATCGACGGCCAGTAGTCTGTCGACAGGTAGAAGTCCGCTGACGAGTAGAAGTCCAACGATAGGGAAAAGTCTAACGCGCGTAGAAGTACTGTCGGGTAGAAGACCGACGAAAGTTCGTCGACGAGCAGAAGTTCGATGATGAGTAGAAGTCTGCTGACGAGCAGAAGTCCGACGACGGGGAGAAGTCTGACGTCGGGTAGAAGTACAACGTCGGGTTGAAGACCGACGAAAGTTCGTCGACGAGCAGAAGTCCGACGACGAGTAGAAGTCTGCTGACGAGGAGAAGTCCGATGACGAGGAGAAGTCCGACGTCGGGTAGAAGTACAACGTCGGGTAGAAGAACGACGAAAATTCGTCGACGAGCAGAAGTTCGACGACGAGTAGAAGTCCGCTGACGAGCAAAAGTCCGACGATAGGGAGAAGTCCGACGTCGGTTAGAAGTACAACGTCAAATAGAAGACCGACGAAATTTCATCGACAAGCAGAAGTCCGACGACGAGTAGAAGTCCGCTGTCGAGCAGATGTCCGACGACAGGGAGAAGTCCGACGTTGGGTAGAAGTACAATGTCGGGTATTAAGGAGGACCGTAGTCGACAGGAGACCGAGGTCTGAAAGACCGTTGTAGTAGGGTAGTACTTTGGTAGAACTCTAGGCGTCAGGTAGTGGCCCAGCAGAAGTCCGGGCCTCATGTGGTGTTCCGGCGAAGGTGAGGGCCTCAGGTGGTGGTCCGACGAAGCTCTGACGGTGGTCCGGCAAGGTTCCTGCGGTGGTCCGGCGGTGGTCGAGGATGAGCTTCTTCCTTCTCTCCCTTCTCTTCTTCCTTCTCTTCTCCTTTTCTCTTCTTGCTTGGGTCCCCACTTATGAGGAATGAGGGGTCTATTTATAGTTTTTCTGTAGTGGCATGGGCCGTAAATAGGCAACAGATCAAGGGCAAATAGGGAGTGGTCGAATTGACGGTTGATGTTGAACCTTTCCATCATGCACCGTTTGTTGGACATTTGAAGACCTTAGTGATGTCGAAATTTGGCGATCTTGGCCTCATTGGATTCGTCGCGTTGAGCCGTTCGATTCGAGTATAAGCTCGTTAAAATCGGAGACCGTTTGGTAACTCAAATTGTGGTTTAACCTTCCAATAGCGCTTCGGGTCCTTGATTTGGACTCATTTGGGCTCGGATTGGGTTGAATTTGGTGTTGTTGGGTTCGTATTTCCGAGATGCTCAGTTTGACTGTAAGCTCACTGAAATCGGAGTTCGGGTGCTTCCGGATTTAATTTTTGAAGTTTCCGGGTTGGATTTTGCATTGAGATTCGTGCCCAATCAAGATAATTTCATGATAACATATCAGGCCTGAATTTCAAAGCCTTGGATGGAGGAGCTAAAGTGAAGCACTGATTGGAAGATTATATTAGAAGTATTGAATTTTTTTAGGGGGGTCTTTAAGATTTTCATATAATAATGAATGATTTCTATATATATATATATATATATATATATATATATATATATATATATATATATATATATATATATATATATATATATATATATATATATATATATATTAATTTGATTACATTTAAATGAATTTCTATATCTGATGCTGACGAAGAGATGCACGTCAATTTTCTCCATCGTAAATGACATGCCCTCAATCAATTATGATAAGATTTATTAATGAAAAAAAAAAGCATCATAATATTCTAAAAACATTTTTTATCAATATCAATCTCAAAGTTATTAAGGGGATGTTTGGTTGAATAAAAGTGAATGCAAAGCATAGTAAATATTTTAATTTTTCACTTTTCCGTGTTTGGATGGTTACTGCGTAAAAGAAAGTAAATTTGTAGTGCATTCCTAACTCTCCACGGTAGTGTATTTTCGACATAAAGCGAACCCGCTCAAAATCGAGCGAAAAAGGAATTTGGCGGGCACAGGTGGAAAAGGTGGTGCGTCAAACAGGCGGAGGTGAGTTTGCTCGTGTGAGACCGGCGGAGGCGGGATGGGAGATGTTCGTGCTTGGAGTCGGTGAAGGTGGCCGGGTACGCTCGCATGTGCTGAAGCCAGATGTTACTAACGAAGGTGGGTTATCTTCCTTGTGCGATAGTTGGCTGGTACATGCAAAGGCAGTGTTGGGTCAAACAACAACACAGGGGGACAAGCATAGGTAGCATGTGTGGATCGTTCTCATGTGGTGTCAGAGCAGTCGAAGGTGGAATTTGGGATTGAACAAGAGGTTGTACTCAATTGCTCGATTGTGGCCGGTGGGATGAGAAAAATTGTGCTCGATTGCTCCGAGGTATGCCTTTCCACTTATGGTTGATTTAGCAACTCTGTGCGGGAACTTGGAGCAGCTACATGTGTCTTGTGTTGGGGGCAATGAGATGATTTTACTTTCCTCTGCATACACCCAACAAATAGAAAAAATAATTCCCTTACTTTTACTTTACGAACAATCAAATAACCTTAGGGGCTGTTTGGTTGCCTGCAAAGTAAATGCAATGTAAAGTAAATGCAGTGTAAAGTAAATGTAGTGCATTTTAAATACTTTGAGGCTGTTTGGATATATGCAAAGTAAACACAGGAGAAATGTTTCCCTTGTTTGTTTAGATATATCCAGAGTAAAGTAAAACAGTGCATTTACACAATATGGCATTATTATTTTTTTTTGGGAATTATGGCATTATTTTAAAAAGATCAAACAGTCTAGAGCACCTTTACATATCATCGTAATTGACGAACACTTAAATTCTTTCAATGAAAGTTATATATATTATTTATAAAATCAGTATTTGAAAATTTCAACAACAAAATCAGCAGCAAGCATGTAAGCAAGTCAAATAATTCTTAGAAAATTGGCACGAAGCAAAACCTTGTGGTCAGTGGAGAGTGGAACAGCGACTCCTCCACGACAGAGAACCGCTCTCGAATCCCCACAGTTGGCCACAAATATCCTTCTCGTCCCCACCACCGCCACCACCGCCGTCGACCCCATAGTTCTCTCAGCCGCCTCCTCTCCATCCACAGCCGCAGCTGAAACCTCCCCATCCACCTTCGCAAAGCTAGCCAACAACGCCTCCCTCCACTTACTCTCCTCCTCCCTCCCCTACTCAATCTCCACCACCTCCTCCGCCAACACGACGTGCATCCTCTCCCGACAAGCCCTAGCCACCGCCGAGCCCCCGTGCCCATCATACACCGCAAAATAATCATACTCTCGGCCCACGAACGCAGGCTCGATAGACACCTCATCCTCCATCTCCCTCCGCCGTCCGATCAGCAACACGCACCCATGATCAGACAGCCCTAATTCTGCTGAAGACGGCGAGGTGGAGTCCGAAGAAGAATTAGACATCGATCTATCCTCCTCTTCTCGCATCCTCTTTACCGGCGCATCTGCCACAGCGCCAGTGGCTTTCATCTGCCGCAGATGCAGACGGCGCAACCTCGCCGACTGCGCCTTATTGCACAGAGAAACCTCCTTTTCCTCCCTTCCCTTCATCTCCGGCGAAACTATCTCCTTCCTCATCTCTCTCTCCTCCTCCTCCTCTCTCTCTCTCTCTCTCTCTCTCTCTCTCTCTCTCTCTCTCTCTCTCTCTCCGATAGTCGCAGTCGGAGAAGGAGAGAACGCTCAGGGGGTGCGAGCTCCGTTCCTTACTTCCGATCAAATGAAGGAGCGAAGTCGAACGAGAATGGTCGAACAAGAACGAAGGGGCGAAGAAGCTCTCGTGCAATCTTACACCTCCTGCGAAGAAATGAAGCCGAACAGCCTTCTTCGTCCAGCGAATTTGTAACCCGCTCGATACGAGCGGGTTTCTAATTCTCGCAAAACAGCCTCCTTTTTACACGCCTAATACATCGGATGAGTTCCTTTTATTTCGCTCAAAATTAACCAAACAGCCTAATTTAGTAAATACATGTATTTATTTTACTTTACACTCCTAATTCAGGCAACCAAACAGCCCCAAAGTTTTTACTTTACACTACATTCACTTTACACTACATTCACTTTGCAGTCAACCAAACATCTTCTAAATTTATTTTGAGATGAATGCAATATAAAATTTGATTGATTATATATGTACTATACTCATCAAAATTTTGAAGTTGCCATCGAGAATTAGAATTTGTGTTTACAATCTTCATCAACCTTATTTATGAAAATGTCCATCAATATTGTGAGGGACAATAAGCAACATAGTTCGCAAACATCCACATTGTTGATAACAGCGTGTGTATCAATCTTACAGACCGTAATATATGTAACATTGGCTTTATAAGAGAGTCATGTTAATTAAGTGTTCGGCTCAACTCGGATTCTAATCAAATATTTTAACCCATATAATAAACGGGTTCGTCGTAATTCAAAGTATATGCCACTTGGAGCATAACCAATTAATTCAAATTGACACCCCCTAATCACCACATATCAAACAAGCCAATTCAGACCCGGGTCTTGTGGGTTCTCACCAAGAATATTTTGATTAGACTCACATTAAACTTTTTATGTTCATGTAAGTTTGAACAGATCCGTTCAATGCATGCCGACATGCCCACCATTTTTTTTTTCCTGAAAAAAGCTTCTCGCATACGCAATCCTCATAAATCCAATGCAAAATTTGTTTTTGTTGGTGGCAAAATGGCTTATCAGTGTCATTTTCAGTTTTTAAAAACGTTAGAAAAATGCTTGTCACAGTGATTTAGCTCTATTCATTAATTCAAAAAAGTAATTAATTAAATACTCATTAGGTGATTCGGGATTAATTTTAATTATTTTGATTTTTGAAAATGGATTTGAAATTTGGATAAAATTTTGCAGGAATTTCGCGAAATTTTATTCCTAATTCCCATTTGTTGATCAAAGTTTTATTAAAATTGGTGCATTAGTTAGTTACCTTAGTAGTAATCTTATTAAATTTTGCATTTTAACTTGGCTGGATATTTATAAAATAATACTGAATTTAATCTTTAAAAGAATGTTCATCCCCCTATATTTGGAAGACATTAATGCAATATAAATAAGACAGGGAATATATATTCTATGAGGGTTACAGAATTAGGTTAGAGGTGTCTAAAATATCATTAGAAGACTGTAGGCAATCAGCTTGATCATTCTTCTTCTAGGTAGGAGATAATGTGATAAGAAATTAAGACATACATTAGCTTTTAACGATTGGCACAAATCAAGTGTTATACATTGGCAAGCATCGAGTGTCTATCATTATCATGTATTTGACAACATATTTGACTAAAAATATTAGATATTGGATGATGATGAATGTTATCTATGATCATCTGTTTTTAAAAGGGTGACAATGACTAAGAGGGTGTGTGTTAGATATTAGTAGGCAAACATTAAATAGTATCATATATTTGAGATCAATAAACAAGGAGCAATGATCATCAAGTGATTGTCAGTAGTAGTTTTTTTGGTCATTCTCCTTACATAGAGAGAGATTGATGTTCATAAAGATGGGTAATAAATGTTGGAAGTTAGACATTAGCAGACATCAGACGATGGTTGAATGAGAATGTTGATAGTTGATAATATGCTTAGTCGTTCTCCTTAGAGGAGGATCAAGAAGACAAGCGACAAATATATATAGCTAAAAAATTTCAAATATTTGTAAGCTTTAGAATGAAAAAAGTAAACAAAATTTTAAGGTTGTTATTAATAAAAATGAAGAGAAATTGAGATTTTTTTCTTCTTTTAAAAGGAGGAGAGGGATTGAATGATTTAAAGTTAATGGGTGACTTAAGGAGGTCATCTCCTAAACAATGAAGGAATAAAGCATCCCAAAATTGGTGGGAAATTAAGGACAATCAAGTCAATTAGTTTCTTAAAGGAGGGATTGAATGACTTGAAGTCAATGGCTAGCTCAAGGTAGATGAGTTAGCCCCTAGCTCTAATGTGAAGGAGGAATGTATTGGATAATGTAAAGTTAATAAGTGACTGAGGTTATGACGATTTCACTTTTAAAATGAGAGAAGTGGTTAATGCAACTTTAATTTTGAGTAGGTCATCCATCCCATAATTTTTTCAGGACGAGCACGCTAACTACAAAGTTTTTTTATGAAATTTCAATCATTACATCAAACTGCGCATCGATGTTTAAGATAATTGAGAAAATATAATAATAATCTTAATAATACATATCCTTAAAAAAATGTGATATATAATGAGAAAAGTTTTTTATGTGTAGATTTATAACTCTATCTACTTTTATCATTAATTTCTCCCTTTAGTATATTTTATTGCAAGAAAAACACCATAATTTATTTATTGCATATTAATAAAACTTCATAACTCGCTACCTTTGCTCTTGCTAAAGGTAGAATAACAAAATCAGAATACCACATCGTCTTAATGGCCATTGCTTGGGCCTCGAAAAACACAAACCTAAACTCATAAAACTAGAACATTTAAGACAAAAGAACAACATAAATTCCCTATAAACTATAATTCTCACACAAAATCATAGCTTAAACAATCTTAATTGGTCTTCCTACAATTCAGCCTGATCTGCCCTTGGGTTCCTGTAAGAGGACTGATATCTCCCATCTTCACAATTGCCACTGCAAAGTCGCTGGCAAACTTCGAAGGGTTGGAGTTATAGCCGCTCACCTGAGAGTCAGTGGATCCGCCATTAAAGAGCTGCTGATCTGAATGCATAAGCCCCTTATTGTTCACCAAATTATTATAATAGTCGTTATCGAACGTTGTGGGAGTCTGCAAATCAAGAGGGGAGAGATTGTTATCTCCGCCTGTGCTGGGGCAGTTGCTCTTCACAGAGCTTGCGAACGAAGCGTCGATGTTGGTTTCATTGTAGATACGAGATCGAAAGACTGTGCATCTCGCTTGGCCAATGGTGTGAGCTCCTGCTCATATAAAAATTAGGGTTAGGGTTTGCAATCGCACAGCAATATAGAAGAAAATGTTGTGAAGGTTTTCAAGTACCAGAGAGGGTAACCATGTCAGTTGTGGAGAGGCCTTTCTTGGAGAAAGATGAAATGAGAGCACTGAGGTTTGAAGCTGGGCTGGGAATGTCGCTGTTGGCTTGGCTCAAGCTGGCTGTGGTTGAGTCTCTTCTCCCAAGTTTCACTGTCCATGTTGGCCCGCCAAGCTAAAATAAGCACAAAAAAAAAAAAAAAAAAATGTTTTAGTTTGGACACAGAGATAAATAAAATATAAGATATGGTTTATGATTACATTATTTAAAATTGAATTTAAATATATAACATTTTCTTTAATTTCGTTATAATTAAAGCTTCGTTTGGAAAAGCTTTCATATAATTTTATAGAATAGATTCTTAGTATTTTTTTAAAAGAAAATTTTGTATTATAAAGCTACTTTAAAAAGCATTAAGAAAGCTGCATAAACGAAGCCTAAGTTTTTTGGCTTTCTTTTTTAGGAGAGATTATTACATGCAGTGATCACCAGACCGTCCGAAGACCAATCAGAACGTGCCGCATCATTGGATATACATTAATGATACAAAGTGTTTGATGACATGCTGCATCCTGATTGACCTCTGGACGGAGTCCAGTGACCGCACGTAATAATTTCCCTTTTTTTGATAGTATTCATAATTTCGTTCGTTTGCTGCTTTATTGTTACTTTCTTAATGCTTTTTAGATATTTCAATGATGAAAAACTGTAATTTTTTTCAATCAAAGTAGTTAAATTATTCCCTCCAAAGTAACTTCATAACCACTTTTATAAAATATTTGCTCCCAAGGCCTAAAAGAAATTATATAATAATATCAATAGCTAGATTAAATATAATGTCCAACTCAAATAAATAATTTTATAATTTCAAAGCTAGCTATAATATAAATATATTAGTAGCGTGTGCTTGACACCTTCCTCGTCTGTAGTGTTCCTATCTATGGTTGGTTCTATTATCTTCCACCAGTTAATTAATAGTTTCCAGACTTCAAATTTAATTGCAATTTTTATTTTATTTTTTTAATTTTGCATAAAAAGGATGTGCTGGACTTTAGTGCACCTAACCATGTTGAAAAAAAAATGCAATAATGAATAATGTTAAGGACTTAAATGCATATTTTAATTTACCTTGCATGTTGTTAGAGTAAAGGAAGTAAATTTATCATCAATTGTAAGGCAACTTTGCCTTCCATCTAATAGAGTTAAAGGGGAAAAAAATATAATATATAAAATCTTCAGAATTAATCTTACACAAAATATATTTTTTATCTATGAATTCTACATTAACTATAAATAACATTTAATTTCTCACCGCAACGACGGAATCACGAGCAGCAACGGCCAGAATATCAGCACAAGAGACAGTCTGATTGCAGACAGCTTCAACTTGTTTCTTTATATTATCGACCACATCAAAACCCCTAAGTGAGTTTTGATTTGGTCCGGCAGTCTTCTCTCCGGTGAACGAGGAAGTATCATCCAATAGAACTGAGCCATCACAACCCTGTTAATCAAGTCATTAAATCAGTATATTTGTCAAATAATCATCATATCATGATAAGTTTGAATAAATTAAGCCATTTTTATTTATTTGTATTTAAAAAATACTATATAATAATAGTGATGGTAAACTAAACCAATCATCTGCAGTTACTAAAGAAATTTTGTCAATGATGCAAATCAGTCAGCATTGAAAAAAGTTGTTATGATACAAAACGTCTTACAATTATTATAAAATCATCTACTTTGTTAAGGCATTTCAATATAATAATGTATGAGGGTTATGAACTATATTTATGAAATGTTTTTTATCTTCTTATTTGTATTACTAATATAAGAATAGTACAAAGTAGGTCTTAGATTTCGTTTGTGACAGCTTTCTTACTGTTTTATAAAATAAATTTTTAATACAAAAATTAAAATTTATGTACTAAAAAATTATATTAAGAAACAGTAAGAAAGCTGTCCCAAACGAAGCCTTAATTGATATTGAAAATTGAGGTTAATGACCTTATCTAGGGGTGTCAAATTGTCAATATTTGACACGACACGAAAACCCGACTCGGACCCGACCCGGAAAATCCGGGTTGAACCCGACCCGATTTCAAAACGAGTCGGGTTCGGGTTGACCGGTCGGGTTGCCGGGTCAACCCGCCAACCTGTTTAATTCAAAAAAATTCAAATCCCGCGCTGCCCGCCACGCTGCCCGCGCGCAGCCCGCGCCCGCTGCCTGCCCCCGCGCCCGAGCTGCCCACCGCGCAGCCCCCGCGCACGCGCCCGCTGCCCGCCGTTGCATGCCTCGCGCACGCGCTCGCTGCCTGCCCTGCGCACGCGCCCGCTGCCTGCCCCGCGCAGCCCCTGCGCACGCGCCGAGCTGCCCGCCAGCGCCCACGCCCGCTCGCGTCCGCACCGCTCGCCTCCGCCCCCGCCCCCGCCGTCCGCCTGTCGCCGTTCCGGCGCCGGCAAACCCAGAACCGGGTCGGGTCGGGTCAACCCGGCAACCCGCCGGGTCGGGTCCGTGTTCGGATTTCCGACCCGTTTGTCTACCCGGGTCGGGTTAGGGTCAACCCGTTTGAACCCGGATCAGTTCCGGGTTCGACCCGAACCCGACCCGTGATCCGAAATTGACACCCTTAACCTTATCACATCTCATTTTGTTAAGATGTGTCGTCTTTCAAACTCAGGATTTATTTTATATTGGTGTTTATCGTCGAATAAGATAAAATTTTTATATTAAATAGTTTTTGTGTCATGAGATATTTTTAAGTAATCATTTTTTTATTTTATAAAAAAAAAAAAAAAGTAATTGCAACTAATTTTTTAAAGAAAATACGATCATACAAAATAATTAAAGCTGTTCTGTGGTTCAGAATTAAGTATCTTGCAGTCTTATTCAACTTCTCTAACTTCCAATATTATGAGTGATTTTCTTAGTTTTCACACCTTTGTTAGTCTTGATATTTAATTAAGTAGGTGAACTAATCAAACATCCTGCATTAGTTGGGAATAATTAGGAGAGCTTATCAAAATAAGCTTATTTAACTTGTGTTATTCTATTAAAATATTTTGAACTGAGAATATTAGGGGGGTAAATAAGTCTACTTATTGCCTAATTAATTGAGCTAAGTTCATTTAATTTATATTCCGCTCGAGCTCGACTGGAGCTCATTCACAGAACTCAATATTGACTCATTTTGGAGCTCGTTCTCTTGTTTTCGAGCTTGAGCTCGTATAATATACGACCACAAATTTAAGCTTGAACTCGAATTTGTGGCAAGCTCTACTCGCGGGCTCATTAGAGAGCTAGCCGAGTATGAGCCTATTCACGATCGAGCTGATTTGGCTCACTTAGAACTCTAGCTGTTTAGATACCGGAAGTCAAGCCATTGAAAAATGCCAGTGCTTTTACACGAATTTTAACAATTTTATAATCATAAGAAAATACTATGAATTCTCCTAATAAAACAAAGAGAGTAGGATACTATCAAATCCGCAAACAATTAATATATATCTGCTAATTACTATTAAATTAAGTTAATAAATCTTAATTACAAAAGATTAAGACCTTAGAGGTGTAATTAAGAAGCAGAGAAGCTTAATTAGTAATGAGATTAACGATACTGTACTTGGACAAAGCAGTCATGAAAATGAAGGCGAAGCAGCGACGCCCCCATTCGTTTCTCATTCGCCACAGCAGATTGAACTGCGGCTTTAATGGTTGAAAGAGCGTTTGGGCACGAAGTATCATAGAATGTTGAAGATAGCTGAGCTGAAGCTACTGCTGCTAATGTTAACAGCAAAGCCATGAACAAAGGAGAAGAAGCCATTGATGATTCTATATGACTTTGAGAGAGAATGAAGGAGATGATGGAAGCTGGAAGAAGTTGCTTTTGAGATTGTGAGGAAAGAAGCTCTCCCCATGCGATGTATTTATAGTGCAAAGTGATCGTTAAGTCCTTACAGACTAGTCAAGCAAGTAAAAATTAACTTACGAGAGAGAGAGAGAGAGAGAGAGAGAGAGAGAGAGAGAGAGAGAGGAAGAAGTTGCTACAAATTTTTTTTTAATTCAAGCTCGTTGTGTGAATAAAATAATCTAAGTAATTGTAAGAAAATTATTCACAAAATTACAAGTCTGCCACTGTTATATCATGGGTCATGCCAGACAGCCTGGAATCGAGATGAAATTACAAGTCTGCCACTGTATTGGATTCACGCGTTTGCTTTTGGAAATTTGGACTTTTTTTTTGTGTGGATAGAATAATTCAAAGAAGGTAGGAAGGGGCTGATCGAGTTAGGCTTTTTTAGGCTGCTTACATAATCTGACAGCGAATTTTCTTAGGTAAACAACTGATTCTATAGCTACTAAGTTGTAAAATGTTCTTAACATTTGATATATATGTGGCTATAGGAAAATTCAATGGAAGGCATGTATTTTGATGAAGATTGAAGTTAAAACTTTTAAAATTAAATTATAGAACATATAAATTCTAATTTCAATAAGCTTATACTCGAATTGAACGTGTCGATGAAACAAATCTAATGACACCAAAATTGATATAGTTTAGTCCAAATGAGCTCGTATCAAGAACGAAGTGTAGTTTTAGGCTTTACGATGTTAATTGAAAGACTAAATGATCTGTAACTTTTAAATGCTTATAGTCGAATTGAGTTTCTCAATTGGAGGAATTCACTGAGCCCAAAATCAATTATTTCTGATCTCATTAAAGCATTTGAATGGTGAAAGAATTGTCTATGATAAAGAAAAATAGTACATGTCATCCGATGGAGTATTTTAAGACTTTAGTCAAAATAATCAAAATGTCATTCTAAAAAATTATAAATAGACTATTATTTTCTACATGAAGATAGAGATAAAGAGTAGTGATCTTAGAGACTTGGACTACTACAAATTTTTTGTTGTTGAATTGTTGCTATCCAACCACCATTATAGGACTATCATCGACCAACCAACAATGTCAGGTTAGCATGACCACCACTTGACTCTATCATCGAACCATTACCACTTGACCATCGCAAACTATCACCACCTGAGCTTTGCCATCTAATCCTATTTTCACCAACAACGTCAAATTATGTCATTACCAATGAGATTGATGCACTCTATCAACACTAATTCTAATTATCAAAGTCAACACCTAGATTATACTAGCTTCTTGATCAATATGTTTTCAACTTTCACAAAGAAATTGGTTCATCTGTGCTCTCTCTCTCTCTCTCTCTCTCTCTCTCTCTCTCTCTCTCTCTCTCTCTCTCTCTCTCTCTCTCTCTCTCTCTCTCTCTCTCTATATATATATATATATATATATATATATATATATATATATATATATATATATATATATATATATATATATATATATATATATATATATATATATTAAATACTTTTTCTCTATCATCATAAATATTCTAGCCGATAACAACATTCATCATGTTTGTCATATTAATATTATTTATATTTCGAATTACGCGCAACATTCACACTACTAAGTATTTTCTTAAAAATAACTAATATATTTTAATTTATGTAAATATAAATTTATATTTGAGAGTAATGCAATAAACCCAAATTAAATAACTATGAGAAAATTGGTCAAATTGGCATAGATTTGTACTGAACTCTACCAACTAATCAACTTTATGCAGTTTCATCTCAAAACAAAAGAAAAAAAAAATCAGAGCCTATTTGATTTATGATTATCCTTAACTTATTTCTATTTAAACTCTAATAACCAAAGTACATTTTTCTAACTTAATCTTGACTTAAGCCAAGCCTTACCTTTCAGCTTACAAAAGTATATGTCAAGCAGAATTAGTTATTGGCTTAAAGGTTTTAGATTAGAAGAAAATTATCTAAAAAATTATTATTATAAATTCATTAGTATAAAATTATAAATAGTTTAAATTAAGCACAATCAATCATTGATTAAAGACTTAGACTTCGTTTGGGATGGCTTTTATACTGCTTTCTAAAACGGAGTTTTAGTACAAACATTTTTATTTTTGTACTAAAACTCCGTTTTAGAAAGCAATAAAAAAGCCGTCCCAAACGAAGCCTTAGGCTTTATTTGGGACAGCTTAATTTCTTGTTGCTTTCTAAAATGGCTTTTTAATAAAAAATTTCTAATTTAAGAGATTTTTATATAAAAATGCTATTTTAGAAAGCAACAAATCAGCTATCTCAAACAAAGCCTTAGATTAGCAAGAAAAACATGTGAAGGAAAGACTATTAAGAAATCACTAGTGTAGAATTATAAAATTCAAGAATACAATAAAATTTTAAATGATTCATAAATTAATGGTAGTAATGGATATTTAATGATTAATTTAGACTAATTAAAAATTAATCCATGATTTGAATGAAAGATTGATTAGCAAGAAAAATATTTGAATGAAAGATTATTAAAAAAATCAAGCATAACATAAAATGTAAAATGATTCATGTTGTGTTCGCGAGTATTCGTGGCGGTAGAGAAATATATAGTTTAACGTCTTAATATTGTAGGAACATCCAACACACAATCATATAAGAGAGAGGGTGTAGCGTTCATAAGAGACACCAGAGTTTTTACGTGGAAACCCCTAAGAAGAAGGAAAAACAACAGGGCCTGGCCCAGTTTGAATGAATCCACTAGTATTTGCAGTCGATTAGAAATAATGTTCTTCATTGGGAGAAGGCCTTGGTTTGATGGTACAAATGTAGATCATATATAGTGCATTACATGGTGAGAGTTACAATATAGACATGTTTATTTGATTGGCACGATCATAATCGATAGGATAGAGGTTAGAAAGATCGTTGTTTGGTGATGGAGGTCAGAAGGACTATAGTAGGTGATCGAGGTTGGAAGGACCGTAGTCGACAGGAGAGAGAGGTCCAAAAAATCATAGTTGGTAGGAGATCGGGAACAAAAAGACCGTTGTTTGGTGATGGAGATCGGAAGGACCATAGTAGGCGAAGGAGGTTGGAAGAACCGTAGTAGGCAAGAGACATGGGTCCGAAAGATTTTAGTTGGCAGGAGTCCTGGGTCAGAAAGATCGTTGTCATGAATTGAAGGTCAGAAGGACCATAGTAAGCGACAAAGGTCAGAAGGACTATAGTTGGCAAGAGATAGGAGTCAAAAAGATCATAATAGTAGGACGATACTTTGGTAGAACTCCAGGCATCATGCGGCGGTCCGGCAGAAGTTGGGTCCTCAGGTGGTGGTCTGGTAAAAGTTTAGGTGTCTTGTGGTGGTATGGGAGAAGTCCGGACCTCAGGTGGTGGTCCGCCAGAACCCATGGCCTCAAGCGGTGGTTCGATGGAGCTCAGGGCCTCAAGTGGTGGTTCGGCAGAGCTAAGGGCCTCAAGTGATGATCCGGCAGAGCTCAGGGCCTCAAGTGGCGATCCGACAGAGCAACGACGTTAGGTGGTGGTGCGACCTAGCAACGATGTTAGGCGGTGGTTCGGTGGAGCAACGATGTTAGGTGGTGGTCTGCCGGACGTGAGGGCCTCAAGTGGTGGTCTGGCGGAGCTCAGGACCTCAAGTCGTGGTCCAGCGTAGCTCTGGGCCTCAAGTGGCGGTCCGTCGGAGCAATGATGTCAGACGATGGTCCGATGGAGGTAAGGGCCTCAAGTGGTGGTCCGACGGAGCTCAGGGCCTTAGGTGATGGTCTGGCGGAGCTCAGAGCCTCAAGTGGTGGTCTGGCGGAGCTCAGAGCCTTAGGTGGTGATCCGCCGGAGCAACGACATCAGACGGTGGTTCGACAAAGGTGAGGGCCTCAAGTGGTGGTCTGGCGGAGCTCAGGGTCTCAAGGGGTGGTCCGGCTAAGCAACGACGTCAGGCGGTGGTCTGGCGGAGCAACGATGTCATGCGGTGGTTCGACGGAGATGAGGGCCTCAAGTGGTGGTCCGGTGGAGCAATGACGTCAGCCGATGGTCTGGCAGAACTTAGGCGATGGTCGAGGAGGAGCTTATTCCTTTTATTTCTTCCTTGCTAGAGTCCCCCTTTCAAAAGAAATGAGGGATCTATTTATAAATTTCTAAAGTGGCCTGGCTCGTAAATAGGTGAGAGATCAAGAGTAAATGGAGAGTGGTTGGATGGACGGTCTTCCTTTTCTCTTAGTTGTAAAACCCCTCTCAATTTTTTTAAGTGCTGTTAATCTGTATGAACTGACTTTAGTACGGGACGAACTGAAGAAAATTATGAAAATCTGTATGGTTATTACGTACGAACTGCCTGTACGAACATGATTCGTACGAACCTGAATTCTTCTTGCTTAGAGTCCCCCTTTCAAAAGAAATGAGGGGTCTATTGTTTGTCTCAAAGTAATAAATTTCTAAAGTGGCCTAGCTCGTAAATAGGTTGAGAGTATTTTCTGAAAAGTTTTCACCAGAGATTTTAAATTAGGGTAAATGGGGTAACTTCAGTACAAGTAAAGCTTTGAAATGATGTTTTATCCGATTTCTGGTAATTTGGTAATTTTCTGAAACTGTGTGTTTTGACTATATTTGGTCTGTCGATTGTACGATATTGAATTTGCTTGATTGATTCTTGACTGGTTGACCTGTAGAGTTTGGTGTTATCCTCTACTGATCACGTATTTGAAGGGAGAAGGTCAAGGGTGACAACTCTATTTACTAGTTATACTAACCCTTAATAGTCAATGATTGTACTTTTAAGTCTATTGTACTAGAATGCATGTGTAAAGTATTATTCTTATGATTACTTTATGATTTAGTAAACTCGATATTGAACGACTGACATCGACTTACTAGTTTTACGAGGTTATTGGATTTCATTGATATTGCATATTGACTACTGATCATCGATACTATTGATACAGATACCGATACTACTGATTCATTGTACTGTAGCACGTGGAATACTGACTGATACATGTGATATAAACGATAACTGATAAGACCATGTGATACATCGAACATTGCATGTAATCGTACCTGTGATTTTAACTGATGATGCATTGATTTGATTCTTTATGTCCGATTGTGATCGAATGCTGACTGATATGATTGATTTGATGAATCTTTTTGATTTGTACTGGATACGGAACTGATATTGTCTACTGATTTCTGAGTAATTCAATGATCATCCTGCTTTAATTTCAGTTGACGAATAGGAATCGTCCCGTACAATCCTTTTTGACGCTACTTTTGGGATTGTAATTATGAAATGTCGTAATGTGGATTTTGATTTCTGGATATCTGTATTGATTGAGCGAGAGAAGGAAAGAATAAGAAGAAAAGTATGTCAATGAGAGATGAAGTGATGTTGGATATCAACGATCTTGGCAGGAAAATTCGACCATAAGCACATACTATTTGGAAATCGTTGGTAATCCAAGTTTTCAGGTCCTTGATTTGGGCTCGCTCGGTGCGAGACGTTCTTTTCATCTGACGCCGCTGTTAGATGAGAATTGCCCCCCTATTTTCGGACGTCAAAGTCCTCGAAGTAAGGACTCTAATTTGAACGTAAAGATCCCTGCAAAATTTAAGTCCTGAAAAATTTCGAAAATTTCTGATTTGGTTTTGGGCCCTCGATATTTGGCTTTCGATGCTCAGGTTGCCTGTGGCCCGCTTGGCCCTCCTTGCACCTGACCTGTGTGCGTTTTGAGACGCACTTGCACGGCCCGCCCGATCCGTCTGCCAGCATCATAAATCAAATAGGCTCTGATTTTTTTTTCTTTTGAAATGAAATTGCATAAAATTGATTAGTTGGTGGACTTCAGTTCAAATTTATGCCAATTAGATCAATTTTGACATAGTTATTTAATTTGGGTTCGTTAACATAGTCACAAATATAAATGTATATTTGCATAAATCAAAAGAAATTAGTTATTTTTAAGAAAATATTTATCAGTGTGAATTTGTATATAGTTGAAGATAGAAATAATATTAATCTCACAAATATGATGAATGTTAATTGTTTTGGGATAGAATATATACGTACTAAAAAAATCATCTCGATTGAGAACGAATCTTGAGGCACATCTAAGTTGGAAACTTTCGAAAATAAATGTGAGGCCATCTGAACTCCAATTCAATTGAAATGATTTCACGAGTGTAAAAGTTTTAGATCAAAAATAACATCAAAATTCATGCATGATAAGATAAATTCCTAACGTCATATCAAGCATAAAATATCAAGTAAAAGTAACAATATAAACACCACCAACAACAAGCAAGGCCTTTATCCCGCTATGTGTGGGGAATGCTGCATGAATTCTTTTTCTCCGTTGTGTTTAGTTAAGAGTCAAATTCTCCTCTAAATCTAATAAAGAATGGTCATTTCTAATATTTTATAACCAAGTATTTTTAGATCTACCTATTGGAAGGCCGCCATTTTATGTTATTAAATCATCGAAGACGACTCTCTCTAATCTTTTCTTCCACTAGAGCTACTTCAATCATCTAAAACGACATTTAACAATATAAACACCTATAGTTAAAATAATATAGCTAAAATTAAAATATTATCCCAATTAAGATAAAGAAGCTCTGCATACCAACTCCATCCTTCCTGTCTGATCTATATGTGGAAGGAATAATAAAAGATTTCATGCTAGCTAAAGTTCTCAAAAGCTCCGTGTGGAATTTTTGATGTTCAGAGCGAATTTTGAGAACAGGCGTGTGAACGAACAAAGTAGAAGGAATCAGAAAATGGTCAATTCTGAGTAGGCGTCAATATTTATATTGTTTTGTTTATGGTTTCATGCTTTATGTGGGTCTTCTTCCTTAGTAAATAATTCATTATGGAAGCTTCTCTGAAGTCTTTTCAGCAAGCAATTGGATTACAGATGTAAAGAACTTCCAGATGAATTGGATATATTGTGTTGGGAGAAAATGGAGGAATATTTTATCAAAAGTGAATAAAAAAATGAGCTTTGTAGTACAAAATAATTGATTTGTTGTTAGGTTTTTTTGTCATCAGTTGTTTTGCACTCCTAATGAAGTTTCTTATTCTTTTTTTTTTCCTTAGATAGTTGGAGTGTGTATGGACGGCAATTTTATGAACATTTTGCAATGTTATATATTGATCTGTGTAAAAATTCTCTTTGTGTAGTTGGGGTTGTGTGGTATGTGCCTGCGTCCGTAGGGCTGTGAGTTTTGCTCGGGAATTAGAGAATGATCAAAAATAGGATAGCATTTGTCTTGGAACGTAGTAATGGAGAGATTATTACGTGCAGTTACCGGACCGTCCGGAGACCAATTAAGACTCGTCACGTCAACCGATACAAAGCGGTACACAGTAACGATATCCAACGTATTGGTGACATGGCGCGTCCTGATTGGCATCCGGGCTACATCTGACCACACGTAATAATAATTTCGCTAGTTAATGAGCCAAGCATAGCGCGAATCAAATTTGACTTTATATATATATATATATATATATAGGAAACCCACACATATGGGCTTAGAAAATCATTAAAAAAAAGAGTTACAAGTCTGATACGCCATGTAAAAATTATATTGATCGGACGCGAATCTCAAGGCAAAAAGTTAGTTGGAAACTTCAAAATTTAATTTCGGGAGCATCCAAATTCCGATTTCAGCGAGCTTACAGTCAAACTGAGCGTCTCGGAAATACGAACCCAACGACACCAAGATCAACCCAATCCGAGCCCAAATGAGTTCGAATCAAGGGCTCAAAGTGCTGTCGGAAGGTTCAAACAGCAATTTGAGTTACCAAACGGTCTCATATTTTTACGAGCTTATACTCGAGTCGAACGGCTCAACGAGACGAATCCAACGAGCCCAAGATCGCTGAAATCCGACATCATTAAGGCCTTCAAATGGCCAACGAACGGTGCACGATCGTAGGATTCAACATCGACCGTCCATTTGACCACTCCCTATTAGCCCCTGATCTCACGCCAATTTACGGGCCATGCCACTCCAGAAAATCTATAAATAGAGCCCTCATTCTTCACAAGAGGGGATCCAAGCAAGAGAGAGAAGAAGAGAAGAGAAGGAAGAAGAGAAGGAAGGAGTTCTTCCTCGATAGCCGTCGGACCACCGCCGGACCACCGCAGAACCTCGCCGGACCACCGCAGGAATCTCGTCGGACCACCGCCGGACCACCGTAGGAACCTCGCCGGACCACCACAGAATCTCGCCGGACCACCACCTTAAGGCCCGACGTTCAGCCCATACGTCCTACTGAAGACCCGACGTCCTGCCAAAGACCCGACGTCTTGTTCAAGGCCCGACACTCAGTCCCTACGTTCTGCTAAAGACCCAACGTCTTGTTCAAGGCCCGACACTCAGTCCCTACGTTCTGCCGAAGACCCGACGTCCTGCCAAAGACCCGACGTCATACTCAGGGCCCGACATTCAGTCCCTACGTCCTGCCGAAGACTCGACGTCTTACTTAAGTAATTGATTATAATCTGATCACCCCTGGAGGTGATTCAATCCTTTGTAACAAACTCAAAGTCTAGTGGAACCATTTTCAACTGGCCTAGGCCTCGTGGTTTTTCCTTTTTAAGGGTTTTCCACGTAAAAAATCTTGTGTGCTAGTTATACGTACAACGCTAAGACGTAGAATAAAATCTCTATCGCCGCGTATTTTGTAGTCCTCAACAAAGTCGTTAAAAAATCCACAAGCTCACTAAAAATACAACATTTGAATCAAAACTTAAGAGCTAAAAGATCATAACTAATACAATAAAAAGGAAATCAAAAGAAAAACAGCCGAAGAGTAACACGGGTAGCGGGAGCAGCTAGCAACAACAACAACGTACAGAAAAATCACACCTTCAGAAAAAGGTGAAGGAGCACCTACAAGAAAGCAAAGAAACAAAACCCACACATATGTTTATTTATATTCTAATTTAGCTTGAAATTACATCCAAGCATTTTAAGCTGTTGAAAATGGATATTGCCCTCAAGAGTTATGTGCGACTTTTTAATGATCAATCATAATTTTCAATCCTCAAAAACCTTAGGCACTGATGATCAACTACTCAGATGGGTTGAGTAATCCTAAAAAAATTCATGGCTAAAGATTATGTATTTAATTACATTTTTTATAATTTTAAAAGAAACTTGATTACTCATGATTTGATCAAATATGATGATAATTAAAAATTATCGTAATACCAATTCATTTAGGGGTGCAAACGAGTCGAGTCAAGAGGAGTAGTTGACATATTGAGTCAGTTGTTGTGCTTGAGCTTGACTCGTTTAGAAAATGTCAAGCTCGAGCTCAACTGATTACTCGATCGATTAGATAGTCACGCTCGACTCGTTTAGTGGGCTTGAGCTAACTAAAGTACTCGTCTTGAAAAATAAAAGCTGTAGAAGAAATCAATATGAGCTCATGCAGTCTCAACCCTCGATATACATCGAGGTTTCATTTGAGCTTACAGTTACTCAACGAAAGTCTCCAGCTTGTCTCCGTTTACTCGTTTAGAAATTGGTGATCTCGAATTCTTCCGAATCGGGATTGTAATGATTTCCCAAACTGTGGATTTCAAAATGTTTCAACATTCTTTCCTAACTCATTTTTCTTTAATCTTAAGCTAAATGGTGATGTTTCGGTTAACTCATGTGCTTATCAAATTAAAATAGATCCTTGTTTTCAATTATGAAAATTACGAAATAAATAATCTTCTGTAATCCCGATCTGGGTAACGGTAGTCGCCTCTTAAAAATGTGCACTAAAGTTGAACTTATCACTAACTTTCTAATATTGCTTGAAAAAAAATGCAAATGTCGTGCTGCTTTAGAGACTGTAGAACATAATGCTAAAATATTTTGGAGATTCAAGATGAATTGAAATTTGGTGAATAGCACGGTCGTTCCTAATATTTCTGAAACAATAATGCTATGCCTTTCTTACACTCTTTGGAGAGTGCTTGTTTGGAGGTGTGCGGGTAAAATAATATAGAAACTAAAAATCAAATGACTTCGACTCAATTGAAGGCTGTGCAATATATGATTGAGCACGTTGAACCGATGATAAATTTGTGTCCCGTGAATGAAATCCCATTCGTTAATGCTTCTTCTGGTGTGGATGTTAGATCACATGATGATTGGTTGCACAACGGAGTGTGATTCTGATTCTGATTCTTATTCTGATTAAAAAATAGACCTATTTCTGGTAAGTTGAAATTCAAAGAAGATGATTCGGTATTTACAGTTGATCGGATTGTTTTTCGGTTCGAATGTTGGTTGCAGGGCAATGATATGGCCGGGGCTCGTTTTCTTGTCGCCTACTTGTGGCAACCTCTATTTGATGGTCCTTGTGCGGTTTTGAGGTTGCTTGTAGCCTCAGTCGACTACTGAGCCCCGGGGTTTTTTGGATTTCTTGTTGCTTGTTCTCGGGGTTTTTTGTTTTTTCTTACTGCTGTTTTAAAACCGCATTTTCATTAATAGATCTGTGACACAAAATTTTTTTGCAATATATTTTTTGTATTAAAAAGTTGTTTTAGAAAATAGTAAGAAATCTATCTCAAACTAACCGTGAGACGTATCATGATAAAGCCAAAATAAAATTTCAACAAATGATAAAACTATTCATGTATTCATCTTTGTGATATTCTATACTCTTCCAATTTTTTCATCTTTAATACCAATTAATTTGATGTCAATCTGAGTATAATATACAAGCTCGACTATAGATTCGGGCTCAAACTCGAAACTCGATAAGCTAGACTCGTGAGCTCGTTAATGGGTCGAGCTCGAGTTTTTGAGCCAGCTTGAGTCACTTACACCCCTAATTCTATTCTGACTCAATGGGTAAAAGTTATATATATTATATATATATATATATATATATATATATATATATATATATATATATATATATATATATATATATATATATATATATATATATATATATTATTGTATGGCAAAGCAAGGGTCTTTCTCTACATGATTTAATGGGGCCAAGAATCTGCCGCCAAATGAATAACAGCTTCAATGTCACTGTCTGGTAAGGCTGTAATTGACGAGTACTAAATTCTTCAGCTGGTTAAAATTGATATGCCTAATTTATGAGTTAAATCTGATGCGCTAGTAAATTAAATTTAAATTAATTTTAATTTAATTAATAAATAAGTGAGCTGTTTTTTTTTAAAATATTATTGTAAACTTTAAAACATTTAAAAAATCACCTCTCTTTTATTCAAATTGATTTTTTATTTATCTTTTATTTTTCATTTTTATATCATTTTATAATAACAATTATGTAAGAATAAAAATCACTATCATTAGTGAAATTTCATTTGAGCTCAAATTAATGTTGTAAATAAGTCAAGTTGAGTTTAATATTTATCTAATCGAGCTGCGCTCATTTAATTCTTACTGAACTCAAATCAAGCTTGTTTACTAAGGTCGAAGTCGGCTCGCTCAAAAATTATTAAACTCGAGCTCGTTTGGAAGGTTTAGTATACATTTTATTGTGTTATTCTTAAATTGATTTTTAAATATATTTTAATTTAAACGAGTAGCTCCACAAGCTTACGAGCTGAGCTCGTGCTCGAACTTATTGCTCGATAAGCTCGACTATTGATCTCGTTAATGAGTCATATCGAGCCGGATCACGAGCAAACTCAGCACACTTGCTCCCTACTAAAATTTAATTAATAAGTCAAACTCAACTCAATATCTTAAACCAAACCAAGCTTGACTTGAATATTTTAATCTCTCTTTCTATATTAATATTTTGTAAACGAGTTACAAGTAGAGTAAACAAACTATTGATCATATTTTCTCAAATTTGACTAATTAGCGGTTTAATTTTCATTTAAGATACGCTTATTAGGTTGAAATTAAGCCTAATCATAGTCAACCTAGCTCATTTATCCATTCTTGTAATAATTACTACACTTAATTAACTAAATTAAGCTCTAACTCATGATTATTTAGATATTCAAAATAAAATAAGAAAAAAATCGTGCGCAAGAACTTTTCAACAATGCTTTTCTAAGAACCGAAGAAAAAGAACGTTACGTTATCTTTTTTTTTTTTTGCTATGTTTCAAGTGATCAGTGTGGCCTCCATGAGTTTTCCACAGGCCACGTTATAACTGATAAGACATTCTAACAACCCTAATTACTCCGCTAATTAATGTTCTTAGCGTAACAGCACCGCTAATTATACTTTCTTAATTATCACTTCGAGAAGAAGCATCATGGGAAAATATTCTAATGTAATTTATTAAAAAATGAGCATTATTTTACTCTCTCGATATATATACAAGAAAATTATTAGATATCAATATTTTAAAAAATATATAATTAAATCGTTAGATAATATAACTAAATTATTATATATTGAAAAGTATAATTATGATAAAAAAATAAGACATAAGACAAATAAAATTAAATTATTAGATAATACAATTAAACAATTATATATTAAGAAGTATATAAATATGATAAAAATATATGATTATATGAAATAGTATAAATTTTATAAATATACTGAAATTAGTCATATTTTTCTATGAGTTATATCAAAATATTCTGACTTTTTCTTTCATCGCTATTTTTTTCTTTTTAATTAATGATCACTTGGAGAAGAAGCGTTATGACTATCCAATAATCCAACGTAGCTCTCCTTCATTGATTAAGGCTCCACCAGCTCACTATTGCTCATAAGAGCTACAATCCAAAAAGAAAAAAGAAAGCCTACGAGCCGGCAGATCCTGATACTACGATTACAAAAAGAACTTAAAATAGTCGGGCTATTCAACAATAGCACCCAAAAAAGGAGAGACCAATTAATCTTTAAAACTTTCAGCTCCGCTTTCCTGCAAAAAAATCTACTGTATAGCAAAATGAAAAAACATAAAATAAAATAACATACCTTTGTCAAAAATCTGCCTTGCTTGTAACAGTACCTACAAAGAAACCTCAAGGAAAAAATTAGCCCAAAGATATCATGAAACAGCATAACAATCCACCACCATAGAAAAAAGGATCCGCACCACACCAAACCCTGCATGGCAAACCAACCAACATGCCAACAGAACCGATAAAACGCCCTGCCCTTACCAACAGAGAAATCCTCCAAAATCAGCCAAAAAGCACCAAACCCACCAACACCAGAAATACACCCAATAGCCCCCCAAAAAATCCAAGATATAGCCCAAGTAAACGACACAAAGCCTCCAGTTTAAAAGGAGAAACCACCCAGACAGGCTCCAGACAGAAAACCAACCGGACCAATACCACCACCACAAATACGTAAGCCACCACACCCCCCATCGGATAGCACAAAGCTCCCAGGTATACCAAGCTAACATCAAAAGGAAATAACCCCAGAACATCATGCCTAAAGCGTGATAAACCTAGCTAGACCGAAAACAGCAAATCAAAGCCAAAAACCCAGAATACTGCAAAATGATGGACAGATAAGAGAAAAGAGGACCAGCAAATCCTGGGAACCGAACAAAAACAAAACATAAAGCATTAACCAGACCACAACCACAAAACAGCAGCACAGTTTAGCAGCTTCTCATGTAGGGCAGACCCATGCGATCCAAATTAATCAGCCCTTTAATGTTCCTGGGAATCGAAGCATCATTAAAATGGTAAAAACAATCTAAGTTACAACCCATCTTAGCTAAAGCATCAGCCACCGCATTACCTTCACGCAAAATGTGAGATATAGAGTAGTTCATACCATACAAAGCTAATTTAATCTCACGAATCTTATAGAAGTTGGTAGGATTATAATTGGAATTACCACTAATATAATGAATTAGGAGAAGAGCGTCAACTTCAACCCAAATATTGATGTAGCCAAGGGACAGACAAAGTTTAACACCAAAATTTAAGCTATCAATTTCAACAGTAATAGCATTGGTACCAGAAGAAGGACCAGCAAAGGCCACAACAATTTTGCCATTATGATCGCGAATAATACCACCACAACCAGCAGTATCACTATTGTAAGAACCGTCCGTGTTTAATTTAAAATAGCCAATCACAGGACGCTTCCAGTAAATTAATTTCTCCCTACTCTGAATCTTTCTGTTGGAAATAAACAAACCAAAAGCAGAAGCAGCATTATAATGGTTCTTGAAAGAAATTGGTTTAATAAGATTGGCATTATATAATTGGATAACTTTGTTCTTAACTTTGGAGATGATATTCATGGCATCCATACGAATATTGTTATGCTTGGAATCATTTCTACTGACCCATAAATACCAACATATAAATACAAGAATAATATTTCTAATATGCCCTTTGATAGGGATGATCCAATCCTTAATTTTAGAAGTAAAAGAATCATAATAACCATCCACCATCACTTTAAAGATATTATCAAAATAATTCCAGAATTTGATAGCAATGGGACCATTAATGAACACATGATTAATATTCTCAAAATGATAGCAACATTGACATTTAGAGATAATAACCAATCCTTTCTTCCTAAGCAAAGAATCAACAGGTAAATAGTTAAAGATAATTCTCCAAAAAAGAAAAGAATAGGTAAGAGGGATATTATCATGCCAATAAAATTTATAAATATTATTATTAGGCAAATTCTGTTTAACCGAAAACCAAACAATCTTAGTATTAAATTTACCATTTGGGGCCTTGTTAAAAAGAATGCAATCATCTATATTCTTGTGAATAGAAATCTTAGAAATAAGCTCGATAATAGAATCAGGAATAACATCAGCTAATAAATTTAAATTCCAGATATCAAAAGTATAGAAATCCTTAACTTGCATCTTAGAGATAGAGTGAGTATTTAAAATATTATCAATAGAGAAATTACCCAGCCATTTATCTTGCCAAAAGTAGATGTTGCCCGCACCCAACCCCCATTGAATAAATTCTTCAGCCTCCCATTTAACTTTACACAATCTCTTCCAGTTAGCAGAATCACCAGGTTTATAATAGCATAACAAGGGGTGATAATGAGAACAATATTTGACGTTCATATAATTAGCCCATAAACTTTTATTAGATCTGAAAGAAAACCAGAGTTTATGACTAAAAGTTTTGGTCATATCGGCAAAGGTACGAAAGCCAAGACGACCTTCCTCCTTAGTTCCCGCACAATTAGACCAAGAGCTCCAAATAATAGATCTCTTGTCACCTTTACACCCCCAAAGAAACTTGTTAAAAATAGTTTCCATTTTGTTGCAAATATAATTAGTAGGACTAATCATATGCATAAGATATATGAGAATAGAACTAAGCACGTGTTTAATGAGAACCATTCTACCACCATAAGAAAGAAAATTATAAGCCCAAGAAGATAATTTCTTTTGAATGTTCATAAAAATATTATCAAAAAGATGGGACCGTTTTTTCCCTTTATAAAGAGGAACCCCAAGATACTTAATAGGAAGGACAGTCTCATTAATACCAAATCTTCTACTAATATTACCAATACGCGTAGCAGATATAGTTTTAGCAGGAATAAAAGCACACTTGGTAGAATTAAACGTTAACCCACTAGCTTGCTGGAAAATGTTAAGAAAATTGAAGAGAAATTTAAGCATCTTCATGGATCCATTAGAAAAAAGAATAAAGTCATCCGCAAAACTTAAATGAGTAATGGCCACACCCCCAATAGTTTTATAATAGAGCTTAGGATGACAACTAAAAAGATTATTAATACCTCGAGAAAGAAATTCAGCAGCAATGATGAAAAGAGCAGGAGATAACAGTTCTCCTTGTCTAATACCATTAGAAGACTTGAAAAAGCCCTGGGCCTTACCATTGATAATAACAGAAAAGTAGGAGTTTTCAATACAGTGTTTGATGAGATTTGTATATTGCAAATTAAAACCAAATAAATGCATGATTTTGTAAAGAAACTTCCAATTTAAATTATCATAAGCTTTAGATATGTCCATCTTAAAAATGACATTCCCACCAGAAATTTTCGCATTAAGATCATGAATCATTTCTTGAGCAAGTAAGACATTGTCAAAAATAGATCTACCTTTCACAAAACCTGTTTGTTCTAACGAAATAATCTTAGGAAGAAAAACAGCCATCCTACTCACAAGAATCTTGGAAATAAGCTTGTTGAAAAAAGTGCACAAACTAATGGGCCGAAAATCATTCCAATAAGTAGCACCAACAGTTTTAGGAATTAACACAATAGTAGTTGAAGTAAAGAATTTAGGCATGGGATTACCTTCAAAAAAATCTTTCACATCATTGATAATATCATTTTTAAGAAACGGCCAGAACTTTTGGAAAAACTTGTTAGTAAAACCATCAGGACCGGCTACAGAATCAGTGTTCATATCTTTGATACTAATAAGAATATCCTCTTCATTAGGAATACTATTCAAAACCAAATTGTCATCATTAGTAATAAGAGAAGGAATAAAATAAAAATCCATGTTTAAATTAGGCAAGAAGTTGCTATTAAAAATATTCTCAAAAAAATTAGAACCAGAAGCAGCAATCAAATCTTGATTAGTAATCTCCTCCCCATCCGGAGTAATAAGTTTATGGATATTTCTACTAGTTTTATTGTGATTGGCAATGTTATGAAAATAAGAAGTATTCCTATCACCCTCCACAAGAAACTTAACAGAAGCTTTTTGTTTCCAAAAGGCTTCTTCTTTTTCTTGTAAATTAGCCAAAACGTTCTTGGCATTGTTAAGAGCAGAAAGATTGATATCATTGGAGTGAGACATGTACATACGATCGGCCTTATCGACCTCATTCTCAGCAAGTTTGATGTTAGAAAATATATTTTTAAAGATGTTCTTGTTCCACCATCCACTTGGAGAAGAAGCGTTATGACTATCCAATAATCCAACGTAGCTCTCCTTCATTGATTAAGGCTTCATTTAGAATGACATTCTTATTACTTCTTAAAGCAATTTTTTAGTAAAAAAAATTTAATTTTTTAACTAAAAAGCTGGTTTAAGAAGTTGCAAGAAAATCAATATCCCAAATGAAATCTAAGGCTTCAGGACGGTTTTTTTACTGCTTCTTACACTACAGGAAAACTGTCTATTACCGGCGGATTTTCCGGCAGCTTATTAGGTTGAAATTAAGAAGTTGTTAATTAAAATATATTTTTTTTACAGAAATTTTAATTTTTATACTAAAAAACTAATTTAAGAAGTAGTAAAAAAATCATCTCAAACGGAACCTAAACTTAATCCTAAATTCTAAATTTCCCTCTTCAAATAACTTGAATTAATTTTTTAATTTATATTAATTAAACACATGTTATTAAAGAGTTGTATATTGAACATACATCTCTACATAGGTTTGCTTTCAAAGGCAGCATACATAGACATAGTACTAAGTTGTCACTATCATAAGTAGTTATAAATAAATTATTTTTAGGCTTTTTTTAAGATTGTTTTCTTACTAATTTCCGCATCATTTTTATAGTACAAAAATTTCTTAAAAATTAAAAAAAAAATCAAAAGTTATCTCAAACAAAAACTTATCATAAAATTAAGTTCATATTTTTAAGTGAAAATGGGTTCCTCTATTTAAAATTTTAAATTTTTTTCTAATTTAGAGATTGATATATAAACTCTTTCATTTATATTTAAGACATAAAATAATAATTAATATAAACATAAAATGGATTTAATGTTTATTTTATCATAATAAAAAATGTAAAATAATGACATGAGGGAAAATATAAACTAATTTCATGCCAAAGAAAAAACTTAAATTAAATTCCTAAGAAAAACAAATAAATGATTAAAATAAGTAATAAACACTAAATAAGAAAAATTCATCTGACATTTTTTTTTATCTTAATTATATTTCTAAAAATTATGATCATCAATAATCTTAGGATTAAAAATATTTAATAAATATAAATTTCTCTTAAAAATATGATAATAAACTAAAAAATATCACAAAAGTATCACTACAGGAAAATCACTAATTTCCGACGGAATTTTCTGGCGGCGTTCCGGCGGCCACTTTTCTGGCGGCTTTTTGGCACTTTAATGGCGGTTTTTTCCCACGGAATTTTTCGGCGGCTTTTCCAATTTTCCGGCGAGCCTCCCTCAATGGCTTATCAAACCTGGCTCGTTTAACCCTCAATGAGCTCGAACTTGAGCTCGAGCTCGACTCGTTTAAAAAATACCAAGCATGTCCGCTCGGTACCGAGCGGTACTGCTCGGTACTGAGCGGTACTGGAAGTTTAAACAGGGGTCGAACAACTTATACTGATTGGTGCGGTGATTTTTAACCCACCGTGGGACCGAGTTGATGAGGCGTACGCCTCACCTATAATTGCGCAATTGTGCCTTATAGGCGCGCCTCAGACCCGATGAGGCGTATGCCTCTGCCAATCAAGTCCAAGTGGCCAACTTGCTATCAAATTGGACTTGAGAAGTATATATATTTGACAATTAAACAAAAGACTAAAGGAGAGAGAATATTTATAGCTTTTAATCATAAATTTAGGCGTAATTAAATATTGACCAATAACTAACTTGGAAGTTTGACAATTAAAAAAATAAAATATTTGAGGAAAGTAAATAGCAATGTTTCACTTGCTCGCTCAATTAAGGATTGGAGAAGTGAAGAAGACAAAGGTTAGGTAGCTGTGGATTAATGTTCTGATCTTGCCGGCCGTCCCATATGCTCTCCTTAGCTTCATTTCCAATTATTCGGCTATCAAGTCATAATTAATAAAATATATAAAAATATTATATATTATTTTTTATATTATTAATATTAATATATATTAATTTTAAAATATTATTCATATTAATTTTAAATTTTTACATAAAATATATGTCTTCTGATTAGGGGTGCAAACGAGTCGAGCCGAGCTCGAGTCAAACCTAACTGGAGCTTGATTCGCGAGCCAAATCCCAAGCTTAAACTTGAACTCGAACTCAAGTTCGGTTCGTGCCACTAAAACGAGCTCGATGTAGCTCGGTTCTGCAGTTCAGGCTAGATTTTGCATCCGCTTCCGCCCATTTCCCGCATCCTGCTTCCCACGCCCGAGCTCCAATTTCACCTACGTCCAGCATCTGAGCTTCAAGTTCGCATTCAACTCCAATTATGCCTTCGTCCCGCATCCCACGCCCAAGCTTGCCTGCTATTTCACCTTCCCGCCCTGTGAGCCTGCCTACCAGCCTCCAATTTCATGTTTGGCCATATCTAAGCCCGCTTCCTCTGCGATTTAGCATTTGAGCGCACTCACGAGTAATCAAGCCGAGCATCAACTAGATTGAACTCTAGCTCGATAATCCAACGTGTTCGAAATTCTGCTCGAGCACAAGCTCGAAACTCGATAAACTCGACTTGAGAACTTGTTAATGAGTTGAGCTCGAGCAGACTTGACTCACTTGCACCACTACTTCTAATGACCCGATTATGAGAGTACTGTATTATTAGATCTGATCTATATCAAGGAAGTTAGAGGTAGACCTATAATGATTTGATTAGAAAATATATATTGATTTACAAAATAAAATATTATATGAAAGAAAATATTGGAGATTAGATGTTAGATATCTAAATATATATATATATAGAATTATATGATATTTATCTAAAAGAACTTTGTTTTTATTTATTTATTATTGTTTTTTTTTTTTGCTTTGTGTTTTAAAGAATTTTTTCTGTAATTATGAGATTAATATTTTTGTTGAAATAGCGCAATATTCTAATTAAGACTTTTGATTAGAAAAGAAGGCAAGACAAGTTAGTCTATGGACATCCACATCGAAGCGGTAATCATGCATGCACTTTTTCAAGTAATCAACCATCACCATACAGTGAGTGAGGAAAAATTATTAGGTGCGGAGTGTGCACTGTCCGCATAAATACTGGGTACCTAACGGTACCCAGCGGTATCGAGTGGTGGTACCTAGCGCCGAACAATACTTGTGCGGATGGTTCTCCCCGTTTGCACTCCGCACCTAATAATCTCTCGTGAGTGAGGGCCCATAAAATAGATTATTAAAAAGTGATTAAGATTAAACTCAGATTTTGTTTGAAATAGTTTTTTATCATCATTTTTTTAATAATTTAAAAAAAAATCATTTTGAAAATCAGTAAAAAATTTGTCCCAAACAAAATTTGAATATCTTTAAATCTGATTTGAAATTGGTGTAATATTACTTAGTTATATATTACATTAATCTTAAAACATATTAAAGAACTTTAAACATCATTCTTATCAAAAATATTGATCAAAATATTATGATATGATCTTTTTCTCTGCACACAAATTTCAGTTTTTTATGCTTTTGTAAGAAGACAAAGGCTTTAAGATACTGTAAGATTTGGTCTGTTCAAAGTTTTTAGATTATTAACAGAATTATATTGACTTTGAGGCATATAAATAATATTTTTCAAATGGTTATTTTAGTGGAATTATATAAATAATATTATCTAATTTTGTTCATTAGTCTTTTACTTTGACTATTAATTACAAAGTAAAAAAAAATATTTTTCATTAGATTTATAAAGATTAAATAAACTAATATAAATTAAAGCTTAAATTAGAGTTGCTTTTTTTTTATTATTTGAATGAGAAAATGTATTAAATCTAGAAATTTCATTAAAATCAATTTCTATAATTATAAATTTTTTAATTCAAATAAAATGTAGTAAAATTCACAAAATAAGTTAAATTCAAGAGTTTTGATAGTTTTGAATTCTTTTTTTTTTTTTTTTTTGTGAATAATTTTACAAAATTTAAAAGCACTTTGATTAAAATTCATATGATGTAATAAATTATAGAAATTTTGATTTGAAAGAAAATGTGCCTAGCAATTAAGCTTAACACACTTTTAGTGATACTATTCAACATATATTAATTAAATCATAAAATAATAACATATTTCACTAGACAAATGAAGCTTTTGGAGCTTGAAGTTAAGTTCTAAATAATGAATTAAAATATTTTAGAAGGCTGACAAAATATTTTTAGAAATTGATTTGTGTCTATTTATATATTATTTTAGATTTATCTATGATTTTTATAAATTTACATTCTATTTAAATAATTTATTACTTTTTTTTCTCTCTCCACAAACTTAGTATTTCATTCCATCAAAAGAAAGGTTACAATCAAGACCAAACAAAACAAAGAGAAATAACAAGATAAGACTAGAATTAAGGAGACTTTGAAGATAAAGAAGGCCAAAAAGCCAGTCGGGCTCAGTATTGACACAAGCTTCCAACCACCCAGACGTCAAGCACGAACCATCTAGAGGAGGGAAAAAAGTAAAAATCCACCAAAAAGCCAACCAACAGCCAACATCCGAAATAAAGCCACCAAAAGACCAAGAAGATGCATCACCAATGGTTGCCAACAAGTCACGAATCCAAGGTGGTGAGCCAAATGCCACATCATAGCAAAAAAAAAAGATAGTTACAACCGCAAAGCCAACCCCCATAATCACAAACAACCAGAAGAGAGAAAAACACATCCAGAAACGTCAGAACGGCTGCCAGCCACAGAAAACACAAAACACCTAGTCAGCAGCCACCAAGCCAACCACCAAAAATAACTATTTTTTGGATTTCCTCTTTCTTCGTGTACCCACCCGAATGGTTGTATCTCGCATAACACCTTGCTGTTCAAAAACTTCCTTTCATCAACTTCAGAAGAAGAAGATGAAGAGCCTTTAAGCCAATCAATTTTCATCTTAACACTTTCCCCCGATCTGGCGCCCACATGGGCATACAAGGCATTCGCAGAAAGTAAAGCCACAGTAACATCAACAAGATGAGTAGGCGTCATAGGAGAAGCAACAGAAAGATCCAACTCACTTGAATCAATGTTCACAACCCTCATATTAACATCACAAAATTCATTTTCACCCACCAAATTGCCCTCAACATAATTGTCCAAACAATTGGAAGATACCTTAGCCACAATACCACCACCAGAACAAGATAAGGGCGAAAAATCTTCCTTAGCTAGAACAAATTCATTTCCAGAACTAGACAAACAGTTATTGGTAACCTTGATCACAATATTACAAATCATATTATCACCCAAAGACAAAGCCTCAAGTGAGGGAAAAGAAATATCCCCAGCACAGAAAGGGACACCCAAAGGTAAAATGTCATCCAACTGGGTGTCACCAACCACCAAACCAACGACATTCCCAGTTTTGTCGACATACGAACCAAACTTTACCACATTAGCATTAACAACATTGCTAACATCAATAGCCACATCAGTGTTAATAAAAGGAAGACTATCATTGTTATCCAAATTATTCAAAGCAACAACATTGTCCTCGCAGTTATTAATAACATTAATAGGAAGAGAACTAGTAGGGGCAGTTGGCAAGGAAAATGATTGAGGGGGTTGGCATTCACCTCTAACATGCCTAATACGTTTACAAGACCCACAAAAGGGAGGAAAAACTTCCATTTCAACTTGCTGAATATACCCAAATTTCTCAAGGCCTAACACACATTTTCAGGGATTTTTCAAAGTGAATGGTGGCCTAAGTATATCCAAGATATACATGTAGCCATAATTTAAGTTTATTTATTGAAGCTTGTATTACATGCTTCTTATTATATTGCATAAAACTCTAATTGTACGATTGTTTAACTACAGGAAATTCAGTTGATACAGGCGTTTTTTTCTGGCGGCTTTACTGGTAAAACCAGCGGTTTTCAAAAACAACGGCGGCTTATCGGCCTTTCTCAAGCCGCCGGTAAAAATGGCGTCGGAAACCATTGCGGCGGCGGTCTTTTTCCGGCGGTTTCATTCGCCGACGGCTCTCCGGCGGCTTATACCGCCGGTTACGACCTGTTTTTGTACCGATGGTATTCCGGCCGTTGAGCCGCCGGTACTTTTACCGACAGCTAACCGGCGGTCTATACACCGACGGCATGCCGGCGGTTACATCAGCCGGCGTGCGTTCGAACCGGCGACCATTTAACCACCGGTCAAGGCCGCCGATAATAGCTGAATTTTCTGTAGTGTTTGGTGAAAAATGGATCATCAACATTAGTATGATCCTTTTAACAAGTATTTGGGATCGATGTTATCAATTTTCATTATTCATTCATGTTTAAGATTTGCTTAGGACAGCTAGTTTTTTACCACTACTTTTTCGTTGCATTCAAGAATGTTTTTGTGCGAAAGTATTTGGGATCGATGTTATCAATTTTCATTATTCATTCTTGTTTATGATTTGTTTAGGACATCTAGTTTTTTACCACTATTTTTTCGTTGCATTCAAGAATTTTTTTGTGCAAGGAAGTTTGTTGTAAAAAGTAGTAAGAAAATTGCCTCAAATGACGTCTTAATATTCTTATTGTTACGTCTCTCAACTAAATTATCACAAATTTTTTATTGTTTGACACTCAGATCTATATAATATCATTGACCTAATTATAATTTAATTATTTTTTCAAATTATTTTATCACTCAAAACACTTTAGGAAGTTGAATTCTCATTTATATTTTCATTGTTATGTGAGATAGAATCATATAATCAAAAAATTTAAATTAATTTCTAATCTACTAATAATATCAAATGATAATTATTAATATGATACCTGCTAAAAATATATATTATATAATCAGTCATCGTTCAAATATATTGTAAGTTCCAATCCTTTAAATATAACCTCTATATTCTAAATTTTTATTTAATGGATGTCACACACATTTTTTTTATGATGAAGCACACTAATTCAATTTACATGGCACTAAAGTATGTCTTTCCAAGATCAATAAAAATAACATATGGATCTTTTTTTTTTAATTATATATACTTCAACATCAATTGTCCACTATAGGATATTTACCCATTAACGACGGAATTTTCGATGAAATTTTTTTTACTGGAAATGTTATTTAATTTTTGATAGAAAAACTCATTGGAAAGTCCGTTAGAAAATATCCTATTTCATCCCCAAGTTGCCTCCCTTTCACATTTCACATTTTTTTCCTCTCACAAACAGTTTTCTCGGCCTCTCCGTCGCTCGACGCCATTCAAGGTTATTTCTAGACCATTTAGTTCTATTTTTTTTTAGATTTGAAAGGTAAAACTTCATCTCTTTAATCATTTTCAATTTTTTTATATTCCAACTGTTAGATTTTGTTTTTTTAATCCAAATATTTTTTCCATAAAAGAAAAGGGACTTACAAACAAAGGCCCAAAAGAGCGAAATTATAAAGCTTAAATCACCACAATAAGCGACAACTCGCAAAGCAACCTGAAAATAAAAAATTAGAGAAAATAAATAAGGCCCTGAAGCCCGCCGGATTCAATATCCACCTAGTTTCCAAGCTTAGACCATCCATTGAAGCTAGAGAATACAACATCAAGAAGTCTCAAATATCAAACAAAGGCCACCATTGATCAAGCAAATGTATCAACCACCAAGGTTGTCAAAATAAGCCAAGGCCATCCAGAGGGGCATGCATAAAACATGCCTTATCATTGTCTGACCATGAAAAATCAGACCAATCAAGTAGACACCAACAATGCCAACTAGCCAACACCCCACTGTCCTGCCACCAACAAAAACACCCCAACCGAGCAAACAACCCAAAGACCATTTAACTATGTTAGATTTTGTTAAAAATAAATTATAGTTATATCTAGGGTTTTTATATTTCTATGTCGAACGATCTTAGATTTTGATTTTAATTACTTATAATATTAATATTGGAATGAGTTATAGTAAAGTAATTAGATTCATTAATTATAACAGAAAAGATATTACAATGAGTGTTTTAATTACATATTATTTGATGTAGCTTATGTTTAGCGCTATAGGTGATGACCTTAACATGTTGGTAAATCTTCCTAATAGTATTAGAAAGGATATCTAAGTTTTATAGGTGTTGTAGAATAAACACATTTAGGATTCAAGCAAGTAGGTGTAGTTCAACATTAAAACTAATAAAAACTCGATAGCTATTTTCATGTAGATTTAGAGCTTTTGTGTGGTGAATATTTGGAAACCCTTGTATGATAAAATTCACATAAGCATTTCATATTAGTGGTTCAGTGCCTCACATCGAGCATAGGCAACGTCAAGTAAAATCTTAACTCTTATTACACAAATAGGTTAACCAACTTTTAACACATTTTTTTATTATCTTACCAAAATTATTTGTAGAAAAAGGCACTTGGTGGATAGCCTACCACATTGGAGCTGCATACACACACATATCAATGCCACGAGGATCACTAGTGGGTTAATAAAAGATCAATAAAACTTATGTGAGTTTTAAGAAAATGTATAGTGTTTATGTGTGTAGAAGTTAAATCTATACAGATTTATATATTTCATTTGTTGCAGTAGAATTATATTCAAATTGGTGAGACCCAAGCCTCAACTGGTGAGGCATCCTTTTCTAGAATTACACAGTTCTCTAACTACAACATGTGATCACATGTGCTGGTAGGCAAGCCAAATGCGAGAGTCTATAGATTATGTTCCCAAGCATACACATATTTGTCATAGTCATCCAACTCAGCAGGCTACAATTAGCGGCATTGAGAAGATAGTCAGCCGAAGGGTAGCTACTCTGACTGATGAGATATATAGATCAGATGAAATAAGTTAAAGCTGA
This sequence comes from Dendrobium huoshanense, assembly GCA_016618105.1. NCBI lineage: Eukaryota > Viridiplantae > Streptophyta > Magnoliopsida > Asparagales > Orchidaceae > Dendrobium > Dendrobium huoshanense. The sequence goes on along the minus strand of CM028360.1, from coordinate 50,433,427 downwards.
TATACTTACACAACAAACTAAGATGCAGAAAAATCTGAGGGCATTCAGAAAACGACAATATCATATATGAGAGTGAATAAACTAATGACGATTAGATTTGTTACTTACTGTGGTACATGTGAAGAACTAAACTTCTTATTTGACAAACAAATTCAAAACTTGTTTTGATCTGATATGTATTATATATTTTTGTGTAATAAAAGAGTTTTTTTTTTTTTTTTTCTGTATCATTGTTAGTTGAAATCAATAGTTTTGAGTTATATTATTAGTATGTTAAAATAATTAAATATGTTGTTATTATGTACTGTGAATTAATAATTGTTTCCAAGTGAATGGAATGTTAGGAAATTTTTTTCTTAGTTTTTGCTGCAGTTTTTCGATGGATTTTCCTTCGGTACTCATTGATATAGAAAAAATGACAAAACAAGCAGAAAAAACAATCATAAATTTCAAGCGGAATTATCCGTCGAAAATTTCCAACAAGTTTTCGGTGAAAATTCCGCTATAATTTCCAATGAATTTTTCTCCGTTTTTTCATAAAAAACTTTTCGACATAATTCCTTCGATTCAGGAATTTCTGGTGGATTTTTTTTCGTTGATTAAACTACCAATTTTCCATTGTTAATCCACTGGAAATCCGTAAAAAAGTTTTCAACAAAAATAATTCATCGAAAATATTTTTTCTTTCATATGTTTTATAGGCGAAAATAATTCCGTTGGAAATTGAAATTTCCAAAAGAAATTCTTAGATTTCCGACGTATAATTCCACCAGAAAATGATCATTTTCCTGTAGCAATCATAAAAATCGCTTATATAATAGACCATTGAGACTTGAAATTAAACTTTTCAGTGAAATCTGAAATATATATATATTTTTTCCAATAGTACATTTCGCTACTCACTCTAATAGCTTTGTTTATGAATCATATGTTCAATTAATCTATAATTATTATATTCATAAATATAATCTTTATTCTTAAATATTGGTAACACTAACATATATACCACCTCTCCCCTAATTATATAATATCATCTCTTAACATTCAAAATTTTATAACTATACCATCTTTCTCCACAAGTTACATAGTTTGGTATCCATCTTAGTTCTAATGTTTGGTGAAAACTTACTTTACAAGCTATCTCCACTTGAAAAGAACCAAAAGTGACATCCCACAATCTAAACAATCTTAGCAAAATAAAGGTATAAAAACCCCCTTTCTTCATCTCTTCTCTCCAATTTCAGCTTACCTAATCTCAAGCTAATTAATTGCTTTACCTATGCTTTGCCTTTGCTAGTGACATCCAACTTGCTATGTGTTGACTATACAACTCTTAATAAAAAAAATTGAAGTGATCATCAAAGAAAATTTGATGAACAAAGTCAAGATTGTCTCTATCGAAAGAGCACCAACTAATCTCCCTAAGACTATTTTGCTTTGGAGAGTTAAAATAGGCCGAAAATCAAGCGGCCTCTTTTTGTTGACCAGCCAACAGCTTCCATCATTAATTAGGAAGACCGGTTTTTGTAGAACATATATAACAACATGCATGAAATAGACTCGTGCATGGCAAGTTAAAGTTAATTGCCTTGCATTTTGCATGCATGCATGAATCGGGTCTATGTTAGTCATAATTGATGAGTTTGTTAAGTGGGTCCTACGTAGATTTGAATTGGTCCGTCCATGTTTTCAAGTTTTTTTAATAAAATATACAATAAAAACAACAATATTAAGTCTTTATCCTACTACGTCGGATTGGCTGTATGTTTATTTTTTTTTTTTCATTTTGTCTTATTAGAAGTTAAATTTTTATTTAAATCTAATAAAAAATGTCATTTCTAATACTTTTTAATCAAGTCTTTTTAAGTATACATCTATATTTCTTAATATAAGTCATATCTAATATAATACATCGAATCTTCTAATCTAGTCGTCGTAAGGCTGACATTTCATGTGAACAAACCATCTAAGGCGAGCCTCTCAAATGTTATCTATTTTTGGAGCTACTCCAACCTTTTCACGTAGGCACATACTTATTCTCATTTCATTTCTAAGAGTAAAGCAAATACTTATCCTCCTGAGATTTCATCGATCTCTGCAGTAGTACTAAACATAATTTTATGCTTCTCTTTTAATGGCTAACATTCTACGCTAGAATGCATTGGAGGTCTGATCAACATCATCTTATAGAATTTTAGAAATTTTATTTACGAAATATAATTAGAAAAAAAAATCTATTTAAGAATACCTTAATATAAACTATGTTATGATTAATTTCAAATTTATTGAATTTACTTTGAGATTAATGTGATGCATTCAGTTTTATTTTATGATATAATTGTTAATAAAATGTCTGTTAATTTGAAATTAAAAAAAAAAAATGTTTGCGATTCTATAAAAATTAAATATAGTGAGATTTTTATGAGAATGAATTAGGTAAGATATTCTGAGAAATTTGAAGGAAGAAAATTCTCTCCATTAGCTAATCTTAAGATTTCTACCAATAATTAAATTGATTTAGCTTCTCTTATACGCTTGGATGTGACTTCCTTAAACAAAATTTAGGAAGGCCTGTGCTTAGTCTATTATTTGCTCTCATAGCTCTTGGCTAGTTCCACGTTGTCTTGTTCTAACTTCTAATGTTGACTTTTCAAGCTTCCATAAGCAGAATTAGCTATTATTCTAAGAAATCTGATAAAGCCAATGCAATTCTCAAAATTTTCTCATCAAAATTACAGAAAATTTTTTTTTTTGCAGCAATAAAATTTTCATCATAAATTAGAATTTCCAGCAGAAACTACAGTGCTACTAAAAACCCCGACACTTTATTTTCCATTGATAATAGTTTTCTGATGAAGTATTGATTTTTGAAGAACATAATGACATAATAAGATCTATCACAGACAAACAATTTATAATGCCTTGCAAGCGAATAAAGTCATAGAAATATACCGGCGAAGAAAACCGGCAAAAATCCTAGCGGCTAGACAACCAGTAAGCCATTGGAAAATAGAACTGCCCCAATTATAGGTAATTGTCAAAAGTTATCGGGGTTTATTTTGCTGGTAAATACTGAAAGCCCGTTTCACCGTATAAATTTTCATAATTTTATTTATTGTAATTTCAACGAAAAATCTGTTGAAAATCCCCATGAAATCTAGTTGGTCTATAAGTTGTTGAAGCACTTCATTGAGAGTTGATATGTTGCCCGTACTTTTCATATGCTGCATAGAATGAATAATGTTATTGGAATCCTCTCTAATATAAATCAACTCTTATTCATGAAGTTTAAGTCATGCTTGATATTTATCAGTTAATTCATTATGTCCAAATAACATTATATTATACATACTTGATGTATGACTTCCAATATTCATGTACATGATGTATTCATGTAAAATATAAATTTTTTGTTCATAAACTGTCAATATAAATCAATTAGGACTTCATCAACTATATTTCTCACCAACTTCTGAAAGCTAGATGATACCTCCCATTAATAACAGTCCAATAACTATAATAGCATTATTAGATGCACTGTTCTAAACATCAATAATCCTACTACCCATCACCAAGATAATATGCATGTCTAATCCATAGGCATCATGCTAGCACCTTAACAATCTAGTGCCCCTAAGAATAGAGATAACTGTCATCTGATGATATTTATTGTATGCTAGAAAATTTATGATAATAGAGATTACAATGTATGTACATCCTATATAGTAAAAAGATAACTCACATATAAAGATAAACAGAGAGGAAGTTATGGGTTGATAGTCTTTGACAAAAATGAAAGGAATCAGAGTTTGATATCGATAGATATGGGGGGATGGATGTCAATAGACATTGATAAATTGTAATTGTTGGAAGACCTTGATCACCATTCATCTTATGTTGGGAGCCAGTTGATGGTCATTGAAGAGAGAAGGCACACATCAACATTAATGGATGTTAGGAGTTGGATACCAAGGGATTGTGGAGTTGAATGTTGGTCAACTACAAATATCATGTAATGTTGTTCAATAGAGATATAATTTTGGGTGCATCGACAAACCTTAGTTGAAAGCAAATGTCGAGTGACATAAATTGATGGATGCTTATATCGTGGGTATACATGCATTTGTAAAGGATAGAGGCAAGATTAAATAAACTATAGGCATCAAGAGTTCGTCTTTGACATATGTTAGTCATCTAAAAATGTATGGTAATAATAATCAACAAGCTTTTGATCGATGTTATTGGCCAGCAAGAGTCATTGAAAGGCAATGATGAGCATATAAGGTAGATGTCCATTGACATCTAACATTCGTTGATATATTTCCAGTGTTGTGGACCAATGTGCATCAAGATTTGAATGATGATGTACATCAAGAATTGTATGTTGGCAGACCTCAATTTTCTATAAATGTTGGCTGATCTTGATTATTTGATATCTAATGTTATGGGTCAATGAGCATAGACAAATGTTAATGGAATATATGAGTTGAACATTGATAGGCAACAATATTTTTATATGAATGTTCAACAGTAAAATATGGATCCCGAGTGACATTAATTAGTGGATGTTCAATCTTGTGATTGATCATCATTAAAGAGCAACATCGTGCATCAATTGGTAGATGATAATGAGAATAGATGCCATCTGATGACTAGTGTTAGTGAGTAAGCAACTACGATGTTAGATAATTGTTGATGATGAGCATCAACACCAAACAATGGTCAACACTACGTTAAAGATGACAATGGGTATCAATGTCAGTCGATGTTTGGTCTCAGTTGCCAACATTTGGCATGAGGTTTTGATGATTGGTGTCGGGTGATAACAAACATAACTCTTGAATTCTCAATTAATCTTAAAGCATGTTATTCTAAATTCTTGGATTATGAATTTATATAAAATTTAATATTTAGTATACATTAATAAAGTGAGTGGAGGTTGGCACCCCTAATAAGATCCATCCCTAGACAAAATTTAACATCAAAATAATCATAAATTGGTCCTAATGCCAGCTCTAAGTCACAAAAAAGTATATTTGAAAATGATAATTTTCAATGTGTATTTTTCTATAAATTAACTTTTTTTACTAAATTAATTATGTTTGATAAACAAAAAAAAACAATCAACCATTAAATATGTTCTACGCCTATCAAAGTTCTAAGATTTTCCTCATTTATATTCTTCAAAAATATAGCTCATGATATTTAGTGTCACTAAATTTTTAATATTTGCTAAGCTAAGATATAATCTATCATTTTATTATAAAAGTTGCATTCATTTTTATTTCACAATATTACAAATAAGCCATTTATTTTTAAGGAAAATATTTATTATTTAAAAAATAATTTGCAATTCAATAAAAGTACCTTATACCTTTCATGAGAAATAATTTGGATAAATATTGCGATGGATTTTTTTTTTTTTTCCAACCTTAAAGTTTTTATCTAAGTGAAATTCTCTGCATTAGCTTATCTCCATATTTCTTGAAATAATTATATTGAAATGGTCCTCTTGTACTCTTAGATAATGTCTCCTGAAGAAAAAAGAATGTTCAAGATGAATTCTAAAATCTTTGAATTAGCTTTATGATTAGAGGCGTCAATAAATAATCAAATAAAAATTTTGAGTTTAGGTTGACTTGCTTAATAAATGGGATGGATTCATATTGGGTTTTTCAACTCGTTTATTAAACAGATGGGTTCGACTATTCGGATTGACCCGTGAACTCGCTTTTGACTCGAAAATGATTCATTTAGTATCTTTTTTCTTAATTTGTTTACTTGCGAGTGTGATGTTTTTTTTTTTTTTTTTTTTTTTCTATCAAATATTTTAAACTTTATAATTAATAAACTATTATTAAAATTAATCAAAATGGGTTAACAAGTTAGGTTATGTTCATTCAGATTGCTAGAGAGTATGTTTCGGATTGATCTTTTTGACCTATATATCTATTAAACCAGTCGGATTCAGGTTGATTAGATTCGGGTCAGTCCTGAACCCAACAAGTCAAATTGTTTTGACACCACTATTTATGATAAGTGCAATATGTAAATGCTCTGTATTGAACTTATCTCAAAGCAAATAAATTTAAAGCTCATACCTAAGAGGCCAAGACTAAATTTGAACTCTGTTTGTTCTTGGTCTAGTTCTTGACACATCTACCTAATCCCATATGTTGGCTGGTTCCAACTTCTAATATTAACTTCTGAAACTTAAAAGAGTTTTGACAACTTTTGAATCATGTGAATTAGCTATAATTTTGCTGAAAATTCTGAGAAGGCCATTGCAATCGTCAAAACTTCTCATCAAAATTTGAGAAGAATGATGCTCTTAACTTGTTTATAATCGTTCCATCTAAAAGCCAAAGAACCATTGATTTTATTATCCGAGATGGTCATAAGTAAGGGAGCATGATCAGATAAAGTTCTACTCAAGTGCTGGACTTGATTCATAGGAAAGTCTTTGATCCAATCATTATTAAAAAGAATTCTATCAAGTTTTTGCCACATCGAAGATCTACTCCAAGTAAAAGCACTACCAGAAAAGTCAATATCAAAAATATTGCAATTGGAAATCATGTGATTAAAGTCATCCATAGCATTAAAATTGGGGGGTTACCCCCTATCCTTTCATTAGCACAAGATATAATATTAAAATCACCACCAACACACCAAGGACCATTAGAATTATAGGCAAAATCTGATAAAAGATCCCAGAGAGGAAGCCGACCCATTTGAGTACCAGCAGCGTACACAAAAGAGGCATTAAAAATAAAATTAGAGTAGGCTATTTGGACATGAACAACTTGATGAAAATCAGAGATAACAGTGATGTTAAGATGACTCTTCCACAAAATCCAAATTTTATTAGAACAATTAGCAAACATCATATTAAAACCCAAACGAGAAGCAGTAGAAGAAATTTTATCAGCAGAAATAAAAGGCTCAAGTAAAACCAAAATGCGTATGTTGTGCACACGACATAAATTACTAACACGGGTCTTAGAATCAGACCCCCCAATTCCCCTCACATTCCAAATAAGAGCTTTAATCATTGAAATTTTGTGTAGAAGCTTGAGCCCTAGTAGAGCGAGTTGTATCCGGTAAAGGAACTTTGTCATTTTTCTTTTTCCTTTTTTTGCACCTTAAAAGCTTCTTCCTCCTCAATAGTTAAAGAATGATTACCAAAAGAAGCCGATGAAGAGGCATTATTAGAACATACCCCATTCTCCTTATTATCAACAAGAACCACATAATTGGGAGCAGTATTTTTAGTCGGGATAAACTCCCCTTCCTCACTATCTTCCACATTATCCTTTTCCAATTCATTAGTAACCATATTAAGAAGAGAAGTGGGATTTTCTTCATTTTGAATCATTGACTCAATAGAAATAAAAATATTAGGAATTTTTTCACCCTCCTCAATAGATTTATCATTTGAAGTAACTTTCTTAGGTGCAGTAGTAGGAGTTTTTTCCACAACCATCACATTATCAAAATCAATCAATTTTTCATTGCCTACCATCTCAACAGGTGAAAGGTTCTCTTCCTAATTCAAAGGGATCAGGTGTCACGAGCCAACCTGACCGAAACGAATCACGTCGTGTCGAGTAGTAATGGATTGAATCTAGGATCTAGCTTTGGAATTTGCTTTCAGACTTTCTTCCAAAAATCAAACATACAGAAAACACATAGCTACTATAAACATCCAAATATACATAGAAGTTCATCCATGATTTTCTTCTTTCTTTCATCAAAATAATCATGTACAATACAATGCATGGCTCTTAGCAGAAAATACATAACATAATGGAAAAGCCATGACTGCACAAAAATCAAAAGTACAAAAAAATACATAATCTCAGATCAGACACTGAACGGCTAGTTCAAAACCTCCTTCCCTTTCCTAGAACCTAAAACCATGCAGATAACAAGGATGACCTAACAGCTCAGAAAAATTACACTAGCTGATCAAAATCTCTAGAAATCCTCATATCAAAGTACTCATAATGCGTTTAAAAATATTTGTCGTACAAAATTCAGATAATCGTATGATATCAGACAGAGGTCAAAGATTCATACAGAACAGAAATCAAATAACTGATGCAGAAGAACTGAATTCATTTCATATAACAGAATTATTCAAATCAGATTTAAAATCAAAGTTCTCTTCAAATCACATATCACAGGATCATACAAATCATAAAGCACATTGTCAAAGCAGATAAGATCACATATCACATATCCCTGATCCAGACAGAATCTCAACGGATTCTGGCCCCTTATGCCTCCCTTCCCTGACACAGACAGAATCTCAAATGATTCTGACCCCTTATGCCTCCCTTGTGCTTACAACACCAGAATATATCAGATATACAGAATTATCAGATCAGATTTTATTCAGATTTTCAGACACTGATAGAATCTCAAGGGATTCTGGCCCTTTATAACTCCCTTTTGATATCATTCAAATCACATCAAATATCAAATCACATCATATTTAGAGAAATCAGATTCGTATCACAATATCGTCGGAGAGTATAACGGCAGACAATGGAAATTCTACAAATAAAAATTCACAATTTCAGAAAATTATCAAATTACCAGAGATCATAGAAAACATCATTTCAAGACTTTCATTACACTGAAGCAATATTTTTCAACATCCAGATAATTTGTTATTCGATTAAAACTCCACAGAATTCAAAATACCCGGTGAAAATCTTCTAGAAAATACTCAAAATGTGCAAAATTACAATCTCTATAATATACCAAAGGTTACACCGTAAAAGTTTTATCAGTACGAAATGATAACATATTTTAGCTAACGGAAACAGAATTTGAAACATAAAAGTCATCAAAATCTACATTTCTGAAAATTGAGAAAGGCATAATGTGTCTTACCTCGAGTCGGTCAACTTTTGCAACTACGGTGACGGGACAAAAACGGGCCGAAGTCACCCAAAATGCGGATTTCCTCTTCTTTCCTTCATTTTTCTCTCTCCTGCCCTTTTCTCTTTCTTCAAAATATCACAATTCAGATATTTATAAAATAGGATCGTCCAGGATGATGCCCCCGATCGTTCCGGGATGATCTCATCTGGCCACAGATCGTGTAAACAAAAATTAATTCCAATTATTTCATCCGTTGACAAGTTGCTCTCGGGAAAAATTTTGTACAGACGAACCACCTTCGTCCTAGGATGAAGCTCTCTATCACAAAATTTTACTCTGTTCGTCCCGGACGAACTCACCTTCGTCCGAACGTACCTGGAAGGAAATATGGCTTTCACAATCTCCCCACCTTCAGAACAATATCGTCCTTGACATTCCAAAAATTAAAACTGAGTCAGAACAGACTCGGATACAATTGTCTCATATCCGACTCCTTCTCCCAAGTAGCCCCTCTTCATGTTCTATGTTTCCACTGAACCTTAACCATCGGAATTTGTTTACTTCTTAACTTTCTTATATCATAAGCCAGAATATTTTCAGGCTCAGCTTTATACTACAAATTTTCCTGAATCTCCACATCATGAACATAAATTTTTTTTCAGTTATCAAACATTCACTTTCTCAAAAAGGATACGTGAAACACGTTATGTATATCTAACATCTGATCAGACAATAACAACCTGTAAGCAGAATTTCCAATTCTTCTAATGATTTCAAAAGGTCCGACATACCTTGTATTGAGCTTGCTTACTCTTTCAAATCTGCTAACACCTTTCATCGGACTGACTTTGATATACACAAAGTCACCAATCTGAAATTCTATAAATCTGTGCTTCTGATTGTAATATTTCTGTTGTCTATTGTGCAACTTTCAATCTTTCTTTAATCAAATTGATTTTCATAACAGTTTCATTCACAAAAGTTGAACTCATTACTTGTCCATCTCCCACCTCAGTCAAAGTCAAAGGAGTTATACACTTTCGGCCATACAGAGCTTCGTAAGGTGTCATACCAACGCTTAACTGATAACTGTTATTGTATGTAAATTCTATCAGTGGGATATGATCTTCTCAACTGCCTCCAAAATTTAGAAGATATTCCAGTACCTGAATAGTCCTCTCAGACTGTCCATCAGTCTGCGGATGAAAAGATGTATTGAAATGCAACTTCGTACCCAATCCTTGTTGAATTCCTCTCCAAAGTCAGGAGGTAAACCTGCCATCTCGATCAAATACAATTACGTTTAGCACACCATGTAGTCTGACAATTTCCTTCACATATATATGAGCTAACTTATCCACCGGATTTGTTTGTCTAATCGGAAGAAAATGTGCAGACTTCGTCAATAGATCAACAATAACCCAAATCACATCATGCCCTTGCCTCGATCTAGGAAAACCCATAGCAAAATTCATCGTCACCTCTTTCCACTTCCACTCAGGGATAGGCAACGACTGCAAAAGATCTCCTGGTCGCTGATGTTCTACCTTTACTAACTGACAGGCTTCGCATTTTGAAACAAACTCCGCTAAGTCCTTTTTCATTCCAGGCCACCAAAACAAGATTTTCATATCTACATACATCTTATCACTTCCTGGATGAATATTATAGCCTGAATAATGAGATTCATGCAGAATCTCTTTCATCAGATCTCTAAACATAGGAACCCATAACCTATTCTTACAGAAAATAATATCATAATAAAAAATTCGTAGTTCAAATTTCTTACCAGATTCGATCTGATCAATCAACTTCAAATATTCAGTGTCTGACTTCTAAGCTTCATGAATCTTCTCTTTCAAAGAAGGCTGGATATTCATCTGAGTCAAAATACCAGAATCCGGACCAGTAGAGGAAATCACCTTCAGTTGTAATCGTTTCATATCTCGTATCAGATACTCATCAGAAGTGAGCTGAACACATGATAATGCAGAAGACTTCCTACTCAAGGCATCTGCCACCACATTAGCCTTACCAGGCTGATATTGAATAGTTAGATCGTAGTCCTTGATTAACTCAAGCCATCTTCTTTGCCTCAAATTCAGATCATTCTGAGTAAATATGTACTTCAAACTCTTATGATCTATGAATATCTCACACCTGACGCCATACAAGTAGTGACGCCAAATCTTCAAAGCAAATACAACAGCGGCCAATTCCAAATCATGCATCGAATAATTCTTTTCATGTGATTTCAACTGTCTTGAAGCATAAGCTATTACCCGACCATGCTACATCAGAACACAGCCTAAATCTTTAAGTGAAGCATCACTGAGTACTTGAAATCCTTCCGTACTAGATGAAAGTACTAACACTGGAGCAGAAGTCAAACAATCCTTTAATATCTGAAAACTAGCTTCACACTCCGGTGTCTAAACAAAAGTTATTAACTTCTAAGTTAGTCTCGTCAGAGGTGCAGAAATCTTGAAAAATCCCTTTATAAATTTTCTATAGTATCCAGCCATGCCCAAGAAACTAAGTATCTCAAACATCATAGTTGGCCTTGACCAATTAGCAACTGCTTGAATTTTCTGGGGATCAATAGAAATACCTTCATCGCTCACTACATGCCCCAAATAAGAAATGCTCTTCAGCCAGAATTCACATTTGGTGAATTTAGCATACAACTGGTGCTGACTCAAAGTCTCCAACACCCTTCTTAAATGTCTGGCATGATCTTTTTCGGAAGCAGAATATACCAGAATATCATCTATAAAGACGATCACAAACTGATCCAGATAATCTTTGAACACTCTGTTCATTAGATCCATAAAAATAGTCGGTGCGTTGGTTATCCAAAATGGCATAACCAAAAACTTGTAATGTCCATACCGAGTACTGAAAGTTGTTTTCATCACATCAGCTTCCTTCATCTTCATCTGATAGTATCCAGGTCTCAAATCAATCTTTGAGAATACAGAAGATCCAGCAAGCTGATCAAATAAATCATCAATCCATGGTAAAGGATACTTATTCTTGATTGTGACTTTATTCAAATATATGTAATCAACAGACATTCGCATTGTCCTGTACTACTTCTTCACAAATAAAATAGGTGCTCCCCAAGGCGAAACACTAAGACGGACAAATCCTCTATCCACCAACTCTTGGGGTTGAACTTTTAACTCTACAAGTTTTTTCGGTGCCATCATGTACGGAGCTTTAGATATCAAAATTGTACCCGGAAATACATCAATACAGAACTCAACATCTCTGTCCGGAGGTAAACCAACTAACTCCTCAGGAAATATATCTGAAAAATCTCGTATTGCCGGGATATCAGAAATAGAACCCGCATCTATATTCATATCCCGTATTAATGCCAAAAATATCGTACAACCCTTCTTCCACATTCTTCTTACTTCCAACACAGAAACTAAACAAGACAAAATACCTCTTAACCCTTGAAATACACACCTTTCACCCTCTATAAACAAGATAATTTGTTTCTTCAAACAGTCAATCTGAGCCTCATATAGACTCAGCCAATTCATATCCAAAATAACATCATATGAAGAAATCGACAACAAAATCAAACAAGGCTTCCACTTTTTGCTAGAAATTTCAATCTCACATAACAAAACTTCATGCTATCAAATTATTTCTAGCCGGCAAAATAACAAAAAGTAAAACAGGTAACGTAATAGAATCCAATTGCAAAGCATCAAAATAACACTCAAAAATAAATGAATGACTAGCATCAGAATCAAACAAAACACGACATGAGTGTTCAGAAATATAAACAGTACCTGTCACTACATCCGGAGCATCCTGAGCTTCTTGCTGATTCAGATTATACACACGTGGCTAAACTGGAGCTGGAGCTACAGAACTACTATGCTCCCTCTGATTACCACTAGGTAGTCTCCTTGCCACTGAACCCGAACCACCAGCTCTTCCAGATGATCCTTCAAAAATAGTACGTGGAGGAATTGTCCTCGGCCTTCCTGTCGGTCTAACAAAGCTCTCTAATATGGACTCAGATCGTCAATCAAATCAGGCTTGTGGACACTCTGCTATTCGATGTCCTGGTTGACCACATCTAAAACACTAACCAGTTATCCTGTAAAACTAGCCAAAATATCTTCGTCCACAAGTTTGGCACACAGGTGCCCCACTGACTGACCCCGAACTGGCCACACTGCCACTACCAGAACTGTAGCAGATACTGACTGTCCACTCTTTTTGGAGTCTCCAGCTTCAAATATGTTCTTCTTCCCAAAAAACTCACTCCCAAAAGTCTCACCGCTAAATCTCTTCCTACTAGCAGTCTACCGCTGCTGAGTAGCCATCAGATCATTTTCTATCAATCGAGCTCTCTCAACAAGCTCGAAGAAATCAGAAATATAAAATGGTACCAGGGGTTACCTCAAACTATTTCATAGTCCCCTCAAAAATTTATAGCACTTTTCAACAAAAGTACTAACCAACTGTGGAGCATATCTGGCTAACGCAGTAAACTCTGCCTCATACTGCATAACCGTCTTGCTCCCCTGAACCAACCTCAAAAAAGTCTCATATATTTGTTGTCTTGTAGAAGGGGGTACAAATCAAGATCTGAATACTTCAAAAAACTCTTCCCAAGAAATCAAAGAGTTCAGATTACTTTGAAATTTCTCCTTCTACTGGCCCATCCACCAGCGCTTGGCTTCTCCATCCAATAGAAAAATTGCTAATGATACCTTCCTATCGGAAGGGCATTGCATACCGTCAAATGTCTTTTCCAATCTCCTCAACCAATCCTCAGCTGCTCTGGGCTCAATAGTGCCCTCAAACCTTTGAGGCTTCAATCTTAGAAATATTTGTAGATGTCTATCTACATCTTCATATCGAACAGTAGATACTATATTCTGCGTCTCACTCATCAGTGCCCTCAAACCAATGTAGCAAACTGCAAAACTGTATCATAACCAACTACTGGGGCAGAACTATTCACAGAAGCTGCCTGACTGGCACTCTGCCCATCAGTCATATCTAGGTCTGGCAGATCCATGATCACATAGAATGCAACTATGCACATATATATTAAACAAAAAATAAAAATCCAAACAGACAGAAACTACCCCACCAGACTTACAGATCAATTCTTATAGATCTGTCTTACAATCCAAATTCTAAAATTATTTCTCTGATACCACTTTAATCTGTCATGATCTAACCCGACCGGAATGAATCACGTCGCGTCGAGTCGTGACATATTGAATTCAGGATATAGCTTTGGAATTTGCTTTCAGACTTTCTTCCAATAATCAAACATACAGAAAACACAGAGCTACTATAAACATCCAAATCTATAGAAAAGTTCATCCATGATTTTCTTCTTTCTTTCATCAAAATAATCATGTACAATACAGTGCATGGCTCTAAGCAGAAAATACATAACATAATGGAAAAGCCATGACTGTACAAAATTCAAAAGTACAAAAAAATACATAATCTCATATCAGACACTGAACGGCTAGTCCAAAACCTCATTCCCTTTCCCAGAACTTGAAACCATGCAGATAACAAGGATGAGCTAATAGCTCAACAAGACTACACTAGCCAATCAAAATCTCCAAAAATCCTCATATCAAAGTACTCATAATGCGTTTAAAAACATTTGCCGTAAAAAATTCATATAATCATATGATATCAGACAGAGGTCAGAGATTTATATAGAAGAGAAATCAAATAACTGATACAGAAGAATTGAATTCATTTCATATAACAGAATTATTTAAATCAGATTTCAAATCTAAGTTCTCTTCAAATCACAGATCACAAGTTCATACAAATCATAAAGCATATTATCAAAGCAGATAAGATCACATATCCCTGACCCAGATAGAATCTCAACGGATTCTGGCCCCTTATGCCTCACTTTCCTGACATAGACAGAATCTCAAAGGATTTTAGCCGCTTATGCCTCCCTTGTGCTTACAGCACCAGAATATATCAGATATACAGAATTATCATATCAGATTTTATTCAGATTCCCGGACCCTGACAGAATCTCAAGGGATTCTGGCCCCTTATAACTCCCTTCTAATATCATTCAAATCGCATCAAACATCAAATCACATCGGATTTAGAGAAATCAGATTCGTATCAGAATATCGTCAGAGAGTATAACGACAGACAACGAAAATTCAACAGATCAAAATTCACAATTTCAGAAAATTATCAAATTACCAGAGATTGTAGAAAACATCATTTCAAGACTTTCATTGTACTGAAGCGATATTTTTTAACATCCAAATAATTTGTTATTTGATTAAAACTCTGCAGAATTCAAAATACATGGTAAAAATCTTCCATAAAATACTCAAAATTAAATCTCTATAACATACCAAAAGTTACGCTGTAAAAGCTTTATCAGTACGAAATGATACCTGATTTTCGTTAACGGAAATAGAATTTGAAACAGAAAAGTCATCAAAATCCATATTTCTAAAAATTGAGAAAGGAATAATGTGTCTTACCTCGAGTCGGTCAACTTTTACAACTACGGCGACGGACGAAAACGGACTGAAGTCACCCAAAACGTGAATTTTCTCTTCTTTCCTTCATTTTTTTCTCTCCTACCCTTTTCTCTTTCTTCAAAATATCACAATTCGGATATTTATAAAATAGGATCGTCCAGGACGATGCCCCCGATCGTCCCGGGATGATCTCCTCTGGCCACAGATCGTGCAGACGAAAATTAATTCCAATTATTTCGTCCCATGACGAGTTCCTCTCGGAAAAAATTTTGTACAGACGAACCACCTTCGTCCTGGGACAAAGCTCTCTGTCACCAAATTTTACTTTGTTCGTCCCAGACAAACTCACCTTCGTCCGGATGAACCTGGAAGAAAATCTGGCTTTCACATCACGACAGCATCATCCTTCGTTATCTCCTTTCCTATGGAGTTATTGGAATGTTTTTTAAGATTCAGATGTAAATTGAAACAATCAGAAGCCGCATGACCATGAGTTTTGTAATGATTACAGAAATCAGGGACTTTTTCAAATTCCACCTTTGGTAAATAGCCAAAAGCTTTTGATCCCACCCAAACTTCTTTCGCATGCTTTTTAGTTATATCAACTTCAACTAAAACCCTAGCCACAGATGGACGGGTTCTGGAAGCCGTAGCTTGATCGGTTTGTAAGGGTCTGCCAAAAATCGAAGTAAAAGCTTGTAGAACTTTCGCATTGAACAGGTGAAGTCTCAGATTTGGAAAAGAAATGTAGATTGGAACAATAGGACTTTCTTCTTTAACATCAAAAAACGGCGTCCACTTCAAAATACTCATTTGATAGTTCATAATGAAATAAGATCTATGGGCAAAAACACGACTATAATCAAGATCATTAGATAACTGAATCACAACATCCTTGAAATCTAAGAGGCCAACCGAATAAAAACCAGAAAACTTTAGGTTACCGAAAAAGGCATGGACAGAGTCATGATTTGGCCGACGAAGGCCAAATTTGCCAACAAGAGTAAAACGAAAAGGCGAAGTTAGTTTCAAAACCTCATCATCAGAAAGCATAACACCTGGAACACCATTAAAAGTAGATTGAGTTAAAGATGGAAGGGTATCACCTGCCGAAGATCCAGATAGAACATCTTTAAAAGAACGTGATTGAGGAGAGGGAACCTCTAGATCCAAGCTAAAGAAACCCTTATTTGATTCTTGGAAGTGGGAGGCGACGTCCCCCCCAAGGAGTCGAAGAGGATCCCCCCGCCATAGCGAAGAAGCCCAAATAGGGCCAACCAGTAAAAGAGAACACCGGGAGCTAGAGGCGAGAAAAAAACACACAATTTCGCCGCTGGAGAGGATGCGAAAGCAAGAGAAAAACGGGCTGTAGAAAATAACCCTAGAATCGCCCGAGACTGCGCTAGGGCAAAAGTTCTTTGATATTATGTTTGTGATTGAGAATCTGAATCTGAAAAATCTATTTATTGGGAGTAATAAGGGGTCGAAATTTTTCAAGATTTTGTCTGAAAGAGGTAAATAGTTCTACGAGAGTCATAAAGTGCCAAAATCTTGTGAGATTCTATCTGGGACTGGAGAAATTCGTAATATGAATTTTGGTTTAATTAACTGCTCAATATTATTATTTGAATCTTTGAATTATTGCTATGCTCTTATTACTTTACTAAGCACAGTGATTTTTATACAATATTTAATAACATTTAAATGTTCTAAAAAATATTTAATAAAAGAAATAATTTGAAAATTTAGATTGGTGTTTATGCCCTACTGAATTATTGTAACTCACTATAGTTTTGCATTCTATTTCTGGATCTATGGAAGGGAAGGAGCATGTTGATTGATAGTTTAGGATCTGATTTGAGCCTATATAGTTATTTCTCTATTTTAATTTCTGTAAAATCATGATTAGGTTTGGTTATATTTTTCTCTAAGTGTAAATTCTATATATAAATTTTAATGAAATGAAAGAAATTTTATGAATGAGTTTATTTGTAGTATTATGAATGTTTTAGTAGCTTTGTAGTTTGTTATTTATGATGGCCAACTCTAACATATAAAACATACTTCAAAGACCCCTATCAAGTTCAACTTATTTATGTGAGATTTATAGCCTTTTTTATTGCGTTATCTCACATAATTTTTTATTAACCCGAAGAGCATCTCATTCATTTGAAATTTGGCTAACAAGTTGGAGAGGAAAAAAATCTATAACAAGAACATAAATTTGACCCATTTGCAGTTTAAAAGCTATCATTCTCATTCTTTGAACAACATCAAGGCCAACTTCATCAATAGGCAGGGACAGACCTACATATTTTAGGGTGGGAAATTGCACTCCTTTAAAATTAATATTGTTATTAAATATTTTGGACAATTTTGTAATTTTGCACAACTTAAAATTATTTATTTTACTTGCTTGCCTTTACTAGGTTTGCAAAAACGTGTTTTACACAAATTTCATTAATTTTTTATGTACTCGTATTACAGCTTGGAAAACACTCATATAGTTTAATTAAATTGTTTCTTATTTTTAAATTTTGCTATATACTTCCCAAATATCACTAAAAGATGAAAATTATTTCTTTGTAATTGAAGAAATACATGATCTAGCTATGCTTAAGGATTCTTAATGACATAAATTAAATTAATAAAAAATAATGATATAAATAGCCTTGCATTCTTGTCATGTTAAATTACACTATAATTGATATGCAATTTCAAGAGCTGTATAATTATTTCTCTTAAGATAGTACTAAGTTACTTCTTTGTATGATGTGCTTAAATTCAAGTGATTCATTCTATGCTTATCATATGAAAAAATTAATTCATCTTGTAAAGTTACATCCAAGTGATTTTCTATAGTTTAGTTTATGTATTATGAACATTAGCTATCTACTTACATTATTGAATGCGCATTAGTGTGGAGTTTTCATTTTTAAGTTGCATTGTTGTGTTGGAAAATAAATTATTAAGATAAGAAGGATGGTGAAAAGTGCATTTTTTGTTATGAGGATTGTCAGTCATTAATTGTATTATAGGAAGAGCAATGACCAGCTTAATGACTATTTAATATCTTACATTGAAAAATAAGTATTTGATTTAATTTTTAATGAAATTATAATGCAATATTATCCAAAAATACAAAATAGACTGAAAATTTTGTAATCAGTGTTCAATTCATTAATCATAATGAAAAACAATATTTTATTTTAAATTATATATTATCTATTTTATTTTTTAAAAATATTAATTTATTTAAATGATAATTTTGTTCACCTTTAAAAGGAGTCTTGTTATGCCCTTATCGATAGTAGTTGCAAGGACCAACTAATAAGCTTTACTCAATGGCTAGGATGAATTCTTTGATCACAACTTCATTCTTGAGGCAAGTTCTCTTATAGATCCATGGATATGAGGCCAAGTAGATCGAGTTAACTTAGCTTAAACTAAATTTTTGATCATTTGGATGTACATAAATGGTCCAAATTAATTATCAAATGAATATAAATTAGGCCACCCATGGATTAGAAGCACTTAAATTTATGAAAATTAATCATATATTATTCCTTTCATTATTTTCAATAAAATCGAATTTGATTGTACAAAACTCATGTGAATAAAAGCTTGGTGTTTGCTATATAACGTTTTTTTAAACTTTTATTCAAAAAAGGCACAAAAGATACAACAAAGTCAAAGATAGGCAAGCCACATACCCTAGGCAGTCAAAACAGGAAAACCAAAACAAAAGAAAAAGGGACACATAAACAAGGAGAAGAAGGCACAATGGTCGTTAGGCTCAATAAAGGCACAGACTTCGAACCACTCCAAATCCGGGCACGAACCATCCAGAGGAGCGAAAGAGCAAGGACCACCAACAGCCAACCAACCGCCTTCACTGCTAAGAAGAGTTACCGCCTAAGGTTGCCAACTAGCCACGGATTGGAACGATGAGCCCGAGCCACATCATTGCCCGAAAATCGCTAGCGAAAGTTGCAAGGCCAACAAGAGACTTAACCTGAAAAGACATCCAAAATCTGAGAATAGGGGACAAAAATAGCTGCACCTCACACATTATTTCCGACCGCGATTACCCCTACTACGAGAGGCAACAGAACCAACAGGACAGTCCTTATGCATAGCAAACTTCACAGCAGGTTCATCCTCCCCACTATCCTCCGAAGAGGAATCAGACGAGCATTGAAGCCAATCAAGTTGCAACCTAACATACTCTCCCAAATTGGCACCAACCATATCAACCAAAGCCTTAGGAGCTAACAATTTAACTGAGACATCAACAAAACTGCCAGCAAGTTGGGTTAGAGGCGTAACAGAGGAATCAACATGGGCAGACACCAGGCCACCCCCAGACACATCCACTCGGTCAGGAGAAAGAGCAATAGGAAAGCGAGACGAATCCAAGAAACCCACATTCACATCAAACCCAGCATGCCTATGCAAACAGGACAGGGCAGACACAACACCCAAATCAGATAAAACGGGACTGAAATTAACAACACAAACCACAAGACAACCTTTACTAGAGAAAACCTGAGAACCCTGAACATAACTTGAAGCAATAGGTGTTTGCTATATAACTTGAAGCCCGTTGAAGGAGATTATTGGTAGACCCAAAACTCTTATACTTTAGAGAGTTAGTAGACTTAACTTTTAACAATTAGGTAAACAAATCATCTCCTAATTTTCCATGCAATCGAGTGCCTAAACAAGACAAATCCAATGAGCCCAATATCACCTATTTCTAAAATAATTATGGTGCATAAATATCGAAAATATAGTTTATGATGAAGGGAACCAATATAAGCTATTAGATGAAATATTTTGGGGACTTTTGCTAAAATTATGAGCTATATAAAAAAAATTTAAATAGACTCTCATTCTTTATAGATGGGGGTTGGAAGTTAGACATTGAGTTCAAATAGATATAATACATAAATTTTTATATTTATTTGAATAATTTCTCAATTTCTATTTCATATCAAAATATATGTTTGAAAATTTATATATATATATATATATATATATATATATATATATATATATATATATATATATATATATATATATATATATATATATATATATATATATATATATATATATATATATATATATATATATATATATATTTGATATTATTTAAAATTAGAATACTATATAAAAATATCAAAAAAATTTAAATATGAAATCAATAAATAAAAAAAAGGTTCAAGGGATTTATATACATTGTACATAATTTTTATATATTTATATGTCCAGCACTTAACTTTTAATTTTTTTACTTATATAATAAATCTTTAAATTATATAAAAATATGTTTAATATTATTTTATCCAAAAATATATATTTTATTACATATTTTGATGTAATTAATATTAAAATATTATATAAATAAATATTAAATTTAAATATTATATATATCTATACTACTATTATAAAAATCACTTGAATTTTCTTTTACGTCAAATTTTAGCCATCAGTTTTATATTTTTAAAATTTATTTTCTCTATTAATTTTATTATAAATAATTAATAAATTTAAAAATATATAATAATTATGTGATTTGCAATTTTTCCCATAAAAAATCCTGATCATACATTTATAAAGTAAAATCAATCTCTACCGTTCAATTTAGACCCTTCGTATTCATTATATTTTGGTTCTAATGCGTCAATAGATTAAATTTCATTTAATGAAGAAGCCTTACGAAAAAAAAATTTAACACTTTTTCATTCAATTTTCTAAATCTGCCTCTTAATGATTAATTAAATCTTCTAATGAATATTATATTAATGTACGAATATTAATTGATTAGTAATCCATGCATAATAAAGATTTATATGCTATTGATTATGTATGAATCATATGTAAATACACAAAAGTTTTTTTTTTGAGAATAAAATATACAAAAGTTACATGTAATATTCATAAAGCATTCAATATCTTTTATATAGGATCTCATGAATTAATTTTAAAAATATATATATAAGAAAAAAAAATTCCCCTTTCCGATTTCCACAACCAGAAGCCACGAAATCTTCGTGCTTTTATGCTTTTTGAGGGGAAACTCGCTTTTGTTCAATTTCGCCTAAGTCGGTAATCGAGATTCGAGGCGTCTGTTGCTTAGGGGAGCTGCGCTCTTTAATATCCCATTAATGCTGACAACCATGATTTGCAGATCTGAGGATGCTTCAAGCCCTAAATTCTACGTCTTCTTCTTTCTTCTCCAAGCTCTTCGCATCCCGTTCTACTCTTCTCTGCTTTTTTCAGCTGTCAATCTCTTCCAATTCGAAGAAGATGGAGGAACATCGAACTCCATCTGCGGTTCAGACTAATCTAGACTCCCGCTCCGGCCGCCAATCGGTGAGTGCTTCTTTCCATATCTATTTTTTTTTTTAAGCATTCAATAAAAAATGGAGTTTTTATTTGTGAATGGACGCGGAAGAAGTGGATTTTTAAAACTAAGTTCATATTTGAATTCGTTTCACTTGTTAAAGCTCATTTGGATTGTGAAGAGGGGTGGAATCAGGAAGAGTTCAGGATGGGCAGTATATACATATATAAAATTATTATTTTTTGATTATTTTGCCCATTTCAATATATTCACTTGTCCAAATTTTAAGATTTTTTTTTTAAATTTCATATATAAGATTATAAATTTCATAATACTATTTTGCCCACCCTCAAAAGAAAGGTGGTTCAGGACCATGATGATCAAATTATTTTGTCTGTATAAACTGGAATACATGTTCGACTGAATGTTTACAATGGAAGAATTTAGTCAGTTTACTTCATATCCAATCTTAGTACTGAGTATGATCATTATTCATATTAAATCTTGTTTAAACCTTAATCAATCTAAGGGGATGTTTGGTTCGATACTGCTTATGTGACAGTGTTGTCTAGATTATTACCGAATCACGAGACTGCTAGGCACACAAGAAAATCGCAGCTTTACAACAAGCCGCTTCATCTCCGTTGCCTTTGTGCAACGGCCCTGACCACAACTATCTTCTTCCTTGATTCAAGTTAAATAAAATAGTTACTGTTATCTTCTCAAATCATGTAGAAATGTAATCAGCTATGAGCCTATGAATACAATGCTTAGTAATTTCTTCACTGCTCAACTTTCTCTGTTCTCCTCTGTTTAGACTCACTTACCTTCTGTCATCTCCTTAGCATTCTTTCATATATAGCGTTGTAATATATTTATCAAATGTAGTGTGTTGGCATAAAAAAAAAAAGAAAAAAAAAATGTAGTGTGTTGGCTTGATGCTATTTTACTTAACAATGTAGTGTTATTTGAAAAATTGACGCTGATTTTAATTTTTTATTTGTTGTCATTTATTTTAGCTGTTGGGTAGTCTTAACTCTACAATGTTTGAAATGGTGCAATTGGAACTTGAGGCTTTTTCTTTTGTAAGGTGATACCTTAACCTTAAGGCGTTTTGAGGTGTAAACCTTTTAGTCAAAACATTAAATTAATAAAAAAATATGAAGCATCGTACTAACATCAACGTAAGGTCATAACAAGCCAAAGTAAGATAATAACAATGTCTCTCACTCCCAAATTAACATGAAAAATTAGTCTAAGGCACTAAGCTACTATGATTATAATTTGTGAATTCAAAAGTTATCCTACTCTCATCACTTAGTGAGTCTTCTGATAGGAAATACTTGAGTTCGCAAGTAACCCTAAGGTAATACTTGAGTTCGCAAGCAAACCTAACCCAAATCGGTGAATAAACAGCGGCCAAATGGCTTTCCACAGCAGGAAAAACACAGCAACCTGTTGTGTACAGCAATCAAACAGCAGAATTTTTTAGGAAAACTGAAGGAAAACTCAAAGCACAACTTGTATTCCACTAGATGATGAATAAAATAGCAAGATACACTTGATCCTCAATTCGAGAGGAGGATAGATCTCTCCCAAATCTCTAGACGCTGCTAGAGCCCAAATAAAACCTAAATCTAAGAGACCTCAAATTTCAGTCAAATTCAAGATACTCAAACCCTACGAAAACCAACTATTTAATACATACAAATCAAAAGGAAATCCCTAAACAGTCTATACATTCAAATTTCCCTCTCAAAACCCTCAAAAAAGCTTCCTAAAATGCTCCAATTGGCGGTCGGGCTGCTCGATCTCCGCAGGAGGCTGAGATACCGCGACATATTGCGAAGGCCCGGTCTCGTGCGGACCGGTCCAGTGGACCGGTCTAACAATACTCCCCTCCCAAAGATCCACCTTGTCCTCAAGGTGGAAATATGCTCGTGTTCCCGCGGAGGTGGCCATCCTTGAGGTGACTGAAAAACCTTACTGTATTGCTGAACCAAGAGCTGCACAGAAAGAGAAACATCCCCTTCCTCCAATCTGATCGCATCCAACCTATGTAGTCCCACCAGATAATCTTCCCCCACCTCTTGTATGTCTCTAACCATGGTCTTAAGTGATGTCATGGCTTTGGATAGCCCTGTATCTCCCCTTATAATCACCTTTCTCGCATCCACCATTAATTCCATTGTGAGTGCTCCCCAATTGTCCTTGGTTTCCCCCAAGGTTTGCAACCACTTCATCCCCAGGATAACATCATTGTTTCCTAACTCTAGTGGGAGAAAATCCTCCCTTATTTGAATCCTCTGGATGGTCAACAACTCAACACTACTCCTCTACAGATCCCTTGGCCTTTCTCTACCTTCCTTGTACCCATCATCACTCCATAACAACCGGTGTCCACTAACTTCACTCCCAATTGGTCAACGACTTGAGTGGAAATGAAATTGTGGGTAGCCCCACTATTAATTAGCACCACCTGTGACGCCCCAAGATCTAACTTGGAAAGAATTTCAGTCAATTCATTAAAACCATTTACCAGAGCTATCTATAGTCTTCAATAACAGTCTATAATCAAACATCAATGTACAGTTCCATTCAAACCTCAAAAGATCATATACAATACTCAGGAGCTACACTATGAACACAACACATGAACTGAAATCTATCCTGTCCTGAGTACAAAAGAATCACTAACCAAAAAGAACAAAAACCTGGAGATTCCTGATCAACCTCAATCTCCTGCTCCCTTGCCCTGACCTGAAAATATTAACCACATATAATGAGCTTTAAAAAGCCCAGCAGGTCACCTAATACCTACAACTGAAATCAAAGCACGGTACTGGAAACAATATGCATGTCAATTAAGCGAATCCATAACAGTCAATTGCACATGATCAATGAATCTATGCAGATATGAAAATCAGTAGTCAATACACAATCGATAAAATTCATAGTCAGCGATAGGAGAATCAATAAACAGTAGAACAATCTATGCAGAAGAATCTCAAATCGCTCAGTCAAATCAATCGTATCAAATCGAATCAAGCAAAGCAATACTCTCTGGTCAATGAAATCAATCGGTATGAAATCATGAAATCAATCATATAAAAACCAGTACAGGGCAAGAACGGTTGAAATCGAATCAATACAGTGAAACCTAATCCATATCAGCAATGGATCACATGCAGCAGTTCAATACGGTGTATCAATGAAACGACAGTGTCAATGAATCAATATCAATGAATTAGTAGTATCCATATCCACAGCATCAATGAATCAATACAATATCCATATCAGTATCAGTATCATTATCAATGCTCAGTGACATAATGCGAATATCAATGAAACCGTTACAGTAACAATAAATCCATAAATATGTCCGTAAATCCATTCAAAATCAATAAATCAATAAATCCATCACGAGATCAACATGTCAATACTGTACACATGCACTTCAATACAATAGTCTTACTGAACAAGTACAATCACTGGCTATTGAGGCGTTTTTTTTTCAATCCATAGTGCTGTTGTAGAAATCCATAATTATAGCTATCTGTTGGTTCAATAAGAATCGTCACTCTGTGTCCGTCGGCATAAGAATCTCCTTATGCCTCCCAATCGTTATATCAATGCAATAGAGGATAACACCAAACCTTTTTTAAAGGAAAGCCCGTCGGCCCACCATCATGTACAGGTCAAGTCAATCTCCAACCAACGGTTCAACCAGTCTTCACTTGTCTTTCAGTAACAATCATATATTCACATTCGTATGCATATCAGTTCAAATCATCAATTTCAAAAAATCGGAAATCGTACGAAAATCCAGCGGCATAACGGCAGTATACGGAATTTACACAAAAATCATAGAATCCATAAATTACCAAATTAGTACAGAACGTTCACAACAACATTATAAGACTTTTATTCTACTGCCCAAACAATTTCAGACATCACCAGAATTTACAGTCAAAATAAAACACCGCCAAATCAAAACTATCCGGTCAAAAATCTCCAGAAAATAATCAAATCGTGTAGAAATACCATATCAGAAACATACCAAAAGTTGTGCGGTAAAACTTTCGTCAATACAAAATGATGCGCGTTTTTCGGTAATGAAAATACAAATCTGAGCACAGAAATACCAAAACTCGACATCTTCGAAAACAGAAATAGGGTTCGGAGTCCTTACTGCGAGATAAACACTTCTCCCAACAGCGGCGATGGACGAAAAGCGCTCTGCGGCCTCCGAAATCCAGCTTTTCCTTTGCTTTCCTTCTCCTTCTCTCTCCTCAGATATTTTGATATAAAAAAATGATTTTCTCTCTCTTCAAAACGAGCTGATTTCCTTTTAATACAAATCTGATCGGCCCGGCTGATCTCCACATCGTCTAGGACGATATGAACAAAATCCAATCGTCCAGGACGATATCTCAGGACGATAATTAATTTTTTCGGACGATAAAAACCCTTACTCACTGAATTTTGCCATGCACTGATCATCCTAGGACGATCCCAAATCGGCCCGGACGATCCAGCTAAAAAATCAGCTGTTTCACTGATCGTCCTGGACGATCTCAACATTGTCCCGGACGATCCCAGAAGGAAATCAAAGAAACGAGCTCTCACACCACCACCTCACGATCAGCTATCTCTCCTTTCATTTTCATAGTGTGACTCGAAGTGAATCCCACTACAGAGTTCAGAGAGACTTCTGCCACATTCAGGTGCAGCTTCTCCTCCTCCTTTTCAGATCTACTCCCACCTCCCTCCTTGTCTTCAAAGACAAGGAGAACCTGAAGAGTTCGGTCCTTGCACCTATGCCCCGACATGTACTTTTCATCACATCTGAAGCACAATCCCTTTGCCCTCTTCTCATGCATCTCCTTCTCTATCAACCTCTTGAAAAATTTCCCACTCCCTCTTTCTACTGGCTTCTCCCAGGTGGTCTCATTAATGTTGCCTGATGCAGGCCCCTTGGGTGCTAAAAGAATGGTGGTCGTCTTCTTTTAAGAGCCTCCTGAGCAGTTTCCTCGAGCCCCTCTTTCTACTTTCTTCTGATCTTCTACCAACTGCGCCAGCTCCATAGCCTTCCCTAGGTTCCTCGGCTCCAGCACCCTAACCGCTATTCATATATCCGGTTTAAGCCCCTTCATGAAGTTCCCTTCCAGGGTTGACTCTGAAATGTGATATAATATTCTAGCCAAGTACTCAAACCTGTCGCGGTAATCTGCCATAGTCCCCTCCTGAGTCATGACAAAGAATTGCTCATAGAAGGCTTCTCCCCCATCGGCTCGAAAACGCTCCAATAAGCAATCTTTGAACTCTATCCAGCTCCGAATGGGCTCCCTCTTGTCACACTACTGGTACCATGCCAAGACTTTTCCTTCCAAACACATTCCTGTCGCTGTCAGCTTCTCTTCCTCTATCAACTTGTTGACAGCAAAGTAACGCTCCACCTTGTAGATCCAGCCATGGCCGTCTTCACCCTCAAAGACGGGCATCTTCAGCTTCCTCACTCGTGGGTCTCCCCAGTTTCCCCTGAATCCTCCATAACCTCCATTCCTCGAAGAGGAGGTGCTCTCCAACTGTCACGATCCTCCCTCCGACGATTATATCCGAACCCTTCATCATATCCCATCTTCTCCCTTCAAAATCAGCACCCCGGCGATGAAAATATTCCCTTCTCCCGATGAAATCATCACCCCTCCGGTCATTTCCCAAACTCATCTCCTCTCTAGAAAGTGGCTCTAGAGGTGGCATGTCGTCCTCAATGACCTCCACTTCTGGATTTCTCCTCCCCCTAAACGGGTTCGGATTCCCTCCTATTCCATGGCCTCCAGTGATCTCTCTTGCTTCCGATGTCGTAGAATTGGTCTTCAACTCCAACAGTTTCTTCAACATCTCTTCCATCACTGTGAATTTCCCCTCTATCCTTTCATTGTTGGAGGTGATTTGGTTTTGAAAATAAAAAAAAATTCCCTCCAAATCTGACTTTAGTTGCCCGATCTCGCCTTCCAGTACTTCCACCTTCTTCCCGGCCATCTCTCTTCCCACCGATCACAAAGGTCTTCTTCTGATTGTCAAAAACCCGCTGAAATTTCTAAATTTCAGCCGCCGAAGGTTCCAAATCGACGCTCTAATACCAATTTGATAGGAAATACTTGAGTTCGCAAGTAACCTTAAGGTAATACTTGAGTTCGCAAGCAAACTAACCCAAATCGGTGAACAAACAGCAGCCAAATGGCTGTCCATGGCAGGAAAAACACAGCGAACTGCTGTGTACAACAGTCAAACAGCAGAAATTTAGAGGAAAACTGAAGGAAAATTCAAAGCACAACTTGTATTCCACTATACGATGAATAAAATAGCAAGATACACTTGATTCTCAATTCGAGAGGAGGATCGATCTCTCCCAAATCTCTAGACGCCGCTAGAGCCCAAAGAAAACCTAAATCTAAGAGACCTCAAATTTCAGCCAAATTCAAGATACTCAAACCCTATGAAAACCAACTATTTAATGCATACAAATTAAAAGGAAATCCCTAAACAGTCCCTACATTCAAATTTCCCTCTCAAAACCCTAAAAAAAGCTTCCTAAAATGCTCCAATTGGGCGGTTGGGCCGCTCGATCTCCGCAGGAGACGGAGATCCCGCGACACATTGCGAAGGGCCGACCGGCTGGACCGGTCCAGTGGACCGGTCTAACATCTTCATTTGAATCATCATTATAGTGAATTTCTTTCCTCCTCCTTCCTCCCTTGTGTCAATGTCCTCCCAATCTTCCTCATTTTTTATCTCAACCATCATCCTCTTTCATAATTAATAAAAATCAATTAGAATGTTAACTAAAATTTAAAAATAATGATTATGTTGATGCTTATAATTTCAATTACATATAGTTTTATTATACCATTTTCTATTATTTATTCTCCTTACTCCATCAAAGAAATCACATTGAGGATTTTCTCTTGCAATTGTTATGGTATAACTTAGTTGTCATTCTAAACATATTCATCATCTGATAACATGTGATTACAAACTAATGGATCTTCATCATCCTCCAAAACAGCTTTTTTCTTCAAATATTTATCTTTTAATCTCGTATTGTGCATAGTATAAACTAATGTGTTCATCTTTAAGATAGGTAAACGATTTCTCCTATTTTTATGAATTTGGTTATACGTACTTCAATTTTGCTCACACTCATTGATGAGCATGTTAGACCAAATACTTCGATTAGAAATCTTTGTAGTTCTGGAGTGCTATTTCCAAATTAAATTCATTACTCGACCCTTTTTTCAAAACACAATTAAGATAGTATGGAAATTTTGTAAAACTTAACCATTTTGCTGCTATATATTTGGTTTGTTGTAAATTGTAATCTAAATAATTCTTCGTTATTTCTAATAGCTATAAGTTGATTATCAGCTTTTTTCCTTTTCAGTTGAGTCATCAATTAATTTATCTTCACAGTGGTACAAACTACAAACCAAATTTGATTTCCGGATTAGTTGGCGTATTCTCACTTCTTAATGTTAAGGATTCAAATTAGAGTCCATGAAGTGAAAATTTTGATGCAGTTGAAGCTCCCATTTCTTATCTATAATTTCTCAAAATTTCATGTAGTTGGACTTATCTCCTTCTAAGTTCTGTGCTATCAATTCCTTTATATCATCCATCATATTATAAATGAAACCCATAGCAAGCTTTTTCTTTGTATAAATCATTCTTAAAATATGAACCAAGGCTTAATTATTGTAATAGCATGCCATATGAACCAAAATTTATCAAACAAAACAATCTTTATGACTTTCTTACCTTTCAGATTTTTAATACAAACACAATTTAACTATTGTGTGGAAAATATTGCCCTTCATTTAGCCCGTAGGTAATAGATGACAAGTATCTCCAATCAATATCATAGCACTTTGCAAAATTATTGATTTTAATAGACTTGAATGCAGACCAAAAATCAACTATGATTGTAAATGAACTTGCTAATCTTCTTGGCTTTAGTCAAGATGTTCTATGGTAAAGCAGCTCTCTAATTTTTTTAGGATTAAGTCAATACAATGTGTGGCATATGGAATTCCATAAATATACTTTTTCTTCTTCATAACTTATTTCCAGTTTCCTTGTATTTACTAGCATTGTTAGTAACAACTTGGTTCTGTAAATTCTCTCCAATCTCCTCTATAACTCCATAAATAAGTTTGAAACTGTACTTTGAATCCTTTATCTAATCTAATGCTTCAATGACTTTAGGAAAATAGTGTTGTGGGATTGTTGATTAGAATGATGATCAAATTTCTATTTTTAATGTCAGACCAATGTACTTGTAACTCTAGTTTATCCCCAAGTTCTTTTAATCTTCACAATAAGTTTGTCAATGCTATTTAGTTCTTCATTTAAAATCCAAGTCCTAAGCTCATACTTGGATGGAGGTTTAATGCCTTAACTATATGAACATACAGGTCGAATCATGTTGAAATATGGTGAGGAAGTTATCATATTATGTGGAATTTCATTTTTATTCAATGTCCATATGAACCCACTTGTGAGCATCTCTTGCATGTTGTGGAGACATTCGATTGGGTATCCTCCTACCATCATTCTTGTCATCTTCCATATTCATTATATATTCAACCTTGGTTCCCTTGCATCTTTATTGGATATTAATGGTAAAGAAGAAGAGATATATTTACCACTAGACCGACTACCATTATAACCTTTGCTATCAACTATATCATCAAACTGTCATTATGTCAAATACTGACATAGTCTCTTTGTTCTTATAAGCATAAATCCCCACTTTTATGTATTAAGGTAATTTAACACATTATGCAACATTCTTATGAGAATAAGAAAGATGTTCTTTCATTTTAGTTACACTACCTTTAACCACTTTATTACAATATTTGCTCTTTAAATTTAAATAGATGTATTTCTTTTCACTTCCTCAAATTTGCACTTGCATGTCATACTTCTATTTTGGATCTTTTCTATTTCCCAATAAACTTTCTTATAACCTATCACCATTTTTGAAAACCCTAAACTAAAAAATTTCATTCAAAAAAAGTATAACAAAATGCAAAGGTTCAAAAATAAGAAAATCATAAGCAAAAGAAAGTAAATAAGTTTAAGTTTAAGAAAGAAAAAAAATATAAACTTATTGGCAAGAAGAAGAGAGGTGGTGGAGCAGCATGACTGGCAAAGCTATGACTTGTTGGTTAGGAGGGTTAGGTGAGAACTTTCGTGGCGGGTTATTGGGCAGAGAGGCAAGAGGTTTATTTAGGTGTAGATGGAGTGAAATAATAAAATAAGGCTTTGCGAATTTTTTCTTTTGTATAAATTAACTTATATAAATCACCAAAAGAACCTCTTATTTATTGTACAAAGGCGCACCTC
Source organism: Dendrobium huoshanense (assembly GCA_016618105.1). NCBI lineage: Eukaryota > Viridiplantae > Streptophyta > Magnoliopsida > Asparagales > Orchidaceae > Dendrobium > Dendrobium huoshanense. Next base: position 50,402,245 of record CM028360.1, on the reverse strand, counting down.
AGCCTTGTAGAGGCATATGTCTTATCAAGACCTACATGAGGCATACATTTTATGATAAGTTAAGCATTTAGATGCACCTCTTATTGTTCAATTTTAAACATGAAATTCTAGATAGCATCTATAAATCATCAAAACGGGATATGATTATTATTTATGAAATTACTATTTGAAGATATCAACAAATCAATATTATTTGCTAATAACATGGTATTACTTAACATATGTAAGAAAACCAAACAATCCTTAAGCAAGCATCAAAATAACTAATTCATTGATAACTTCTTAGGTAATATTTTCATTGGGCGATTTCTTGTGTACCACCAAAATTTTGATTATTTACAAAACTAACACCTAACCACTATCATTTTTAATTTGGCTAAAAAAATTTAAAAGAACACAAAACACATCTTTTTTTTTTTTTTTGCCTTCATTAAATTCTCAATGAGTTGAACTTGGCCTATGCAAATACGTATGGTAGTTTTTTATTGGGTTGAGTGGTAGTTTTTTTGTAAAAAGTCAAACTTTGGTTGGCGTATTCATAATTTTTCCTATTTTTAATTATATTCAACTAGGTCATAGTCTAATGCAAGTTCAACATATGACAAATTAAGCAACGTTATAGATCTTTAAATGAAGATTCACTTAGTTATTTGTTATTTGTTGAAAGTTTAAGTCAAGTATAGTGCTTGAACAAGGACATCATCTTGTGGATTATTTGGTTCAAGATAGTTGGTGGAAAAATTCTCACTTGGAAGGAAGATACACTAGGAAAGAAGATCAGAGAATTACATGATTTTCTGAGATCCATTTATGTTCTTGATTGCACAAAGAGAGAAATATCTACTAATTCAAACACATTACATTACATAATGTACTGTTTTCACACCCAAAATATTTCCGCTATGTGTTACTAGCTTTTCTTCTCTCTTATTAACGTCTCCTTCTCTCTTGATTTCAGGTAAAACAAAAACTCAATATAATTTCAAAGCTTCATTACAACAACAACAACAACAACATCAAGCCTTTATCCCACTACGTGGGGTCGGCTACATGAATCCTTTTTCTCCATTGTATCCTATTAAAGGTCAAATTCTCGTTTAAATCTAATAAAGAAAGGTCATTCCTAATATTTTCTAACCAAGTCTTTTTAGGTTTGCCTCTACCTTTCTTAACATAAGTCAAATCTAATACCTCTACTCTCCTAACCGGGTCATTGGAAGGCTGCCGTTTTATGTGACCAAACCATCTAAGGCGACTCTCTCTAATCTTATCTTCTACTGGAGCTACTCCAACCTTTTCACGTATATACTCATTTCGTATCCTATCTCTAAGGGTAAAGCCACTCATCCACCTGAGCATCCTCATCTCTGCCACACTTAACTTAGTATTATGCTTCTCTTTTAGTGGCCAACATTGAGCACCATAAAGCATTGCAGGCCTCACTACCATCTTATATAATTTTCCCTTAAGTTTGAGGGGTACTTTTCTATCACACAATAAGCCCGATGCATTCCTCCACTTCAACCATCCAACTTGAATTCTGCTGTGAATATCTCTATCAATTTCACCATCACTCTGAAAAATAGATCCAAGATATCTAAAACGTGTACTCTTATTAATGACTTGATCGCCCAAAGTCACAATCCCCTCACTAGTATTACTACAAAAATTACACTCCATATATTCCATTTTAGATCTACTCAAGCGAAAACCTTTAGTCTCTAATGTTGACCTCCATAATTCAAGTTTACTATCAACTCTCTCTTTAGTCTTATCAACAAGAAGAATATCATCAGCAAAAAGCATACACCAAGGTACATCCTCTTGCAAATGTCTAGTGAGAACATCCATGACTAAAGCAAAAAGATATGGGCTTAAGGCTGATCCTTGATGTAACCCAACCGAAATAGGGAAATATGAAATAAAAAAAAAGCTGATGAAATAAAAAAAAATTATCATATATAATAATGACATATTATTTTATAAATTCTTGATACTTTATTATTTCCAAATCATATGCCTTTCCTATTAAACCACCTAACTAGAACTTTAGTTGATCCAACGTCCTTCAAAATCACCTAGTTATTGGTCGTCAAATGCTGGCAAAACATGAGATAGACACTAGTGAATTGTAAAATAATAGGCGATAATAAATGTTGTATGGTAAAATCCAAATGCACCATACACTAATATTAGATCATATTGTGCAATTGTGGTAACAAAAGAAAAAAAAAACTCCAGAGCATGGTTTGGGTCACTTTTTTTTGTTATTGCTTTGTTTTTATCGTATTTTCTAATTATTTTATTTGTTATTTTTTAAACAAATCAAATTAATTCTAAAAGTACTCAAAATAAATTTTAAGTGTTTTTAAGAATATCTAGCACTGCTGGCCACCAAAACCATAGTCGTTGGCCTCCATCACTAGTCATCTTCATACTACCGACCACCATCATACGCCTCATGCCAGCAAGGTGAGGCGGGCTTTAGCCAAGATGAGTCGTAAGCCTCATAAAAAAGGCTTGAGGCGTAAGCTTTGAGGCGTTTTTCACTGGAATTGTGTGGATGCCGGCCTCAAGGCGAGCCTCATATTATGCAATTTTAAACAATGATCTGTTTTGTAATAATTTTAGCTATTACTTATGATGTTTAATGGAGTGTGCTTTCACCTCTTCATATATATTTTTATATGGGATCATTTCTTTCAGGAAAAAGTTCAATAAGAAAGTTGGTTGTCGTATTTTGAAATGATATAAGAAAATATTCTATAAATATTTTTCACATATATTTGTCCCACGATAGTTGGGGCATTTCAAATTATTGAATTGCTGTTTGTTTTTCCCCTGAAGGTTTAGCTGTTCTTTCCTATTTAATTTTCTGTTCTTTCCTATTAATTTTTTCCTGATGTTCATGCTTTTTTTGATGCTCAGTTTGAAAGTGTCTTGATGTTATAATGTTAGCCTCATGTTGTCAGTGCTTATTGGATGTATAGGCTTCTCTTTCCAAATCGTCACTAAACACCAAGGTTGGGCAATCGTCATCTCTCAGTCCCAGTCGGAGAAGCAGATCTCCAAAATCAGTTGAAAGTCAACAAATGCAAACTTCTCCTAGAAGGGCTATTGGCGCCAGTCAGGAAAAACGTCCTGGAAGTGAATCTGAGGAAGGCCCTTTTGACATCTATATACCTGCAAATAAAGGGTCGGTGAAATTAGAAAAATCTATTCTTGAATTAAACAGAGAGAAAAGAAAGAAACTTGAATCTCCTGCGGGGCAACATTTAAGACCAGGAATGGTTTTGCTGAAGAAATTTTTAGACCACATGGATCAGGTTTATGCTGTTCCTTTGTTCACTATATTAAAGTTTATATTGTATGTTGTGTTGAGTAGCATCAAAGATATAAATTAGACAAGGTTCATCCATAGAATGCTTAATAACTAGGTGTAATGGATACAACTGAAATAACGTTATTGTATTTGAAAATGGTGGCAAGTTTTTAGGACACTAATACATCATTGCTTGTTACGATTTACTATTCTGCTGCTCCTTGATTCCCAAATTTCAGGTAAAAATTGTGAAGAAATGCCGTGAGCTGGGTATTGGTTCTGGTGGTTTTTATAGGCCGGGATACAGGGATGGGGCAAAGTTACATCTGCAAATGATGTGCCTTGGCAAGGACTGGAGTCCTGAATCACGATCTTATGATAAATCTCGTTCTTTTGATGGTGCTGTGCCGCCCGAAATCCCAGAAGAATTCAGAAAACTTGTGGATCGAGCACTAAATGATTCTCATAAATATACAAAAAATGTGGAAGAAATTCCAAATATGTCACCAGATATCTGTATAGTCAATTTCTACAGCAATAGTGGCAGACTTGGTTTACATCAGGTACGATTGTTCGGTTTTCTTGGTTGAATCAAATTTGTGTGTGTGCATATAATTATCACGTTGGGTCTTAATGGTATAATTTGATTTTATAGATTAACTTAGTACAGCTTTAAATGTTGTAGTTTATTAATACACAAAACGGCATTCTGTTAACTTTTTCCCTACCCCTTCAAAAACTTGTACATAAAAGAAATTAGTTGACTTGTAGATCCGCTAACTAGAGCAAATATGTAGTCAGAGTTTTGAATTATGCATACAACAATAACATCAAGCTTTTGTCCCACTACGTGGGATCGGCTACATGAATCATTTTTTGCCAGTGTCCTGTTAAAAGTCAAATTCTCATTTAAATCGAATAAAGTAATATCATTTCTAATATTTTCTAATCAAGTCTTTTTAGGTCTACCTCTACCTTTTTTAACATAAGTCAAATCTAATACCTCAACTTTCCTAACCGGGTCATCGGAAGGCCGCCGTTTAATGTGACCAAACTATCTAAGGCGACTCTCTCTAATCTTATCTTCCACTGGAGCTACTCCAACCTTTTCATATATATGCTCATTTCGTATCCTATCTCTAAGGGTAAAGCCACTCATCCACCTTAGCATTCTCATCTTTGCAACACTTAACTTAGTATTATGCTTCTCTTTTAATGGCCAACATTCGGCACCATAAAACATTGCAGGTCTCACCATCATCTTATAGAATTTTCTTATAAGTTTGAGGGGGACTTTTCTATCGCATAACAAGCCCGATGCATTCTTCCACTTCAACCATCCAACTTGAATTATGCTGATAATATCCCCGTCTATTTCACCATCACTCTGAACAATAGATCCAAGATATTTAAAACGTGTACTCTTATTAATGACTTGATCGCCCAAAGTCACAATCCCCTCACTAGGTCTATTACTACAAAAATTACACTCCATATACTCAGTTTTAGATTTATTCAAGCGAAAACCTTTAAACTATAAAGTTTACATCCATAATTCAAGTCTACCTTCAACTTCCTGTCTAGTCTTATCAACAAGAAGAATATCATCAGCAAAAAGCATACACCAAGGTACATCCATGACTAAAGCAAAAAGATATGGACTTAAGGACGATCCTTGATGTAATCCAATCGAAATAGGAAAATACTTGGTCAAACCACCTTGTGTTTGAACACAAGTAATAGCTCCTGTGCATGATATAATAAAATGTAATTAGGCATTTGAAAATGTGCAATGAAGGTTAAATCTTCTTTAAGTGATCAAGTATTTGGGATTTTATTTTTATTTATTTGTTTTTGGCTATTTTTGTTTTAAATGAAAATAGACCTGTTGTGTAGTGTCAGGTAGTTTGGAGACAAGTTCAATGATGTACTGGTTGGTGTAGGGGTTACACTGCTGAAATTGAGGTGGAAAATTTATTGATTCCTTCTACAAAAACATCATTGATGCTTTTGACCACTATGAAACTGAGAGTAAGTGAAAATGGGGCTGAGAATATCAGTTTTAGGATTCTTTTAAGTAAAAAGGACCAATTGTCAAAGTGCATGTTTGAGTCTTAGGGGTTTTATTGCAAACAATATATCCAGGTGTTTAGCAATTCCTTATGGAGAATGGGAACTTTTGGTTATGTTTGAAAGCTAGGAAAATGAGTGATAATAATTCCAAAGGAGGATGACAATCTGAAAACAAGTGCTGGTGATTGTTTTTAATGTCATTTGCATTATTTCACTTTTTGTTGCAAATTTGAGTACGATTAAGTGATTTACTACAAACCCTTACAACGTTGTAGTTTTCCTTACGATAGTGAATCTTTTATTCCAAATATTTTAAATCAATTTCTTTTTTATGGCACGCAAGAAAATCAGAGGTGCATGAAAAAGTTATGGGGTTTTACACTCAAAATGACATAACAAAGATTGACTTGAAAAATGTAGTATTGAGCATGTCTGTCTATCTATTATTCTTGTTACCTTTGTATGGTAAAAGAAGAGAGAACTTGCTTCGACAGTCGCCTTGCTATAGTGGAATTGTTTTGAGTAATTGCTTTTGATGTATTTTATCTAGGTAAAGTTAGAAGGGTAAGGGGAGGGTAAAGAAAAAGGTGATAATGTCTTATCTCTCTTTAGCCCTCTCTCTCTCTCTCTCTCTCTCTCTCTCTCTCTCTCTCTCTCTCTCTCTCTCTCTCTCTCTCTCTCTCTCTCTCTCTCTCTCTCTCTCTCTCTCTCTCTCTCTCTCTATATATATATATATATATATATATATATATATATAATCAGCATTTTTAAATTCTCATTTTTCATTTGTTCGTGTTGAGTGTTATCTGAAATATTAAAGATATTCTTTGCACAACATTTTAAACAACTTCTATCCATGTACAAACCTCCTAATTTATTCTTTAGTTGCCTCGTCTCTTGAATGATCGTGGGACTCACTAATCAACCAATCTTGGTAGAAATCCATGAGCACACGGATTAAGAGTTGTAACTATTGGATTGATTCTCTTATGTCCCTTAGATTGCATTTTGTGTGCCTCATCTTACTCTTCTAATCGTTGGTCTTGCTTTGGACATTTTTTTCTTTTTCTATAAATAATGTTGATTAATTTTCATTATGAGATTTTTGGAGAAGTCTACATATTCTAATTCACTTTATACCTTAATCAAGCAGTACAATTCAAAACAATTCTTTTTTTTTTTTTAGTTTTCTACGTGATATCATAGTTTGGTTAGAGTTTTCTTCTTCCAATCTTATTCTTTTTTATTATCGGAATTCTTCTTAATCTTTCTTATCTTGATTCTTTTACTTCAACCTTCCAAGGAGTTAACAATCATGTATGGTGAAAGTAATATCAAGGGAGAATTCTAGGGGCTATGATCCTTATTTTGTTTAAATGGGAGAAACTATCTAAACTTGTCTCAAATTGGAAAAACCTTTATAAAGAAAAAAGAACATCCATCCATCACCTTGTAGATCCTCCTTTAGAGCCGAAGAATCCAAAGTTTATACTTTGGGATGATGTGGATTAAAACTAATATAGTCAAAAGCGAAGGATGTTGCTCACATCCACGAGATTAAAACTAAGATTTTTATAATTAAATAAAATAATCTTTTCGTTATTGAGTACTTTAATGCAATGATGATTTATTAAATTGAATTGGATTATTATCAATATCTCAAGATGAAATTTTATGTTGATATGGTAATTATCAAGTAATTTGTAGAAAGAGAAATGGTGTTTGAGCTCGTTGTAGGACTCATTAATGACTTTTACTAAGTTTGTGTCTAAATCTTAAGCAGATAAAGCTATCGTCATTAAATGATAACACTCTGATCTCCACAAGATTTGCTATGACAACCATTGAATCCCAATGTAAGGGATGTTCTACCACTGACTATTTTTCTAAAAAGAAAGATAAAAGTTTTTTTGTATAAGCAATTTATGGTGTAACAACTCTAAAAGATCATCAATTCTTGGGATGTGCAAAAAGGAAATCAACTTTTAGATTTTTTCACTAAAAGATCCTGCAACCCCACATTCAAACATATTATAAGTGAATTTGAAATTATAGATTTATGTTACTCACTTTGAGGGCGAGTGTTGACTGATCGTGGGACTTTCTAGTCTACTAATGTTGATAGGAATCATTGAGCACACGTATTAAGGCTTTCAACTATTGAATTGATCTTCTTATGACCCTTAGTTTGCAATTTACATGCTTTTTTTTCCTCTTCTAGTTGCCGACCATACTTGATTTTTTTCCTTTTTTGTAAATATCGTTGATTTATTTTCATTATAAAGATTTTGATAAGTTTATATATACTTTCACATTTTGTGCGGAATCGAGGAATAAAACCAATGTATTTTCCTATTTTTTTTACATCATCTTTAATAGGCGTTGCTCTAACTTTTCATCTAATATAATGAGTTCTTAATTAAAATTTAATATTTTTGCCATACTTTTTCTTTCTTTTTTAACTTACAGGACCGTGATGAGAGTGAGGAGAGCCTTAAAAAAGGATTACCTGTTGTTTCTTTCTCTATTGGTGCCTCTGCAGAGTTCCTCTACTCTGATGCAAGGGATGTGGATAAGCCGGAGAAAGTATTGCTTGAATCTGGTGATGTGCTAATATTCGGTGGCCATGCAAGACATATTTTCCATGGAGTTCCATCCATTAAACCCAATACAGCGCCCGAGATCCTTGTCGACGAAAGAATAAAATTACGCTCTGGTCGCCTAAATCTTACTTTCAGGCAGTACTAAGACTTCGTTTGAGATGAATTTTTTATTGCTTATTAAAACAGCTTTTTAGTTTAAAAATTTAAAATTTTTTATTCGAAAGCTGTGTTAAGAAGCAGTAAGAAAGTCATCCCAAATAAAACCTAAAAAAGAAAAAGAACTTTCTTTTTAATTGAATTGGATCTTAAAATCATTAAATTTGCTTTGAGATCAATGCAAGACAAAGTTGTTTATATAATAACAATCTCACGGCAAATTTAGTCATTTCAAAATCCATTTCCATATCTATTCTGTCATGAGGTATGGCTTTATTCCCCTGTAGTTAGTTTGTCCTACCTTCTCTCACTTTTTCTTTTAAGATTTTCTTTCATTGTTCAGAATGATTTATATTATATAGTTTGGACACCATTAGGCTTTTGCATTATTAATGGAAGCTTTTTGTTATCTATTCTCTACTTTCATTATGTCATAGCTACAAAGGGTTATCTGTCATCAACTGCGAGCAGCAAGCAAATCTTGCATTCTTAAGCTGTTCTCTAACTTATTATGTATAGTCTCTATAGAAAAATAATAAGTGAAGAAGTGGGGGTGATTTAGGCTTCGTTTGCGACGGTTTTTTTACTGTTTTGTAAAGTTATTTTTTAGTACAAAAATCTTAAAAAAGCGGTCTGAATGTTATTTAAAATTTAGAATATTAAATATATGTATCTAAAAATTTAAATATGAAATATTTAAATAAATAAAAATACATACATACTATTTGCATATCTAATACATAAATATTATTTACATACATACTATTTGCATATCTAATACATAAATTTTTATATTTATTTATATAATTTCTCAATTTTTAAATCATATCAAAACATGCTTGAAAATTTTTATTTAATTTTTGATAAAATTAATATTAATAATATTTTAAATGCTATTTAAAATTTAGAATATTAAATATATGTATTTAAAATTTTAAATATGAAATATTTAAATAAATAAAAATATAAAGGATTTACATACATACTATATAATTTTTATATATTTATATTTTCAACACTTAAATTTTGAATTTTTTTACTTATTCGATATCTAAATCTTTAAATTAATAAAAAATATATCAAATATTGATTATTTAAGTAAAATTTACTTGTTATTACATATTTTGATGTACTTGCTATATATATATATATATTATAAATAAAAATAAAAATTTTAAAATAAGATATACATATATTATAAAAAATAGGTGATAAATATGTAAAACAAAACCTTAAAAAGAAAATAGTCATGCCAATGTGAGAAATTATTCGATGTCGAGACCAAACATTGAGAACCGTGTGATTTATTATGCTTTAGCTGTCATTTTATTGCGCTTTTATAAACACTCAGCAAGGCAACAAATATGCATTCATAATTTCACTTTTGTTGTTCTTTCATTTAGTATTCGTAAATATTGCAGCAAACATCATTCTAATTAAATATTTGATATCATTTTGCTACGCTTTTAGAAATATTCAGTAAAAGATAACAAAAAATGTAATTATGAATGCATATTTATTATTGAGTATTTGAAAAGCACAGTAAAAAAATAACTAAAAGACAACAAATCCAGACCAGTTTCGCCATCCTACCTCCGCATAAATGCATAAATAATTTATCTACCAATGTAAGACAAATTTTTAAATAAATACTGTTACAGATCTTTTTATTTAAATCACCCTTTAAAAAAAATTTAAAAAATCGTCAAAGTTAGGTTTAAACTACCGCGCCAGATCTGCCGTATAAACGGGCGACTGGCCATTATTCTTTTATTTTAAAACCCTAAACCCCAGTCATCTTCCTCCTTCGCTTCTTTGCTTCCGTCCGTTTTGCGCTCCAGATCTGCCGTATAGAGTGAAGTTTTTGTGGAGAGGTAAGTTTTTTTTTTAAACCGTAATAGTGTTTTTTTTTCTGCTATTGAGATTGGTACTGGAGAATGCTCTTATGTTTGAAGATTACAATTCTACAACTTTAGCTTAAAACCTTATTTCCTCCATTTGTCTCATTACAAGTGAAATTCTTATGTAAATATAATAATTAAATTCGTTGTGGAAGTAAAAAATATTAATCATTTCTAATCTTTTTTATGTATTTTTGTCATGTTAATGATATTTAGGTAGGGCATGAATCTATAATCATCATTTTTTAAAACCAAGATGTGCTACGTAAATAAAGTTATTGCCTTCGTAAGAGAGTATGATTGTAGCCGAAAGTAATGAAGTAGTTTAATTTTGGATTAGCCTTTATTTGCAAAATATCCGAACTATTTCATTTTACACTGTTATAAGATAATCATTTGAGATATAATTAATTTATATTAATTTCAATAAATTTATATTCGTAATGATCTAATTTAAGTTATTTTATTTATTCTTAAGTTTTTTTTAAAGTTAATTAGATATTAATCAATAAAAAAATGATGATTAGTAAGTTTTAACTTGGTTATATTATTAAGGGGTTCTAGGAGGCCATAATGAATGGACAACTAGCATTGCTTATGCTCATGTTTGATGGTAAGTTAAGTGTGGATGAGAAATTTGTGTCGACATATACTGGGGGTAAAAATCGGCCTTTGCAAGTGTCTATAAATACAAAATTAGAGTAGCTTAAGCATAGAGTGCTGCACTGAAGATTGATGCATCCACGTATACAATCAACATAGTTTGTCGATTTCCAGTTGTTAATGATTTCATTGCAACGCATGTTGATGATGATGAAGTACGTGATATTGTTATATCTCATGCTATTGGAGTATGTCTTATTCTATATGCTGAAGTAGAAGAAAAAAGTTTAGAAAACAGTATAGATGAAAATCTGACATCCCAATTTCGAGAATCATTTAGTTTGGATGATGAGGTGGAGATGCATGGTGGTGGTCCCATGCACTTGGTAGAGGAATACTTCTATGTTCGGTAAGTTGCACATTAAAAGTTATTTTAATTAGCTTAGTCTTCTTAGATTGTGTATTGGCTTTTAACAAATCAATGGGAGTCTGATGCAGAGATGGCCAAAATCAACGTGGACCAAATGTTCCAAGTAGTTCGGCACAACCTTCTTGTGTAAACATGTCAGGAGCTATTGGGTGTAGAGTTACCATGCCGGTTGTCGATGAAGGTTATGAGGCCATGGATAGTGGATCTGACCAGTAGGATTGTGATAGTGCTGATGAATTAACGCTGAATCGCAATGAGGTGAATGTAGGCGATCATGATGACATTTGTGATCTTATACAAAATTATTTGTGTGATTGCAAATGCTGAAATTTCAACATATAATAAGTTAGACAATGTTATATATTTTTAAATGAAGATTCAATTACTTAGTTATTAGTTGTTTGTTTAGAGTTTAAGTTCAGTCAAGTATAGTGCTTGAACAAGGACATCATCTTGTGGACTATTTGGATCAAGATAGTTGGAAAAGTTCTCACTTGAGTAATAAACTTGATCAACTGAGGAAAATAAAAAAGGTTGCAAAGAAGATACACCAGGAAAGAAGATCAGAGAATTACGTGGTTATGTGAGATCCATTAATGTTCTTGATTGCACAAAGAGACAAATATCCTCTAATTCAAACACGAGATTATATAATGTTTTCACACCCAAAATATTTTTCAATGTTTTACTAGCTTTTCTTCTCTCTTATTAACGTTTCCTTCTCTTGATTTCAGGTAAAACAAAAACTCAAGATGATTTCAAAGCTTTAATTAGCATGGAAACATAAAATAGCTGATAAAAAACAGTTCTTTATCATATATAATAATTTCATTATTATTTTATAAATTCCTTTTACTTCACTGTTTCTAAACCATATGCCTTTACTGTTAAACCACCCAACTTGAACTTATAGTTGATCCAACGTCCTTCAAAATCACCAAATTCTCGGTCATCAAATGCTGGCAAAACTTGAGATAGGGATTACTGAATTGTAAAATAATAGGCGATAATAAATGTTGTATGGTACAATATCAGATCATACTGTGCAATTGTGGTTAAGGAAAAAAAAAAACCTCCAGTGCACGTTTAAGATTACCTTTCTTTTTGTTATTGATTTTGTTTTCTTTTTGAAAAAAAAATGTTTTTTGCTGTATTTTTTAAAAACAGATAAAATTATTTTTAAAAGCACTTAAATTTTAAGTGCTTTTTAAAAACATCATCTGTTTTGTAACAATTTTAGCTACTACCTATGATGTTTATGGTAGTTTGCTTTCACTTCTTTGGGATCCTTTTTTTGAGGAAAAAGTTTGAGAAGAAAAGTAGGCTGTAGCATTTTGAAATGATGTAAGAAAATGTTCAAAAATTGCTGATGTTCATGCTTGTTCTAGAATGCTCAGTTTGAAAGTACCTTTATGTTATAATGTTAATCTCATGTTGTCAGTGCTTATTGGATGTATAGGCTTCTCTTTCCAAATCGTCACTGAACACCAAGGTTGGACAATCATCATATCTCAGTCCCATTCGGACGTCTAACTTCGGCATCGCTCGCAGACTAGACACTGTAGTAGGAGATCAGGATTTCTGCAGGATTTGCGGGATGGGGTGCCGACTGGCAGGGATTTGAGCATGTTTGTTTTAAAAAAATATTTCTTTTGGGTATTACCTAGAGGTGATTTGAGGGCTGATTAGGGAGAAAAATAATTAAGAAAATATAGCATATATGGGGCTGATTTGGGAGGGAATTAGGGGAGGGTGGGTTTTGGTAGTTTATTGTTTATTGTTTGCTTTAAATAGTTGATTTACCCTAGGGTTAGAGGTATGTGTCCTGGGCAAAAATTTAAGTCTCCATCGCTGATTTATGCTGCATTTTTTCCCAGCTTTTTGATTTTTGCAGTTTGAAGATCATATTCGCCAATTTTTGTTGTTTTTCACGGTTTGGAACCTAAATTCATGAATGGTAGCAAAGAAGATGAAGGTGTTGGAAGGCGAGATAGAAAATCTCAAAACTGGAGTGGAGGAAAGATATTCCGGCATGGAAGGGAGGATCTCATCTATAGAGCAATGCTTTAATAATATGGAAGACATGATGAAGAAGTTGATCGAAATGCAGTCAACAGCCTCACCGGTGGTTCCGAGGGCTGAACCAAAGGGTAAGGAGATTCCAGAGGACAATGATGAAATGGAGAGTATTTTCCATCAAGGACCACCACGGCGGCTCCGTGGGTGAGCGGATCATGGCATTATGAAGGAAAGAAAATAAGCGGGGGAGTCCGAACCCTTTGGGAAACTACCGAAATGGGGAGAGGTGGAATGGTGTTATTCATGGTTGGACGAAGCCATGTGGTCCAAATCAACCAATGAGGAAAGGGAGAGATTCACATTATACTACATAGGAGGAACTAAACGAGGGATAAGCCATTGGGGTATAGATGCGAGATCAAGAAAGTTGAAAATGCTAGTGTTTGAAGGGGAAGATGCTCAAGGTTGGGTGTATCAGGTGAAGCGTTACTTTATGATCAATGGCCTGATGGAAGGGAAAAAACTCATGGCGGAAGGGCTATATTTGGTGAGAAAGCCCCTAGCTTGGTTTTGGTGGAGGGAGACTCAATATCCGATCCATTCATGGAGGGAATTTGAGTGTTTGTTGAAGCGTTTCCGAACCATTCATTAAGGAGACATTCACGAACAATTCTATGCCCTAACTCAAGAGGGGACAATTATGGAGAATCGGGAGAAGTTTGAGCTGCTATTGGGAAAAATTAAGAGGAATTTTCAAGGAAGGGTTGGAAGGGAGTTTCATGAAGGGGCTTAGGGAGGACATATGAGCAGAGCTTAGGTTGCTAAAATCTAGAGGGGTGAGAGAGACAATAGAGCTTTCTTAGAGGGTGGAGGAAAATATCGGAGGGAGAAGGCTATCAAGAGCAACATTATGGGAGGGGCTTAAAGGCTATGACCTTGACACCAAGAACCCATACGATGTAGTTTCAGAGGGAAGCACCTAAGGAGAAGGGGATTGAAGTTTGCCCCGAAGACAACTTCAAGCACCTTACAGAAATAGAAGTGTTGGATAGGATGACAAAAGGGTTATGTTTTAGATGTGATGATATGTATACATCGGGACATAGGTGTTGTGAAACCCCTTAAATAAAAGAAGTCAATCTTTTAAACATCGAGGCACCTTTTGGTGTAATTTTCAAAATTTTATTTAAAAAACTCTACAGTTAAGCGTGCTCACTCAGAGCTATTCTAGGATGGATGATCTACTGTGAAGTTATACCAACAGGATAAAACCATGAGGCTCTTAGGCCAAAGCAGATAATATCTCGATGGTTAAGAGTTTGTGTTATTAAAATTGATACCAGAGCAATACAACAGCCAGAAGATAAGAACTAAGTGTCATACAAGATAAAATGCTATGCCATGGGAGCCACCTCTTAAATCCTGTATGGAACAAAGTGTTACATGACAGTAGCCACCACTTGAACTTGTAGGGGGCCATCTCTAGAATCCTATCTTTTTGGTGGATGATTCTAAGATAAAGATGATGACGATGGCGTCAGTTAATTAAGTAGGGGAGATTATGAAACCCCGTAAGTAAAATAATTCAATATCTTAAACATCGAGACATCTTTTGGTGTAATGGTAGGAATTTCATTTAAGAAAATTCGCAGTTAAGTATGCTCATCCTGTAGCAATTCTGGGATGTGTGACTTACTGGGAGTTACAACAATAGGACAAAAATGTGAGCCTCTTAGGCCAAATCATATAATATCTTGATGGTTAAGAATTTGAGTTGTTACATGTGTAAGGACCAAGCTCTTCAGGTTCTTATCCTTTGAGATGAAGATGAAGCTAAGGAGGGAGATGGGAATGAAGCATTTGTGGAGGGGGGGAAACTGTATTTAGAAATGGAAGAGGTATCCTTGAACTCAGTGGTGGGATTAACTCCTAATCACACCATTAAAATGAGAGGAGAAATAGTAGACAGGGAGGTAGTGGTGTTGATTGGCAGTGGGGCTACCTATAACTTCATCACCAACCAGGTCGTTGACGAATTAAGGGTGAAACTGGTGGACACATGGTGCTATGGTTTGATGAAGCATACTATGAAGATGGAGACAGGTAGAGGAGTATGTAGGGGGTGGTTTTTAACCATACAGGGAGTCCAGGTGATGGAGGACTTTCTCCCATTGGAGTTAGGGAGTATTGGTATCATCCTGAAAATGAAATGGCTACAGAAGTTGGAAAGATCAAGATTGATTGAAAATGTTGATAATGGAGTTCAAGCTTGAAGTGAGGAAATTTGTTATTAGAGGGGGTCCTAGCCTGTCAAAAACTATGATCTCACCCAAAATCATGGTCAAGGTGATACAAGGAGCATGACTGGGCTATTTTATGGAGCTGCAGACCTGGAGAAGGTATGAGGTTCGGGGGGAGCATTGATACGACGGGAGCGAGAACAGGAGCTGTAAAGAGGGGGCTAATTTGAAGGGTATTAATTAAGAAATATTTTTTAATTGAAGAAGGTAGATTTGGAGGGAATTAATTAAAAAAGTATTTCCTAATTGAAGAGGGCATATTTGAGGGCTGATTTGGAGGGAATTAATTATGAAATATTTCTTAATTGAAGAGGGCTTATTTGAGAGAAAAATAATTAAAGAAATATGGCAGATTTGTGAGGGAATTTGGGGAGGGCTGTTTGGGTATTTATTGTTTATTGTTTGCTTTTAACTAGAAGATTTTCGTGGGGTTAGGGGTATGTGTTGTTTGCTGAATTTAGATTATTCTTAGGGTGTTTGGACTATAGCCAGTGGTTAGAGATTTGGGAGAGATGGATCTTCCTCTCCAATTGAATATCTATTATATCTTGTTTGTTCTCTTTCATATTTTCAAAAATAAAAAAGATTTGAGGTGTGATCTTCTCAAATTTTCCTGTGGTTTGCTGATTTGCTTGAAAATTAAGGGAGAACTCTAGGGGCTATGAGCCTTATATTGCTCAAAAGGGAGAAACTATCTAAAGTTGTCCCAAATTGGGAAAACCTTTTTAAAAGAAAAAGGAAAGATTCATCCATCATCTTGTGGACTTTCCTATAGAGCCAAAGAACCCAAAATTTGTACTTTGGTATGAAGTGGATGATCATGGCATGGTCGTATAGTATCATTATGCTTGAAAATATTTTGGTGCATTTCTTATGCCTACATCCACAAACTGCACAAAGGCAACTTTTATTCTAGAGCTCTCAAATGTGTCTTTCTTAGGTATTCCTCCACTCAAGAAAGGTACAAGTGTTATCATCCAATCATAAAGACATTCTTCACTTTAGAAGATATCACTTTTGATAAGAAGCATTTTTTTTTTTTTTTTAAACAAATTCATTTTTAAGAAGAGAACTCTCACCTGAAAGAAAAGTTTGATGAAACACCTATTTTTTATCTTGACATTCCTACACCACAAACATCAAATAGATTTAGATATAATACCATCTTCAAGTTTATGTAAGAATAAATAAGTTCAATCAAAATCTCCATTAAGCTCAAGATCCAAATTCATTATCAGATAATAATGATTAACTTATCACTATGTTTTTGTTTTATATCTTGTTCCTATCATATATACTTTTTTGAAATTTTTCTATTACCTATATCAAGTCGTTCTAATAAACATCAGCTCTAATTCTATTACAATTCCACAAACCCTAAAGTCACTTGAAAATAAGAATTAGAAGGATGTCATAAGAGAAGTGATGAATGTTTTAAAAAAAAAAACATATTTGAGAGACGGTTAAACTTCCTAAAAAGAAAGAAAAGATAGAATGCATGTATATTTTTTCTATAAACTTCAGGGTAGATAAAAGTTTCAAATTGATGGATGGTCCATATAGCAAAATGTTATAAGAAGTGTTTTTTGGTTCCTTATATGGGTAGGTTGAAGAAGAGGTCAATATTGATCAACCGCTTGAATTGTGCAAATTGAGAAAGGCCTTGTATGGTTTTAAACATTTTCAGAGAGCATGATTTGATAGATTCATTAAAAGCTATGAATAACAAAGCTAATGCAATCATACTCTCTTCATAAAATACTCCACTAATCATAAAATCTCAATTATCATTATATATATTGAGAATATAATTATCACAAGTGATGCCAATTAGGAAAAATTAGTTTTTTTTGGAATGAATATGCTGAAAATTTTAAGATCAAAGAGTTAGCAAACTTAAATATTTTTTGAGAATAGAAATTACTCTATCAAAATAAGGAATATATATTTTTTATTCATAAAATTATATCTTTGATCTACTAAAAGAAAAAAAAAAAGATTGATTACAAAAGCTTGAATGGCGTTGCTGCAGAGCTCCAACAGAATGGTAAAAATTGCGTTATTTGCTTGCGGGTGAATAGTGGGACGTTAATATTGACGTTGCACTGTTCATCCCCGCTATTTTTCTGTGTCTACCTAACTTGTCAAAGAAACGCGCAAAAAGACGAAAGAAGGTTACCTTCGCAAATTTAGAGTTCGAATAGATGAATCAGAATTTTTTTTAGTTTCACGCCATTTTGAAGTGAAAAATGAGGTTTTCGGTTGGAGTTGGTCTAAGGGAAATTTTTTTTTATATAACTTATTTTTTAATGTACTTCATGTATATAAATATTATAAAAAATTATGTGATAAATATGTAAAACAAACCTTAAAAAGAAAATAATCGTGCCAATGTTGGATAATTTATAACTAAATACTGTTACAGATTTTTTTATTTAAATCTCCCTTTAAAAAAAAATTTAAAACATGGGCAAAGTTTGGTTTAAACTTTAAACTACTGCGACAGATCTGCCGTATAAACGGGCGACAGATCTGCCAATGTTGGCTATCTTCCTCTTCGCCCTTCTTCGCTTCATTTGCTTCTGTCAGTTTAGAGCTACAGATCTGCCGTATAGAGTGAAGTTTTTGTGGAGAGGTAAGTTTATTTTTTATTTTTTTTAACCTTAATAGTTTATTTTGTGAGGATTTAGAGGTTAGGTTTTTTTTTTTTTTTTTTTTTTTTAGGTGTTTGTGAAGCTTCGAACCTGATTATACCCACATAGGTTGATTTTATTTTTATTTTTTGAGTTGAAGACATTTATATTTTTGTCATGTTAGTGATATTTAGGTAGGGCATGAATCTATGATCTCGTAATGAAGCGCTTAAATTTATAATCATCATTTTTTAAAACCGAGATGAGCTACGTCAATAAAGTTATTGCCTTCGTAAGACAGTATGATTGTAGCCGAAAGAAATGAAGTAGTTTAATTTTGCATTAGCCTTTATTTGCAAAATATGATCTGAACTATTTCATTTTGCACTGTTATACGATAATCGTTTGAGATATAATTAGTCTATATTAATTTCAATATTTTTATATTCGTGATGATATAATTTAATTTATTTGATTTATCCTTAAGTTTTTTTTAAAGTTAATTAGATATTAATAAATACAAAATTGATGATTATTAAGTTTTAACTTGGTTATATTATTCAGGGGTTCTAGGGGGGCATAATGAATGGACAACTAGCATTGTTTATGCTCATGTTTGATGGTAAATTAAGTGTGGATGAGAAATTTGTGCCGACATATACTGGGGGTAAAAATCGACCATTGCGAGTGTCTATAAATACAAAATTTGAGCAGCTTAAGTTTAGAGTGCTTAAAGCACTGAAGATTGATGCATCCAGGTATACAATCAACATAGTTTGTCGTTTTCCGGTTGGGAATGATCTCATTGCAACGCATGTAGATGATGATGAAGTATGTGATATTGTTATATCTCAAGCTATTGGAGTATGTCTTATTCTATATGTTGAAGTAGAAGAGAAAAGTTTGGAAAACAGTACAAATGAAAATCTGACATCCCAATTTCGAGAATCATTTAGTTTGGATGATGAGGTGGAGATGCATGGTGGTGGTCCCATGCACTTGGTAGAGGAACACTTCCATGTTCGGTAAGTTGCACATTACAAGTTATTTTAATTAGCTTAGTCTTCTTAGATTGTGTATTGGCTTTTAACTAATCAATGGGAGTCTGATGCAGACATGGCCAAAATCAACGTGGACCAAATGCTCCAAGTAGTTCAGCACAACCATTTTGGGCAAACATGTCGGGAGCTGCTGGGTGTAGAGTTATCATGCCGGTTGTCAATGAAGGTTATGAGGCAATGGACAGTGGATCAGGAAAGCAGGATTGTGATAGTGATGATGAATTAACGCCGAATCGTAATGAGGTGAATGTAGGAGATCATGATGACATTTGTGATCTTATACAAAATTATTATTGTGTGACTGCAAATACTGAAATTTCAACTTATAATAAATTAGACAATGTTATATATTTTTAAATGAAGATTCAATTACTTAGTTATTAGTTGTTTGTTGAAAGTTTATAATTCAGTCAAGTATAGTGCTTGAACAAGGACATCATCTTTTGGACTATTTGGATCAAGATAGTTGGAAAAGTTCTCACTTGAGTAATAAACTTGAACAACTGAGGAAAATAAAAAAGATTGCAAAGAAGATACACCGGGAAAGAAGATCAAAGAATTACGTGGTTTTGTGAGATCCATTAATGTTCATGATTGCACAAAGAGATAAACATCCTCTAATTCAAACACGAGATAATATAATGTTTTCACACCCAAAATATTTACGTTACTAGCTTTTCTTCTGTCTTATTAACGTTTCCTTCTCTCTTGATTTCAGGTAAAACAAAAACTCAAGATGATTTCAAAGCTGTAATTAGCATGGAAACATAAAATAGCTGATAAAAAACAGTTCTTTATCATATATAATAATGTCATTATTATTTTATAAATTCCTTTTACTTCACTGTTTCTAAACCATATGCCTTTACTGTTAAACCACCCAACTTGAACTTATAGTTGATCAAACGTCCTTCAAAATCACCAAATTGTTGGTCATCAAATGCTTGCAAAACTTGAGATAGGGACTACTGAATTGTAAAATAATAGGCGATAATAAATGTTGTATGGTACAATATCAGATCATACTAAGCAATTGTGGTAAAGGAAAAAAAAAACCTCCAGTGCACGTTTAGGATCACCATTTTTTTTTTGTTATTGATTTTGTTTTTTTTTTTTTTTGAAAAAAAAAATGTTTTTTGCTGTATTTTTTAAAAACAAATAAAATTAGTTTTAAAAGCACTTAAATTTTAAGTGCTCTTTTAAAAACATCATCTGTTTTGTAACAATTTTAGCTACTACCTATGATGTTTATGGTAGTTTGCTTTCGCTTTTTTGGGATCCTTTTTTTGAGGAAAAAGTTTGAGAAGAAAAGTAGGCTGTAGCATTTTGAAATGTGTAAGAAATGCTCAAAAATTGCTGATGTTCATGCTTGTTCTAGAATGCTCAGTTTGAAAGTACCTTTATGTTATAATGTTAATCTCATGTTGTCAGTGCTTATTGGATATGTATAGGCTTCTCTTTCCAAATCGTCACTGAACACTAAGGTTGGACAATCATCATCTTTCAGTCCCATTCGGAGAAGTAGATATCCACAATCAGTTGAAAGTCGACGAATGCAAACTTCTCCTAAAAAGGCTATTGGCGCCAGTCCCGACAAACGTCCTGGAAGTGAATCTGAGGAAGGCCGTTTTGACATCTCTATACCTGCAAATGAAGGGTCGGTGATATTAAAAAAATCTCTTCTTGTATTAAAAAGAGAGAAAAGAAAGGAACTTGAACGTCCTGTGGTGCAATATTTAAGACCAGGAATGGTTTTGCTGAAGAAATTTTTAGGCCACATGGATCAGGTTAATGTTGTTCCTTTGCTCACTATATTAAAGTTTATGTTGTGTAGAGTAGTATCAAAGAGATAAATTAGAAAAGGTTCACGCATTGAAAGAAAACGTTATTTATCCATAACTTCTACTAGGTTCATCCATAGAATGCTTAATAACTAGGTGTTATGGATACTACTGAAATAACGTTAGTGTATTTGAAAATTTTGCCATGTTTTTAGGACTCTAAAACATTATTGGTTGTTACTATTTACTATTTTGCTACTCCTTGATTCCCATATTTCAGGTAAAAATTGTGAAGAAATGCCGTGAGCTCGGTATTGGTTCTGGTGGTTTTTATAGGCCGGGATACAGGGATGGGGGAAAGCTACATCTGCAAATGATGTGCCTTGGCAAGGACTGGAGTCCTGAATCACGATCTTATGATAAATCTCGTTCTTTTGATGGTGCCGTGCCTCCTGAAATCCCAGAAGAATTCAGAAAACTTGTGGATCAAGCACTAAATGATTCTCATAAATATACAAAAAATGTGGAAGAAATTCCAAATATGTCACCAGATATATGTATAGTCAATTTCTACAGCTGTAGCGGAAGACTTGGTCTACATCAGGTAAGATTGTTCAGGTTTTTCTTTGTTATATATATATATATATATATATATATATATATATATATATATATATATATATATATATATATATATATATATATATATATATATATATATATATATATCATGTGGGCTCTTAATGATCTAATTTGATTTTGTTTATTAACTTAGGACAGCTTTAAATGCTGTAGTTTATTAATACACAATCTCCTTCATTTAAATTCCAACGGTGTTCTGTTAACCTTTTTCCTATACCTTTTAAAAACTTATACTCAAAAGTAAACAGTAGACTGGTAGATCCACTACCTAGAGCAAACGTGTAGTTAGAGTTTTCAATTATGCATGATATGATAAAATGTACTTGGGCTTTTGAAAAGTTGCAATGAAGGTTAAATATTCTTCAAGTGATCACATATTTGGGCTTTTCATTTTTATTTATTTTGTTTTTGGCTAATTTTATTTTAAAAGAAAATATACACATAGTGTATTGTAATGTAGTTTTGAGTAAAATTTAGTGATGTATTGGTTAGTTTAGGGGCTTCACTGTCGAAATTGGGGCGGAAATTTTAATTGATTCCTTTACCAAAACATCATGGATGCTTTTGACCACTATGAAACTGAGAGAAGGTGAAAATATGACTGACAATTTTAGTTCTAGGGTTCTTTTAAGTAAAAAGGGCCAATTCTCAAAGTGGACGTTTGAGTCTTAGGGAGTTAGGGGTTTTATTGCAAACAATGCATCCAGGTGTTTAGCAATCCTTTATGGAAAATGGAAAGTTTAGGTTATGTTTGAAAACAAGTTCTGGTGATTGACCACAAGTGCTGGTGCCCTTTGTATGGTAAAGAAGTGAGAGGACTTGCATCAACACTCGCCTTGCTATCGTGGAATTGTCTTGAGTAATTGCTTTTGATGCATTTTATCTAGGTAAAGCTAGAAGGGAAGGGAGACGGAAAAGAAAAAGGTGACTGTGTCTTGTCTCCCATTTTTCATTTATTCATGTTGAGTGTTATCTGAAATGTTAAAGATATTCTTTGCACATCATTTTAAACAACTTCTATCCATATACAAACTTCCTAATCTATTTTTTAGTCACCTTATCTATTGAATGTCGTGGGACTCGCTAATCAACCAAATTTTGATAGAAATCTGTGAGCACATGGATTACGAGTTGTAACTTTTGAATTGATTCTCTTATGGCCCTTTGATTGGAATCAATATGCCTCATCTTACTCTTCTACCTTCAGGTCTTACTTTGGAAAAACAATTTCCTCTTTCTATAAATAATTTTTATTCATTTTCATTATAAGATGTTTAGAGAAGTTTATATAAACTGACTCACTTTGTACGTAATCAAACAATAAAATTCGAAGTAGTTCTATTTTTTTTTACTTTTCTACATTGTATTAGAGCAAGGCTAGAGTTTTCCCATCTTGTGGGGCCCAGGGGGGTTAATATTCACTATATAAGGAGGAGAAATTATGAGAAAAATAATTAGGAAAGCTTATTTAGGGAAAGATGATTAATTTTAATTAGATTTGAGAGGAAATTATGAATATTTTATTAAGGGAAAGGGCCAATCATAAACCGTCTGAATCTTCTGGGGTTCTACTTAATTGCCTGCACTGCTCACTACATGCCCTATAAATGAAATGCTCCTTAGCCATAACTCACACTTCGAGAACTTAGCATATAATTGGTGTTGTCTTAGAATCTCCAGAGCAATCCTCAAGTGTGTTGCATGCTTCTCCTCATATTTGGAATAAATTAGAATATCGTCTATAAAGACGATCACAAACTGGTCCAACTACTTCCTTAAAATCTTGCTCATCAAATCCATGAAGACTGCCGGGGCATTAGTCACTCCGAATGGCTTGACTAAAAACTCATAATGTTCGTACCTCATACTAGAAGCAGTCTTCATAACATCCTCTGCCCTTACCTTCAACTGATGATAACTAGATCGTAGATCGATCTTAGAACATCCAACCAACTGATCAAACAAATCGTCAATTCTAGGCAAATGATACTTATTTTTTATAGTGATTTTATTCAACTCCTTATAATCAATACACATGCGCATCATACCATCCTTTTGCTTCACAAACAGAACATGTGCTCCCCACGAAGACACACTATGGCAGATGAATCCCCAGTCAACTAACTCCTGAAGCTGAATCTTCAACTCCTGAAGCTCGTTAGGTGCCATTTTATACGGAGCTTTAGAGATCAGAGCAGTACACAAAAAAAGAACGATACAGAATTTTCTCTCTCTGTCTGGCGGTAAAGTCACTAATTTCTCAGGGAAGACATTTGGAAACTCCCAAACTATAAGGACACTACTCATAGAATAAAAAGAGAGTCTCACATCTTTGACATATGCTAAAAATACTAGGCTACCTTTCCTGCAAAGTCTATTTACTTCTAGAGCAAAAAAAAAAAAAAAAGAGATAACACCTTTGATTCCCTGAAATATGAAGCTCTCACCATTCTGATACAAAGTCACTTTCTTCTTTAAGCAATCAATCTGAGCCACATATCGACTCATCCAATTCATACCCAAAATGACATCAAATGCAAAAATAGGTAGCAAAATCAAATCAGATCTCCAAACTCTATCATAAAATTCAAAAAAATAAACTTTACTAGCTAACATTCCATCTCCCGTAGGCAAAATCACAGATAAAGAAACATGTAATAATACAGAAGACAAACCGAGAGAATCAAAATACTGCTTAGACATAAAAGTACTCGGCCCACCTCACATCTCCCGGTCTTCCCTTGCCCTGCCATAACCCAAACCCCCTTCGAATTCCCCTCTTCTTCCTTCCTCCCCTTTTGCCACGGAAGCCGTCGTTTGGTTATGGATTTTCAACATTTTCTTCATCATGTTCCGGAGATCGGCTACTTGTCCTTCCATAGAGGAAATCCTTTCCTCCACCGTTGTCTTGATTTTGTACATCTCCTTTTCAAGCTTTTCTTCTAGCGCATCAACTTTCTTGGCTGCCATCTCGATCCGGAATTTTATAAATCCAAAAATTTCGGATTTGAATTACAAAAACAGCAACTTCATCAATTCCCGACTAAAAATCAACCGCTGAAATTTGTCAAAATCAGGCCATAAACGGTCCCAAGACTTGCTTTGATACCAATTTCATAGGAAACCCTTGTAGATCTCAAGTATTTCCTATCAATATAAGAAAAACAATGAGAATTCTCCTAAAAAAATCTTTACAAAACCAGGAAAACAGTAGAAATTTATATTATTTGATAAAATAGAAACACAAAATAGCAAGATACAATTGATCATCTATTCGAGAGGAGGATCATTCTCTCCCAATCTCTAGACGCCACTAGAGCCTAAAAGAAATTAAAGAGATCTCAAATTTCAGCCAAATTCAAGATGCCCTAACCCTAGGAAAACAAACAATTTAATGCATATAAATCAAAAGGAAATCCCTAAACAGTCCATACATTCAATCTACCTCCTAAAATTCTATCAAAATCCTTCCTAAATGGCTCTGTAGCGAGCGAGCGGTCGAATCCCGCGTACCGAAGGTGGACGGGTTCCGCCTCATGTCTTTGTGAGCCGGTTGCGTATGGACCGGCTAGACCGGTCTAACAATGCACTAGGGTGAAAGCAACATAACTACATACGCCACTCAAACCTCTGAGAGGCTGGCCTCTTGATACCAGACCAACATCCCAGCTACCAGAATCCTCAGTATATGGTCGATGTGATACTGCCCTTGTCTTACTCACAGTCGGCTGCATAATGCCTTTGAAATCAGAACGTCTATCGAAACGACCTTGTGGACACTTAGCAATTATATCTCCAAATTGACCACAACAAAAATACCTCCCTGATGCTCTATAACATTGAACACTATGCCTTCTAACACACTGCTGACATAATAGGGCCTCACTCACTGAACCCCCAGAACTAACAACACTACCTCTATCTGATCAAAAAGAAATTGCTCTTGATTGCCCCCTTCTTTTGAACTTAATAAGTCCAAACCTGCTCTTCTTCTCAGAATGACTACTACTAGTTGTCTCGCCGCCAAATCTCTTCTTGCTTGCATTCCATCGTTGTTGCATTGCTACCAGATCAATCTCTATCCTCTTGGCCCTCTCAACCAACTGAGCAAAGTCTGTGATATCATGTGCCAACAGTGGCTGCCTCAAAGCATCTCAGAGTCCCTCCAGAAGTCGGTAACACTTCTCCTTAGAAGTTCCAGTTGACGGTGGAGCGTACCTGGAGAGAGAGTAGTAAACTCTGCTTTATACTGCATCACTGACATGCTTCCCTGAATCAACTTCAGAAAAGAGCTCTGTAAATATCTCCTAGCAGATGGAGGTACAAATCATGTTCTAAATGTCTCAACAAACTCATCCTAAGTAATCAGGGTATTTTTATGACCCTGAAACTTCTCTCACTTTTGGCCCAACCACCAACGCTCTACCTCTCCATCAAATAAAATACAGCTAATGCAACTCTCCTCTAAGAAAGACCAATTCATCCCATATAGAGTCTTCTCTATCCTCATTAGTCAATTATTAGCTGCTCTAGGCTCAATAATACTTAAAAGTCTAGGAAGTTATAATCTCATAAAATTATGTAAATATCTGTCAATGTCATCAGATCGGGACCAACAACCCGCTTGTGAGCCTCACTAACCAGTTATGCTACTATGCCTTTAATTTGTAAAATCGCCTCAAAATTAATCACAAGAGTTGTGCCCTAAACCTGAGCTGCCTGACTAGAACTCTAACCATTATACATATCTTGATTTGGCTGAGGTGGATCAGCCATCTCAAAACACAGCTAAATGCAACATATACATATGAAAATAAATAAAATGAGCACAAAAAACTACACAGAAGCATCTCAATATTCTATAGAGTAAATCCTATGGCTTTATTACAATTTATTTCTCCAACATTGCTCTGATACAAAAAATCTTGTCACAACTAGTCGCAATATAACTCGATATCACACAGGTCATACCGTATCCGATTGTGGCAAGACTGATCCCAAGATCTGATTGGAGAAATACCAAAATAAAACCTTCAATTTATATACTACACAGAGCCACTATTGAATGCAATATAAAGCGGAAGACTATTGAATCTCAACATGATTGTTCTATATATCATCCAAAACATATACAATATGAAATCTATCTACAACAACGCTTGGTAACAAAGAGCACAACAAATAATAAAAATCAAGCCTGCAAAAGACAAAACTAACCAATACATACCTACAACATAGATCAGAGTGTGCTATCCAAACTACTCAGCTTGCTCCTTACCCTTTGCCGGGCCTGAAAACAAACAC
Source organism: Dendrobium huoshanense (assembly GCA_016618105.1). Classification (NCBI taxonomy): domain Eukaryota; kingdom Viridiplantae; phylum Streptophyta; class Magnoliopsida; order Asparagales; family Orchidaceae; genus Dendrobium; species Dendrobium huoshanense. The sequence goes on along the minus strand of CM028360.1, from coordinate 50,375,417 downwards.
AAAAGCAGGAATGAGCTAACATGACTCAATAGACTATCGTAACCTAAAACAAAAATCAATAATCAAAACCAAAAGAACTGAAAATATCGTGCTGAATCATATACTAAAATTAAATACAATTAAATAAATACAAAATGAACTGAATGATAATTAAACACTTCATAATATAATCTCTCCTCGGTAGCTCATTAACTCCGGCACAACATTTAGGTAACAGAATATAACCGACATAACAAAATTCCACCTCGGTCGCCCATTAGCGCATGTATAACAAAATTCCACCTCCGTCGCCAATTAGCACATGCATAACAAAATCCCACATTGGTCGCCTAACAGAATCCCACATCGGTCGCCAAATGACATATGCATAACAAAATCCCACCTCGGTCGCCCATTGGTGTTGGCGTCACCTCACAACATATTATTTTCAATGCATTGTATTAATTAAAGCATAATTAGGCTCAATTCAGACATTACCAAAATGTTGTAAGGTAGAAAACAAAAACACTACTAAGCAAAATTTCACAATTTTCAAACATAAACAATTACCACATATTATGTAAAATATCATTCTAAATCTTTAATTGAAATTGAAGCTCTATTTTTAGATGCTAAAATAAATTTTTTAGTAGATAAAAACAGAGTTTTTTCAAAATCATCCGTAAAATTTTTTTTAGAATATAATCAAAATATTCATAATCACAATCTCTATAACATATAAAAAGTGATATATTAAAAGTTTTACAAAAACAAAGTTATCATCGTTTTTTGGTAACAGAAATATAAATTTGATCGAAAAATGCCAAAAACACTAAATTATTGAAATCTAAAATAAACAAAATGTACCTAACTTGAGACGAGTGAATTTTCCAACTGTGTCGATGGATGAAAATCGCTTTACGACTGTCAAAACCCAACTTACTTTTTCTCTCTCCTCTCTTTCTTCTCATTTCCCCAAATGGTTCTTTGTTAACGACATAACTTAAGGAAAAAGAAAAAAAAACATAGGAATTTAATAGGTGGGTTTAGATATTTAGGAAAAATAATAATTTAATAATAATATTTTAATAAAATTTTAGTATAAAATTCATAGAAATTCTTTTAGGGATTCTAAAAATTATAGAAAAATATACATAAAATATTTTATTTTATCTAGAAAAATCTGGTGAAATAGGTTTGCAAAATGAATACTTGATGGTCCCAAAACTCTCGCTTGTACTGTTAGGTGTTAATTTTCTTAAGAAATTTCACCAGTGCACAAAAATTATAAAAAAATAAGAAAAATTAAAACACAATAATAAAGATTTTATGGAGAAGATGGTTTATGATTTGGGCTTATAACGACGCCTGAATAAATTCTTAACGGTTAATAGTCAAAATGCTGTTCTCAAAATTTTGAGTTATAATATTGTGTTTGTCGTGGCCCTCCTGTATTTGATTGTGGATGACTTGTTGAGTACACGACGAGTCTTCTCTAGCGGCTCGTAGGAGCTTGTATCTGCTGCACATTATCCGGTGTTTGTTTGCATATAACATGTAATGCATATGACAGGTCTCCTACAACCTCGTCTAAATCCAGCCGCAAGCCTCCTCCCTCTATCCAACCCTCCTAAGCCGCAAAACCCATGACTAAGCCTCTATTGATCTCCTTCCCAACCTCTCTTAGGTAGTTAAGTTTTTTTTTTTTTTTTTTTTTTTTTTTTTTTAAGTTTTTAATTATTTCTAATTATTAGTTTTGTAATTATTATGAATGTTATTACTATTTGTAGTACATTTACTACTATCATACTTACCTACTGTGAAGTTACACAAACAGGACAAAACTATGAGGCTCTTAAGCCAAAGCGGATAATATCTCGATAGTTAATAGTTTGTGTTGTTAAAATTGGTATCAAAGCAATACAACAACCATAAGATGAGAACTAAGTGTCATACAAGACAAAATGTTATGCCATGGAGCCATCTCTTGAATCCTGTATGAGACAAAGTGCTACATGACGGAAGTTATCACTTGAACTTGTAGGGGGGCACCTTTAGAATCCTATCTTCATGGTGGATGATTCTGTGATAAAGATGCTGACGAGGACGTCAGTTACTTAAGTATGAGAGATTGTGAAACCCCATAAGTAAAAGAATTCAATCTCTAAACATTGAGACATCTTTTAGTGTAATGGTCAGAATTTCATTTAATTAAATTCGTAATTAAGCGTGTTTATACCGGAGCAATTTTGGGATGGGTGACCTGCTAGGAGTTACACCAACATAACAAAACTGTGAGCCTCTTAGGCCAAATTGAATAGTATCTTGATAGTTAAGAGTTTGGGCTGTTACATTTGTATGGACCAAGCTCTTCAGGTTCTTATTGTATGTGATGACGATGAAGCTGAGGAGGAAAATGGGAGTGAGGCATTTGTGGAGGGGGGAAAACTGTATTTAGACATGGTAGAGGTATCCTTGAACTCAACGGTGGGATTCACTCCTAATTACACAATTAAAATCAGATGAGAAATAATAGACATGGTGGTAGTGGTGTTGATAGACAGTGGGGCTACCCATAACTTCATCTCCAACCAGGTTGTAGACCAATTGAGGGTGAAAGTGGTGGACACGTGGTGTTATGGTTTGATGAAGGGTATTAGGAAGACGGAGACAGGTAGAGGAGTATGTAGGGGGCGTTTTTTTAATCATTCAGGAAGTCCAGGTGATGGAGGACTTTCTCCCATTGGAGTTAGGGAGTATTGGTATCATCCTAGGATGAAATGGCTGCAGAAGTTAAGAAAGACCAATATTGATTGACAAATGTTAACGATGGAGTTCAAGTTTGAGGAAAGTTGTAATTAGAAGGGATTCTAGCCGGTCAAAAACTATGATTTCACCCAAAACTAAGGTCAAGGCAATACAAGGAGCGCGAGCTGTAGAGAGGGGGCTAATTTGGAGGGGATTAATTCATAAATATTTTTTAATGGAAGAGTGTAGATTTGGAGGGGATATTTCCTAATTGAAGAGGGTATATTTGAGTGTTGTATATTGAGGGAATTAATTAGGAAATATTGATACGATAGGAGCGGGAGCTGTAGAGAGGGGGCTAATTTGGAGGGGATTAATTCAGAAATATTTTTTAATGGAAGAGTGTAGATTTGGAGGGGATATTTCCTAATTGAAGAGGGTATATTTGAGTGTTGTATATTGAGGGAATTAATTAGGAAATATTGATACGACAGGAGCGGGAGCTGTAGAGAGGGGGCTAATTTGGAGGGGATTAATTCACAAATATTTTTTAATGGAAGAGTGTAGATTTGGAGGGGATATTTCCTAATTGAAGAGGGTATATTTGAGTGTTGTATATTGAGGGAATTAATTAGGAAATATTGATACGACAGGAGCGGGAGCTGTAGAGAGGGGGCTAATTTGGAGGGGATTAATTCAAAAATATTTTTTAATGGAAGAGTGTAGATTTGGAGGGGATATTTCCTAATTGAAGAGGGTATATTTGAGTGTTGTATATTGAGGGAATTAATTAGGAAATATTTTCTAATTGAAGAGGGTTGACTTGGGGGCTGATTTGGGAGAAAAATAATTAAGGAAATATGACAGATTTGGGAGGGAATTGGGGGAGTGTTGTTTGGGTATTTATTGTTTTCCTAATTGAAGAGGGCATATTTGAGTGTTTTATATTGAGGGAATTAATTAGGAAATATTTTCTAATTGAAGATGGTTGATTTGGGAGAAAAATAATTAAGGAAATATGACAGATTTGGGAGGGAATTGGGGGAGTGTTGTTTGGGTATTTATTGTTTTCTTTTAAGTTTATGATTTTCCTGAGGTTAGGGGTATGTGTCGTTTACTGAATTTAGATTATTCTTATGGTGTTTGAACTCTAGCCAGCGGTTAGAGATTTGGTAGAGCTAGATCTTCCTCTCCAATTGAATATCTATTGTATCTTGTTTATTCTCTTTCATATTTTCTAAGATAAAAAAATTTGTTGTGTGTTCTTCTTCCCAATTTCTCTTGTGGTTTGCTGATTTGGTTGAAAGTTCTCTTTCTTCTTATCTTTTTTCTTCCAATCTTTGTTCTTCTTTCTTGACGGGATTTTTCTTTCTCTTCATTGTATTGATTCTTTGACTTCCCTTCTAAGGAGTTAATAATCATGTATGATGAAAGTCATATTAAGGGAGAATTTTAGGGGCTATGAGCCTTATATTGATTAAAAGGGAGAAACTATCTAAAACGGACTCAAATTGGAAAAACCATTTTAAAAGAAAAAGGAAAGATTCATCCATAATCTTGTGGACCCTCCTATAGAGCCAACCCAAAGTTTGTACTTTGGGATGAATTGGATGATCATGGCATGGTCGCAGAATACCATTATGCTTGAAATTAGTGGTTATATGTATTTTTCTCTACCTCAAAAAGAAATTTGGTATGCCGTCAAATAAATGCCCTTAGAAATGAAGGATGTTGCCCACATTTACAAGATCAAAACTAATATTTTAACAGTCAAATAAGATAATCTTCCTGTTATTGATTACTTTAATATCTCAAGATTAAATGAGATATTGATGCAGGAATTGTCAAGAAATTTGTAGAAAGAAAAAGATCAATTTAGGAGTCATTGACCATATGATTAACTTTTTTAACTTTTTTAAAAATACGAACTCTATCCTAGTAATAGGAAAATAAAAATGGCTGATGGTACTGTAACAATTATTGCAGATCAAAGAAATATTTTAGTTCCCTTCAAATTTTCCAACAATTATTAAAATTATTAAATACCATAATTGCAAGGTAATTTTTTCTTCTAATTATTATGTTTTTAAAAATCTTGTATTAAAAAAAATTTGAGCAATCCTAACTGCCACATATCTAATTAGTAAAATATCTTTAAAGGCAATTGACTTCACAAGTCCTATAAACTATTCTATTAAAAATTTTCAAATAATGTCCTCTCAAAATTTTGTTAAAAAATATTTTGGTGCATTGCTTATGCCTACATCCACAAACTGCACAAAGGCAACTTTTATTCTAGAGGACATTCTTTACTTTAGAAGATATCACTTTTGATAAGAAGTAATTTTTTTTTTTCAAACAAATTCATTTTTAGGAAGAGAACTCTCACCTGAAAGAAAAGTTTGATGAAACACCTATTTTTTATCTTGACATTCCTAAGTCACAAACAATAAACAAATTTAGGATATTATACCCTCTTCAAGTTTATTTAAGAATAAATAAGTTCAATCAAAATCTCCATTAAGCTCAAGATTCAGATTCATTATCAGGTAATAATGATTAACTTATCACTTTGTTTCTCTTTTATATCTTATTCCTAGCAGTTATACTTTTAAAATTTTTCTATTACATATATCAAGTTTTTCTTATAAATATCAGCTCTAATTCTATTACAATTCCACAAACCCTAAAATCATTTGAAAATAAGAATTAGAAGGATGTCATAAGAGAAGAGATGAATGTTTTTCGGAAAAAAAATCATATTTGGGTGACGGTAAACTTTCAAACAAGAAGGAAATGATAGAATGCATATAGATTTTTTCTATAAACTTTAGAATAGAAAAAGTTTCAAATGACGGTATAAAACTAGATTGGTTGCTAAAAGATATATTGAATCATATGGAATTGACTATCAAGAAATTTCTGTCTTCTATTGTGAATATACATACAATACATATTTTAATTTCTATTGCAATCTGTTATCGATGGTCCATATAACAAAATGTTATAAGAAGTGTTTTTTTCTTATATGGGTAGGTTGAAGAAGAAGTCAATATTGATCGACCACTTGGATTTGATAGTTTTTTACAAAGAAGAAAGTGTGCAAATTGTGAAAGGCATTGTATGGTTTTAAAATATTTTCAAAGAGCATGATTTCATAGATTCATAACAGCTTTGAATGAAACTGTATACAAACAAAGCTAATGCAATCATACTCTCTTCATAAAATACTTCACTAATGATAAAATCTCAATTATCATTATATACATTAACAATATAATTATCACAAGTGATGACAATTAGGGAAAATAAGTTTCTTAGGAATGAGTTTGCTAAAAAAATTGAGATCAAAGATTAGCAAACTTAAATATTTTTTGGGAATAGAAATTACTCTATCAAATTAAGGAATTTTTTTTTCCTTATAAAATTATATATTTGATCTGCCGAAAGAAAAAAAAAAAGATTGATTACGAACTTTGTGAAACCTTAATTGAATCAAATAAAAAATTGGATGCAAATGACATAAAAGATACTATCAAGATTAGTTGGAAAAATGTTTTATCTATCTCACACCCACTTAGTGATCACATTTGTAGTGAGTTTTATTAGCCAAATCATATACCAATCCAAGTCACATTTAGCCAACTTATAGTTTTCTTAGATACCTTAATTCAAGTTCTGGTAAAGTAATTTTTTAATAAAATACATGATACTTTACAAATTGAAGAATATAGTACATACAACGTAAGTACATCCAATGTACATGATCTAATGAGTTATAGAGAGAGAATTAGTGTGGATCTAAAACATAATTGATTTGATTCATAATACAGCATGCATTCAGGCAGCTTGTGTTCAGCATATGCGCACATCATGTTTATAAATTGTGGTGTGAATGAGACTGAGATTAGTGAACCAAATCTTATCTTATATGGCTAATTGAAATTGTAATTTTTGTTTGCATTGCCAAGTTATTGTTAAACAGATATGCAATTAATTTATTTACAATTTTCTTTCTTTTTAAATGTACAGGACAGAGATGAGAGTGAGGAGAGCCTTAGAAAAAGGCTACCTATTGTTTCTTTCTCTATTGGTGATTCTGCAGAGTTCCTCTACTCTGATGTAAGGGATGTGGATAAAGCAGAGAAAGTAACGCTTGATTCTGGTGATGTGCTAATATTCGGTGGCGATGCAAGGCATATTTTCAATGGAGTTCGATGCATTAAACCCAATACAGCACCCAAGATCCTCATTGACAAAACAACAAAACTACGCCCGGGTTACCTAAATCTTACTTTTAGGCAGTACTAAGAGGAAAAAAAACCTCTCTTTTTGATTAAAATGCATCTTAAAATCGTTAAATTTTGTTTGGGATAAATGCAACACAAATCTTTTATATAACAACAATCTCAAAACAAATCTAATGATTTCAAAATCCCTGCATCTCTTCTAGTTTTGTTCCCTTGAAGTTAATTTGTCCTGCCTTCTCTCACTTGATTTTTATTTTTAAGTTTTTCTTTGATTGTTCAGGATGATATGTTATATAGTTTGGACACCACTATTTGGCTTTTGATTTATTAATAGAAGCTTTGTTTTATCTATTCTCTAAATTCATTATGCATTAGCCACAAAGGGTTATCTGTAATCAACTGGGAGCAGAAAGCAAATATTGCATTCTTTCCTAATGAAGCTTTTTTCTAACTTATTATCTAAAATCTCTGCAGAATAAATAATAAGCGAAGAAATCTTTTCTATTGCATATTTAGATATTAAGATTTGAGCATGTTGAGGGCATCAAATATTACTATCAGCCTCTTTAGTTATGTAAGCTCTTACTAAAGCTATGAAGTCTTTAATGGAAGGTCATTTTATATATATATATATATATATATATAGGGTTCATATCTCCACTCATAAAAGTGCAAAAATCAACCAATTAACTCAACTAATGTGTTTATAAGAGTAATGCTATGTAGTTTGAAACAAGCAATTTAGTTAAATTTGATTTTGTAATTATTTGAAAAAAAAAAACTTATTCTTTTTAAAAATTACAATTGTATCCTTAGTTGACATTCAAGCAGTTCAAGGGTTTGTATGCGGTAGTTGTAGTTTTTTTATTAAGATTATATTACATCAAAAATATATTTAATATTGATTATTTAAGTAAAATTTACTTGTTATTACATATTTTGATGCACTTTATATATACTAGTTAAATGCCCGTGCACATGGTAATTTAAAATTAATTTATGATATGCTATAAGATTAATACTCAAGTCTTTATAAAAATTACATGTAATTTTTTATATCAACTTATTTTTTTCATTCTTCCATATAATAGTTCTAAAAAACTTGAACTTATCACAAATTCCTTTCACTTAAAAGGTAATTTAAAAAATAAAAAACAAACTTAAATTTTTTATAAATTTAATAGGTTTTGCAATTTAGATGATGCAGTTAGAAATCGTTATTGATTTTAAACCACTCAAACACATTCGAAATCTCTAACATGTATTCATTTTAATTTTATATAGAAAATGAATAAAAAAAATCATCGTGTTCTAATTGTGTTTGCTATATATCTACAAATAATAAAATAAAGCCTATGCGTGGAAAAGATTAGTTATTTGTTGCCAAGGATAGAGTGGAAGTTGAGGATGGTTTGTGCATCTTCAGGTGAAAACTTGCCCCTCTTGATATATGGCATTAAGTAGTTGGTCCATCTCAAACTACAGCTATTCCCCCATCTATTAAATCCTACAATTGAGCAATAACAAGCTTTCTTGTTCAATGCACATATTCATACAAAATGATTGATACTATAAAGAGAAAATGAGGAAGAATACAATACCAACAAGCTTAGAAAGAGCTCTCCAACTGCAATGCACATGTAATGAACCAACTTATGATCTTCTTCAAGTGTCCAAAGGCCATTCTTAAGGTCATTATCATCCCAATAAGGTGATCTTCCCATGAGAAGAGAGTAGAGAATGATGTAGAGAGTAATGGAGTTGGAGAAAAAAAAAAAGGAAAGTCGGTTATATCCCTTATTTTTTATATGGTTAATTTATACACATCTCAAGGCATGGGACCACCATGTTATTTTGGAAAGAAATTATCACCAGATTAAAAACAAATTCTCAACCTTTTTCATCCGGGCTTGGGACCAGCATCGACAGTTTTAAAAAATTTTGATATAATATTACCTCTAAATAATATGTTAGATTTGTAGTGCAAATCTCGGTATAAAAATTGATATTGCAAAAAACAGAATATATTTAAGATATGTCAATTGGTTGAAGTTATAGTCAATTAATTTAAAGTAGATGTACACATCGTGAAGTTTCATTTATAAAATTTCTGACTTTTGTTAGACATTTATAGTATCAGTTATAAATAAGATGTATATTTCATTTGATTGAGAAATACCAAACTGCCAGCATGCAAAAGTGAAAAATATAATCCAATATTTATAATAAACTTTGATTACCAAGTAAATACAACTTAAACATCCCACAAAATAGGAATATAGATGAAAGATTGAATTAAAAATTAATAAAAAAAATGAAATGCAAATTAAAACATAAAATAACACGCTTAAATGAGATAACTAAATATCTAAAAAATCTATTTTAAACACTAAATTTAATACAAAGATTGTTGAGATGTAATTAAAAATATACCAATTCGATTAAAATCAAATTATATAATAGATCATACTATCAACTTACAATGATGGGAGATCTGCATCTGAAATGACTTCACTAAGGATGTGTTCATATTCTTGAATGTTTTGCTTCATTTCACGTGATAAATTCTCGTCCCTGAAGTTTAGCAATCTTTGGATAATAAGCTCTAGCAACAGGAACTTATTTACTGCAGCATCTTTCATTGTCTCTTTATGTTCCTCCGACCAAAGGCAGCAACTCCCAAATTCAAGCTCACAAGAACTCTCAGATCCATATATTGAACCCTTAGAAAGATTTGCAACAATTCTGTCACCTGGCTGACAGAAGAAAAATTATATGAATCCTTAAATTCTGAAAAAAACTAATCAAACAATTGATCTATGTTTAATTTAATTTAACAAATATTTATCTAAATATTTATCAGAAAATATCATTAGTAAAAATTTATTTGCAATTCTACTGTGATCGAGAAAATTTATTAGTGGATGGAGAAAAGAATGTTTCAAAGCCAAGGAATTGAAGACTGATAGTTTGCAATATATTGGATACCTTCGACTAAAAACTAATTTGAACAATATAGAACTCATATAGGTGAGGGAGAATATCAAATAATTCTATCTGCAATTAAAAAAAAAATCTCCCTGATGAATCACAAAGAAACAGGGCAAATAAAACTGTGGAGAGAGAGAAATATTGCAATCATGCTAACTTCAACTAAAATTTAATTGACTTGGCAGAATTCAGTAACTATAAAGTAATGCATGGTGGAAAGGCCAGCAATAAATTCAGCTGTCTCAAATCTTTGAGAAGAGCATTGAAAACAGTGGCGGATCCAGCTTCTTCTTTTAGGGTGGGCAAAAAAAATTTTTTTTGTGAGGAATGGGCAAATATGCTTAGGATTGATAAAAGTAGGGTAAAAAATTTTTTTGAGGGGGGCAAAATGCCCAAAATATCCAAAATATTTCAAAATCTCCCCTATATATATATATATATATATATATATTAGGGTGGGCATTTGCCCACCCTAAGGTATGGGTGGATCCGCCCATGATTGAAAATAAAGCTAACCAATAATTAGAACAATGGTTGGGAATGATATATCTTCTCATAAAATCTTGATGGATGCATAGGAAATGTAACTAAAAGAACTTTAAGCTACAGGCAAGCCAATGTTATTTTTTAATGCTCTCTAAAATGACTTTCTAATACAAACATTTATAATTCGAACATTTCTTTACTAAAAACGAAGCCTAAATATTCAACATGACATCAAACTTTTATCCCACTACATGATGTCGACATCATAAATCTCCAACAAATCAAGTATAGTTCCAACAACAAATATATATATAATATGTCCAAAAAAATTGAAAGATTTGCCTATAGTTTTTTATATTAAATATTACTTTTTATATCTAATGTCTTGTAGATCAGAGCAGTAAACAGAGCAAACATTTGTTGACATTTATTAAAAAATTTGAGATAAAATTTTCATCAAAACCATTTGCATAAAATTTATATGAGCAAGATCGTTGAGAAACAATTCCTCCTTGAAGGGCATCAAATTCAAGTGACAGATATTTGACCGCAGAATTAAATATTAAACCTTTGATGTTTCATTAAAACTAAGTAGCAACATACATTATAAATTTTTTAAATACAATTAGTACTTCAGATTTCTAGCAAAAATAATAAACAATAGCAAGCTTGTTGTAATCATACACAAATGACACAAAGTATTTATAGTTTGCACCTGATATAATAAGAGTAATACCCTACGCATACATCACTTTGAATAAAGTTAGAAAAGTTTTTATCCTATTTGCAATGAAATGAAAAAGGAAGAAACTTTATTTTCCCGATAGCATACGTAAAACAATAAAAAAAAAAAGATGATAAAAGAATTGATCTTTATAAACCAACAAGCCATAATCCAACAAATGAAAAAAAAAAAAATATATTTGAAATCCAATGAAATAATCGTTTATTCCATAAGTTATCATTTGTATTAATTGTATTTACAACTATACAAAAAAAGCAAAATGACTTCATAAATAAAAGGACGAAAAATAAATACAAAACAGCAAAATAAGAAAACAGTAAATTAACTACATAAGTTTCATAATCTGCTTTAGGTCCTCCTTCAAGGATAACTGTAGCACATAGGTTGGGGCAAGTTATTTTTTCGCTTCATTAAAATTGAATTATCCAACCGCAATCAACTCTACTCACAATTTCAGATTCGGCTGGAAAAAAAACAAAGAAATCTTATCAGACTCTAAACTATAACCAGTTCAATTGATGACAATACGCCTACATCCTAACCAAATCATAACTAAAGACGTTGAAATTGGGCTTTTCGGTCACATCTATCCTGAAAAATAGGGCAGATTAAAGAAAAAAACTCAAGCAGAAATTGCAACAGCAGCAAGAATAAGATAAGAATCATAGAAACATAAAAGCTTAAAGGAGAAAATTGATTGTAAGACAATGTACATCTGGTAGCAGTCGATTAGTGGGAGGTGATAACAAGAATCAATACAGAACTGTCATTTTCTGTGCAGCGTAGAAATCCCGAACTGGAGCGCGATAGATGAGCTTATCGTTCGAGCTGACTGGCCAAAAGGGGATGAGTAGTTGCGTTTGGCGAGTGGGCGATTAGAGAACAGAAAGCGAAAGAAGCGAGAATAAGTGCATGCGTTGGGCTTTAAATCGGGATTCGTTCCCCCAGGCAGCTGCTTCGTGTGGCATGTTGAATTGAAACGCCCGGTCCTAATAGCCGCTGAAATGCCCGGGTATCTGAATGCATGCGTTGGAGAAGTTTTTATCTTCATTACACTACGGCAAGATGAGGTATCTCAAAAGGCGGATGGTGTAGTAACGTATAGTGATATGAATGTTATTTGGAAGCCGAGCGGTTCTCTACATTTCACTACAACAAGATGAGGTATTCGGAAATGAAACGGCAAGGTGATGCAGTCGGAAGTGAACGGCCGGAACGATCAAGAAATACCTTATTTGGAAGCCGAGCGGACATACGGATGTGAAAGAGGAAAATCCCGCTGTGGCAGAACCTGAACTGAAACGCAGGGTAGGAAAAATCATTTAATTAAACATTATTTGCTTTAATTAGACATTTATTGCTTTACGACTATGGCAAAATAATTGAATTGCTGGTAGAAAAAACCAGTTAATTAAACATTTATATAAAATATATATCATTTAATTAAACATTAATTGCTTTAATTAAACATTTATTGTTTACAGCTATGGCAGAATAATTGAATTGCTGGTAGAAAAAATCAGTTAATTAAACAATTAAATGACAAATATATATGATAAATGATAGAATTTGAATAGTCAAAGATTGACATTGTAGATTAATTTAAAATTTATAGATGAACGATCAAGATTTGTTAAGAGTGGAATCACAAGCCACTTTTATTACTGGTAGAAAAAATCAGTTAATTAAACATTTATATAAAATATAAATCATTTAATTAAACATTAATTGCTTTAATTAAACATTTATTGTTTACGGCTATGGCTGAATAATTGAATTGCTGATAGAAAAAATCAGTACTTAAATATTTAAATGATAAATATATATGATAAATGATAGAATTTGAATAGTCAAAGATTGACGTTGTAGATTAATTTAAAATTTATAGATTGACGATCAAGATTTGTTAAGAGTGGAATCCCAAGCCACTTTTATTATTGGTAGAAAAAATCAGTTAATTAAACATTTATATAAAATATATATCATTTAATTAAACATTAATTGCTTTAATTAAACATTTATTATTTACGGCTATGGCAGAATAATTGAATTGTTGGTAGAAAAAATCAGTTACTTAAACATTTAAATGATAAATATATATGATAAATGATAGAATTTGAATAGTCAAAGATCGATTGACGTTGTAGATTAATTTAAAATTTATAGATGAACGATTAAGATTTGTTAAGAGTGGAATCCCAAGCCACTTTTATTACTGGTAGAAAAAATCAGTTAATTAAACATTTATATAAATATATATCATTTAATTAAACATTAATTGCTTTAATTAAACATTTATTGTTTATGGCTATGGCAGAATAATTGAATTGCTGGTAGAAAAAATCAGTTAATTAAACATTTAAATGATAAATATATATGATAATGGTAGAATTTGAATAGTCAAAGATTGACGTTGTAGATTAATTTAAAATTTATAGATGAACGATCAAGATTTGTTAAGAGTGGAATCCCAAGTCACTTATATATAGTAGTGTATATATATATATACTAGTATAAATGCACGTGCACATGGTGCACGTTAATAAACTTTTAAAAACTAAGAAAATGATATTATATATACTAGTATAAATGCACGTGCACATGGTGCACGTTAATAAACTTTTAAAAACTAAGAAAATGATATTATAAAATTTAAAATTAATTTATGATATGCCATATGATTATATTAAATACTTTATGAATATTACATGTAATAATTGTATATTTACATATGATTCATACATAATAAATAGGCATATATTCTTATATAATTTTTCAGATATACTCATTAGAAGTGTGTTAGATGAAGTGAAAAACTGTGTTAATGTGTAATGCATGGTGTCCTAATCGATTGATATTTTTGACATCGATATAATATCCATTAGAATATATTAGTCAATAAAATAATAAAGTCGCACATAGAGCATTATCTATAACAATATAAACTTATCAGGAAAGCAACAATGAATAAGTACAATGAAAAATAGTAATAACTATATATAGATGCTCCTTGGATTTAAGCATTTAATACCTATATATAGAACCATGTTTTTGAGAAGTGATGGAAATAATAGAATTGTTCTCAGAAGTGTACAATACAGTTGATCACTAATGCATCTATAAATAGATAAACAGCGTAGGACACATTTGTCCTCAAAGAGTAAGAATGATATGGACATAAATATTTCCTTGGAGATCAGTTATCAAACTGATAGCAAAAAACAAATTGAATAAGTAGGAAGGATGTCGAACAAATTTGTTGATCATTTTAAAGTACATAGCAATATTTAAATAAAATTGAAGTACTACAAGGAATAAAAAGTTTAGGGGAGCAAGAATAAAATAATATAAGAAAAATAATTTCTTAAATGTTAAACCATATATAAAAAAATGCTTGATTGTTGTAATATATCAATTAAAATAACATAGACAAATTCATTACATAATATTTGATGTTGAAAGAGTAGAGACGCATAAATGAACTATCTTGCGAGTCCTTGCTAATCTACTTCTCTTGTACTTAGTTGGTCTCAAGTGAGGAATCTAAATGTACCAAAAAGTGCAATCAGCCTCCATTAACATGAAGCAACTATAAACAAAATAATAAAACTTCAAAGAAATTTCTAATTAGCATAAGCCCATTTCATAAAAAAATAGAAAAAATTGAACTAAAAGCTGGGTATTTTATGCAGAAAGTAGTCCATATGGACTCTCCCCTCCCTCTAAACGTTGATCTTTCCACACACATATATATATATTGTGGACCTCCAAAAGGAACACCGCGCGAACGGGTCGATTGGAAGGGCAGATTGGATCGTGCATACGACTAACCATTGAGGATAGAGGCTGACGCCAACACACCTCGATGGATAGTAATATACACAACCTAGTCACGGGTTTCCCCCACCCGATGCAAGAGCTCGAATGGGGTTTAGTAGATTGTAGGGACCAAGTTTCCCACGGGCGCAAGCCCCCGTGGTTAATTACATCCCAGGCCGGAGCCTGAGAAAACTCTCGATTAAGGATCATATATTATCCTCTCTTAAAGTGGGATCAGTACAATGGTATAGACTAGGAAATCATATCCAAAAGGAAGATAGGTCCGAAGGGCTGAATCAACATGCGTGGCTCAAACTAGCATTCTGAGGCTCTAGGGTACTAAATGGGAACTGGAAAAAGAAAGATCAAGCACTCAATCACATGCGTGAGAGAAGGATGGAGGTGGCGTCATCCTGTAACGCGGATAAGTAGGATTTAGGGTCCCTGAAAAGAAGGGACCTACCTACTATTTAAGGCCTACTACGAGACCGAATGTAGTAGCCTCGAATCCTAAATCTAGGTTGAACTTAGTGTTCGACACACACTAAGACCAGTGTCCTAGCTAATACGATGCAAAGATCTGGACTTATCCCGGCCTGGATTGGGGGAGCCAGCTAACCACCTAATCGTTTCAAAACCATGCTATCAGGTCAATTATGAAAGATGGGTGGGAGGTATAGTTTATTAGAAATAGGACCGACATCTAGAGAATTTCCTAAGTGGTCCTGGACTTATGTTGGGTGAATGCCCCTAGCTAATGCAATTAAATTTTAATTAGTTGGTTACTAATGCAATGCATGCTAGTTGAATTGTCAGCTCATGAATGCTATAGAACTTTAAAAACAGGCTTATAGAAAATAATTTTTTGAAAAGACTGAGTCTCCCTAGGTCCGGCACTTCATCCTCATAGGTCAGATTATCCGGACTCTACCCGCAGGCAGGGAGATGTCTTATTAGAAGAAAAGAAGAAATGCAATAATATGCATGCGACCTCGGACGATTCCGGTAGTTTCCTAGGTGCGTTAAGTTTCTATGTTATTTAAAACTTAAATATTAAATTTTAGTTATGAGTATAAAAGATTTTGCAGTCCTTAAAGAGCCTAAAATGATCCAGGCGAAAACAAAAACGGCATGCAAGAAAGAAACCTAGAAAAAACAGATATTTCTAAGCGCAATCAGGTAAGCACATCAATTTAAATCCACAAACTAATCAAATAAATGTCCATAGGCCAACTGCCCTTTAATTACAACCCAGGGTATGCATAAAAGTAAAGTGGCCGGGCACCACTGCCAACAACCCGGGTTTCTAAGCCTATGACAGACGCCAACAACTTTGAGTGGGATATTGGGTCTTCAATCTTCAATATCTTCAGTCTCCTGTGTATCCTCTCCTTGGACTCCTTGGATCACTCCTCCTTGGACTCCTTGGATCCGTCGTGGCTTGAATATCCAAACGAAGAGACAATTCCCCCTAGTATGGGTGTATTGCCTTTTCTCTTTAGATATCTAAAGCCATCCAGCTCGATCTTCCAAATGGAAGAAGACTCTCCCCTCAGGGATGCCTTCTTCTTTTAGAATTCAAGCTGGATAAGAATATCCCAACTCAAAGGTTGTTTTCACAACTCTTAATAATTATTACATACAAATTTACATTTATTGAAAAAGCAATAAATTCTAAATCACCTGCAAGGTTATCCTAATAGTCATCCCAAGTAGTTTATATGAAAATGAAAATGCTAACACCATTGACCCTGTGCCAAGCCATGCTATGAGGGCTAAGCAGTTCCATCTGTAGCAATTATAATTATTTAATAATTTTAGCCCTCATTATATCAGGGGGGCTGAGCAAGCACCTGCATAAGACAACATTAGAAATCATAACGGTGCCCCCCTTTTCTTAGCTTGAGCATGGCCACCTGCATAGAAGAACAATATATATATATATGACGTTCCTAACCTAGGGGTAAATCTAGCGCCCATCACATCACAGAGTGCAAGAAAAGTAAGCAAACACAGCAATTCAATTTTCAAACAGCATGCAATGAAAACTACGAAAAGCTCCGGCACACAGCAAAAAATAAAACCCAGTGGCCTAACCTAGATCTAGAAGTGGTGTCCTAGCAAACCATTCTATGTGTGTGTAAGGCTAGTGTGGTTTGGATAGATCCTAAGTGGGATAGTTAATTGAAATTATCTAGAGTTCAGGTATGTTGGGGGTCTAAAAAGGATGTTTTAATTGAAATTCAAATATTAGTGAATTAGATCCATTTTGGTTATTTTAATTTGTTGATTAGTTTTAAGAACTAAGGGTATTCATATTTGAAGTTTGAATTGTATTAGCCAATTTTGGAAAGTTCTAGGTCCTCCTGGGAACTAGACTAAGGGTCCAAAAGGTCACTATGGGAAAAAGGCTAAGTCTGGGTCTCCTATCACCTTAGGAAAATACTAGACCTTAATACGAGTAGTTAGACAGGTAGTAGACTGAAATCAGAGTTTCCTATCCAAAGTTATGAATTTTCTAAGTTTCGGGCCCTAGACTATAGGCTGGGGTTGACCAAAAAGTTGACTTTCTAATCTAAGCCATTTTCTGGAAACCTAAGATTTTCAATAAATACTAGACCCTAATAGGAGTCTAATGCAAGTGAGTTTGCCTAATTTGGAATTTTCTACAATTAGTTATGGATTTCTAAAGATCGGGGTAATTAAGGGAATTTTCTAAATTAACTAGGAAAGGGCCCTTTTCTACTGTTTTGCTCCAAACAAGCTTCAAACTGGTTGGAATCACTCCCAAAGATCAGGGATGACCTAAAGAAGTGTTCCCAAGTGTTTGGAGAAAATTTGGAATTTTTAATAATTTTTAATAATTTATTAGGGGCAAAACAGTAATTTTCACCTATGGTCAAATTAAGGGTCGACCTAGAGTCAAACTGAGGAGCCCTATTTATCTAAAGTCAAGGGTCAGATTCTGAACAAATCAAGCCATTATGGGTAATTTTCTGACTTAGGGTGTATTTATTGCATTTTTCGGAAGGTCTCGGGGCCTTATTTAGCAGATTAATTATGGTTGGTTAGCTAAGGGCTCTAAAAGCTCCTAAAAATTTCCAGAAATTATGAAAGGCTTATGATGTCACTAGGTTTAAATGTTGAGGTTTTGGTGTCAATCAGTGATCTATCCTAGCTCATAGAAAACTTCTAAGTTCGCTAGACGGGTCCTTAATTATTGTCCTTAAGGTGTCACTACGTTGTAAGAGTTTAAAGTCAAGTTCATACTAACCCTCAAGGTAGTAAATGCATGGAGTACATAAACAAAATAAACACGCCATGTCCTTAAATCTAGGAGAGCCTAGACTAAGTGCTTGTGGTGCGACGACCTACACATGCAATCTACGAAAGATAAAAAGTAAAGACACCTAAAGAAAGGATTAGTGAATGATTGGGACTCAACCATTCACTAACCCACTCCCCCATGATTGCTCTTCATATCTAGAACCCATGTCTAAAATTTCATACGATAGCGGGTCTCCCAAAGTTAGAATTTAGGTATAAGTAGTTTTAAAATAATTTAAAAGTACTTATAGATATAAATATATTTTTGAAAAATAAAATTATTGAAAATAATTCAATTCATAATACATAAGTATAGGGAAACCCGCTGACCACCCAATCGAGGTTTCAAAATAGTTTGAAAATAATTTTTAGTTTAAAAATAATTAGTATGATAATTAATTTAAATAATATTAAAATAACCGAATCATAGGATAAAACAGAAAACAGTCAGGACAGCCAAAATCAAGGGCTGGAAATGGTTCCAAAACATAAAGCTCGTCTTGCTGAAAAGAACGAGGGGTCGCACATCGAAATCCGACTTAAAACGGCGAAGATACGAATTTTACAAGTTCAAATACAATAAAATAATATTTTAAAATAGTGCAGTTTCACTGTTTTTGAAATGACAGAAAATGCAGACAAAATTTTCATCTGAAAATAGTTTTACAATATGCAGAATTCAGAGTACATTCAAAACAAGGTATTGTGCGTTGACAGCGGACTTAAAACGACAAAGTTATGAATTTTGGAAATTCAAAGACGATAATTAAATATTTTTAAATAATGCAGCTGGCTGTTTTGAAAATAATTGCACACAGACCCAAAAATTTCAAATAAAACCAATTCCAGAATATGCAGAATCCAAATACGCTCAAAACAAGATATTGTGCGTTAAAATCGGGCTTAAAACGAAGAAGTTATGCATTTTCGAAGTTTTAAATACAATAAAGGCTTTAAAATAATTATATTTATAGATAATTAAATAATTACCAAGTTATATTAATAATGATAATAATAATAATAAAAAAAAGGGCAAATATCAAAAATATAACAATGATTTAAAAATAACATAATAATATTTTAATTATTAATGCTACTTAACAAAAGAAAAGAAAAAAAAATAATAACTAATCAAAATAATTAAAATAATATTTAATTATTATAAATACACTTTTATATAATAATAATAATAATAATAATAATAATAATAATAATAATAATACATATATAATAGTAATAGAACTAAGCTAACATAGTCTACTAACTAATATCATAATTAAAATATTAATATTATAATAAAAATAATTAAAATATTATAAAGGGAAAAATAACATCTCACTGTTTTTAAAATAATTTAAAACCTATAGGCCAAAAAACGGATTTTTGGAGAATTTTCGAAGAAATCTGGATTAAAAAAAGATTTAAAAAACAATTTTAGAATTAAAAATTCGGCGGCGGGCCCGGTCTGACACGTGGCGGCTCGGGGTTTGGCGCGCGGTCTGCGGCCAATGATTGGCGCCGCCGCCAATCATTGGGCAATGATTGCGGCGGCGGCGGAATAATCCCGCGCGACTTAACCACGTCAGCGCGGGATCGGGGCCGTCCGATTGGCGCGGCGTCGAAACGGGCGGCGGAGATGCAGCTGGACGAACCCGCGGTTGGACCTGAGCTCCCGCGGTCGGACAGCCACGCGGTCCGACCGGATCTGCACCGTCGATCGGCCAGATCAACGGTCCAGAGAGCGCCCAACCTGGAACAAGCCGGACCGAGAGCCCTAAACAATTTTTTTGAAATTTCTCTCGATCGAGTGGATCAATCGCAATGAAATTTTAGATAAAGCTTCAAATAGAGAAGAGCATCTATGGGGAATAAAAACCTCGTCCTAAAACGCGTTATAAAAAGAGTTATTTAGATCTAAGTGCGCTAGACTAGGGTTTGAGATATACCTCAATCCACACGGTGGATTTGGGAGATCTTGGTCTTGTTGGACTCGTGGGATCCTCAATAACAAGTTCTTAGTTGACGTCGAGATCCGAAACTCGCTCTATCGGCCGGGATTGGTCCTTGAGCTCAAAACGCCTCGGGTTCGCCGGAGGATCGTCGCTGGCGAGGTCTGGACGTCGGGGTTTGGTTCGAAAAAGTGGAGGGAAGCCGTGTGAGTGCTCTCACAAAATCTCAGAGCCTGAGGCGGTCTCTAGAGAGAGGGAGAGCAAAAGATCAAAATTTGACCTAATTTTTGCTATTTAAGGGGCAAGGGCTCAAGATCTGCGGCCAAGATCGAATCACCAGTTAATTTGGAGGGAAATTAGAGCTAGGGGGCCGTGGTTTCAAGTTCAAAACGCTTGGAGGCATTAATCCCATTAATTAGCCTTTAATTCCAATTAAATGGGCTAACTTTGACCTATTTAGGACTTGGGTTGACCAAGTCAATGGCTGACCTGGTCAACCCAGTCAAAGAGGTCAAGGGGCAAGTGGGATCAAGCCATGAATAGGTTTAGATTTGATTCAAAATTGATTTGGGCTCTAAATGGGCTAAGTGGTCAACCTTGGTTGACTTGGTCAACCGGGTTGACCCCGGGTCCAAGCTCGGGCTCAACAGACTCGACTTGACTCCCTGAACCCAATGGGATGGGTCCTGGGGTCTAGCTTGGTCAAATTTGACCAGGTCAACTCTTTGACCTGGTCTGGGCCAAAAACTAGGTCAACAAACGGACCCCCAACAGGAGCGGAGAACAACTAGTGAACTGCTCGTGTTGGCGTTGACCGACTAAGCCACATAAAGTAGAGAAGAAAATATGAGCATCAAAAAGATGGAAGAAAAGTAGAGAACTCTTCTCCTGGCCTTACCCTACAGCGAGGGTAGAGCCTAGGATAGAGTGAAAAGCAGCAGTGCACAAGTCAAGAATCACTCAAAATGGTGAACTGATAGTAGGTTCTTCTCCTGGCCTTATCCTTTGACAAGGGTAGAGCCTAGGATAGAGCCAACAGTAAAGATCACCTAAAAAGGTGAAAACGAGGTAAGGGGATTCTCCTATAACCTTGCCCTATAGCGGGGGCAGAGCAGAAAAGAGAATCAAAAGGAAAGATCACCACTAGGGTGAAAAAGTAAGGTGGTATCTCTCCTTGCCTTGTCCTATGGGGTGGGCAGAGCTAAAGAGAGAACCAAAAGTAGAGTAGTAAAAGCACACAAACTATCTGTCTGACTATATCGAATCAGCAGAGTAGAAGGTGAAGGGGGTCCCATCTCCTCCTGCCTATTTCAGGACAGTAGATTGGGGTGACTCAGTATCAGCATAATCAAATCGGATCAGCAAACAAAGAAATCACAAAGCCTGGTGTCTGCCTAATCGGAACAAGACACTCAGGGAAAAGGATGGTGAGGAGTTCCTGCCAGGTGCTCTATCAGGCCCTCTCTACCAAGTAAGTCAAACCAGCTTCCTGTCTGTTCATTTCAAACAGCATGATAGAAGGTGAAAAGATTCCATCTCCTCCTGCCTATTTCGGGACAGTGGATTGGGGTGACTCAGTATCTGTCTGATCAACTCAAGACAGCAAACAAAAGAGTCACAAAATCTGGTGCCTATTTGATCATAATAGGACACTCAGGGAAAGAGGCGAGGAGTTCCTGCCAGGTGCTCTGTCAGGCCCTCTCTACCAAGTAAGTCAAACCAGCTTCTTGTCTGTTCATTTCAAACAGCAGGATAAAAGGTGAAAAGATCCCATCTCCTCCTGCCTATTTCAGGACAGTGGATTGGGGTGACTCAGTATCTGTCTGATCAACTCAAGACAGCAAACAAAAGAGTCACAAAATCTGGTGCCTATTTGATCAGAATAGGACACTCAGGGAAAGAGGCGAGGAGTTCCTGCCAGGTGCTCTATCAGGCCCTCTCTACCAAGTAAAATCAGCTACCCGCCTGACCGTATCTAGACAGCGGGGTGGAAAGTGAAAAGGATCCCGCCCCTCCTGATCCTTTCGGAACAGTGGATTGGGGTGACTCGATACCTCTGCCTGACCTCAGCAAAAGTACAGAAGAAACGAAATAGAAGCCTGCGTAGTCTTTTACAGGACATCCGAGTAAATGGGTGTTGAGGAATTGCGCCTCCTAGGGACTCTGTCGGGCTCACTCAACGGTAAAGTAAAACCAACTACCAGACTGACCGCATCTGGACAGCGGGTAGAGGGTGAAAGGATCCCGCCCCTCCTGCTCCTTTCGGAACAGTGGATTGGGGTGGCCACTACTTCTGCCTGACCTCAGCAAGAAGCTCGTGAACCACGAAATGGAAGCCTGCTTAGTCTTTTACAGGACATCCGAAGTAAAGGGTTGTTGAGGAATTGCGCCTCCCAGGGACTCTGTCGGGCTCACTCAACGGTAAAGTAAAACCAACTACCAGGCTGACCGCATCTGGACAGCGGGTAGAGGGTGAAAGGATCCCGCCCCTCCTGCTCCTTTCGGAACAGTGGATTGGGGTGGCCACTACTTCTGCCTGACCTCAGCAAAAAGCTCATGAACCACGAAATGGAAGCCTGCTTAGTCTTTTACAGGACATCCGAAGTAAAGGGTTGTTGAGGAATTGCGCCTTCCAGGGACTCTGTCGGGCTCACTCAACGGTAAAGTAAAAC
This sequence comes from Dendrobium huoshanense, assembly GCA_016618105.1. Classification (NCBI taxonomy): domain Eukaryota; kingdom Viridiplantae; phylum Streptophyta; class Magnoliopsida; order Asparagales; family Orchidaceae; genus Dendrobium; species Dendrobium huoshanense. Next base: position 50,352,451 of record CM028360.1, on the reverse strand, counting down.
CAACTATCAGGCTGACCGCATCTGGACAGCGGGTAGAGGGTAAAAGGATCCCGCCCCTCCTGCTCCTTTCGGAACAGTGGATTGGGGTGGCCACTACTTCTGCCTGACCTCAGCAAGAAGCTCGTGAACCACGAAATGGAAGCCTGCTTAGTCTTTTACAGGACATCCGAAGTAAAGGGTTGTTGAGGAATTGCGCCTCCCAGGGACTCTGTCGGGCTCACTCAACGGTAAAGTAAAACCAACTACCAGGCTGACCGCATCTGGACAGCGGGTAGAGGGTGAAAGGATCCCGCCCCTCCTGCTCCTTTCGGAACAGTGGATTGGGGTGGCCACTACTTCTGCCTGACCTCAGCAAAAAGCTCATGAACCACGAAATGGAAGCCTGCTTAGTCTTTTACAGGACATCCGAAGTAAAGGGTTGTTGAGGAATTGCGCCTTCCAGGGACTCTGTCGGGCTCACTCAACGGTAAAGTAAAACCAACTATCAGGCTGACCGCATCTGGACAGCGGGTAGAGGGTAAAAGGATCCCGCCCCTCCTGCTCCTTTCGGAACAGTGGATTGGGGTGGCCACTACTTCTGTCTGACCTCAGCAAGAAGCTCATGAACCACGAAATGGAAGCCTGCTTAGTCTTTTACAGGACATCCGAAGTAAAAGAAAGAAACGTTGAGGAATTACGCCTTCCAGGGACTCTGTCGGGCTCACTCAACGGGTAAGCTTCAACATCTGCTGTAGCCAGTGCGGTCTTGCAGATGAAGAAGGGCTCAATACCCACCCAGTCATTTCAACTGAATGAATAAAGAGTCGAGCTCTGATGCCTGCCTGATCAGGACAGGGCAAACGAGAGCGTGGCGAGGAGTACCTGCCAGGTGCTCTGTCAGGTCCTCTCTACCAGGTAAACTCAACTATCTGTCTGTTCATTTCAAACAGCAGAATAGAAGGTCAAAAGTCACCTCGACATCAGCCCAACACGCATCTGTGTAGGGATGTGAGGGAAAAGAGGTAAGTAAATGGGACAATTTTGAGGGCAGAACCACCTAGGGAACCCTTTCTAGCAACCTGGTAACCACATGGTAGAGGACAAATCGTCGTGGCCATGAGTATCCAAATGCTGTCAGGATCTCCTAAAGAACCCTAACCCTAAACAAAAGAGGGGAGAAGACATCAGAACGACATCCCTCCAGAAGGCTGGAAGAGATATACCCGCTGTAAAGTGTGTAAAGGGGCGATCTCATTCCAGAGGAGTAAAAAGAATTCGAGTAGCGAGGGGGCACCTCAACTACAGAAGGCAGGACTACGCCTGGTAAAACTAATCCTCAAAGAGGCTACAAGTGAACCCATACTAATTGATGGGAACCCTGTAAGAGGTAGAAACAAGATCAAAACATCCAAAGGACCTCTCCGGCAGCTAGGGGTCAGGTCTCGATGGGAAAATAAGTGGTAAAAGCATCTGAAAGAGCCGACTCTCTACTAGAGGATCAAAACTCAAGGAAAAGGTGGTGGTAGCATCTAAGGTGTGATGCCCTATATCACCAGGTAAGAAAAAGAGCCAAAGTAGCGAGGGATCATCCTCTCTACCAAGGACAACAACTCTGAGTAAGTAAAATCTCACAGTAGTAACACCCACACAAACTAGTGGGACCCTGTGAAAAGTAAAAGTGACCTCGACACATTCATAGGACTGTTCTGTCAACTGAGTCTAGAGTATGAATGGTAACATGGGTCACGAAAAAATAGTAAAAGAACTGATCTTCTGCTAAAAGATCAAAGTTCTCAAAGTGGTGATGTTAGTATCCTGGGCAAGGTATACTACACCACGAGGAGAAAAGTAGCTCTAGGTAGTGAAGGGGACACACCTACCACCTGAGTACGGTAATCATGTATAGAAGTGAAGTATTATCAGAAGGATCACAGTGGTAGCGCCTACCCTGATCGGGCAGGATCCTGTGGGGAGAAAAAGCAACAACACAACATCCATAGGGCTACTCTAGCAGCTAGGAGTAGAGTATGAATGTGGAGAGTAGGGGTGCAAAAAAACTCAGGAGCTGATCTTTTACTGGAAAATCAAAGCTCCTAAAGTCGTGGTGCTAACACCTGAGAACAGATGTACTACATCACAGCATAACTCTATGGTGACAAGGGAGCACTCCTGACACCTAGCACGATAATCATGAGTGAGATCTATGATCATCGGTGGGTCACAGTGGTAACACCTACCCTAATTGGGTAGGACCCTGTGAGAAGTGGAAAAACAACCAAACAACATCCGTATGGCTACTCTAGCAGCTAAGAGTAGGGAACGAATGCTGAAAGTGAGTGAGTAAAGGAACTAGGGAGCTGATCTTCTACTAGAAAATCTGAGCTCCTGAGGATGTGATGCTAACACCTGAGAGAGGGTATACTACATCACAGCTAAGAAAACAACTCTGAGGTGACAAGGGAGTACACATGACACCTAATCTGATAATCATGAGTGAGATTTATGATTATCATAAGACCACAGTGGTAACACCTACCCTAATCAGGTAGGACCCTGTGCGAAGTGAGGGTAACACTGCCACATTCAAAGGACTACTCTGACAGCTCAGAGTAATTCATGAATGGGAGGTAGACTGCCAAAAGAGGGCATCATGGGGCGATCTCTTCTCAGAAAGACCTAAGCCCACAAAGTAGTGATGGTTACATATCAAAACATAATGTACTACATCACTAACGGAGGAATGCATTCAAAATCATATAAGTTAATCGACCAACTAAGTGGGAACTCGGCCTTGAGGAGATCGTCAAAACACTCTCAAGGGAGGAGAAAGAAAAAAATTTTTTTTTTGGGAAATTTGAGCTCTTAGAGAGTTTTACCGGATTCCTCCTATGACAAGGGCAACCGGGTTTTTTTTGTACTCCTAGGAGCTTCCTGTTTTTTTTTTTTTTTTTTTTAAACCCTGATCATATTCGCCACATGAACAGAACTGGGAAATTTGTGTTTTTGGAGAGTTTTATCGGGTTCCTCCTGCAACAAGTGCAACCGGTTTTTCTCTACTAAGAGCTCCCCTCCTTTATCACACATGAATTTTCAAATTGGGGGTATTGGATGGTTTTGATAACCCAGACCACATTCATCTCCTGTGAATGAACTAGGGAGCACAATCGTATAGAGATTGATGTACAACTGAAATTATCATCATGATAAAGGATCAACACTACCATATTTATCTAGCGTGGGATGGTGTGGACCCAGTATCCTATCTCAAAAGAGTCTAAGCCAATGACTCTAACATCCTTTATCACATTCAACTCATATGAATGGACTAGGGGCTACATCTATCAGATCAAGACTGATAGGAAAAAGAGAAACTCAATTTGGGATAGTGGATCTCCATCACCATACATGACTGTCATGGGGTGGTATGGACCCAATATCACCCCTCAAAAACTAGACTCAAACTACTGGTTTTGATATCCCAGGCCACACCTGGGGCGACAGGTGAAACTGGGGGACTAAGCCCTACAAAGGGGAGAACAAACTAAAAATTCTATGCGATAGCACCAACGTGATTGGTGCGCACAGACAAAAGTACAAAACATCCCTACGGCGTATTGGTGTATCACCTCTAAGGATAGTTTTATACTCTTCTAAGCAACATCGCGTGGTAGAGGACAAATCGTCGTGACCACGCAGACTGCTGAAAAATAAAAGAGATCCTTTTAGGAGCTACATATACAGAGGGATATCTACAGGCGGTAGGGAGGCTCCCCTGTGAAGTACCAGACTCAGGCATAGTACTTTTTCAAGTACTGTCCATTGATGACAGGCATTGGGTGAACGCCATTTGCATCAACAAGTAGGTAGGCACCACCTTCATAAACTTGCTCTACGGCGAAGGGGCCTTCCCAAACAGGCTCAAACTTATCACCTCGCCGACGGTGCGAGATGATAGGTCTACGCAAAACAAGAACTAACTCGCCTACCCGAAAAGCACGGGGTCTAACAAGGCGCTCGTAGTGTCGTATCATTCGAGCCTGACTTAGCTTAAGGTATTGATAAGCTCGTAAGTGAAGCTCATCTAAACCATCTAGCTCTTCCAACCTTAGTCGGGCATTATCTTCCTCAGATAGATTGTAACTAACTGCGACACGCAGTGAGGGGAGCTCGACCTCAAGTGGGAGGATCGCTTCAGCCCCAAAAGCTAAAGCATATGGGGTGGACTGAGTAGGAGTACGGTAGGTAGTCCTATAAGCCCATAATGCTTCAGGTAACTTATCATGCCATTCTCTTTTATTAGCAACAAGGATTTTCCTTATCAGTTGCACAAGAGTCTTATTAAATGCCTCTGTCAAGCCATTGGCTTTAGGGTAGTAAATTGACGAGTATCGCCAATTAATGTTATGGCGGCGGGCAAATCTGGCAATTTTGGTGCTTCTAAAGGACGGGCCATTATCTGATATTATACGGCGCGGAACACCAAAGTGATAAACAACGTTATCGCGAAAGAAGCGCATCACATCTTCTGATTTAACTTCCTTAAGCGGGACAGCTTCTGCCCACTTAGAGAAGTAATCAGTGGCGGCTAAAATGAATCTATAACCCTTAGAGGAAGGAGGGTCTATAGGACCCACCACATCCGTGCCCCAGCCCTCAAATGGCCAGGAAGAAACAGTAGGGTGCAACGGACTATGGGGTTGATGAATCACCGTGCCATGAATCTGGCATTGGTGGCATCTCTTAGCGTGCTCCATACAATCGTGGATCATTATCGGCTAGTAGTAGCCAAGGCGTTTAATTATGCCTTTCATTTTAGGTCCAGACTGATGGGCACCACAAAGCCCTTCATGTATCTCGCTCATGACTCGACTAGCCTCTTCTTTGTTGAGGCATCTTAACCACATCTGGTCAAATGAGCGTCGATACAAGGTCTCATTTATGTAGGTGAATGATAGAGCTCTCTTTCTAATTTGAGCGGCAAGAGATCTATCATCCGGGAGCCTACCATTCTTTAAATATTCTATGAAGGGCTCTCTCCAGTCTGACTCCTCATCAACAGCAAGGACTGTGAGGGTCTGATCAGAGGAGGACAGGTCTGCGGGGCATAGAGCTTGACGATACTGGACAGAAATAGAAACTGGGTTTCCAGTAGGGTCAGCTAATTCTTTTGCTAACTTGGCCAATGCATCTGCTTTTCCATTTTCAGATCTAGGGACCTTGGCCAAAGTTACTTCTGGTATTAAGCTCAGGAGCTCCATTGCTTTATTATGATATGGAATGAGCTCAGGCTTAAGTACTTTGTAGACTCCAGCTACTTGATTGATTATCAGTTGGGAGTCTCCAAAAATCTTCACCCGCATAAGACTCATATGAATGGCCAACTCTAGCCCCAAAATCAGAGCTTCGTACTCAACTTCATTATTGGTACGAGGTTCTGATAAACTATAGGAGTACCGTAGAGTATGACCATCAAGGGACACGAAAATCAGGCCTAATCCTACCCTAATTGTAGGAGTTTCATATGGACTTGAAGCTTTAACGGATGACGCACCGTCAAAGTAAAACTCCCAAGTAGGGGACTCCTGTTCATCCACGCTCATGATGAATTTGTCAGGTAGCTCATCGTTGAGTGGGGAATCAGCAGGGATCAGGTGATCGGCCAAAAAGTCAGCTAGAGCCTGTCCTTTGATGGCCCGCTGAGGAACAAAAGTGATATCAAATTGCAGTAGTATCATAGACCATCGTGCTAGACGACCTGAGAGGGTCGGACGGGTCATCAAGTACTGCATTGGGTTGACTCGAGAGATCAGATTGATCTTATGTGATAGCATATAATGCCTAAGCTTCTGTACCGCGAAGATCAAGGCTAAACATTGCTTTTCTATCGCTGGGTACTTAAGCTCTGCAGGTATCAGTCGCCTGCTGAGGTAGTACAAGGCATTCTCCTTGCCTTCCTCATTCTCTTGAGCCAACAATGCACCTAAAGACTCATCCAGGGCCGTAGTGTAGAGAATCAACGACCTACCTGGGATAGGTGCAGCTAAAACAGGGGGGTTCATCAGGTAGCGCTTTATGCTCTCAAAGGCCTCCTGACAACTCTCATCCCAATGGAATCGGGCATCCTTCTTCATTAGTGCAGAGAAAGGATGATACCTACCAGAAAGATTGGAGATAAATCTCCGCATGAAAGCTAGTTTACCCTGAAAGGATCTCAACTAGGTAAGACTCTTTGGAGGTTTTAAATCTACTATGGCCTTGATCATAGAGGGATCTATCTCAATGCCACGGTAGCGAACTATGAACCCTAAGAACTTTCCTGCATTGACTCCAAATGCGCATTTTAAAGGATTCATCTTTAAATCAAATTTGCGCAGACGTTCAAAAATGATTCGCAGATCTCTGAGGTGATCTTCGCGGACCTTGCTTTTGACGACAAAATCATCCACATAGCATTCAACTTGCTCATGTATCATCTCATCAAAGATGACAGTCATGGCACGTTGATAGGTGGCCCCGGCATTCTTGAGACCGAAGGGCATCACCTTGTAACAAAAGGCACCTATAGGTGTCCGAAAAGCGGTAAACTTCTCATCCTCAGGGTCCATCTTTATCTGATTGTAACCAGATGAACCATCCATGAATGAGAAGATGCTATGGGATGATGCTATATCCACCATAAGCTCTGGAATGGGGAGAGGAAAATCATCCTTAGGACATGCCTTGTTCAAATCACGGAAGTCGATACAGACTCGTATCTGTCCGCTCTTCTTCCGGACTGGAACAATGTTGGCAAGCCATGTTGGGTACTTCTCTTCCCTAATGAAACCAGCTTCTATAAGCTTCTTGGTTTCAACGATCACCTGTTGTTCAATTTCCAACCTCATCCTACGAGGTGCTTGTTTAACAGGGACTGTGTCAGACTTAATGGCTAACTTATGGACTGCTACCTCTGGATTTAGACCAGGCATCTCGGTGTAGTTCCAGGCAAAACAGTCTCTAAACTCTGATAGCAACTCGATGTATTCTTGAGCCTCTGACTCAGACAGTAGAGCACTATGAAAAATAGGCCTAGGATCTGACTCAGTGCCTAAGTTTACCTCACACAGTTCGTCCATGGCAGAAGTGACACCATCTTCAAACTCTTGTGGAGCCTCGAGTATTCTATCATTGTCACTATCCGGGTCTTCTTCGTCGGCAAGAGAAACAACCGGATAGACGTGGGAAACGACATGAATACTGGCATCACTGGACTGATTTAACCCCATATAACCTACGCCTCCTAGACCTTGGGGGAAATCAGTCCGCCAAACTCGTGCCTGCTGTAGAGCTTCTTCGTCGGGCCAAGTGGAACGAACAAGACCCCGCTCAACAAAGCTCTCTACAGCAGGTGAAAAGTAACGAGGGGCACTCCTGACCTCTATATCCATAGCGGTCTCCTCTAGATCATGTCTCACAGGACCCAGTGGTGCACCTATACTACGGGGTACAGAGGGACATTCCCTAGGTCGGGCTGGCCCAAATGTATCGTACAAGCGAGGTATGGGGTTGTGGCTACCCCAAATTGTGTCAGTGTCATCAACTACAGGAGTGCCAGAAGATCTCTGACTGGAATCCCTAACTCCTATCCCGCGTATCTGATGGGGGGAAGGTTGTCCGGTAGTAGTCTGACGTCGGAAGTCCTCTTTCTCGTCTGAGCTAATATCAATAACAACCCTCCTTCAGGTATCAAATGGCTACAAATAGTAGGTAGTGAATCATAGCCTACGGAATAGGGAGGTGGTGAAGTGACTCGACGCTGAAGAACATCGATTATTTCATCGTCGGAAGAGTCGGACTCTACAGTCAAAGAAGAAGTGTAAAGGTTAGGTGGAGGAGGTGTACGAGTGTCGTGATTCCGCGGCTCGCGGATCGCAACTCTGCCTCTCCCTCTACCTCTACCTCTACATCCCCTGCCTCTACTAGGGGGAACGTCGTGCCTCACTGCCAACTGAGAGGGATCTCCATCAGAATGGGCAGTGGGAACACTTAGCTAGATACCAACCTGTGATGGACCCTGTACTGACGATTGTATAGGACCCTGTACAGGTGTCTGTGTAGGACCCTGTACAACAGTATCAGGCATCACTGGGGACTGAGCAGGTGGAGTTCTACGAGTCTTCCGAGGTACGTAGTACTCGGCATCGTCGTACATAGAGATCTCATGCACGGAAAAGGGCTGGGTATCTCCAGGGATGATATACTCAACATCATTCCTCAGAAACTTCATACATTGGTGTAAGGTAGAGGGCACCATTCCATATTCATGGATCCAAGGCCTTCCTAAGAGAGTCTTGTATGAAGTATCAGCCTCAATCACATGAAACTTTGCCTCAGTTAGAAAATTTCCAAATTTTAGAGGCAGGGTAATAGACCCTAGAGCTCGCTGGCCTTGGTCATTGAAGCCTTTCAACATGATCTTGTCGGAAGTGAGTTTCAAATGACCTAGGGAGAGGCTCCTCAAAGTCTCATGGGTTAGTATGTTTACTGAAGCCCCTTGATCTATGAGGACCCTATTCAACTCATAATTATTGACTTCAGCAGTGACATATAAGGGACGATTATGCTCAGTGGTCCCTAACAGGAGGTCACGACTAGAAAAAGTGATGCATGGCATGTTGTACAAATGCCATGCCCCATCATCAGGGTCAGAAGTAAAGAATGCCTGGTAGGTCTCTGGTTCAAGCAGGGCTTTTACCAGTGTCTCTCTCAAGTCGGGTGACAATATCAAAGCATCATAGACACTAAGAAGGGAAGGAATTTTCCTTAGGTGAGCCAACACATTGTAATCAACTTCCAGCTGAGGGCCTTTCCCTTTCTCCTTAGGCTGCTCCTAGGAGGAAGGGATAGGATCATCCTGCTGGGTAATGATATTCTTATCTTTTGTATTTTTAGCCAACCTGGGTGGAAGAACCTTCCCTGAACGCAAATGAACTTCCTGTATTGAGTCATCCTCAACAGAAGATTCCTTTGGTTCAGGGGTGGTGGCAGGTGTTGGTTCTAAGGCAAGTATTGGGAGTGGGTTCTCGGACTCATCATCTGAATTCATGTAACATCCACCCTCTGAAATTGTAAAAACAGGTTCTTCATCAGACTCAAACTCATCATTAGAATCATCCATATTATAAGAAACATGTAGTACTGAGGAAGAGCGAGTGCTGGAAGAAGAAGAACTAGGAGTAACAGTAGAAACATAAGTAGAAGGTACAGAAGACCAAAAGTACTCAGAATCATCTTCTATTTTTATTTCCTCGTCAAATGAAGGGAGAACAAAGTCCTTCAGCGTAAGTGCTGGAAGGAACCCTGTCTTCCCCTCTGCAGTTACAACATACTTTTCTCTTTCATACATTTTTTTATTACATCCAGAAGAAGGAAAAGTAGAAGAGGAAATGTGCTTATCTAGCACTACAACAGAAGGAGAAGAAGAGGAAGAAAGTGCTGGAGTGGTAACTGCAGCGGCAACTGTCGACTTGGCCTGAGGTGGCCTACTCTCAACTGCCTCTGAGCTCTGAACTGCTCTGTCTATCATCCTCCTGGTCTTCCTGGAAAGTGAGATCTGCCAATCATCCTCAAAACTCGTGGGTAAACTGCTAGTAGTGCCCTGAGCATCACTCTGACAATCACTTGGGCTGGAGACTAGCTGAACTGTCTGAGGGGCCTTGCCCTTGGGCTGCACTAGATCATTGTCCTGAAGGCGTATCTGTCCTGTGATCATTAGTCTCTCTACTCTATCCTTGAAGACATAGCAGTCTTCCAACACATGTCCGACATGTCTGTGGTAAGGACAGTAAAGGGGGTGCTCAGCTTGACCCTCCTCCTCTGCTCTACTGCTCTCGGGGAATACCAACAGGTTGTTCTTAGTAAGAAATCTAAAAATTTTCTTCACACTCTCCTCTTAAAGGGATATTCCTTCCTAAGCTTCTCCTGTAGGTACTGCTGACTCTCTGGAGTTCTGCGGGAGGTCCTGGGCTGTCCCCCTGGCTGGTCAACTGAGTAAGACCTGCTAGCTGAGTGTGGCTGACTAGCTGGTCGTGTCTGCTGGGGTACTGAAGTGACTAAGGGCTTCTTGCCCTTATCTGATGGTCCCTGAGTACTGTGAACCTCTCCTCTCCTAGGTGGAGGTGCCCCTGAAAACTCCTGCCGCTGAGGTCTGCGCAAAGGCTGACTCTCAACCTTAGGAGGGACTGCAGCGGGTATGCTGTCCTGTAGGCTGGTGACCTTGGTGAGGAGCTTATGAAAGGTTCTAATGGTGAAACCCTTCAGGTATGGTGCTATCGGACCATCTATGTTCTTCAACAAGATCTCAACTGCATGCTGCTCCTGTAACTGTGGCTCGCACTACAAACTGAGATTCCTCCACCTGACAATATAATCTGTGAGACTCTCTCTGGGACGCTGCCTGGTCACCACTAGCTCTCCCACTGTAACTCTGTGCTCTGTGCTAACAAACCTCTGCAAAAACAGCTGCTCCAACTCTACAAAGGTCCTGACTGAGTCATTGGGGAGGTCGACGTACCAAGCAAATGCCACCCCCGCCAAGCTGCTGACGAACAACCTCAACATCAGTAGATCACTCCCTCTTATATTGCAACATATGGCTCGGTACTGAGCCACATGCTGCCTCGGGTTCCCAAACCCGTCAAAAACTCTGAACCTAGGAGGGATAAAACCAGGGGGGTAAGGCTCCTGCTCGTACTCTACAGGGTAAGGACGCCCCCTACTAACTGACTCTCCAGTCTTCCTAGAGAAAATCGCCTGCTCTACCTTCTGGGCTATCAAATCATGGATCTGACCTGCTGACATCTGAGCTGGCTGACTCTGAACTGAAGTAGTGTAAGGAAGTACCGTGGGTGGTACTGGGACTACTCTCTGGACCCTGTCCACTCCTACGGGGTCTACTGTAGCAGGTGGTACTACTGGCTGCTCTCTGGAGGTACTGGTAGCTGCTACACCTGTCACCTGAGGCATCGCCCCCAGAGCTATCAACTGTGCTGTCATGGCTGCCATGGCTCTGGCCATCTCCACCATCTGTGTCTGCAAGTGTAGAACGGTAGCATCCGTGTCAACTGATCTGGGAGATCCACCCACCTCGGGGTCTCCCTACTCGTCCTGGTCCTCGGGCTCTCTCTCATCCGAGTGACCTCGTCGGGTAATCACACATACCCGGTGAACTAGTACCTCCTCCTCCAACTCATCTGCTAGTGTGTCATCATTTTCCAAGAAATGTTGTTGGAGGGCTGCTATGTACGGACTCATAGGGGAACCAATCCTATGAGGGCTACGGACTGACTCTGTCTCATCCCGCTCTGGGGATCTATATGAAGTAAGCACAACCTCCTCATCGCACATCATCGGGACTGCCTCTGCCTCGGAAGTAACTGCTATGTCCATCAAATCATCTACATCGTCAAACTGCTCTGTATCTGACGGTGGTGCTGCCTCTACTGGCTCAACTGGGTCGACAGGGGTCCGCCTGCCGACGCCTCCAAACCCACCTCCTACGGTGGGGTGCTGCACGAGCAACTGGCTGCTCTGGGACTGCAACCTCTGAACTGACCTGAGGCTGGGCAGGCCTCCGCTGCTGTCTCTGTCCTCGACGACGTGGGCATCGTCCTACTACAAGAGCCACTGCTGGCGGCCTAACCACTGGAACTGCAGGCTGCTGGGGTGTCTGCCCCCTCTGCCAACTGTAGAGTCTCCTCGCAGTCTGTCGTCGTAACTGGATGGTAGCCCAAGAAATCTGACGGAGTAAGCCCTCCCGACTGACGGGCCCTCTGCCACAAGCTAAGCGGACGATGTTCCGAATCCTCTGAGTGAGGGCTCGGACACCAGCGTCCCTGGGTACCCTAGCTCAGGGTAGAGTAGTAACGACAGGAGGAGCCGCCGCTATGCGGGCAACATCCTCCTCATCACCACTATGCGTCAGCGGAGAGAAGCGTTCTCCCTGAACTGCCTCCAACTCGGGGGGCTACCACCACCTCTGGAGTAGGTGCAACAACAACTGGACATGGCCTCCGCTGCCTGGGAGCCACTCTCCTCTGCCTCTGAACTATCTCATCGTGAACGATGGCATCGGCCATCCGCTGTCTCTCTGCCTCTGACGCAGCTAAACGAAGTCTCCTGTTCCTATTCCTCCTGGCCCTTCTCCCAAGGCTGGAGGTGGAAGAGGAAGGAACATCAGACCCGGGAACAGGAACAACGGGAAGTGTCGGGGTCTGCCCAACAACCTCAGTGTGAGAAAGTCGGGCGAAAACAGAAACCCGACCAGTGGAAGGCGAAGGCACCTCAGTCTGGGCACCCCTCTTCCTAGTGGAAGTGGGAGGGGAGCCCGAACACAAGGTACTTCCGCTGGAACAACGGGAGTAACTGTAGCAGCAGGCTGCCGGCGCTGAGGGGCCAGAGCAACCTGTGCTGCAGGAGTGGCAGGCACTGGATGCCGGACCACTGGACGAACGGGGGGAACTACAGCAGGCTGCCGGCGCTGAGGGGCCGGAGCAACCTGTGCAGCAGGAGCGACAGGCACTGGTCGCCTGACCGCTAGAACATGAAGTGGCCTAGGCACTGGTCGCCTAGCCACCGGGCGTACTGGCTGCGCAGGAACAGGAACAGGACGTGGTGCTCGGACTGGGCGCCGAGCAGCAGGACGTCCAAACGGGCGCATGACTGCGCGTCCTCTCCTCTGGGGAGGAGAGAATGCAGCAGCCTCCGCCGGGGTCGGCCCGCCAAGAGTGACGAAGGCCGAGTCAGTGAAGGAACCAAAAGTGATTCCTCCCACTAGCGGACTAGCGAGCAGGGACTCAGGGAGAGTCACCCGCGCGTCCGAACCAAAGGCAAAAGTAACGGAAGGTACGAAAGAAGCCATGGCACTGCTGCCAAGAAAAGAAAGTAAAAAGGTCAGTAAGAATGTAAATCAAGAACGAATGGACGAGTAAGGATTTGATAGGATAGATAGGAATAGATAAAGGACGGAATAGCCTGCTAGGCTGGAAAGAAGCAGAGTAGGGAAGAAAACCCTAGCTAAGGGAAAGGAATCCTAACTAAGGAGAGACCCTAACTAAGAGTGGGACGGACCTAATCTAAGGAGTACCAATCCCGGAGTACACACAAGAAAGGATAATATAGAATCCAAAGATGGAGAGAGAAACTGGTCCCACCGTGGTCGCCAGAAACCTGTGGACCTCCGAAAGGAACACCGTGCGAACGGGTCGATTGGAAGGGCAGATTGGATCGTGCATACGACTAATAATTGAGGATAGAGGCTGACGCCAACACACCTCGATGGATAGTAATATACACAACCTAGTCACGGGTTTCCCCCACCCGATGCAAGAGCTCGAATGGGGTTTAGTAGATTGTAGGGACCAAGTTTCCCACGGGCGCAAGCCCCCGTGGTTAATTACATCCCAGGCCGGAGCCTGAGAAAACTCTCGATTAAGGATCATATATTATCCTCTCTTAAAGTGGGATCGGTACAATGGTATAGACTAGGAAATCCTATTCAAAAGGAAGATAGGTCCGAAGGGCTGAATCAACATGCGTGGCTCAAACTAGCATTCGGAGGCTCTAGGGTACTAAATGGGAACTGGAAAAAGAAAGATCAAGCACTCAATCACATGCGTGAGAGAAGGATGGAGGTGGCGTCATCCTGTAACGCGGATAAGTAGGATTTAGGGTCTCTGAAAGAAGGGACCTACCTACTATTTAAGGCCTACTACGAGACCGAATGTAGTAGCCTCGAATCCTAAATCTAGGTTGAACTTAGTGTTCGACACACACTAAGACCAGTGCCCTAGCTAATGCGATGCAAAGATCTGGACTTATCCCGGCATGGATTGGGGGAGCCAGCTAACCACCTAATCATTTCAAAACCATGCTATCAGGTCAATTATGAAAGATGGGTTGGATGTACAGTTTATTGGAAATAGGACTGACATCTAGAGAATTTCCTAAGTGGTCTTGGACTTATGTTGGGTGAATGCCCCTAGCTAATGCAATTAAATTTTAATTAGTTGGTTACTAATGCAATGCATGCTAGTTGAATTGTCAGCTCATGAATGCTATAGAACTTTAAAAATAGGCTTATAGAAAATAATTTTTTGAAAAGACTGAGTCTCCCTAGGTCCGGCACTTCATCCTCATAGGCCAGATTATCTGGACTCTACCCGCAGGCAGGGAGATGTCTTATTAGAAGGAAAGAAGAAATGCAATAATATGCATGCGACCCGGACGATTCCGGCAGTTTCCTAGGTGCGTTAAGTTTCTATGTTATTTAAAACTTAAATATTAAATTTTAGTTATGAGTATAAAAGATTTTGCAGTCCTTAAAGAGCCTAAAATGATCCAGGCGAAAACAAAAACGGCATGCAAGAAAGAAACCTAGAAAAAGCAGATATTTCTAAGCGCAATCAGGTAAGCACATCAATATAAATCCACAAACTAATCAAATAAATGTCCATAGACCAACTGCCCTTTAATTACAACCCAGGGTATGCATAAAAGTAAAGTGGCCGGGCACCACTACCAACAACCCGGGTTTCTAAGCCTATGACAGACGCCAACAACTTTGAGTGGGATATTGGGTCTTCAATCTTCAATATCTTCAGTCTCCTGTGTATCCTCTCCTTGGACTCCTTGGATCACTCCTCCTTGGACTCCTTGGATCCGTCGTGGCTTGAATATCCAAACGAAGAGACAATTCCCCCTAGTATGGGTGTATTGCCTTTTCTCTTTGGATATCTAAAGCCATCCAGCTCGATCTTCCAAATGGAAGAAGACTCTCCCCTTAGGGATGCCTTCTTCTTTTAGAATTCAAGCTGGATAAGAATATCCCAACTCAAAGGTTGTTTTCACAACTCTTAACAATTATTACATACAAATTTACATTTATTAAAAAAGCAATAAATTCTAAATCACCTGCAAGGTTATCCTAATAATCATCCCAAGCAGTTTATATGAAAATGAAAATGCTAACACCATTGACCCTGTGCCAAGCCATGCTCTGAGGGCTAAGCAGTTCCATCTGTAGCAATTATAATTATTTAATAATTTTAGCCCTCATTATATCAGGGGGGCTGAGCAAGCACCTACATAAGACAACATTAGAAATCATAACGGTGCCCCCCTTTTTTTAGCTTGAGCATGGCCACCTGCATAGAAGAACAGTATATATATATATGACGTTCCTAACCTAGGGGTAAATCTAGCGCCCATCACATCACGGAGTGCAAGAAAAGTAAGCAAACACAGCAATTCAATTTTCAAACAGCATGCAATGAAAACTACGAAAAGCTCCGGCACACAATAAAAAATAAAACCCGGCGGCCTAACCTAGATCTAGAAGTGGTGTCCTAGCAAACCATTCTATGTGTGTGTAAGGCTAGTGTGGTTTGGATAGATCCTAAGTGGGATAGTTAGTTGAAATTATCTAGAGTTCAAGTATGTTGGGGGTCTAAAAAGGATGTTTTAATTGAAATTCAAATATTATTGAATTAGATCCATTTTGGTTATTTTAATTTGTTGATCAGTTTTAAGAACTAAGGGTATTCATATTTGAAGTTTGAATTGTATTAGCCAATTTTGGAAAGTTCTAGGTCCTCCTAGGAACTAGACTAAGGGTCCAAAAGGTCACTATGGGAAAAAGGCTAAGTCTGGGTTTCCTATCACCTTAGGAAAATACTAGACCTTAATACGAGTAGTTAGACAGGTAGTAGACTGAAATCGGAGTTTCCTATCCAAAGTTATGAATTTTCTAAGTTTCGGGCTCTAGACTATAGGCTGGGGTTGACCAAAAAGTTGACTTTCTAATCTAAGTCATTTTCTGGAAACCTAAGATTATCAATAAATACTAGACCCTAATAGGAGTCTAATTCAAGTGAGTTTTCCTAATTTGGAATTTTCTACAATTAGTTATGGATTTCTAAAGATCGGGGTAATTAAGGGAATTTTCTAAATTAACTAGGAAAGGGCCCTTTTCTACTGTTTTGCTCCAAACAAGCTTCAAACTGGTTGGAATCACTCCCAAAGATCAGAGATGACCTAAGGAAGTGTTCCCAAGTGTTTGGAGAAAATTTGGAATTTTTAATAATTTTTAATAATTTATTAGGGGCAAAACAGTAATTTTCACCTATGGTCAAATTAAGGGTCGACCTAGAGTCAAACTGAGGAGCCCTATTTATCTAAAGTCAAGGGTCAGATTCTGAACAAATCAAGCCATTATGGGTAATTTTCTGACTTAAGGTGTATTTATTGCATTTTTCGGAAGGTCTCGGGGCCTTATTTAGCAGATTAATTATGGTTGGTTAGCTAAGGGCTCTAAAAGCTCCTAAAAATTTCCAGAAATTATGAAAGGCTTATGATGTCACTAGGTTTAAATGTTGAGGTTTTGGTGTCATCAGTGATCTATCCTAGCTCCTAGAAAACTTCTAAGTTCGCTAGACGGGTCCTTAATTATTGTCCTTAAGGTGTCACTATGTTGTAAGAGTTTAAAGTGAAGTTCATACTAACCCTCAAGGTAGTAAATGCATGGAGTACATAAACAAAATAAACACGCCGTGTCCTTAAATCTAGGAGAGCCTAGACTAAGTGCTTGTGGTGCGACGACCTACACATGCAATCTACGAAAGATAAAAAGTAAAGACACCTAAAGAAAGGATTAGTGAATGATTGGGACTCAACCATTCACTAACCCACTCCCCCATGATTGCTCTTCATATCTAGAACCCATGTCTAAAATTTCATACGATAGCGGGTCTCCCAAAGTTAGAATTTAGGTATAAGTAGTTTTAAAATAATTTAAAAGTACTTATAGATATAAATATATTTTTGGAAAATAAAATTATTGAAAATAATTCAATTCATAATACATAAGTATAGGGAAACCCGCTGACCACCCAATCAAGGTTTCAAAATAGTTTGAAAATAATTTTTAGTTTAAAAATAATTAGTATGATAATTAATTTAAATAATATTAAAATAACCGAATCATAGGATAAAACAGAAAACAGTCAAGACAGCCAAAATCAAGGGCTGGAAATGGTTCCAAAACATAAAGCTCGTCTTGCTGAAAAGAACGAGGGGTCGCACATCGAAATCCGACTTAAAACGGCGAAGATACGAATTTTACAAGTTCAAATACAATAGAATAATATTTTAAAATAGTGCAGTTTCACTGTTTTTGAAATGACAGAAAATGCAGACAAAATTTTCATCTGAAAATAGTTTTAAAATATGCAGAATTCAGAGTACATCCAAAACAAGGTATTGTGCGTTGACAGCGTACTTAAAACGACAAAGTTATGAATTTTAGAAATTCAAAGACGATAATTAAATATTTTTAAATAATGCAGCTGGCTGTTTTGAAAATAATTGCACACAGACCCAAAAATTTCAAATAAAACCAATTCCAGAATATGCAGAATCCAAATATTATCCTAGAAAAAAAAACATAACCAGCGAGATGCATGTTCGATCCACGATAACCGCAATATCTAGGATTGAAAATTCTTAGGAAGGGAAATGAATTTAAAAGAAGAAAATCAGAACTTAACCAAAAACAAATTACTGGCTTCTTCCATTTCGCATCTCCCATAATGATATGGATCTGCGAATAGTCAAAGATATTAATCGAATGTAAAACTTGCATGATGAAGAAAAATTAGTTAAAGATATTAATCGAATGTAAAACTTGTATGATGAAGAAAAATTACTTCTTTTATTAATTCTTTGATTTCAACGAAGAGTTCTAGTGACAACCCTTGTTTTTATTTTTTAGCTAAATTTCCTATTTTCAACACATTTAACATAAAACAATGGTTACAAATCATAGATATTATTCTCACCCTAACACGATTTGGTAACTGTTACTGTACCACATATACATAAAAATTATATAAAATTGAATGAGTAATGGCATAAAGTCAAGTTGGGATTCCACGTAGTCACGATAGCTATAGGGCACATCAACCACAACAAATAATGTCAAAATATCTTAAATGACTATCATAGTGTCATTCATGGAGCTCCTCATAACTTATTTAGTTGATAGATTTCAATCATCGTCCTTTAACTCTCTTCGATCAAGATAACGTGGCTGAATGCCACTTCCTTGGCATGTGGTGCACGTTAAAGCTCCAACACCTTCACAGTTGATGTATTGGGATACTTCACTTTCTCCTTCGCCAACTATTACAGTTACAGTTCCTTTTCCTGTGCAAAACCTGCATTGCTTAGCTCTGGATCCATTACAGGGGAAGCAAGGCTGTGTATTCTCTCGCTTAGCCGCATTGTCGATCCGGGTCTCATAGAAAAGTGGGATTCCTTTGCCGAAGGAAATGCTGATAACGCCGACGGAGATGGCGACGATCGTGTTCTGGTCGAGCTCTACAGCCCTAATGCGGTGATAGGAAGCTTGGCGGCGGCTTCGTCCGAGCTTGAGGGATTGAGAGAGGGAGAAGTTATTTTGAAGACAACATGTAGGAAATGATGAGCACAGACCTTGGATAGTTGGTGTCGTAGCCATTCTTCAGAGAGAGCTTTAGGGTTCAATTTCGACTTCTTTCATCCCAACATGCTGCAACAAATTTTGGAAGTTCCAACGGCTTTCAGCGAGGAGTTTCAGCTGCAAGGAGTTCTAATAGAGAGCAAATGGAGAAAGTTCGATGGATATTCCAACCGGATTGAAGTTGCTCAGTTTTCTTCATCTTAATTCCAAGAAGTCGAATATGAAAATGCAGTAATTGGGAAGATGTGAAATAAACGAATTAAATCTTTCAAGAAGTCGTCGAGAAGTCGAATGTGAAGAGGTGGTGACGCTAGATGTGAAATAAATAAACGAATTAAATCTTCCGAAAAAATAAATGCGAAGAGGCCCGGAGTGAGAAGAATTTATCAAGAAGTTAAACAGTCAGAAGAAGTCGTAAGAGCTCAATGGTCGAAACAATCGGCGAAGATACGTTACCGAAGAAGATAGCAGAGACGGGAAGAAGAAAATTTACGCTAGAAGCGAAGAGTCGCACCCAAATACCAAGCAGAAGGGAAATTTTGGAAGGCGAAAGGCCTAAGCGACACCGGTTAGAAGAAATGTTATTGAAATTATAGAAATTGAAGAGACCGTAATAAAAGGGAAAGGAATCTAATAAGCCGAAGAGTTAAAGATAAGAAATCTACTTTGATAATAAAATAATAAGCTTGAGTTAGAGTGGTATCCAAAGGGACGCTCGAAAGTGAAACGCCATGCAGCGAGGCAAGCGTTCGTTTTAGTGGGATTCAAAAAGGTGTTCATTAATATATTAATTTTATAAATGAAATTATAATTATTAATTAATTATAATTACAATAATTAAAATGAAAGGTTGAGATTTAATTTGAATAAATTAAATTAATAAAAAATGGATGGTCATGATTAGATATGGAAGGAAATTCAAGCCCCTTTATAATAGTAGTATATATATATATATATATATATATATATATATATATATATATATATATATATATATATATATATATATATATATATTAGTTTTATTGCAAGTGCATTAAATGCACGTGGACAATTTTTTTATAAAAAATTCATCTCTTGAATATTTATTAACATTATCATTCTTAAAAAATATTAAATTTATAATATTATATTAATATATTAAATTATAATTATAAAAGAGAGGAATTTTATCTTAAAATTGTAATGTACTCATTGAACACTACAATACTTTTTAAAGTTAGCACAAAAAAATACATAATTTTTAAAGTTAAGCACAAAACTAATAAAAGTGCACAATCACTATGTCTATCTTTTTAGGATTGTACAATATAATCAGGTATGATAAGAATTTTAAATTAATTCTATAATTATATTTATAATACATGTAATCTAAAAATAATTAAGAACAATATATAAATGCACGTGCATCATGTGCACGTGAATAAATTTTTTTCAAATAAAACACATATAGATCCAATAAAAAGTTACTTATGTAACCCCTTCTCATACATCACATTAATGAGAACTAACAGAAAAAGATAATTCAAACTTATTCCACACCAATGACATATTACAAATTAAAGAATGTTGACGTAACGTACATATGCATAATAACTTTGATTTTGGTTTTCTGTGATTTGTCTTGTTTCTCATGATGTTACCCTTAACCCAAATCAGCAATCACATAAGAGCAACCATGAACAATGAAGCAAGTATCAGCCGCAGCAGCAACATTTTCATGTCATAAACTCTAGCTTTCTTAAGCAGAACATTTTTGTGGGAAGCAGTACTCATGCTCAGAATTTCCTAACAAAAATAATTCAGATTTTCAAGTTTGCATAAAGTTGAATATTTTATGTAGTACAAAATATGATCATTTTCTATGAAGAGTTTGACAAGTTAATGAAATTACAATTAAAACCAACTTCAATAAATAAAGGTTTCCAATATATTCTTGCTACAATATTCAAAATTGAAGGCGAAAACCTATATATAAATTCACAAAGCAGAAACAGATGCTTCCCGAAATAATAAACACTCATAGTTTTAAGCACGATATTTCAACTCATTTATGATGCTGATACTTCAGAATAAGCAGTGAGATTTCACATATTTGTGAACTATATGAAGTCCCTATGAATCCTCTCCATAATCCTGCAAATCTTGAAAAAAATAAAATGCTTATAAAATACAGGCATCATAACTTCAAGAATAAACTTTTAGAGCTAATGGAGAAGGTTAGATTTCATTTACCTTAACAACAACAACACGAGCACCATATGAATTTTCTGGTCTTTCCCTCTTAGTCAATCTTGCACAACTGCAATACTTAAAAATTAGTAACCAAAGGATGATTTATGAGAAAAAATGAATGCATATCCACCAATGAAATAAGACAAACACAATATGTACCATATCTTTGGTGCAAATGAATCATATTACTTGTGTTCATTGTAGACTTCACATAATTCTTGGACATGAAACTGAAAATCTCTAGCCATCCATGTCAAGCTCAGCTAATAGTTCCACATCTTCCTATAATGACAAGGAAATCATGAACTTAATTAGTATAAAATTAAAGGTTAAATTTCATATATATATACTAGTTTTATTGCCCGTGCACAAAGTGCATGTTGCTAGAATTTAATAAATATATATTATAAGAAGATCAAATTATTGTATGAAAAATATTAATAAAATTTGTGGTTGCCTAAGTAATAGTGACATTACACGCATGCGAATAAAATTAAAAAAAAAAAATTTATGTTATGAAAATTTTAAATATATTTTTTATTAAAAAATAAAGTTATTAATTTTATCCCTTTAAACAATTCTAATTATTAATTATACTAATGAAAATTTATATGTTTTTCTTAAAATTATCATATAGAAAATATATTAATATAATTTTATAATTCAATACTAAAATACATTTTTTTTCTCTGTAGAACTAATATCATAAAGATAATTCATTCATATTTAGAAAAAAAGCTCAAAAATTCATTATAAATGTTGCGGGCTAGAAATTACGCGGCGATAGAGATTTGATTCTACATCTTAGCGTTGTACGTATAACTAGCACACACAGAGAACACAAGATTTTTTACGTGGAAAACCCTTAAAAGGGAAAAAACAACGAGGCCTGGCCCAGTTGAAAATGGTTCCACTAGATTTTGAGTTGGTTACAAAGGACTGAATCACCTCCAGGGGTGAACAGATTACAATCAATTACTTAAGTAAGACGTCGAGTCTTCGGCAAGACGTAGGGACTGAATGTCGGGCCCTGAGTAGGACGTCGGGTCTTCAGTAGAACGTAGGGACTAAGTGTCGGGTCTTGAACAAGACGTCGGGTCTTTGGCAGGAAGTAGGGACTGAGTGTAGGGCCTTGAACAAGACGTCGGGTCTTTGGCAGGACGTAGGGACTGAAAGTCGGGCCTTAAGGTGGTGGTCCGGCGAGGTTCTGCGGTGGTCCGGCGGTGGTCCGACGAGATTCCTACTGTCACGACCCGACCCGACGGGGACGGATCCCGCCCGAGCCGGATCGCGACGGAGCCCTTCTTATCCAGGATCTGGCTTTAGAATTTGGTTACTGAACTGATCTTCCAAATACTTAAATTCAACAGACGCACAAACACAGAACAACAGAGCTACTATAATCATCAAACACAGCGGAACAAAACATCTATCTTTTCTTTTCCTCAAAATAATTATCTACAACTACAGTACATAGCTTTTGAACAGAAAGAAAGACGGATCAGAAAAGCCAAGACTGTACAAAAATCAAAAGTATACCTATACGGATCAGAACTCTGAACTCTAGTCCTGGACTTTCTTCCCTTTCCCAGAACCTGAAAACCACCAGAAAGCAAGGGTAAGCTCAACAGCTCAGCAAAGCAACAAACCACCAATCTAAACTCTCAGAAACCAAAACCAAACTCATCAGACAGAAATCAGATCAGAAATTGGAACAGAATCGGATCTCGAATCAGAACAGAATCGAAAATCAGAACTTATACGGACAGATATCAAATCAGAATCAGAGTCGTACAGATCAGATCACAGAACAGAATATCAGAAATCAGAATTTGCAGATCATATCATATCAGAATCACAATTGCGTACAGAACAGATACAGAAAACAGAACAGATTCATATGTCATTCATAGCTAAATGCCCTGACACTGACGGAATCTCTACGGATTCCGGCCCCTTATGCCTCCCTTCCCAGACACTGACTGAATCTCATAGGATCCAGGCCCCTTATGCCTCCCTTTTGTGCTCACGGCACCAGAACAGATGTGCTTATAGCACCAGAACAGAATTCATCGGATCCGGAACAGAATAGATATCAGATTTCAGATTTGAGCTCATTTCAGATTTCCCTTTTCACTAACTGAATCTCATAGGATTCAGGCCTCTTATAACTCCCTTTTTATAGCTTATACACATAGCATTTCAATTCAGAAGAAATCCGGATAAATCAGAAATTACCCAAAAATCGGGCAGCACAACAGTAGTATACAGAATTTACAATAAATTTCCTGCAAAGAAAATTTACCGAATTCGCACAGAATATAGATAATCATATTCCAGAACATTTATTATACTGCACAGAGAATTTACAATTTCACAGAAAATTGTAGTCTACGAAAAATATCGCCGAATCAAAAATACCCGGACAAAAATCTTCGAAAAATAACCAAAATGTGCACACTCGGCACGTCAACAATATACAGAAACTTACGCGGTAAAAACTGAACCAATCAAAAGATACGGACGAAAAACCGTAACGGAAACGAAATCCGGACAGAAAATACCGCCAAACGCGACGGAACTGAAAATTGAGAAAGGCGGAATGTGCCTTACCTTGAGCTCAACAATATCCTGAATAGTCTCGTCGGACGAAAACGGCTCCGCGTCTTCCCGAAATCAACTTTTCCAAAATCTTCTTTTTCTCTCATCTCAGAACAGTAAATCAGATATTTTTATTTTTGATTTTCTCTCTCTTCAAAACGACAGAATCCCTTAAATCATACTCAGATCGGCCCGGCCGATCGCGACATCGTCCCGGGACGATCCGACCAAAAGGATCGTCCTGGAATCTTCCCAGGGCTGTTGTCTGGCCGATATTTTCTACAGTAACTTTCGGCCTGGCCGATGTCTCCAATCGGCCTGGACGATGCCTACAGAAAATCACCTGGAACACTTCTAGGCCAAATCTGGAGCTCATCTTCACTGATTGTCCCAGGACGATCCCAGATCGTCCTGGACGATACTGGAGCAGATTATTGATATTACAATCTCCCCAACTCAGAAAAATGTCGTCCTCGACATTATCCAATCCAAACACAGTCAGAACAAATACGGGTACGACCATCTCATGTCAGACTCCTTTTCCCAAGTCGCTTCCCGTGCAGTCCGGTGCTTCCACTGGACTTTAACCATCGGAATCTCTTTATTTCTTAACTTCCGGACGTCGTCTGCCAAAATCAACTCTGGCTCTTCCTTGTACGCCAGATTCTCCTGAATCTCAACCTCATCAGCAGATACCTTCTTCCCAGAGTCGGATACCCACTTCCTCAGAGTGGATACATGAAACACATTATGCACGTCAGGCATAGAATCAGAAAGTAATAACTTGTAAGCAGCTTTTCCAATCCTTTCCAAAACTTCAAAAGGTCCAACATATCTCGGACTAAGCTTGCTTACCTGACCAAATCTGCTCACACCTTTCATCGGACTGACTTTGACATACACAAAGTCACCAATCTGAAATTCGACAAACCTGTGCTTCTGATTGTAATACTTCTGTTGTCGATCTTGAGCAGCTTTCAATCTTTCTCTTATCAAATTGATCTTCTGAGCAGTTTCATCAGCAAAAGTGGCCCCCAAAACCTGCCTATCTCTGACCTCCGTCAGAGTCAAAGGAGTACGGCACTTCCTGCCATACAGAGCCTCGTACGGTGCCATACCGATACTGGACTGAAAACTGTTGTTATAAGCAAACTCAATCAGCAGAATATGATCTTCCCAGCTTCCGCTAAAGTCCAGAATACAAAGTCTCAACAGATCTTCCAGTACCTGAATAGTCCTCTCAGACTGTCCATCGGTCTGAGGATGAAAGGCTGTACTGAAATGCAGTTTCGTACCCAAGCCTTGCTGAATGCCTTTCCAAAGTCTGGAAGTAAAACGTCCATCTCGATCAGAAACAATCACGCGAGGCACACCGTGCAATCTGACTATCTCCTTCACATATATCTGTGCCAAGCGTTCAACTGAATCCGTCTGTCTGATCGGAAGAAAATGGGCTGACTTCGTCAATCGATCTACAACTACCCAAATAGCATCATGCCCTTGTCTAGATCGAGGAAAACCCATCGCAAAATCCATTGTTACCTCCTCCCATTTCCACTCAGGGATAGGCAACGACTGCAACAGTCTACCTGGTCGCTGATGCTCTGCCTTCACCAACTGACAGGCTTCGCATCTCGACACAAACTCTGCCACATCTTTCTTCATCCCAGGCCACCAGAATAAAAACTTCATATCAGCATACATCTTACCACTGCCTGGATGAACAGTGTAGCCTGAATGATGAGATTCGTACAGAATCTCCTGCCTCAAATCTCCAAACACAGGTACCCACAACCTGTTCTTACAGAAAATAGCACCAGAATCAGAAATTCGAAGTTCAGGAGTCTTACCAGATCCAATCTGAGCAATCAACTTCGAATAATCAGAATCTGACTTCTGGGCTTCCTGAATCCGTGCTTCCAAAGACGACTGAATACTCATCTGAGCCAACTCCAACTCACTGGAGGAAATCGCCTCCAACTGCAATCGCTCCATGTCTCTAATCAGAAAGTCATCACAAGTAAGCTGCAAACCTGACAATCCAGAAGATTTCCTGCTCAGAGCGTCTGCTACCACATTCGCCTTCCCAGGCTGATACTGAATAGTCAAATCATAGTCCTTGATCAACTCGAGCCACCTTCTTTGTCTCAGATTCAGATCCTTCTGAGTAAAAATGTACTTCAGGCTCTTATGATCAGTAAAGATCTCACATCTGACGCCATACAGGTAGTGACACCAAATCTTCAAAGCAAAAACAACTGCAGCTAACTCCAGATCATGCGTCGGGTAATTCTTCTCATGTGGTTTCAACTATCTCGAAGTATAAGCAATTACCTGACCATGCTGCATCAGGACACATTCCAGTCCTTTCAGTGAAGCATCACTGAACACCTGAAAACCTTCCGTACCTGACGGAAGTGCTAACACTGGAGCTGAAGTCAAATAATCCTTCAATCTCTGAAAACTAGCTTCACACTCCGGTGTCCAAACAAAAGGTACTGACTTCTGAGTCAGTCTCGTCAGAGTCAAAATATGTGAAAATCCTTTCACAAATTTCCTATAATATCCGGCCATGCCCAAGAAACTACGTACCTCAAATACCGTAGTCGGCCTTGGCCAATCAGCAATTGCCTGAATCTTCTGAGGATCTACAGAAATGCCTTCTCCGCTAATCACATGCCCCAGAAAAGTAATGCTCTTCAGTCAGAATTCACACTTGGAGAACTTGGCATACAGCTGATGCCTCCTCAAAGTCTCCAACACAATCCTCAAATGTCTGGCATGATCATCCTCAGATGCAGAATATATCAGAATATCGTCGATAAAGACGATCACAAACTGATCAAAATACTCCCTGAATACTCGGTTCATCAGATCCATGAAAATCGCAGGCGCATTGGTTACCCCAAAAGGCATAACCAAAAACTTGTAGTGCCCGTACCGAGTACTAAAAGCAGTCTTCACCACATCAGATTCCTTTACCTTCACCTGATAGTATCCGGATCTCAAATCAATCTTCAAAAATACCGAAGATCCGGAAAGTTGATCAAACAAGTCATCTATCCGAGGCAAACGATACTTGTTCTTGATCGTGACCTTGTTCAAATCTCTGTAATCAATACACATACGGAGTGTACCGTCCTTCTTCTTCATAAACAGAACAGGTGCTCCCCAGGGCGAAACACTAGGACGCACAAAACCTCTGTCAACCAACTCCTGAAGCTGAACTTTCAACTCAGAAAGTTCTTTTGGTGCCATCCTGTACGGAGCTTTTGATATCGGAGCGGTACCTGGAAAAATATCGATAGAGAACTCCACATCTCTATCCGGAGGTAAACCAACCAACTCCTCAGGAAAAACATCAACAAACTCCCGTACCACTGGGATCTCAGAAACAGAACCAACCTCAAGGTTCAGATCCCTCACCGAAGCCAAAAATACTGGACATCCTTTCTTCCACATCCTCCTCACTTCCAATACAGAAACCAGACTGGAGAGAACATCTCGTAATCCCTGAAATACAACTCTCTCTCCAGCCACAAGCAAACTCACTTGCTTCTTCAGACAGTCAATCTGAGCCTCATACAGACTCAGCCAATCCATGCCCAAAATCACATCATACGAAGAAATCGGCAACAAAATCAAGCTAGATTTCCACTTCTTGCCAGCAATGTCAGTCTCACACAAACAAAACTTGCGGGCAATCAAATTACTTCCAGCCGGTAAAATCACAGACAAAGAAACCGGGAGAGAAAACAAAGGTATCTGGATTCGGTCAAAACAATGCTCGGAAAGAAACGAGTGACTAGCTCCAGAGTCAAACAAAACACGACATGGCTGATCAGAAATGTAAATCGTACCTGTCACAACATCCGGAGCATCGCGAGCCTCCTGCTGACTCAGGCTGTAAACTCGTGGCTGAACTGGAATAGGAGCTGAAGCAATAGAACTACTCTGCTCAGAGGGAGTCGTAGGTGGTCTCCGTGGTCCCGAACTAGTACTACCACCTCTACTAGAAAATCCCTCAGGGCGAGGAGGAACAGTCCTCGGTCTTCCTGCTGAACCGGCAGGTCTGACAAAACCCTCAGATCGGTAATCAGAACGCCGATCAAATCCAGTCTGTGGACATTCTGCAATCCTATGTCCCGGCTGACCACATCTGAAACAAAGACCAGCTATCCTGTAGCACTGGCCATGGTGTCGCCGTCCACAACTCTGGCACACAGGTGCCGTACTGACAGATCCAGAACTAGTCGTACTGGTAACAGTACCAGACGATCCTCCGCTCCTTCTGGAATCTCCAGATCCAGATCCAGGAACAAATCTCCTCTTCCCAGAGAAACCACTGCCAGAAGTCTCACCTCCAAATCTCTTCCTACTCGCAGTCCACCGCTGCTGAGTAGCCGTCATGTCATTCTCAATCAGACGAGCTCGCTCCACAAGCTCAGCGAAGTCAGTGATCCTGAATGGTATCAGAGGCTGCCTCAAAGTGTCTCGTAATCCTCTCAGAAATCTTTAGCACCTCTCAGCAGAAGTGCTGACCAGCTGCGGAGCGTACCTGGCCAATGCAGTAAACTCAGCCTCATACTGCATCACCGTCTTGCTCCCCTGAACAAGTCTCAGAAAACTCTCCTGCATCTGCTGTCTTGCAGAAGGAGGAACAAACCAGTCTCTGAATACCTCAGTGAACTCTTCCCAAGTGATCAAAGAGTTCAGTCTACCCTGAAATCTGGCTGCCTGCTGGCCGTCCCACCAGTGCTCAGCCTCTCCGTCTAACAGAAAAACTGCTAACGGAACCTTCCTATCTGCAGGACACTGCATCCCATCAAAAGTTTTTTCCAATCTCCTCAGCCACTCCTCGGCTGCTCTGGGCTCAACAGCGCCCTCAAATCTCGGAGGCTTCAACCACAAAAATAACTGCAGGTGTCGATCAATGTCCTCAGATCTAACAGTAGAAGCTCTGCTCTGAGTCTCGCTCATCATCTGAGCAACAAGTGAAGCAAACTGAGACAGTGTATCAGCACCGACCACTGGGGCTGTACTCCCCACTGGTGCTGCCTGATCGGCACTCTGCCCGTCTGTCATGTCTGGGTCTGGTTGATCCATACAGAAAAATCCAGAAAATCCGAAAAACTATCACAAAAACAACACAATAAAAAGCCAAACGACCCAAAACTACCCCCATACAGACTCACTGATCACTTCCTAGAGCTCTGTTTTACAATCCAACCAGTTTCCAAAACCAGTGCTCTGATACCAAAAAAGCTTGTCACGACCCGACCCGACGGGGACGGATCCCGCCCGAGCCGGATCGCGACACAACCTTCTTATCCAGGATCTGGCTTTGGAATTTGGTTACTGAACTGATCTTCCAAATACTTAAATTCAACAGACACACAAACACAGAACAACAGAGCTACTATAATCATCAAACACAACGGAACAAAACATCTATCTTTTCTTTTCCTCAAAATAATCATCTACAACTACAGTACATGGCTTTTGAACAGAAAGAAACACGGATCAGAAAAGCCATGACTGTACAAAAATCAAAAGTATACCTATACGGATCAGAACTCTGAACTCTAGTCTTGGACTTCCTTCCCTTTCCCAGAACCTGAAAACCACCAGAAAGCAAGGGTAAGCTCAACAGCTCAGCAAAGCAACAAACCACCAATCTAAACTCTCAGAAACTAAAACCAAACTCATCAGACAGAAATCAGATCAGAAATTGGAACAGAATCGGATCTCGAATCAGAACAGAATCGAAAATCAGAACTTATACGGACAGATATCAAATCAGAATCAGAGTCGTACAGATCAGATCACAGAACAGAATATCAAAAATCAGAATTTGCAGATCATATCATATCAGAATCACAATTGCGTACAGAACAGATACAGAAAACAGAACAGATTCATATGTCATTCATAGCTAAATGCCCTGACACTGACGGAATCTCTACGGATTCTGGCCCCTTATGCCTCCCTTCCCAGACACTGACTGAATCTCATAGGATCCAGGCCCCTTATGCCTCCCTTTTGTGCTCACGGCACCAGAACAGATGTGCTTATAGCACCAGAATAGAAATTCATCGGATCCGGAACAGAATAGATATCAGATTTCAGATTTGAGCTCATTTCAGATTTCCCTTTTCACTAATTGAATCTCATAGGATTCAGGCCTCTTATAACTCCCTTTTTATAGCTTATACACATAGCATTTCAATTCAGAAGAAATCCAGATAAATCAGAAATTACCCAAAAATCGGGCAGCACAACGGTAGTATACAGAATTTACACAAAATTTCCTGCAAAGAAAATTTACCGAATTCGCACAGAATATAGATAATCATATTCCAGAACATTTATTATACTGCACAGAGAATTTACAATTTCACAAAAAATTGTAGTCTACGAAAAACATCGCCGAATCAAAAATACCCGGACAAAAATCTTCGAAAAATAACCAAAATGTGCACACTCGGCACGTCAACAATATACAGAAACTTACGCGATAAAAACTGAACCAATCAAAAGATACGGATGAAAAACCGTAACGGAAACGAAATCCGGACAGAAAATATCGCCAAACGCGACGGAACTGAAAATTGAGAAAGGCGGAATGTGCCTTACCTTGAGCTCAACAATATCCTGAACAGTCTCGTCGGACGAAAACGGCTCCGCGTCTTCCCGAAATCAACTTTTTCAAAATCTTCTTTTTTTCTCTCCTCAGAACAGTAAATCAGATATTTTTATTTTTGATTTTCTCTCTCTTCAAAACGACAGAATCCCTTAAATCATACTCAGATCGGCCCGGCCGATCGCGACATCGTCCCGGGACGATCCGACCAAAAGGATCGTCCTGGAATCTTCCCAGGGCTGTTGTCTGGCCGATATTTTCTACAGTAACTATCGGCCTGGCCGATGTCTCCAATCGGCCTGGACGATGCCTACAGAAAATCACTTGGAACACTTCTGGGCCAAATCTGGAGCTCATCTTCACTGATCGTCCCAGGACGATCCCAGATCGTCCTGGACGATACTGGAGCAGATTATTGATATTACACCTACGGTGGTCCGGCGAGATTCCTGCGGTGGTCCGGCGAGGTTCTGCGGTGGTCCGGCGGCTGTCGTGGAGGAACTCCTTTCTTCTCTTCTTGCTTCTCTTCTCTTCTTCTCTCTCTTGCTTGGATTCTCTCTTGTGAAGAATGAGGGCTCTATTTATAGATTTTCTGGAGTGGCATGGCCCGTAAATAGGCGTGAGATCAGGGGCGAATAGGGAGTGGTCAAATGGACGGCTGATATTGAATCCTATGACCGTGCACCATTCGTTGGCCATTTGGAGGCCTTAATGATGTCAAAATTTAGTGATCTTAGGCTCTTTGGATTTGTCTCGTCGAGCCGTTAGATTCAAGTATAAGCTCGTCAAAATTGGAGACCGTTTGGTAACTCAAATTGCGGTTTGAACCTTCCGACAGCGCTTTGAACCCTTGATTCGTACTCATTTGGGCTCGGATTGGGTCAATCTTGGTGTCGTTGGGTTCGTATTTTCGAGACGCTCAGTTTGACTATAAGCTTGTTGAAATCATAGTTCGGATGCTCCCGGAATTAATTATTGAAACTTCAAACTAGTTTTGCTTCAAGATTCGCGCCCGATCAAGATGATTTTGCGATATCGTATCAGTTGCCCCCCTATTTTCGGACATCGAAGCTCTAGAAGTCCGAAAATACTTGCTCTGAACTTTTGCATTGGCCGAATCGCAAAAAATTACGTTCCAAAAGTTGAACATTTGCTCAAACTTAATTGTAGAGGCCTCGGTGAGCTCTGAAAGTATCAAAATTGAGTCCGGAACGTCGAAAAACGTGTTCGGTGACCCCAAAAACGTCGAAATCGGTGCTTTCGGGATGAAAATTGGGCCCAAAATGGGCTAGGCGGCCGGACCGGCCGGTCGCCGCCGGCACCTCCGGCGTGTCGTCGGAACGCGTGGCCCGCATTCCAGCGGGCCGCCTGACCCGCGCCTGCAGGTGGTCGGGTCACCTGAACCACGTAAGCGGGTCCGCCTGACCCGCGCGGCCCGCACAGCGGGCCGCCTTACCCACGCAAGCGGGTTGGCCTGACCCGCGCGGTCCGCATAGCGGGCCG
The DNA here is from genome assembly GCA_016618105.1 of Dendrobium huoshanense. NCBI lineage: Eukaryota > Viridiplantae > Streptophyta > Magnoliopsida > Asparagales > Orchidaceae > Dendrobium > Dendrobium huoshanense. Next base: position 50,320,955 of record CM028360.1, on the reverse strand, counting down.
CCTAACCCGCGCAAGCGGGTCCGCCTGACCCGCGCGGTTTGCTCCAGCGGGCCGCCTGACCAGCGCGGTGGCCTGCGCCGCTTGGAGCTGCCGCTCCGTAAGGCGGTGGAGGGTGAGGCGGTTTGGCCCACCGCCTCAAGTGGGCCCCACCTCACGAAAAAATGTATTTTTTGATATTTTTTGGCCCGAAAAAATTTCAAAAAATTCCTAAAAATTCCCAAAAAATTCTAAAAAATTTCAAAAAATTTTAGAAAAATTCAGAAATTAAGAAATTCTAGAAACTTCTATTCTTTCTCCCAAAAAACTATAAATAGGTCCTTCCAGCCTTTAGAAAATCACTCTACTCCACTTCTTCTCCTGTTTTCTTCTCATATCCCTCTGTCCTTTCTATTGAGGCCTTCCCTCAGTTTTCTGAGGCCCCTCTCTTGGCAAGGAAGTCCGGAGATTTTCTCTTCTCTCCTCATCTCCCTCTGTCCTTTCTATTGAGGCATTCCCTCAGTTTTCTGAGGCCCCTCTCTTGGCAAGGAAGTCCGGAGATTTTCTCTTCTCTCCTCATCTCCCTCTGTCCTTTCTATTGAGGCATTCCCTCAGTTTTCTGAGGCCCCTCTCTTGGCAAGGAAGTCCGAAGATTTTCTCTTCTCTCCTCATCTCCCTCTGTCCTTTCTATTGAGGCATTCCCTCAGTTTTCTGAGGCCCCTCTCTTGGCAAGGAAGTCCGGAGATTTCCCTTCTTCTCTTCTCACTCTTTTCTTCGAGAGATCTTGTGGAGTTCTGATGTTTGGTGGTTTGCGATGGAGGTCGGATAGACCGTTGTAAGGAGGGAGGTTGAAATGACGGGCATACTTCCAGCATCGGGGAGAAGTATGATAACAGGATGGAATTCAACGTCGGGTAGTCATACAGCGTCGGGCAGAAGACCGACAAAAGTCTATTAACTAGTAGAAGTCCGACATCTGGTAGAAGTACGAAGTCGGGTAGAGGTGCAGCGCCAGGTACAAGACCGATGAAAGTCCGTCGACGGGCAAAAGTCTGACGACGGTTAGTAGTCTGACGGCAAGCAGAAGCCCGTAGTCGGGTAGAAGTACGGCCTTGGGCAGAAGACCGATGAATATTCATCGACGAGCAGAAGTCCGACGACAAGGAGAAATCTGACGTCGTGTAGAAGTACGGCCTCGGGCAGAAGATCGATGAAAGTTCGTCTTCGGACTTTATGTCCGACGACGAGTAGAAGTCCGCTGACGAGCAGAAGTTCGACGACGGGTAGTAGTTTGACAACGGACATGAATCCAACGAAAGGTGGAAACTTAACGTCTAGTAGAATTCTGACGTCGGGGAAAAATGCGACATCGGGCAGAAGACCGATGAAAGTTAGTCGACGGGCAGAAGTCCGAGGACGAGTAGAAGTCCGCTTACGAGCAGAAGTCAGACGATATGGAGAAGTCCGATGTCGGGTAGAAGTCCGTCGAAAGTCCTGTAAGGCAAAAGTTCAGTGGCAGGAGAAAATTCAAAATTGGGTAGAATTTTAATATTGTGGAGAAGTAAGATAGAAGTTCATTGACAACATTCCGGCAATGTTAACCAAGGATGTGAGACCTTCCCGAGGTTGTATGCCGGAGCCCTGCTCGACGACGTTAACCTGTGTGGAAGAGGTCGGGAGAATCCACCAAGGATGTGAGACCTTTCCGAGGTTGTATGCCGGAGCCCTGCTCGACGACGTTAACCTGTGTGGAAGAGGTCGGGAGAATCCACCAAGGATGTGAGACCTTTCCGAGGTTGTATGCCGGAGCCCTGCTCGATGACGTTAACCTGTGTGGAAGAGGTCGGGATAATCCACCAAGGATGTGAGACCTTTCCGAGGTTGTATGCCGGAGCCCTGCTCGACGACGTTAACCTGTGTGGAAGAGGTCGGGAGAATCCACCAAGGATGTAGGACCTTTCCGAGGTTGTATGCCGGAGCCCTGCTCGACGACGTTAACCTGTGTGGAAGAGGTCAGGAGAATCCACCAAGGATGTAGGACCTTTCTGGGGTTGTATGTCGGAGCCCTGCTCGACGACGTTAACCTGTATGGAAGAGGTCGGAAGAATCCACCAAGGATTGATTATCTGGTGATTGAGCTACAATAACGATTATGTATTTGTTCGAGTCAAGGATATTAAAGTTCACTACTTTTGCGAATTTATCAATACAATTTTACTTGAAGAAGATAAGGAGATAAAGTCTTATAAAAACATAGCTCCCTAAGATAGCTTAAGGAGAGAGAAGCTACAAACACCACAAATAACATTCAAAATTAAAGACAGACAGTACTGAAGTCACACAATACTAAAGACATACGATACTTAAAACAAGTAGCACTATTGTGCTCTACGCAATTAAAACTTGGTAAGGCATTGATAGGCCCCCAGCAATGGTTCCAATTTCTCCCACTATTTGGCGATTGTTTACCGACTGCCTTTGTTGTTGATTCTGCCCCCCAGTCGGACCAACTTCTTCTCGGGCTGGTGTATTCTTGATGAATTGTCGGAGATATCCTTGTCGGATCAGTCTCTCAACTTCTTCCTTGAGCTGCCAACATGCTTCAGTAGTGTGCCCACGGCTACGGTGGAAGTGGCAATATTGCTCTTGGTTTCCGACGTTGGGTTTCAAAGGGTGTGGCCATTTTACGTTCTCCTAATCCCGGATGGCCATTAATACATTTGCTTGGGATGTATTGAGTGGTGTATACTCCTTTTCTTGACGAGGTTCTTGTCGCGGCTGTGAGGGTCGAGGAGGAAAATTGTAGTTTCCTTGCTTATTCCTTTGTGAGGGGGGATTCTCCGTCCCTGGGGGATTCTTACGCTTCCCGGTCGTCTGCTCAAATTGCTTTCTATGAGCATTAATGGCATCATCGGCGGAGATTTGAGCCTCTACTCGATGGATTAGATCCGCATATGAATGGACCGTATCTCGCATGAGTGCTGAGTAGAAGGGGCCTGGGCGGAGTCCTCCAAGAAATACACCTCTAAGCAATTCGGGATCTACCCCTGGAATTTGTCGGGCTTCCGTAGAAAACCTCTAGAAGTATTCTTTAAGGGATTCACCCTCATTCTGACGTATCCCTGAAAGGTGGGAGGAATCTTTAATCGTCCTTCGGTTGGCGACAAACTGTTCGACGAACAGTTTGGCCAATTTAACAAATATCGAGATGGATCGGGCAGGTAGTGAGTAGAACCATGTCCGGGCTTGCACTTTAAGGGTGGCAGGAAAAACTTGACAGAGCAAAGCGTCCGGGGCCTGCTGGATATGCATAATAGTGCGGTAGTGGTCGATATGCTCGTAGGGGTCTGAAGTTCCATCATACTAATCAATATTCGGGAGTTTGAATCTTGCCCGAACGGGGTATCGGAGGACAGCTTCGGTGAAAGGTGACGATTCGTGAACGTCCCGTTGGCGAAGGGAGTGTCTTGTACCTCTTGTGGGGAACTCTTCTCGGACTAGCCTCCGCAACTCATCCCGGAGAGTATTGCGGGGGAGTTCAGTAACGTGCTGTTGGTCCAAGTCTTCTGGGACTTCTGGAGGCATATGCTGTCGGTGGCCCATGTGTGAAGGATGGGTAGAGCTTGCTGTGTCAGCAAGCTCATTCTCTGGACGGATTGGAGGGCGCACTCTAGGCGGAGGAAGGGGGACCTCAACATGAAGAACGTCTTCGAAGTCTGGCTGGTCTCGAGCGAAGAGAATATCTTCTTGAGGTACTAGTGCTGGTCCTCGAGTCTCCCTTAAGAGTCGAAGGATCTCATTCTGAGATTCCTCCATCTTCCTGATACGCTCTTCTAGGGATGGCCCTGAAGTTCCTTCCCCTGCAGGGTGTCGGTCACCAGGGTGAAAGGAGGCAGATGCCCGTCGTCCTTGATTCAGGGACTGGTTTCCTGATTGATGTGAATTGGAGCGAGAGGCTCCCATGATGTGATGGCTACGCCTGTTGGTCATCGAAGAAGTACTTAGTGTAGTGGGATTGATCCTTCCTACAGACGGCGCCAATCTGTTGCGGGCTAGAAATTACGCGGCGATAGAGATTTGATTCTACGTCTTAGCGTTGTACGTATAACTAGCACACACAGAGAACACAAGATTTTTTACGTGGAAAACCCTTAAAAGGGAAAAAACCACGAGGCCTGGCCTAGTTGAAAATGGTTCCACTAGATTTTAAGTTGGTTACAAAGGACTGAATCACCTCCAGGGGTGAACAGATTACAATCAATTACTTAAGTAAGACGTCGAGTCTTCGGCAAGACGTAGGGACTGAATGTTGGGCCCTGAGTAGGACGTCGGGTCTTCAGCAGAACGTAGAGACTAAGTGTCGGGTCTTGAACAAGACGTCGGGTCTTTGGCAGGAAGTAGGGACTTAGTGTAGGGCCTTGAACAAGACGTCGGGTCTTTGGCAGGACGTAGGGACTGAACGTCGGGCCTTAAGGTGGTGGTCTGGCGAGGTTGTGCGGTGGTCCGGCGGTGGTCCGACGAGATTCCTGCGGTGGTCCGGCGGTGGTCCGGCGAGGTTCTGCGGTGGTCCGGCGGTGGTCCGGCGGCTGTCGTGGAGGAACTCCTTCCTTCTCTTCTTGCTTCTCTTCTCTTCTTCTCTCTCTTGCTTGGATCCTCTCTTGTGAAGAATGAGGGCTCTATTTATAGATTTTCTGGAGTGGCATGGCCCGTAAATAGGCGTGAGATCAGGGGCGAATAGGGAGTGGTCAAATGGACGGATGATATTGAATCCTATGATCGTGCACCGTTCGTTGGCCATTTGGAGGCCTTAATGATGTCGGAATTTAGTGATCTTGGGCTCTTTGGATTTGTCTCGTCGATCCGTTCGATTCAAGTATAAGCTCGTCAAAATCGAAGACCGTTTGGTAACTCAAATTGCTGTTTGAACCTTCCGACAGTGCTTTGAACCCTTGATTCGTACTCATTTGGGCTCGGATTGGGTCGATCTTGGTGTCGTTGGGTTCGTATTTCCGAGACGCTCAGTTTGACTATAAGCTTGTTGAAATCGGAGTTCGGATGCTCCCGGAATTAATTATTGAAACTTCCAACTAGCTTTTGCATCAAGATTCGCGCCCGATCAAGATGATTTTGTGATATCGTATCAATAAATATATAACATTAAGCATGATATTTATATAATAATTTAAAAGTAACATGAACAAAACAAAAAAGGCAGTCATCTAGTTCTATTAATAACTATTATATTAATGAAGAGTAACATATTTCTTAAAATATGTTAAGTTTATCACTATTAGTATCATCTATGCTTAATACCAGCCAATTTCTTAAAATATATTAAGTTTATCACTATTAGTAATAATAGTTATTAATTAAATTAATGAAGAGTAACATATTTTTATTAAAATCATAATAGAAAAAATATATTAATATAATTTTACAATTCCATATTAAAAAATACATATATTTTTTCTATATAACAAATATTATCATAAAAATAATCAATTCATATTTAGAATAAAAGCTCAAAAATATCATTATAAATATGTCGTACTAATCTAAAATAATAAAAGAGATAACAAATTTATCTTATTTCATTCACAAAATAAGAACATCTCATCTATAATAAAATTTTACTATCTTACAACAATTTCTTTAAAGGCAGTTTGGTGGTGAAATATGCATATCCAATGATAATGTGATTAATTATTTGAAGCAGAACAAACAAAATAAGAGCAAAGCAGCAAAACCCACGGAGAAACATTTTGTTATCATTGCTGAAAATTTGGAAAATAAATAAAAGAAGCAATATTAAATGAATAAAACAGAAGAACAACCTTGCATACAAGTATTTGAAGTAGTAGTGGATAACTGGGAAGCATGCAAGTCGACACACAGTCCATCCATTGCAGAAGAAAGACGAAGACGACTGGAGCCAAAGGACCATATGAAAGTTTCATCAGTAGGCAAGCACCACCAGGGACGGAGCCAGAATTTTTTCCTACCGAGGCACAAATCATTAAAATAAGAAAAAATTTCTCACATTAAAATTTGTTTAGATCCAGAAATGAATAATCAAACAATTTACTAAAAGTAAGCAAATGTTGAAGCAGTTTTCACTTTAATCCCAAATTTACTAAATCTGAAACAGTATTTTCTATCATAATATACTAATAAATGTGAATAATTTGCTCACCGTACCAAAAAACAAAAGCCTATACGCCAAAAATTTTCTCCAAAAACATAAGACCCCTCAAAAAACAAATCAGAAGATCATAATCATGAAAGGTAAAAAGATTTGTGTCAAAATCTGCTACCAGATTCAGACATCAAACGTATGGAAGAGTTTGGGGTCGGCTTAATCGGCATCAACAAGCCGTAATCCAAGCAAGAATTACGATTAGAAGAAGACCTCCGGTAGATGCTTGCGATTTCTTGCCCGTTTCCAACTGAAGGATTTCCTCCTCCTCCTGAACTATCAGCACAAAAACATTGGAAAGAGAAAGAGTAATTACTTTTCGCGTTGGGATGAAAATAACATATAATAATTTTGATTTAATATATAATTAATGATTCATAAATATATTTAGTTTGATATTAATAATACAGTCAGTGGGGGGTGCCCCCAGAACCCCCATACTGCATCCGCCCCTGAGCACCACCATAAGTTCTATGAACAACATGAACCATGTAAAACTCATATCCCTAACAAAAACAACTACCAAAAATAGCAAAATTAATCCACCAAAAAAATAGTTCTAAAGTTTTAACTAAAGAATTCATTTTGTTTCGCTTCCTCCCGAAGAGTTCAAGGTTTCATAGAATTCTAATGATATGTGAATAAGAAAATCAAATACACTGGGCAGGACCAAAAATGAGATAGAGGACTTACAAAGAGTTGGCATGCTGGATATCAGCTTCAAGAGCCTTCTGAGAGCCTTCGAAGTAAGATATTCTTCAGGCAAAGCACGCGAAGAAGTCGAAGAAGCTTCTTTAGCAACTCGATCTTTCAATACTAAAGCCCGAGGCGAGGCGAGAGCAAGCCGGTGACGACCTTTTTTCAAATGTGAGAGGGACAAGGGTAGGGAATGAAGGCTGCGGGGTGGGCTGGTTCTAATGGAATAGTACTATGAAATAGAAAGGAAGTGAATACTAAGTAATGCGTGCGGAAGACGAAGGGTCATGACAGATTGAGGGTTACAATAAACCACATGTAACTCTTCACATAAATCCAAAGAAATAAATGAAAAACCGCACACGAAAATAAATGGAATGAAGATAGACCGAGCACACCCCCTTCGTCTTCTGCTTGCTTTAATGCAAGTTTTATGTTCAAAAATTAATATGCAATATAATTTAAACGATCATTAACTTAAGATAAATGTTTTAATATTAACGTTAATATTAAAACATTAATGTCATTTGATATAAAAAATTTATTTAAATCATAATTACAACATGTAATGAATTAAATGTTTGGCTCCAAACTTTTATCTGTCATTAATTGTTAAGTTATAATTAATTAAAACCTTTTAATTAAGCATATGAGATATGAAGGAAAATTATAATTAATTTAATTTAATTGGCGCAGAAATTAATGGAGTGTGTTATAAATAAAGAATTTGAAGAGTCATAAATGAATGTTTCAGATTATTTTAAAATTTACAAATGAATGATCAGGATCTGCTAAGAGTGGAATCTCAAGCCACTTTTATATAGACTAGTATAAATGCACGTGCACATGGTGCACGTAAATAAAAATTAAAAAATAAATTATGTTAAATAACACTAAATTAATAAATTCAAAGAGAATTCATGAAAGGTTCGAGTGTAGCTTGATAATTAATAACTCTTAATAAATTAGAAAATTTCAAATTATTATAATTCTAATTATATTTTTTGTTATAAAAAGAAAATATTTATTAATTTCATCTTTACAAATAATTTTAATTATTAATTATATTCATGAAAAGTTATATATTTTTAACTTTGTCTAAAATAAACGATTGCAAAATATTTCCCAAAGAAAATAATATAGATTTACAGATCCTTTAAATTTTCTTAAGTTTTGTCAAAAGAGCAGATAGAAAAATTAATAGTCTTACTTTTTAAATCTAATACTACAATCAAGTGAATTTACATTTACTTCTTTTTTTTAAGTGAATTTATATTTACTTAAATAAATCATGGAAGGAAAGATCCAAACATTGTAAATTTTTTACAAATAAATAAGACCATTGTACAAGATACAAAGTAATGAAATTTTATAATTGGTAGAGGACTTATTCAAAATAAATGCGAATAAGAATTTATTTCCATTTATGATAGTATAACTATGTACACAAATAAAAGAAGAAAGATTGTTTAGTAGTTATCATAATTTTCAATTCATTATTAATTTATTGTATCAACTAAACATATAAATAGGATCCATTTGTCAATTCATGTAATAAAATAAGCTCATCCTCTCAGAATTATTGCATCTTTTTTAATAACTAAGCATTTGAACATATTCATATGCAACAACATAAAACAAACGTCTAAATATCTCAACTAATGAGTTGATTCCATTATCAGCTATTACCTGAAGACAAAGGGTATTAGATTAAAAGATAGCTACAATAAAAACAATAATGCAAGCATCCAAAATTCATCAGAAACACAAATAGTACAACCTCATAAATCAATTGCAACAAAATCATAAACTAAATGCCTAATATGGAATTTTTTGAAAAGTTAATTTTGTAAGGATGCCTAAAAACTGTCACATGAAGGTAAAGATGAATAAAAATAATTCATGTTGCATAGTTGTTTTCATATTGATGAAATATTAAAAACAAATTTGATAACTGATACGTCATGCAAAAATTATCTTGATCGGACACGAATCTCGAGGCAAAAAACTAGTTGGAAACTTCAAAATTTAATTTCGGGGGCATCCGAACTCCGATTTCAGCGAGCTTACAGTCAAACTGAGCGTCTCGGAAATACGAACCCGACGGCACCAAGTTCAACCCAATCCGAGCCCAAATGAGTCCAAATCAAGGGATCAAAGTGCTGTCGTAAGGTTCAAACAACAATTTGAGTTACCAAACGGTCTCCGATTTTGACGAGCTTATACTCGAATCGAACGGCTCGACGAGACGAATCCAACGAGCCTAAGATCGCTGAGTTCAAACATCATTAAGGCCTCCAAATGTCCAACGAACGGTGCACAATCTAAGGGTTCACTATCGGCCGTCCATTCAAACCACTCCCTATTCGCCCTTGATCTCACTCCTATTTACGGGCCATGCCACTCCAGAAAATCTATAAATAGAGCCCTCATTCTTCACAATAAGGGATCCAAACAAGAGAGAGAAGAAGAGAATAGCATTTGAAGAAAATGCGACAATCATCTTCACAATAAGGGATCCAAGCAATAGAGCCCCTTCGTCTTCTGCTTGCTTTAATACAAGTTTTATGTTCAAAAATTAATATGCAATATAATTTAAACGATCATTTTAACTTAAGATAAATGTTTTAATATTAACGTTAATATTAAAACATTAATGTCATTTGATATAAAAAATATATTTAAATCATAATTACCACATGTAATGAATTAAATGTTTGGCTCCAAACTTTTATTTGTCATTAATTGTTACGTTATAATTAATTAAAATCTTTTAATTAAGCATATGAGATATGAAGGAAAACTATAATTAATTTAATTTAATTGGGCGCATGAGAATAGAGAGTAGAAATTAATGGAGTGTGTTATAAATAAAGAATTTGAAGAGTCATAAATGAACGTTTCAGATTATTTTAAAATTTACAAATGAATGATCAGGATCTGCTAAGAGTGGAATCCCAAGCCACTTTTATATAGAAGATAATATAGATAGTATAGATATGCTAAAATGGTCTATGAAGTAATTTCTTGAGATATCCAGATAAAATACTTAAAAGCCTTTCATTCTCTTAAATTCTATGAGTACCCAGACATAGCTATTTGAACAGGAATTCTACATCTCGAAATTTTACCTAAATTTGAAGTCAAAATGGTGTCGAGATTCACAGGTTCGCTGAAGTAGAGATCCAGAAACGAAAGAGCTAAAGCGAGAACATGTGAGAATAATATATAAGGGAGAAAGAGAAAATGCGACAGTCATCTTACAGCCACCGAACGGTCAGAGGTTGGAACGTTTCGACGGTTGAATTCATCTTCATGCATCCAAATTAATTGGAGAAGAGATCCTGAAACGTTTAAGAAGTTGAAAACACGAAATGAAGATGCAGGTGATCAAATGCTGGGAGTTACTAACATTTAATATTTTTAGGCCACGAAACCTACCGGAGGAGATGACGGCGAGCGGAGGCAGCAAGAAGTTGAAGAATTTCATAAGACTTATTTAATTGGAGAGAAACCTACCTGACGGCGAGTGGAATCAGCTAGGGCAAGCCGAAGACTATGGAGACGGGTCGAAGACTAAGCATGGCGATATTAGGATAAGTTTACGCTTCGAGGAAAAAGTAAAAAATGTGCAGAAGTAATAAATAAAATATCAAAAGGTGCTGTTACGAAATCTGACGGGACGTTAGAATTAAATGTGTTTTAATTAACGTGCATAAGTAATAAATAAATTAACAAAAGGTGTTCTTAGGAATCTAAAGGGACGTTAGAAGAAAATGAGTTTTATTAAATGTGAAATTTTTTGATTTATTAATAATAGAAATAGGAAACGGTAAAATTAATAGCCTTATATAATGTAAATTTTTTGATTTATTAAATATTTTTAACATATGGATGAAATTTAAAACATCGGCAAAGTTAGGTTTAAACTACTGCGACAAATCTGCCATATAAACGGGCGACTGGTCATTGTTCTTTTATTTTAAAACTCCCAACCCGGAGAAATTATCCTCGTGCGCCCCTTCCTTCCTTTCTGTCAGTCACGAGCTCCAGATCTGCCGTATAGAGTGAAGTTTTTGTGGAGAGGTAAGTTTTTTTTTAACCGTATTAGTTTATTTTGTGAGGATTTAGAAGTTAGGTTTTTTTTTTTTTTTTGGGTGTTTGTGAAGCTTCCCGAACCTGATTATACCCACATAGTTGGATTTTTTTTTTAATATTTAGAATATCTAGTTAGCTGTTTTAATATTTTGAAGAAAGTTTGTGATGTGGATTTTTTTTTTCTGCTATTTAGATTGGACTGGAGAATGCTCTTATGGTTGAAGAATATAATTTTCCAACTTTAGCTTAAAACCTTATTTCCTTCATTGTCTCATTAAAAGTGAAATTCTCATGTAAATGTAATAATTAGAGATAATTTATGATACGTTATGACCGAATTTTTAAGTATGAATTGACCGTTCGTAATAAAGAAGAGTTAGAATTTGTCTATCGTTTTTTATTTTTAATGAAATTGGTCGTGGAAGTTAAAACATATTAATCAATTTTAATCATTTTTATGTATTTTTGTCATGTTAATGATATTTAGGTAGGGCATGAATATATGATCTCGTAATGAAGCGCTTAAATTTATAATCATCATTTTTTAAAACCGAGATGAGCTACATAAATAAAGTTATTGCCTTCGTAAGAGAGTATGATTGCAGCCGAAAGTAATGATGTAGTTTAATTTTGGTTTAGCCTTTATTTGCAAAATATCCTAACTATTTCATTTTACATTGTTATACTATAATCATTTGAGATATAATTAATTTATATTAATTTGAATAAATTTATATTTGTAATGATCTAATTTAAGTTATTTTATTTATTCTTAAGTTTTTTTTTAAAGTTAATTAGATATTAATCAATACAAAAATGATGATTATTAAGTTTTAACTTGGTTATATTATTCAGGGGTTCTAGGGGGCCATAATGAATGGACGACTAGCATTGTTTATGCTCATGTTTGATGGTAAATTAAGTGTGGATGAGAAATTTGTGCCGACATATACTCGGGGTAAAAACCGGCCTTTGCAAGTGTATATAAATACAAAATTAGAGCAGTTTAAGCTTAGAGTGCTTAAAGCATTGAAGATTGATGCATCCAGGTATACAATCAACTTAGTTTGTCGTTTTCCAGTTGGGAATGATTTCATTGCAACACATGTTGATGATGATGAAGTATGTGATATTGTTATATCTCATGCTATTGGAATATGTCTTATTCTATATGTTGAAGTAGAAGAGATAAGTTTTAGAAACAGTACGGATGAAAATCTGACATCCCAATTTCGAGAATCATTTAGTTTTGATCATGAGTTGGAGATGCCTGGTGGTGGTCCCATGCACTCGGTAGAGGAATACTTCAATGTTCGGTAAGTTGCACATGACAAGTTATTTTAATTAGCTTAGTCTTCTTAGATTGTGTATTGGATTTTAACTAATCAATGGGAGTCTAATGCAGAGATGGCCAAAATCAACGTGAACCAAATGTTCCAAGTTCGCCACAACCATCTTGTGCAAATATGTCGGGAGCTACTTGGTGTACAGTTACCATGCCGGTTGTCGATGAAGGTTATGAGGCAATGGATAGTGGTTCAAGCAAGCAGGATTGTGATAGTGCTGATGAATTAACGCCAAAGCGTAATGAGGTGAATGTTGGCGATCATGATGACATTCGTGATCTTATACAAAATTATTGCTATGTGACTGCAAATACTAAAATTTCATAATATAATAAATTAGACAATGTTATATATTTTTAAATGAAGATTCAATTACTTAGTTATTTATTATTTGTTGAAGTTTATAGTTCAGTCAAGTATAGTGCTTGAACAAGGACATCATCTTGTGGACTATTTGGATCAAGATAGATGGAAAAGTTCTCACTTGAGTAATAAACTTGATCAACTGAGGAAAATAAAGAAGATTGCAAAAGAAGATACACCGGGAAAGAAGATCAGAGAATTACTTTGTTTTGTGAGATCCATTAATGTTCATGATTGCACAAAGAGATAAATATCCTCTAATTCAAACACGAGATAATATAATGTTTTCACACCCAAAATATTTACAGTGTTACTAGCTTTTCTTCTCTCTTATTAACGTTTCCTTCTCTCTTGATTTCAGGTAAAACAAAAACTCAAGATGATTTCAAAACTTTCATTAGCATGGAAACATAAAATAGCTGATAAAAAAACAGTTCTTTATCATATATAATAATGCCATTATTATTAATAAATTCCTTTTACTTCACTGTTTCTACACCATATGCCTTTTCTGTTAAACCACCCAACTTGTACTTATAGTTGATCCAACGTCCTTCAAAATCACCAAATTGTCGGTCATCAAATGCTGGCAAAACTTGAGATAGAGACTACTGAATTGTAAAATAATAGGCGATAATAAATGTTGTATGGTACAATATCAGATCATACTGTGCAATTGTGGTAAAGGAAAAAAAAAAACTTCCGGTGCACGCTTAAGATTACCTTTCTTTCTGTTATAGATTTTATTTTATTTTTTTGAAAAAAATGTTTTTTGGTGTATTTTTAAAAAACAAATAAAATTATTTTTAAACCTTATGAATGAAGTTGTTCGGAAAGCCTCACTTTCCCCTTAATTTATTGTTATTTTGCTTTTTGAAGCATTGCCACGATTTGCTTATATGTAAAATGAATCTTGTGATGTTGATAGAGCTGAAACGCCAATGCAAGCTGTTTTCAAATGTTTGTTAAACTGTAAAAGTGTAGGATATCATCTGTTTTGTAACAATGTTAGCTACTGCCTATAATGTTTATTGTAGTTTGCTTTCATTTCTTTAGGATCCTTTCTTTGAGAAAAAAGTTCGAGAAGAAAGTATGTTGTAGTATTTTGAAATGATGTAAGAAAATGTTTAAAAATATTTTTCACATATATTTTTCCCACGATTGTTGAAACATTTCAAATTGAATTGCCGTTTGTTTGTCCCCTAAAGATTTAGATGTTCTTTCATATTTTTTTTCCTGATGTTCATGCTTGTTCTAGAATGCTCAGTTTGAAAGTACCTTTATGCTATAATGTTAATCTCATGTTGTCAGTGCTTATTGGATGTGTAGGCTTCTCTTTCCAAATCGTCACTGAACACCAAGGTTGGGAAATCATCATTTCTCAGTCCCATTCAAAGTAGATCTCCACAATCAGTTGAAAGTCAACGAATGCAAACTTCTCCTAAAAGGGCTATTGGCGCCAGTCCTGAAAAACGTCCTGGAAGTGAATCTGAGGAAGTCCCTTTTGACATCTGTATACCTGCAAATGAATCTATTGCGGTGCAATATTTAAGACCAGGAATGATTTTGCTGAAGAAATTTTTAGGCCACATGGATCAGGTTAATGTTGTTCCTTTGCTCACTATATTAAAGTTTATGTTGTGTAGAGTAGTATCAAAGACATAAATTAGACCAGGTTCACGCTTTGAAAGAAACGTTATTTATCCATAACTTTTACTGAATTAACTTTAGTGTATTTGAAAATTGTACCAAGTTTTTAGGACACTTAAACATTTTTGGTTGTTACGATTTACTATTCTGCTGCTCCTTGTTTCCCACTTTTTAGGTAAAAATTGTGAGCAAATGCCGTGAGCTCGGTGTCATTTCTGGTGGTTTTTACGGGGCAAAGCTACATCTGCAAATGATGTGCCTTGGCAAGGATTGGAATCCTGAATCACGATTATATGATAAATCTCGTTCTTTTCATGGTGCGCCTAAAATCCCAGAAGAACTCAGAAAACTTGTGGATCGAGCACTAAATGCTTATCATGGATTTTTAAGGACATGTACAAACAATGTGGAAGAAATTCCAAATATGTCACCAGATATATGTATAGTCAATTTCTTCAGCTATGGCGGAAGACTTGGTCTACATCAGGTAAAGATTGTTCAGGTTTTTCTTTGTTGAATCATATATATATATATATCAATTTTTCATTTTTATTTATTTTGTTTTTGGCTAATTTTATTTTAAATGAAAATATACACAGTGTATTGTAATGTAGTTTTGAGTAAATTTCAGTGATGTATTGGTTGGTGTAGGGGTTTAATTGCAGAAATTGGGGTGGAAATTTTAATTGATTCCTTCTACAAAAACATCTTGTGGGGTCTAGGGGAGTTAATATTCATTATTTAAGGAGGAGAAATCATGAGAGAAATAATTAGGAAAGCTTATTTAGGGAAAGATGGCTAATTTTAATTAGATTTGAGAGAAAATTATGAAGATTTTTTAAGGGAAATGAGCTGATTTGGGGCTGATTAATTAGGAGATATTTCATAATTGAAGAGGGCATATTTGGGGGTTAATTTGGAGGGGGTTAATTAGAAACTATTTTCTAATTGAAGAGGGCTGATTTGGAGGGGATTAATTAGGAATTGTTTCCTAATTGAAGAAGAGAGAATTGGTTGCTAATGTGGGCTTTTGAAAATTTGTGCCCCGACCTTCCCGACTTTTGAGGGAGTTTTAACGGATTAATTTTCAGGCTAAATTTTGGGAAGGCAAATTGGGTTTGTAGATAAGACACTGCCTAGAGATTTCGCCCTCATTTTTCGAGGCCTTTATGATTTGAGTTCTAGTTTCCTATAGGCGCAAGCCTATTGTTAATTATCCTTCTCGACAATGAGAGAGGACTTATGATTAAGGGTAGTCGTCGATCATATATGTAGAGATACTTGTTATTTGACATATAGTAGCATCATGTGTTTGATATTGGAAGTTTAATATTTAAAATAAAAAATTTCACCGATCAAGATCCCATGGTTCTGTCGTCCCGGGTCATCGTGGTCCCTAAAGTACTTAGTTAGAGGAGGTATTCGACCCAACCTGACAAAAGAATCCTTGTCGGAAGCCATGGGTTGGGTCGTCCATGGGTACCTTGTAAGCTTGGGGTGAATGTTTGCCTAAGGGGACAAATTTGAATCACCTTAGCTAATATCAATTATATCCTATTGATTCATATCTAAAGAATTTTGTGCCATTGGGGAGCATATGAGCTTTGGCCATGACCGTAATTTAGTTGTGCCAATTGGCGACATACCACCTGGTTCAGAGGGTCTCGGTAATAACCGTTTACCTGCGGTACCATTTGGCTGCAAGATCGTCAGTTAGAGAATATTTGCCACGTTCTTATTGGCAGGAGATGGCTTGAGAATGTATCATAGTGACATTATCGACTAGATACTAGCCCTTTATGAGCTGATGTGAATTTTCAGACTTATCCACCTCTATAAATTATTGCAGAGGATGGATAAATTTTGCTTTAAGCGTTTTGGTGATTGATTTCATTTTTTAATATTTGGATTTTTTAGAATCCTTAGAATTTTGAATGTTTAATCGGTATATGGGTGACATTTGAAAGTACAGAGTGTTCGAAATTAACCCCTTAGGTTAAGATCTACATTCAATATGACCATAATTAGGGCGTATGAGGTCATTTGAAGATATTTGTAGTTTGCAAAAGTTTGAAGACATTTGAAATGTTTGTGAATTAACCCTCCAGTTGAGATCCACATTCAATACGGTCATCATCTGGGTAACTCATGGGGAATTTCTTTTTCTTTTTTTTTTTATTAAACATTGTCGATTTAGTTTGTTGTCAATAGAGGACCGAGCTTAAGCTGATTGTACACTTTTGTTGATGAATTTTTTTTGTTATAAACCTTGAAGGTATAACATGAACGTATAAAATAAATATCTCGATTGATATCACGAACGTATATTTGTTTGATGGTTCGAGCTTTTGCTCTTCTATCAAAAATATTGTCACAACTCGACCCGATTTGACTTGATATCACACATGTCATATCGTATCCGATTGTGGCAAGATTGGCTCAATGATTTGGTTAGAGAAATACTGAAATAAACTTTCAATTTATATGCTACACAAAGTCACTATTGAATGCAATATAAAGCAGAAAACTGCTAAATGTCAACATGATTTTTCTATATATCAAAACATATATAATATAAAATTTATCTACAAAAGTGCTTGACAATAGATAAAAAAAAAAAAAAAGCCAGGCCTTCAAAAATCAAAATTAACCGAAACCTGCCCATTACATAGATCTGAGCATGCTATCCAAACTACTTAAGCTCGCTCCTTGCCCTTTCCCTAGCTTGAAAATAAAAACAAAAGCAAGAATGAGTTAAGACGACTCAGTAGACTATCGTAGCCTAAAATAGAAATCAATAATCAAAATCAAAAGAACTGAAAATATTGTGCTGAATCATATACTGGAATTAAATACAATTAAATAAATACTGAAATGAATTAGACACATCATAACAGAATTCCACCTCAGTAGCCCATTGGCTCCGACATAACAACACTTAGGTAATAAAATCTCACCGACATAACAAAATCCTACCTTGGTCTCCCACTCGCGCTGGCATAATAGAATCCCACCTCGATCTCTAACTGGCGTTGAAATAAAAGAATCCCACCTCAGTCGCCTATTGGCGTCGGCATAACAGAATTCCATCTTGATCGCCCACTGACGCAGCATCACATCATAACTCCTCACAAAATATTATTTTCAATACATTGCATTAATTAAAGCATAATTAGGCTCAATTTAGAATTTACCAAAATATCGTAATGGTAGACAATGAAAACACTACTGAGCAAGCTTTCATAATTTCAAAAAATAACCAAATTATCACAGATTGTGTAAAACATCATTCTAAAGCTTTAATTGATCTGAAATACTATTTTTAAATGTCAAAACAAATTTTTAAGTATGTAAGAATCATTACTTATTCAAAATCACTCGACGAAAAATTTTCAAATTATACTCCAAATGTTTGTAATCACAATTTCTATAACATATAAAAAGTTACACGGTGAAAGTTTTATCAAAATAAAATTATCATTGTTTTTCGGTAACGAAAATACAAATTTAATTGAGGAAAATATCAAAAACATAAAATTATTAAAATCTGAAATAGGCAAAACGTAACCTACCTCAAGACGAGCAAATTTCCCAACTGTGCCGACAGACAAATATTGATCGATGGCTGCCAAAAGCTAAATTCCGTTTGCTCTCTCCTCTTTTTCTTCTCATTTCTCCCAAAAGTTTGTTTGTTAACAAAATAATATATGGAAAAGGAAAAAAAAAGCTTAGGAATTTAATAGGTGGGTTTATATATTTAGGAAGAATAATTATATTTTAATAAATTTTTAGTATAAAATTCAGAGAAATTCTTTTAAAGATTCTAAAAATTATAAAAAATATCCATAAAATAAATTATTTTATTTAGAAAAATCTGGTGAAATTAGTTTGCAAAACGGACATTTGATGGTCCCGAAACCCCTGCTTCTACTGTTAAGTGCCGATTTCTTATGAAATTTCACCTGTATCAATAAATTATGAAAAATTTAGAGAAACTAAAACACAATAATAGAGATGTTATGAAGAAGACGGTTTATGATTTGAGCTTATAACGATTCCTGAATAAATTCTTAATGTTGCAGGTAAAAATGTAATTTTCAAAATTTTGAGTTATAACAATCCACCCATCTTAAAAAATATTGTCATTAACATTCTCAAATCAAAATATCAGAACAAACCTTGATAGAGCTGTCTCATCTCATATTCTTTCTCCCAAGTACCTCTCTGGTGGTCCTGTGCTTCACTACACCTTGACTATCGAAATTTGTTTGCTCCTTAATTTTCTGACACTGTACGCCAAAATCATATCGACTCTTCTCTATAGTGTAGACTCGGATGAACGTTCACATCATCAACATATAATCTCTTTCTAGAATCATATAATCACTTTCTTAGAGAATATACATGAAATATATTGTGTAAATCAAACATATTATAAGCAGAATTGTCAATCATCTCAATAATATCAAAAGATCCAATGTACCTTGGACTCAACTTATTAATTCTTCCAAATATGTTGACCCCTTTCATCGGGCTAACTTTGACATAAACAAAATCATCAGCTTGAAATTTTACCAGCTTGTATTTCTTATCATAATACTTCTTCTGCCTATCTTTTGCAGCTCTCAATCTTTCTCTAATCAGCTGAATTTTTGTTGTAGTGTCATCCACAAAAGCTGATCTTATCACCTATCTGTCACCTACCTTTATCAAAGATAAATGTGTCATGCACTTTATAAGGAGCCTTACCAATGTTGGACTGATAATTATTGTTATATGTAAACTCTATTAGTAGGATATGATCCTCTCAACTGTCTCCAAAGTCCAGAACACAGAGTCTCAAATGATCCTCTAGTACTTGAATAGTCCTTTTAGATTGTTCGTCTGTCTGCAGATAAAAAACTATATTGAAATGCAATTTTGTATCCAATCCCTACTGAATGCCTCTCCATAATCTAGAGGTAAACCATCCATCACGATCAGATACAATCACTTTCGTCACATCATGCAATCTTATAATATCTCTGACATATATCTGTGTCAATCTGTGTACTAGATCAGTTTGTTGTATCAAAATTAAATGCGTTGACTTCGTCAAACGATCAATAATAACCCAAATGTCATTAAGCTCGTGCCTCGATCTTGGAAAACCCATAGCAAAGTTCATTGTCACCTCTTCCCATTTTCACTCTGGGATAGGTAACGATTATAGAAGACCACCTGATCGCTGATGCTCTACATTCACTAACTGACATGCTTGACACTTCGAAACAAACTTTATATCCTTCTTCAATCCAGGCCACCAGAACATACATTTTAAATCTTCGTACATCTTGCTGCTACCTGGATGAATAATATAGCCTGAGTAATGTGCCTCATGTAGGATCTCAGCTCTTAGATCACCAACAGAAGTAACCCATAATCGATCCTTATAAAAAATGACTCCATAATCAAATAAAGAGAATGCAGGTCTCTTACCATCCTTAATTTGATTATTCAACTTCGGATACACTGTTTCTAATTTCTGAGCTTTTTGAATTCTTTCCTATAGAGTATTATGAATAATAATATATGCTAATAAATTCGTATCTGTATCAGCAGATACCCCCTCTATCTCTAATTTTTCCAAATATTGAATAAGAAAGTCTACAAAATTAAGCAACGAAAGAGTACCTGAAGACTTTCTACTCAAAGCATCTGCTACCACATTCGCCCTACCAGACTGTCACTGAATAGATAAATCATAAGCTTTGATCAATTTTAGCCATCTTGTCTGTCTCAAATTTAGACCCTTCTAATTAAAAATATAATTTAAACTCTAATGGTTTATAAATATCTCGCATATGACTCCGTAAAAGTAATGCATCCAAATCTTTAATACAAATACAACAATGGCTAACTCAAGATCATGTGTCAGATAGTTTCTCTCATGTTATTTTAATTGCCAAAATGCATAAGCAATCACTCTACCATGTTGCATCAGTACAAATCCTAAACCTCTCAGTGATGCATCACTAATAATCTGGAACCCCTCAATGCCTTAAGGAATAGTCAAAATCAGAGCAGTAGTTAGACAATCCTTTAGCAGTTCAAAGCTCTCTTTATGCATTCAATTCTTCATGATCATGTTTTTTTTTTTTTAATGTTATTGTAATTTTTAAGTTTTCTATTTGTTTACCCAATAATGGAAGACAACCGATGATCATGTGTGATTTAGGTGCTCATTGGACATGTTTTCCTTTGGTGTGCTAGCTTCTTTAGGTGCTTGTGTTTGAGCTGACTTGGGTTTGTTGGTGGGCGGCTGAGCTGCTGCTTGGTTTTGGCTATTCGGTTCCTTTTCTCTTGCTTTCCCGGTTTCCCTTGCTTTGGCTGTTCGGTTCCTGCTTCATAGCTTTCCCAGTTCTCCTTGCTTTGGTTGTTCGGTTCCTGCTCCCTGCCTTTCTCGGTTCCCCTTGATTTGGCTGTTGGGGTGGGGGTTCAACCATGCCTTAATGCTGTCTTTTTCTTCCCTTTTTGATTGGCTGTATTGGGGGGGTTTTTTTATGGCTGTTGGCCTTTCTATATATAGGAAAGTTTTTTGATGTAGGCAAGGGGGGGTCAAAACATTTTGAATTATAAATTTGGGAGCTTCTAGGTCCTCTACTAGAATCAGCTCATTAATGTCTAGTAGAGAGCCTTTTTAGCTCATAAATTGAGGTGCATTCCCCCATTTGCTGCCCCTTTGGTTTCCCCACTTAATGCCTCTTCTCCTTCCCTTTCCCTTCTCGGTTTCCCTCCTTGCTGGTTGGTTTCGCATGCCCTGCCTTTTTGTCTCTTGTGCTGGCTTTTCGGGTCCCTTGCTGGCTGGTTTCCCGTGGACTGTTGCTTTGGCTCCTGTGCATGTATTCAAGCAGCTTGTGTTCAGCACATGCATACATCATGTTTATAAAGTGTGGTGTGAATGAGAATGAGATTAGTAAACCAGATCTTATCTTATAAGGCTAATTGAAATTGTAGTTTTTGTTTGCATTGCCAAATAATTGCTAATCAGATATGCAATTAATTTATTTACAATTTTCTTTTTTTTAAACGTACAGGACAAAGATGAGAGTGAGGAGAGCTTTAGAAAAAGGCTACCTATTGTTTCTTTCTCTATTGGTGATTCTGCAGAGTTCTTTTACTGTGATGTAAGGGATGAGGATGTAAGGGATGAGGATAAAGCAGAGAAAGTAACGCTTGAATCTGGTGATGTGCTAATATTCGGTGGCGATGCAGGGCATATTTTCAATGGAGTTTCATGCATTATACCCTATACAGCACCCAAGATCCTCATTGACAAAACAACAAAACTACGCCCGGGTTACCTAAATCTTACTTTTAGGCAGTACTAAGAGGGAAAAAAAAACCTTTTTTTTTTTTTAATTAAAATGCATCTTAAAATCATTAAATTTGGTTTGAGATAAATGCAACACAAATATTTTATATAACAACAATCTCAAAACAAATCTAATGATTTCAAAATCCCTGCATCTCTTCTAGCTTTGTTCCATTGAAGTTAGTTTGTCCTGCGTTCTCTCACTTGATTTTTATTTTTAAGTTTTCTTTGATTGTTCAAGATGATATGTTATATAGTTTGGACACCACTATTTGGCTTTTGATTTATTAATAGAAGCTTTGTTTTATCTATTCTCTAAATTCATTATGCATTAGCAACAAAGGGTTATCTGTAATCAACTGGGAGCAGAAAGCAAATATTGCATTCTTTCCTAATGAAGCTTTTTTCTAACTTCTTATCTAAAATCTCTATAGAATAATAATAAACGAAGAAGTCTTTTCTATTGCATATTTAGATATTAAGATTTGAGCATTTTGAGGGCATCAAATATTACTTTCAGCCTCTTTGGTTATGTAAGCTTTTCATAAAGCTATTTAACATAGAAAAGTCATATGATGGAGTTGTGTTATAATGAGATTCAAGCTAGACTAAAACACTTCTTGATTGATGATATATTGATTTACTCATCCATTGAAGGAGAAAAATATGCTCATCACTTGTAAGACTCATGCTGGATGATCATGCCACAATGAAGATATAAATGGATTTAGGAATTCCTTAATGAGTTGAATGTTGAAGTTTAGTTAGAAGATGATTAGAGTATATGTGGATATGCAAGGAATTTGAAATCTATGCCAATGTGATGTGTAGTACTTGATTGATGAGCAAAACATGAATCTTTAGCTATCAAACAAGCTAGATCTTTAAACACCATTGTCTCATATTGACCCTAGTACACATACTTTAAGCACAAATCATGAAGTTTTTAATGGAAGATCAATAAGTAGGTATCATTATATATTTAGGGTTCATATCTCCACTCATAGAAGTGCAAAAATCAACCAATTAACTCAACTAATGTGTTTATAAGAGTAATGCTATGTAGTTTGAAACTTGCATTCTAGTTTACTTGGCTTCTCTAATAAATAGAAGATAAATGTTTAGGCCTACAAAAGGAGATCTTCCCTTGCAAGTGGCAATTCAGGTTCCTCACGAAATAAGCGACTTGTCACACAATAAGTCAACCATCAAGATCACTCGCTCTCATGTAGAGAAATTAGCTCCACTCATGCTCACCAAGCGCAATTATCAGAAAGCACATGTGACGCCCCAAAATTAAATTTGGAAGAATTATCTATTTATCTTTTTAATTAATCAATCATAGCTTTTAAAAAAAAATCTGTATATCCAATGAAAACAAGTAATATTACACTATATTTATTCTTCCAAAATTAATATACAATAGCCAGAAGATAACTCTATTATTAATCTATCACAAACTCTAAGCTACAAAAAAGGAAAATATATAACAAAATCTAAAGAAAACCTGAGGATCTCTTTCAACCTCACTCCAACTAGTCCTGACCCTTTGCCTGATCTGAAATAAATTAAGCCACATATAATGAGCTAAAAAACTTAGTAGGAAAATCAAAATTCTATCACACCTTTCAATGCAAGGAAAAATAATGAATAAATATATGTTCAGCCTTTCAATGCAAGACAAAATAATCAATAATAAAATCAATATGATCAGTGGAATCAAAAGAGATCTATCAAATAATAAGTCATATGATAAAGAGTAGTATAATCCAATAAATCATGTCAGTATGCTATGCTATGTTGGATAAATATTAATATCAATATGAGCTATAAATCTGTCAATCAGTTTAATATAATATCAGGTAAATATCATCATCTATATAATTATCAAAAGCAAGGCATGATTTTCAGCTTTAATGGGTTGTTTTCAACATCTTTACCCAATTTGTTTCTCAGTTGATATCAGTCATATTAATTATCATTTGTTCAATTAATCAACTATCATTACAGGTGGCTTTCAATAATCATTAAGAGTCGCCACCCTCTGTCTGCTTTAATGTGACGTAATTTGGTCAATCGGTTACATACTATAACTAGGATTACACGACTAACCTTTTATTTAAAAGAAATCCGTCGGCTCACCATCCTAAGCAAGGTATTATATTTTAAGAGCCAACCCATTGGACGGAACGAGTGCCGGACAGGACTGGTTTGATACTTCGAGGGCCAGAGAAAAGTCGAGCCAAGGACTAACGAGACGCAATCTTGCACGAATCTCAATGGACACTTCTCACCGACGCCGACTTCTGATGCCAACTCATAATAAACGAAGAGGAAGAGGGAAAGATGGTTCCTATTCTCTCACCCCATGTGATTTCCTTTTTCACTCAAATTGAGCGGGTTTACTTTACACTTGAAATGAGCTATAGCAGGGAATTTGTAGTGCATTGGGATTTTAGTTTACTTTGTACTTTGTCCAACCAAACACTAAAAAGTAAAAAAGTTGTGTATTTCTTTTACACTGCATTCATTTTTCCTCAAACCAAACAACTCTTCGATAAAAAAGTTGTCTACGAAGCCCAAGTATTAACAGATATGGTGAGAGTTTTTTGATCAATTTTAAATTATATAAAGTTATTCTATGTCTTTTATATATTTTAAAAAAAAATCTAATATTTATAAGTTTATTCTCTGTCATTTCTGATCATTGAATAATCAGATAATTGTGTGATTAAGGCATCACTCATTCATGCCCTTCATTCAAATGCACAGGAAATGTTAATCACTCAATAAATGTTGGCCAATGGATATGGTAAAGGTAAAACAAGCTTCCCCATGAAAAGTCTCCTCTCCTTTAGTCATACCCACAAACACATACCTTCTCAAAAATTTTACAAGAAAATAGGAACAAATACAAAACTACAATATAATGAATGATTCCTCAAGATTACAACAAGCAAATACAGAACTGCAATATATACAATAATCCTTACATACGAATACCCTTTTAAATCTATTAATTACAGTGTGGATAGTAATCTCCTGCGTTCAACTTTCAAGCTCCATGATGAACGAACAGTCCTCATGTGGGAGGATGCAGCAGATTTCTTAACATAAACCATGCGAAATATTACAATCAAAGCTGCAACAAAGGAATGATCACAGTTTGCGCTTATGGTTGCTCCAAATGCGTGCTTCAATTGCAAATTTATTTTATGATTCTTTGTAAACTGCATTTGTCAGAAAAGTTTCAATCATCAGTAAACTTTGTTTAGCAAAGAGTTCCTCTGTTTTGAAAATTTTGGAAAGTTTGGTTAGGGCAATTCCAACCGAAATTCCCATTTTTCGCTCCAAAATGCAGCGAAACTAAAAATTGCCATGAATCATCTCCAAACGAACTCCATTCTGCGGCTTTTGCGAAGGTAACGATCTTTCTCCTCTTTGACGCGTTTCATTGGCAAATCTAGTTGAGACAGAAAAATGGCACAGGTGAACAGTGCAACGCCAATATTGGCGTCGCATTATTCACCCGCAAGCAAATAGCGGAAAATTTCGGGTTCAGATGTAGCGACCTAACAATGTCATAAGCATGTTTGACGTTCGGTTAAAGATGCTCTTCCAAAAAGAGCAGATTACTGAGTTTGAATTACCTGAGCGACTACAAAGGACGAGTCTCCTTTGTAAACGGTGTAATTCTTCTTTCTGTAACTTCCTGTTACCCTAAAATCGTAAGCTTCCTCTTCTGTGTTTCCGGCAAGATAGACGAACCACTCATCGTAAAGCTGTAGAAAAGAACTCCTCTTGATGCTGAACACAAGATCTTTGGCCTCCATGCTGTCTCCCCTGAACGCCTGCCACCTGCCGTGCCAGGTTATAAACTGAAGAAGAAGAAGAAGAGAAGTGTGTGTGAGTCCATTAGAAGAGGATTGACAGCTAATTAACAATAAAGTTTTTACCTTTGGCTTCATGGTAAGTACAGTATGTCCAGCAGCATCCCGGAGCTGGGTGAAACCGCCCAACCAGTAGTGTTTGGTTTTGAAGATGGTGTTTCCCGCGGCGTCGACAGTGGCGAGGTACCGTTTCTGTAGTGGTTTTGTTTTGAAGGCAAGATCAGTGGGGTAAGGCGCACAGAACGAAGGGTCGATGACTGCGCCCGAGCTGGAATCCATGATGAAGAATTTGAATCTTTGTCTCGTTTATTTGTTTATGACTTTCTCTTATTAGAGTGGTGAAGAAGACGAGCTCATTGGTTACCCTTACGTTGAAGCTATAAGTTGGGGAAGGGCAAAACGCGGCGAGAACTTGACCAGTTTGTTTGATGCCGCGTTCTGTTGCTAGAACGAGATTATGTGAGAGAGCTTCTTGGAATTGGTCTTGTTTTAGCTGTTTGACAACGTGTTGATAAGAGATTATTAAAAAAAACTCTTAGGAGTTATTGAATCCTGAAATAGCTTTGGCAATTATCATTGAAGCCTGTTGAAATATAAACCCGTGCATGCATGGATTCTTTATATATTAATCTAGCACACCATCATGAATATACTAAACTTAATAAGCATCCAAAAAAATTCAATTGATACACACAAATATAAAGTTAATATTAAATTAGAAATTTCTAAAATTAAATTTTGGACTGTTGAAACTCTGATTGTAGCAAGTTTATAATCAAATTGAATATCTAGTCGGGACAAGCCTATAGCTACCACAAGTAATTTGTTTGGACTCCAAATGATCGAGCATTTAAGATAAAATTGTAAAACTTATAACATTAATCGAAGGACTAAATAGTTTTTAAATGATGTGTGCTTATAGTCAAATTAAGCTACTCAATGAGACAATTCTAATGAGTCTAAAATTATTTAATTTTGATATCTTTAAGGCACTCAAAAACAATATATGATCTATGATCAAGAAGATTAATATGGATCATTCGATTGGCCATTTAGTATATTGGCCAAATTTATGTAAATGTTTTTTATTTCAAAATCAAAAAAAGGGTCTCATTTTCTACAAGGAATTGGGTTTGATAGCTAAAAGAGCTACATAACTTTATTGTATTTTTCGACGATCATCGTAGACTGATCACCAATAATAATTGCCGCCAACACCGACTGACTTTAGGTATCCGAGCATTATCACATGACTATTAACATTCTACATTAATATTAGGATTCAACTATCTACTTGTAAACACCTGACTTCTATACTTCATACAATGGTAATCAAATAATTATCTTTGTGGCGAGCTTGTAGATTAATGGTAGTAGAGTGAATGATGCACGAATATCCAATGCACAAATAGATGAATGAGAGAGCTTGGGAATACCATAGATTTTTATGTAGAAAACCCAAAAGGAGAAAAAACACATAGCTTTGTCTAGCTGAAGAGATTCCATTACATATGTGTCAATTACAAAGATTGACCCATCAATTAACTTGTAGATTATGAAATTATAATAATATGAAGAATTGGTCAAAAGATCATATGAGTGTTCGAGGTTGAATGATTACGGGTTGTATGGTAATGTTTTGATGGGGGATATCTGAATGCAATGGTTGTCTGGCGAAGTCGGGCGACTATGGTAGTGAGACGGTGAAGGTGATGACAGTCGAGCAGAGGTCTAGCAGCTGTTGGGTTAAAAAAAATCCCATGGTGCTGGTCGGTGAGAGGTTCAAAAAAGATGGTCAGCCCGTGAAGATGGTGACGGTCAAGCAGATGTCTGTACGGTGGTTGGTCGTTCGAAGTTCCAATAAGGGCATTTGCATGGAGGTCAACAATAGTTTCAGGACGGAGGTTCGTTATAGAAATTAGACGAAGGTTTGACGGAAGTTGATCAATTGGAAATTCGACGATTGCTGGCCAGGGAGAGGTCTGATGGAGATTAGTCAAGAAGAAGTCTAGTAACGATTGGTCGCTGCAGATAGAGGTCTGATGATGATGATTGGGTGGTGGTCCAGTGGTCGACCGGTCAGAGGCTCGGTGATTGGAAGCTGGGCGGAGACCAGGGGGTAGTCAGTCAAGCAGAGGTCCAATAACTATCAATCTGTGAAGGCGTGGATCTGGCGATGGCCATCGATCGAGTGGAGATCTGGTGGTTGGTCGTTGGAGGCTCGATGATTGGAGTCTGGGCGAAGATCCGATGGTTGTCGGTTGGGAGAAAGTCCGATAATGATCGACCAGTGAGGGCGGAGGTCTTGCAGTAGTCGGCTGTGTGAAAGTCTCGCAATGATGATTGACCGACAAAAGTTTGGTCATCCAATGTATGCTTTGAAGTGTTTTACTATGCTTCGGATCTTTTATTTGGACATGTTGAGTTTGGATTGGATTATTTTTTATGTTGTTATGTTCATCTTGTTGAAACATTCAATTCGATTATAAATTTGTTGAAATCAAAGTTCAGATTGTCCAAAATTTAGTCTTAAAAGTTTTCAATTCAAATGTCTTGAGATCCGCACACGATTAAGGTGATTTTGGTTGACTTATCAATTCTTCCCTATTTTACATTCAAGCCTTCCAATTTGCACAAATCTCCCTAATTATATTTAGCTTTTCTTTTTATACGCCATGTTGATGGAAGAATTATCACATGCAGATGTTGAATGCATCCACAAGCAAATGAGAAAATGTCACATCACTCAATACACGATGCATTGCATGACATGGCGCCTCCTCATTCACCTCCGGACACGTGTTTAATGTCGGCATGTAATAATCTCTCGTGGATGAGGGTAAAAATTGATGAAACTAAAATTTTATTCAAACCTTTCATATTTGGGTGATTATTATAGTGAAAGCTATATTTAAAGATTTTGTTTGATATAATTTTTTACTGTCTTTTATAGTACTTTTTTAATTAAAAAATTATTAAAATAATAATAAAACAGTTAAGTAATACTAAGTCTTACCATGCCGATTAGGCAGCCATAACTATATGTTTACCACAGATATTAGTGAGGCATTTATTCCTTTAAATGCGCATGAAATCATAACTATATGTGCATATAAATAAAAATTCATATAAGGGTAACTTTAATAAAATTATAACTTTACCAATAGTTCCTATAACAGTAAATTTTATAAATTTAAGAAACGTTTTTAACGTTTTTCTTAAGATTATTATTATTATTATTATTATTATTATTATTATTATTATTATTATTATTATGATTTTGATAAAAAATTGAAGTATATGAAATTTAGGGGTGTTAAAACAGATTTACGGGTCGGATTTAGATCCGATCTGAATCTATTCAATTCGAATCCGACCTGTGTAATAAGCATGTTAAATGTTCCAACACGAAATGGACCCGCTAGCAACCCAAGTTTTTTTTATAACTTGTTAACTATAAAATCTAGGATATTCACTATAAAATAAAATGAATATGCCCACAAACACCATAATTTAAGAAAAAAAGATATTTAGCAAGCCATTTTATGATAAAAAAAGAGTTTACATGTCAACCTGAATCCTACCCGTTTAATTTGTACGGATCAGTTCGATCGGGTTCAAATCAGATTGATGAGTTGGATCATTTATTAACACTCCTGTGTAACTCTCTCTTAACATAAATTGAAGCTTTATTTTCTATGCAAAGTATTGAATATTTGTAATTTCTCATAATTCGTTTGACAGATTTTATTTTATTTCTGTTTCCGCCTCTATAGGGTCGGTTTCCGCCTTACCGCCATTTTGGCGTTAATTAGTTTTTATTTTTATGTTTTATTCTATTTAAAATTCCTATAAAAAATTTAAAATAGGAAATAAAATATAAAAAAAAAAAAGAATTCAGAATATCTTTTGGAAAAGTAAATAATAATTATTATATTTCCGTTTTTTGTTTTTAAAAAAATGGAAAAAATTTACTTTTTGTCTTAAAAATTTCTGAAAATCAGAAAAAAATCATTAAAAAATTAGAAAAATATATTTTTTATAAATTCTCCTCTTCACAAATCTATAAATAGCCCTTCCGAGGGATGAGGAAAAGAGATACTTTTATGTGGTTCAAAGTTTCTCCCTTGAATTGAGGAAAAAACAGATTGCAAATAAATTGGAAGACGTCGATGCCGAGAAAGATCTAATCCACAGACGAAGGCTACAATCCTCCTCTATAAAAGGCGTAAAGACTATCCTGTAGGAGTCTAAAGTCCGTCTACAAGGATAAAGGTCCGATCATCTGATACAAAGAACGTCAAGAACAACAAGACAAACAAAAGTTGGAGATAAAATATGGAGGAAAGAGTCGGGACTAGTAACCAACAGAGTAGTGTGTCTTCTTCCAAGAATCCAGAAAAGCTACCAAGTAATATTTTCTTTTGAATTTGTTTATGATCTCTAAGTTGCAGTAAATTTGCATCAAATTGATATCATAATCCTTGTTCAGATGGAAGGATTTGGCCTTCAAAGTTGCATATTTCTGAAGAGGTAATGAATAATATTTGCACCAAACGGCAACGCGCAAATGAGATGGTGAGTTTTCTTGATCTTCTTCTTCTCCTTTTTCTTTCATGTATTATAAGGCAATTGTTGCCTATTACAGATGATCCAAAGTCTGGACTTGAAAACACGTTTTGAAGCATTGCTGGATGAATGTAATATAGAGTTTGTAAATGCTAAATATCTACAAGAAGAGTATGAGCAGAGGTTGAATGCAAAGATTAAAGAAACGTCAGCTTTAAAGAGCCAATTAGCAGAGTATAGGGCTGAGCTGGCGATGATGTCTAATTCTCTTGCCCTACAACACCAAGAAGTGGACCTCTCTAATAAGGAATTGATTAAGGAACGGGCAAAAATTTGTCAAAGAGACAAAGCTTTAAGCATACTTCAGGCTGAAAAAGAATTACTTGAGGCAGAGAATAAAAGACTACAAGATCGTCTTTCAGAGAGGGAAGCTAGAGAAGAAGTCATATCATTGAACGCTATAGAAGACTTTAAGAAGTCTTCAGCTTATCACCAAGAGATCCATAATCGCATCCAAGAAGCTCATGATAAGATATTTGATACTGAAATGAGGGAATTGGAGCGTCAGAGCCTTGAGGAAGGTTTTGTTCGTGGTTTCCTAAAAGGAGTACGATTGGTGCGGCGCAAAATTAACGCTGTGGTTGAAGGATTGTCTCCCAGTCAAGCCTCTGAGGACTCCCCTCCAGACTTGGATGATGATGAAATTAAAAGAGAGTTGAGGACATTCTACAGCGATGATGAGAAAGATAATGAGATTATATAATTTTTTTTATTATAAAGGAGTATTTTTCAATTACGCCATTGTTTCTCTTTTCTTTATCTTAATGATTGTGAAGCATGTTTTTTTTATCTATTTATATGTTAAATGGATGATATTTCTTGAGGTGCAATATGTTAAATGGTTGAAGGGTTTATAATTTAACTAAGCTTCTCATATGAGTAGCTCAACATCTTTTGAGGTTAGAGAGAATTTTATCAAATATTTTTTAACATATTCAATGTTATGTATCAGAAAGTTATTTAATTACATTAACGAGGGTGGAATAGTTTGAGAGACATCCATCAAAGATATTTGGCCTAGGATTACCTCAAATTTTCCAGCACATAATAAATAATACTCATGTCCTAAAATATCCCCAAATATATCGCATACTTTTGAAAATCATGTAAGAAAATAGGAATAATAACCATCTACTAGTGTCCAACCATCTTCAAGTAAAGCCACAATAACTATTGGATTCTAGGGAAGAAGATGAAGCATCTCTTGAGCTTCTTGGAAGAGAGAGAGAGAAAAAGAGAGCGGGACGAAAGGAAAAAACCCGAACTAATGTTCATTGCTTGGCTTATTGGCTTCAGTTTATTATAGACCATAACACATATTTATAGACTTTAATGACAACAGAAAAGCTACACAAAAACTTAAAGAAAGTACAACTGAAAATACAAATATAAGTCTGGACAGAATCCTAACAATAACAATATACAAATATTACATTTTAAACACTGATCTTTAAAACGGCAAATTATTATGTTCGGATATCCGTCTGCAGTAAAAATGCAGTCAAAACGCAGCTATTACAGTGCCTGTGCTTTGACTAAATTTTTTTGTAAACAGAGAGAAATCCTTCTCTTTGTCCGGTATCCGAAGCTAATAATTTCTCCTTTAAAGCTGAACAACATTTTAAATCTATAAATAAGTGTAAAATTACAATAGGAATACTTCTAATATCCAAATTTCAGCTTCCAAGCTTAACAGCCCGTTGATCCTCCTCCTGTGGATGCCGTCATAGCAGCATTCGCTGCAGCAGCATTTCCTGCAGCTGCAGCAGAATTTCCTGCAGCAGCATTCCTTGCAGCCTCAATTTCATGAAATATTGTAATCAGAGCAGCGACAAATGAGTAGTCACAGTTTGCGCTTATGGAAGCTCCAAATGCGTGCTTCAGAGTCATGTTCAGTTTATGCTGCTTAGTAAGCTGAAATTACCAGAGAAGTTTCATCCATCAGTAACTAAAAGAAGATCTATTACAATTTACATCAAACTCTACCATCTCTGTAATCTTCAAGCAATAAGTGGACAAAGAAATTTATCTGATGTTCACTTTTGTGTTGAGACTAGAGAAAAAAATTCTAACTTGAAAATCGTAGATCCCTCTGATTTTTAAGCAAGGTTTTGTTTGTGTGTGTGAATCAATAGAAAACAATTTGAATTACCTGAGCAACAACAAAAGATGAGTCTCCTTTAAAAATGGTATAATTCTTCTTGCTGTAACTTCCGACTATCTTAAAATCGCACTTCTCCTCTTTTGTGTTGGCTGCAAGAAAGACAAACCACTCGTCATGAATCTGCCAAGCAGAGCTCTTCTTGATGCTAAACAATAGATCTTTCGCCTCTGTACTTTCCCCTGCGAACGCCTGCCACCTACTGTGCCAGCTCCAAAACTGCAATCCCAACAACAGCAAAATATAAATTTCTCATCTTTAATAGCTAACGCTGTATAAAGTTCTAACCTTTGATTTCGTGGTGAGTATGGTATGACCGGAAGCATCGCGGAGCTGGGTGAGGCCGCTCCATGAGGAGTGTTTGGCTCTGAAGACAACGTTGCCGGCGGCGTCGACGGCAGCGAGGCCTCTGCGCTTTTTATCGCCCGGAGGCTTTGTGGTGAAGGCGAGATCAATGGGGTAAGCAGCACAGAACAGAGGGTTGATGACGGCTACTTGGCTGGAATCCATGATGAAGAATTTGAGGTTTAATTCTTCTCTTTTAATTTGTTTGTGGATTTCTCTTATTGGGTTAGGGAAGAAGATGAGGGGGTTCGTAGGTGTCGGCTGCCATTAAGTAGACGTGAATTGGGGA
This sequence comes from Dendrobium huoshanense, assembly GCA_016618105.1. Taxonomy (NCBI): domain Eukaryota; kingdom Viridiplantae; phylum Streptophyta; class Magnoliopsida; order Asparagales; family Orchidaceae; genus Dendrobium; species Dendrobium huoshanense. The sequence continues at coordinate 50,287,962 of CM028360.1, read as the reverse complement.
ACGACTGAACAAGTCAATAACTTATCAGCTTCATCGTCGGTCGTGTTCTTCGGTGTGGAATCGGTCTTGTTTTTAAGAGTATTCAAAAATCAAAATTCAATGAAAAGTAACATAATGTATTTGAGATATGTTATTGGTATTTAGTTGTATGTAAAATAAATGCAAGAGATTATTTTTTTATTTGATTTGAAGTAATGATTGGCGGTGATGACGATAATGATAATGATAGTAGTTATGACTTATGGTGCATATGGAAATTTTCTAACAAATAATTATATTTTAGATTACACAAAAATTAACCATTGTTAAATTTCAAATTATGCAATATTTTACTTAGAATTATTTTAGAAACTAAAATATTAATATATCCAAAATCCAGCATGAAATACTTTACGTAGAAAGTTTTTCAAATTGATCGACCCCTTGGTTGGCTTATGCAAGTCGTTCAATTAGAATCCTCTAGAGATGCTAGTCTAAACTCATTGAGGTCATCTCCAACTGAATGTTAAACGAGCGTTTGTTGTCCACTCCCAGTTCAACTAAAGCGCAAATTTCAACTGCATTTTTGCCACTTGAATAATGTGCTTTCAATTTTGGTGTCACACTGTTGACCAAAATGAGTTTAATATGTTTACTTAAAGAGATGCGAAAAAAAAGTGAAATAAAGATGTACCTAATGCCTCAATTCTCAAGAAACATCGAAGAAAGCCACACATAGAGACATTTGTGGCCATTGATGAAATCATATTGTGGAAGAATTCTCCCACTTTGTGACTTTGAGATAGTGCTGAACTAAGAGTGATAGGGAATAAGTTATCTTGGTCAAATACCAATGACTAGACATAATAGATTAGTTAGTAGTTGAATATGTTAACCTGAAATGCCGTAAGGCAACAGGGAAACCGAAAACAGATACAGATACTAAACAGAAAAAGTGAATGCTAGAAATGTTATTTTCTTGCTTTGTCTTTTGGGTATACATGTGTATTTATAGAGTTTAGAAAGGGAGCACCATATGTTCTTACAACAGAATGATACAGCCGTACGGGGTGCTTATTACAAATCTTGTTCTTTATATATAGCCGTTAACATACCCCCGCAAAACTGATGGTTCGATAGTGACCATGAGTTTGTTAGCAAGATATTTAAAGCATGATATAAAAAAAGACTATAAATAGATCAGCTAATTGATCTTTTGATGATATGTGATGAACTTGTATAGATTTGTTTTTGATGTGGTCTCTAATAAAATGACAGTCGATCTCTATGTGTTTGGTGCGAGCATGATAGACCGGGTTGTTCGCCAATGCAATAGCGGAGGTGTTATCGCAATATAAAGTTGTGGGTTGAGACTGCTTAATGTCAAGTTCTTGAAGTAGTTGGCGTAGCCAAATGACTTCTGTCGTGGTTGTTACGATAACACGGTATTCTGCTTCGGTTGAAGAGCGAGCTTTCGTGGATTGCTTCTTTGCACACCAGGAGATTAAAGTGGGACCCAAGAAATTGCAATAACCCGTTATCGACTTCCTGTCATGTGGATCTCCGGCCCAGTCGGAGTCGGTATACGTGCTAAGCGTGAGTTGATCGGAAATGATTGGAAGACCTGAGTATAGGGATCCACGAAGGTATCTCAAGATTCTTTTTAGTAGTTCAAAGTTGGCTACGGTTGGCATATGCATGTGACAGGCTTTATTTATGGCGAATGTGATGTTCGGACGTGTGAGAGTGAGGTATTGGAGGGCTCCAATGAGTTGCCAATAGAGCTGAGGATTGGTGCATACAGGAGAATGTTGACCTCGATTTTGCCCAGACCCGGGCCTGGAGGGTTGACTTGGTCAAATTGACCAAGCCAGACCCCAAGACCCTCTCCGATGGGTTTAGTGAGTCGAGTCGAGTCTGTTGAGCCTGGACTTGGACCCTGGGTCAACCCGGTTGACCAAGTCAACCAGGGTTGACCACCTAGCCCATTAAGAGCCCAAATCGATTTAAATCCAAACTAAATCTCCTCATGGCTCAAACCTCATACCCATTGGACCCATTTGACTGAGTTGACCAAGTCAACACATGACTTGGTCAATCCAAGTCATAATGGGTCAAATCGACCCATTAAGACTTATTTAAATCCCTATTAAATGCCCATTCAAGGCTCTAGTCAAATCCTTTCGTTTTGAATTCAATACCACGGCCTCCAAAGCCTGGTTTCCCTCCCAATTAGCCAAGGATTTGATCCCCACCGTCAAATCAAAGAGATGAGGCCTTAAATAGTGGAAATTAGGTTATTTGAGGGGCTCTCTCATTCATACTCCCTCTCAAGACCGTTTCAACTCTTGAAACTTCTTGTGAGAGCTCTAGAGAGATTCACCTTCCTTTCCCTCGTCGAACCCGACCGTCCAAGGCCGCCGCCGACGAGATCTCCGGCCACCCGAGACTATTCCCGTTCCACGACGAATCCCGTCCGATCGAGGCCTTTTCGGAGCACGAGTTCAACAGGAGAGTTGTTCCTTGGGAGTCCACGAGTCCAACGAGACCAAGAACTTCTGAATCCACCGTGTGGATTGAGGTAAAACTCAAACCCTAGTTAGAGCACTTAGGGTTAATTAGCGTCGTCATTAGCGCGTATTAATTCTAGTAAAGTACTCCCCAAGGATGCTCTTCATCCCTAGAATATGTGTTTAAAATTTTACGCGATTTGGTTCAGCCGTTTGGGAGAACGAGACAAAAATCCCCTTAGGGCTTCGGACGTGTTCGCATGCAGAATGGAGTGATCAGGACCGTTAATCTTTCGATCAACGGTCACGATCCGCGCCTCGCGCGGTCTGGATTGACCGCGGGTCTCCGCCCGCGGCTTGACTGGCCACGTGGCGCCATCTCGTCCGTTCGCTCAGACCGCGCGCATCCGACGGCAGCGGGAGCCGCTGACGTGGATAAATAACCGCGTCCGGCGGTTACTGATTGCGGCATGATTGCCGCAATCATTGATTGGCGGCGCAATCATCGCGTCGCCGCCAATGATTGGCCGCGGTTCCGCGGTCCAGTAAGGACCCGCCACGTGTCACCCGCCGGATTTAATATTTAAAAAATTATTTTAAATTATATTTTAATTGTATTTTAATCCAGGAAACTTCAAAAATTCGTCAAAAATTCGTTTTTCATCCGTTTTTGGCGTATGATACCTCGTTTTGTTCGTATTTTCGTTCTCTACCCTATAAAATTTTTTTTTATAAAAATAATGAATATATTTAAAGTTATTAATAAAACAGTAAAAATAACTTTTATTTTTAATTTATTTATATTTATTATTTTATTATTATTATTATTAATATTATATTATATTATTATTGAGATTAGTGTTTTACTGTTTTAATGTTATCATAATTATGTTTTGTCATTATTATTATTATCATTATTATCATTATTATTATTATTTCATTTAAAATTTTTTTTTTTTTTTAAATAGGTTTTAATGCCCTTTAAACTTCAAAAATTAGTAGCTCTCTCGTTTTCGCTCCGTTTTTAATGCACAACGCCTTGTTTTGAACGTATTTAGATTCTGCATTTTCTGGAATTGGTTTTATTTGAAAATTTTGGGTTTGTGTGCAATTATTTTCAAAACAGTCAGCTGTACTATTTTAAAATTATTTAATTATCGTATTCAAACTTTGAAATTACACAACTTTGTCGTTTTAAGCCCGCTGTCGACGCACAGCAACTTGTTTTGGATGTACTCTGAATTCTGCATATCTTAAAACTATTTTCAGATGAAAATTTTGTCTGTATTTTCTGTAATTTCAAAAACAGTGAAACTGCACTATTTTAAAATATTATTTTATTGTATTTGAACTTGTAAATTTCGTATCTTCGCCGTTTTAAGTCGGATTTCGATGTGCGACCCCTCGTTCTTTTCAGCAAGACGAGCTTTATGTTTTTGAACCATTTTTAGCCCCTGATTTTGGCTGTGTTGGCAGATTTCTATTTTCGGGGTATTATTTGATTATTTAATTATTATTTACTCAATTAGTATAATAATTACTTTCAGGATACAAATTATTTTTAAATCGTTTTGAGGCCGTGTGAGAGTGGTCAGCGGGTCTCCCATATATCTATTATAAATGGATTTATTTTAAATTATCTATTTTTCCAAAAAAAAAAATTTATTTAGTTTTAAGTATTTTAAAAGTATTTTTAAAACTATATATACTTTAAATCCTAATTCCGGAAGACCCGCTATTTCACGAAATTTTAGGCATGGATTCTATGGATGAAGAGCAATTATGGGGGAGTGGGTTAGTGAATGGTTGAGTCCCAATCATTCACTAATCCTTTCTTTAGGTGTCTTTACTTTTTTATCTTTCATAGATTGCATGTGTAGGTCGTTGCACCACCACCACTTAGTTTAGGCTCTCCTAGATCTAAGGACATGGTGTGTTTATTTATTTACTGTACTCCCATGCATCTATTATCCCGAGGGTTAGTATAAACATCACTTTAAACTCCTACAACGTAGTGACACCTTAAGGACAATAATTAAGGACCCGTCTAGCGAACTTAGAAGTTTTCTAGGGACTAGGATAGATCCCGGATTGACATGAAAACTTCAACACTTAAACTTAGTGACATCATAAACCCCTCGGAATTTTCTAGGAATTTTTAGTGCTTGTTAGACCCCTTAGTTAACTAACCCTAATTAACCTGCTAATTAAGGCCCCGAGACCTTCCAGAAATTACAATAAATACACCATAGGTCAGAAAATTACCCATAATACCTCAAACTGACCAGAATATGACCCTTGACCTTAGATAAATAGGGCTCCCTAGTTTGACTTTAGGTTGACTCACAATTTGACCCTAGGTGGAAATTACCTTTTTGCCCCCTAATAAATTATTAAAAATTATTAAAAAATTCCAAATTTTCTCCAAATACTTGGGATCACTTTCTCAGATCATCCCTGACTTTTGAGAGTGATTCCAATCAGTTTGGAGCTCATTTGGATCAAAATAGTAAAAAAGGGCCCTTTCCTAGTTAATTTAGAAAATTCCCTTAAATACCCTATCTTTAGAAATTCATAACTAATTGTAGAAAATTCCAAATTAGGCAAACTCACTTGCATTAGACTCCAATTAGGGCCTAGTATTTATTGAAAATCTTAGGTTTTCCAGAAAATGGCCTAGATTAGAAAGTCAACTTTTTGGTCAACCCTAGCCTACAGTCTAGTGCCCGAAACTTAGAAAATTCATAACTTTCCCTAGAGAACTCCGATTTCAGTCTACTACCTGTCTAACTACTCGTATTAAGGTCTAGTATTTTCCTAGGGTATTAGAAATCCCAAATATAGCCTTTTTCCCATAGTGACTTTTTGGACCCTTAGTTTAGTTCCTAGGAGGACCTAGAACTTTCCAAAATTGACTAATATAACTTTAACTTCAAATATCATCACCCTAAGTTCTTAAAATTGATCAACAAACTATATTAACAAAAATGCACCCCAATTCACTAATATTCGAATTTCAATAAAAATTTCCTTTTCTGGCCTTCAACAGATTTGAACTTTAGATAATCTTAACTAACTATCCTGCCTAGGATCTATCCAAACTACACAAGCCTTACACACACATAGAATGGTTTGCTAGGGCATCACTTCTAGACCTAGGTTAGGCCGCTGGGTTTTACTTTTCTGCTGTGTGCCGGAGCTTTCCGTAGTTTTCACTGCATGCTGTTTGAAAAATGATTGGTGTGTTTGCTTATTTTCTCTGCACTCTGTGATGTGATGAGCGCTAGATTTACCCCTAGGTTAGGAACGTTATATATATATACTGTTCTTCCGTGCAGGTGGCCATGCTCATGCTGATAAAAAGGGGGAGCATTATAATTATTTCTAATAATGTTTTATGCAGGTGCTTGTTCAGCTCCCCCTAAATAAAAATGAGGGCTAAAATTAATAATTATAACTGCACAGATGGAGCTGCTTAGCCCTCATAATTAAGAGCATGGCTTGGCACAGGGTCAATGGTGTTAGCATTTTTTTTTATATATATATGAACTGCTTGGGATTTTTATTAGGATAACCATGCAGGTCCTTTTAGATTTTTCTGCTTTTCAATTAATGTAATATCTGTAATAATTGTTAAGAGTTGTGAAAATAACTTCGAGTTGGGATATTCTTATCCAACTCGGATTCCAAAAGAAGAAGGCATCCCTAAGGGGAGAGTCTTCTTCCATTTGGAAGATCGAGTTGGATGGCTTTAGATATCTAAAGAGAAAAGGCAATACACCCCATGTTGGGGAGAATTGTCTTTTCGTTTGGATATTCAAGCCACGACGGATCCAAGGAGTCCAAGGAGGAGTGATCCAAGGAGTCCAAGGAGAGGATACCCAGGAGACTGAAGATATTGAAGATTTGAAGACCCAATATCCCACTCAAAGTTGTTGGCGTCTGTCATAGGCTTAGAAATCCGGGTTGTTGGCAGTGGTGCCCGGCCACTTTACTTTTCTGCATACCCTGGGTTGTAATTAAAGGGCAGTTGGCCTATGGACATTTACTTGATTAGTTTGATTTATATTGATGTGTTTACCTGATTGTGCAGTAGAAATACCTGCTTTTCTAGGTTTATTCATTGCATGCCGATCTTTGTTTTCGCCTGGATATCGTTAGGCTCTTTAAGGATTATAAAATTTTTTATACTCATAATTAATTTTATAATATTTTAAGGCTTTAAATAATATAGAAACTTAACGAACTTAGGGAATTGCCGGAATCGTCCGGGGTCGCATGCATATTACTGCATATTTCTTTCCTTGTTATAAGACATCTCCCTGCCTGCGGGTAGAGTCCGGATAATCTGGCCTATGAGGATGAAGTGCCGGACCTAGGGAGACTCAGTCTTTTCTAAAAATTTATTTTTTATAAGCCTGTTTTTTTTAAACTTCTATAGCATTCATGAGCTGACATTTCAACTAGCATGCATTGCATTAGAAATCAATTTAATTAACATTTAATTGCATTAGCTAGGGGCATTCACCCAACATAAGTCCAGGACCACTTAGGAAATTCTCTAGATGTCGGTCATACTTCCAATAACTGTACCACCCATCTATCTTTCATAACTGACTTAATTGCATGGTTTTAAAGCGACTAGGTGGTTAGCTGGCTCCCCCATCCAGGCCGGGGTAAGTCCAGATCTTTGCATCGCATTAGCTAGGACACTGGTCTTAGTGTGTGTCGAACACTAAGTCCAACCTAGATTTAGGATTCGAGGCTACTACATTCGTTCTCGTAGTAGGCCTTAAATAGTAGGTAGGTCCCTTCTTTTCAGGGACCCTAAATCCTACTTATCCGCGTCACAGGATAACGCCACCTCCATCCTTCTCTCACGCATGTGATTGGATGTTTGACTTTGATTTTCTCCAGTTTCTCTTTAGTACCCTAGAGCCTCCGAATGCTGGTATGAGCCACGCATGTCGATTCAGCCCTTCGGACCTTTCTTCCCTTTGAGTAGGATTTCCTAGTCTATACCCTTGTGTCGATCCCACTTTAAGAGAGGATAATGTATGATCCTTAATCGAGAGTTTTCTCAGGCTCCGGCCTGGGATGTAATTAACCACGGGGGCTTGCGCCCGTGGGAAACTTGGCTCCCACAATCTACTAAACCCCATTCGAGCTCTTGCATCGGATGGGGGAAACCCGTGATTTGGTCATGTATATTACTACCCATCGAGGTGTGTTGGTGAAAGCCTCTACCCTCAATGGTTAGTCGTATGCACGATCCAATCTGTCACTTCCAATCGACCCGTTCGCGCGGTGCTCTTTCGGAGGTCCACAGGTTTCTGGCGACCACGGTGGGACCAGTTTCTCTCTCCATCTTTGGATCATATATTATCTTTTCTTGTGTGTACTCCGGGATTGGTACTCCTTAGATTAGGTCCGTCCCACTCTTAGTTAGGGTCTTTCCTTAGTTAGGGTTCCTTTCCCTTAGCTAGGGTTTTCTTCCCTACTCTACTTCTTTCCAGCCTAGCAGGCTATTCCGTCCTTTATCCATTCTTATCTATCCTATCAAATCCTTACTCGTCCATTCGTTCTTGATTTACATTCTTACTGACCTTTTCACTTTCTTTTCTTGGCAGCAGTGCCATGGCTTCTTTCGCTCCTTCAGTTACTTTTTCCTTTGGTTCGGACGCGCGGGTGACTCTTCCTGAGTCACTGCTCACTAGTCCGCCAGTGGGAGGGATCACTTTTGGTTCCTTCACTGACTCGGCTTTCGTCACCCTTGGCGGGCCGACCCCGGCGGAGGCTGCGGCATTCTCTCCTCCCCAGAGGAGAGGACGCGCAGTCATGCGCCCGTTTGGACGTCCTGCTGCTCGGCGCCCAGTCCGAGCACCACGTCCTGTTCTTGTTCCTGCGCAGTCAGTGCGCCCAGTGGCTAGGCGACCAGTGCCTAGGCCACTTCCTGTTCCAGCGGTCAGGCGACCAGTGCCTGTCGCTCCTGCTGCACAGGTTGCTCCGGCCCCTCAGCGCCGGCAGCCTGCTGTAGTTCCCCCCGTTCGTCCAGTGGTCCGGCGTCCAGTGCCTGCCACTCCTGCAGCACAGGTTGCTCCGGCCCCTCAGCGCCGGCAGCCTGCTGCTACTGTTACTCCCGCTGTTCCAGCGGAAGTACCTCGTGTTCGGGTTCCCCCTCCCACTTCCACCAGGAAGAGGGGTGCCCAGACCGAGGTGCCTTCGCCTTCCACTGGTCGGGTTTCTGTTTTTGCCAGACTTTCTCACCCTGAGGTTGTTAGGCAGACCCCGACACTTCCAGTTGTTCCTGTTCCCCCTGCCACCCAGGCAGTGGGTTCAGATGTTCCTCCTCTCCACCTCCGGCCTTGGGAGAAGGGCTAGGAGGAATAGGAACAGGAGACTTCGTTTAGCTGCGTCAGAGACAGAGAGGCAGCGGATGGCAGATGCCATCGTTCACGATGAGATAGTTCAGAGATAGAGGAGAGTGGCTCCCAGGCAGCGGAGGCCACGTCCAGTTGTTGTTGCGTCTGTTCCAGAGGTGATGGTAGCCCCCGAGTTGGAGGCAGTTCAGGGAGGACGCTTCTCCCCACTGGCGCATAGTGGAGATGAGGAGGATGTTGCCCGTATAGCGGCGGCCCCTCCTGTCGCCACTACTCTACCCCGAGCTAGGTTACCCAGGGACGCTAGTGTCCGAGCCCTCACTCAGAGGATTCGGAACATCGTCCGCTTAGCTCGTGGCAGAGGGCCCGTCAGTCGGGAGGGCTTACTCCGTCAGATTTCTCGGGCTACCTTCCAGTTACGACGACAGACTGTGAGGAGACTCTACAGTTGGCAGAGGGGGCAGACACCCCAGCAGCCTGCAGTTCCAGTAGTTAGGCCGCCAGCCGTGGCTCCTGTAGTAGGACGACGCCCACGTCGTCGAGGGCGGAGACAGCAGCAGAGGCCTGCCCGGCCTCAGGTCAGTTCAGAGGTTGCAGTCCCAGAGCAGCCAGTTGCCCGTGCAGCACCCCACCGTAGGAGGTGGGTTTGGAGGCGTCGGCAGGCGGACACCCCTGCCGACCCAGTTGAGCCAGTAGAGGCAGCACCACCGTCAGATGCAGAGCAGTTTGGCGATGTAGATGAGTTGATGGACGTAGCAGTTCCTTCCGAGACCGAGGCGGTCCCGATGATGTGTGATGAGGATGTTGTACCTACTCCAGATAGATCCCCAGAGCGGGATGAGACACAGCTAGCCCGTAGCCCTCATAGGATCGGTTCTCCTATGAGTCCCTACATAGAGGCCCTCCAACACTCTTTCTTGGAGAACGATGATACACTAGTGGATGAGTTGGAGGATGATGTACCAGTTCACCGGGTTTGTGTGATTACCCGTAGAGGTCACTCGGATGAGAGAGAGCCCGAGGACCAGGATGAGCAGGGAGAGCCCGAGGTGGGTGGATCTCCCAGATCAGTTGACACGGATGCTACCGTTCTACACTTGCAGACACAGATGGCGGAAATGGCCAGAGCCATGGCAGCCATGACAGCACAGTTGACAGCTCTGGGGGCGATGCCTCAGGTGACAGGTGTAGCAGCTACCAGTACCTCCAGAGAGCAGCCAGTAGTACCACCTGCTACAGTAGACCCCGTAGGAGTGGACAGGGTCCAGAGAGCAGTCCCAGCACCACCTACGGTACTTCCTTACACTACTTCAGTTCAGAGTCAGCCAGCTCAGATGTCAGCAGGTCAGATCCAGGATTTGATAGCCCATAAGGTAGAGCAGGCGATTTCCTCTAGGAAGACTGGAGAGTCAGTTAGCAAGGGGCGTCCTTACCCAGTAGAGTACGAGCAGGAGCCTTACCCCCCTGGTTTCATCCCTCCTAGGTTCAGAGTTTTTGACGGGTTTGGGAACCCGAGGCAGCATATAGCTCAGTACCGAGCAATATGCTGCAACATAGGAGGGAATGATCCCCTGATGTTGAGACTGTTCGTCAGCAGCTTGGCGGGGGTGGCGTTTGCTTGGTACGCCGACCTCCCCAACGACTCAGTCAGGACCTTTGCAGAGTTGGAGCAGCTGTTTGTGCAGAGGTTTGTTAGCACAGAGCACAGAGTTACAGTGGGAGAGCTAGTGGTGACCAGGCAGCGTCCTAGAGAGAGTCTCACAGATTACATAGTCAGGTGGAGGAACCTCAGTTTGCAGTGCGAGCCGCAGTTACAGGAGCAGCATGCAGTTGAGATCTTGTTGAAGAACATAGATGGTCCGATAGCACCATACCTGAAGGGTTTCACCATTAAAACCTTTCAGAAGCTCCTCACCAAGGTCACCAGCCTACAGGACAGCATACCCGCTGCAGTCCCTCCTAAGGTTGAGAGTCAGCCTTCGCGCAGACCTCAGCGACAGGAGTTTTCAGGGGCACTTCCACCTAGGAGAGGAGAGGTTCACAGTACTCAGGGACCATCAGATAAGGGCAAGAAGCCCTTAGTCACTTCAGCACCTCCACAGCAGCCACGCTCAGCTAGTCAGTCTCACTCAGCTAGTCAGCCAGCAGCACAGCCTAGAACCTCCCGTAGGACTCCAGAAAGTCAGCAGTTTCTGCAGGAGAAGCTTAGTAAGGAATATCCTTTCAAAAGGGAGAGTGTGAAGAAGATCTTTAAATTCCTTACTAAGAAGAACATACTCACCTTTCCTAGCAACAATAGAGTGGAGGAAGAGGGTCAGACTGAGCACCCACTCTATTGTCCTTACCACAGATACGTTGGACATGTGTTAGAAGATTGTTTTGTCTTCAAGGACAAGGTTGAGAGGTTGATGGCCACAGGACAGATACACCTCCAGGACAGCGATCTAGTGCAGCCCAGGGGCAAGGGCCCTCAGACAGTTCAGATGGTTTCCAGTCCCAGCCACAGTCCCAGTCAGACTGACAGTCAGGGCAGTAGTAGCAGCTTACCCCAGTGTTCTGAGGGAGAGTGGCAGTTAGCACTCTCCAAGAAGACCAAGAGGATGATAGACCGTGTAGTTCAGAGTTTAGAGGCAGTTGAGAGGAGGCCACCACAGGCCAAGTCGACAGTTGCCCCTGCAGTTACTACTCCGGCACTTGTACCTTCTTCTTCTTCTCTTTCTGTTGTAGTGCCTACTGAGCACATTTCTTTTTCTTCTGATGTATGTAACAAGAAAATGTATGAAAGAGAAAAGTATGTTGTAACTTCTGAGGGGAAGACAGGTTTCCTTCCAGCACTTACGCTGAAGGACTTTGTTCTCCCTTCATTTGATGAAGAAATAATAGAAGAAGATGATTCTGGCTACTTCTGGTGTTCTTTTCCTACTGCTTTTACTTCTAGTTCTGTTTCTACTTCTACTAGCACTCACTCTTTTACTGTTTTACATGTCTCTTATAATAATTCAAGTGAAGAGTCTGAGTCTGAGTATGAAGATGAACCAGTCTTTATAATACCTGAGGGTGGATGTTACATGGATTCAGAGCATGAGTCCGAGAACCCACTCTCAGTACTTTCCTTAGAACCAACACCTGCCACCACCACTGAACCAGAGGAATCTCCTGTTGAGGATGACTCAATACAGGAAGTTCATCTGCGTTCAGGAAAGGTTCTTTCACCTAGGTTGGCTAAAAATACAAAAGATAAAAATATCATTACCCAGCAGGATGATCCTATCCCTTCCTCCCAGGAGCAGCCTAAGGAGAAAGGGAAAGGCCCTCAGCTGGAAGTTGATTATAATGTGTTGGCTCACCTAAGGAAAATTCCTTCCCTTCTTAGTGTCTATGATGCTTTGATGTTGTCACCCGACTTGAGAGAGACACTGGTAAAAGCCCTGCTTGAACCAGAGACCTACCAGGCATTCTTTACTTCTGACCCTGATGATGGGGCATGGCATTTGTACAACATGCCATGCATCACTTTCTCTAGTCGCGACCTCCTGTTAGGGACCACTGAGCACAATCGTCCCTTATATGTCACTGCTGAAGTCAATGGTTATGAGTTGAACAGAGTCCTCATAGATCAAGGGGCTTCAGTAAACATACTAACTCATGAAACTTTGAAGAGCCTCTCCCTAGGTCATTTGAAGCTCACTTCCGACAAGATCATGTTGAAAGGCTTCAATGACCAAGGCCAGCGAGCTCTAGGGTCTATCACCCTGCCTCTAAAATTTGGAAATTTTCTAACTGAGGCAAAGTTTCATGTGATTGAGTCTGACACTTCATACAAGGCTCTCTTAGGAAGGCCTTGGATCCATGAGTATGGAATGGTGCCCTCTACCTTGCACCAGTGTATGAAGTTTCTGAGGAATGATGTTGAGTATACCATTCCTGGAGATACTCAGCCCTTCTCTGTGAATGAGATCTCTATGTATGACGACGCCGAGTACTACGTACCTCGGAAGACTCGTAGAGCTCCACCTACTCAGTCCCCAGTGATACCTGATACTGTTGTACAGGATCCTACGCAGCCACCTGCACAGGGTCCTATACAATCGTCAGTACAGGGTCCATCACAGGTTGGTATTGAGCCAGGTGTTCCCACTGCCCACTCTGATGGAGATCCCTCTCAGCTTGCAGTGAGGCACGACTTTCCCCCTAGTAGAGATAGGGGAGGTAGAGGTAGAGGGAGAGGTAGAGTTGCGGTCCGCGAGCCGCGGAATCAAGACACTCGTACACCTCCTCCCCCTAACCTTTACACTTCTTCTTTGACTGTAGAGTCCGACTCTTCCGACGATGAAATGATCGATATTCTTCAGCGTCCAGTCACTTTACCACCTCCCTATTCCGTAGGCTATGATTCACTACCTACTCTTCGTAGCCATTTAATACCTGAAGGTGGATTGGTTATTGATATTAGCTCAGACGAGGAAGAAGACTTCCGACGTCAGACTACTACCAGACAACCTTCCCCCCATCAGATATGCGGGATAGGAGTTGAAGATTCCAGTCAGAGATCTCTAGACACTCCCATAGTTGATAATAATGACACAATTTGGGGTAGCCACAACCCCATACCTCGCTTGTACGATTCATTTGGGCCAGCCCGACCTAGGGAATGTCCCTCTGTACCCCGTAGTATAGGTGCACCACTGGGTCCTGTGAGACAGGATTTAGAGGAGACCGCTATGGATATAGAAGTCAGGAGTGCCCCTCGTTACTTTTCACCTACTGTAGAGAGCTTTGTTGAGCGAGGTCTCGTTCGTTCCACTTGGCCCGACGAAGAAGCTCTGCAGCAGGCCCGAGTTTGGCGGACCGATTTCCCCCAAGGTCTAGGAGGCGTAGGTTATATGGGGTTAAATCAGTCCAGTAATGCCAACATTCATATCGTTTCTCACGCCTATCCGGTTGTTTCTCTTGCCGACGAAGAAGACCCGGATAGTGACGATGATAGAATACTCGAGGCTCCACAAGAATTTGAAGATGGCGTCGCTTCTGCCATGGACGAATTGTGTGAGGTAAACTTAGGCACTGAGTCAGATCCTAGACCTATTTTTCATAGTGCTCTACTATCTGAGTCAGAGGCTCAAGAATACATCGAGTTGCTATCAGAGTTTAGAGACTGTTTTGCCTGGAACTACACCGAGATGCCTGGTCTAAATCCAGAGGTAGCAGTCCATAAGTTAGCCATTAAGTCTGACGCAGTCCCTGTTAAACAAGCACCTCGTAGGATGAGGTTGGAAATTGAACAACAGGTGATCGCTGAAACCAAGAAGCTTATAGAAGCTGGTTTCATTAGGGAAGAGAAGTACCCAACGTGGCTTGCCAACATTGTTCCAGTCCGGAAGAAGAGCGGGCAGATACGAGTCTGTATCGACTTCCGTGATTTAAACAAGGCATGTCCTAAGGATGATTTTCCTCTCCCCATTCCAGAGCTTATGGTAGATATAGCATCATCCCATAGCATCTTCTCATTCATGGATGGTTCATCTGGTTACAATCAGATAAAGATGGACCCCGAGGATGAGAAATTTACTGCTTTCCGGACACCTATAGGTGTCTTTTGTTACAAGGTGATGCCCTTCGGTCTCAAGAATGCCGGGGCCACCTATCAACGGGCCATGACTGTCATCTTCGATGAGATGATACATGAGCAAGTTGAGTGCTATGTGGATGATTTGGTCGTCAAAAGCAAGGTCCGCAAAGATCACCTCAGAGATCTGCGAATCGTTTTTGAACGCTTGCGCAAATTTGATTTAAAGATGAATCCTTTAAAATGCGCATTTGGAGTCAATGCAGGAAAGTTCTTAGGATTCATAGTTCGATACCGTGGCATTGAGATAGATCCCTCTATGATCAAGGCCATAGTAGATTTAAAACCTCCTAAGAGTCTTACCCAGTTGAGATCCTTTCAGGGTAAACTAGCTTTCCTGCGGAGATTTATCTCCAATCTTTCTGGTAGGTGTCATCCTTTCTCTGCACTAGTGAAGAAGGATGCCCGATTCCATTGGGATGAGAGTTGTCAGGAGGCCTTTGAGAGCATAAAGCGCTACCTGATGAACCCCCCTGTTTTAGCTGCACCTATCCCAGGTAGGCCGTTGATTCTCTACACTACGGCCCTGGATGAGTCTCTAGGTGCACTGTTGGCTCAAGAGAATGAGGAAGGCAAGGAGAATGCCTTGTACTACCTCAGCAGGCGACTAATACCTGCAGAGCTTAAGTACCCAGCGATAGAAAAGCAATGTTTAGCCTTAATCTTCGCGGTACAGAAGCTTAGGCATTATATGCTATCACATAAGATCAATCTGATCTCTCGAGTCAACCCATTGCAGTACCTAATGACCCGTCCGACCCTTTCAGGTCGTCTAGCACGATGGTCTATGATACTACTGCAATTTGATATTACTTTTGTTCCTCAGCGGGCCGTCAAAGGACAGGCTCTAGCTGACTTTTTGGCCGATCACCCGATCCCTGCTGATTCTCCACTCAACGATGAGCTACCTGATGAATTCATTATGAGTGTGGAGGAACAGGAGTCCCCTACTTGGGAGTTTTACTTTGACGGTGCGTCATCCGTTAAAGCTTCAAGTCCATATGAAACTCCTACAATTAGGGTAGGATTAGGCCTGATTTTTGTGTCTCCTGATGGTCATACTCTACGATACTCCTATAGTTTATCAGAACCTCGTACTAATAATGAAGCTGAGTACGAAGCTCTGATTTTGGGGTTAGAGTTGACCATTCAGATGAGTCTTACGCGGGTGAAGATCTTTGGAGACTCCCAACTGATAATCAATCAAATAGCTGGAGTCTACAAAGTACTTAAGCCTGAGCTCATTCCATATCATAATAAAGCAATGGAGCTCCTGAGCTTAATACCAGAAGTAACTTTGGCCAAGGTCCCTAGATCTGAAAATGGAAAAGCAGATGCATTGGCCAAGTTAGCAAAAGAATTAGCTGACCCTACTGGAAATCCAGTGTCTATTATTGTCCAGTATCGTCAAGCTCTGTGCCCCGCGGACTTGTCTACTCCCAATCAGACCCTTGCAGTGTTTGCTGTGGATGAGGAGTCAGATTGGAGAGAACCCTTCATAGAGTATTTGAAACATGGTAGGCTTCCAGATGATAGGTCTCTCGCTGCTCAAATTAGAAAGAGAGCCTTATCATTCGCCTATGTAAATGAAACTCTGTATCGACGCTCTTTTGACCAAATGTGGTTGAGATGTCTCAGTAAAGAAGAGGCCAAAAGAGTCATGAGCGAGATACATGAAGGGCTTTGTGGTGCCCATCAGTCTGGACCTAAAATGAAAGGCAGAATTAAACGCCTTGGCTACTACTGGCCGACTATGATCCACGATTGTATGGAGCACGCTAAGAGATGCCACCAGTGCCAGATTCATGGCACGGTGATTCACCAACCCCCTAATCCGTTGCACCCTACTGTTTCTTCTTGGCCATTTGAGGGCTGGGGCACGGATGTGGTGGGTCCTATAGACCCTCCTTCCTCTAAGGGTCATAGGTTCATTTTAGCCGCCACTGATTACTTCTCTAAGTGGGCAGAAGCTGTCCCACTTAAGGAAGTTAAATCAGAAGATGTGATGCGCTTCTTTCGCGATAACGTTGTTTATCGCTTTGGTGTTCCGCGCCGTATAATCTCAGATAACGGCCCGTCCTTTAGAAGCACCAAAATTGCCAGATTTGCCCGCCGCCATAACATTAATTGGCGATACTCGTCAATTTATTACCCTAAAGCCAATGGCTTGGCGGAGGCATTTAATAAGACTCTTGTGCAACTGATAAGAAAAATCCTTGTTGCAAACAAGAGAGAATGGCATGATAAGTTACCTGAAGCATTATGGGCATATAGGACTACCTACCGTACTCCTACCCAGTCCACCCCATATGCTTTAGCTTTTGGGACTGAAGCAGTCCTCCCGTTGGAAGTCGAGCTCCCCTCACTACGTGTAGCAGTTAATTGTAATCTATCTGAAGAAGATAATGCCCGACTGAGGTTGGAAGAGCTTGATGGTTTAGATGAGCTTCGCTTACGAGCTTATCAGTGCCTTAAGTTATGCCAGGCCCGAATGACACGGCACTACGAACGCCTTGTTAGACCCCGTGCCTTTCGAGTAGGCGAGTTAGTTCTTGTTTTGCGTAGGCCTATCATCTCGCACCGTCGGCGAGGTGGTAAGTTTGAGCCTGTTTGGGAAGGCCCCTTCGCTGTAGAGCAAGTTTATGAAGGTGGTGCCTACCTACTTGTTGATGCAAATGGCGTTCACCCGATGCCTGTCATCAACGGACAGTACTTGAAAAAGTACTATGCCTGAGTTTAGTACTTCACAGGGGAGCCTCCCTACCGCCTGTAGATATCCCTCTGTATATGTACCTCCTAAAAGGATTCCTCTTACTTTTTAGCAGTCTGCGTGGCCACGACGATTTGTCCTCTACCACGCGACGTCGTTTTTGAAGAGTATGAAGCTATCCTTAGAGGTGATACACCAATACGCCGTAGGGATGTTTTGTACTTTTGTCTGTGCGCACCAATCACGTTGGTGCTATCGCATAGAATTTTTAGTTTGTTCTCCCCTTTGTAGGACTTAGTCCCCCAGTTTCACCTGTCGCCCTAGGTGTGGTCTGGGATATCAAAACCAGTAGTTAGAGTCTAGTTTTTGAGAGGTGATACTGGGTCCATACCACTCCATGACAGTCAGGCATGGCGATGGAGATCCACTATCCCAAATTGAATTTCTTTTTCCTATCAGTCCTAATCTGATAGATGTAGCCCCTAGTCCATTCATATGAGTTGAATGTGATCAAGGATGTTAGAGTCATTGGCTTAGACTCTTTTGAGATAGGATACTGGGTCCACACCATCCCATGCTAGGTAAATATGATAGTGTTGATCCTCTATCCTGATGATAATTTCAGTTGTACATCAATCTCTATACAATTGTGCTCCCCAGTTCATTCTCATGATATGAATGTGGTCTGGGTTATCAAAACCATCCAATACTCCCAATTTAAAAAATTCATGTGTGATAAAGGAGGGGAGCTCTTAGTAGAGCAAAACCGGTTGCCCTTGTTGCAGGAGGAATCCGGTAAAACTCTTTAAAAGCACAAATTTCCCAGTTCTGTTCATGTGGCGAATATGATCAGGGTTAAAAAAAAAAAAAAAAAAAAAAAAAAAAAAACGGGAAGCTCTTAGAAGGACAAAAACCCGGTTGCCCTTGTCACAGGAGGAACCCGGTAAAACTCTCTAAGAGCTCAAATTCCCCAAAAATTTCTCTTTCCCCTCCCTTAAGAGTACTTTGACAATCTCTTCAAGGTTGAGTTCCCACTTAGTTGGTCGAACAATTTAAATGATTTTGAATGCATTCCTCCGTTAGTGATGTAGTACATTATATTTTGAGATGTAACCATCACTACTTTTTGGGCTTAGGTCCTTCTGAGAAGAGATCGCCCCATGCTGCCCTCTTTTGGGCAATCTACCTCCCATTCATGAATTACTCTGAGCTGCCAGAGTAATCATATGAATGTGGCAGTGTTACCCTCACTGCGCACAGGGTCCTACCTGATTAGGATAGGTGTTACCACTGTGGCCTTATGATAATCATAAATCTTACTCATGATTATCAGATTAGGTGTCAGGTGTGCTCCCTTGTCACCTCAGAGTTGTTTTCTTAGCTGTGATGTAGTACATCTGTTCTCAGGTGTTAGCACCACGACTTTAGGAGCTTTGATTTTCCAGTAGAAGATCAGTTCCTGAGTTTCTTTGCACCCCTACTCTCCACATTCATACTCTACTCCTAGCTGCTAGAGTAGCCCTATGGATGTTGTGTTGTTGCTTTTTCTCCCCACAGGGTCCTGCCCGATCAGGGTAGGTACTACCACTGTGATCCTTCTGATAATACTTCACTTCTATACATGATTACCGTACTCAGGTGGTAGGTGTGTCCCCTTCACTACCTAGAGCTACTTTTTCTCCTCGTGATGTAGTATACCTTGCCCAGGATACTAACATCACCACTTTGAGAACTTTGATCTTTTAGCAGAAGATCAGTTCTTTTACTACTTTTCCGTGACCCATGTTACCATTCATACTCTAGACTCAGTTGACAGAGCAGTTCTATGAATGTGTCGATGTCACTTTCACTTTTCACAGGGTCCCACTAGTTTGTGTGGGTGTCACTACTGTGAGATTTTACTTACTCAGAGTTGTTGTCCTTGGTAGAGAGGATGATCCCTCGCTACTTTGGCTCTTTTTCTTACCTGGTGATATAGGGCATCACACCTTAGATGCTACCACCACCTTTTTCTTGAGTTTTGATCCTCTAGTAGAGAGTTGGCTCTTTCAGATGCTTTTACCACTTGTTTTCCCATCGAGACCCGACCCCTAGCTGCCGGAGAGGTCCTTTGGATGTTTTGATCTTGTTTCTACCTCTTACAGGGTTCCCATCAGTTAGTATGGGTTCACTACTGTAGCCTCTTTGAGGATTAGTTTTACCAGGCGTAGTCCTGCCTTCTGTAGTTGAGGTGCCCCCTCGCTACTCGAGTTCTTTTTACTCCTTTGGAATGAGATCGCCCCTTTACACACTTTACAGCGGGTATATCTCTTCCAGCCTTCTGGAGGGATGTCGTTCTGATGTCTTCTCCCCCCTTTTGTTTAGGGTTAGGGTTCTCTAGGAGATCCTGACAGCATTTGGATACTCATGGCCACGACGATTTGTCCTCTACCATGTGGTTACCAGGTTGCTAGAAAGGGTTCCCTAGGTGGTTCTGCCCTCAAAATTGTCCCAATTACTTACCTCTTTTTCCCTCACATCTCTACACAGATGCGTGTTGGGCTGATGTCGAGGTGACTTTTGACCTTCTATTCTGCCGTTTGAAATGAACAGACAGATAGTTGAGTTTACCTGGTAGAGAGGACCTGACAGAGCACCTGGCAGGTACTCCTCGCCACGCTCTCGTTTGCACTGTCCTGATCAGGCAGGCATCAGAGCCCGACTCTTTATTCACTCAGTTGAAATGACTGGGTGGGTATTGAGCCCTTCTTCATCTGCAAGACCGCACTGGCTACAGCAGATGTTGAAGCTTACCCGTTGAGTGAGCCCGACAGAGTCCCTGGGAGGCGTGATTCCTCAACATTTCTTTCCTTTACTTCGGATGTCCTGTAAAAGACTACGCAGGCTTCCATTTCGTGGTTCATGAGCTTCTTGCTGAGGTCAGGCAGAAGTAGTGGCCACCCCAATCCACTGTTCCGAAAGGAGCAGGAGGGGCGGGATCCTTTCACCCTCTACCCGCTGTCCAGATGCGGTCAGCCTGGTAGTTGGTTTTACTTTACCGTTGAGTGAGCCCGACAGAGTCCCTGGGAGGCGCAATTCCTCAACAACCCTTTACTTCGGATGTCCTGTAAAAGACTAAGCAGACTTCCATTTCGTGGTTTACGAGCTTCTTGCTGAGGTCAGGCAGAAGTAGTGGCCACCCCAATCCACTGTTCTGAAAGGAGCAGGAGGGGCGGGATCCTTTCACCCTCTACCCGCTGTCCAGATGCGGTCAGCCTGGTAGTTGGTTTTACTTTACCGTTGAGTGAGCCCGACAGAGTCCCTGGGAGGCGCAATTCCTCAACACCCCTTTACTCGGATGTCCTGTAAAAGACTACGCAGGCTTCCATTTCGTGTCTTCTTTACTTTTGCTGAGGTCAGGCAGAGGTATCGAGTCACCCCAATCCACTATTCCGAAAGGATCAGGAGGAGCGGGATCCTTTTCACTTTCCACCCCGCTGTCTAGATACAGTCTGGCGGGTAGCTGGTTTTACTTGGTAGAGAGGGCCTGACAGAGCACCTGGCAGGAACTCCTCGCCTCTTTCCCTGAGTGTCCTATTCTGATCAAATAGGCACCAGATTTTTGTGACTCCTTTGTTTGCTGTCTTGAGTTGATCAGACAGATACTGAGTCACCCCAATCCACTGTCCTGAAATAGGCAGGAGGAGATGGGATCTTTTCACCTTCTACTCTGCTGATTCGATATAGTCAGACAGATAGTTTGTGTGCTTCTACTACTCTACTTTTGGTTCTCTCTTTAGCTCTGCCCACTCCATAGGACAAGGCAATGAGAGATACCACCTTACTTTTTCACCATAGTGGTGACCTTTCCTGTTGATTCTCTTTTCTGCTCTGCCCTCGCTACGAGGCAAGGCTATAAAAGAATCCCCTTACTTTGTTTTCACCTTTTTTAGGTGATCTTTACCGTGGGTTCTATCCTCGGCTCTACCCTTGTCGAAGAGTAAGGCCAGGAGAATACCATACTACCAGTTCACAATTTTGGTGATTCTGGACTTGTGCACTGCTGCTCTTTCTCCTTTCCTAGGCTCTACCCTCACTGTAGGATAAGGCTAGGAGAAGAGTTTTCTACCTCTCTTTCACCCTTTTGGTACCGTAACACTCTTGTGCTCGTTACTCTCCTTTATGTGGCTTAGTCGGTCAACGCCAACACGAGCGGTTCACTAGTTGTTCGCCACTCCTGTTGGGGGTCCGTTTGTTGACCTCGATTTTGCCCAGACCCGGGCCTGGAGGGTTGACTTGGTCAAATTGATCAAGCCAGACCCCAAGACCCTCTCCGATGGGTTTAGTGAGTCGAGTCGAGTCTGTTGAGCCTGGACTTGGACCCTGGGTCAACCCGGTTGACCAAGTCAACCAGGGTTGACCACCTAGCCCATTAAGAGCCCAAATCGATTTAAATCCAAACTAAATCTCCTCATGGCTCAAACCTCATACCCATTGGACCCATTTGACTGAGTTGACCAAGTCAACACATGACTTGGTCAATCCAAGTCATAATGGGTCAAATCGACCCATTAAGACTTATTTAAATCCCTATTAAATGCCCATTCAAGGCTCTAGTCAAATCCTTTCGTTTTGAATTCAATACCACGGCCTCCAAAGCCTGGTTTCCCTCCCAATTAGCCAAGGATTTGATCCCCACCGTCAAATCAAAGAGATGAGGCCTTAAATAGTGGAAATTAGGTTATTTGAGGGGCTCTCTCATTCATACTCCCTCTCAAGACCGTTTCAACTCTTGAAACTTCTTGTGAGAGCTCTAGAGAGATTCACCTTCCTTTCCCTCGTCGAACCCGACCGTCCAAGGCCGCCGCCGACGAGATCTCCGGCCACCCGAGACTATTCCCGTTCCACGACGAATCCCGTCCGATCGAGGCCTTTTCGGAGCACGAGTTCAACAGGAGAGTTGTTCCTTGGGAGTCCACGAGTCCAACGAGACCAAGAACTTCTGAATCCACCGTGTGGATTGAGGTAAAACTCAAACCCTAGTTAGAGCACTTAGGGTTAATTAGCGTCGTCATTAGCGCGTATTAATTCTAGTAAAGTACTCCCCAAGGATGCTCTTCATCCCTAGAATATGTGTTTAAAATTTTACGCGATTTGGTTCAGCCGTTTGGGAGAACGAGACAAAAATCCCCTTAGGGCTTCGGACGTGTTCGCATGCAGAATGGAGTGATCAGGACCGTTGATCTTTCGATCAACGGTCACGATCCGCGCCTCGCGCGGTCTGGATTGACCGCGGGTCTCCGCCCGCGGCTTGACTGGCCACGTGGCGCCATCTCGTCCGTTCGCTCAGACCGCGCGCATCCGACGGCAGCGGGAGCCGCTGACGTGGATAAATAACCGCGTCCGGCGGTTACTGATTGCGGCATGATTGCCGCAATCATTGATTGGCGGCGCAATCATCGCGCCGCCGCCAATGATTGGCCGCGGTTCCGCGGTCCAGTAAGGACCCGCCACGTGTCACCCGCCGGATTTAATATTTAAAAAATTATTTTAAATTATATTTTAATTGTATTTTAATCCAGGAAACTTCAAAAATTCGTCAAAAATTCGTTTTTCATCCGTTTTTGGCGTATGATACCTCGTTTTGTTCGTATTTTCGTTCTCTACCCTATAAAATTTTTTTTTTATAAAAATAATGAATATATTTAAAGTTATTAATAAAACAGTAAAAATAACTTTTATTTTTAATTTATTTATATTTATTATTTTATTATTATTATTATTAATATTATATTATATTATTATTGAGATTAGTGTTTTACTGTTTTAATGTTATCATAATTATGTTTTGTTATTATTATTATTATCATTATTATCATTATTATTATTATTTCATTTAAAATTTTTTTTTTTTTTAAATAGGTTTTAATGCCCTTTAAACTTCAAAAATTAGTAGCTCTCTCGTTTTCGCTCCGTTTTTAATGCACAACGCCTTGTTTTGAACGTATTTAGATTCTGCATTTTCTGGAATTGGTTTTATTTGAAAATTTTGGGTTTGTGTGCAATTATTTTCAAAACAGTCAGCTGTACTATTTTAAAATTATTTAATTATCGTATTCAAACTTTGAAATTACACAACTTTGTCGTTTTAAGCCCGCTGTCGACGCACAGCAACTTGTTTTGGATGTACTCTGAATTCTGCATATCTTAAAACTATTTTCAGATGAAAATTTTGTCTGTATTTTCTGTAATTTCAAAAACAGTGAAACTGCACTATTTTAAAATATTATTTTATTGTATTTGAACTTGTAAATTTCGTATCTTCGCCGTTTTAAGTCGGATTTCGATGTGCGACCCCTCGTTCTTTTCAGCAAGACGAGCTTTATGTTTTTGAACCATTTTTAGCCCCTGATTTTGGCTGTGTTGGCAGATTTCTATTTTCGGGGTATTATTTGATTATTTAATTATTATTTACTCAATTAGTATAATAATTACTTTCAGGATACAAATTATTTTTAAATCGTTTTGAGGCCGTGTGAGAGTGGTCAGCGGGTCTCCCATATATCTATTATAAATGGATTTATTTTAAATTATCTATTTTTCCAAAAAAAAAAAAATTATTTAGTTTTAAGTATTTTAAAAGTATTTTTTAAAACTATATATACTTTAAATCCTAATTCCGGAAGACCCGCTATTTCACGAAATTTTAGGCATGGATTCTATGGATGAAGAGCAATTATGGGGGAGTGGGTTAGTGAATGGTTGAGTCCCAATCATTCACTAATCCTTTCTTTAGGTGTCTTTACTTTTTTATCTTTCATAGATTGCATGTGTAGGTCGTTGCACCACCACCACTTAGTTTAGGCTCTCCTAGATCTAAGGACATGGTGTGTTTATTTATTTACTGTACTCCCATGCATCTATTATCCCGAGGGTTAGTATAAACATCACTTTAAACTCCTACAACGTAGTGACACCTTAAGGACAATAATTAAGGACCCGTCTAGCGAACTTAGAAGTTTTCTAGGGACTAGGATAGATCCCGGATTGACATGAAAACTTCAACACTTAAACTTAGTGACATCATAAACCCCTCGGAATTTTCTAGGAATTTTTAGTGCTTGTTAGACCCCTTAGTTAACTAACCCTAATTAACCTGCTAATTAAGGCCCCGAGACCTTCCAGAAATTACAATAAATACACCATAGGTCAGAAAATTACCCATAATACCTCAAACTGACCAGAATATGACCCTTGACCTTAGATAAATAGGGCTCCCTAGTTTGACTTTAGGTTGACTCACAATTTGACCCTAGGTGGAAATTACCTTTTTGCCCCCTAATAAATTATTAAAAATTATTAAAAAATTCCAAATTTTCTCCAAATACTTGGGATCACTTTCTCAGATCATCCCTGACTTTTGAGAGTGATTCCAATCAGTTTGGAGCTCATTTGGATCAAAATAGTAAAAAAGGGCCTTTTCCTAGTTAATTTAGAAAATTCCCTTAAATACCCTATCTTTAGAAATTCATAACTAATTGTAGAAAATTCCAAATTAGGCAAACTCACTTGCATTAGACTCCAATTAGGGCCTAGTATTTATTGAAAATCTTAGGTTTTCCAAAAAATGGCCTAGATTAGAAAGTCAACTTTTTGGTCAACCCTAGCCTACAGTCTAGTGCCCGAAACTTAGAAAATTCATAACTTTCCCTAGAGAACTCCGATTTCAGTCTACTACCTGTCTAACTACTCGTATTAAGGTCTAGTATTTTCCTAGGGTATTAGGAATCCCAAATATAGCCTTTTTCCCATAGTGACTTTTTGGACCCTTAGTTTAGTTCCTAGGAGGACCTAGAACTTTCCAAAATTGACTAATATAACTTTAACTTCAAATATCATCACCCTAAGTTCTTAAAATTGATCAACAAACTATATTAACAAAAATGCACCCCAATTCACTAATATTCGAATTTCAACAAAAATTTCCTTTTCTGGCCTTCAACAGATTTGAACTTTAGATAATCTTAACTAACTATCCTGCCTAGGATCTATCCAAACTACACAAGCCTTACACACACATAGAATGGTTTGCTAGGGCATCACTTCTAGACCTAGGTTAGGCCGCTGGGTTTTACTTTTCTGCTGTGTGCCGGAGCTTTCCGTAGTTTTCACTGCATGCTGTTTGAAAAATGATTGGTGTGTTTGCTTATTTTCTCTGCACTCTGTGATGTGATGAGCGCTAGATTTACCCCTAGGTTAGGAACGTTATATATATATACTGTTCTTCCGTGCAGGTGGCCATGCTCATGCTGATAAAAAGGGGAGCATTATAATTATTTCTAATAATGTTTTATGCAGGTGCTTGTTCAGCTCCCCCTAAATAAAAATGAGGGCTAAAATTAATAATTATAACTGCACAGATGGAGCTGCTTAGCCCTCATAATTAAGAGCATGGCTTGGCACAGGGTCAATGGTGTTAGCATTTTTTTTTATATATATATGAACTGCTTGGGATTTTTATTAGGATAACCATGCAGGTCCTTTTAGATTTTTCTGCTTTTCAATTAATGTAATATCTGTAATAATTGTTAAGAGTTGTGAAAATAACTTCGAGTTGGGATATTCTTATCCAACTCGGATTCCAAAAGAAGAAGGCATCCCTAAGGGGAGAGTCTTCTTCCATTTGGAAGATCGAGTTGGATGGCTTTAGATATCTAAAGAGAAAAGGCAATACACCCCATGTTGGGGAGAATTGTCTTTTCGTTTGGATATTCAAGCCACGACGGATCCAAGGAGTCCAAGGAGGAGTGATCCAAGGAGTCCAAGGAGAGGATACCCAGGAGACTGAAGATATTGAAGATTTGAAGACCCAATATCCCACTCAAAGTTGTTGGCGTCTGTCATAGGCTTAGAAATCCGGGTTGTTGGCAGTGGTGCCCGGCCACTTTACTTTTCTGCATACCCTGGGTTGTAATTAAAGGGCAGTTGGCCTATGGACATTTACTTGATTAGTTTGATTTATATTGATGTGTTTACCTGATTGTGCAGTAGAAATACCTGCTTTTCTAGGTTTATTCATTGCATGCCGATCTTTGTTTTCGCCTGGATATCGTTAGGCTCTTTAAGGATTATAAAATTTTTATACTCATAATTAATTTTATAATATTTTAAGGCTTTAAATAATATAGAAACTTAACGAACTTAGGGAATTGCCGGAATCGTCCGGGGTCGCATGCATATTACTGCATATTTCTTTCCTTGTTATAAGACATCTCCCTGCCTGCGGGTAGAGTCCGGATAATCTGGCCTATGAGGATGAAGTGCCGGACCTAGGGAGACTCAGTCTTTTCTAAAAATTTATTTTTTATAAGCCTGTTTTTTTAAACTTCTATAGCATTCATGAGCTGACATTTCAACTAGCATGCATTGCATTAGAAATCAATTTAATTAACATTTAATTGCATTAGCTAGGGGCATTCACCCAACATAAGTCCAGGACCACTTAGGAAATTCTCTAGATGTCGGTCCTACTTCCAATAACTGTACCACCCATCTATCTTTCATAACTGACTTAATTGCATGGTTTTAAAGCGACTAGGTGGTTAGCTGGCTCCCCCATCCAGGCCGGGGTAAGTCCAGATCTTTGCATCGCATTAGCTAGGACACTGGTCTTAGTGTGTGTCGAACACTAAGTCCAACCTAGATTTAGGATTCGAGGCTACTACATTCGTTCTCGTAGTAGGCCTTAAATAGTAGGTAGGTCCCTTCTTTTCAGGGACCCTAAATCCTACTTATCCGCGTCACAGGATAACGCCACCTCCATCCTTCTCTCACGCATGTGATTGGATGTTTGACTTTGATTTTCTCCAGTTTCTCTTTAGTACCCTAGAGCCTCCGAATGCTGGTATGAGCCACGCATGTCGATTCAGCCCTTCGGACCTTTCTTCCCTTTGAGTAGGATTTCCTAGTCTATACCCTTGTGTCGATCCCACTTTAAGAGAGGATAATGTATGATCCTTAATCGAGAGTTTTCTCAGGCTCCGGCCTGGGATGTAATTAACCACGGGGGCTTGCGCCCGTGGGAAACTTGGCTCCCACAATCTACTAAACCCCATTCGAGCTCTTGCATCGGATGGGGGAAACCCGTGATTTGGTCATGTATATTACTACCCATCGAGGTGTGTTGGTGAAAGCCTCTACCCTCAATGGTTAGTCGTATGCACGATCCAATCTGTCACTTCCAATCGACCCGTTCGCGCGGTGCTCTTTCGGAGGTCCACAGAGAATCTGTGTGGGAAGAAGTTTTGGTTGAAATCGGTGTCGAAACAGGCTTGTTGTTTGTCAATCTTGCCCATTCCAGAATCTGCTCCGCTTAGCGTGATTTATGCAGGATGAGTTCGGCTTTGGTTCTTTCAGTTGAAATGCCAAGAAAATGAGTCACAATACCTAAATTTCGCATATTAATTCGTTGATTAAGCGATCTAGTTGAGTGTTGAGAGATTGAGAGTTGTTGCTTGTCAAGATAATATCATCGACGTAAATTAAAAAATATATAGTGATGCCATTTTTTTGGTAGAGTAGGAGAGGCGGATCAGAGTGACTGGTGAAGAAATCTAGCCCATGAAGGAATCCGATTAGAGTCTCAAACCATTTTCTTGGTGCTTGTTTAAGACCATAAATGGCCTTTTTGAGCTTGCACACATGAGTTGGAAAGTTTTCGTCATTGAAGCCGGTGGGTTGCTTCATGTACATCGTGTCTGTTGACCTCGATTTTGTCAAAATCGAACCCAATTCCACTTCGCTCTTTGACCTATTTTGACTGGGTTGACTGGGTTAGCCATTGACTTGGTCAACCCAAGTCTTAAATAGGTCAAAATGACCTATTTAATTAGAATTAAAACCTCTTTAATGACTTTGGATGCCTATGAGCATTTTAAAATTCCATTTTTCGTCTGATTTTCGCGTACAATACCTCGTTTTGATCGTATTTTCTGAAAGTTCGATGGGATGTTAAGCCCTATGAACTTAGTCCCAAAGCTAACAAAGAGAGGTGAATTGGATAATAAAAAGGATTCTTTAAACAAAGAAATAAAATCACAAACCAAATCACCACAAGGAAAACCAAGTGCGGAAATTAAAATGCGGAAGCAATAATAAGAAAAGAACACACCGAATTTATAGTGGTTCGGTCAAACCTTGACCTACGTCCACTCCTTGGAGGCACCCTCCAAGTATTGCACTAACACAAGTGTCTCTCCTTTAGCCCCCACAGCTAGGCGGAGAAGCCCTTACAAAATCACTTCCACCTCCCCCGGTGCGGCGGAGTCGCCGGGTCCTTTGACACCAAAGAGACTTCTTCTTTGGTGAACTTACCTCGAGACAAGCCTTGAATCCGATGGTACTAAGGTGCGAGTTCGCCGGAGCAACCGTGTGGAACCCCCTCCACACTCCCTTGAGTCCCCCCTCACAGGATCTTCTCCCTCTCTCAAACTCCACCCTTTCCACTCTCCCTTTCAAGCTCTCTCTTCAAGTTTCCCCCACAAGAACGAAGCTACAATGGCTGCCAAAGACACTTACAAAGTGTCATGCCAAAGCTTAAATAGAAGCTCTCAAAACAAGCTCATTAATGCAAGTTGCCGACATTATCGTCCAGGACGATAAACATATCGTCCTGGCCGATCAGTACAAATTAATCTCATTAGCCCGGGACGATTTGAGACGATCAGAAGAAAATTGGTTACATCGTCCAGGCCGATCTCATGATCGTCCTGGCCGATTAGTTTAAAACCGATTTCAATCGTCCTTATCATAGCCCTGAATACAAGCTGTCCGATGAAGATCGTCCAGGCCATCGTCCTGGCTGATCATTCGATCGTCCCGGACGATGTGATCATATCAATCAACAATTAATGCTTTCCAAAGATACCAGATCAATTTAGGCATGATTGAGTTAGATCGTCCTGGACGATAATAATATCGTCTGGGCCGATTTCATAAAACAATGAATTCCTAAACTGATTATGGCGGCTGATTCTTTCTGAATTGAGATTATCGTCCTGGCCGATACAGGTATCGTCCAGGCCGATCTGTTGACGGCTGCCTTAATGAGGATGCCCTAAATAGGGTTTCTGATTTTGGACAGATCATCCAGGACGATATAAATATCGTCCCGGCCGATATTACCAAAAATAGAAAACTTATAGGGAACAACAGGAGATCTTCTAAATTACAATCCAACTGGTCCCACACAAATACAACAGACTCAAGAAAGAAAAAAGATTACAAACTGACTCAGACCTAGTCTACCCAATCTTAAGCTGATTCCAAATTGCAGTCCGATCGTGGGAACCTGAAACGTTAGCACATAAGGCAATCGTAGAGAAATAAGGAATGTTTGCTATCATCAAAATCATAAACCATAGATCCGCAACATTTTCATTCTCTACATAATAATTTTTTTTTTTATAAAAATGATATGTATATTTTAAGTTATTTTAAAAAACAGTAAAAATATTTATTTTTATTATTATTTAAATTAGTATTTTACTATAATTATTATTATATTATTATTCAATTATAATTATTTATCATAATTACTGTTATTTTAAGTTATTATTTTATTATTTTATATTTATCTATTATTATTATTATTATTATTTAAATAAAAAAAAGTATTTTTACAATTAAACATTATTGTAATTATTCTTAATTATTTAAATCATTTAAAAAAATACTTTTTCATATGATTTAGATTACTTTTATATTTCAGAGATCCTGATATTTTAGGTTAATATTATTTAACGATTATTTTAAGTAATTATTTTTCAAATTATTTTAAACAAACATTTATCGTACTTAAACTTGCAAAAATCATAACTTTCCCGTTTGAAATCGGATTTTGACGCACAACACCTTGTTTTGAACGTATTTGAATTCTGCACACATTAAAGTATGTTTTGCTCAAAATTTTTTGATATGTCTGCAGTTATGTTCAAAACAGCAAAATAGCACTATTTTGAAATTATTTAATTATAGTCTTTAAACTTTGAAATTGCGTAACCCCTTCGTTTTAAGTCCGTTATCGATGCACAATACCTTGTTTTAGGTGTATTTTGAATTCTGCATAGTTTAAGACTACGTTTAGATAAAAATTATGCTTATATTTTCTGTTATTCCAAAAAATAGTAAAACAGCACTATTTTAAAATATCCTATTTTTATATTTAAACTTCGAAAAATCATATCTTCGTCGTTTTAAATCAGATTTTCGCGTGCAACCCCTCGATCTTTTCAGAAAAATGTGTATTTTGTTTTGAAGCTATTTCCAGCCACTGAGTTTGGTTGTTTTGACAGATCACTGTTTGAATTTGATTATTTGAGTATTTTGTTTTATATTAAATATTGATTATAACAAATATTTTCAGGATATAAACTATTTTCAAATCGTTTTGAGGCCTCGATTGGGTGGTCAGTGGGTCTCCCTATATCTATGTATTATGAATTGACTTACTTTTTAATTATTTTATTTTCCAAAATATATATTTATATTTATAAGTATTTTGAAACTATTTTAAAATTATTTATAATTAAATCCTAATTTTGGGAGATCCGCTACTTCATGAAATTTTAGACATGGGTTCCATATGTGAAGAGCAATCATGGGGGAGTGGATTAGTGGATAGTTGAGTCCCAATCATTCACTAATCCCTTCTTTAGTTTTATCTATTTTTTGTTCGTCGTAGCTTGCATGTGTAGGTCGCACCACGAGCACTTAGTATAGGCTCTCCTAGATCTAAGGACATGGCGTGTTTATTTTGTTTATGTTTCCCATGCACTTATTACCTCAAGGGTTAGTGTAAACTTCAATTTAAACTCATATAACGTAGTGACACCTTAAGGACAATAATTAAGGACCCGTCTAGCAAACTTAGAAGTTTTCTAGGAGCTAGGATAGATCCCGAATTGACATAAAAATTTTAACACTTAAACTCAGTGACATCTGAAACACTCCAGAATTTTCTATGAATTTTTAGGGCTTGTTAGACCCCTTAATTAACCAACCATAATTAACCTGTTAAATAGCGCCCCGAGACCTTTTGAAAATTACAATAAATATATTTTATGTCAGAAAATTACCCATAATACTTGAATTGTTCAGAATCTGACCCTTGACTTTAGATAAATAGGGTTCTCTAGTTTGACTTCAGGTTGACCCATAATTTGACCATAGGTGAAATTTATCATTTTGCCTCTAATAATTCATTAAAAATTATTAAAAATCCCAAATTTTCTCCAAATACTTGGAAGAATCCTCTCAGATCATCCCTGACCTTTGGAGGTGATTAAAATCAGTTTGGAGTTGATTTGAATTAAAATAATAAAAACAGTTCCTTTATTAGGAAATTTAGAAAATTCCCTTAATCACCTGAGCTTAGAAAATCCATATCTAATTGTAGAAAATTTCAAATTAGGCAAACTCACTTGAATTAAACTCTAATTAGGGCCTAGTATTTATTAAAAATCTTAGGATTCTAGAAACTGACTTAGATTAGAAAGTCAACTTTTTGGTCAACCGTAGTTCATTTAGGGCCCGAAACTTAAGAAATTCATAACTTCGCCTAGAGAACTCCAATTTTAGTGTACTACCTAGCTAACTACTCGTATTAAGGTCTAGTATTTTCCTAAGGTGTTAGAAGACCTAAACCTTTTCTATTTTTCATAGTGACTTTTTGGACTCTTAGCTTAGTTCCTAGGAGGACCCGAGACTTTCCAAAATTGGCTAATATAACTTTAACTTCAAATATCATCACCCTAAGCTCTTAAAACTGATCAATAAACTTAAATAATTAAAATGGATCCTAATCCACTAATATTTAAATTTCAACTAAAATATCCTTTTTAGACCCCCAACAAACCTGAACTCTAGATAACTTTAACTAACTACCCTGCTTAGGACCTATTCAAATCACACTAGCCTTATACACACATAGAATGATTTGTTAGGGCACCACTTCTAGATCTAGGTTAGACCGCTGGGTTTTATTTTTCTACTGTGTGCCGGAGCTTTCCGTGGTTTTCATTGCATGCTGTTTGAAAATTGCTTGTGTGTTTGCTTACTTTTTCTGCACTCTATGGATGATGTGATGGGCGCTAGATTTACCCCTAGGTTAGGAGCGTTATATATCTATATATACACTGTTCTTCCGTGCAGGTGGCCATGCTCAAGCTAATAAAAGGGGGGGCACAGTTATGATTTCTAATGTTATCTTATGCAGGTACTTGCTCAGCCCCCCTGATATAATGAGGGCTAAAATCATTAAATAATTATAATTGCTACAGATGAAGCTGCTTAGCCCTCAGAGCATGACTTGGCACAGGGTTAATGGAATTAGTTTTTATTTTTCATATATAATTGCTTGGGAGTTTTATTAGGATAACCCTGCAGGTTCTTTAAATTTTTCTACTTTATATTTGGATGTAAAAATTTGTAATAATAGTTAAGAGTTGTGAAAATGGTCTTTGATTGTGGATATTCTTATCCAACTCGAATTCCAAAAGAAGAAGGCATCCCTAAAGGGGAGAGTCTTCATTCATTTGGAAGATCGAGTTGGATGAATTTAGATATCCAAAGAGAAAAGACAATCATCCCCAAAAGGGAAAATTGTCTCTTCGTTTGGATATTCAAGCCACGACGGATCCAAGGAGTCCAAGGAGAAGAGATCTAAGGAGTCCAATGAGGAGAGTTCCAAGGAGTCCAAGGAGAAGAAGACACCCAGAAGACTGAAGACCAATATCCCACTAAAAGTCATTTGCGTCTGTCATAGGCTTAGAAATCCGGGTTGTTGGCAGTGGTGCCCGGGCACTTTATTTTCTGCAAATTCTGGTTGTAATAAGGGCAGTTTGTCTATGGACATTTAAATGATTTATTTTGGGATTTATATTGATGTGCTTTCCTGGTTGTGCAGTAGAAATACCTGCTTTTTCTAGGTTTCTTTCTTGCATGTCGATTTTGTTTTCGCATGGAATCCGTTAGGCTCTTCTAAGGACTATAAAATGTTTTATACTCATAACTAATTTCTAAAAATTTAAGTTTAAATAACATAGAAACTTAACGAATCTAGGGAACTGCCGGAACCGTCTGGGGTCGCATGCATATTACTGCATCTTTCTTTCCTTATTATAAGACATCTTCCTGTCTGCGGGTAGAGTCCGGATAATCTTGCCTATGAGGATGAAGTGCCAGACCTAGGGAGACCCAGTTTTTCAAAACATTATTTTCTATAAGCCTATTTTTAAAATTTTATAGCATTCATGAGTTGACATTTCAACTAGCATGTATTGCATTAGAAACCAATTTAATTAAAATTTAATTGCATTAGCTAGGAGCATCTAACCCACATAAGTCCATGACCACTTAAGAAATCCTCTAGATGTCGGTCCTATTTTCAAAGAATTGTACCACCCACCAATCTTTCATAATTGACTTGATAGTATGGTTTTGAATCGATTATGTGATTAGCTGGCACCCCCAATCCATGTCGGGATAAGTCCAGGTTTTGCATTGCATTAGCTAGGACACGGGTCTTAGTATTTTGTAGAGCACTAAGCCCAACCTAGATTTAGGATTCGAGGCTACTACATTCGGTCTCGTAGTATGCCTTAAATAGTAGGTAGGTCCCTTTCTTTTAGGGACTATAAATCTTATTTATCCGCATCACAGGATGACGCCACCTCCATCTCTTCTCTCACGCATGTGATTGAGTGCCTGATTTTTCTTTCTCCAGTTTCTCTCTAGTACCCTAGAGTCTCCGAATGCTGGTGTGAGCCACACATGTTGATTCAACCCTTCGGACCTTTCTTCCCTTTGGATAGGACTTCCTAGTCTACACCCCTGTGCCAATCCCACTTTAGGAAAGGATAATGTATGATCCTTAATCGAGAGTTTTCTCGGGCTCCAGCCTGGGATGTAATTAACCACGGGGGCTTGCGCCCGTGAGAAACTCGGTCCCACATATATTAAACCCCATTCGAGCTCTTGTATCGGATGGGGGAAACCCGTGACTAGGTCGTGTATATTACTACCCATCGAGGTGTATTGGCGACAGCCTCTATCCCCAATGATTAGTCGTATGCACGATCCAATCTGTCCCTTCCAATCGACCCGTTCGCGCAGTGCTCTTTCGGAGGTCCACAGTGTCCGAGAGTGAGCCATGTAAAAAAGCATTTGAAATGTCTAGTTTATGTAAAGGCCAGTTATAATGCAAGGCAATTGCTAGAAGTATTCGTACAGTTGGTATTTTGGCCGCCGGGCTAAATGTTTTTTGATAGTCAAACCAAATTCTTGATTCCAACCTAATGCAACGAGCCTAACTTTATGTCGAGCAAGTGAGCCGTCTGAGTTACTTTTGGTTTTATACATCCATTTGCATCGAAGGATGTGTTGAGTTGGGGACGGAGGAACAAGTTCCCAAGTGGCTTGAGACTGGAGAGCCTGAAACTTCTGAGACATGGAAATCCATCAGTGTGCGTGCTTGACAGCTTGAGTATAAGTGGTTGGATCAGGCTCAGTGATGTGATGTGTGAGATCAAAGATGCGTTTTGGTTTCAGGCTTCCCATTTGGAAATGGGTTTTCATAGGGTCTTTGGGAGGAGCTGTCTTGGTAGGTGATGTAGTAACGGAAGTGGTTGAATTATGTGAAAGAGAGATTAGAATTGGTGATTTGGAGGGATTGACGTTGGTTGAGCTTGTGCTGGATGGTGATATGTGTTGAACTGTTTGAGTCAGAGATGACGATGGCACGAGCATAAGAGGAGGAATATAAGCGTGACTTGAAGTTGATGGCGTGATGATGTCGACCTTCGACTGCTTGAATGGAAATAGTTTTTCGTTAAATACAACATGTCGAGAGATGTAAACCCGATTTGTGTTGATGTCCATGCAGCGATATCCTTTTTATTGAGAGGCATAATCTATGAACACATAAGGCAGCTAAAGGGAAGATATTTTTGATTTGACGTATGGACGAAGCCATTGGTAGCAGAGACATCCAAAAATTTTTAGGTGTGAATAAGATGAAGGTTTCAGGTATAGTCATTGAAAGGGCGTATGATTGTGAAGTGTGGGTGTTGGCAGGCGGTTAATTAAATATATGGTTGTATGCAACGCTTCTACCCAGAGTTTGGACGGACATTTGGAGTGAATTAAGAAGTTACGAACATTTTCCAAAATGTACGGGCAGTTTGGACGGACAGTTGTAGCATTTTGAGCTGGGGTGTGGGGATAAGTGAATTGATGTTGAATACCCTAGTTTTTGTAGTAAGCATTGAAGGAGTTGTTAGCATATTCGCCACCGCCATTTGTGCGGATGATTTTAATTGGTTTGGAGAATTGACATTTTATGAATTTATGAAAGGTGATAAATATGCTAGTGACTTCAGATTTTTAAACCATAGGAAAAACCCAGCAGTATTTTGAGTAGTCATTTATAAAAGAAACGAAGTATATATAGCCTTAAATAGAAGCAGTAGGGGAAGGTTCCCAGACATTAGAGTGCATAATTTTAATTTGAAATACATAATCAATATTTGGAAAAGAATGCGTAAAGATAATCGTCTGCTATTGGCAAGACAACAAGAATTACAAGTATCTTGTATAGAGGTACATATCACAGAATCAGATCGAGCTAGATGTTGGAGAACTGTATGAGCAAGATGGCCGAGATGATTGTACCAAAGGTTTGGAATAATATCTATCGAGAGCATAGGAAGGGACGGAGGGTGAATAGTGGACGGAACCTTGTATAGGCCATTATGGCAGGGCCCTTGAAGTAGAAGACGACGAATCTTTGAATCCTTAATTTGATATCCGTTAGACAAAAAAGAAACAATGCAATCATTATCGAAGGTTAGCTTAGGAACGGAAAGAAGATTAAATGAAAGGTTTGGAACATGATGTAGTTTGTTGAGAAAGAAATTACCTGTCGGAGTGGAAAGAAGTCCTTTACCTATATTTTGTATCGAAAAATATTGACCATTCCAAAGAATGACCTGAGAGGAACCCGTGTATGGTTCGGTGGAGCTGAGCTATGATGGATCAGCCGTTAGGTGGGAGGAAGCTCCACTATTAAGAAACCAGTCAGCTTGGCGATTGTTGTCTTGTGCGGAGAAAAGTGTTGAGTTAGTCGAGGTGTCAGAGTAGGCTGGATCTGTTCGATACCAGCATCGAAAGGCTGAATGCCCCGCTTTATTGCAAATCTGACAAACGGTATTGCGATGGGAGTTGTTGTTTCTGCGACTGGTTTGAGGAATTTGCGACGACCCTTGCTTCCTAAGTACGAGTTGGGACGTTTTTTGCCTCGGCCACGAGAGGCCGCAAGAGCATCTGAGTTGTCCGTTAATTGCATGTATTGTAGGTCTTTTGTGGCTTCTTGAAGTAGTATATGTTCTTTGCTGCAAAGTAGACTATAGAGATCATCAAGAGTTAGGGGTTGAAGGTTCGTACGAATCGCCGTTTTGAAGGATTGGTAAGAGGATGGAAGTCCGTTTAAGGTGTAGAGGATCACATCTTCCAAATCAATCGTGTGTCTGGTAGCTTGAATGGTGTCGACCTTTGACTTGATGTCCAGAAGATATTGTATCATTGATTTGTCTCCCTTGGATAAATGATGCAATTCATTCTTTAGCTGAATGATTCTTGATCGGGATATTAATTGAAGACGGTGTGCAAGTTTTGTCCAAATGTCATGACAGTGAGTGAGATCAAGAACATACGGTAATATCGAGGGGGACATTACGGAGTAGAGCGCAGCGGCGAGGTGTTGATCAGTGAGAGTCCAGATTTCAGGTGAGGGTGGAGCAGTCGATGCGGAAGATCCTATTGCGGCAGCTTAAGGCGGAGGACTTGAAAAAGTTCCATCGAAAAAGCCTTTGAAACCGCTGGCAGTGAATACCTTATCGACCTGATAGCACCATAGCGGATAGTTCTCCGCTGTCAGAGAGTTAGGAATCAGGTTCTTGATGTTGTTCATCAAGAATTTGAGCTGAGAGGGTATGGTGATCGAAGAAAATGTGGGTGTTGAATCAATAGAAGAGGTGTGAATAGAGGATTCAGCCATTAATGAGGAAGAGAAGAAGGATCGGGAAGAGGGATTGATCTAGTCTGATACCATGTTAACCTGGAATGCCGTGAGGCAGCAGGGAAAATGGAAACAGATACAGATACCAAATAGAGAAAGTGAATGCTAGAAATGTTATTTCCTTGCTTTGTCTTCTTGGTATAGAGGTGTATTTATAGAGTTTAGGAAGGGAGCATCATACATTTTTACAACAGAATGATACAACCGTATGGTGTGCTTATTACAAATCTTATTCTTTATCTATAGCCGTTAATAGAATAG
Organism: Dendrobium huoshanense; assembly: GCA_016618105.1. Taxonomy (NCBI): domain Eukaryota; kingdom Viridiplantae; phylum Streptophyta; class Magnoliopsida; order Asparagales; family Orchidaceae; genus Dendrobium; species Dendrobium huoshanense. The sequence continues at coordinate 50,250,383 of CM028360.1, read as the reverse complement.
TAGCAGTTGGATGCCATTGGAGTGAACTAGGAAGGATACAAATAGTTTGACAATGCATGGTAGAGTTCAATAATTGAGTATTGTGGATTGCATTTGTGCAAGTGATTTAGTGCATGGTGGCTATTTGGGTGATATTGATTTCATTTAGAACATTTTTTTTATTATTTTACTTTTCAATTCACAATCATAATTTTTATTTGGTCATTGCTTTTTTACTGCTTTCAATAAATTTGTATATTAGGAAGTTGTTTTCTACATCAGCTTGTAAAAAACCTATTTTTTCCTTGGTAGCTTTAAAAGAATTTTTATAAAAGCTACAGTCATCCTAAATGGACACTTCATTGAGGCAACCTACATCTAAGCATGTTTCAAATCGGCTTAATGTTTATCAGCTCTTTAGACTTCACTAAGGTCCGTCTAATGAAGTTGATACATCATAAAAGGCAAATATGGATGTACATAATCCTGAAATCAGAGTTTACACTAAGTGACAAACTTGATTAGAAGGTTAGTATAGAAATCTAAGGCTTTATGTGAAATGGAGGAAAGTGAAGCAAATGAAATAAACATGAATAAATTATGTGTTGATTATGATTAGTAATAATCAATTTGAGGTCTATAATTCTTACTATATTTCTTTTTGACCAAATGCATAGCAACAAAATAAACTATTCCTTATATATTAAGGAATGAAATTATATCTTTTATGTACCAACATCCAACATAATCTAATAATAAATTCACATATTGATATATTGGTGATAATAGTTCTGAAAAAGTATGATATATTGGAACAATTTTTGTTGAGCTGTGAGCCATATACTCTATAACTGCATCAATTTATGACTTGCTCTTATCAGCCTCCCTCAAATAGAAAACGATAGATTGAACTCTTAACTTGTACTCTATGTACCTTATAATCTATAATATTATAACTATTCTATTTACTTTATATTCAACATTTTAGTATGCTCTATTAAAGCTATTAAAATACACATTATTATATCTACTACATATAAATCCGGTTTGAACATCATTAAAACCTTATTCCAACAAATTTACAACTTTTTCAAATGATGTTCTAACCATATTCAAGTCATATTTGAAGTCTATTTGCATAATGTTCAAGGAGGGTCCGCACTTGATTTAATAGGGCTTGAACAAGATTTGAATTTCCCTCAAAGGGTTCCAACCTTGATAAAAATTTGTTTAAATCATTATTGTTCACAAAGAACTTTAAATACATAGTTAATGATCAATCAAGAGAGTATTTTAGTCCTAAGTAAACTTTCAGACATATTCCTCAAATGGTGATGGTGGCTAACAACAATAGAAGTCAATGTTTTCAGTGACTTCGATGGGAAGCAAGCGTGGCAGAGACAGGTGATAGCAAATATATTAGAAATTCATATTAAACCCAAAAAATTCAAATAAATATTCTAACTGACCCTAATGGGACTCTCAACTCATGAAAAATCAGAACCTTATCAGGTAACCCTTAATTTCATTTTAATCTAATTTTCAATTTAAGTTAATAATAATTTAAATAAATAACTAAAAATTATTTAAAAACTCCAAAAAATTCCCAACACTTGAAAATACCCCCTCGGGTCATTCCTGACCTTTGGGAGTGATTCCATGCTGTTTAGAGTTGATTTGAATAAAAAATGACAAAACCTCTCTAATTAAGTAATTTTAAAATTCGATTAATTGAAGAAACTTTGAAAAATTATAATTAATTTTAAAAAATCTAATTTAATCAAACTCAAAGGCACCCAACTTAAATTAAAATATTATATTTTATTAAAATGTCAACCTTCAAAATCTAGTAAAAAAGTTAACCCTTTAGTCAACTGTAGTTTAAATTTAAGGATTAAACTTCGTAAATTCATAACTTTTTATAGAAAATTATGAATCAAACAAACTAAAAGTCTAATCACTCATCATAAGCCTTAATATTTATTAAAAATCTAAAATTCTCAAAATCTACTTTAATTTTAAAAGTCAACTTTTTAACACCTTAATTAACACATTAAAATAACTCAAATAATTCTTAAATATTCAATAATAAATAAAAATTCCAGAGACTTCTAAGTTGATTAATAAAATACTCAACCAACTTCTTAATACGCAGTAACCACTCCAGAGATGAATTTTATTGGATGGACTACTCTAGGCTGCGGGATTACATGTCTTGGGGAGTCCTGACTTCTCGAGCCTGGTGGCACAACGCCACGAGATCAGCCCATGTAAATGGATGATATGTTTTCTTTATCTATTCATATGTTAAATGGATGATATTTCTTGAGGTGCATTGGGTTATCATATGGTTGAAGGCTTTATAATTTAACTCGGCTTCTCATATGAGTAGCTCAACATCTTTTGAGATTAGAGAGAATTTTATGAAATATTTTTTAACATATCCAATGTTATGCATCAAAAAGTTATTTGATGTTACCTTGATTAAGGCACATTAAAAAAATTGTCAAAGAATATCTCTTGGGAGTTTATCAAACCAAATAGCTTTCAGGATAGTTGCAGCAGAGAAGAGTGCTCTTCAGGCTGATAAAGAATCACTTCAGGTAGAGAAGAAAAGACTACAAGATCATCTTTCCGAAAGGGAAGCTACCATATTAGATGTTGAGGCTAGAGCAGATGTCATATCATTGAAGGCTATACAAGACTTTAAGAAGTCTCCAACTTATCACAAAGAGATCCATGATTGCATCCAAGAAGTTCATGATAAGATTTTTGATACTGAAGTGAGAGATTTAGAGCATCAGAGCCTTGAGGAACGTGTTGTTTGTGGTTTCCTCAAAGGAGTATGATTGTTGCAAGACAATCTTAAGGTTGTAGTTGAAGAATTGTCTCTCACTCAAGCCTCTAAGGAATTCCCTCCATACTTGGATGAAGATGGTATTGAAAGTGAGTTGAGGATATTCTCCAGTGATGATGACGAAGATGGTGAGATTATACAATATTTTTATTATAAATGAGTATTTTCAATTATACGATTCTTTTTGTTTTCTTAATCTTAATTATTGTGATATGTATGTTTTCTTTATCTATTCATATGTTAGATGGTTGATATTTCTTGAGGTGCAATGGGTTATCATATGGTTGAAGGGTTTATAATTTAACTAAGATTCTCATATGAGTAACTCAACATCTTTTGAGGTTAGAGAGAATTTTATCAAATATTTTTTTAACTTGTCCAATGTTGTGTGTCAGAAAGTTATTTGATTACATTAATGAGGGTGGAGTAGTTTGAGAGACATCCAGCAAAGATGTTTGTCCTAGGATTACCTCAAAATTTCTAGCATGTAATAAATAATACTCATGTCCTAAAATATCCCCAAATAAATCACCAACTTTTGAAAATCATGTCAGGAAGATGAAGCATCTCTTGAGCTTCTCGGGAGAGAGAGAGAGAGAGAGAGAGAGAGAGAGAGAGAGAGAGAGAGAGAGAGAGAGAGAGAGAGAGAGAGAGAGAGAGAGAGAACTATAATGTTTATTGCTTGGCTTAATGGCTTCACCTTATTACAGACTATTGCATATATTTATAGACTCTAAAGACAACACAAAAGCTACACAAGAACTAAAAAAAAGTGCAACTGAAAATACCAAATCCTAACAATAACCATATATAAATATAACACTGCAATTTAAATACTAATCTTTAAAGCAGAACATCATTTTCAATCTATAAATAAGTGTAAAATTAGAATAGAAATACTTCGAATATCCAAATTTTAGCTTCCAAGCTTAAAAGCTAGCTGGTCCTCCTGTGGATCCCATCATAGCAGAATTCCTTGCAGCAGCATTCCTTGAAGCATTCCTTGCAGTAGCATTCCATGTAGCAACATTCCTTGTAGCATCAATTTCATGAAATATTGTAATCAGAGCAGCGACAAATGAGTAGTCACAGTTTGCGCTTATGGAGGCTCCAAATGCGTGCTTCAGAGTCATGTTCAGTTTATGCTGCTTAGTAAGCTGAAATTATCAGAGAAGTTTCAGCCATCAGTAACTGAAAGAAGATCTATTACAATTTACATCAAACTCTACCATCTAACAAAGAAAATTTATCAGTTGAAACAAAGCTCATTTGATTTTCACTTTTGCGTTAAGACTGAGATAAAAATTCTGACTTGAAAATCGTAGATCCCTTTGATTTTTCAGTAAGATTTTGTTTGTTAAGCAGAAAGAGAGCATATTTAAAACAGTTTGAATTACCTGAGCAACTACAAAAGATGAGTCTCCTTTAAAAATGGTATAATTCTTCTTGCTGTAACTTCCGCTATCTTAAAATCGTAGTTCTCCTCTTTTGTGTTGGCTGCAAGAAAGACAAACCACTCGTCATGAATCTGCAAAGCAGAGCTCCTCTTGATGCTGAACAATAGATCTTTGTCCTCTGTACTTTCGCCTGCGAACGCCTGCCACCTACTGTGCCAGCTCCAAAACTGCAATCCCAACAACAGCAAAATATAAATTTCTCATCTTTCAGTTCAATAAAGAGAGTTAATAGCTAATTAAGGCTGTATAAAGTTCTAACCTTTTCTTGAACGGTGAGTATGGTATGGCCGGAAGCATCCCGGAGCTGGGTGAAGCCACCCCATGAGGATTTTTTGGCTCTGAAGACGACATTACCGGCGGCGTCGACGGCAGCGAGGTCTCCGCGCTTTTTATCACCTGGAGGCTTTGTGGTGAAGGCGAGATCAATGGGGTAAGCAGCATAGAACAGAGGGTTTTTGACGGCTACTTGGCTGGAATCCATGATGAAGAATTTGATGTTTAATTCCTCTTTTTTTATATGTTGATGGATTTCTCTTATTTGTTTGGTGAAGACGATGAGGGGATGAAAGTTCGTGATAGTTACCGGCTGAAGTAGACGTGATTAGGGGGAAGACTGAACAAGTCAATAAGACGCGTCAATAACTGATCAGTTTCATTGTAAGTCGTTTTCTATGGTCGTTTTGCTGACCATGCGTTCAAACATAGAATTAAAAAAAAAAAGAGCCAAATTTAGGGGTGTCAATTTTGATCAACGGGTCGAATCCCGAACTGTTCGGGTCAACCCGAACCCGACCCATTTTTAAAAACGGGTCAGGTTTCCGGATCCGAACCCGACCCGACACGAATGACCCGAAGTTGACCTAAAATTGCTAGTTTTCGGGTAAAAAAGTATGTAAATCTTCGATTTTCGGATCAAATACCGGCAAAACTGGTCAATCTCAGGTATCAGAGTCAAATAGGAGTTTTCGTGTCAATTTCAGGTCATTTTCGGTTTGGTGGGACAACCCGAATCAGACCCAATTTTTAAAATGGGTTGATTTGTTGAACTCAACCCTTTTTGGGTTCAGGTTGAACCTAACCCATATTTTTCCGAGTCGGGTTCGGGTCATGTCAAAAATTGACTCCCCTAGAGCCAATACGACAACTCCAAGAAGGTTTTTTTTTTTTTCGATAAAGTAAGAAGGTGATTTAGGACTTCTTACGTGTTAGGGTTTGATGTTAAGATTTTTAGGAATTAATTTAAAATTTATGGTTTAGAATTTAGACTTTAGGGTTTAAGATTTAGGTTTTGTTTGTGACGGCTTTCTTATTACATCTTCGAGCAGCTTTGTAGCATAAAAATTTTAAATTTTGTACTAGAAAATTGCTTTAAGAAGCAGCAAAAAAGTCATCCGAAATAAATCCTTAAGTGTTTAAAATTAAGCCATTTGGTTGCAAGTAATTGAAATTTTAAAGTATTCAAAAATCAAAATACAATGAAAAGTAACATAATTTATTTGGTATATTTTATCGGTATTTAGTTGAATGTAAAATAAATGTAAGTGAATTTTGGTATCACACTATTCACAATATATATATATATATATATATATATATATATATATATATATATATATATATATATATATATATATATATATATGATACGTCATCACAAAATTAGCTTGATTGGGCACGAATCTCGAAGCAAAAGCTAGTTGGAAACTTCAAAAATTAAATCCGGAAGCATATGAACTCCGATTTCAGCAAGCTTACTGTCGAACTGAGCGTCTCGGAAATACGAACCTAACGACACCAAGATCAACCCAATCGGAGCCCAAATGTGTCCGAATCAAGAGCTCAAAGCGCTGTTGGAAGGTTCAAACTGCAATTTGAGTTACCAAACGGTCTCCGATTTTGACGAGCTTATATTCGAATCGAACGGCTCGACGAGACGAATCCAACGAGCCCAAGATCACTAAATTTCGACATCATTAAGGCCTCCAAATGTCCAACGAACGGTGCACGATCATAGGATTCAATATCGGCCGTCCATTTGATCACTCCCTATTCGCCTTGATCTCACACCTATTTACGGACCATGCCACTCCAGAAAATCTATAAATAGAACCCTCATTCTTCACAAGAGAGTATCTAAGCAAGAGAGAGAAGAAGAGAAGAGAAGGAAGAAGTTCCTCCTCGACAGCCGCCGAACCACCGCCGGACCACCGCAGAACCTCGCCGGACCACCGCCGGACCACCGCAGGAAGCTCGTCGGACCACCGCCGGACCACCGCAGGAAGCTCGTCGGACCACCGCCGGACCACCGCAGGAACCTCGCCGGACCACCACAGGACCTCGCCGGACCACCACCTTAAGGCCCGACGTTCAGTCCCTACGTCCTGCCTAAGACCCGACGTCTTGTTCAAGGTCCGACGTTCAGTCCCTACGTCCTGCCAAAGACCCGACGTCTTGTTCAAGACCCTATACTCAGTCTCAACTTCCTGCCAAACACCCGACGTCCAACTCAGGACCCGACGTTCAGTCCTACGTCCTGCCAAAGACCCGACGTCTTGTTCAAGACCCTATACTCAGTCTCAACTTCCTGCCAAACACCCGACGTCCAACTCAGGACCCGACGTTCAGTCCTTACGTCCTGCCGAAGACTCAACATCTTACTTAAGCCATTGTAATCTGTTCACCCCTGGAGGTGATTCAGTCCTTTGTAACAAACTCAAAGTCTAGTGGAACCATTTTTCAACTGGGCTAGGCCTCGTGGTTTTTTCCCTTTTAAGGGTTTTCCACGTAAAAAATCTTGTGTTCTCTGTGTGTGCTAGTTATACGTACAACGCTAAGACGTAGAATAAAATCTCTATCGCCGCGTAATTTCTAGCCCGCAACAATATATATATATATATATATATATATTGAAAATCAGAAAATTGATAAATGTAAATATATGATTAAAAATAAATATAAAAAAATTAAAAAAGAATATTAACAAATATTTTTTTTAATGTTAAAAAAAAAATTTGATTGGAAATGAATTACTGTTTAATGTGACTCTACAATCTAAGCATATTTGAAATTTGCTTAATGATTATCAACTCGTTAGACTTGATTAAGGTCTGTCTAATTATGTTGATATACATCCGAGAAGGCAAAGATGGATGTACTTAATGATAAAATTAAAGTTTCTGCTAAGTGACAAACTTGATTAATTAGAAGGTTAGTAAGGAAATCTAAGGGTTTATGTGAAATGGAGAAAAGTGAAGCGAAATGAAATAAACATAAGTAAATTATGCGTTGATTATGATTAGTAATAACCAATTTGAGGTTTAATTTTTTTTTTTCAAATTCTTTTTAACCAAATGCATAGCAACAAAATAAATTGTTCCTTATATATTGAGGAATGAAAGTATATCTTTTATGTACCAACATCCAATATAATCTAGTAATAAATTCACTAGGGGTGTTAATTTCGGATCACGGATCGGGTTCGAGTTGAATCCGGAACTGATCCAGGTTCAAACGGGTCAACTCTAACCTGACCTGGGTATGTAAACAGGTCAGAAATGCGGACCCGGACTAGACCCGTCGGGTTGCCGGGTTGACCCGAACCGACATGGAAAGCAAGCGATGCTGGGTGATAGAGGCAGGTGATAGCAAATGACAAAGGCAAGCGACAACGAGCGACATAAATAATTGTCGGAGAAAAGCGATAGCATGGGTGGTGATGACAATATCACAAGCTGGCTCAATGAAATATTTGAAAATTACCTGATTTAGACAGCGCCAATAGGAAAAAAATATATATAGATTTTAGATTTTTTTAATCCCTTCAAATATTACTTTATGTTTTTATCTTCACACTAAACACAAAAGAAGTAAATAAATAAATACAATGTCATTTTAATACAACTTACCCAAACAGCCCATGCAAAAACTCCATATCCTTGAAAACCCTCAGCCATGAACCCATCGCAAAAAGAATATAAATGAAGTTGCAGCAACTAAGCAAAATCAAATCACCAAGAAAATAAGGTTTCGTTTGGAGCGGCTTTCTTATTACTTTTTAAAGAAGCTTTTTAATACAAAAATTTATAGTTCAAAGAAATTTGTACTTAAAAAGTTATTTTAAATAGCACTAAAAAAGTCGTAACAAACGAAGCCTGAATAAAACTCAATTCATGGCTTCACCTGAACATATATTCATCAGAAAGAAGACGAAGAACATCAATAATCCTGAAGCTGCACCTTACATAGACAGAACTAGCAGCTTAAGATCCATTTGAGATAGTTTTCTCGCTTTTATTTTTTTCAGATAACTATCACAATTTTCTTTGACTATCACTTTCTTCTTATTTTTCACAAATTTCTGTAGTGAAAGATAATATTTACAATCATAATAGATAAAATTATTTTTCTCACAATAACTTTGCAACCAACTTTATAAAAAGTCGTAGCCGGCTCAAATCGATCCTAAATTTTCAAATACCAACCTTCTCCTGCTTTCTATAAATCAAATTAGGCTGGAATGGGCATGATGGAGAAGACGGGCACATGTACAGCTATAAAACCCAAGTTTTTATAAAGAAAATAAGGCTTCATTTGCGACATTTTTTTTATTGCTTCTCAAAGCAGTGTTCTAGTATAAAAATTAAATTTTTTGTACTAAAAAATTGCTTTAAGAAGCGGAAAAAAAGCCGTCCCAAATAAAACCTAAATCATGTAAGAAAAAATTGATAAAAAATGATCAATAAAAACTTTAAAATCTTTCGATCTAGTTTAATTTCAGTGCAATATAAATTATAAAATATTATAATTTATATTACACTCATCTTAAAGCAGATCTAAGGATTTCAAAGAATATCTTAATAAACAGAAATTCTAACATAATTATTTTCCTTATAAAAATCTGCTCGATATCAGCACAAAAAAAGTTATAATTTCAGTGAAAACAAACTAAAAATCTTCGAAATTGAATCAAAATCAATCAAAGCTAATCAAAACAAAATATAAAGAGAGAGAATTTATGTATAGCAATGCACGTGCCCTGCTTCTCCATCTCACCCATCCAGCCTTCGTCTGTGTAAAACCTGGAATCAGGTAGCTCAAAAATGGAGGTAGACAGGATTAATGGAGAGATTAGCTGTTCTTGCTTGCTCTAACTTGGGGTGTTTATATAGTTGATTTGCCCTTTATGTGAGTGCGATTTTAATTATTCGATTGTTAAGGGTAAGCCAATCGCATTAAAAAGAAGAGAGAGCTTAATGACCTCATTTCATGATGTCCTAATCAATCAAATAAAAGCAACAAGTATGATTTTAATGGTTCCCACTTGTTGAAAGCATTTAATTTGAGTTATTTTCATCATTTATCGAGGGATTGCGCGTATGCGGCGAGATCCGCTCAGGTGCGGGTAAGTCCATCTATAGTAGGGGTGTCAAAATATGTTTAGGGTTGAGTTCGAGTCTGATTTGAATCGAGTCTACTCAAATCTGACATGTTTAGTAAAAGGTCAAAAGTACAAACCCGAATCGAACATGTTAGAAACCCGAATGGCCTGTACCTAACTTGTTAAGCCATTTTATTTTAAAAAAAATTATGACTTATTAACTATAAAATTTAAGATATTTGATAAAATAAGAGTAAGATTATACATACAATTAAAAAAATTTAAGAAAAAAAATATTAAACGGGTCATTTTTTAAAGTCAAAAGCCGGTTAAAAGATCACTTGAATATGACAAGTTTAATAAATAGGTCAAAAAGTCTATCTCGGACTCCCTATCCGAATTTTTTGGACTGCACCAAGTTGGAATATTTTGTATCAAATTTTCAAAATTGCCCTTTGGTTCAATGTGGTTCCACCCCTAAGTCCACATACAACTGTAAGCATTCGGCAAATTTCAAAAAATAAAATAAAATAAATCAAAATTTGATAACATCTCCATATAACATTAAACATTTTTAAATTTAAGTTAAAAGTTTTCAAAATTGACCTCTCTTATAAGTATAACTCAATTTTGAGGGCGGACACTGTTGAATATGGGTCCGGCCGTGATTTCCATGTCTAGGCGTAAGCATTTAGCCAGTTCCAAAAAATAAAATAAAATAAAATAAAAATCTCATAACATCTCAATGTAATATTAAAACATTTTAAATTTAAGTTAAACTTAATATTATTTATAACATTCTCAATTATATTAAATTTGATTTTATTACAAGCTAGAAAATTCACGGTGATAGAGTGAGAGTTTTGAGCCCTAATTTTTCACAAATATCTACCACACAGATAAATTAAAGAGCAAGAATAACATAAAAAATTTCAGGTGGAAAATCTAAAAAAGAACAGCTGAAATGATCCCATTATATGAGTATTAGTTATAAAGATTTGTCCATCCCTTAACATAGGCACGACAGGATTATAAGAGTTTGGAGAAATGACAATAAATACGATCGTCGGTTCATGCATATGGGGCACAGTGACAATAGGTTTGACAATGTTGATTAGACAGTATCGATTTGATAATGATGATTGGAGAGAAAGATCTGACAGTAGCAATCAAATGACGAAAGGTTCAATAGTGGCGGTTAAGCTGCTAAAGATCAACTTGAGTCTATTAAACCCAAAACTCGGTAAGTTTGATTCCATTTACTTAGGTGCATGAGGGATACTAATATCATTACTTGTTTGCTGACTAAAAGAGCTGCCCAATCTCCTTGGCATCCAATTGATAATTCTACAATTGTTTCTTATTTATCAACCATAACTAATTGCTTTACCTCTTTTCACAACTAATAAAATGTCCTTCAAGTAATATATTTTCCAAATAATTTAAAATTAAAAGTTTTGATCTCTTTTGAACAATTTAGAGGTGGAAAATCAATGATAGAAACACCTAAGTTGATACTTACACAAATCAACTGTAAATGATATAAAAGCATGCAATTGAATGGCCTATAACATCCTAGACAGCTTAAATAAAATGTATTCAAGAAGCATCAACATAGACTATTATGTGTTGTTTATTGTAGTCTCCGATATCATCAAATTTTAAGATGATTGCATGTGATTGTGAAACTCCTTAAATAAAAAAAGCTAAACTCTTAAACATAAATGTATCTTTTGATGTAATTGTTGAAATTTTATTAAGAAACTCTATAGTTAAGCGTGCTCATCCTGAAAAAATTCTAAGATTGGTGACCTCCTGTGGAGTTACACCAACACGATAAAACTGTGCGGCCATTAGGTCAAAACGGACAATATCTCGATAGCTAAGAGTTTGGACTGTTACACTGATATAATCATTTACTTCATATATGGTATGCCTAATGTATTTATCATGACAACAACATGCCGATGAACAAATGATAAGTGTCATCCAATTTTCAACTGAAGGTAGCTAATACTATCACTGCTATCATATACAGAGCAACTAAGCCTATTATCAAAAAAAGTAAATATCATGTGTGATGAATAAGCGCCTTGTGGAACTAGATGGAAATTAGTGATAATATATTATCATCTTCGTATGATTAAATTTTGTCCCCAAGTGGAGCATTTGAAAGCAATTGTTGATGAAATTGTGGAGAATTAGGGAATTTTACTTGGGACTTTTGATCATATTGGCATTTGCATGTTACTGTAATATCCTTTCAGAAGATTCTTAAAACTATTGATCCCTCCTTTCATCTCAAAATGCTTCTCGAAGGAATTGAAATGATCCATGAAAAAATGATGTCATTAGTTTTTTTATGATTAAATTTACAAAATTGACCTTCGGGAACTATGATTTGTATTATTATAACACATTCATATGATCATTGCCCAAGACATAATACATTTAGATCATCAATTAAAAATCTTATTGGTGACATTCACCAATGGACAACTATTGTCTAGCTTGCTTGGTTTAAACTTGGGTCCATATAGGCCATCAAGGTCAACCTATAGGAGGATTTTTAGATTAGATAATTAGGAGACTCAATAGAGTTATATGGCCTTGTGAGCCAACTCATGGCGTTCGCCATTAGCCACCACCATCATATGTCATTGTTCTTTTCAATAGTCTGTAATGTTTGTTGTCCACACTTGCATCAGTCCATTGTTGCCCGCCACCATTGCCACTTATTCCTAAAGTTTGTTGTTGTTGCTACCCATTGTTGAAGCTCGCCAACAATTGTCACAGATGCCCTCTATGCTTGCAGTCGACATATGTTGTCTCCCACCACCTATTCTTGACATGGGGGCCAATAGCCGATTCTTGTCCTTGTCTACTATCGAGGCCACCAGCAACGCTTTCCACTAACCGCTAACATCCACCACAAACATCTGCCGTCGAGCATTGTAAATATATGGTGTTTGTCGTTCCCTACCATTGAACAAAATCGAAATCTATATATCATCTTCCCTCTCCAGCTAGAACTCGTAATCTCATATTTTCAGGGACAAATAGTTGTATTCGTCAACCTATATATTACAATTCTTTTAAGTGGGATATGCCCTATGATTTTTTCCCTTTTTATGAATTTTTAGATAAAAAAATTTTGCCTCTTATGAACCCCAATCTACTTATTTGTGAGGATGCTAAATTTTAATGATAAAATCCCTTTCTACTACAGTGAATATTCTAATAAATAAAAAATATGCTCACATATAATATTACAAGTGCTACATAAGTTAGTCAACATGCTAAACAAATCATTGAAAAAATAAGTAAAAATAATAACTTCTAACAACCTTTTGAATAAATCGTCTAAAAAATTAGGCAGAAAAAGATGAATCCGAATCAAGCTTTAGTGATTAATCATACTATAAGATCAGTTAAGAACGAGTGGGATTTTGCACCTGTATTCTCTTAGAAGATTAGTAAAAGTATTAATATTTTGTAAAGCATTATTTAATGAGGACAAAAATGCATCATTTTGATCTAAAAGGAAAGCTAACTAAAGGGATAAACTTTCTAAGCTTCTTGATTAATCGACTTCTAGCTCAAGCTCGAGCTTAATTGGACAAATTCGACTAGGCTCACGAGCGAATGCATTTGTAACAAAAAGAGAAAAAAATCAGTTTTATTTGAGTTGTTATTATAATAACATGATAAAATATTAAGAAATTAAGATTTCGTTTAGGACAACATTCTTATTGTTTTTTAAAGCAGCTTTCTATCATAAAAACTTTTTATTCTAAAAAGCTGCTTCATAAAATAGTAAGAAAGCGATCCCTAACGAGCCTAAATGAGAAATAATGAAAAATTACAACAAAAAAAAATGGAAGAAAAATACAACCTTTAATATTTTTGCAATTAATACAACTAAATGAAATTTTATATACTTTTTAACCACATTTTGAATTAACATATGATAAAATATAAATGTGCTGGCTCACGAGCTAATGATTCAAGTTAGGTTCAACTCAAGTTTTAACTTTTTATCCCATCAATTTAGGCTCACAAGCCATTTATTAAGTCGAATTTGAGCTAGTTCATGAGTTGACTTGACTCAATTATACACCTAGCCGAGAGAGAGAGAGAGAGAGAGAGAGAGAGAGAGAGAGAGAGAGAGAGAGAGAGAGAGAGAGAGAGAGGAAGTAGATTTGGTGCTTAAGCAATCATTACAAGCACAAAAGAAAAGGAAAGGCAAGTAATTAATGAAAAGATTATTCTCTAATTTACTTTGTTAGTGTTTAATGGCCAGTGATGTTGAAAGATCAAAATAGGTTAGATATGGGTAATTATGTTGTTCTATGAAAATGGAAGGCAAGCTAATAGTTTTATAAGACCCCTCATACTTGAAAGTGAAGCACTAAGAAACCTACGTACTGTGTTGAAGATTGACAACATGAGCATTTTTATTTTCGTTGATGTAGATGCGCATTTGGAATGATCATTTGCACTTATTTGTAGGTTTTATTATATATATATATATATATATATATATATATATATATATATATATATATATATATATATATATATATATATATATATATATATATATAAAAGAGAGAGAGAGATATATGATCTACCATGTTGTAGTTGCTATCACATATGGCCCCTCAAAGAGCACTGTGGGATTCAAACACATTATTTCCTCAACAAAGTAAGCTCTCCAATCGGAACTTTTATTACGTCCGGTGTAAGGACGTAGATGAACGTCCGGTTGAAGGCAAAATTCCGACAAAAAACTTGGTATTTGCTTGGTACAACTATGTATTATTTGATATTAACGAGGAATACAGTTCTTTGAAGACCAATACCGATTTATACCGAGCTGTACCAAGAAATACCGAGTTGTACCGAGTTTTTCTAGGAAAAACTCGGTACGAATTTTGTATAACTCGGTATTTCTCGGTTTAGCTCGGTATTGAGTCTTCAAATGATGGTATTCCTCGTTATTGTTTGGTATTGCTCGGTACAACTCATTTTTTGGCGGGATTTGGCCTCCGACCGGACGTTCCTCTGCGTCCGGTCGGAGGACGAAATAATTGTTCCTCCAACCGAAGGGTTTGTTTTGGGACAACATTCTGATCACTTTATCTTTTAAATTGCAATCACAGTTTTTATTTAGTTATTACTTTTTTATTGTTTTTATAAAATTTCTATACTAAGAAGCTACCTTTTACAACAACTTTAAAAGAATATATTTCCTACAATAACTTTCTAATCACCTTTATATATAGTTATAATTGTTTCAAAAAGACTCTAAGTTATAAATCATTTTTCTTATATTTATATAAAAAAACAAATATAATATCGTTTGGAGGAGTGACATGGTAGGCCAATGAGACGAACTTTTATTACATCCAGTGAACGTACGCTCCTCTACGTTTGGTTTTAGACAAAACAGCGCAATACCGAGTTTTTTTAAAAAACTCGGTACAACTCGGTACTCGGTATTGCGCTTTTTTGCCTAGATCCGAACGTAGAGGAGCGTACGTTCACTGGATAAAATAAAAGTTCCAATGAGACAGGATCTGCCACATGGTAGACCATATCACCCCTTCAAGAGCTGAATTGATATGTTTTTTTTAATATTTTAAATGATTGTTTAAAAAATTTTGCCTTTTAAAGAAATTTTAATGTTTTGCATAAGTTTTTCAGTGATTGGAATTTCATGTTATAACTATAATTATTTCAATCAAAATAATTTAGAATTTCAACATAAATTTTTTGTGAATGAAAATTATAAAAAATTTAATAAAATACATTATAAAACAATCATAAAAACTTTAGTGTCTTATAAAATAAATTAATTAAATGCATGAATTACTTATTCCAGAATGAAAACAAGCAGAATTAAATCAGAACTTAAATATATTGGGAGCATACAATTTGTTGTGACAATCCCAACAATGATAGTAGAAAAATTTTCATATGAAAAAAATTTCCTATCATAAAATTATTCATGAATGTGCCATAAATGATAAATATTTAAGACTACAAATTAAAATATCTAACATATATTATGGCTTCATTTGAGAAAACTTTTAATCATTATTTTTTTTGTTATTTTAAATATATATATATATATATATATATATATATATATATATATATATATATATATATATATATATATATATATATATATATATATATATATATATATATATATATATATATATATGATAATCTAATTATACATTTTTCATACATATAATAATAAAATTGTTATTTTGGCATCTAACTCTTCATAAATAACAGGGAATTTGTGAAACATAATGAAATGGAGAGTGAGGCTTTGTTTGGGACGGCTTTCTTCCTGCTTCTTGAAGAAGAAAGAAAGCCGTCCCAAATGAAGCCCAAGTCTTTTATTCAAATGCAGCATTTACTTTTGTAAAGTGGCTTTCTAGAACAAAACAATTTAGACTAAAAATTGCTTTATAAAATAGTAAGAAAGTTGTCTCAAATTAAGCCTAAGAAACATCTTGGTTTGATGGCACATATTTTGGAATTAAATCATGGCATTATTTGATTAAAGCATTACTAACGTTAGTTTTGATCATGCCGTCGTTGATTCAAATTAAACCTAACGAATCATAACGATCATGTCGTTGTTTATTTGGACGCCGGAAATTACCGGCGCATTTTACGACGTCTTATTCGCCGGCGTTTTCCGGCGTCCAATATGCACCGTAAACTAGCCGTAGCTTATTTACGGCGCATCTACGGCGTTTTATTCGCCGGTAATGTCCGGTAGATCAATACGACGTAAACTTCCGGCGCAGTTATCACCGGAATGTCCGATTGAAAATCGCCGGCTTGGCCAGCATTTTTTGCGCCAGAGCTTGCGCCGGAAAACTTTTCGGTGTCTCATAAACGTTGGAATGTTTTTTCCGACGCGAACCAAACCGGCGCACCAAAATCCGCTGTAAATGCGCCGGAAACCCGGGACTACCGGCGGATTTTATGTGTTACCGGCGGATATAATCCGCCGGTAATAGCGGGTTTTCCTGTAGTGAACATTTATGAATTAACAGCCAGTAATTAGTATATTATATCTTTGCTACATAATTAAACACTACAGGAAAAACACTGAAATCCGACGGTTTTTTCCGGCGGTTAGCCTATATTAACCGGTGGTTTTTTTGTCTACCGGCGGCTTTACGGTGGTTTTTGTGCCGCTGGAAAAACTCGCGTAGGAAACTATTACTGGCGGTTTATGTTGCCGGCGGTTTTCCGGCGGCTTCGACCGCCGGTTTTAACCGGATTTTGGACCGGCGGTTTTCCGGCTTTGACGCCGCCGGTTATTTGACCGACGGTCTACCGGCGATCTTTTTACCGACGATACTCCGGCGGTTTAGTTGGTCGTCGTTTGTTTTTAAAACCGCCGACCTTCGCCGGTACACCGCCGGCGGTCTAACCGTCGGTATTACCGACGCTCAGAACCGCCGGATGCCCACCGTAGAACCGCCGGTGGCCGTCGGTAACCGCCGGTAATAAACCGACGGTGTAATGGCATTACCGGCGGCTGATTATTGGCCGTCTGGTATCGTAGTTTTCGGCGGCTGAACCGCCGGTTATATTCATCACAATCATATGTTGGGCAACACGCCGCTATATTCATCACAACCATAAATTATAAATACAATCACAAGCTCATCATAACATTACAATCACAGTTCACAAGTAAGTTCATGATAATGTTACAATCACAAGTTCTGAAGTTCACAAGTTCTAATTAATACAATCATCAAACATAAAATAGATCTAATCATCATCTGTATCCTCACTGTCTGCAGATGGCTGCTCCTGTTGGTCCTTCTTCCTCTGTTTTCCAGCTCTGTAAGATTGCAACTCTGCTTGCATTTCATTCTGAACCTTTCTCATTTCTTCAATTTCTCTAGATTGAACTCTTTTCATCTCTTCAATCTCTCTAGTAAGCGCTGCAACCCTCTCGCTTACAGATTCTTCAGCTCCACTTGGATCATGAAATGCAGAGGTGTGTGAACTGCCCTCAATAGCAAAAGCCTGTGAACCCATGCCATATACCCTCCCCCTCTGTCTTCCACCAACAACTTCTGACCATGTATGATACTCAAAAATGTGGGCCGATCCAGAAGATGATCCCTCGCTAGTGGACTGTCGACTTTCTCTAGCTCGTACGAAATCATCCTGCGAGTTACAATTAGTTTTATTAAAATAAATTTTTATTCTAAAACTCCAATAAATTTTACTGACATGAGCCTTCTTAGATTTCTAATCAACCCACTGATGGTCAGCTTGATGTTGATGAGTTCTTGTATGCAACTCCAATGGTGTTGGCTCCCGACCAAGGTGCTCTTTCTGAAAATTTGATGCTTAGTTATACTAACATAAATATATGTAATAAACCAATTCAAAACACTTACCAGTCGCCGCCTATGTTCCGTATGAGGTACAGATACACCAGTATGAAGATAGCTTCCTAAACCGCCGCAGTCAGAGGCTCTGTTCTGTTTATTCTGCTTTCTCATTTTTATAAACTCCGGGGTAGCCCAAGCACTACTCAAATCTGCCCAAACACCCTCTCCAATCCAATTAGGACGCTGCCCGGACTTTCTAATGTCCGTGAACATGTCTCTGAGACGGGTCGCTCCTCTTCTCTCAAAATTTGATCTGATCCTCGTGCTATACTCAGGCAACCACCTAAATTCTTTATGTAAAAATTTAGGCAATATCAAAAAGATTAGTACAAATTAAATCATATATTTGAAATCATACCAAAAAAAATATACCTGAAATTCTCCAAACCACATATCTCTAACTGGCTTTGGGATCTTCTTCCAGGATAAGTAAGGAGCATCATACTTATTCTTTATTATATCCCGGATCATATGTATAGGTGGCCTTGAAGGATTGAAGCTGCAAGTGACTTTATTTATCAATAACATGTAATATATCAAAATAAAAACAACTTAATAACTTAAATTGAACTTACTTATCACTGTCAGGCTCGATGTATTGACGCTTATCTGTTGCTGCTGCAGGATCGCTAGCGCCAACCTCTGGTGGTCGTGATGGTCCACCCTGTTCATGCTGCACCGGATAGGGGTAGTAATATGGGTAAGGGTAAGGAGGGTGAGGACCAGTGGATGGACCAGCTGTCTGTGATGATGGTGGGGGGTAATATGGATAGAATGGAGAAGCATGTGTCTGATCTGGAGAGGGGAAGCGAGGACTCATCGAGCTGGGAGGGAAGTGGCCAGGAAAGTATGGAGGTCCAATAGGAGGTGGATCTAAATGTCCCTGACCCTGCTCTGGTGAATGCTGCTGGCTCCTAGCAGGTGGTGGCGGTGGTGGTGTAGGTAGATCTGGTGGAGCTGAAGGCCCCTCACCTACCTCAGCCTGTATGAGTCTGCTAGCAGTAATCTTCTTCCGGCGGAACTTTGAGGCAATTGATTTATGAGGAGGATCGTCGCCTGAAGCCATCTACAATATTAAAAAAAAATAATTACTAAACCATTGAAAAGCAGTTAATAAAGCAGTTAATAAAGCAGGTAATGAATTATGAGAAGCAGTTAATAAAGCAGTTAATGAATTATAAAAAGCAATTAATAAAATACAAGCTGGCAAATAACAATTTCATTTCTAAGCAGTAAAAATATTACAAAACATTAAAATTCTATAATTCTAAATTACAAAAACTAATCAGAATCATCAAAACTATTTTCATCACTCTCAAGGGTATCTTCACTTTCATCCTCGTTCTCTTCTTCGCCTGAACTAGTTGAACTATTCACATCTTCTAACTCCATTTCAATAGTAGAGGTTGTAGTTGTCATCTCCTCAATTTCAACAGGCATACAACTTGACATCTCATCCTCTTGATGTGCAGTTGCTACAATGTATTGTTGATCAATTATTCCCCGTGCTTTTATTTTTATGATAGCTAGCCAATCTTGTTTGTCTCTACGACCACTGGGATATTTGCTGAAATAAACTTGAATAGCTTGACTTGCTAACACAAATGGATCAAACTTTCCGTATCTTCTACTATGTTTAACATCTACTAAACCATATGCAAGATGAACCCTTGTGCCTCTATTCTGTACTGGATCATACCATTGACAGTTAAATAAGCATACAAAATTCTCATCTTCGCCTGGGTACTCCAAGTCAAGGACCTCATTCAGAATACCATAATAATCACACTCATCTTCTTCATGAGTGTTCCCTCTAACACGTACTCCACAATTTTTAATTTTTCTTCCTTCACTCCACAATTTGGTATAAAATCTGAACCCATTCACTATATATATTGGCCAAGTTTTAACTTTTCACATTGGACCCCATGATAATGCTTGCAAACCTTTATCGAAACATTTGTTATCAGGGTTTTGTACCTAAAAACATTTTCAAATTTTAGTATTTTTGATAATAAATAATATTTAAATTTATAAAAAAAATGTGCTCACATATGATCTGAACCAAGTTGGAAATTCATTTGCAACAGCTTTCTCAATATCCCTTGAATCTGTCAAAGGCAAATTGCTTATGAAATACCTGGTGACAAATAATATTTTAGTATTTTAAATAAATATTACTAATTAATTATTAACATTATGTTAGAACTTACTCTAAGATTGGCTCAACTTCTTCACAGTTCAGTAGTATATACAAATTCTCTGTATTTATTTCTAAATCGTTGAGATATCTTTCAACACATTTGCCACTAGGCTTTTCTTGCCTTCTAAATACTGATAGTGTAGCATGTGATTGTTCTTCTACATCGAAGTCCATGTTACGACCAATTTTTGTTCTTGTACTCCTTACATGTGGCTCGAAATAGTAGGAGCAAAAGTGAGTTGTTTCTTGAGACAAATATGCTTCACATATCGATCCTTCTGGTCGTGCTTTATTCTTAACATATTTCTTCAACTTGTTCAGATATCTATTAATCAATTATAATCATCGTAAAGTTAATGAAAATATGTTATCTCTACTGATTCAAAAATATTGAAGGATTAATAAAAAATCTTAACACATTTACCTTTCGAAAGGATACATCCAACGATATTGTACAGGTCCACCAACTCTAGCTTCGTAAGGTAGATGGACTGGAAGATGTTCCATAGAATCAAAAAAACCCGAGGGAAATATCTTCTCTAACTTGCATAGGATGATTGGTATGTTATCCTCGTACCTCCGTAAAGCATTTTCACTTAGTTTAGATGAACATAAATCTTTGAAGAAAATGCTAAGCTCAATGGATTTGATATGTAATCGGGTAACATACAGACTATGATCGGAAGAAGAACCTCCATAATTATGTGACAATCATGACTTTTGAGTCTAAATAACCTTGCAGATTTCAAGTCAACACATCGGCTTATATTTGATCCATAGCCATCAGGCATCTTTAAACCTTTAAACCACTGACATATCATTCTTTTTTGCTCTAACGTGAAAGAGTAAGGAGATTTAGGCTTCATTAGTTTACCGTCAGTTGTTGTTACTAACTACAGATTTTTTCGCCGACAAAACTCTTTAATGTCCATCCTTGCTTTGACATTATCTTTACTCTTGCCTTTAACGTCCATAATTGTATTAAAAATATTATCCAAAAAGTTCTTCTCAATGTGCATAACATCCAAGTTATGTCTTATCAAATTAGTTCTCCAATAAGATAATGTCCATAAAATACTTTTTTTATCCAATTATGTTGAACACCATAACCTAGAAATTTAGATTCGGATAGCATTGGATAATCAATAATTGTTGGAATGTCGGAAAGTCTCTGCAGTATATCATCACCACTTAATCTGGGTGGAGGAGGTGATCGCTCAATTCTGTTTTTAACAAATGCTTCCTTATTTCTTCGGAATTGATGATTAGCATTTAGAAACATATGATGACAATCAAACCAAGTATTTTTCCCTCCATGTTTTAATGTGAAAGCTTTACTATTCTCCATGCAGTAAGGACATGCTAATTTCCCTGCTGTGCTCCAACCAGACAACATACCATAAGCTGGAAAATCACCGATAGTCCACAGTAAAGCAGTTCGAAGGAGAAAATTTTGTTTTGTTGATATGTCATATGTGAGCACTCCTTCTTCCCATAATAATTTGAGGTCATCAATTAATAGTTGTAAAAAGATATCAATCTTTGCTTTCGGATTATGTGGTCCAGGTATAATCATAGTTAAGAACATGAACAGAGTAGTCATACACATCTATGGTGGAAGGTTGTATGGTGTTAATATAACTGGCCAACAAGAATACGGTGTAGCTGTTTGACTATAGGGAGTAAAACCATCAGTACATAATCCCAATCTTATGTTGCGGGGTTCAGCAGCAAATGAAGGATGCACTCGATCAAAATGTTTCCACGCTTCAGCATCTGATGGATGAGAAAGAACATCACTTTTTGTTATTTTCTCCTTATGCCATCTCATATGGCCTACTGAACTCATTGATGCATAGAGTCACTGAAGTCTTGGAATGATTGGTAAATAAAATAAACGGGAATATGGCACATCTTTCTTTGGACGACGTTGTTTTCCCAAGTTTTGCTTAAACCGAGGAGCATTGCAGGTGCGACAAACAACTTCTGCTGCATCATCCTTATAGTATAACATACATCCATTCATACAACAATCAATCTTTGTAACAGTGAGACCCAACTTGGATACTAATTTCTTTGTTCGGTACAAGTCTGAGGGAATTAAATTGCCAGCTGGATTAGTTTCCTTCATAAGACCAATAACGTCATTAAAACACTCACGGGGAATATTATACTCAGTTTTAATACTTAGCTTCCTCACTGCAATGGATAATTCTGAATGTGTACTGCAACCTTCCCAAATTAGCTTTTGAGCTGAATGTAATAACTCAAAGAATTTTTGTGTCTCTATATTTGGTGGCTCTTCCACATCAGACCTTAAATTATGACATGCTACATCAAAAATAAGGTCTTCATATGGTCTACTCATTTGATCTTCATCAAATGTTTCATAGGCTGTAGATGAACCGGCATGAGCATCTCTATGTGGCTCGTACTCACCATGTGATGTCCAAATCTAATAGTTTGGAAGAAATCCCCTACGATATAAATCAAGCTTCACATCATCGGGCTTGAGGAATGCTAGATTTTTATGCTTCGAACATGGACATCTAAACATTTTATCAAACTGAAAGGAAGGCAGTTGAGATGCAACTTGAATGAAAGTTTCAACTCCCTCTATAAATTCAACTGTCAATCCTTTTCGACCCGGCAACAATCTGTTATACATCCAATATCTGTCTTCTTGGATAGTCATTTGGACGTTGAAGCAAACATCACCCTACATAGTTATGAAAATATTTATTAGAACTTGGATATTTAACTTTTTTTTGAGATTGAAATAAGCACTGAGGCTCTAAGGATTTGAAAGCACCACTCAATTAAGCACCACCATAAGGCCACCATTGGACCACGACCATTAAGCCTTCACCAGTGGTTCTCTAACCTCTTTGAATTAAATAAAAATTAGGTTCTAATCATATTTAAATGAATACTTACATTTTAATTAACAGTGATTTTCATTTAAATAAAATATTATTAAATTGTCCTTTTAGTCACATTATTAAGAGTGAATTATTGACTAAATGGAATTTGCTTTTGAAGCTTTTTGTCTTTAATAAACTATGTAAATGTCTCTTGAATATTTATAGGTTTGGAGAATACCTTAATTCATAATCAAAAAGAGATTTCATACGCTTAGGTAGATTTATTACTCTCAACTCATCAATCATGCATTCCCCACAAATTTATAAACAAGAAGCTAATCTTAGGTTGCAATATTTGGCCCTACAAAGATAATTGCTTGTCATATATATATGACATTCCAATGACAATTCAAGTTGAAATTATAACTAACTCTTTAGTAAAGCCTAAACAAACTCTCACTCGATCCTACGTTAAAGAGAAAATATTGGCTAAATTATTTTACCAAAAGATACACTGAAAATATCTACGGTGTTTATACTAATCAAATACTTCTGAGAGGTAATAATTTGACTTAAAAGTATGAGGGAAGTACACAATGACATTTAAGGAGTGTGGCTCCTTGAAATTTACACTAAGTTCTAATTTCATAATGCATATTTTTTTTATCACATTTATTTTCCGAACGAATCCGGACGTAATAATTTTCCTCTCACATGAGGATTCCAATGACAACCTAACCTAATCATATTAGACTGATTAAAATTTGCCAAGATCAAGACATTCTCTTAGAGTGATGGATATTTTTATAAATTATTAGAACATTTACTATCTAAATCATTCAAAATAACTCTAACACTTGCTTATGTCTAGTGAGAAAAAGGAATCAAAGAAAAAACATAAAATATACCTTAAAATAGAAATCTAGGGTTGAAAACTTGAAGTCGGCCGGCGGTTTGGGGTCAGACTGGGTCAGTGAGGTCGGACGTCGGAGTGCCGGTCGGATCTGGGTCGGCGGTCGGAGAAGTCTCGTAGGCGGCGGTCAGAGAACGTTCGTCGGTCACGGTCGGACGAGCAGAGGCGAGCGGAGGCGAGGGAAACGAGAGAGAAAGAACGAGAAAGAATGAAATGTGAGTTGCGGGCATGGTCGTTTTAGGACACTAACCGGCGGTTTTCTGGCGGTCCAAACCGCCGGTACAAAATCACTTATCAACGGCGGTCCAGACCGCCGCTAAACCGCCGGTGAATATTAGAATCCGACAGTTTGCCGACGGTTGTTTGTCCACTGTTAATACCATCAGTTTAACGTATCAAAAACACCGGCAGACCGCCGTTAACAGACGGCGGTTTAACCGCCGGCTAAACCGCCGGTGTTACCGGCGGTCCATGAACCGCCGGTAATAGCCATTTTTCCTGTAGTGAAAACAGATGCAAATCACAAAAACACATAAGAAGTGTGATTGTTTATGAACAAAAATTGAAGCAAAAATATTGGATGAGCATTGCTTGTTTCATTGATTACAACTTTGATTGGGACAACTTTCTCACTATTTGCTACAACAGCTTCTTCATACAAAATTTCTTTGAAAGCAGCCAAAAAATTGTGGCAAAGGCTATCCCAAATGAAGCCTACATTAAGATAGGTATGCTCTTCCATTACTCATCCATTTGCTAATTGATAGGACTTTAAAAATTTATACTTTTAATAAAATAAAAACTTATTAATTATATTCTTTATGAATTAATAAATTATTTTTAAAAGTTTATTATTACTAATAATTCTAGAAATGAATTTGTTCTTAAAGATAAAACTAAAAATATTAAATTAGGCATATATAATTCTAAAGATAATATGATTTTTAATATGGATAATATGAATGAATTATCAATGATTTCCCTTAAATAATATAGCAAATGAAAAAATAATAATAATAAAAGAATAAAAAGTAATATAGGAAATGCACTCGGATTATTGATTGTATTTATAACTCAGATATTGGAAATAATGGAGAAAACCTTCTCTCCCATTTGTGAAATTAAACTCGGACGGTTCGGTTAAACATAATATAGCTGGCGCTAGAGGTATTATTAGAGACCATCAAGGGATGGTTTTAGCTGCTTTTGCTTCTCCTTTATTACCGTCTTCTGTTATTACTGTCGAACTCTGATCTGCTCTTAGCTTGGGCATTGAAAATTGCATTAATTTGGGTTTTTTTAATGTGTGGATTGAGGTGGATGCGCATATTGTGGTTCAAATTGTCAATAATCTTGATCCGGGGAATCCTCAAGATTTCTATTTGATTAGAAAAATTAAACAGAATCTCTCTACTATTAATTTCACTATATCTCATGTCTATCGTGAAGCCAACGCCTGTGCCGACTGGTTGGCTAATTTTGGCTGTCAGCTTGAGAGTTTTCAAAACTTGGATATCTATAATTTGAATCCTTTTTTGAAAGGATTAATTACTCCTGATAAGACTGCTCTCCCTTATATTAGACATGCTTAATCTTTTTTAGTTTTTGCTTATGTTATTGTTAAATTTTCTCTATTATAGTATACTGGTATTTTTGGCTTCTTTCAGATCCAGTTTGTTATTAACTGCTCTTTTCCTTACTTTAACTGGTTGTGGTCTACGTTGAAAGGTGTTTGTTGCCTGCTTAATAATTCTATTCAGCTGGTTATTAGGTATATCTATATTAACTTTCTTTGTTCTAAGAGGAGTGGTCTTTACAATTTCGATCTTCCCTGTTGGATTCAGTATTATGCCAGGGCTTCTATGAGGTGTTTAATCTACTGTTGGGATCATAATGGTAACTGGCATTTCTATGTGGATGTTTACTGTTATTCTCCTATTAGTCATGATGGTATTACTCTTGTTAGACGTTTTATTAATGTCCTGAAGCCGATACCTCACTTGAATTTTTTTCTCCAGATACTGCAACTCGAGACTTAGTACCTCTATTGTTATTACCTCTAGTGTCATTGTCCTGTGTTTAACTGGTGATGGCCTTCCCTTATTTGGTTTGCGTTGCAAAGGTCCCAGCGTCTTATTATTGTGGGACTTCCCTTCTGCTATGTTTTATATGGCTTTTAATTGTTATACTTGTTCTATAAAGCTAGTGGGGGTGTTACTTGACTGGGTCTATTTTATTTATAGTTGCTGCCTTCATAATTCCTTACTTTGTAGCACCAGGTGGTGGACTGTTTCTAGATTCTGTTTTTTTAGGAGATACAAGGATGGCAAGGTTTGTCTATTTTCCTGGTTGCATTTCCTTCTCTTTTTTCCTTTGTTATTTTGCAGGAAGTTTGAGCTGAACGTGATCAAGTGGATCTTCCTTTTTTGGGTGCTGATGTCACTCAGTCCGAGCCTTTTACCTTATTATTTTTGTAATAGTAGAACAAGGAACCACCGGCTTTTAGGTTTTTTTCTTTATATTTTGACTATAGCTCCTTGGAGCAGTAGCGAGCTGGTGGATCCTTTTAAGGATTTTGTAACCGATTTTTGAAATTAACACGTAGGCCCCTCCGTGGGTTTAACCAAAAAAAAATGTTGGAGGAAGCATAAATGAAGTCTGGAATGTAATGTCACTATATGAATGTTTTTTTTTTTACTACATATTTTCAAAAGCTAAATATTTTGAAAATTTGAAATTCATAGGATATAATATTTTTTAATTCTTGATAAATAATAAAACAATAAAATGTTAATAAATAAAAAAACAAAGCTATTAGCCAAAAAAATAAATTCCACATGAGAAAAATTGCATCACTAACATAAAATAAAGTAGTTTCTCAAAGTAAATTGAATAAACTTTTTATATTATCTACTAATCATCAACTCCAAATAAAAGCATGAAATTGAATGAACAAAGAAGCATGTCCTTTATAAACTATAAACAATAGAGTCTCCCCAAATAAAAGTGCTTCTTGGGAGCATGCCATAATTCATTACTATACTATAGAATATATAGGGTAACATCACCTTAGAAATATATAAAACGCTCGCACCACGGCTTTAAGATACATAAACGTATAAATCAAAACACTACAGTAAAATCCGCCGAAAAGCCGCCGGTAATAGGTGATTTTCTTGTAGTTAAACATCTAAAGATGAAGAGAACACCAAATGACGATCCTTCGAAATATCATTCACTAATTAATGTTCATTAATGTTTCATAAGGAATGAGTTGTAGCAATCAGGTATAAATCTTTTTTCCTCCTGGCTGTGCCATCAAATTCCTCTTCCATGTCGATAGGACCCTTCCCTCCTGGTATTTCCCAATCAAAGTGTAAGAGCATTAATGAAATAAAGAGCTCCATGCCAGCCATTGCAAATGTCATTCCAGGACAAATCCTTCTTCCTGATCCGAAAGGTATATATTCATAATTAGTTCCTCTAAAATCATGCGTGCTCTCATCGAATCTATCTGGATAGAAGTTATCAGGATTCTCCCAAATTTCTGGATCTCTTGCAATAGCCCATGCATTAACTACCACACGAGCCCTTCTCGGTATCAGAAACCCTAATAGGCTTGTGGGCTCATTGCAAGTTCTAGGAAGAAGCAAAGGTAAAGGAGGGTGCAATCTTAAAGTTTCTTTTATAACATTATGAAGGTAGTGTAGCTCATTGGTATCAATATCTTCAATTTTTGTTTTTGTTCCAATGGCTTTTCTCATCTCTCTTTGAACCTTATGCATTACTTTTGGATGACGAATGAGCTCTGACATGATCCAACACATTGTGTTTGATGTCGTCTCTGTTGCAGCCACAAGCATGTCCTAGAAATAAAATGTTTAATTTGATCAAATTACTTACTATGATTCAATTTTTTATGAATATTCCTGAAAATAAAACCAAACTAGGAGAAGATACCATAGGTTTGCTAATAATTTGTACATAGCCAAATAACAAGATATTAATATCTAAATGTTAGGGGAGAAAGACATGAGTGGGTACTTACTAAGATCACAGCTTTGACATTATCCATTGTTAGAGGGACTTGTAACTCTCCTTTCTTTTGAATCCTTAGCAAAACATCAAGCAAATCCTCCTCCATTTCATCTGTAATTACTTTCTTTGTCTTGTGCTCCATAATTATCTCATCCAAAACATGATCCATCTCGCGGTGCAGTCTCTTCATTTGGAAGGTCGACCCATCAAAAAAACTAAAAAGATAGCTAAAAGATGGAAACAAATCAGCTACCCTTAACATTGGAAGAAGCTTGATAGTCTCCCTCATGGCTAATATGAACCTTTGCCGGCTCGTACACTCTTTTCCAAATGCACTTCTAGCTATCTGCATGTTACTGAGTTCTTGAAACATCTCCGTTAGGTTCACTGGAGATCCAGCAGTTTTTTCAATCTTATAAAGAAGATTTTGAGCTTCTTCATATCTGATGAAGCTTAAAGCTTTAACTCTCTTAGTGCTAAGAAGCTCTTCCGCACAAATCTTACGCAGTTGTCTCCAATAAGGCCCGTATGGGGAGAAGCCAATGCCGCTCGAGTTATAACCAATCTTCTCAACAACCAAGAGCGTGGGTCGGGAGGCGAAAACATGATCATGAGTTTTGAGCACCTCGCGAGCAGTGCTCGAGCTAGATGCGACCACGAAGTCCACATGGCCGAGCTTAATATGAAACAAAGGACCATATTTTTGGGCAAGCCTATAAAATCTATGATGGGTTTGCTCTCCAGTCATAAGCTGGTGAATGCTTCCTATTAATGGGAGCTTCCATGGCCCTGGAGGGAGTTTGGTGTTTTGAATGATTACATGAAAAGGATGCTTCTTCCTATAACTCTTGAGAAGAACTAGGAAGAAAGCTGGGATTATGAATATTTGGAGGATTAAAGAGAAAAACAAAGGGAATTGCATTATTTGTATGTTTGATCTACAATTTTTTGAGTGGAGAAGAGGTTGTCGTCTGCTATATTTATACTAATTTCAGTTTTGCCTTCTTATCTATTATGAGTATCAAACTTCATAAAATGTGAGATTCATTTATGATTAAGTCATTGTTAATGAGTTGTGCGTGTCATTTCCCCTCATAGCTTCTCTAGTAAATGAGCTGCTATTTGTTTGACACGACTAACGACATATTTGACACATACCAAACCTGTATTTAATAAATGTTATACTTTGTATACACGAAGGATTTCATATTTTAATATTATAAATTATTGACACATCATAGAGATTAACGAAATACAATATAAATATTTATATTGAAAGGTGCTTTTTTATTCAATAACAATTATTTATTTTAAAAATAAAAATCTCTCTCTAGCTCTCTGCCAATTCATCAATTCTTTATTTTACTTGATAACATTTTATGTGTTTTCAACTATATATTACTTTATAACTTGACTTATGAAAAAATATGTTTGACAAGTGTCAAAAAAATGTATTTTTATAAGATTTCATATAGTATCTGTAAGAAATATTATATGTTTTAACATTAAAAAATGTTAACAAAACATAGAGATCAATGATATGTGAGATATGTTTATAAATAAGTCATTTTATTTGTATTCAATATGTATATTCAAATATGAAATATCTCAAGAGTTTGATTTAAAGGACAAAGACAGATAACTACTTCTTGGGACCATGTTGAAATTCTCCGATCTGCAATAGAGCGTACTTAATCTTAGGGAAAATTATTCGGTCCGGACACCAGACCTAGAAATAGGTCCGGATATTCAATTAAAATTTGCCATGTAGATTGCACTTTGACTGTGCTTTTTTACTGCGCTTTGAATGCGCTTTAATTGCTTTTTACCTGCGCTTTTGATGCGTTTGAATTAAAATTTTGCGGACATGTGTACATTCCACATGTCAATATTTTATTGGACACCAGACATATTTCTACATCCAGTATCCCGACGTAATAATTTTCCCAATCTTAGACTTAACTAAGCCTACTCTCTCATGCTTAGATGTTATTCACCTGATATTCCCTCCATGAAGTATATAGTAAGTCGACAACATCATCTTACAATTTAGCAACGTCGGCCAACCAGTTTGTGACTTCATCCATCAAGTTGGTAATTGCAACTTGCAATAGGCTTAGCTAAGTATTAACTTGTATACTTAGTTGTCTTGTCTACACATCTTATATACTCGTATTTATTTTCCCATTTTTTTGTATATCATAAAAGTAGATTTTTTGTAGCTTTAAATCCAAGTTTGAACTAGGGGTGTCAAAACCGGGTTACGGGTCGGGTCAACCCTAACTCGCCCCGTTTAGGTAAATGGGTCATTATTCAAGACCCGAACCCGACCCGAGTCGGGTTCGGGTCAACCTGGAATGACCCACCGACCCATTTGCAGGTGAAAAACAGACAACCAAGATACAACAAGTAACAGGAAACCAACCCAATTACAAAGGCAGCAAAAAATTCAAAAATGAAATTAGGACGTGCAGGTGAATAATAAGCAACCAAGACATCAATTCATCAACTTATAAATTAAACATAATTCAACAACTTATAAATTATTCAAAATTAGTTAAATTAACAAAGCATGGGTTGCTGAACAGCAACTCAGCATAACAGCTAGGGGTGTCAATAATTTAATGATACAATATCTAATAATAGTAGGGCTGTCAATAATTGACACGGCCCGAAAATCCGACTCGAACACGACCCAGAATTTTTGGGTTGGACACGACTCGTTTGAAAAACGGGTCGAGTTCAGGTTTATAAAAGTGACCAGGATGGAATTTCGGGTCGGGTTCGGGTTAACCCAAAAACTCGTTAACCGATCCATTTCGACCCGCGATTCTATTTCACGCGGCGCGAGAGCGGGACAGCGGGATTACTTACGTGTTATTGTTTAAGCCTTTCGTCATTCTCATTTCACGCGCCGTAAAAATTCAGCTCTCCTCTCCTTTGCTGCTTCGTCTAGGGTTTTCGAAGTTCTGTTTCTTCTCTATATATCACCTCGATCTGTTTAACTGTTTCCTCTCTTCTCCTTCTCTAGCATATTCTTGGTCCTTGGTTTCGTGGTGTTCATCGTGCACATCTGCTTTGGCTCAACAGGAACACTTACATCTCTCGCTATTTGTATCTCTCATCTTTTTTCCTTTCTTCTCCTTTTGTGGTGATATTTCTGTTCAGTTACTGCAGTTGTGCAGGTTTTCTGGTGCAAACGAGTCAAGTCGAGCTCGATTTTCTAATTTTTTTGTTCAGTTTCTGCTGGTTTTTTTGTTCGGTTACTGCAGTTATGCACTTATGCGTTGCAAACGAGCCAAGTCGAGCTCTATGTTATTATATTTCTGTTTAGTTTCTGTAGTTTTTTTCTGTTTACTTACTGTTGTTATTTCTATGCAAACGAGCCATGTCGAGCTCTATGTTCTGGTATTTCTGTGCAGTTTCTGCTGTTATTTCTGTGCAAACGAGCCAGGTCGAGCTCTATGTTCTGGTATTTCTGTGCAATTTTTGCTGTTATTTCTATGCAATTTCTACTGTTATTTATGTGCAGTTTCTGCTGTTATTTCTGTGCAGTTTCTGCTGTTATTTCTGTGCAAACGAGCTAGGTCGAGCTCTATATTATAGTATTTCTGTGCGGTTTCTACTGTTATTTCTGTGCAGTTTCTACTATTATTTTTGTGCAGTTACTGCTATTTTTTCTGTTCAGTTACTGCTCTTAGTTGACACCCATAGACTCCTAGTTATTTTGATGAGTTGTTGTTCAACAACACATTAAGCATTGAAGTGATTTGTTGGTTTGCTTGTATTTGGCAGTTATTTAGTCGTTATTAGTTATTACTGATTATGAGTAACAAGCCTTCAACCCATTAAGTATTGAAGTCATACTTCTTTTTTGTGTAGGATGGTTTGCTTGGGCAGTTATTTGGCCGTTATAAAGTATCAATGTGTTATGTGTATTTTTTTTAAAAAGAAATTTAACAAATAGGTTAGAATTAGCATTGTGAAGTTGTAATATATTCTTTTTTTTTTTTTGTTAGATGGATGATTCATTCATGAAAATTCTTCTTTTGCTGAAAATGAAGAAGCCCAGACTTGTGAAATACCTGTAGAGCCCTCTAACGAGCAATGTAATGAGGCGACAGTTACTAAGAAATGGCGAAGAATGACCTCAGTTGTTTGGGGCCATTATGAGATGTTACCTAATACAAAAGATGGAAAACAAAAATGTAAATATAATAAATATGGCAGTACTTATCTATGTGATAGCAAAAATGGAACCGGTAATCTTAGATGTCACCTCAAAAATTGTAATAAAAGAAATATGCGTGATATAGGGCAGTTGATCTTACAAATCAACACTGAATCTTTAATATCTATGTCTGATAACAAGTTTGATCATGTTGAATTTTGTGACTTATTTTACTGCTTCTATCATCATGCATGATTTTCCCTTTCAATGTGTGGAATGGGTTGGACTTCGAGCAGTTTTGTTATATCTTCGCCGCGACTTGCAATTAATTTCTAGAAACACTATTAGAAATGATTGCAAAAGATTATTCATTAAGGAGAAGTGTAATTTAATGAAACAGTTATCTAAAGTCACTAGCAGGGTTTGCTTAACATCTGACCTTTGGACATCTATAAATACTGATGGTTTTATTTGTTTAACTGCTCATTATATTGATAATAATTGGCATTTGCAAAAGAAAATTATTACTTTTGCATTCATGCCACCTCCCCATGATAGAATTTCATTGTTTGAGCAGGTACAGTTGCTTTTGGTTGAATGGAAAATATAAATCAAGCTATTCAATATTACTTTGGATAATGCTTCTGCAAATAATAGTTCAGTTGATTATCTAAGAAATCATTTGAATTTGCGTGGTGCCTTGATAATGGAGGGTGCTTTTTTTCATATACGTTGCACAATACATATCATTAATCTTGTAGTTCAAGAAGGTTTTGAAAGACATTGATAGTGCAACTGGAAAAATAAGAGAGAGAATTATGTATGTTAAGGGATCTCAGGCTAGAAAATAAAAATTTCTTGATTGTGCTTCACAAAGTTGATTGGATGGGAGACGAGGTTTACGTCAGGATGTACCAACCCGATGGAATTCCACCTTCTTAATGCTTGATAATGCAATTTATTTTAAACGTGCTTTTCAACATTTAGAATTGGTTTATTTTAATTACAAGAATTGTCCAACATCTATTGAATGGGAAAAAGCTGAAGAGATTTGCAAGTTTTTGGAACCTTTCTATGAAATTACTTGTCTCATTTCTGGGTCTAAATATCCTACAACAAATTTATACTTCCATTGTATTTCAACAGCTTATGCGAAACTTAAAAATGTTATGTTAAGTAGCCATCATTCCATAAAGAAAATGGCTGCTGGAATGATTATAAAATTTGAAAAATACTGGACATAATTCAGTGATATTTTGACAGTAGCAGTGATTCTAGATCCGAGATACAAAATGACATTTGTTGAGTGGTGCTATTAAAAATTGTATGATGGCAACTACCTCACCGAACTGAGGAAGCTGAAACTTAAGTTAATTTCATTGTGTTCTAACTACCATTCAAGAATGAATTTTTCAGTAGGAGAAGGTTCAAGAATGAATGAGGTTGCACAAGGGTGTCCTACAAAAATAAAGTCTAAATTTTTGCAGGTTCTGTATTGATCTTTGTATATTTACCACTTCATTAAATTTTCATTTTTTTGTTTCTAATGCCCATCCAAAAAATACAGGATTTTGCTTCATTTCAGAATGATGCCTATACACTTAGGAAATCTGAATTAGACATCTACCTAGATGAACCTAAGCTTGATAGCAGTGTTGATTTAGACATTTTAAAGTTTTGGCAAGGGAAACAATATAGATTTCCTAATCTTTTAGCAATGACTCGTGATGTACTATGCATTCCAATAACAACAGTAGCATCTGAAAGTGCATTTAGCAATAGCAGTAGAATTTTAGATCAATACTGAAGTGCATTAAAACATGATATTGTCGGGGCACTAATTTGTGCTAAGGACTGGTTATACGGAGAGCATGGTGATTATTCATTCATCTTACAGTTTTTGTTTTTGTTTAAGATCTCATTATGCTAATTTATTTTTTAATACATGCATTATTACATCATCAAAAGACCCCGAACTTGATGCAATATTTGATGATATCCTAAATTTAGGTGTGAACAGCAATGAAGGAGATGTTGGTGACAGCTCTGTTGTTGGATGAACATCAGTTGCCTATTTTTACATTTATGATGACTTTTGTGAATTTATTTGCTATGTAATTTTTCTTTAAGTTGATGTAATGCACTATTTTTATTGCTGGTTTGCTGGGATGGTTGGCTGAGATGATATTTTGGTTCCCTATTTTTACATTTATGATGCTATTGCTGGTTTGGCTGGGAATGGTTGCCTATTTTTACATTTATGATGATATTGCTGGTTTGTTGGGATGGTTTGCTGAACAAAAAAAATAATAGAAACTACACATAAAAAATAGGACAGAAATAACAGTGAATTTTGTGTCCAGCTAAGCTGATATGCTGGGATGGTTGGCTGGTTGTTGGGTTGCTGTCTTGGTTTTTTCTAGATGGTTGGTTGGGTAGCTGGGTGGTTGACTTGTTGTTGGGTGCTTGAAGAAGCCCAGGGATGTTGTTTGTTGTTGCTATGTTGTTGCTGGGTTGACAGGGTTGTTGCTGGGTGCTTGAAGAAGCCCAGGGATGTTGTTTGTTCTTGCTGTGTTGTTGCTGGGTTGACAGGGTTGTTGCTGGTTGTTACT
The DNA here is from genome assembly GCA_016618105.1 of Dendrobium huoshanense. Classification (NCBI taxonomy): domain Eukaryota; kingdom Viridiplantae; phylum Streptophyta; class Magnoliopsida; order Asparagales; family Orchidaceae; genus Dendrobium; species Dendrobium huoshanense. The sequence continues at coordinate 50,215,459 of CM028360.1, read as the reverse complement.
GGTTTGCTGGGTTGGTTGCTGTCTTGGTTTTTCTGGGAAGATGACTTGGTTTGTTGGGTTGGTTGCTGTCTTGTTTATTTATGGGCAGATGTCTTGGGTAGCTGGGTTTGCTGTGTTTGTTGTGTTGTTACTTTGGTTGCAGGGTTGCTGGGTTACTTTTGTTGCTGGGTAGCTGGGTAGCTGGGTTTGCTGTGTTGTTGCTGGGTGCTTCAAGAAGCCCAAGGATGTTGGTTGGCTGTGTTGTTGCTGGTTTGATGGGTTGGTTGGTGAGGCTGACTGTTATTCAATTTCAATGTTGTGGATTCATTTTTGAATCCTTTGCTGCCTGGTTTGGTTTCTTGTTACTTGCAATATCCGTTCAAATGTTGGGTTGGTTCCGAAAGGATTGAAAGTTGAGTAGAGTACCATTCTAAACTTATTGTGAAGTCAATTATGGGAAAAAAGTTATTGCAACCAGGTGGCATTTGCTTTATCCTCTAATCAAACAGATACTACGTATAAAATACAAATTGCCGCCTTGGATGACAATATCGCAATTCACAAGTCCGCAATCGTAAAAAATTATATGGTTGACTCACATTTCATTAAATGATGAATTATTTGGAGGGTTAATTTGAGCTAATAACTCAAGCTTTTAACTAATTCATGGATTTAAAATTATATCTATTAAATTATTTATATTTTTTTGCAGTTACCGTATATCTCCATGAGGGCAGGCACAAGTGTCAAGACTCGCTATCTTCAAAATTCTGTGTTCTTCAAACAGTAAAAATTATGTGTAAATTGTAATTAGAAAATTTATGTTGTGTAAATTGTTAGCTAGCCAATTGATGGGTTTGATTCTTATTTGTTTAATTTATTTGTTAGTTTAATATTTTGTATAATTTGTACATTGTAATTAGCAAATTGCTTTTGATTCCTAAATAAAATTTTTATTTATGCAAATTTATGTTTAAAATTTTCTGTGTAGCTGGTTTGAAATTTCTGTTTAAATTTTTTATTTATGCAAAATGTCTCGGGTTAGCGGGTCATTCCAGGTTGACCCGAACCCGACTCGTTTCCATAACCGGGTCGGGTTCGGGTCCTGAATATTGACCCGTTTCCATAACCGGGTCAGGTTCCGGTCAACCCGTTTAGCTTCGGGTCATGTCAGGTTCGACAAGAACACTACCCGTGACCCGGTTTTGACGCCCCTAAATAACAGCATAACAACATAACATCATATTCCTCTCCATAAATCCCCTCTAAATATAGAAAAACATTCGGAACACTCAGCAAAAGAAGTCACAAAACCATCAAACAAACATTCATAACTCTCCATAAATCCCTATAATCACAAACTGAACAAAAAAAATCACTCTCAAACCAGATTTAACTAAACAACACCTCATCAATTTTTAGGACAAAAACAACCCCAAAGCAGAAAGCATGCCAATCCAGAAATGCCGCCAAACTTTTCAGATTTTCAAAAAAATGAAATAAAATTCGAGATAACAACAAGTCAGCAAGACAACAACAAATCGGACAAACCCTAAACCCAAAAATTTCTTATAGAACTTCAGAATAATTTGATCAAACAGCAACATATCAAGACAACCCTCTATTATGCTTATATATCAAGCTTATAAAAGGAGAAAATAGAAAAAAGATAAGAGATACAAACAACGAGTAATGTAAGTGTTCGTGTTGAGCCAAACGAGATACACGATGAACACCACGGACCAACAATATGCAAGAGAATGAGATGAGAGAAAATCGTTGATAGAGCCAGAGATTTGAGGAGATCCAAAGAGAAGAAACGGAAACCCTAGACGAAGTAGTGAAGGAGAGGAGAGGATAAAGCAGACGTGAAATGAAAACGTGCGGATGCAAGTTCAGCACTCCAGAGTCCATCCCTAATTTAATCCACAACTTCGCGTCGTGTGAAATGAAAACTTGCGGGTTGAAATGGGTCATATTTTGGGTTCAGGTTAACGGACCCGACCCGTAATTTGAATCGGGTCATTTTACTGAACCCGACCAGTTTTAAAATTGGGTCGAGTCAGGTTCAAGTCGGGTTTTCGTGTTGTGTCAATTATTGACACCCCTAGTTTGAACATATAATTCATAGGGTGTCAGATAGCAAGATTGAGACATCAAGTTATTTAATGCTCAACTATTTCAATTTTGGGAATTTAATAAAGTCACAATGTTTCTCACTAGACTCCTATGTGGCTCAATATACTCATTCAAGAAGAAGTGCATTAGAGAAGAAAGCTCAACGATTCAAGGACCAAGTACAAGAAGCAAAATTTCTATTATATGTGTATGATAATTATTGTAAAAAGGCCATTTATTTGTCGTTTTAAAATGGATGAATTTAAAAATTTTAAAATTTGAGGGAACGTTCAAATATTTATTTGAATAAAAGAATTCAAATAAGAATGGGCCCAAGCAATGTTAATTGGCAGAGTGAAAAGGAGGGGGAATTATTTTGATAGCTATCTCACTCTCTCTTTCTCAATAGTATGGCCAACCCCCTCTTTCTTTTCCCTCTTTTATGTAACTCAAATTAGTAGTTACAAACATGTTTATACTATTTAAATGATGAATGAAGGAGCTTTTATTGTGTTGAAAATTTTGGAGTTTATTTCAAAAGAAGAGGGAGCTTAGCGGGTAGCTTACACTTCGAGATAATTTTGATTCCTATAAAACATATTACTTTAGTGAGTGGTAAGTACTCGGTAACATTATATCATATCTAATCTTTATTATAGAATTATTTTACACTTATCCCCTCACACTACCATACTAATTATCCAGTCACTACTCTACAAAATTCCATTTAAAAAGCATATATGGGCAATTGGCCAAAGCTTAGTGAAATCTAAGCTAGTTTGGTTCAAGATCTCTTTTGACGCATCCAAACCCATTGAAAAATAATGAAACTTTTACACACACTTATTCTATTTTAAGAGTTTCCAAAGCCAATATTTCCCACATTTTGAAACCCTAAAATCTTAAATTCCAAGTAGGAGAACTCGAACAACCTCCCTTCCCTCTTAAATATTCTACTTCATCTGCATAGGAATTTTACACCACTACTCTCAAACCATTTGAAAGGCTTCTAAATCATCCCTAACATCTCTCAAAAGAATTTCAAGCCCAAATCAACCAACCCTAAGCGATTTAGGCTTCATTTGGGACATTTTTTTTGCTACTTTATAAAACTGTTTTTTAGTACAAAATTTTCTAATTCAAAAAAATTTTGAACTAGAAAGTCATTTTAGAAAGCAACAAAAAAGTTGTCACAAACAAAGCCTTAATCCTACCAAAGTTGGCATTAGCGCTTAGGTTGGAGGTTGATCATTAGATGCATTCCAAACTTTGAAGATCATTAGAGGAGATCCTGAAAAGATTAATGCACCACTTCCAAACTTTGAAGCAAAATTAATGCACCACTTCCAAACTTTGAAGCCAACATGACTACCATAAAATAGGTGCAGCAAGGTTTCCTGTTGTGAGCAATACTTAAATTTAGGGCTGTCAATATTCGATACGACCCGAAACACGAACCGAAAATGACACGGAAAAGTCCATGTTCGAGTCGACCTAGGTAGCAAACGGTCATGTTCGGGTTAGAGAAACTGACCCGATTTAGGTTTTGAGTCATGTTTAGGTCAACCCGAAAACCCGAAGATGACCCAATTTCAACCAGTTAAATTTAACTCGGTCGCTCGAGTTCTCTGCTTCGCCCATTTGGCCGAATAAACTGAACCGCGGGATTAGGTTAATAATTAATACCAATGGGTCAAGGCGTCATTATTTCAAGCCTTAAAGTATCTCATTCCGTCATTTCGGTTCGAAACTTCGAGTTCGCTCTGCGTGCTGGAGTTGGAGAGTGGATGCCCTTGCCCAATTGCCCTAGTTTTCCACCTTTCCTCTTCCTTCTTCGTGATTTAGCGGTTGTTGTTTGATCGATTTTGACAGAATCGCAGGTGATGAATTCTGATTTTAAGTCTCATTCTCCCCTTGAAGTCTCATTCTCTCTCCATATCATCATATATCGAGAACCGGAATTTCCTTTTTATCTTTTGGATACATTGTTTTGATAGGATTATTGCTTGGTAAATGGCAAGATTTTTTCTCTTTATTATGAGTTTCTCATTTCTCAAGCAAAAACCCTAGGGGATGCCGTGAAGACTTCGTGATTAGCAAACCCTAGAGTTGATTTATCACTTATTTCCTTTATTCTTTACTGATTTTCAAGATTTTATTTATGTTTGATTACATTATTAACAATACTTGAGTTTAACTGAAATCCCTTTCACCCTTTGTTGCTTTGTTCTTGTTCAATTATTCGTCGTCGTCGTCATCGTCGTTATGTAATTGATTTTTAATTGATTTTAGGCTTTTAGATTTGTTTAAGACTTGAAGTTATTTCTTGTAGTTGTGGCTGTGGACTGATTTTAAATTGATCTTAGTTTTAGCTATAGCCGTGTGCTGTGCGCCTGTGCCTATGTGGTCCTGGGAGGTTTGGAGTCACCTGTGGCCTTGGGCTTTTAGCTTAAACATTTAAATGCTATTTAATGTTAATGTTGTTATTGTCAATTTGTTAATGTTGTTGTTGGAGGGTGAAGCCATGTATTACAGTATTATTTGGGGTTTATGATTGAATAGCTATTTATAATTTATATATTGTTGTTGTTGAATAGATGGAGGATTCTAACACAGTGGTAGAAAGTACTCCATTCATTGAGAATGTGGAAGTAGGAAATGCTCCTATTTTAGTTCACATTGAAAAAGACGATGATGATTTGTGTAATATTATTGAAAAAGAAGGAGATGACCCGTCATCCACTAAGAAAAGACTAAGAATGTGTTCAACGGTTTGGGGTTATTATGAGATGTTACCCCTTCCTAATGATGGTAAGCATAGATGTAAATGTAGAAGATGTGGGGCAATATATCAGTGTGATTGCAAGTATGGCACTGGCAATTTAAGACGTCATATACAAAATTGTAAAAAAAGAAACACTTGTGATATTGGGCAACTTATTCTACAGTCAAATGCTACTTCGACTATCTCTATAATTGAATCTACGTTTGACATTCATGAGTTTCATGAGTTATTCACTACTTGCATAATCATGCATGATCTTCCTTTTCAGTGTGTTGAATGGCCTGGTCTTCGTTCTTTGTTGCAATATCTCCGTCGTGATCTCCAAATAGTATCTAGAAATACTGCTAGAAGTGATTGCAAGAAAATATTTACTAAAGAGAAATGCCTTCTTCAAAAGGAGATTCAAAAAAGCAATAGTAGAGTTTCATTGACTTCTGACTTATGGATATCAATTAATACAGATTGATTCATTTTCTTGACTGCACATTTCATTGATAACAACTGGTTGTTGCAAAAAAAAAAATATTCAATTTTGATTTTATGCCACCACCAAATGATGGTATTGCTTTGTGTGAGAATCTTCGCTATTTTTTAACTGAATGGAAAATTCAGAATAGAATATTCAGTATAACTCTGGACAATGTTTCAGCTAACAATATTTCCATTGAATTCTTAAGAAACCAATTAAATTTGCGTGGTGCATTGTTCTATAAAGATGAATTTTTCCACATAAGATGTTGTGCTCATGTTGTGAATCTTATCGCGCAAGAGGGATTGAAGGAGGTTGATATCTCTGTTCTTAATGTTAGATAAAGTATAAAATATGTGAAAGGATCACAAGCAGAAAGCAAAATTTTATTGAATATGTGAAACAAAGTTATCTTGATTCAAAGAAAGGATTAAGACAAGATGTGCCTACGAGGAGGAATTCGATATTCATTATGCTTAATTCAGCTATTTATTACAAAGGTGTCTTCCAACATTTGGAGCTACTTGACTCTAACTTCAAAACTGTCCTAGTAATACTGAATGGGATAGGTTGGAGAGTATTTGCAAGTTTCTAGCTCCTTATGAGATTACTAGTGCATTCTCAGGCACTAAGTACCCTCTTCAAATATGTTCTTCCCTTGTGTATCTACGGCTTGTGCAGCAGTTAAGCATGAACGGGCTTATGGTATTGAGTACATCCGAAATATTATAATAAGGATGTTGTAAAGTTTGAGAAGTATTGGTTTGATTTATGTGATATCTTGGCAATAGCAATTATCTTGGATCCTAGGTACAAGTTCACATTTGTTGAATGGTGTTATAAAAAAATATATGGAGGTGATTACATAACTGAAACAGAGAAAGTTAGAGATAAGCTATTTGCATTATTTTCAAACTATGAGAAGGTGGGCCAACAAACCTCCGATGACCTATCCTCATTACCCACAGTTAGCTCTCAAGTTGATAGCTCAACGACTTTTCCTCCAACAATTATAAAATCACAATTTCTTCAGGTAGTAGTAATTCTCATTCAGTTATTAAACATTACTATTTAGTAACTTTGTATTAACTTATTTTTTACATTTATGTTGGCATTCATAACTAGGATTATGACTCATTTGAAGAGGAAATTACTATGCCTAAGAAGTCACAACTTGAAATGTGTCTTGAAGAACAAAAAATTGATAAGAAGGTTAAGTTAGACATATTACATTTTTGGAAAGGTAACCAATACAAGTATCCTGAAGTGGCAGCTATGGCTATAGATGTTTTATGCATTCCAATTTCCACAATTGCTTTAGAAAGTGCATTCAATAACAGTTGTAGAATTTTGGATCAATATAGAAGTGCTTTAAAAACTGATATCGTTGAAGCCTTAGTGTGCAATCAATATTGGTTATATGAAAATAATAGTAAATGTTCCAACTTTTGACATTGACTTCTTTTATGACTTCATGTTAGAACTTAAAAGGAAAATGTTTTTTGTAGTTATGACTGATCCAAAACTTGAGGGTATAACTGAGGACATCATGAACTTGGGTATTACAGAAATTGGCAGCGATGATGCCAAATGTTCAGCGAACAGAGTTGTCTAGTTGATTTTTATTATATATATTTTTAAATGAATTGTTGTATGGTCTCTGATAGCTCACTGGTTGGATTGGCCGTTGCTGTTGGCCTGTTGCAGTGTTGTTGGCTGCTTATAATCTAAATTTTATGTTTAATTGTTTATTGTTGTTGCTACTTGCAATTTGGTTGTTTCAATTTTATGTTTTTTGAAATCTGAACATAAACTGAAAGTCTGAAAGTGAGGCTACTGGCTGCTGGATGTTGGTTGTTGTTATTGTAGACTTGCAGTGTTGCTGGTTGCTTATAATGTGATATTCTGAATTTATGATGCATAATGAATTAGTGTTTTTGATGAATTAATGTGAAGGCTAAACTGCTAAAGGGTTTAACTATGAAAGCTCAAGAAATGATGAAAAACCTTCTAAACAGAAAGTGATAGCAGTCGTGTACTCGTGTGTTGGTTAATACTATTGCAACCGGGTGGTATTTGCGTTAGCTAAATGCCTAAATTCAAGAGCAGATACTTTATTAATTCATTGATACTACATTAAGTCATTAAATTTAATGCAAATTGCCGCCTTGGATGGTAATAATAAGAAAAATCAAATATGTTCGAGACTAAATACTGGCTAAATGTGTTGGAGACTTCGAGGGTTTATCTGAGCTAATCAAATAAAGCTTTCTAGTTATACAATTATGCAATCTAGGGCTTCTCATTATTTGGAAATTTAGGTTTTAGTGTTTATTGTTTAAACCTTTTTTTTTTTTTTTTTTGCTCTTAATTCAAGTTGAAAACAGGCTCAACAATCAAGAATTTAAGATGAAGTGTTTGCACGTGGCGTGTAGCCAGTATAAGAATAAAGAAATGTAATTTGAGTTTGTTTGTAAATTATTTAGTTTGTATTTTGTATATTGTAATTTGTAACCATTTTGACTGTTTGGTGTTACTGTTTTGCTGTTTAGTTTAATTACTGTTTTGCTGCTAATCAAATGACTATTTTAGTTTAATTAATGTTTCAATTTGACTCTGTTTTTAAAATTTTTTTAAAATTTTCACAGATTTAATATTTTCTGTGTCGGGTCGTGTTGACTCAAACCCGGATTGGGTTCGGTTCTACAAAATTGACCCGAAACCAATTCCAGGTCGTGTCAGATATAAGCGGGTCAAATTTGGGTATGACCCGAATACGACCCGTCGACACGAATTGATAGCCCTACTTAAATTTGACGCAATATAGTAACCAAGTCTTTGCATTTTGTAATTCATAGGGCTGCAAGTGAATCAAACGTTCGATGAACTACTCGTTGTTCGGTTCGATTAAAGCTCGTTTGTGATCGTTTAATAACTAAACAAACAAACTTGAACAATATTTTAAATACTCGATTCTTAAATAAACAAACTTGAACACTAATGCGTTCGGCTCATTTATGTTCGCGAACAACATCATTTGAAGTTCGTGAACAAGCTCGACATTAAGCTCGATAAGAAGCTCGATAAAAGCACGATTCGTGTTCGATTTTGAACTCGTGAATAAGCTCGATAAAAATAATTAATATTTGACTATATAATTAATAAATATAAATAATCATTACCTTTGTTATATAGACAATTGCTTTTATTATAAATGTGTTTGTTCATAAATATGTTCATGAATGTATTTGTTTGATAATTAAAACAAATTCGTTAAATATGTTCGCGAACAAGCTCGATAAACACTAAACAAACTAACATGAACTGAACATGAACCGAATATGATCACTCATTAATTTAAATGAACCAAACATGAACACAAACAATAAATCTCGAACAAACATGAACCAAACTTAAACAAGCTGATATTAAATGAACACAAACATGAACACTCACATACTCGGCTCGGCTCTGTTCGTTTGCAGCCCTAGTAATTCACATATATGAAATTCCTTAGTAGCCTCCACATGAAAAATAGAAATTGTTCTCTGGATGGTCTCAAGGCAATTTGAATGAGTTTTTTAAATATAAAATTATCATAGAAAATTTCAGAGTAAATTTGTCAAATTTAATACGGTTAAATTCAGAGAATTGGAGAGAAAAAAAGCTTAATTTTATCATACAAAACTATCTATATTTATAGATCTATATAAGATATATTAATAAAGAAATAAATAAATATGGAATCATGCATAATTGCCAGAATATAATCCTTCCTAAATCAGCCACCCGAATATGGAAGGAGATTAGTGTGATCTAAGTGAGACTACCACAGATCCTCATCCCGGTCGTTGGATCAAGTGTCAAGGGATGGCTAAGATTTAACAGCGTGATCTAGGTGAGCCTCCTACGGATCCTCATGTTGGTCGTGGGATCAAGGGCCAAGGAATATAGATTTTAAATCTCCCCCTCAAACTGGGGAATATAGATATGTCATTCCCGGCTTGATAATTAGCCGAAAAAAGTAGAGTTTTCAAGTACCTTGATGCATCATAAAGTCCTCCATTTGATCAAAACATTGGGAGAAATTAGCTTCAGACATTGCGGTGGAAAATTGTAGCAATGAAGGTTATATTAAGCAGGGCAACAATAAATGTTGCATTGGTTATAAATAAGATAATAACCACATGAGAAGGCCGTCAACGAAGGCATGGAAGTAGGAAAAAAAAATGTTTTTAGGGTTGCAGAAAGCTTCAATAACAAGAGTAGAAAAGCATATCTTAAGCGGCACAACACTTGCGCGAAAATCTCCTCCCGTCTGATCGAGCTAACATTCACGCCAATGCAAATCAGTGGTCCGACCCCACCTAAACACTCTTGTTCAATCAACCCAGCATGAACGCATGCAAGGCCTTTAATACCTCTGGTTTAATTGCATGAAGGTGTGCAGGTCTTACACTCTTGCTTATCCCATCCCTAGACTTTTACGAGAGGGAACGCTCAGCTCATTCCATACGCATGCAAGACGAGGTCATGTGCTCGGCTACTCTCGCTTCTGCTCAGTCAACTTTGGATGTTGCACACGAGAGGAGCTCTCCCGCTTGGTCTCTCATCAGTCTTGGAAGTACGAAGTAAGCAGGACCAATAATCCTTAGAATCCCGGTAACGATGGCCGGTGGAAGGACCAGTTTTTCGCATAATTCCAATAATAAAGGCCAGTGGTGGGAATCTGTATTCCTCAAAATTCTAGCACAAGTGGTGGAAACTGTATTCCTCAGAATTTTAGCAATAAAGGTCGGCGGTGGGAACATATATCCTCAAAATTTCAGCAATGAAGGCTGGTGATAGAAACCAGTATTTCTCATAATTTTGCCAATGAATGTTAGTGGTGGGAACTTGAAGAACCAGCAAGCATCAACTCCTTTAGGATAGGATAAAGGGCTTATAATATCTCTGTAGCCTCACTCTTGATATCAATGATCAACTCCCTACTTAGAAAAGTAACGTATTTTACCATCTGCGCGGTCACCAACTCTTTTATTACCATAAGCACGCACTGAACCGTAGCAGTGAACTGTCTTACCACCAAGAAAGCCTTCTTCCTCCCCACCGCATGCATCGTCTGGGCAAATCCACATATCAGGGCCATTCCGTCGGCGAGCTTCGAAATCGGCAAACCGACTTCAGTCAAAATCCAACCGACAAGGTTCTTAATGATGATTCCATTAGCGACAACGAAGAAGGTGTGAACATGGGTTGCGAATTGCTGTTTGTTTGATTTGAGGGATTGATCCCAGTGGCAGAGATCTTAGGAGAGGTCGACTTCTGCTGTTGTCCAGAAGGAGGATTCGACCTTCTTGTACATCTCCCAAATATGAGGTAGCGACTCGGGAACATGCAGAAGCTATCAGGATTTAGGGCAACGAGGGCTCTTCGAGTGGAGGGTTTGATGGTATGTACAACAGCTCTTCAACCGCTCCTTCCTTACTCGGTTTAGCTTCAGCACACACACAAGGGCCATTCATCCCCGCTCAGGCATGCACACACCCAATTCCTACTCGCTCCCTATTTTGATTCTCTTCTTCACTTGGCTCGGCTCCTAAGGAGGCACGTACAAGAGCCACACGCAGAAGACCGCAAAGGGGAAGCCCTCTCACTTGCTTGATTCCTCTGGACGCATGCGAGAAGGAACAGAACTCAAGAACCAGCTCTCCCTCTCTCACGCTCTAGTTTTTGAAGAAAAGCAGAATGCCTTGCTCTGATACCATGTTAAAGTCAGAGAATTTGAGAGGGAAAATGCTTAATTTTATTATACAAAACAATCTCTATTTATAAATCTGTGCAAGATATCTTAATAAAGAAATAAATAAAAATGGAATCAGGCATAGTTTCCCTAATATAATCCTTCCTAAATCAGCCACCTAAATATGGAAGGATATCGGCATTATCCACGTAAGCCTCTCACGAATCCCCATCCTAGTCGTGGGATTAAGGACCAAAAGACGACTGAGATTTAGTAGCATGATCTAGGTGAGCGTCCCACGAATCTCCATGTTAGCCATGGGATCAAGGGCCAAGGGATGATTGAGATTTTAACTAATACTTCTGAAAATAATTTGGTATGGAAGTGTAATATTAAATGGAATTTCAGTTATTTGTAGCAGAAATTCAATAAGCTCAGCTGTGAAATATTTCCCTTGATTGAACAATTTGTTGACAGGATCTAGATTGTTTCTGAAATCATAATCCTAGTGATAAAGAGGGCAGTCCAAAACCCAAACAATACATTTTCATCAACGTCTTTAATGGCACAAATCCTTCTCCAAATTAATGAAACAACGGGTTTAGGATGGCAAGTACGAGGGTGTTTCAATAAATTGTGTCCATAAAGACTTACCAATTATGTCTATGGCCGACGGCAAGGGGTGGCGGTGGATGGCGGATAGGTCATGGTGGTGGGTGGCGGTGGCGGGCGGATAGGTCATGGTGGTGGGTGGCGACAAAAGTCACTTAACTTCGGTGAAAAATTTTCGCTTAAAGTTGAGTGAGTTCACATAAAAATGAACTCGACATTGCATTTAGTCATCAAATATCAATACTTTCAAAACATTTTCAAAAGAATATTTTGCACATACTTTACTTACAACCAAACAACCCCTAAAAAGATAAATCTTACGAAAGTCTGCTACGGAATACTTTACCACCACTTACCAATTCTATTACAAAATTGCTCTTCTCATTTACTTCACTATACAGCTTTTTTTCCTTTCCCATTGGATATAATATTTTCTGTTTTATCTTAGCTCGCCCCGTTTTGGTATGGGGAGGAGAAAGAGGTGCAAGTGGTTTTTCTTTGTTTGTTCCCTGTTTGTCAAGCTTCCATGCTACCAAAATAACAGTTTGCCACGTAATCTACATGTTACCAAATGAATTGTCAAAACAATTGCACAAACAAATCAATTACAAAATGCTCATGCGATCCAATCTATAGAAGGAAAAAAAGTTACCTCTATCACACAATTAGACCACAGAAGCTCATGTTTAAAAATGCCATCCCCTGGAACGCCAGTAACTCTGCAAGTTCTGATTATTCCTTGCATCTCTGACCTTGAGAAAGAGCTTGTAAGCTGTCTCAACTTTACTCATGGCCAACAACTTGTTGTTAAGTTTGCTATAAACAATCCTCCCAGGACAACAGCCATGTCGTAATGCCTCATTCACAATAAGCACAGCAGTCCCAACATGCCCTACATTGCAGAGTCCATTGACAATACAATCATAAACTTCATTATCTAAAGTATAACCACTCTCCTGCATTTCTTCCCAAAGCTTCAACAGCATCCCGCCTTTACCACACCTTGCGAGCCTCATAAATAAAAGCTTGTAGGCCTTCAAAGATACTCTACACCCTAATTTCATGGCATTTTTGTAGATCACCATAGCAGCATGCGGCGGCCCATAGTTGCACAAAGGTTCGATAAAGGAAGTAACCATTCCAACGGTAGGTACGAGTCCACGTCCCAGCATTTCATTAAAGAACTCAAGAGCATCTGCCACTCTCCTAGCTTTCAGGAAAGCTTTAATCAATTTGCTGTAAGTATCAATATCTGGAGAACATTTCCTCTCAGTCATTCTCTTGTAGTAATTAACTGCTTCCTCAATATCACCTGCTGAAATACAATTAGAAATCATCACATTGTATATGGATGTATCTGGAATGCATCCCTTCTCCTCTATCTTGTCAAAGGTTTCAGCAGCTTTGCCAATCCTCCCAGATCTTCCTAATGCCTCAATAAGGTGGCAGAATGTTCGACAATCAGGACTGAAATTATCGGCCGCCATTGCTGCCCAGTATTTCTCCACTTTATCCACCATTCCAAACTTTGCCCACCCTGCAATGATTTCATTGTATGTTAGTTCATTAAATGGGATTTTCCCTTTCATGGAGTTCAATAATGAACTAGCAACTCCAACATGAGACTTAGTACATAGACACTTCAGGAGGATATTAAGAGCCTTGGTGTCACAATCAGCACCAATATCCTCTAGCCTTTTGAAAAAGTCAACAGCTTTTGAAACCTGACGAGCTCTCACAAAGCTATCCAAGATAATTTCTATGGTTCCCAAATCAGGTTTCACCCTATCCTTCCTCATTCGAAGAGAGACTTCAACCATAAAGTCGAAAAATTTCCTTTTGCCAAGAGCTTTGAGAACCAAGTTATAGGTTTCAATGTTCTTCGGTAAATCTGAATGCCCCAACGCCCAATTAAAGAAAGCCACCATCGCTGCCCCGCCCATACTGCCCTTGTTAAGCACATCTGAAAAGATTTCCGGCGTCAAATTGACGCCGGTCGCTGAAAGGGCGGACTCCAAGGTGTATTTTCCGCTAACTTTCTGGAGAAAAATCCCTCGCAGCTTCTCGTCGGGTAAGAGAAGGCAATTGCTCGGTTTTGATAGCTGGGGTTCCGGCGCTGGTGTCAAGGTAAAAGCGCAACTTTTAGTGGTTTTAAGATCAATTGGAAGGATGCTAGATAACTGCTCAAGAACGAACTGCTCTGATAGTGTCTCATGTTTCGAAGGTATTTCTTGAGATTTAGGAGAACAAATAGATTGCTGCGAGAGATCGGTGGTGCAATATGTAAATGAATGGGGCAGAGGATAGATGGAAACCCTAAGGAGGTTATGATACCTGGTTAGGGTTCCAGACGCCATGACGACATGTGATAGCTCGACACGATGTCTTCGCTCTAGCAACGAATCAGCTCGCCCAATCAAGAGTCGCAGCAGGCTCCCTGAATTTACAAGCTATGGGGCTGTTTGGAAGCAGGAATTAACAAGGATTTATGCCGATTTTCAGCAGGATTGATGCCAAATGGGTTTGGTCGCCCGCTAAATTTCACGGCGGAATAAATCCTCCGTCTCCGGTCACCCCCTCCGTCTCCGGATACCCCCTTTGGACCGTAAATCCCAAATCCTTTAGGGGCTGTTAGGCAACCAGCAAGATTATCCTAGTAAGTCCTGGGATTGTTAAATTCTGTTAAATTTTATAAAATTATTTAAAAATATAATCCAAAATTTAGGGTGATTATTTCATTATAAAATTATATATATTTATATTTTTAATTTTAATTACCTCTTAAATAAGATTAAATTATTCATTTCTATCTCGATTAACCTCACTATGTTGTAATGATAAGTAATATTATTAAAATATTGCTTAATTATCAATTAAAATAATTAAATTTTTAATTATTAATTATAATCCTAATTATCAAAATACTTAGTTGTTAATTGAATAAATAATTGATATATAATGAATTAGTTAATATTTTTTAGAAATAAATAATTATTTAACTAATATATCGAGTTAAAATTTTATTAATTATTAAATTTTTCATAACTTCTATTTAAAATTATATTAATTAAGTTAACTAAAAATTCCGCTTGAACAATTATTAGGTCCGGACACTGGATGTAGCTCTACATCCGCAGGTCAATAATATGTCGTCACGTGCTCTTGCTCTTTACCGCGCGGCCCGACGACCCGACCCAGACCAGAACCCGATATTGCTATGTTCAGATATTGCTAGGAATTGCTCTGTATTGCTAGGTATTGTTTAACAATAACGAGAAATACCGCTCTGACAAGACTAATACCTAGTAATAACGAGCAATACCTAGCAAAACCAGGGTATTGCTAGGCATTGGTCTTGACAGAATGGTATTTCTCGTTATTGTCGAGAAATATCGAGCAATACCTAGCAATACACCGGTCTGCACAAATCAGCCAATACATAGCAATCCCGGATCCGGTCCAGGTCAGGCCGTTGGGCCGCACGGTAAAGAGTAAGAGTACGTGGAACCATTTTACTGGCGTCCGAACGTAGAGCTACGTCAGGACACTGAACCTAATAAAAATTCCGTTTTGAAGGTGCTCCCTTTCGTGCGCTTGTTTGGCCAAATCCCGTAAATCCGCCGAACTACAGGATTTAATAAATCCCAAATTACGATGAAAAGAGATAATGTTGAGCTGATTTAAATTTTTTTTTTTTTTTTTATGGCTTCAGCGGTCCACAGTTGTTGCCTTCATCCTTTTTTTTTTTTTTTAACTTGCCAAGAGATAAGCTTTGGTATAGATTTAACACCATGGATTGATTTGTAGCAAGGATATATTTAGCCAAAGCGGTATGATTAAAGCTTCATTTGGGACGATTTTCTTATTACTTAAAACAGCTTTTTAATATAAAAATTTATTTATTGTACTGAAAACTATTTTAAAAAGTAATAAGAAAATCATCCTAAACGAAACCTAAGTATAAAGTGAAGCCTAATTAAAAATATATAACTAGATTATCAAGTATAATCAAATTAGATGTTAATTAAGTTGATAATGACGAATGCTTATAATACAAAATAAGGTAAGTCATTATGATCATTAGAAGTAGTCAAACTTAGGTGCTATAGCATTAGTGCCATTGGACATAGAAATAATCAAACTTAACAATCCCAAAATGTTGTACCAATCATTCTAAATGGTGTAGTCAATTAATAAGCTCTCTAATAGTGGTAAACTAGCCAATATTCTAAAGAAGTAATCTATAGACCTTAATCCATATTAATTAAACTCACATTAGATACTATTAAGTAAAAATTAAGATTTCGTTTGGGACGGCTTTCTTACCACTTCTTAAAGCAACTTTTTGACACAAAAAATAAAAATTTTTCTATAAAAAACTGTTTTAAAAAGCATTAAGAAAGTCATCCCAAACAACGTCTAAATTGATCAAAGTAAATTACAAAAGTACAAGGGTAGTCACCAACCCTATATGTCTAATACAACTACAAAGTAATATTAATGCATGTTATTGACCCAAAAGGAACATATAGAGAGAGATTATTGGGTTCGAATACCGGACACAGCTTACGTTCGGTATTCACAGCATTGAATACTGAATACCAAGTAGTACCGAGCTCCGTACTGCTTGGTACTGCTCAGTACCCAACTCAAAACCGAGGAGGTGATGTGGCGCATTTTCATTGAGCTCCACACACGTCCGGTTCCGAACCCAATAATTTGCCACATATAGATGCGTGCGTGCACTATCCGATAGGGATTTTTGATTGAGCAACTTTGTCAAATTAAATAAAATATTAATTTAAAAATTTTAAGTTAAGATTAAATGTTTAAAATAATATTTTTAAAATGATTTTTTGAAAAAAAAAAAAAAAAAACTCCAGCTGGAGGATAAGATCAAATTTAAAATCAACCCCATTCTATTTTAAATAATTTTAAATTAAAATTTCTAATTTTGGCCAGAATGATTTTGAAAAATTAATCGAATATTTAAAACCCGAAATATAAAGAAAATAAAACAGGACAAAGGCTTTGTTTGGGAAGACTTTCTTATTGTTTCGTAAAGTAGCTTTTTATTACTGAAATTTTAATTTTTGTACTAAAAAATTATTTTGAGAAAGAATAAGAAAATCATCTCAAACGAAGCTAAAGACAACAAAAATATAAAAGGCTACACAATGCCTAAAATCCTATGCAAAGATATAACAATCATTTTCAGTGAATTTGGAGTGGTACTGAAGATTATCAAACCAAAAGGAGAGAAAATATATTAAGAAATAAGAGAGAAAATGTAACATGAATTCAATTTTTACCTCTGACAAGCCTCACATGAAAGAACCAATGCACTAAAAGGGCAACAACAACTAATGCTCCAAGATAATTACATAGAGGACCGTACCTCGCTATGAACCTATTGGCAAAAGCAGAACTCTGAACGCCATTAATCTCCAGCATGAAGCTTCTGCTTCCCACAATGGTAACATTTTCAGCAACAGCACCACAAATTTCACAGTATCTGCAGAATTAAGAGCAGCAACAGAAGCAGCAGGAAGCATCTTGAGTTTCAATGAACAGAATCACTCTAAATACTCATAGATTCGGTTGTGAGAACAATCTAAGGCATCGTTTGTGACAGGTTTCTTACTACTACCTAAAGTAGTTTTTTAGTATAAAAATTTTGAACTAAAAAACTGTTTTAAGAAACAGTAAGAAAACCGTCCCAAATAAAACCTGAATCAGCAGTTTTAAGTAAGAAATTATGCTGAAGTACTTAAGAAATTATGCTGAGGTACTTAACAAAAAAAAAAGCCACCAGTGGTCCAGAAGCATATTACAGAAGTAAAAGATTCAGTATTTCTATAATGGAAAGGCTATACAGTTCCGGGATCTAGCAAAAACCTAAATCATCAATCTGCCTATTGCCTAATGTAAAATTGTTGAATAGGAATCATGAAACTTTCATCAACAAGTAATGCGAAAATATGTAATGAGGCACACTCTGTAATTACAATACAAAATTTTGTGTATATAGTCTCTTGAAGCAGTAGGAAAACAATGAGCTTTTTTAACGTTTTAGCTAGATAAGTAACAATTAATTCAATCAAATGGTTTTTTTAATGAATCTTAGGCATGCTTGGTGGAGATTTTATCCCTTTGCCTCTAATTGAGATGGGTGCAAATCGAAGCAACTACTGATTTATAAAAAATCTGATGAAATCATGAGAAAGTACCACAGTTAATTTATGAAGAGTGGAATATGGAAAATAAAGTAAATGCTGTCCTAGGAGTAGATGGGGGCATTTAAAGAATATTAAAAAAATTATTTTTGAAAAATAAGATTCAAGATCTTCAAATTTTGATTGTGAATGAAGAAGCTAATTTTATGTGAAAAAAATAGCTAGTGATATTAAGAACATTATAAAGAATGTGTTAGGAGTATCAAAAGAAAAATGTCCTAATAATAAAAATAGTTAGCGGTGGAATAAAAAAGTATAAAAAAATATAAAAAATAAGAAGCTTTGTATAAAAATTGGTTTGAATGTAAAAACTCGAAAAATTGGAAAATATATAAGATGCCCATAAGAAATCTAAGAAAGCAATATGTGACGCAAAGATTTTAACTTTAATAATTTATATAATGGGTTAGATGTTGAGGGTTGTAACTTGTAAGCATAAGCTAGCTAAGCGAAGAGATAGCATAAGTAAAAAACTTGACTTAATTGAAATGCATTAAGCATGAAGATCAAAAAGTTATTTTATTAGAAGAAAATATTCAACAAATGTGGATAAAATATTTTGTTAAACTTTTCAATGAAGATTGTGATAATATGACTAACTATAGTGACCTTAACACCCTAAATGAAAGTAGAGATTATTGTTTCTATCGGAATATTAGTAAAACCAAAGTTAGAGATAATTTAAAGAAAATGAAGTGTGAAAAAGCTGTTGGATTTGATGATATTCCAATAGAGATGTAAAAATGCTTAGGAGATGAACAAATTTATTGGCTTACCAAACATTTTAATATTACTTTGAAGATTAAAAAGATATCAAATGAGTGGAGGAGTGTATTGATTCCTATTTTTAAGAATAAAAGTTATGCAGTGTGCAAGAGTTAATATGTCATAGTTTAAAACTTTGGGAAGATTATAAGCATAGATTAGATATTGAATTAAGTTCATTAGAATGTTCAATATGATAGTTCCAGTAAAAAAACTTACGCCTCGAGGAGCCTCAAATTGATTGCCTCTCCTCACTGGCATAAGGCTTATGCCTCACGCTATATATATTAAAACGTTATGTGCCTGACGTGATGTTCATCATAATGATAATTCAAATCTTAGTGATGATAATGACAATCTTATGTGATATGTCATTGCCGGGTCATGTTGTCTTATTATTGGGATAATTACTAATGGATTAGTTATTTACATTGAGGCTTACGCCTATTGAGAGAATTTACCCGAATACGCAATTTTAAACAAAGTATAGTGAAAAATAAGGAGGATCTACATATGTTTTTTGTTGATTTAGAGAAAGCTTATGATAAAGTTTAGAAGAGAAGTGCAATGGAGAGTTTTAGAAAAGAAAGGGGTTAATAATGTTTATACTTAAGTCATTAAAGATATGTATGCAAGAGCTATTACTTTTGTTCAAACACAAGGTGATTGAACCAAGAATTTTCCTATTTCGGTTGGATTACATCAATGATTAGCTTTAAGCTCATATATTCTTGTTTTAGTCATGAATTTTCTTATTAGTCCTTTGCAAGAGGAGGTACCATATTATATGTTTTTTTGCTGATGATATTTCTTCTAGTTGATAAGACTAGAGGGGGGGAGTAAACTTTAATTATGGAGGTCAATCTTAGAGTCGAAAGGTTTTCGTTTGAGTAAATTTAAAATCAAATATAATGAGTGTAATTTCAATAGTAA
The DNA here is from genome assembly GCA_016618105.1 of Dendrobium huoshanense. Lineage (NCBI taxonomy): Eukaryota > Viridiplantae > Streptophyta > Magnoliopsida > Asparagales > Orchidaceae > Dendrobium > Dendrobium huoshanense. The sequence goes on along the minus strand of CM028360.1, from coordinate 50,195,819 downwards.
TAGATCTAATTGGGGGACTGACTTTGAGAAATTAACTCATTAATAAGAGCACACATTTTAAATATCTTAGGTCTATTGTTCTGAGTGATAGTGAAACAAATAGGAATATTATTAGTAGAATTCAAGTCGGATGGTTGAAGTGGAGGAATGCATCGGGCTTGTTGTGTGATAGAAAAGTACCCCTCAAACTTAATGAAAAATTCTATAAGATGGTGGTGAGATCTACAATACTTTATGGAGCAGAATGTTGACCATTAAAAGAGAAACATACAATTAAGTTAAGTATTGCAAAGATGAGGATTTGCGGGTGGATGAGTGACTTTACTCTTAGAGATAAAATGTGAAACGAGCATATACGTGAAAAGGTTAGAGTAGCTCTAGTGGCAAATAAGATTAGAGAGTCGCCTAGATGATTTGGTCATATAAAATGTCAACCTTCTGTTGACTCAGTTAGGAGAGTAGACGTATTAAACTTGACCTATGTTAAAAATTGTAGAAGTAGACCTAAAAAGACTTAGAATTTGACTCTTAAATACTAAAAATTTTGAGGGGGGCAAATACAACATAAAAATAATTAAATATTAAAAATAATTTTATTTTTTTACGAAATTTTTTAATTGAAAATTTGACTGTCTTGAAAGAGAAATAGAACACAATGGAGAAAAATGATTCATATAGCTGAACCTATATAGTGCGATAAAGGCTTGATGTTGTTGTTATTGTTGTACTTTTTTTACTAGCCGCAATTTTGCATAGGGTGTAAGTGAGCCAAGATGACTCATGAGCAACTCAAACTAGACTCGCTAATGAGCACATGAGTTGATTTAATGAGCCATGAATTCAAGCTCGAGCTCACACTCAAGCTCCTATATCCTACAAGCTCGAGATTAAGCACAGCCAAACTCAACTCATAAACTTGACGAGCCACTCGATTAATTTGAAAATTGACCAATGTTTTTTTTTTAATAATTTATTAAACTAAAATAAATTTATTAACCATTTTCAAATTTCCTGTATCTTATTCCTATCACCTACTTACAATAAGCATTTATGCGATTCAACCAATAACGCTTAAGTTGGAGCACGAGACTCATCCTATTGCCCTAAACCCAAACACAAACATTTTAGTTCTTTTCCAAAGCTCGTAATTTCCCGTGCAGGAAAACCTCCTTTCAATCCTTCGGCCATTTTCTTCAAGTCCGAAATCTTCAAGCAAGTGTGAGTTGAGACAGACACCTATCCAATGTCAACTACGAGGGAGGATGCTTCTTCCCTAAGGCAAATGTTTCTCCTCTCGTCTCATTTCATTTTGTTTCCAAGGTATGTTAGATTTGACCAATGATTTATCTAAAATCAAAGATAAAAGATGATTTATTTGAGATCTTTATCCCCTTTCTTAGTATACAACACTTCCAGTCCTCCAAGCATTGATTATTTTTCTCTTGATACAAGTCCGTCATTCATATTTATCTCTTAGGGTTCATTGGATTTTCTCAGTTGTAAAGTTTTTTTTATCATTTCTTAAAGGCTTTGGGAATTTTTAAAGGATATTTGTTCATCTTGATTTTATTGAAGGAAATTATTGATGGCAACAATGTTCAGTTTTTTTTTTTTTTTTTTTTTTTTTTTTTTTTTTTTTTTTTTTTTTTTTTTTTTTTTTAATTTTAATTTTAATAGTAATAGATCTAGTGGGAGGACTGTGAATTTGGGCCATCAAGTCATTAATAATAGTACACGCTCTAGATATCCTAGAAGGCAAATGAATAAAACTTCAGGTCATAAGTCCTGGTAGTTTATATCTCCGATATTCGAGCATCCATAAACATCAGCATTTGCTAAGTTGATTCAAGACCTTTTTTTAGTAAAGTTGGATTCACAGCAACATTACGTGAATTTACAGAAAAAGTTGCATGTTCATCAAATTTGGAATAGAACTTACAGTAGGAAAGAAGTATACCAAAACTCACCTATTTCCTCTGGTAGAAAACCAGCGCTCAGCACAGAAGCGATGAGCAGTCCCAAGATCATTCTTACAGCTGCAACCTAACTGAATCAGCACACCAGATTGAGATGTGCAATCGGAGGCCAAATGGCACACCCTGCACATCCTCTCCTCCTCATTGCCCCTGCATGTGTCTTCAGCTCCCTCTAAGCTTCTTCCAATCCGACCCACATCAATCACAACACTTGCATCTCGTACAGACGCCTCTGATTTCGACGAAACGAGCTTAATCTCTTCTTTGTGCGAAGAAGATTCTGCGGCCTCGCCGTCCTTTCCTGAGCCAGAATCCATTTGATCTCTAGCTCAGAAAGCAGAAGAGCGCAAACCCCTAACTACAAACGAATCGTTTCAAGCCCGCCGTATAAGCAGAACCCTAACAAGGGAAAATAATCAAAAACATCAAATCCTTTCGTAACACTAGGGCAAGGAATTAGAGAATCTGCGAGCAGAAAAAGGTTAATCGGCGGGAGCAATCCCTTCGGATTCTTGGCGTGTTGTACACTGCGTCGGAAGAAAAGTGGGAGATTTGGCGAGATTGACGGGAGCGAAGAGTGGGAGCTCATCGATAGCTCGGGCGGGAATTACGAATCAATCGGCTTAAATTAGCGGTTTTGATGGACTTCGAGAAATTTGGCATTCTCTCGATATGTTCACCGTTTTTTTTTTAATTATTATTCAGTTTTTTATATATTTTTTATGCGTCGCCAAAATTTAAAGTAATATGATTGATACTGAAATGAACCAAAATTTTCATTTATGATATTGAAAAACTAAGTAAGGATGAGAACCCATTACTGATGCACATGTAAATAATATAAGTTGATAGCTGATGTTAAAATATCATAAGCTCAATTACTGAAAAAATTACTTGAATATAACTCTGCAAAATAAATTAGTTTTTCAATATCATAAGTGAAAAATGAATTATTTCAATTTAAGCATGCAACATAATGAATCAAGTCAATACTAACTTTAGGGAATCATTAATTTAGCAATTAAAGTTACGTATAAATTATAGTTTAAAATAACTAAACATAATAATAATGCAACATTATTATTTTTTCACTTAGGCTTGGTTTGGAACGACTTTCTTATTGCTTCTTAAAGCAGCCTTTTGGTACAAAAATTTAAATTTTTACTAAAAACTGCTTTAAGAAGTAGTAAGAAAATCATCCCAAATAAAGGAATTTTTATTACGTCCGGTGCAAGGACGTAGAGGAACGTCCAGTCGGAGGCAATTTCCCGTCAAAAAACTAGGTATTTGCTCGATACAACTAGGTATTATTTGATAATAATGAGGAATACCATTCTCTGAAGACCAATACCGAGCTGTACTGAGAAATACCAAGTTGTACCGAGTTTTTCTGGGAAAAACTCGATACAACTTTGGTATAACTCGGTATTTGCTCGGTAAAAGATGGTATTATTCGTTATTGTTTGGTATTGCTCGGTATTTGCTCAGTACAACTCGTTTTTTGGCGGGAATTTGCCTCCGACCGGACGTTCCTCTACGTCCGATCGAAGTACGTCCGGTCGGAGGACATAATAATTGTTCCAAATAAAGCCTTATATTGATTGTCATTTACCTTTAAATATAGAATTCATATTTATAACATTCAAAAAGATTAAAATACTTCATTAAATAAAGAAATCCAACTATTCTCTCACATATTATTGTTTGGATACTTTCACATCTATGTGTCTAATGCGTCCAATGCCAACACACAAAATTTCTTCTTTTTTAGAGATTTCATATTACCCTTTCTGTCAACTATAGAAATATGTAATCTCAAATGTACAGAGTTCATTGTCTTAGAATCTAATTGTTCAATTTGTTAATTACTATATGATTCATAGTAACTAGAAAGGGGAACTATGGATACATAGTGACAATATTTTACTTTAGAACCTGAAAAGAAACATATCAATTATTTAATTAAAGATTAAATTATTGAAAATATTTTAATCCAAATATATTTTACAGTTTAGAATTAAGCCTTTAAAAGAGTTTTTTTTTTTTTTTTATAAAACTCATGTATTATTTCTATGAAGGTCATCCACTAGAGTAGCCGTCCAACGTGCTCATAGCCAGGAAACATTGGTGGCCGAACGTAGAGGAACGTATGTTCACCGGACCAAATAAAAGTTCCATAGCCAGTGTCTTCTTTCGTTCTTCAGCTTAATCTTCAATCTTCATCTTGCTAAGGTGTTCAATGTTTATCTTATATTTAATTTTACTTATTTTTTATTAATCATTTTTGGGATTTGAAGGATTTTATCTTTGATTAATCATAAAGAGATAGATGTGAGAATAGGTAATTTTGATTTTTAGATCTTGTATCAAATGATGAGATTTAGAATTTTGAAATAATCATTGTTTTCAATGGTTCGAGAATTTTTTTTTGGATATTTAGGTCATTTAAGGCAAACTCATACACACAACGCATACACAAAGACTCGAATCCTGAATATGCTCTTCCTTTCATTTATGTGATGGGATATTCAAGCTTGTAAATGATAGAGACAAAATTCGAAGAACTTATATTTTGAAGGGACCTCATCAAACGAGAAGCCAATAATTCCCTCAAACATGAATTGAAAATATTGAATGCATATTTATACCTAAATGGTTTGATGAATATGAGATTGGTTAGAGTACTGAGCGTAGCAAAGACGTCATTTTTTGTCTTTATTGCTACCTTTTCAAGCCCTAAGAACAAATTATTAAAGTCCAACCTCATGGGACTCTTTCTGTAATATTTCAAACTGCTCCAGTATCGTCCAGGCCGATCTGGGATCGTCCTGGGACGATCTGTGGATTTCAGCTCCAGGTTTTGCCCAGAATTTGCTCTAAGTGATTTCCTGTAGGGATCGTCCAGGCCGATCGAGGCATCGTCCCGGGACGATCAGTGGATGGCACAAGTCAGTGAGTAGAGGTTTTTATCGCCTATGAATAGTAAACATCGGCCTGAAAAATCGTCCCAGGACGATGGGTTTTGGTCTGATCGTCCAGGACGATCGGGACGATCGGCCAGGCCGATTGACACTGTTCATAAGGATCGGCCTGATCATCGCCCTGGAGTATCGGCCAGGCGATCTGTGGTTTGGTCTGATCGTCCAGGACGATCTGGACGATCGGCCAGGCCGATCTGAAGAGGATTTAAGGGATTCAGACGATTTGAAGAGAGAGAAAAGTTAAAAAAATAAATATCTGATTTTTCGTCTGAGGAGAGAGAAAAAGAGCAATTTGGAAAAGTTGATTTCGGGAAGACGCGGAGCCGTTTTCGAGCGAAGTGACTGTTGAGGATATTGCTGTGCACGAGGTAAGGCACATTCCGTCTTTCTCAATTTTCAGTTCCGTCGCGGTTGGCGGTATTTTTCTGTCCGGATTTAGTTTTCGTTACGGTTTTTCGTCCGTATCTTTTGATTGGTTCAGTTTTTACCGCGTAACTTTCCGTATATCGTTGCCGTGCCGGGTGTGCACGTTTTGATTATATTTTGAAGATTTTCGTCCGGGTATTTTTGATTCGACTGTGTTTTTAGTCGACCTGATTTTTCTGTGAAATTGGAAATTATCTGTTCAGTAGAATAAATGTTCTGGAATGTGATTATCTATATTCTGTGCGAATTCGGTGAATTTTCTTTGCAGGAATTTTTGTGTAAATTCTGTATACTGCCGTTGTGCTGCCCGATTTTTGGGTAATTTCTGAAATGTCCGAATTTCTTCTGAATTGAAATGCTATGTGATTAAGCTATAAAAAGGGAGTTATAAGGGGCCTGAATCCTATGAGATTCAGTTAGTGAACGGGAAATTCTGAAATGAGCTCAATATACATTTTGATATCTGTTTCGTTCCGGATCCGATGAATTCTGTTTTGGTGCTATAAGCACATCTGTTTTGGTGCCGTGAGCACAAAGGGAGACATAAGGGGCCTGGATCCTATGAGATTCAGTCAGTGTCTGGGCAGGGAGGCATAAGGGGCCGGAATCCGTATAGATTCCGTCAGTGTCAGGGCATTTAGCTATATGTATCTGTTCTGTTCTGTACGAAATTGTGATTCTGATACGATATGCTCCGTACGATTCTGATTTCTGAATTCTGATTCTGACTCTGTTGATTTGTTCTGATATGATCTGTACGATTCCGATTCTGATTTGATATCTGTCCGTATACGTTCTGATTTCCGATTCTGTTCCGATTTCTGATCTGATTTCTGTCTGATGAGTTTGGTTTTGGTTTCTGAGAATTTAGATTGGTGGTTTGTTGCTTTGCTGAGCTGTTGAGCTCACCCTTGCTTTCTGGTGGTTTTCAGGTTCTGGGAAGGGCAAGGAGGTCCAGGATTAGTTTCAGAGTCTGATCCGATTAGGTACTTTTGTACTTTTGATTTTTTTGTACAGTCATGGCTTTTCTGTTCTTTCTTTCTTTCTGTCGAAAGCCATGCACTGTTCTGTAGATGATTATTTTGAGGAAATGAAAAGATAGATGTTTTGTTCCGCTGCATTTGATGTTTTTAGTAGCTCTGTTGTTCTGTGTGTTTTCTGTTGAGTTATGTATTTGGGAAGTTCAGTTCAGTAACCTAATCCAAAGCCAGATCCTGGATAAGTAAGTTCAGCGCTTCGTCGCGATCCGGCTCGGGCGGGATCCGTCCCCGTCGGGTCGGGTCGTGACAAGCTTTTGTGGTATCAGAGCACTGGTTTTGGAAACAGGTTGGATTGTAAAACAGAGCTTTAGGAAGTGATCAGTGAGTCTGTCTGGGAGGTAGTTTTGGGTCGTTTGGCTTTTTATTGTGTTGTTTTTGTGTTGTTTTTGTGATAGTTTTCCGGATTTTCTGGATTTTTCTGTATGGATCAGCCAGACCCAGACATGACAGACGGTCAGAGTGATGATCAGGCAGCACCAGTGGGGAGTACAGCCCCAGTGGTCGGTGCTGACACACTGTCCCAGTTTGCTTCGTTGGTTGCTCAGATGATGAGCGAGACTCAGAGCAGAGCTTCTACTGTTAGATCTGAGGACATTGATCGACACCTGCAGTTATTTTTGAGGTTGAAGCCTCCGAGGTTTGAGGGCGCTGTTGAGCCCAGAGCAGCCGAGGAGTGGCTGAGGAGATTAGAGAAGACTTTTGACGGGATGCAGTGTCCTGCAGACAGGAAGGTTCCGTTGGCTGTTTTTTCTGTTAGATGGAGAGGCTGAGCACTGGTGGGATGGCCAGCAGGCAGCCAGATTTCAGGGCAGATTGAACTCTTTGATCACTTGGGAAGAGTTCACTGAAGTGTTCAGAGACTGGTTTGTTCCCCCTTCTGCACGACAGCAGATGCAGGAGAGTTTTCTGAGGCTGGTTCAGGGGAGCAAGACGGTGATGCAGTACGAGGCTGAGTTTACTGCATTAGCCAGGTACGCTCCGCAGCTGGTTAGCACTTCTGCTGAGAGGTGTTACCGATTTCTGAGAGGCTTACGAGACACTTTGAGGCAGCCTTTGATACCGTTCCGGATTTCTGATTTCTCTGAGCTTGTGGAGCGAGCTCGTCTGATTGAGAACGACATGACGACTACTCAGCAGCGGTGGTCTGCGAGTAGGAAGAGGTTTGGAGGTGATACTTCTGGCAGTGGTTCCTCTGGGAAGAGGAGATTTGTTCCTGGTTCTGGATCTGGAGATTCCAGAAGGAGCGGAGGATCGTCTGGTACTGTTACCAGTACGACTGGTTCTGGATCTGTCAGTTCGGCACCTGTGTGCCAGAGTTGTGGACGGCGACACCATGGCCAGTGCTACAGGATAGCTGGTCTTTGTTTCAGGTGTGGTCAGCCGGGACATAGGATTGCAGAATGTCCACAGATGGGATATGATCAGCGATCTGAGGGTTTAGTCAGACCTGTTGGTTCAGCAGCAGGAAGACCGAGGACTGTTCCTCCACGTCCTGAGGGATTTGCTGGTAGAGGTGGTGGTTCTAGTTCTGCACCACGGAGACCACCTACGATTCAGAGGGAGCAGAGTAGTTCTGTTGCTTCAGCTCCTGCTCCAGTTCAGCCTCGAGTTTACAGCTTGAGTCAGCAGGAGGCTCGAGATGCTCCGGATGTTGTGACAGGTACGGTTTACATTTCTGATCAGCCCTGTCGTGTTTTGTTTGACTCTGGAGCGAGTCATTCTTTTCTGTCCGAGCATTGTTTTGAGCTTTTACATTTGGATTCGATGGTTTTACCGGTTTCTTTGTCTGTGATTTTACCGGCGGGGAATCCATTGATTGCTCGACAGTTTTGTTTGTGTGAGATCGAGATTTCTGGCAAGAAATGGAAATCTAGTTTGATTCGATTGCCGATTTCTTCGTATGATGTGATTCTGGGAATGGATTGGCTGAGTCGGTATGAGGCTCAGATTGACTGTCTGAAGAAGCAAGTGAGTTTGCTTGTGGCTGGAGAGAGAGTTGTATTTCAGGGATTACGAGGTGTTCTCTCCAGTCTGATTTCTGCGTTAGAGGTGAGCAGAATGTGGAAGAAAGGATATCCAGTATTTTTGGCTTCGGTGCGGGATCTGAACCTGGAGGTTGGTTCTGTTTCTGAGATCCCTGTGGTACGGGAGTTTACTGATGTTTTTCCTGAGGAGTTGGTTGGTTTACCTCCGGATAGAGATGTGGAGTTCTCTATCGATGTTTTTCCGGGTACCGCTCCGATATCGAAAGCTCCGTACAGGATGGCACCGAAAGAACTTTCTGAGTTGAAAGTTCAGCTTCAGGAGTTGGTTGACAGAGGATTTGTACGTCCTAGTGTTTCTCCTTGGGGAGCACCTGTTCTGTTTGTGAAGAAGAAGGACGGTACACTCCGTATGTGTATTGATTACAGAGATTTGAACAAGGTCACGATCAAGAACAAGTATCCTTTGCCTCGGATAGACGACTTGTTTGACCAGCTTTCCGGATCTTCAGTGTTTTCGAAGATCGATTTGCGATCCGGATATTATCAGGTGAAGGTGAAGGAATCTGATGTGGTGAAGACTGCTTTCAGTACTCGGTACGGGCACTACGAGTTCTTGGTTATGCCTTTTGGGGTAACCAATGCGCCTGCGATTTTCATGGATTTGATGAACCGAGTATTTAGAGAGTATTTGGATCAGTTTGTGATCGTCTTCATTGACGATATTCTGGTATATTCTGCTTCTGAGGATGAGCATGCCAGACATTTGAGGATTGTATTGGAGACTTTGAGGAGGCATCAGCTGTATGCCAAGTTCTCCAAGTGCGAATTCTGGCTGAAGAGCATTTCATTTCTGGGGCACGTGATCAGCGGAGAAGGTATTTCTGTAGATCCCCAGAAGATTCAGGCAGTTGCTGATTGGCCAAGGCCGACTACGGTATTTGAGGTACGTAGTTTCTTAGGCATGGCCGGGTATTATAGGAAGTTTGTGAAAGGATTTTCACAGATTTCGACTCCTCTGACGAGACTGACTCAGAAGTCAGTTCCTTTTGTTTGGACACCGGAGTGTGAAGCTAGTTTTCAGAGATTGAAGGATTGTTTGACTTCAGCTCCAGTGTTGGCGCTTCCGTCAGGTACGGAAGGTTTTCAGGTGTTCAGTGATGCTTCACTGAAAGGACTGGGTTGCGTTCTGATGCAGCATGGTCAGGTAATTGCTTATGCTTCGAGACAGTTGAAACCACATGAGAAGAATTACCCGACACATGATTTGGAGTTAGCTGCAGTTGTTTTTGCTTTGAAGATTTGGCGTCATTACCTGTATGGCGTCACATGTGAGATGTTTACTGATCATAAGAGCCTGAAGTACATTTTTACTCAGAAGGATTTGAATCTGAGACAGAGGAGGTGGCTCGAGTTGATCAAGGACTATGACCTGACTATTCAGTATCAGCCTGGGAAGGCGAATGTGGTAGCAGATGCTTTGAGCAGGAAGTCTTCTGGATTCTCAGGTATTCAGCTTACCTGTGATGACTTTCTTATTCGTGATTTGGAGAGATTGCAGTTGGAGGTGATTTCCTCCAGTGATTTGGAGTTGGCTCAGATGAGTATTCAGTCTTCTTTGGAAGCAAGGATTCAAGAAGCCCAGAAGTCAGATTCTGATTATTCGAAGTTGCTAGCTCAGATTGGATCTGGTAAGACTCCTGAACTTCGAATTTCTGATTCTGGTGCTATTTTCTGTAAGAACAGGTTGTGGGTACCTGTGTTTGGAGATTTGAGGCGGGAGATTCTGTATGAATCTCATCATTCAGGCTACACTGTTCATCCAGGCAGTGGTAAGATGTACGCTGATATGAAGCTTTTGTTCTGGTGGCCTGGGATGAAGAAGGATGTGGCGGAGTTTGTGTCGAGATGCGAAGCCTGTCAGTTGGTGAAGGCAGAGCATCAGCGACCAGGCGGACTGTTGCAGTCGTTGCCTATCCCTGAGTGGAAATGGGAGGAGGTAACAATGGATTTTGCTATGGGTTTTCCTCGATCACGACAAGGACACGATGCTATTTGGGTAGTTGTGGATCGATTGACGAAGTCAGCCCATTTTCTTCCGATCAGACAAGCGGATTCAGTTGAACGCTTGGCACAGATATATGTGAAAGAGATAGTCAGATTACACGGTGTGCCTCGTGTGATTGTATCTGATCGAGATGGACGCTTTACTTCCAGACTTTGGAAGGGCATTCAGCAAGGCTTGGGTACGAAATTGCATTTCAGTACAGCCTTTCATCCTCAGACCGACGGACAGTCTGAGAGGACTATTCAGGTACTGGAAGATCTGTTGAGGCTTTGTGTTCTGGACTTTAGCGGAAGCTGGGAAGATCATATTCCGCTGATTGAGTTTGCTTATAACAACAGTTTTCAGTCCAGTATCGGTATGGCACCGTACGAGGCTCTGTATGGCAGGAAGTGCCGTACTCCTTTGACTCTGACGGAGGTCGGAGATAGACAGACTTTGGGTGCCACTTTTGCTGATGAAACTGCTCAGAAGATTCATTTGATAAGAGAGAGATTGAAAGCCGCTCAAGATCGTCAGCAGAAGTATTATAATCAGAAGCACAGGTTGGTTGAGTTTCAGGTTGGTGACTTTGTGTATGTCAAAGTCAGCCCGATGAAAGGTGTGAGCAGATTTGGTCAGGTAAGCAAGCTTAGTCCAAGGTATGTTGGACCGTTTGAGATTTTGGAAAGAATTGGAAAAGCTGCTTATCGCCTATTGCTTTCTGAATCTATGCCTGATGTGCATAATGTGTTTCACGTATCCACTCTGAGGAAGTGGGTTTCAGACTCTGGGAAGAAGGTATCAGCTGAAGAGGTTGAGATTCAGGAGAATCTGGCGTACAAGGAAGAGCCAGAATTAATTTTAGCGTACGACGTCCGCAAGTTAAGAAATAAAGAGATTCCGATGGTTAAAGTCCAGTGGAAGCACCGGACTGCACGGGAAGCAACTTGGGAAAAGGAGTCTGATATGAGACGGTCGTACCCGTACTTGTTTTGACTGAGTTTGGATTGGATAATGTCGAGGACGACATTTTTCTGAGTTGGGGAGATTGTAATATTTCAAACTGCTCCAGTATCGTCCAGGCCGATCTGGGATCGTCCTGGGACGATCTGTGGATTTCAGCTCCAGGTTTTGCCCAGAATTTGCTCTAAGTGATTTCCTGTAGGGATCGTCCAGGCCGATCGAGGCATCGTCCCGGGACGATCAGTGGATGGCACAAGTCAGTGAGTAGAGGTTTTTATCGCCTATGAATAGTAAACATCGGCCTGAAAAATCGTCCCAGGACGATGGGTTTTGGTCTGATCGTCCAGGACGATCGGGACGATCGGCCAGGCCGATTGACACTGTTCATAAGGATCGGCCTGATCATCGCCCTGGAGTATCGGCCAGGCGATCTGTGGTTTGGTCTGATCGTCCAGGACGATCTGGACGATCGGCCAGGCCGATCTGAAGAGGATTTAAGGGATTCAGACGATTTGAAGAGAGAGAAAAGTTAAAAAAATAAATATCTGATTTTTCGTCTGAGGAGAGAGAAAAAGAGCAATTTGGAAAAGTTGATTTCGGGAAGACGCGGAGCCGTTTTCGAGCGAAGTGACTGTTGAGGATATTGCTGTGCACGAGGTAAGGCACATTCCGTCTTTCTCAATTTTCAGTTCCGTCGCGGTTGGCGGTATTTTTCTGTCCGGATTTAGTTTTCGTTACGGTTTTTCGTCCGTATCTTTTGATTGGTTCAGTTTTTACCGCGTAACTTTCCGTATATCGTTGCCGTGCCGGGTGTGCACGTTTTGATTATATTTTGAAGATTTTCGTCCGGGTATTTTTGATTCGACTGTGTTTTTAGTCGACCTGATTTTTCTGTGAAATTGGAAATTATCTGTTCAGTAGAATAAATGTTCTGGAATGTGATTATCTATATTCTGTGCGAATTCGGTGAATTTTCTTTGCAGGAATTTTTGTGTAAATTCTGTATACTGCCGTTGTGCTGCCCGATTTTTGGGTAATTTCTGAAATGTCCGAATTTCTTCTGAATTGAAATGCTATGTGATTAAGCTATAAAAAGGGAGTTATAAGGGGCCTGAATCCTATGAGATTCAGTTAGTGAACGGGAAATTCTGAAATGAGCTCAATATACATTTTGATATCTGTTTCGTTCCGGATCCGATGAATTCTGTTTTGGTGCTATAAGCACATCTGTTTTGGTGCCGTGAGCACAAAGGGAGACATAAGGGGCCTGGATCCTATGAGATTCAGTCAGTGTCTGGGCAGGGAGGCATAAGGGGCCGGAATCCGTATAGATTCCGTCAGTGTCAGGGCATTTAGCTATATGTATATGTTCTGTTCTGTACGAAATTGTGATTCTGATACGATATGCTCCGTACGATTCTGATTTCTGAATTCTGATTCTGACTCTGTTGATTTGTTCTGATATGATCTGTACGATTCCGATTCTGATTTGATATCTGTCCGTATACGTTCTGATTTCCGATTCTGTTCCGATTTCTGATCTGATTTCTGTCTGATGAGTTTGGTTTTGGTTTCTGAGAATTTAGATTGGTGGTTTGTTGCTTTGCTGAGCTGTTGAGCTCACCCTTGCTTTCTGGTGGTTTTCAGGTTCTGGGAAGGGCAAGGAGGTCCAGGATTAGTTTCAGAGTCTGATCCGATTAGGTACTTTTGTACTTTTGATTTTTTTGTACAGTCATGGCTTTTCTGTTCTTTCTTTCTTTCTGTCGAAAGCCATGCACTGTTCTGTAGATGATTATTTTGAGGAAATGAAAAGATAGATGTTTTGTTCCGCTGCATTTGATGTTTTTAGTAGCTCTGTTGTTCTGTGTGTTTTCTGTTGAGTTATGTATTTGGGAAGTTCAGTTCAGTAACCTAATCCAAAGCCAGATCCTGGATAAGTAAGTTCAGCGCTTCGTCGCGATCCGGCTCGGGCGGGATCCGTCCCCGTCGGGTCGGGTCGTGACACTTTCATTGGGGAAGGATTCAGAAATTGGAAGAAGAAAAAGAAACTATTAAGTTATGTTGGAAAGAATAATAGTGAGCATAACAAAGCCAGGCACAAATGAGAAGATTTATTGAAGAATCAAGAACATGCACAAGCTTCTTACTTTATGATTAAGCAAAGATGATAAAAATAAAAAGATTACAGTGTCATGTTGACTGTTGCAATAGATTGTATTCGATTTCTCTTACATCAAGGATTATTATTTCGTGGGCATGATAAGTCATCCAAATCAAATAATCAAGAAAATTATTTAGAACTACTTGATTTCCTTGCTAACCAAAATGAAGAAATTGAAAAGTTACATCTATATATGCATGCTTCAATTTAAAGTTAACTTCACCAAAAGTTCTTAAAGGAATTTTCTCTGCTATTGCTATTGAAACTTTGGTATATGTTATAAAAGATATTGGTGACTTCTTCTTCTCAACTATAGTCGATGAATCTAAAGACGTTTCTATGAAATAATAACTAGCTATTGTAGTGAGATATGTAGATAAGTTGAGACAAATCATTGAAAGGTTTATAGGCATTACGCATTTCCATTGACTCATTCAGTAACCATGAAGGCAAACAATGAAAGCATATTTGTGAAACACTTTTTGAGCATCCATAAGATCTATAGTCGAGGTTAAGATGGGGCATCTAATATGTGAGGAGAATTTAATAGTTTGAAGACACTTATTATTAATAATAACCATCAAGCATTTTATATTTATTATTTCATTCATTAACTCCAACTATACTTGATGACAGTATAAAAGAATCATTGACAAGTGAAATATATATTTGAGTTTACTTCTAGAATTATAAATACTATTGAGACTTCATGTAAGAGATCATATACTCTTAAAGCTATTCAGCATGATAAAATACTTTTATATATTAAAGATGACAATCTACTAGGTGATCAAGGTTTAAATCAAGTAACTAATTTATAAAGATCTAGTGATACTCGATGGAGTTCATATTTTCATTATTTGATTAATCTTATGAGAATATATGCTTATGCAATCAAGGTGTTTGAGATTATTATTGAAAAAAGAGGATCGATAGCAGTGGCGGAGCCATAAACTTTCCATAGAGGGGGCCAAACTTTATAAAAAAAATCCCTAAAATATATAAAATAACAACAACAAACAGTAAAAAAAATTTACAGTCTGTTTCCCAAGTGAATCAAAATTGTGATAAATTGATAATGATAGGTCTTAAAAAGCAAAGAAAAAATAAATTATGAACAAAGCCTTTAATGTGTGAATCAATACACTAAAAATAATCAGATTCATATGCACTAATCAAACAACCTTTTTCACAATCTGATATAAGCACGATAACATCAATAAGCAAATAAAATCACAATTTGAGCTCAGCATGACTTTGTACAATATTAAAGGAAGCTAAGCACGACAACAACAAACAAAATCCCAATTTGAAAATAACAAGCAAAATCCTTGCTAATGATATCTTATATAGAAAACTAAAACAAAATCGCAAGAGATTTTGAGAGTTTCTTATCTTCTGGACTTCAAGTGCAAACTACTGGATCAAATATGGAATAAGGGAGAGAATATGCGAATACCCTGGTACAAACTGCTAGATGCACCATTTCGAGATGATCTTCTTGCACAAAATCCAAATGCAAGGCTACCGACCCGGCTGGACGCACCGGTGGAGCCATGGAGGCCTGAGGTAGAGGCAAAGAGACGAGGACTGCATGTGCCGCGTGACTTACGAGAACTTCTGAGGCCAAAGTATTAGGGCGAGCGAATATCGAACCCCCAAAATGCTGAACCATCTCCAAGTATGCTTTTTTTTTTTCTTTTCGTAGAGGGGGCACGTGCCCCTGCAGAACCTTGCTAGCCTCCATTGTTGATCAACAATCAGTTGAATTAGGTGTTCTGATTGATATAACAGAATCTTTTGATTTTTATTTTCTTAATGCATTTAATGATTGATATTTTAAAGATTATAAATGAGTTATCACATCCATTACAAAGTAATATCAAAACATTAAAAATGCAATAAAATTGGCGCAGATATATAAACAATGATTAAATAAACTGAGCAAAAATGGATGGAGTATTTAACTATATGAAGTGTCACATTTTTATAGTGTTTTTATGGATGATGTTCCAAAGATAAATGGCACATACAAAACTCATCATTGATCAATGCGAAGAGGTGAAGAAAAATATCAAACCTGCATCATTATTGTGTTGAGTTATTTTATAATGTAATTGACATGCAACTTTAAAAGCAAAATAATAATTTTTTTAATATAATATTGAACTGCTTCTTTGTGTGGCATGCTTAAACCCAAGTGATTCCTTCCTTGTTTATGATGCGAGAAAATTGATACAACTAGCATAATTATATCCAAGAAATTTTTTACAATTAACCTTATTGCTTTTAAAAGTCAATTATTAATTTATATTATTAATATGAGTACCAATGATGAGTTCTCCTCTCTAAGCAGTATTTTTGATCTTGCAAATAAAATTATCAAGGTTAAGAAGAATAGTGTGTATCCTTTGGTTTACACACTAATTATTTTAGCATGAGCTATGCCACTGCTTTTGTTATAGTTGAGAGATCATTTTCTATAATGAAGATTATTAAAAATTAATTATGTAATAGGATTGGTGATGATTGACTCAACGATTGGTTGGTGCCTTACATTGAAAATATGTGTTCGATTTGATTCCTAATGAAGTTGTAATGCAATATTATTAAAAATTATAAAATAGATTAACAAGCTTGTAATAATTTTTAATTTATCTATCATAATGAAATATAAAATTTTGCTAGTTTTGCCAATATATATATATATATATATATATATATATATATATATATATATATATATATATATATATATATATATATATATATATATATATATATATATATATATATATATATATATATATATATATATATATATATATATATATACTTTCCTCCTTAATCATTAACCCAAGGAAATCACAAGTCTATTTTGAAGGCTTTCTTCTTAGAATCAAACAATTTGGTTAGTAAATGTCAAACTCACATAGCCATGATCTACTCAATATCTTTTTCTAATGTTTCCACTATTATGAAAAATAATTGATGTACTTTTTTTCCTTTTTTTTCAATAGTTTAGAACACATCATATCATGCATATGTATACATAAATGTTCAAATTCTCAACCAATAGGCCTAGACTACATCTCCAAAGCTTTTGAGCTATAAATTTTATCAGAATGAGCTTAACAATTATTAAATTCACTATGAAATTATTGTCATTTAGAAAGTGTTTATATTGCACTACTTGTAAAGTAAATTTTAGATTTTAAAATCTAACATTAATTAATTGAATGATCAAACAATCTTCAATATTTGCATCCTTGTAGCTAAAATGAGCGGCTTGATGAGAGGAATCTAAGGATGCTTAGATCGCTCAATTTTAAGAGCTTTAAGATTATTAAATGTTGAAAGAATAGTCTAAGATCAAAAGAATTAATGTGAGACATCTGACAAAATGTTTTGAAATTTTAGCTATATTTACTAAAATATCACTCTAAGAATTATAAATAAAATCTTTTTCACATGATATTATACATTGGCTTAAATTTTAAGAGAACTTAGAGATATGAAATACTCTAGATCTCTATACCTCTACCTAAGTACCTAGTATTCAATGCATATGATCGCTGCCAACAACCAATGTCATCTGATTTATGTCACGCATCCACCCTCGTCCAATTGTTCTTAGCAAATCATCATTTCACTTTTATTTTTTTAAGTATAATTAAAATAAGGTTTGTTAATTGGGCATACTAAACTTATTAATACATAGATTATTACATCAAGCTTCTAAATTAGTACTATTAGATATTTGAATCACATAAATAATTTTATCTTAATTATCTAAGATCTAAAGCAAATGATGTTTTACCCTATGTGATTGAATTTATGCAAAAACTTTGAATTATTGTTGATCATTAAATCTTTCATTAATGGTGATTAAGTTCAAATTTGCTAACTATTAATTTTAAATAATCATGATTAGTTTTGCCTAATGTAATATTAATAACGATAAATCAATGAAGACTCAAATCTTGATGATATCCATTATACAAAACTAGAAGGAATATCATTATTTTTAGTTAGGGGTGTAAAAGATTTGAGTTGAGCTCAACTTAAACTTGATTAATTATAATTTAGATTGTTATAACAAAATTATAATAATATATATATATATATATATATATATATATATATATATATATATATATATATATATATAAAGACAAATAATAAAAAATTACTTGTATTAAAAAATAAGATATAATTTTTAAATATTTTCGTAGCTTTATATTTAAATTCATGAATAATAATATATTTAAAGTATATTTTATATTAATATTTTTTAAATGAATCAGCTTATAAGCTAATGAGTCAAGTCCAGCTCCCGAATTATTTATCTAACTAAATTTGAGCCAGCTCAATTTGACTAATTTATTCTCTTATATTTATGGTCTAAAATTATTTTTTAATAAAACAATTGTCGAATTATAAATCTTTTTTTAAAAAAAAATTGCTATTTTCTTAACTTTGTATAAAGCACAATAAGTCCTCTTTTATTTATTTATTTATTTATTTTTGACAGGTCTAACCTACTCAGAAGACTTTTTAATTGAATCCCATAAATTTGGTCAGTAAGTGTCAAATCACACAATTATGATACATGCAACAACTCATTCTAGTGCTTCCAAATCATGTTGTAGGCAATAAATGAAATTGCACAGAGCTTGTTTTATTATGTATATGCATGTGTAATTCACAAAATCAGCTGCCATAGCTTAATTATTTTTAAACTTCAAAGGCTGTTTGATTTGTAATAAAATAGATGTAGGCTTCTTTAATTTGAAATAAAATGAGTATAAATTATTTTAAGCATAGAGATTTTGAGGATATTGATATTTAGTTTGAAATAAAATAAATACACGATAAAATTTTTATAAATCTGAAATACATCATTTAGTGCAAATTTGTTGCCTTTACTTGTCCTCACCTGTCACTACCACTATTCTCTATTGTGATGACCATCCATTGTCGTTTTACTACTACTTTTGTCGGCTATTGCTACCACCACCCATTATCGCCACATATTGCCATTGGCATTAATCGTCACTGCCATCATCACTAGTTGCCGATCGCTGCCACCTCCATCAACAATCACCCATCGACCCATTGCAAGTGACCTGCTGGCCAACATTGTCGAAATCGACCACCACGATCTTTAAAAGTTTCATTGCATTCATTTTACTTATATCCAAATAAAAACAAGCATTCAAATGTATTTTTTACAATCTCCCAGCATTTATTGTACACTATTTTTTTTCTTTTCAACCAACCAAACAACCCTGCAACGTATTCTAAATGTAGGAATTTTAAAAATATTAAAATTTTATTTCAAGCAAAAAAAAAATGTTAAGAAAATTTTTGACGAATTTAGAATGCGCGGTGTAGTAGAATTTTGGTGTATTCAAGAATTTTTTTATTTAGACAATTTCTAAATATGTTATGTTTTTTCGTTACCATCGGCCACCGCCACCTACTACCATTGATGAGAGTCATTGCTTGTCATCGCCGACCAATACCAGCCACCAATGTCGACTTTCATCGACCACCATCGGCTATTGTCGTCGGCCCCTGTTGCTTGTACCGCCACTATCTACCACCATTTGCCAGTCTCCAGTGCCCATCACCAGTCGCCACCTGCTACCACCACCATTGCCGCCATCCACAACTGCCATTTGCTACCCACAATCTTTAATCGGCCGCCAACCACCACCATTATTGCACTTCACTCTTCATTCATTTTAGCAAAATATAAAAAAAAAATAATCACTCACATTTATTTTACATTATATTGGTGAAATTTTTGAAAAGTACTTTTTTTAAAGCTTAATCTTATCGGGAAGTTTGATTTTAAATTTATAGTCTCAAAATTAAATGTCACATTATAAACAATGTATTGCTCATAAAGGCAGAGATATCATTCACTAACAAGTTCTTGCCTGCCTAGGCAGCATCAGTATGGATATAATTTCTCAACATTATGGTCCTTTGTAATTGTCTTTTCTTAGGAGTTCTCTTAGTGGAGTAATTAATGGAGCATGGCGGGATATTTCCTATCCTAGCCACCCTCTCCTCCCTTTCAACAGCAGCTAAGAGGTTAAAATGACTCTCCTGGAGGAGTGGAGAGGAGGCAGGAATAGACAGATCCTTAACAACCTCTGGCTCTACCTAGGGCAGGGTTTTAACTTCCACAACCTTCTTTGACATAGCAATTTTTCTTCTAACCCTACTCAGATAGTTCTTCTTTTGATTCTTATTAGTGAAAGGGATCCTTGAAATCGACCCTTTCTCATAAACATACTATGTTTCAAGGGCCTCAACAGTGGCCCTTGATCATCCTTCCTTCTCAATAGGACTAAGGGGGTCAGACACTAGTCCCAACACTAACTTTAAAACTAGACTATCAACCTCAGCAGCATTCAAATCAAGTATCCTTTTTCCATCTAGTGTCAACTCATCAGTGCTAAAACCTATACCAAATTGAATGATGTTTCCCAGGTCATTTTGCTCGCAAGTCAAACCTCTCTCAAAAGTGAACAACTGTTTGTCGGCCATCAACTCAAGTTTGAAATTTTGAAATTGAAGGAAAGAATAGGAATTAGGAATTTTTGAAATTAAATTTGAGAAATCATAATCGCCACAAAAAATGAAAAAAAAAATGATATCCAGTACTGTACCGGTTATAACCGGTACTATTCTGGAGCTTTGCAGCGGTTAAAACCGCTGCAAAGTTCCAGATTTTTTTTTTTAAAAAAAAGGAAAACCGAATGTACACTGAAAACAAATATAATACAATCACCAAACAAAAACCTAAACCCACATAAATAGGAGATGTAACTGAAACAAAAATACTAGTGAAATCATAGAGATTCACAACAACAACAAAAATGCCGTCTCAAACAAGCCTTAAGTCTACATGAAAGCACTTTAGAGAACAAATTCATTACAATCATTTAATTAACAATTTTTTCACTTGTCACATGAAAAATAAAGAAAACACTTGCACATACGTTGGCATTCTCTTATATATAGCTTTGCTGAAACTAAAAAACCAAAGGCACCTTCTAGCACTGACTCATGATGCAGGCAGTAAAAGGCTATAAATTCTTGACAAGCATAAAGTTATTATATCCATATTATAATAAATTTTAATAGAATAAAGAAAATTTTCTCAACCCAAAGTTCTCATTCCAGATTTTACTGCATCCTACCTGAATGATGATCCGAACTACTCTGAATCATTTAAATATAATTTTCTTAATATAAAACCATATAGTAATTTAGATTTGTAATTGCATTAAGGCCTACAAAATTAATTAGAATATCGGAGGATGAGACGATGGGACAGAAAGCTTAGAAATAGATGCTTTCTACAGTAATGGAAAGTAGACGTATGATATGTCACTAGAAAAAGCATTACAAGGAAGTACTGTAATGGTGTTCATCTTTACTACACTAATTAGCTTTGGTTGCACTTCTATTTCAACTTCCAATACTCTCTGATTTACATCAATTACTCATTTTGTCATCACATACATATGAAATATAATTTTCTGTAATTCTACTTTTTGCAATTAATACTACCTCATCAAATTGGAACTTGCATCATCATCTCCAAACAAACCACTATTCCAATGAGAGAAGAATTTTACAAACACAAACAAAGGCAAAAGGCAAGCTTCATACTACCTCACGAATATAATGCCCACAAAACATATATAAGAGCTCTGAAAAGTGCTAAAAATAACCATGTAATGGCCACCAAGAAATAAAAATAATACTAGATAATCTCAAAAAGAGAGGATCATTCATCATTCTTGTTTTGTGATCTATAATATCAAAATTTTAAGCAACATCCCAAAAAGTAGAATTACATACCAAAATGCATTTCAAAACAACTTGCACATACTTGGGTTTCTTCAAAATGAAATTCTTTTTCTTCTATAACTTCATCTTTAAGAAGAAGTTTCATTGCCACCCTATCAATTATAAGAAGA
Organism: Dendrobium huoshanense; assembly: GCA_016618105.1. NCBI lineage: Eukaryota > Viridiplantae > Streptophyta > Magnoliopsida > Asparagales > Orchidaceae > Dendrobium > Dendrobium huoshanense. Next base: position 50,174,237 of record CM028360.1, on the reverse strand, counting down.
TTGTAAAATATTAGTATTCAAATAACCAATATTAAAATTAGAATGTGAAAATTTACATACCATTTGTGAGCTTCCTTGAGGTGGATGCTGCATTCGAATTTCTTGCATGAATTGCCTCATTTCAGTACGTAATGAGTTGAACTCCTCTCTAAACTCCTCTTTGAGATTAACTATTTGACTTAAATTACTTCCACAACTACTCGCGCCATTATTTGTGCTATGAGGGAAATATCGTGTAGGTGTTACACCAAAACCTTGGGTTCTAACTCTGCCTGGGTGTTCAGGTCCCATTACCATACTGAACACCCTTTCGTTAGCCTCCACATTCCCATCCTCTGGTGTAAGCTCATCCTTAGCCAAAAGCTCGCAAGCTTGTATCTATGTTATAATAAATTTAGTTAATTTTTATTTTAAATAAACAAAATATAATAATGAATTACATATAAAAAATTATAGCTAGACTAAAATTACCCATCTCTGATTAGCATCTTCAGATGACCAGGTGCCATCTTTACGCAATCTGTTATTCTCATTTCACACTACTATTCCACTACAAGCTACACTAACATGGTCCACCACATGAGGTAGCACAAATTGAAAAATGGGGGAAGAAGTACAAAATGAGAATAAAAAAAGTTATGCTAACATAGAATTATATTAAGGTTACAAAAATACTTTGTATTATCATGTAGTTACATTAATATCTATTATATATAAAGACAATATAAATTTTTGAAGCATATTGCACCACATGCTCATGCTAAAGCTGCCATTAAATGAGATGATACCATGAAATGCCAAACAACCATTCTAATTTGTAACTATACGAATGAGTTCTTCTAATGGCATTCTAGTTCTTGTTGGATGAACAAAGCTTAAATGATAGTTTTTATTTTTAAAGTATTTGTTAAATGTGATGTCAAATAAAAATTGAAGCCTTTGAGTTCATTACAAATTGCAGTTGAACTGTCCCACACCTTATTCTTCTATAATGTAACATTTTTTTTTTTTCCTTTACAAAAGATATTGCATTGATCAATAAAATGTTATCATTTGGAAGTTCAACACTAACTCCAAAAAGTATCAATTTGAACTAGCTCAAATAACTTGTTTGGCTTAACAAGAAGCTAAGCATAATTTTGCTTGGTGGCTCACAAACGTTAGAAAAAATATAATGAAGGACATAATATAAATGGGTGGGATTGAGCACAAGCATAGTGACTTAGGCGCATAAGTGTACTTCACACTGCAACCATATCTTTTTAAGACATTATAAGGACTGATGCCTATTACTTCATTTAATATAAATTATTCATATATAAATGCATGTAATTGTAAGGAAGAACTACCATAAACCATGAAATTTCAAAATAGTTATAATTTCCCTAATTTTTGACTCATACCTCTTTTTTCTCTTTCTCATACATTCAAAAAATTGTATGAAATGATAGGGCAAGCAAGAGCAAAAAGCCCTCTGGCTTTAGAAAAAATTGTAACAGTTCACCATTGATGCATGAATATTAAGAACATATTAGTTCCTCCTTTTTCCTTGTTCGTTTACTGTTCACTGTGAGGTTGATTTCTCCTTCAAGGCGAAGGATAGTGATTAACCTAAAACCTAACGAATGCACAAGAAGAAAATGAAGAAAAACAATGAGAAGAAAAAGAGAAGGAGAGGTTGAAGGGTAAGAGACTCACAGTGATGAGGATCGAAGGAAGTCGGCCGGGATTCGCAAGCGGAGGAGATTTTCGCCGCAGCTTTGCTCCCATCGTCCTAATCGCGCGAAACAGATCTAAGGGAAAAATTAGGGCTTCGGGTCACTTAAATCCACGGATAGGCTTTGCTGGCGGTTTTAACCGGTGCAATTTGCAGCGGTTTAAACCGCTGCAATTGCTTTAAAATTTCTAATGCAAATTTTGTTTTCGCAGCGGTTTTCAAAACCGGTGCAAAGAACCGCTACGAAAACTCTCATTTTTTGGTAGTGAAAATTTTATGTGTAAAAATAATACTATTAGCAACAATCTTTCATAAAGCTTTTGACAAATAAAAGAAGGCTTAAGTTGAATCTCAAATTCTTTATAGTCCCCAACTGTACTTCTACCCCTTGGGAAAGGTCATAGTCTCGACCTCATAAAGGTAGTAATGTTCTAAAAATAGACTAATCTTCAACTTCAATTCAATATACATGTGGCATAATCAATCTCAAGGGGATTCGATTCGTCCTCTTCTATGCAAGGTCAATGTCATCAAGTAATGCTTTGATAGAAAATCTCAAACATGTCAAATATCATTGGTAGATTTTCTCGCCCTTTTTCATATAAGTTAATGTCGTCAAACAATACTTTGGTAAAAAACTCATATAGAAATATTCTTACTGAATTTATCTTGATCTTTCCATACAAGTTAATGTCATATAATAACTTTTTAGCTGACAACCTCAGATAAATCAAACATCGATAGTGAATTTCTCTCAATCTCTTTCATACAAATTAATGTCATAAAATAATTCTTTGATAAAAAAAATGTTGGATTAGTCAAATATCCCTTGTGGATTTTCTCGACCTCTATCACACATATTAATATCATCGAGTAATATTCTGACAAACAACCTCAGATATGACAAACATCTTTAGTAGATTTTCTTAACACTTTCTTAAAAGTTACAACCATCTAGTAATGCTTTGATAAATAACCTCGTATAGGTCAAATTTTTTTAGTGAATTTATCTTTACCTCTTGTATACAAGTTAACATCGTTGAGCAATACTCTAACAAACAACTTCAACTATGCCAAACATCCTTGGCTGATTTATCTCGACCATATCCACATGGGTTAATACCACTAAGCTCTATTTCAATAATCAACATCAAATAGATCAAACACCCTTACCAAGTTTCTCCAAACCCTTTCCACACAATTTAACAACATAGAGCAATACTCTTACAAACAACCTCATATAGTTAAAACATCCTTGGAAAATTTAACTTAACCTCTTTCACATGATTTAAGGCCATCAAGAAACTTTGGCAAATAACCTCATATAGGTCAAACACTTTTACTAAATTTTTCTTTTCCTCTTCCACACAGGTTAACATCATCAAATAATATTTTCTCAAACAACATTAGGTCGGTCAAACATCCTTGCTTAATTCCTTCTATCGACCTCTTCCAAACAGGTTAATGTAATCAAACAATATTTTGACAAATAATCTATGATTGGTCAAACATTCTTAGTGCTTTCTCTTAACATCTTCTGCAACAATCAACACTTTAAAGCGTCTCTTTAAACCCCTTTTTCAAAAGAAGATCAGAGCCTCATCACCATCAGGCCTCCACTTGATTGGAACTATTACTATGTTGCTAAACTATTACCATCGGCAAGCCACTCGACCCCCTCCATAGGACTGTTCGATATTCACCCTTCTTAGTGTGGATGTCAATTTCCTTCAATAAAATGCAACCCAAACACTGCCATCATTGACCTTTCTCTTCAATGCCATTACTGCCCCTTTATCTCTTGTGACTAGTATTAACCCTTCCCTTGACCACCATAATCGACACCCCTTCCAACTTCCACATTCGACACATCCTTGTAGTTTCCTATGTAAGAGGACCGAGCCTTTGATAACTAACAATGGCATTCAACTCTTGCTGATAGGTACCCAACATAAGATGATTGAGCTTTGGTCACCAAAAATGGTATTCAACTCTTGTCACTAGGTACCCTACGTAAAAAGACTGGGCTTTGATTTCCACCAACAACACTCAACTCTTGCTGATAGGTACCATGCGTAAGATGATCGTGCTTTGATCATTGCCAACAACATTCAACTCTTGCCTGCATATACCTTATTTTGGAGGATCGAGCTTCGATCACCACTAATGACATTCAACTCGTGCCAGCAGATAGGCGGCGTAAGAGGACATGCCTTTTCCCCCAAACTCAAGAGGCATTTTTATCGATCTCGTGGGGGCAAGTTTGGAAAAATGTTTTCTAGAATTTTTATTTTTTAGATTTTTTTTACCCAAAATTCAAAATTTTCCTTTTTAACGTAATTAAAAAAAGGAAATATATATATACCCCCACGAGCCTCTAGAGTTAGTTTCAAGCCATTTAAGTTTTGGAGAAAATTTTTTAATATTATTTCTCTTATCATGCCAATTTTATGGAATGCTAAAATTATGATTGATGGTTTTTTACTTGGTTTATAGCCCTAAGAGGAGGATCACGTTGACATCAAGGGAGCAGTTGGGCCTCGCTAACAAAAAAATATACTTTTTCACAACTTTTTGGAAGGTGCACACACATATTTTCAGACTTTGTGTGCTTCAATATCCAAAAATATAAGGCAACTAATGTGTCACCAAAAATAGCCTTGATCAAACATGAATCTTGAAGCATATGGACAAATTTCAATATTAAATTTGGAGCCATTTGAACTTCAATTTGAACAAACTTATAGTCAAATTGAATGACTCAATGAGACGAATCCAATGACACCAAAATTGGTCCAATCTGAGACCAAATGGACTCGAATGAAGGTCTTAAAGCATATTTAGAAGCTTCAAAGCATTAGTTAGATGACCAATTGATATCCAAATTATGTTATGCTTATAGTCAAATCGAGCAGCTTGAAGAGACGAAACCAACAAGCCTAAAATCATAGGGGGAGGATGGACTTGATGGCCGATTGAGAACTCTAAATTTGCTCTTGATCTTCTCTATATTTACGGAGTATTTTACTCTCAAAATCTATAAATAGATCCCATTTTTCCACATTAAAATGGCCTAGACTTTTGGAGGTTTGGATTTTAGGCTAAAGATCAAGTGAATTCTTAATCAAGAAGAATTCTTGAGCTCCACCCGTGCACCACAGTTGGAAAACCCCTAGTAGTCTGATCGCTAGTGCCAAACTTTTACAGGTCGATTGTCACTGGAAGTCTGCTAATTGCTATCATCGTTGAACCTCAGTTAGGCTGCTACCACTAGACTTTTACCCAACCATTATCATTGGACCTCCACCCAACCATCGCCCATCGATCAAAACGAATAGGCCAACCTTCTCTTGAGAACAAGTCGTCAGCCGACTATGGCCCAACCAACCAAAATGAATATGCCAACCTTCTCTTCAGAACAACTCTCACGCCAATGGATTATTCCTGTTCCAACCATGTAATATGCTCTACATGATGTATATTTACACGTTACACCAACGCTTTCCCTCGAGGAATGACGTCATTTGTAAGGAACAATAAACACTAGTTGAATCATTTTAACTAGGATAAGTCCTGTGATTTTTCTCTTTTCAGTGTAAAAATTTCGGCCTCTTATGATCATTGCACCTCTCTTTTTTATTAGTATATATGCTAAATCTTTGTACAAAACTAGGATATTAAACACTCCATTTGTCTATCACCATGAATTCCAATCTGCAACATTTATAATTACATAAGAGGATTCTAAGAGTCACTTTTTAATACCAACTATTTAATTTGATAATCATATGATATTAATGATAGAGAGTATACAATGATATAAATAGATAAATATATTCATATGTTTGCAATGATACAATAGAAAAACCTTTTCTTTTTTTTTTTTAGATTTTCCTTAGACAATATTAAGTCTCTCTCTATAAGGATAGATATTTAAATGAATAGAGCTTTTTTTTTATTGAATCTATTATCATTATTCTATTCATATCATTGGAATATTAAAAAAAAAAGTAAATGAAAAACTAATTAAAATTATTAAAAATTTAACAATTCGACCCATTAGAATTCTCAAAATATTTTCTTTTCAATTAATTTTATATATATTAGGTGTAACAAGTATAATAAATGCTTATGTATAATAAGAGAGAGAAAATATGATTAAAAAAACATTCAACCTCTATCAATCATTTTCCCTAATTTATTATTATGATTGAGACATCCACTCATTCTCTCTCTATCTCTCTCTTGAAATTAAATGAGAAACTCCTACTTTATATTTTTCCCCCAAATTTTCAACACCATTAAAAATGTGGGTCTTTAATATGAGAAATAAAAAAAAAAAATTTATCATTTGACTCAATAACATGACTCCTTTCACAATCAAACTTCTTGAGCTCACAAAGTTGTGAAGAATTGAATATCGTGCAACCAAAAAAAAAAAAAATCAGAAGACAATATGGACTTGAATCCTATGAGAGATGCTTAATACTCATTTATTGTATATTATGATATACTTTGTCACACATGATGAACTGACTTTTTCATTTTCAGAAGTCTTAAATGCTGCTCATATGAAGAGAACAATTTCTTATAAGAACATAAAAAATAATTCTTATAAGAGCATATATATGGCACACAAAAGCTAAATTCACAATTCAATGATCATTGCATCTGTTGTTGGGGAAGATGAAGAGGAGTAAACACTACAATGACGAAACAAGCAAGAAAATAAAAACAGTGAAAAATAAATGACATCAAGATTTATAGGGGAAAAATCATAAATATGGAAAAACCAGTGGAAAATAGACGACATCAAGAAATCTACGATGAAAATTGGGAGAAAAAATTACATATCTATTTTCTCTCTCACTCTCTCCTTGCTTCTCTTCTCATATGAGTCGTTCTCACATTTGCCATAACTGAAAACACAAGAGAAAGCAAAGTAAAATAACTCCAAGGGATGAAACCCTTTAGAAAATGAGAAAGAAAACCATCTAGTCTGTCACACAGCGCCAGGGAGAGCTCAGGTACACAGTGCCAGACGTGTACTAAAAAACTTCATGTTTTGCATCTGAAGCCAAGCAAGGGGTAAACCCTCAGCACCCCCAGTGTATATGATAAGTTTTGAGGTCCGAGACAACATCACAACACGATTGATCAGCACAATCAGAATCCACACATAACATATATATTTAATTTATCCATATTATGATTTTTTATTAGCATATTATTTATTTCTGGGACAAAACTAGCATCTTTTTTAGGGTGACAAAAATAGGATTGTGAACTGTGTAATCTTATATACGAAACAAAAAAGAAAATTTTTATTGGTAACTCTATTTATCTTTATCATAAAAATTATCTTTACAAAAATCATAGGTAACCCTTTTCAATAGTACTGCTCCTAATCAATTATCCTCTATCTATCATAATTTTAATAGTTTCCACCTATAAACTTAAAAATAGCATAAAAGGAATTATATTGCTAATACCTTTAAAATTGATAGTATTTCTTCCATATACACAAAATAATACCTCATGATGATCATACTCTTCATTAGTCTTAAGCTTCGTTTGGGACGGTTTTCTTACTACTATTTAAAGCAATTTTTAAATATAAATACTTTTGTACTTAAAAAATTTCTTTAAAAAGCAATAAAAAAAACTCTCCCAAAGAAAACCTAGATGCAAGTTATTAGTTTTTATTAACACTAATAAATCACATTCAACAACATCGGTGACCTCGATGCATTACTTTGGGTTCTATAAAAATAATCTCACAAGAAATTGAGCTAATAATGAGTGAAGGATAGATCTTGTAATTATAAGACAATTTGGTAGAGGGAGATCTCTCATGGAGGAAGACGGTGGGGAGCCAAGCAGTTCGCGCGAATGAGTGAAAAATTATGACTTCTTGATATGTTTAAGGGCGGGCCATTTCGTGGGGTTAAAGCTGGTGTTATTTGCACCTGTTTAAACCGGTGCAAATAACACCGTTTAAAATCGGTGCAATTTGTAGCGGGCTAAACCGATGCAAAAAATGGTATTTTGGCTGCGGTTTTAAATCCGCTACTAACATGTGTTGCGAAAAATCCGATTTTTTAGTAGTCATCTCATTATTGGCAGCATAGGTAAATATTTTATATATGTAAATATATTTATTTTAAATTTTATCTTTTCATATGTCTAATATCTACATTTTATTCTTAATATTTAAATGACATGAAATTTTATGTAAGAAAAAATATATTTTATTTTAAATAAATTAATATTAATAGTATTTTTATGTAATTTAAAAATAAATATTATATAAATAAATATAAAATTTTAGTTATTAGATACTTAGTTGTATGAAGGTAAATCCCAATAAAATTTATAAGAACATAATTTTAAACATATACTTCAAAAATAAATAAAAAAGACAAATTATCTACTGCTGAAATAATCGTGCGGCCATCTTTTAATGACAATAAATTAAATTTAGTTTAGAGCTTTCATAAGGCTTATGTACGTTGATTAACCAAATAAATTAAATAAATAAATAAATAAATAAATGTTGATTATGAAAATAAATTTTAAACATGTGGTGCATGTGATAGATAAGGATGACTGTAGAATAAAGCAAGAGAAAGCAAAATTCACAAGTATTAAAAAGGAGTTTCAATAAATAAAAAAAGTAGAGTTATATACATATAAATTTATTTTTAAATATTTCTTTTAATTGTATATCTCTAATATTAATTTATTAAGTGAAATAAATATTTTATGCATAAATGAGAGTGTTATATATATATATATATATATATATATATATATATTTATGTGAACCTATCATAAAAAAAAAAATAAAACTCATAAGATGAGCAACAAATTATCTCTTTATAATTACTCATTTTCTTTTATTTTTTTATTTCAGTGATAAAATATAAATATAATATCAAATATACAACTTATATTTCTTTCCTATCACTCATATATTTCATTTCCACCATTCATATTTGATATGATAATGAACTATGGGTGGTATGTATGTAATATTAAAATTTTATGTGTTAAATATGTAAATAGAATAGTATTATGTGGTATGTATGTGAATGCGATATGCAAAACCAAACGGTCAAAAAGATAATTCATAAGGACCTTAAATTATTTACATTGACATTTCTACCCAAATTTTTTAATATTTTGAAAAATAATAATATTCAATATATGAAAAATATAAATTCATAATTTCTTTAAAAAATTCAGTGTTACTTTTTTGATATTTTTTAAAATAATTTTTTAGTTTTAAACTAAAAAAGAATTATATTAAGAACAAATTTTAATTTTTATATTAATTAAACCTTTATCTTCTAGAAGAAGAGCACAAGTTGGCCAAGTCGTACTCTCGAGGCAAGATACACAAAGTCTCCATGGTGGCCCCACCAGCAAGCAACCGATAAAATCCCACCAATCAGGCGTTGATGGCGTGTAGCTTGGATTGGAAATCCTATGTGTGCTGCGTCAAATTATTCTTCGGCAAGTAAGAACTAAATATATGCCAACGCTGCATTTTGTGCTTTAAGATGCGTGCCAAAGCCGTCTATATCGGGCATGCCTCGTCAGATCATGAGTCCTGATCAGACCATAATGGCCTGCATTGTACAATTTGAATATTGCTTTGTATCTGTTCTGTTAATAGTTGTTCAGGTTTCTTCGAGTTGTTTTGCTTTGTATTGAAGTCCTTAACAAATTTTAATTATTTGTTGAGCTTTGTATGTTTGTTATTAGATTATTTTATATGATTTTGAATAAAGGTAAGGAGCCTATACTACGAGCAAATTATTATAGCGCATAATTAAGGCCCCAAACATGGAACCTTTGTTTCTAGGTGCTATGCTGCCCGCACCAAAATGCTCAAGTGGGCGTCATTGGTGCCGGCCCGCCGGCCCAAGGGTGTCTTATCTAGTTTGGGTCCAATTTTGATCTCAAACAATCCTATTCCAATAATTTTTTTTGTCCCCGTGACCATTTTTTAACGTTCCAAACTCAATTTTGAATCCTAACAAAGACTCAATAGTCCTTTAACAATTTAAAAAATTTTAGAGCAAAATTCTTTGACATTTTTTGCTCTAATCGATGTCTCGACTTCATAAAATACTAACTTTATTGTTAAGGATATTTTACTTGGCTTTTTTGCCCCGATGGGAGATCTATATTGATGTCCAAGAAGCATTGTGCCTTGTTGTCATTCAAAAATAATAGTTTTACATTGCAACATTCTAGAAGTCCTAGGCAAATATTTTTAGACTTCACGAGCTTCGACGTCCAAAAATAGGAGACAATTGATGCATCGTGAAAAGTCACCTTGATCAGTCATGAATCTCAAGGAATAATTGAATTGGAGACTTTCAAATTAAATTTAAAATCATATGAACTCTAATTTCAGCAAACTTATAGTCAAACTAAACATCTAGACAAGATGAATCCAATGCTACAAAAATCAATCAAATTCGGGTGTAAATGGGCTCAAATCAAGGACTTAAAAGTATATTTGAAAGTTTTAGAGCATTAATTAGATGATCAAATGATTTCCAAATTAGATATATTTATAGTCAAATCAATCAATAAGATGAATCCAACAAACCCATGATCACTCAAATTTGTCATCATTAAGACACATAAATGTTGAATAAATGCTTCATTATCAAGGGGATCAACATTGCCCTTAAGATAGAGGGTTTTGGATTCTGGTTCAAATTACCAAAATGTCCATCGTAAAAAATCTATAAGTATAACCCCATTCTTCACATCAAAAGGGAATGAAGAATAGAGCGAGCTTTCCAGCAATTTCCAACCATCATCGTCGAAAACCACAACCACCTATTACCACCAACAACCACAATCACCGCTAGTGATCATTATTAGTAATTATCACCATATTCAGACTCCTGCCAAGTTTAACCCTGTTGTTGGGTATAGTTGTCCTCCTATGATCACCTACTCTCTATAATGCCTATAAAAGAAATCAAACTATGTTGTTCGATATATATCGCCTCTCTATGGACACTTAATAAATGTTTGTTTAATCCTCATCTTCTTCAACCTTGAAGAAAGAATGATTCTTGTATCACTTACTATATAGTGAATTTTTCAATTGAGTCATGACTTGTATTTTTTTTTTTTTTAAGTTTTTCACATAAAATTTTTCTGATCTTACTATTTTTATCTGTGTTAGATTTTTGTGCAACACTGAGATGCAAAATATACACTCTATCGACTTAAATTTTCTAGCATTTAATAATAAGTTATCTTATTCCTTAAGAACATCTATCATGAAAAGTTTTTTTTTTTTCAATGCAATGGTCATGAAATTTAAAATAATTTTACTCGTGAATTTAAGCAAACTAGATGAGGAGAAAAAAATTCATGTTGCTTTGAAGTTTTTTTCATTACCCTAGCTCCTTCTCCTTCATTACTAATGTGGACAATGTTTATGCTTCATTAATTTTTTTATGAGTTCTATCTACAAAAGTTTTTCTACATTTATCTTTATATACTATATTAGACCATTATAATTATCTATCAATCTATTTTCTCTCATTATTTATAGTTTTCAAAGGAAAAAAAGTGCCCTTTGATAATTAAAAATTTTATTATGTTGTATGTTGGAATATTTGTAGTGGACCCAATAAAATTAAAATTATTATCGGGCATAACCTAGTTTAAATGAGTTAAGCAATGTTTGTTATCGATTTCAAATGATGATCTTTCTCATGATTGGAAGATGTTGATATAATATTGTAGATATAAACTATATAAAATGGACATATTTGTGGAAGTTGGAAGTGCATTATAACATGGGAGTTATCTTCAATAGATTTGTTACTCGCTTAGCCATTCTCTTTTGACGGGACATCAAAGGTTAAGAAGTCCAACATAAATATTGGTTATGGCGTTGGGATTTATAATTGATTTCAATGGTGTGCATCAGCCTTATGGTGTGATGACATGTCTTTATTTTGTTAGAGATAGCAGGTGATGAAGTCATTAAGATGATCATAATCAAATAATAATAACTAGAGTATTGTCAGAGGGTGATGTTGGTTGAAAGATCATAGACAAGCAACGATGATCAAAGGATTGAAATTAGGCAAAGATTGTCAAATGATTATATTCAAGTGATGATGATAAATTGAAATAATTGAGAAATAGTGGCTGGAGGTCCATAGGTGGGTGATGGTGGTGGAATAATCATAGTTGAGGAAAGATGCTTAGAGGATTGAAGGTATGTGATAGTGGTTAGAGAATTATAATCTACTGATTGTGGTTAGATAGTCGTATGTCAAGTGATGGTGGTGAAAAGACCATACTTGGATGATGGTGAACAAAAGACCATAAATGAGATAGTAGTTGAGCAACAACGTTAGAAGACCATATTTAGGAGATATTATTGAAGGATCTTTACTGGGCCATGATGTTAGAGGATTGTGCTTGGGAAAATATAGTTAGAGGACTAGAGTCAGACAAAATAGTTGGAAAACCATAGCTAAGTGATGATGATTGAATGACTATAATCAGGCGATAGTGATCTAAGGATCATTGGTGAAGGTTGTACAGTAGTGGTATAGTGAGAGTGGTCAAACATTAATGATTTGATGGTTGTCGGTGGACTATTATGATGCCCCATAATCTACTTTGGTAGAATTATTCTTTTATCTTTTAATTTTTGATAAAAAAATCTAAAGCTATCTAACTTCATTTATCATAAATAAACAACAAAAATAATTCTAGAATTCAAAATATTTATATATACATCTATATTCAGTTTCTCAAAAATCACATAAACTACATATGATCTATACAATCATATCACAACTACTCTCTCTTGAGTACAAAAGAATAGCTAAAACAAAAAGAACTTGAACCTGAAGTAATCCTGATCAGTCTCACACTCCTGCTCCCTTGCTCGGACCTAAAATTATTTAACCATATATAATGAGCTCAAAAGCCCAGCAAATAACCAAATCCTATAACTGAACTCAGCACATGGTAAATGAGAATTTTGCATGTCAACAATCAATTCATAATAATAATATTTATATGATTATGAATCTTACTGAAATAGTAAAGCTCATATATAGTAATAGTAGAATCTATAAATAGTAAAATAATATGGTATTAAAGCTAGTAAATCAGTATAAGTGTCAAATCGATAAAATAGTGATCATATCAGAATTATCAAAATATAAAAATTTGTATAAAGGGATAAAACCAAAGCATCGATAAAGACTATCAAAATTATATCAATGTAATATAATTATATAACTATATATACACACTATCCAATTATTATATGTCAGTATTAAATAAATATCTTAATCACATGCTTAATATGTCACACTAAATAAGTAAGAAGTCCTGACTGATTCAATATTTTTTCAATATTATATAAATGTCAATAAATGATTGCTCACTAAATAGAATTGCCACTATTTGTCTGTCGGCACAGTAATTATATTCTTATAACTTTCAATCAGTGTATCATGTAAATCAATTGATGATAACACCAAATCATATATTTAAATAAAAGCCCGTTGGCCCACCATGATGTATAGATCAATCAGTCTTCATCCAACATAAGTTAATAACCAATCTTTATTTATTTATTTTCACACACATATTATTATCACAAAACTATAATAATATATCAATCAACTACATCCACCCTCCTTTCAATGCATTGCAATAAATAAAATATAATTATGCTTAATTTAAAAAGTACTAAAAATACCTAATGATAAGCAACAAAAAATCCTGCTGAGCAAAAAATTATATTCTAAAAAATTTATCAAATTATCAGAGATTGCATAAAAATTTATCAAATTTAATTAGAAAAATATTATAAACATGAAATTGTTGAAATATAATATACGTTAATGATTCCTTACATCGAGATGAGCAAATCTCTCAACATGATCGATTGCCACAAATTGCTCTACGACCTCTAAATTTAGGTTCTTTTCTTTCTCATCACTTTCTCTCTTAATTTCCTAAATCATTTCTTTGTTAGCTGATTTTAAAAAGTAAAGTGCTTTTTAATGATTTATTATTATAATGAAGTTAGATATTTAGGAATAAAATAATAATATAATTTAATCAATTTTTATCATAAAGTTTATATAAATCTTTTCAGGACTTTAAAAATTATAGAAAATATCCATAAAATAGCTTATTTTATTTAAATTTTTTTGATGAAATTGGTTTGCAAAATTGACTTATTGGATTAATTTTTTTTATAGAAATTAATTTTGTGCTTATTGGATTCATCTCATTGAGATGCTCGATTTGATTATTAGCATGCGAGATTAGAGAATCGTTTGATCCTCTACTTAATATCTCGAAATTTCCAATTGCATTTCAAATGCTTGATCTGGTTTGATCTCGCCAAGACATTTAGTTCAATTTTATGTTTGCTTAAATCAAAGTTCAAATGATTTTGAATTTGAATTAAAAAATTCTTGATTCAATTATGCATCAAGATTCTCGCTTGATCAAATAATTTTTAATGATGCTAGGGGTGCCAAAATGGGTTTTCGGGTTAAGTTCAGGTCTTACTCGAAAATGACTCGCCATCAACTGTCTCGACTTGAACCCAACCTGATTAGGGAAACGGGTAACATAACGAAACCCGAACCCGACCTAGTTCAATTATGGGTCTACCAGACACAACCCGCTTACCCAAGTGAGGGTGATCGAGGGCGAGACCACAGGAGTTCAAACTTGGCCAGCAGTCGAGCGTCCACATTCTGCGATTCAGGAGAGCGAGCATGCAGGCAATTGCGATCTGCCAAGCGCAACAAGTGGTAAGGCCGCGAGGCGGGCAATAGTGAAAAGCGAGTGCATGATGGAGAACATGCTTAGGTGGCTTACGAGTTGATTTGGTGTTGACCCGAACTCGATCAAATTTCGCAATCGGGTCAAGATTTTCCTCGAACTCAATTCATTTTTCAAACGGCTTGACCCGTGGCCGGAATTTCAGTATTGCATTCGGGTCGGGTTTTCATGTTTGTATCAAATATTGACATCCCTAGATGACATATCATATTGAAATACTCATTTGGGTTTTATCAATTTTAAATAAATAAATTATCTTATGTAATGTACGTGTTGAATTGGCAACTGTAACATTTTTCGTTTTAAAAAAGGCAGTCAAATTTCAAGTTTTAGATCAAATCCAACTTGACATCACTAAATCTATGAAAATATCAACCTTAAATTAAACATAGCGTTTTGCTATTTTGATAACTTCAATTTGATTAATTCATTAGTATTATTTTTAGAAATTAATTTTTTTTAAAATCATTAGAAATATTAAAAAAAAAAATGGTTACTATCATATTTTAATAAATTTCATTATAGCCTCCCTAAAAGGGTCATACATAGGGTACATTTGTAAATTCACAATATTGATATTTTACTTTTTTATTATATTAAATTCAATAAAATTTTTTAATTAATTAATTTAAATATCTAACTGATTATTTTGAATTTGATCTATTAGAGGTGGGATCTAATCTGAGTTATCACAGAAAAACAAAATACTTACAAATAAATAAAAAAACTTAAAATATTAGAAATAATAATAATTAAATATAAAAACTTAAGAAGAAAATAAATAATAATAATAATAATTAAATAGAAAACTTAAAAATGAATAATAATAAAAATAAAATACAAAAACTTAAAAATTACAAATATTAAAAAAAAATATCAAAAAGATATTTTCTTTTGACTTTAAATTAGAGCATATTCTACTTTATATTTTTTCATTTTATTTCAATAAATATTTTGAAATATTAGACAAAAACTTAAGAAAATAAATAATAATAATAACAATGGTGTTTTGTAATTTACTCATTTTTGTTAAATGTGCAAATATTAACAAAAAACATTTATATTTGACTTCATAATTACTTAGCCCAATACTAAATAAATTGAATATTGAAAATAACTTTTATAATAGTTATTAAATTTAAGCTTATTCACATTTTTTATTTATTAATCATGAATATGGACACAATACAATATGTATATGACACATATCTTTATATGAGTCTTTATATACTCATACACAATGGTGGAGTCAGAAATTTTATTCAGGGGACATAAATTAAAATAGTTATATCTGATGTTTCATTACCGGAGTCAAGAGAAGTTGTAATATCAAAATAAAAAATGCAAATAACATGGTCTTTAGAACTTAGAAGACATAAATATCTGCCACTGGCGGTCTCCGTTTGAGGGCGAGAGAGGAATGAAAGGGAAAATGAATGTTATGCTCGAGGTCGTGAGTTGCGAGTCGTAAGAGAGGAGCAAAGCAGAAAAAAAAAGAAGACCGTTTGGATCGAGGGCTAAAATTTACTTGAGATTCCTTAAAATATTTTCATTTCAGCTAATTTAAGTGAGTTTAAATTCAATCATTTTAATACAATTTCAACTAAAATTTACTCGAGATTGAATGGACTGCCGATGTGATTCCCTTGATCATGGACCATTTACTGGGCATTTGAATGTCTTAATGATATCAAAATTTGACAATCTTGGGCTCGTTGGATTCGTTTCGTTGAGCCGCTCGATTCAACTTTAAGCATGTCATATTTGGAACCTGTTTGGTAACCCAAAATATGGATTGAACCTTCCAAATGAGCTTCGGGTTTTTGATTTGGACTCGTTTGGGCTTGGATTGAGTCTAATTTAGTGTCGTTGGGTTCATATTTTCGAGCCGTTCAATTTGATTGTAAGTTTGTTGAAATCGGAGTTCAAATGGTCTACAAATACCTTTGACCAAAATGATCTACAAATACCTAACAATTCTCCACCAAGAGATTTGACCAAAAACAGTACATCGTCATTAGAAGAGCGCTAGCACACTAAAAGAAAGTCACTATATCATGTTGGTTAGCCTAACTCGTTGATTCACAGCCACTATCCCTTGAAGGATAACCTAAGGAAGGGCCATCTCTGCAAGCTAGGTAAAGCAATGATCATTCCCAGCAAAATCCATCATAAGAATTAATAATCTAGACCACTCTTAGACCTATTGCTAATATTCTTGATCTAGCTACACAGGAAGCACATTATGCTTTGGATGCCTTCACTTGTGGCTTCTCAAGTTGAGTCCATTCTTGATTAGTGGTCATTTCCACATAAGGAAGTTCACCCATCATGACCGGATATCCGAGCAACATCTCTATGAACTCACCCGTACCACCAAAGAACTCATCTTTATAGACTCACCAAACATTCTAGATCATGAACCTAACCTCAAACACTCGCTATCAAAAACTTGTCCGAAGGACTTATCTCAAAACAAAGAAGCAAACTAGAGGCAGGAATCCACGTGGCCATCAATCTATAAAGCCACGTGTTTGTATCAGTCTGTGATAGTAATATCATACATTGTACTTTTTATTTTTTTTTCTAAGTGTAGCGTTCCCTATAGCCCTATAAACTTTGTAAATAAGAGGTGATGATGTATATTTGGGATCATTTGGACCTTATACTATTTGTTATGAGAATAGATTCCAGAGCCCTTTTCGATACTCTCCACACTCACTTTAACATCACATCATTTTCAGATTTTACTTACATATTACCTGCTAATAAGGTCAAGTATCTTTCAATGATAAGTTTAATTTCAATATATTTGTTACTGAAAATATAGTATGTAGACAAGATATTATAATATTATACATAAAATTAAAAATATTATAAATTAATTACATAAGTTAAATAAACATAAAATAAATGCATATACTAATAAATTTATTTCAATCAATTTAAAAATTAAAAATACATTCCAACTTATTAACTATTTAAATTTTTTTGAAAAAAGAATAATCACACCATATAATAGATTATTATATAAAATTTGAAAATAAATTTGTTTTTTTTTTTCTAAAAAAAAAATAAATATTTTAAAGAATCATAGAAAAAAGAACATAGAAGTAATTTAAGGTTAATTGCCTATTAAATTTTAAACATAATATATATTGAAAAGAAAAATAAATTAATTAAAATACTTAAAAAATATATATATTTAGCACACATCTATCAAATATATATACATACTTATATTTATATTTATTATTATTATTATTATTATTATATGGTAGGGCATTATAGCTATTAATGAACAATTAGAGATTACTAATGAATCCAAATTGATCAAGACTCAAAATCAGATTAGACTGATCGCATAAGCCAAGCCGCCTCGTGACGACCAGTCAAACACACGAGCTTTGACCACCATTAGTCAAGCTTTTCCTTCTCGCTTCTTCTTAGAAAGAGCCCGATGCTGCAATCCTATTTCTTCGGTTCCCATCAACTCGTTTTAATCTCCATCTGCTTCATTTTCCTCTCTCCTTTTCCATGTCTTCCTCAGCCGGGAGCTTCGAGGCCTCTTCGGCCATCTTTTCCTTCTCTACCCCGCACACAACGTCCTTCTCAGACCTGCTTTGTGGCGCCGACGACGCCTCCACCGCCGACGAAACGTCGAAGTCGGTTAGAGGATTTAGCGACAAGGGAAGAGGAGGAGAAGGAGGAGGAATACCAAAGTTCAAGTCCATAACTCCTCCCTCACTTCCCATCTCGCCTCCTCCCTTCTCTCCTTCCTCTTACTTCGCCATCCCCGCTGGCCTCAGCCCCGCCGAGCTCCTCGACTCACCTGTGCTCCTCTCTTCTAATAACGTAAGCATATAGAACAAAAAAAATGCTTTTTTTGTTGGTCGAGGATAAGCGTTTAAGCTCATCTGATGGATTTTTAGTTCTAATTTTCCTTTTTATTGTAGCGGCTTCTCCCTTCTCCAACCACTGGGACTTTTCCTCTCAAAGCTTTTAACTGGAGTGGCAATTCTGGTAACCATTTTGAGGACAAGAAAGATGTAAACAGAGCTTTCTCGGATTTCTCCTTCCAGACCCAGCAGGTATGTATAAATCTCAGCCCCCTCAGTCAATTGAAGCTTGAATCAAACAAAATTAAGCTAAATTCCTATGTTTTTTCAGAGACTGAATGTTTTCAAGGGAAGCCAGCAATCTTGGAACTACCAAGAACCCAATATCAAAACTGAGCTCTCTGCACCAAACGTCCAAGCCAATAACACTATTAAAGAGCAGAAAAAGTCCGAAGACGGATACAACTGGAGAAAATACGGGCAAAAGCAAGTTAAAGGGAGCGAGAATCCTCGGAGCTATTACAAGTGCACGTTTCCCAATTGCCCGACGAAGAAGAAGGTCGAAAAGAACCTCGAAGGCCAAATCACAGAGATAGTCTACAAAGGCACTCATAACCATCCCAAGCCACAATCAACTCGAAGAAATTCTTCTTCTTCCTCCTCTCAGTCTTTTCAACCCCTCGTCTCCTCCGCTGCGGCTTCTGAAGCTTCGGAGCACTCCCATGGCGTCCGGTCCGGGACGGCGATGGAATCGGTAGCTACGCCGGATAATTCATCGGTGTCTTTTGGTGAGGATGAAGTTGATAGGAACATTCAAAGGACTAATCGTTCAGCAGAGGAGTTCGAGGAGGAAGAGCCTGATGCTAAGAGATGGTACATAACTCTCGAACTTGTAACCAAAATCCGAACTTTAAAACACCATTGATTAAAAGTTTGAAACTTGTTCTTACAGGAAGAAAGAAGGAGAGAACGAAGGGGCGTCCGTTGCCGGAAACAAGACGGTGAGGGAGCCCAGAGTTGTGGTGCAGACCACGAGCGATATAGACATTCTCGACGATGGCTATAGATGGAGAAAGTATGGGCAGAAGGTAGTGAAGGGGAATCCAAACCCAAGGTAAGTAATTAATCCTCCAATTTTACTTAATCTGGATATCTTATTTCTAAATTTTGATAAATTTGTATTGTTTTAAATTACAGAAGCTACTACAAGTGCACCACAGTCGGATGCCCTGTTCGTAAACATATTGAGAGGGCATCCTATGATCTGAGGGCAGTCATAACCACCTACGAGGGCAAACACAACCATGATATCCCCGCCGCTCGTGGCAGCAGCAACCATTCTGCGAATCGACCGCCGGCGTTGGAGAATGCTCAGGCCATCACCACCACAATCCGGCCGTCGCCGGCCGTCGCCGCAAACTCTCGCTTTGGCCAAAGATTCGACACCTTTCAGCACTCTCATTCACCATTCGCGCTTGAAATGTTACCGACCGATCAGGGCCACTATGACGACGGCTTTTCAGGATTTGGAAATCCTTCGAATTCTTATATGAATCATCATCAACAACAACAGCAGCAGCAGCAGCAGCAACAACAACAGCAGAAGCAAATGGGGAATTTGTTCCCGGTGGCGAAGGAGGAGCCGAGAGATGATATGTTCTTTGAGTCGCTTCTTTGCTAATTAAAAATGGAAAAAAAAATTGCATTAATATATTTTGATATAATTTATATTATAATGGCTTAAATTTATTCAATTTGCTTTGAGATTACTGATTATTATAATTTTTTATTATAAAATATATCTCAAAGCAAATTTAATAATTTGTAAGCTCGTTCTGATATAAACTATATTATAATATACAATTTTTTTCCTAAAAAAAAAGGTTTGAAATTGCATCATACAGAGACACAAAGGAATATTTACATACATTGCCCTATAAAAAAAATCTTTGTAGATGTTTATAATAAGTAGGTTGGAATTTTCAGAAAGAATAAGAAGGGCGATATTTTCTGCTTTCATATTTGTTTGTTTGTTGTTTATTATGATAAGTTTGTTTATTTCTTTTTTTTTTTTTTTTTTTTTTGTAAATGAGATATATATATAGAAGGTTGGAGATGTCAATATTTGTTCATTTGTTGTTAATATGTTTACCAGAGCTTTCATTTTGGTGTTTTCTTAGGGCCTAATTGGGATTATTCATATTTTTTATTAAAAAGAAATATATTTATTTGGTATATTAAACAAAATTATTTTAAAAATTAAACAAATTTGCATAATACCTATTATATAAGCTCTAACTAAAATTTCTTATTTCATTTTTTTCAAATATTACTAGATTGTTTTTTGTATTGTTTGGCAACAAAATTTGCTCATTAAAAAAATTTGTTTTGAGAGCTTAAAGGTGTCCTACTAGGAGTTGGGACGCATATGTGAATGTGACACATCAAAATCACCTAACCTTTGTGCTACTTTGGCATTTATATATCTCTCTTTCCATCACACGCATAGTCTCTCCCCCTCTTGTGTGTCACTCTCTCCTTCCTCTTCATTTCTCTCTCTCTCTCTCTCTCTCTCTCTCTCTCTCTCTCTCTCTCTCTCCCTCCTGTTTTTCCCCTCTTTCAGCTTATTTTAATATAGGTCATATATCCTCGAAAAAATATCTTGATTAGACACGAATCTCGAGACAAAATAAATCCGAAAACTTCAAAAATTAAATTCGGGATCACCTGAACTCCAATTTCAGCAAACTTATAGTCAAACTGAGCGTCTCGAAAATACGACACCAAATTCGACTCAATCCGAGCCTAAATGAGTCCAAATCAAGGACCCGAAGCGCTGTTAGAAGTTCGTACCATAATTTGAGTAACCAAACGGTTTCCAAATATGATGTTATTATATTCGAATCGAGCGGCTCGACGAGAAGAATCCAACGTGCCCAAGATCGCCGAATTCTGACATCATTAAGACCATCAAATGTTTGACGAACAGTGCACGATCAAGGGATTCAATATCAGCTGTCCATTCGACCACTCCCTATTTACCCCCGATCTCACACATATTTACAAGCTATGCCACTACATAAAATCTATAAATAGGCCCCTCATTTCTCATGAGAGGGGACCCAAGCGAGAGACAAGAAGAAGAGGAGAAGAAGAGAAGAAGAGAAGGGAAGTATAGGAGGGAATAACTCCTCCTCGACCACTGCCGAAGTTCTGCCCGACGCCTGTGTGACGCCGGAATTTGGTCGGACGCCCGAGTGACGCCGGAATTCTTCCTAAGTGATGTCAGAATTCTACCCGACGCCAGAATTCTACCAGACTTTCAAAACGACACTAAAATTCTTCTCAACTTCGGAACGAAGCCGGAACTCTGCCCGACTTTGTAACTGATTTTTAATCTTGAAAAGATTTATTGTAATCTGATAGTCCTAAATTTTAAGGACGAATCAGTCTCTTGTATTCCAAGCAAACACTAGTGTAACTTTTCAACTAGGCGTGACCCCGTGGTTTTTCCCCTTTCCAGGATTTTCCACGTAAAAATCCCTGGTGTTATTTTATCTTCTGTTTGTGTGCTAAATATCCGTGCAACGCTAAGACGAATACTCTCTAACTCTACCGCCACATATATTCTAGTCCACAATAGTTTGGCGTCATCTATGGGAAACTTATTCCACAACTTCAAGTATTGCTACGATGGTCAACAGGCGCAGCAGTCATATCATTGGAGCTTCTCGCTCCAACTCCCACTAGTCTAGAAATCAGTCAATAAATCATAGACGCATGATATCTGCCTCTTTCTACTCTGGGGGCAAAATATTGCTGGTGAAGGAACCTCGGGACCCTCTCTAGAAGAGAGGATCCGAAAAATGGAAGAGTCTCAGAACGAGATCCTTCAACTCCTACGAGAAACTCGGCTGCCAGCATTACCACAGCGGGAGGAAGTTCACCCTCAAGCTCCACCACTAGCCGAAGATATTCAACTCAAACATCTTCAAGCAGAGATTCCTCCTCCTCCACTAAGGAGGCACCCGCAGTCACATCAGGATAACAAATTTACCGATACAACAAGTTCTACACATCCTTTGCCCACAACTCGGCAACCTCGCATGCTTCCATATCTCCAATAAGACTTAGCCCAACCACGTGTTGTCGAGCTCCCTCACACTGCCCTACGTCATGAACTGCAGAGATTAGTATGGGAAGAGTTCCCCCGAGAAGATGTGAGACAAACTCTCCGACATAGGGACTTCCAGGAGTCATCACCTCTAACTGAAGCCATTCTTCAGCACCCCATTCCGGTTGGATTCAAAGTACCCAGCATCGAGTCTTAAGATAGGACATATGACCCGTATGAGCATATCAACCACTATAGAATTATCATGCATATTCAGCGAGCTTCAGACGTACTCCTCTGCCAGGTCTTTCCTGCCATCCTTAAGGGAAAAACTCAAACATGGTTCTATTCAATTCCATCCAAAACGATCCCCTCATTTATTAAATTGGCCAAAGTGTTTGTCGAACAGTTTGTGGCCAATCAAAGAATTATTAAGGATTCTTCCCACCTCTCCGAAATCCGTTAAAATGAGGGAGAATCGTTGGAATATTTTCAATGATTTTTCACTGAGGCCCAATATATTCTAGGAATAGACCCTGAATTGCTCAGAGGGGTCTTTCTTGGAGGCCTTTATTCTGTCCCTTTCTATTCAACACTCATGCGCGACACTGTTCATTCATATGACGATTTGATTCATCATGTGAAAGCTCAAATCTTAGCGGATGAAGCCATAAATGCTCACAGAAAGCATTTTGAGCAAAGTAATGGGAAGCATAAAGGTGCACCCGGAACAGATAATGCATCATTACAACAGAAGAATCAAGGGAAGAATAATTTACCTCCTAGGCCTCCATTGCTATGATGAGAACCTCGATAGGAGAAGGAGTACACTCCACTCAACACATCTTGAGCAAATGTATTAATGGCAATTCAAGATCAAGATAAAGTGAAATGATCACATCCTTTGAAGTCGAATACATAAAATCAAGATCAATATTGCCACTTTCATCGTAGTCGTGGTCACACTACTGAAGCCTGTATGCAACTTAAGGATGAAATTGAAAGACTTATCCGTAAGGGCTATCTTTAACAATTTATTTGGAATACACCTACCTGAGAAAAAGCTCGTCCCGCTAGGGGGGCAAAATCAACAACAGAGATAACCAGTGAATAACCGGGTAATGGTTGGTGAAATTGAAACAATCGCTGGAGGCCCCTTGCTATCTGATCAAGTCTTTTTGGTTGTAGATAAAAACCCAACACCAAAGAAGGCTCGTATCAATCACTCTATCACCTTTAACGATTCTGATTTGGAAGGAGTAAAAATTCCTCATCAAGACCCGCTTGTGATTAATGCAGGGATAGGTAACCCGTGTTACAATGTTAAAAGAATTATTTTAGACAATGGAATCTTCGTAGATGTCCTGTTCTACTCTACTTTTCTCAACATGGTTCTCTCTAGAGAAAAGCTTCAGCCTGCTGCAGGTCCTTTATATAGATTTGATAATCGACCTGTATGAGCAGAAGGGATAATCAGTCTCCTAGTTATACTTGGAGAATTTCCTTGATAGACTACACACTTCATTCAGTTTATCGTTGTAAAGTTAGAATCAGCTTACAACGCTATCTTTGGGAGGCCGCAACAGTCAATTTTTGGGATTAGCACATCTATCCCTCACCTCAAGCTGAAGTTCCTTACCCTAGCAGGAGTTAGTGTAGTATGCAGAGATCAACAAATAGCACAAACCTGCTATCTTAGGCAGGTTAAGCCAAGTCCAACGGTTATCCTGAGCATCAATGACTTTGATCTCTAGAGCGAAGATATTCCTCATAGAGCTTCCCCTATAGAAGACCTCACTACTATATCTATATCTGAAAAACATCCTTCAAAGACGGTGCATATTGGATCATTTCTCTCAGACAACGAAAAGAAAAAAAATCACAAATTTTTTACTTGAAAATCAGGATATTTTTGCATAGAGTCCGGCAGATATGCCTAGAATTGACCCTGAAGTGATAGTGCACTCGCTCAAAATCAATTCAACGTGTAAATCAATTATCCAGAAGAAACAAAACTTTGCTCCAGAATGTCAGCAAGCGATCGAGCAGGAAGTGGATAAACTTCTGGATGCCGGATTTATACGGGAAGTTCATTATTCCACTTGGTTGTAAAATGTTGTCATGGTTCGGAAGGGGAATGGAGCTTGGAGAATGTGTATAGATTATACAAATCTCAATAAAGTCTGCCCGAAAGACAGCTTTCCACTTCCTCATATTGACCGGTTAGTTGATACCACCTTTGGGCATCAAATGTTGAGCCTTATGGATGCCTACTCTAGCTATAATCAAATAAAGAAGAATCATGCTGATGAAGAAGTGAAAGCTTTTCAAAATACTGCTATCGGGTGATGCCCTTCGGGCTCAAAAATGCTGGAGCCACTTATCAGCGCCTCATGAATAAGGTCTTCAAAAACCTTATTGGGCATACTATGAAGGTGTATGTGGATGATATGTTGGTGAAAAGTTTTAAAAAATCTTAACATATCTCTGACTTGGAACAATGCTTCCACTTATTGAGATGTTATAATATGTGACTCAACCCCACTAAATGTGCATTTGGAGTCGCTTCTGAAAAGCTTTTGGGGTTTATGGTAACCCATAGAGGGATTGAAGCTAATCCCGAGAAGATCAAGGCCCTAAGGGATATGGTGCCACCAAAGAATATCAAGGAGGTCCAAAGGTTAAATGGGAGAATTGCAGCACTATCTCATTTCTTGGCACGTTCAGGAGATAAATATCTGCCCTTCTTCAAGGTACTTAGAGGTGCTCATAGCTCTAGATTCCAATGGACCGATGAATGCCAAGAAGCCTTTGAATAGCTACGAAAGTATTTCGCATCCCCACCATTACTTTCTAAACTGACACTAGGAGAAAAATTGTATTTGTATATGGCTACTTCTGCCCAAGCCGTTAATTCAGTCTTGGTATGAGAAGAAAATGCTGTACAACGCCCCATCTGCTATGTCAGTAAGATCTTATCTGAAACGGAGGGATGTTATTCTCTAGCAGATAAGACGGCATTGGCGTTAGTTTATTCTACCAAAAAACTACGCCCATACTTTCAAGCCCATTTAATTGGGGTTTACACGAATCTACCACTGAAAAGTATTCTACAAAAGCTAGAAGCATCGGGTAGACTCATTAAGTGGTATGTAGAGTTGGAAGAATTTAATATCCACTACTTGCCAAGACCCGATATTAAATCTCAAGCACTGACAGACTTTAGTTGAGTGCACCGTCCCAACATTCGATGTATAACCAAGTGCTTCGCCTTCTCCTTCATGCTGGATACTGTATGTTGATGGAGCTTCTGAAAGTTCTGGCACTAGGGCTGAAATAACTAGATTGACAAGAGGGGGGGGGGGGGGGGGGGGGGGGTGAATTGTGAAAACTTTGTAGCAATAATTAAAAACCTAAGAAGGAATTCTAATTTTTTTGGTGTTTTTTTAAATTTTAACATGAAAATTTAAACTACTACGAATGCAAACAATTGAACTCAACGTGCAACAATAAAATCCTTTTTTTTCACAAATTTTCCCCAAGCAAATATTATGAAAATAAAAATACACACAAAAATAAAAAGTGATAAGGAAAAAAGTACACCGAAATTTTACAGTGGTTCAGTCAAACCATGACCTATGTCCTTTCCCCGGAGTCCTCCGCTCCGAGAATTTCACTACAAACTATAGCTCTCCTTTTGCCCCCCCTCGGCAAGGCGGAGAAGCCCTTACAATACTCACTTTCACCAACCCGGCGTGGCGGAGTGCCAAGCGCTGTTTTCACCCTCCTGGTGACGGCAGAGTACCTTCTCTTTTTTCTCCCTCCTGGAGAAGGCATAGTACCTTCGAGGTCACTGATGTAGAAGAGTCTCCCCCTTTAGAGAGCCTCCCACAAGTTCTTCCTTAGCCATAGGAGGAGCAAGATGCAGCAAAAACGGAGCAACCGTGTGATCTCCCTCACCAAGCTCACATTCTCCTTCCTCTCTCAAACCCTAAAAACTTCTCAAGAGCTCTCTCCCAATTATTCCCTCTCTAATCACATTCCCCTCTTTCTGTCTCTCTCAAAAAGATTACTAATTTGATACTTAAAATAGGCTCCAAAATATCTGAATTATTCAAATTAGTCGTTATAATCATACAGTATGATTTCAAATCGTACAGTATGATATGTATAACATGCATGCCTCGTCCTGGTATGAAGGTGTATGTACAGTTCAAAATATAATCGTACAATACGATAATAAATTGTACGGTACGATCCTCAACACTACTACTCGTACAGGATGATAGCCGAGACGATCAAATGTCATCTTTGTACATCGTATGATACGATATACATCGTACATTACGAATGGTCAAAATCAAGGCATCGTATAGGATGAATTTTGGAACGATCAAATGTCGTCTCTGTTCATCGTAGGGTATAATAGACATCGTACAGTACGATGAGACAAAAATAAAAGATCATCCAGGACGATCTCCGTGACGATCAGAACTCGTCTCTGTTCATCATAAAGTACGAATGTGTTTGTACAATACGATTTTCAATTAGTAATCAAGCCTTGATTTATTCCACTAATCACAGATTAATTTAAGTAAATATTTAAAATAAATTATACAGTACGAAGTCCTTCGTACAGTACGAATGACTGAGAAAAACTTACTTAAGTTAATTTGACGGCTAGGGTTTTGAATTTGAAACACATCGTACATTATGATAGTATTTGTATGGTACGATCTATTCACAGAAATCATTTTACAAGCTCAGATCGTACAGTACGAAATAAAGTCATACTTTACGATCACCAGAGAAAGGAAATCTATATTTTTTAATTTTAAAACCCTCTCCCCCTGTGTGTGTGCATGGTTGCTCAGACTTATATGCAATTTGTGGCCAGACTCAAAAAAATAAAAATTAAAATAAATAACAAATTACATTGTCAGACTCATACTCCTAATCTAACCAGTCTTGAGTCTTCATGCTGTCCTGAGTAGCTTATGATCTTCCTGAAATGTTAGTACTCACGGACAATAGCAAACAATAAATGATATTCAATGAATAGGACAATAGCAAACAATAAATGATATTCAATGAATAGTTGTTCGTGTAACATTATTTGTCATCATCAAAATCTCAAACTCGGGATAATAGGTCGCAACAAGGGCTAGAATTTTGTTAATCTCTCTGCAAAAAGTTACCCTTGAATATGGGCTCTGACTCAAGTTCCCAGTAACAAACAATACAGCAGAATACGAGGCCCTCATTGTCGGATTATGACTAGTAATTAACTGTGAGGTCCAGAACCTAATGGTCCACACTGTTTCTTAACTAGTCGCCTCTTAAGTGGAGGGGGAGTTTGATATCCACAATAAGTAATTGGCCTAGTATTGCAGCATTGTGAAGTTATTATTAGCTTGTATATGCGAACATCAGTTCATACATATTATCTGAAAGTAAAATGTGAGAGCATATGCTCTTTCCAAATTTGCTACATCAACAACAGAAGATATTTATAAAAGAAAGTATATCGAGGAAATCCACTTTCCAAGTATTCAAGGTCCATGGGTCATACAATCATTCGATGAATCAAGAGAGGCATCTTGGATCGATCCCATGTTATCTTTTCTTCAGGATGGAGCACTACCTAAAGAACCCATGTCTGCTACATGACTTCGAAGGCAAGCGGTAAATTTTACAATTATTGGTGACGAGTTGTATAAACGCTCATTCACTGGACCGTATCTCAAGTGTCTCACACCTTCAGAAGCTGATTATGCACTTCAAAAAGTTTTTTCAGGAGTGTGTGGAGAACATCTTGGAGGAAGAGCATTAGCTTACAAGATCATGAGACAATGATTATATAGGCCTACAATAAAACTGGACGAACTTGAGTTTACTCAAAACTACAAAAACTGCCAATTAAATTCCAATCTCACTCATACACCCGCTCTGGAGCTTGCATCAAAACAGAGTCCTTAGCCTTTCGCCTAGTGGATAATTAATATAATGGGACCCTTCCTTATAGCCACTGAACAACAGAAATTCATCATCCTAACTGTAGATTACTTCACAAAATGAGTGGAGGCAGAACCTTTGGAGAAGATTACTGAAGTAAATGCCAAATAATTCTTGTGGAAGAATATAGTCTGTCGCTTTGGCATTCATGCGAAAGTTATCACTGACAATGGGACACAGTTTACTGGAAGATCTTTACATTTTTTTGTAAGGATTTTCATTTAGCTCATTCATACAGCAGTCGCCCATCCTCAAGTAAATGAGCAAACATAAGTTACAAACCGAACAATTCTGAAAGGGCTGAAGACACACCTATGGAAGGCTGGGGAGCAATGGGTTGAATAACTCCCAAATGTCCTCTGGGCTTATCGGACCACTGCTAGAACTCCTACAAGAGAAACACCATATAACCTCTATTTTGGTACAAAAGCAGTCTTACCGGTTGATATTGGAGTCTCGAGCAACAGAGTTCAAATTTTTGACTTTAATAACAATGAGGAGAGGCTTAGGACAAATTTAGATCTCCTCCCTGAAGTAATAGATGAATCCTCACACAGGACCGCTGCATACCACCAAAGGATTGCTCATCACTACAATCGGAGAGTGAAAGCTCAACCTATCTCCATTGGGGACTTAGTTCTGCGAAGCATCCTGGAAAAGGCCCTCAGCGTAATAAGCTCTCCCCCCTCTAGGGGTCCTTATTTGGTGGCGGCTATGGTCAAGCCTGAAACCTTCAAACTGAAGGATGCTAGTGGAAAAATGCTCTCCCAAACTTGGAATGTAGGAAACCTTCGCAAGTGCTATCAGTAGGAGTTGATAATACTATTTATTTGATGTTATGTTGTTTGTAGTGTTTATCTTGCATTATGTCCCTTTAAGTAGTTATATTTTGTACCTTTCAAGTTTTTCGTACACCCATTGTGTGTTGATTGTAGAAGAACATTTTTTCCGTATCCCTAAGTTTTACTAGGAAATTGTTGTACTGTCTTATATAATATAGTAATTTGTTGTTCACTTTGTCGTGATAATATCCCTTCTCCTCAAACTCTTTTTCTGTGATTCGAGAAATACACAATCTACATTGTATCTCAATCACTAGACGATCAATCCCAAGGGTATCTGATCCGACCTCTTCCATATAGGTTAAAATTATTAAGCAAATTCTTTGATTAACAACATCAGATAGGGTAGGATATCCAAGAAGGATATCTCTCAGATTCACTTAAGTCAAAAAAGGCCACCAAAAATATTTCTCATTAAAATAAAATTGAATCAATTTTATATGCAAAAAGAGAAATATCAAATGCTTTCTTTATATATATCACAAAATATTGAGTACATCATACGGAAGCAGCAACACCAAACACATAAATAATCACTAGAAAGAAAATAAAGTGGTACAAAATAACATCAAAGCTATCATACAGGATCTCAATATCATTCTCGTCCTCCAAGAAAAAAACCTGTTGAAACTCGCTTTGTAGTTCTTCACCACCAGAGTCTGAAGAAGGATCACCAGATGTCTGGCTAGGAGTCAACCCCTTGATCTCCACTCCAATCTTACACTATACTACACGCACGTTCTTCATAAAACCTCTGATGAAGCCATCCTCTATGCACTTTGCCTCCAAAGTCTTCACCTTCACATCATAAATATGATTGCGAGCTTCGTGAACATGATCCTTAATTATTATCTTGAAGGCATAAGATTTCTTGAACTCTTCTATGACTACAGATGGCAATTGCTGAGATTCCTTCTCTGACTGCATACTCTGGAGCCTCTTATTCTCAGCTTCAAGGATCTGCTGATCTTTCGCCTACTTGTTAATTGTCGCATGTGTGTCCACCAACTCTATATGTAGGTGATCTATCCGCTCGTTCTGTGAGGAGGCTGAACTTATCCTGTTTGCCAGCTCTGTTATGCACTCTCCTAACTGCTCCTCCACCGCCTGCAACTCCTTGATGTTACCATCATATTTTTTCTTGTATTCCTCCTGAAGGTATTTGACCTTCCCAAACTCATTATTCCAGTCATCCAAGGACTTATTCATCTCAAGTGGGAAATCCATATGTTGTTCCAAATAAAGTCACCAACTCATCAACTCGTCGATGACCAATGCACTTATATTTCAAAACATCTTCTGGAATGTATAACTTAGACAGAGAGATACGATGACCTTTACTGGCAACTGTCAAAATTTCATCTACCTTCTTCTTCTTTGGTGCCTACAAATCTCCTTCACTCCCTAGTCGCTTGGAATGGTTCTTTTGGGGAACTGCCTCTGGAACTTTCACGGACCACTTTAGCATTTGTGCCTGCGATCTTCCTACTTGAGTAGATAATCCAACCTTGAATAAGTATTCTTCATCTATATATCTACTCAAATAACGCATGTCGTAATGTAGGGCATCTAAATTAGGAAGCTTGAGTATCTTCAATAAATCTTCTGCTCCAATATGAAGGGGGATGGGTAACTCCTTCAATTTCCCCAATTTTTCTTGAAGATTCCAATCATTCTGCACATAAAAGAAGTCGCTAATCCAACCTTTCGATGGGTCTCGAGTACGAATATCTAACCACATTGATCTTAAGGAATTGTGACCCTGTACATCAATAAAGAGACGCTCCATCCTAGAAAGGCATTTTGGAGATATCACCACTCCACGATCTCTGAAAAGTACGATCAGTCCCATTACGATCGATATGGCCCTATAGAAAAATTGAGATAAACTCACTCCACAGACCGTCAGAATGTCAATCAATTCAAGAGATGATGGAAACTACAGCCCCACTCTCAAACTGAATTCATACACCGTCACATTTCCCGAGGGAGAAAAACGGGCACGATCAGATCTTGTCGGCACCTTCATCACCAAATCATTAGGAAAATAAAATTTTTTCCTAAAGGAGATGAAAGAATCTTCAGTGATTGTGGAAATAACATCGTCAGTCTTCGACACCTTATGAGTCTTCTTTGAATCATCAGGTTGGGCGACAGGGTGATCTTCTTTGGCAGGAGGGTTTCTAGTGGACGTGTGATCACCCATTTCAACTCAATTACTAAAGAGGGGTGCTAATCTGAGTAGTAAAAATCACCTACAGAAGATAGCGGAAAGCCTCTGAAGCAGGAAGAAGAACAGGAGAAAAAGAAGGGAAATGAAGGAAAATCTCCAACTTCTGTACAAGAGGAGGGGCGTCGAATAAAACAGGGAAAGTCACCTACTGAAAAAAGGCGGAAAGCCTCAACTGTCAGAAAGCCAGAGGGAGAAGAAGAGAATGTGTAGGTTTCTCTCAAGCCCTAGAGGGTACTTATAGTTTATGTAGAGGGGAGAGGCTTCTAGAATTTTTTCAATTTTTCTAAAAATTTTCAAAAAAATTTCGGATTTTTTTGGATTTTTTGAGTGAAAAAAATTATTATTATACTGGCGGTTCGGGCAACCGCCAGCGATGCGGGCCAACCGCGTGGGTCAGGCAAGCCGGGCGCGGGCCAGCACCGACCTTGGAGCGGGCCAGGTGGGCTCCAGGCGCAGCGCTGGCCAGTGGGCCCGGCGCGCGGTTCCTCGCCGCCGCCGCCGGCCGACCGGCGGTTCAGTTCCGGTTGGCT
Source organism: Dendrobium huoshanense (assembly GCA_016618105.1). Classification (NCBI taxonomy): domain Eukaryota; kingdom Viridiplantae; phylum Streptophyta; class Magnoliopsida; order Asparagales; family Orchidaceae; genus Dendrobium; species Dendrobium huoshanense. The sequence goes on along the minus strand of CM028360.1, from coordinate 50,142,071 downwards.
GCCCAAACATCCCAGGTCTAATTTTTGCCCTGAAAAGGTCAAATCGAACATTTTTGGGATCCCCGTGATTATTTTTTGACGATACAGACTCAATTTTGACACTTTTAAAGCCATTATGATCTCCTACATGCAAGATTGGATTTTGAATCACATGGAAACTCCTCCAAAGTTTGTGACACATATTTTCAAACTCCTAGAGCTTCGATGTCCAAAAATATGGGGGAAACTAATATATCATAAAAAAATTATCTTGACCGGACAGGAATCTCAAGACAAAATCAACTCAGAAACTTCAGAAATTATATTCGAGATCACCTAAACTCTGATTTCAGCAAACGTATAGTCAAATTGAGCATCTCAGAAATATGAACCCAACGACACCAAATTCGACTCAATCCGAGCCCAAATGAGTCCAAATTAAGGACCCGAAGAACTATTAGAAAGTTTATACCATAATTTGAGTTACCAAATAGTTTCCAAATACGATTTTCTTATGGTTGAATAGAGCGGCTCGACGAGGCGAATCCAACGAGCCCAAGCTCACCGAATTATGACATCATTAAGACTTTCAAATGTCTAACAGACGGTGCACAATCAAGGGATTCAATATCAGTCATCCATTCGACCACTCCCTATTTACCCCGGATGTCACATCTATTTACAAGCGATGCCACTCCACAAAATCTATAAAAATATGTCCCTCATTTCTCATGAGAGGGGACCCAAGCGAGAGGCAAGAAGAAGAGAAGAAGAAGAGAAGGGAATGATACGAGGGAATAACTCCTCCATGACCACCGTCGGAGTTCTGCCCGACGCCTGTGTGACGTCGGAATTTGGCCGGATGCCCAAGTGACGCCGGAATTCTTCCCAATTGATGCCAGAATTCTACCCGAGGCCAGAATTCTACCAGACTTTCAAACGACACCGAATTTCTGCTCAACTTTGAACGCCTAAACTCTGCCCGACATTATAATTGATTTTCAATCCTAAAAATATTTATTGTAATCTGATCGTCCTAAATTTTAAGGACGAGTCAGTCTTTTGTATTCCAAGCAAACACTAGTGAAACTTTTTCAACTGGGCGTGGCCCCGTGGGTTTTCCCCTTTCCAGGGTTTTCCACGTAAAAATCCATGGTGTTATTTTATCTTCTGTTTGTCTGCTGAATATTCGTGCAACGCTAAGACGAATACTCTCTAACTTTACCGCCGCATATATTCTAGTCCATAACAATAGGTAAAACTAATAGTAATTTTGATTTTTTAAAATAATTTAAAATATATTTATTCTCACTAAAAATCAATAATAATTAATCTTTTATTTTTAAACAAATCTTCAATTAACAAGAACTTTTTTCAATTAGATCATACATATTTTATTTATTTTATGTGGAATATTTGTGTAAATAAATATTTCATTGCCTTAATTATCACATTGAAATACTAACAAAACATATGAACAATATTAAAAATTTTAATTAATATATCATTTATTTAATTATTAATTAATCTAAATAATTAATAAATTATTTCATTATTAAAAGTCCAATTATTTTGATTACATAATAATAAATTTATTATCACTATTTAAGTTTAATTGAAGTTTAATTAATTTAATAACTTGTAATAAGAATTATTTTCCTTAATTGGCAAATTAATTAAGTTATTCAAATATTTATAAAGATTAGTTACATTATTTGTCAAGTAGAATAAATTACTGATAATATTTATTAAAAAATTTTATTAAAACTTTAAACTTATATCTTATTTTTCATCACAATGCTAATATAAATGTAATTCTACACAAATATTCCACTAAATTTTCAACCTAAACCCTTTTAAACATAAATAAAATTTCTATCATTTAATTGATTATAGTTTAAAATAAAATAAAATAAATCAATTACTTAAAAGAGTTCTTATTTATTGAAATTATAATTTTTGAAATCATATTATTATTATTAAATAAAAAATTATATTTGAAATTATTTTAATGGGGGACGTGAGCTGCAACTTCATGATTGAGCGCAGTGCGGTTGCCTTCACGGCGCGCTTTTATTTTGTTCGGTTGACCCTAAACCGTAAACTCGGTACCCCTCGGTACAGGCGTTTTTTTGCCTGCGACCGGATGTTCCTCTGCATCCGGTCGGAGGACGTAATAACGGCTCCTTCACGGCTCCCGTTCGATTCCGCCAAAAAAATTATTTTAATGACTCATAATTAATATTAATTTATTCTTTATCATGAAAATGAGAGAAGGACAAATAAAAGAGAGAGAGAGAGAGAGGAAGATATAAAGAGAAAAGGAGAGGAGATAAAAGGTAAGTAATAGAGAAAGAGCGAGAGAGAAAAATTTATGCTAGATATAATATATTCTAATTATATGATAACTAAGTAAGTTGTTTCTTTTTAAATTCTTTTAACAATGAACCGTTTGATTAAATTAAAGCTTCATTTGGATGACTTTTTTAATACTTTATTTTTCATAATGTAATCATAATTTTTATTTATCACTATTTTTTACTATATTTAAAAAAAATATACTAAAAAGTTGATTACTATAATAATTTTAAAAAGTTACTTTTTTGAAAGCTGCTTTTTACAAAATAGTAAGAAAGCACTCTCAAAAAAAGCATAATGCTTCATTTGGGACGGATTTTTTATTGCTTCTTAAAGTGACTTTCTAGTACAAAAATTTTATGCTAGAAAGTTGCTTTAAAAAGCAATAAAAAATTCGTCCCAAACGAAGCCTAAATAAAATTTATTTTTAATTTTTTTTAATTATCAAAAAACAAAATAGCAGTCTATATTGCCAAAAAAAAGGAGCCTCATTAAACAAAGATATAAGCAACCTCTAAATTTGACTAAATATATCGCATCTCAAATTCAATGCCCGTCCAATCGCTCTTCAAAAAGTTGGATTAGTTGTCTAATTAAGCAATAAACAATAGCAGTTGCTACAAACACAGCTGTAAGAGGAGGACAATTACAACTGGATATTTTTGTGTGTATGGGTAAGTCTGAACTAATGAAGTATTATAATGGTAATGGTAATTATAATCATAAATTTATTGCATGAAGAAGTCTAATAAATTTGAAATTAGGATGAAAATACATATATAGGGATAAATTTTAATATTGAGATCATTTCGATTGCAAAAAAAACTTGTAGTTTGGGACATGGTAGTCCTAGTTTCAACAATCTACAACTGTCCATTACCAAGCACCCCGGCCACTTACCGCCATAGTCACCTGCTATGACCACCACCGTCTACTAGAACCGGCCATTGCCACCTGTCACCGTCGCTAGCGTACCGGTTGCCACTTGTTTGTCTACCGCTCGGTTGTCCTAGTAGCTTATAGTTGTTGTTTGTTTGTCACCACCTCTCACCGCCTACCACATATGTTATCACTGTTATGTGCATTTGTTCATCATCATTGCTTCAACCTACCCTCATTGCACATGAATGGATATGCATATAATACAACAACAACAACATCAAGCCTTTGTCCCACTATGTGGGGTCGGCTATATAAATCTTTTTTCTCCATTGTATTATGCTAAAAAGTCAAATTCTCGTTTAAATCTAATAAAGAAAGATCATTTCGAATATTTTCTAACCAATCTTTTTTAAGTCTACATTTATCTTTCTTAGTTTAAGTCAAATCTAATATCTCTACTTTCCTAGCCGAGTCATTCTAAGGCCGTCATTTTATGTGACCAAACCATTTAATGCGACTCTCTATAATCTTATCTTTCACTAGAGTTACTACAACTTTTTCACATATATGCTCATTTCGTATCCTATCTCTAAGAGTAAAGCCACTCATGCTCCTGAGCATCTTGAGTTCAAACTTGACCATAGATTTTTTTTTTTTAATCCTGCAATTTTGGATTTGGTCTTAGTTGGCTACTCTAGTTTATTTTTTATTACAAGTACAATCCTCAGCTGTATTACAATTTTTTATTTTTTTCTTTCGGTTGTTAGTCTTCTTTGATCTTTAACCTAAGAATAACCCAATGCCTCAGTAGATCAGTTCTTCTGTTCATTATTTAAATTTAAAAATATGATTAAGAATTTTACTAAAGCAATATGATTAAATAATAAATTTTGGTTATCTCTGATTATGATTGATTTAGTATTTAGTTGCACTTTTTATTTTATAATTTTAATATTTATGTGAGAAAAAAATTTTATTCATAATTTTTTTTTAACTAAAAATTTTATTCCAAAAACAAAAAGAGTACAGCCAGCCGGAAATACAAATCGGAAAAAGTTACAAAGGATGATAGGGTTAACAACCCGAAGGGCTCAGTAGTTGGCAGAGGCTTCTAACTCCCCTGTAAGTCAGGCATGGGCCATCCGGTATGGAGTGACAGAAGTAATGAACGAAATAGCCACGAGCAGAACATGCACCACCAAAAGTTGCCACAAACCACGGCTTACGGGAAATGAGCCCTAGCTACATCATTTCCCATAAGCAAACAATTGCCTCGGAAATTCTCAATTCAAACCAATGAAGCCCACAATCACAGATCAAACGAGACATTAAGCCATCCAAGCAATCCACCGTGACAACACCACCAGGCACAGACCAAACAAAATGAAGACCGACAAGTGATCCAAAAACCACCGTCCAAAACCCAAATTTATTTCCTACCACGTCTGCCCTCCCCCGAGAGGCAACTAAAACAACAGGTCTGTCATGTTGTAGGTCAAATTCACCTCCAGGGTCTTCATCCCCACTAGAAGAGGAGGAATCAGATGAACCTTGAAGCCAGTCAATTTGCAATCTAACATCCACCCTCGAATTGTCACCCAAATGATAACACAAAGGCTCGGGGGAAATTAAATTAACAGGAACATCAACCAAAGAACCAAAGACTAAAGCAGTAGGCATGACAATAGGGGCAACCAAACGAGCAGAAGCTTCAACCGAAGGGTTACTAGATGAAAAACTAACATAAGGTGAAACAGAGTATACAGATTTCTCAGCATTCACACACGGAGCCTCAGCCGAAGCTAAAACACACAAAATAGGCGCAGAAGTAGCACTCGATGTAACGTGTTGCATGTTAACACCACAATTATCACCCCAAGCTCAGAAACACACAACTGATGTCCATGGACATCAGGAATAGGCCCATCCACCCCAGGATCCATCAGTAAAACATTAGAATAAGGCCTAACAGGCGATTCCTAATTAGCAGTAGGGGACGTATGGAGAAGCTGAGGAGAAGACACCACCTCCGGAACATCCTCCAAAACATTAACATTAGGAGAATTACCCTCACATACAACACCAGGCTGAGGCGCAACAATAGCCATCCCCTGATCCAAAACCATGACATAAGAGAAAGGCCTAGAGGGAACAGTAAGAGGTACATCAATTTTAGACTTACAATTCCCCTTAACATGGCCAATAGATTGACAAAGAGCACAAAAAGGGGGGAAGACCTCCATTTTTGAATATATCCAAACCTCTCAGGGCCAATCCAGACATTGTCCGGATAATTTTTAGTTACGTAAATCTCAACTAGGACTCTCGCAGTAGACGGTCTAGACCCCAACGAAGTGGTAGAATCAACCTTCACCGGATGCCCAAAAATTGATCCTAAGGCATGAAGAATCCTCGGGGTAAAGAGATGAGGACGAAGACAAGAGAAATAGATCCAAATAGGAATAATCGGGCATTCAATAGAGATGTCCAAAGATGGGGTCCATTTCGTAAGTTTCATATAGCAATTATAGATCAGGTAAGAATGATGACAGAAGACCCACTATAATCAAGATCATTCGAAAGCTTACACAGGATGTGTGAAGAAACGAGCAAAGTGACCGAACAATCAGCTATCAATTTAAGATTGGCAAAAAATCTCCTAATAGAGTCAAGACTCGAATGACGGGATGGAAAAAAAACTGACAAGCAAGAACTGAAAACGAGCAGCAAGTGCCCTAATTTCATCCTCGAAAATCCACAAGGACATAAGACCACGGAAAGACGATGGATTAAGCTCCGAAAAACTCCCATTAGGAGGGGAACCCGCTAAAGCATTGACAAAAGAACGTGAAAAATTGGAACCATACCAAAAACCTGGGTCCAACATGCGCTTTGGCGCCATACCAGCCACCAACGATCGAGAAAAAAACACAAACCAACACGAGAAGATAAAAAAAATGCAAGAAGAAGGGGGAAGAAGAACTCCCTTGAGCGAAAAGGCAGCGAAGGCTGCCGCCGGGATGCCACCAAGCAAGCTCTAGAACGCGAGCTGGAGAGCCACTTAAGCTTATATCCTCTCTTGAATTTTTGAAAAAAAAAATTATTCATAAATGTTTAAGTAAAAATATGACTAAATAATTATTTTTAGTCAAAAAAATTTAACAACACAAACATAAATTAGTCAGATTCTTTGAAATTCATAAAAAATACAATAAATTAATTTAGTATTTTTTATGAAATTATAATTGTGAAATAATCTTTTGCTTAATAATTAAAATAAATTAATTATTCAAAGTCATATATTTGAGCTATATATTTTATAATTTATTATTCATTATTTAATAACAAAATAGTAAATAATTACCTTTTAATTTTTTATAGTTTAAATTATGAATTTTAATTTTATGAAATATTAATGAGTTAAATTTTATCACACTTTTTATTTAAAAATAAAAAAAAAAGTTTGTAAGAGGAAGACTTTGGCTGTGCTTGCTGACTTTTCTATTCATATGCATGAAAGCTCTAGAAGATTTGGAGGTGAAGGAATTCAAAGAGGATAAGAAGAAAAGAGTGATAGATGACTTTTTCACAAGGACTGGTCAAGAAATTCTTATTAAAATACACTTTCTTATCTCCTCTTGGCTTAATAGTTTAATGAAATTGGTTCTTTTGAAGTCCTTGAAACTATGTCTTTATTTTAAGGGAGAAGCTTTGACTTTATAGTAGTAATTTTTTTTTTTTTTTTTTTTTTTGTAATTTTTTAAAAATTATGTTAGTTGTTTTCAAATGTTATAGCAATGTTCTCCATCGAAGAAATTATTTTAAAAATACTTTCTTGAAAAAAAAAAAGAAAAAAAATATTTCCAAAATGTTGTTATTGCTAAACTTTGTTGTTTGATTGAGCGATATTTGTATTATAAGGATTTTGTGAAGAATTTTGTGCCAGAATAAACTAAAACAAAGAATGCATAGAAGGATAGAACATATATAGGAGAAAACTAAGAGGGACAATACTTTATATTTCATTCATTTTTGAACATATCTAGACTGATAAGGTTGATAAAGGTGGAGTACTTAATTTTGTTTGGAAGATTGTGAGTCATTTTATAGCTTAGCATGTATGATCCAAAATGAATGGTAAAGGGGGTGAGTTTCTTCGCTAGGTGGTGTATTTAGCTTTTGACAATTCCATTATGACTACCCCACGGGTTCATAATTGGAGGTTGAATCGTCAAGTTTTTACACAATTATTGGTTTCCTAGATACCACGGAAGAGGTGATGTTTCCTACTTCTTCATGTTGAACTATGACTATAGATTATGTAATAGAGGTTTTAGGCTAGTTAGTCATTTTTGGTGAGGAGAATGTTGTCATCTTAGATAAGTAGATATATCAAAGTGTTGTCATCAAGAGTAGGGTAGGTTTGCGATAGAGCTATGATTATGAAGGTGACGACCAATGTAAATAAAAAATCATGGCCTTGCGAGTTGTGTAGTGTTGTAGAGGGTTTTCTTTAAGAGACCTAATGATTAAGTAATCAAGGACAAAAAAAATTGATGAGTTTATGAAAAGTAGATAGTTTTACATAGTTGCTTATGTAGGAAAGCATTATATACATCCAATTTTAAGTATCTCCCAATTGTCATGAGAGCAATGGTGATAAGGATATGAATACTAGGCATCTTGAAGATAGGGTTAAAATTTTCATGGTAATCAATCCTATGTTCTTATTGGTAGCCATAAGTTATAAGGTCTATTTTATATCTAACAACAGATCCATTAGAGTGAACTTTGATTTGGTAGGTCCATTTACAATTAAGATTGGTATGATAAATAAATGGTGGAACAAGAGTTCGTGTTCCCTATTATTGCAAACCAAGAAATTCTTAGGACATTACTTATTGCCAATAGGCTTTCTGAAAGCTTATGTGTAAGAGGTGGGGTGAGTAGCTAGTGGTATATATTGACATTATTTTTTCCCTACCCTTGATCAAAGGGTTTGACTTGGTCAAATTGATTAAGCCAGGCCCCAAAACCACCACCCTTGTGTTCACTAAGTTGAGCCAAGTCTGTTGAACCCAGACCCAGGCCCTGGGTCAACCTCGTTGATCATGTTGACCCAAATTGACCCAAATCAACTTCTTTTTAATCTTAAATCCTCTCCAAAGCTCCTTGGATCAATCTCACACCTTCATTGGGTTTTATGGGTTAGACCAAGTCTTTTGAGCTCAAACCCATGCCCTGGGGCAACCTGGTTGACCAGGCCAACCCAAGTTGACAAGCCCAAATGAGCCTAATTAAAATCCAAACCCATTTCATGGTTCCTAGGCTCCACCCCCTTACTCCTTCGACTTAATTGACTAGGTTGACCAAGTCAACCATTGACTTGGTCAACCCAAGCCTTAATTTGGTAAATTTGACCTATTTAAGTCAAATCCTCCCCTATTAATGCATTTAATTCATTCCAAATGAACTCTTGATTCAATTCACAGCCAAGGAACTTCAATTCCCTCCTAACTAACCCTAAAGATGATCTTAGCCGTTCATAAAAGGGTTAGAGTCATATATAAGGGTGTTAGGGTTTCTTTTAGGGGGACTTTTGCATTTTACTCTTCCTAAGAGCCCAAAAGTCCGAGTCCTTGTTTGTGTGAGCTCTCATCAACTCCCCACACCTTTCCTGACATAGACCCGCCGCCAAGACCCCACTGGCGATGAGTTTCCGACGACCCGAGGCTCCAAACATTCCAAGTCTATTTCCCATCGATCTAAAGCGTATCAAGGCTCGACTTTAACTAGAGAATTGTACGAGGACAATCTACAAGCTCAACCATCCCTTTTACGGTTCATTCCGTCCATTAAATCAATGTTAGAACACATATGGTGAAATAACTTTCGATTTATCGCGTTTTGAAAAGTTCTAACACATCCCGATGAATGCTCTTCATTCATAGAACTTAGGATTAAAAATTTTATCAGATTTAATTCATCTGATTGAGGTGAATGAGCCCAAAACCATATCTAGGTTCGGTTTACATAATGAATGCATTATGTATGATTTGAGCCGTTGATCTTACGATCAATGGCACGAATCTCATTGTTTTGCTTCATTCGTTCGACTGCGAATCTGATCTCGTGGTCATCTTCTTGGTCCAGCACAATCTTGGTCATCCATCTTGAAATCACACAGATCCAACGGCTACGGACGAGCGCTGACATAGTTAAGTCGCATGCACGGTAATCATTGCGCCGCCAAGCAATGATTGTCTATGGTCCGTGGGACCAATCCCATTGCGCCAAGTGTCGTACAGCCAATATTTTATATTTAAATTAATTTTAAATGTGTTTTTAAATCAGAATACTTTAAAAATTAAATTAAAAATATTTTGAAACATAAAAATTATATATAATATAGCAGTTTCTTCATAACTTTATCCTCTTTATTTTAAAATTAAAATTATCTTTAAATATCTTATATATTTTGAATTATTTAATTAACTCTATTTTAAGTATTTAATTAGTATATAAATTAATAATATATTAAATATCATTACAAAAATTAAATATTTTCAGTTAATTTATTTTAAATAAATAATTAATTATTTTAAAATAGATTAATTCTAAATTAAACCTATTTATGATATGTTTATCATTATTTAAATGTTTTTTAATTAGTTAAATCTTTAAATATTCAATTATTATTAATATTTATTAGTTACTTTTAAATAAAAATAAAAATAATAATTACTTACATATTTTTATTTTATTTTCAAAATCAGATAAAACTATTTTTTATTTATTTAATTTTAAAATTATGTTTAAATTATTATTTTAAGTAATTTTCAATTAGTTTATTTATTAAATATTTAAGTACTTAAATAATAATTAATTAATTTGAAATTCAATTATCTTTCCAAAACTCATAAAAATTAATTTTATTGAAATATTTTAAAATGAGAGAGTAACTTTATTTATTTACTTTTTTTTTAAATTAACACATATTTCAAATTTTAAGTACTTTTATTAATTATTTAATTACTTAAATACTTAATAATTAATTAAATTAAAAATATCATTATTTTTTGAAATTTATAAAACTTATTTTTGTTAAATTATTTTAAACTCTAGAAACTTTAATATTTAATTTAACTTAATTTAATAATTATATTTAACATAGCTTTTAATAGTTTTAAACTTCAATAATTCATACTAAATTCATTTTAAATCAAAAATTAAGTATAATATCTTGAATTTTTTGGAAAATTATTTATTTTAATTTAAAATTATTTTTAGACATCAAACCTTTTTTTGGATTATTTATTTATTACTTAATTATTTTTATTATTTAAATAAATAATATATTAATTTTTTTAAATTAAAAATTAATTTCAATTTATTTTGAAACCTCGCTCGGGTGACCAGTGGTTCTCTCATATATTTATGTGTCTTTATACATTGAATTATTTTTAACTACATTATTTTCTAAAACTTATATTTTTTATTATTTGTATTTTTGATGATTTTTTTAATTATATATATTAAATTCCCTTAATTTTTGAGAGATATACTTTGTGAAATTTTAAACATATGTTATGCATGTGAATAGCATTTATTGGGGAAGGATTAGTGGGTAATTGAGCTCCAATTATTGACTAATCACATCGCTAATCGCACTTAACTACTTATTGTATTGTCTTTTGCATGTGTATGTGTAGGATACACATGCATCTAGTATAGACTCTCCTAGATCTAAGGACATGGTATGTTATGTCTATTTATGCATATCCCCTTATGTTACTCCAAGGATAAGTTTTAAACTTGATTTAAACCTATTTAATGTAGAGATACCCTAAAGACAACAATTAAGGACCTTCCTAGCGAACTTAGAAAAATTCTAGGAGCTAGGGTAGATCCTCGATTGACATAAAACTTTTAAAATTTAAACTTAGTAACATCCTAAATCTCCCAAAATTTTTTAGGAATTTTTTAGAACCTTTAAACACCTTAATTAATAAACCCTAATTTGACCTTTAATTAAGCCCTGATAACTTTAGAAAATTCTAATAAATCCAAATTAAATTAAAAAAATTACCCATAATATATCAAACTCTTCAAAATTAAACCCTTAATTTCATAAGATTAAGTCAACGACCATTATGTTGTCAATTAAAAATTTTATCTTAGATAGGTATCACATGTGATGCATCTCATTCTTTAGTTGAATGATGTAACGGTGGTTAGTGGATTGTAATTGATGCTCATAGGTCTTCTGAATTTTAGAATAGGAATTTAAATTTAGAATGTAAAGAATGGGTGTTGTAATCTTGGACTAGAGTTCAATTGTGAGGTTTTTATTGATCTTCATCTAATATCTGAATAGGATATTGAGGGATAGTTAGTCAGCATTGTTCATGGCCATCTTTCTATAATTGTTGGTTGAGCCATTAAGAAACCCTTGAAATCCATTTGCATTGAATATTTTGATGATTTTAGAGTGCCACAATTGGTAGTTAGTACTTGTAAGGTGGGTGTGAATGTTTTAATCAATGTTTGATATTAGAAGCTCATAGGAGAAATGTATCATAGTGCTGTGTAAGGTTAAGAGTGCGATGTTGTCTTAAAGAGAGGAGAAGCTCTAGTCTACTATGATAAAGAAACATGATAGCATGGAAGAAAAGTACTAGTGCAACTAGTTGTACCTGCTACAATACCATAAAGAATTTATAGGCTGGGATAAACTAAAACAAAGAATGCATTAAAAAATAGAAAAGAACAAGGAGAAGAGAAGGAAGGCTAATACTTTATATTTCATTCATTTGTGAAATCACACTTGTAAGTGTGAATAATAACAATATATATAGACATAGTGTATTGATAAGATGTGAAAGAGGTGGAGAAATTATGAAGGGTAGAATAATAAAATCCCCGAATGCTTAAATTAGCCATTGTCACTAACAAGTAAAAAAAAAATTGGTTAGTAGACTTAAATGACACTTTTGTGACTCTATTTGACCATGATAGTTGAAAAAATTCTTAGAACTTCTCAAACTTATTGCAAAGCCTGTACTCCATATTGCCAAACAAAATTCCCCTTATGATATAAAATTTATCATTTTCTTTTTTTTGCAATCAATAATGCATGTTTCTTCTAAATTTTTAGTATGGATGTGGAGTATCTCCTTAACACTTTTCTTCTTGATTTAGTTGCATGAAATGACAATTAGATGAATTTTTTCAATTGTATTATGATGTTGCCTCAAACATTCTCATATTTTTCAATCATTGAATAATTAAGGAGGTTGCAGTGGGGCTTAATATTTCCATTATATTATTGTTGGTTGATACTAGATGCAAAGCTCACTTGGCTAGTTAGGCAAATTGAGGAATATATTTTCTCAAACAAGTCATATATGAATTTTAATTAACATGTTTAGGAAATTATTATTTATTCTAATAATATTTCAATATTAAAAAGTTGATGTTAATGTTGATTCATAATATAACTTAGCCTTTCAATCTTGTTGTAAAATTTAAAGAGGGGCCATTGAAAATTTAAATAATATCAAACCACGTATCTTATTCTTTTTTTTTTTTAGTTAGGATGCCTTTTTAAGCGTCCTATCAAATATTCTATCTAATTAATCTCTCTCTCTCTCTCTCTCTCTCTCTCTCTCTCTCTCTCTCTCTCTCTCTCTCTCTCTCTCTCTCTCTCTCTCTCTCTCTCTCTCTCCCCCCCCCCACTCTATCGATCTTCTTAATTTGATCACATTTATACCTTCTTGGATTCTATATTATGTTTATCTATCATGTAATCTAAATTCCTTTTTAGGCCAATCACTTAGCATATCTTGTTCACTTTCCAAACTAACTTGCTTATATGATCTCCTTGCTTAAATTATATTCCTTTTCTTTAGTATCTTTGATTTATATCTCCTTACTATGTATACTTAACATTTTCATATCCTAATTTCTTTGTATAATGTTGCAAATCTTATTTGACCTCTCTGATTAGCCAACCGCCTTTTCCTACAAATAGTTAACCACTTTCATCAATTTCTATCAGTCTATCTCTTCATTGACATCCAATTGAACACTCTCATTTACATATGCCTAATATGTTGATGCCATATTGATCGGCTTCATTGGTGCCAAATTAGTATCTAGCATGAACTTTTTGAATAATTATATCTAATTTATTACTACTAATAATTATTAGGTCTCTAACATAGCTAATAATGAGGAATATTTCATCAATCAATCATACTTCTAAAATTTGATTAGTACCAACATCAAGTTAAAGAGAGTGAGTCTTTTAATTATATATTATACATAATAAAAATTTGTTAAGAAAGATGGGGCGCATGAATTTTTTTTTTTTTTTTTTTGTAGGCTTTTGTGTATAAAAAATGTTCATCCTTCATCTATTTTTGTTATTGAAACATTTAGAGTTAAGATAATCATAATGTCATTACTAATGCACAACATAACATCTTGAATTTGATTTTCTTATAGAATAATTTTCTTTATGCTCATTCACCATTAGTGAATGATAAATTGTGTAGATGTGTCAATCTATATTAATAATCAAGTGCTATAAAAATGTGATGTGATCCATAGTGTAATTAACAAAAATTATCTAAAGTGATATGTCCCAAAAAAAAAAAAACCAAATATAGGGCTTAAATTTGGATGCACACTGACATTAAAAGCTTTTGGAATTAAATTTTGTATTATCAAAACTCTTATTCCAATAAAATTATAGTTGAACTAATCATCTCAATGATATAAACCCAACAACACAAAAATGCTCGAATTTAAGTGCAAATAGACCTAAAACTCGTGATTCAAGCATACCAGAAAATTTTATATTATTAATTATAGGCTCAAATGATCTCTAAATTTGACATGCTTATAGTCAAATATAGCATTTCAACAAGCTCAAAATTGCTTAATTTTATGACATTAAGGCACTTAATTATTGAACGAGCACGTCGTGACCAGGGGAAATCTATATATAAGAACTATCCAATAGAGTGTTTAGAATTTTATCCACATTTACTAGGCATGCCACTCTAAATAGGACGACCTCTCTAATGAAGGGGCCTTTTCTAAAGGTTCAAGAGAGCTCAAAGGCTTGAGAATTCCCAGAGCTCTACTTGAGCACTACAGTCATTAGACCACCATTCTACTACTGTAGTCAAATATTCATTACTTAACAACAACCATTGGACCATCGCATAACCATAACCTTCAAACCACCATCTGAAAACCATCGTAGGACCTTTGTTGGCCAACCATCGCTAGACTACCGTTGTAAGACCACCATCCAACCTTCATTATTAAAAAATTGCTTAATGATTATTATCAGACCATCATCATCTGATTATTACCGTCACACCTTCATTGTTGACCACTAAAATCGGACTACCACCACTCTACCAAGACTTTCACACCATTGACATTCAAAAATAATAGCTTGTATGCTTCTCACCTCATGCCGACTCCATAATATTTTTTATCAATTCCTCATACTCTTGTAATCTTACCATCTCCAAGCCTATAATTTCATCTTACCATGCTTTTTACACAAAAAATCTCTAATGTATTTGTTGCGCCCTAATGTATTCGCGGCGGTAGAGAAATATAAAGTTTAGCATCTTAGCATTGTATGAAGATCCAACATACATACAGATGAAAGAGAGGGTGCAATACTTATAAGAGACACCAAGATTTTTACAAAAAAAAAAAGAACTCCTGAAAAGGGGGAAAATCACAAGGCCTAGCCCAATTTGAATGAATCCACTAGTATTTGTAGTTGATTACAAATGAGGCCCTTCATTGGGAGGAAGGCATTGGTTTGATTTAATAAATATACATCATATAGAGTGTGTTACATGGTGAAAATATGAAGGATCACTATTGATGTATTCATGGCGACAGAGGTTAGAAGGACAGTAATCGGTGGGCGATGAAGACCAGAAGGATCGTTATCTGGAGACAGAGGTCGAAAGGACTGTATTCAATGGGCGATAGAGGTCATAGTGACCTTTGTTTAGCGACGGAGGTCGGAAGGTCATAGTCGGCGGGTGACGGAGGTCGTAAAGGATGTTATCTGATGATAGAGGTCAAAAGGATAATAGTTAATGATGGAGGTCAAGAGAACAGTATCAGTCAGTTGTCTGGTGGAAGTCCAACGGTGGTCGAGAAGGAGTCTCTTCCTTCTCTTCCTTTCTTCCTTTTCTTCTTGCTTTATTGCTTAATTTAGGCGTCAGTTGGCGATCGGGCAGAGCGTCGGCGTTGGCCGACTGACTAGTGGAAGTCCGGCGGTGGTCGAGGAGTCTTCTTTTCCTTCTCTTTCTTTTCCTCGTTCTCTTCTGGCTTGGGCCTTCTTCTTCCTCCCATTTGGGCCTCCCATTCTATGAGAAATGAGATGTCTATTTATACTTTTTTTTAGAGTTACATGACAAGTAAATATGAGGAAGATCAGAGGTAAATTGGGAATGGTTTTAATGGACGGCCGATGTTGAATCCCTTGATCATGGACCGTTTATTGGACATCTGAATGTTTTAATTATATCAGAATTTGGCGATCTTGAGCTCGTTAATCATCGAGCCACTCGATTTGACTATAAGCATGTCAAGTTTGGAAATCATTTGATAATCCAAATCATGGTTTGAACCTTCCCAATGTGCTTAGAGTCTTTGATTTGGACTCATTTGGGCTCGGATTGAGCCGAATTTGGTGTCGTTGGGTTCGTATTTCTGGGACGTTTAGTTCGACTATAAGTTTGCTAAAATCCAAAAAAAATAAAAAACAAAAACAAAAAAAAAAGTTTGCTAAAATCAAAATTACGATGATCTCTAATTTAATTTTTTAAGTTTTCAATCTCGATTTTACTTCGAGATTCGTGCCCGATAAACATAATTTTTTATGATATATCAGCACTTATTTTCACTCTTTTAATTTATTTATTTGTGCGTTGAATCTTCATGATGAACTAAGATGTAAAATTTTCTGGCTCTACTGCTATGAATAATCTAGCTCGCAACATGATGCTTAACAACTTATTTAATATCTTCTATCTGATGAGATATTTTATTCCCAATGACCAAAGATAGACGGTCCTAATTTCCTTAGGCAGCAAATAATATGACGTCATTTGTAATAGCCTAATTGATCACAAATTATGAGAACGACCGATAATTAGCATGTTAATTAGTGTCTATCCAACCTTCATAAATATCATGTGCTTTAATAGTGTAATAGAACACTGTCATTTCAAATTGAATTGAGCTAAATTAAGGCCATTAGATATAACCTATGATGCACAGACACGGACACGTCGATAAGGATACAACAGGATACGGACTCGAGACATGTCAATTATTGAAAATAGAGGACACGAACACGCGTTGAACACGATATTATAATTTTTATTTTTTAAAATAGCATATAAAAATTAAATAAGTAAAAATAATTTAGAAGGAATAAGTTATATAAATAAAATATATGCTTAAAATTATTAATATTAGAATGTTGAGAGTCGGGTCTCGATATCGTTTATCAGTCATTGAGAGAGGAGATAAAAATACCTTCAGTGCCAAAGAGAAATAAAATTGAAAATGTTCCACGAATGGGGGTTTAAGTGCAGAAGATTGAGTTGGTGTTGTAGATATTAAATAAGAAATTTAGTTTTTTATATTTAAAATAAGTAAAAAATTTAAATATAAAAAATTATATTTTAAATTTTTTATAAAATATTTAAGATACGCATGTCGGACAAATGTTTCAAATTTGTATTAAATACTTTATTAATCGGACACATTTTCGACGTGTCTGGCACTTGTTGAAGGAGTGTCAGACGCGTATCATGACGAATATGTGTCGGATACTGCACGACCTATTTGAAAAGTGACAATGCATCATGAAAGAAATCTCCTCTCAAATAAATCCCCCTTTATCATCAATTACATGAAATATCATAAAGACAATTATTCATTGAAAGGCAATAGCAAAATGAGTCTCTCTCTTTCTCTCTACCAAAAAGTTATTTATGGGAAGGCAATATGAAAATGACTCTCTCTCTCTCTCTCTCTCTCTCTCTCTCTCTCTCTCTCTCTCTCTTTCTCTCTCTCTCTCTCTCTCTCTCTCCTATCATGCTCAATTAGGTGCATGTTCAAATCATGAGTCATAAAATGGTAGGGATATTCAAATTGATTTATTCAATGATAAAATGACAGTTGATAGGAGATTTCTTTGATAAATCAGCTTCAACACTCTATAACTTTGCTTGAAAAATATATAAGTTAGAGGAAGTGGTTATATACTTGTTTAATATTTGAGTTTATGACTTTCTTATTATTTTTAATTTTTAAATGTTTAGTAGATATCTAATTATTTGTTTATAATATATATGCAATGCTTTAAAAATCGGATCGGACCGGCCGGTCCGACCGATTCAACCGTGAACCGGTCTAAAGGCCGGTTCGGTTCAACCTGAAAACCGGCTTAGCTTCAAACCGGCCGGTTCAACCGGCAAACCGATCGCGGTTCACTTGAACCGGCCGGTTCAAGATTTGTATTTTTTAATATTTAAATTTTAAATAACTTATTTTTAAATATTAAAAATATTTATAATTTAATTTCAAATTTGAAATGCTTAATTTTAAATTAAAAATTCCAAACAAGCATTTCATAAAGTTTCATCTCTTTACATGATGTACTACACATTTCTTGCTCAAAAGCCAATATATAGTAAAAGCTTCACCAAGGGAAAGTCTCCCAAGTGATGTGAGACTAAAAAATCTAAAGCTTCTATATCATTCTTCTTAACTTTTAAGTTTAAAACATACACTACTCATTTTAAAATAAATTTTTTAAATAATATTTTTTATGATGAAAATTATGAAATAATATTTATTTTTAATTAATAATATTAAATAAATTTATAATAAATGATTTAATTTAACCTCAATAATTTATAAATGTAAAATAATAATATGAATCTAATATATAAATTATATATAAATATATAACAGAAATTAAGGATTATTTATATTAAACTTTTTAATTCATTTGTAAGTTAATTTTTTGTTAAATTTAAATTAAATTTAAAGATTGAATATGCTTAAATTTAAAATTATATAAGATATTAATAAGATATTAGTAATATGTAAGTTAATCTTATATGATTTTTATATCATCTAAATTGTATTTATTACGTCATCCGGTTCAACCCTGGTTCGACCGGTTGAGCCGGTCGAACCGTGAACCGCTCTCTCTACCGGTTCGTTGTCCGGTCCGGTTTTCACAACCTTGTATATATGCTTCATATGAGACGGCTTTTTTATTATTTTTTAAAGTAACTATTTAGTACAAAAATAAAGATTTTTCTAATAGAAAGTTGCTTTAATAAGCACTTAAAAAGTCATCCCAAACGAAGCCATAGCTATTAATCCACCATTTGCAAGTCTATCTAGAAGAATAGAGGGGCAGAACCAGAAATTTGAATTAGTGAGGACATAAATTAATGGTTTTTAAAATATTCAAAAATCTATTTTTGAGTAATTTATTTTGCTTTTTTAATTAATAATTCATAGTGAAATGAAAATTAAGAATAAAATTTTTAATTATAATGTCATAGGTAAAATTTTAACTTTCATAGAATTTAATGGTACTTAAATAAATAATAATAGTAAACAATAAAGCAACAAATAACTCTATGGCCTATCAAATAGTTTCTATGTCTGTGGAACAAAATGGTTCATGTTTTGTTTGGGACGACTTTCTTATTACTTCTTAAAATAGTTTTCTAGTATAAAAATTAAATATTGTATACTAAAAAACTGTTTGAAGAGTAGTAAAAAAGCTCCTAAACAAAGCCTCAATCTCTTCTGTAGCTCTGCTGATGAGTATAAATGGGCTAAGTCGAGCTCAAGTCTTTCCGAAATTGAAGTTGAGCCCAAATTTGAGCTCAATTAAACTTAATTTTAATTGTTATTAAAATAACGGGATAGAAAGAATAAAATATTAAATAAAAAATCATTAAAAATCACTTTAAATAAAAAAAAGAATATATAATTT
The DNA here is from genome assembly GCA_016618105.1 of Dendrobium huoshanense. Lineage (NCBI taxonomy): Eukaryota > Viridiplantae > Streptophyta > Magnoliopsida > Asparagales > Orchidaceae > Dendrobium > Dendrobium huoshanense. The sequence continues at coordinate 50,122,771 of CM028360.1, read as the reverse complement.
ATAAATATTTATAATAGAATAATAATATATTTTTAAGTGTATTTTATATTAATATCTAAATGGCTGAAAGGTTGAGCCCGGGCTGACTGAAGTTTAATTTATAAGCTTCTGTCTCTGTCAGTACAAGCCCATTAAGTTAAATGGGCCTTTATTGGCAGGCTTTGGGTCGGAACTAAAACGAACAGTATACAAGACTAATTTTTAGTCCCAATATTTCGACCAAATAACAATAATGATTTATTATAAGGTTGTTTTTTTTTTTTTTAAGGTAAGTGACTTCAAATTACTCTTTTTATTTTATAAGCCTATATAATATTATGTTTATCATCCAATAACCTTTTTTTAATTCTATTATTAAAATTAACAAAAAATTTAAACCATTATATTTGAAATTCTTCTCTCATATTTGTGAAATTTGTTAAAAATCACACATAAATAAATGTAAATAAACATAGGCCTTATTTCTTTTATATATATATATATATATATATATATATATATATATATATATATATATATATATATATATATATATATATATATATATATATATATATATATATATATATATATATATATATATATATATATATATATACTCCTCAATATTACATTACAAATTCTTTTACCATAGTGTCCTAAGTTATTCCTTTATATTGAAATTATGATAAATGCTTATTTGAATTTTTTGGGATATTCATGCTTGAAAGATTAGCTATAAAAGCATAAAACGGTGAATATAGATTCTTGTGAGAGGTGTATTTACTGATCACATTTTTTTACTTGGTTTCATTGACATTGTATATTTATTATGAGTGATTGGTACATTAAATTCAGAATTCGTGTTACAATGAGTGAACCAAGAAGATTGTCAATAGAATAAATGTTCAGATCTTTTGACTCTGTAATTGCAGTAATTTTAGCATCGTATGCAGTAGGTAAACAACGAAAATCTTATTAACCATTTCAGTATTAGTTAATTCCCTACCAAGTGCATGCAAAGAGGTGACAATTTGAGTGAATCTTGTGTACATGTCAGATATAGATTCATTAGGTTTCATGCGAAATAGTTCGTAGTCATGTAACAAGATATTGAGCCTTGATTGCTTAACCTCATTTGTCCCTTCATAAGTAATACAAAGTCTATCCCATATGTCTTTTCCGCTTTTACAAGTAGAAACTCGCATGTAGTCTTCAGATTTTAAAGCACAAAAGAAACTATTTAAACATTTCGCATTTAATTGTGCTAAGTCACGTTCTTCTATAGTCCAATCTGCATAGGGTGTATCTACCCTAATTCCATCAACTAATCTAGTTGGTTTTGTGTAACCTTCCTGGACTAACATCCACATGCGATAATCAAGTGACTGTAAGAAAGTAGACATGCGTGTTTTCCAAAAATTAAAAGGAATATTGTCAAACAGTGGAGGTCTAGTGATAGAGTAACCCTCAGGTGTGTTTCGGTTTCCAAATGTAGCCATCTACGTTAATCAAAAAGTAGTTCAAACTTATGATTTTGAAACAATACTCTGATACCACTTGTTGAGTCTAGTAATTAGGTTGTTAAGCCTAAGTAAATGTCCCACGGCTACCAAGAGGGGGGTGAATTGGTAGTTTTAAAAATTTTAAACCCTCTTAAAATTAAAGTTGAACCGAAATGAAATTTTCTTTTAAAGTTTGTAGAAAAATGTTTTTCAACCACAGAGTTGTTAAAACAGAAATTTAAAATGCGGAAACGTAAAAGCAATAAAGTAAATGACACCATATTTATAGTGGTTCGGTCTATAACCAGACCTACATCCACTCCTCAGAGGCACCCTCTGAGTATTGCACTAATACCACAAAGTGACTCTCCTTTAGCACCCACATCAAGGCGGAGAAGCCTGTACAAAACCCTCTTTTCACCACTCCCCGGTGCGGCAGAGAACCGTCGTCCTTTCACACAATCCACAGTGCTGGCAGAGAACCGTCGTCCTTTCACACTCTCCTAGTGTGGGCAGAGAACCCTACGGCTGTTCACACTCTCCAAGTGTAGGCAGAGAACCGTCGTCCTTTTACACTCTCCTAGTGTAGGCAGAGAACCCACGTCTGTTCACACTCTCCAAGTGTCGGCAGTGAACCGGACCTTCTTGAATGATCTTCTCACAAGAACCTAGAAGGAAGAAAAGAAAAGAGTGAAGAAATCCAATTTCACAAGTAGAGATTCTTACCTTTGCAATCCAAGTGAAGCCTTCTCGCTCCAATGGTAGGAATCCTCCTTTGAATGCTCTCTTCCACTCTCCCCTTAGCTATTCTCTCAATAAGCACGAAGATCAAATGACAAAAAGATTGGGTGGCAGTCTAATTTAGAGTATTTATACAAAAGACATGAAAAACCGCCCAAAAACTGCAAATTTCCAATTCTGTACGCAGTGGATCGTCCCGTACGATCCTGGATCGTCCTGGACGATTTTACTTAAACGATCTGAAACGACCCAATTTGTATATGTGTACGAAATGACTTCGTACAGCTGATCGTCCTGTACGAACTAGGTTCGTCCAGTACGAACGGTTATTACAAGGTCAGTTCTAGAAACTGCTGAAAACTGTCCTAAGTCGGTTTATCGTTTGGACGAAAATATGTTCGTCTGGACGAAAATTTTCCAGAGAGCCGATCGTCCTGGACGATTATTTATTTCGTCTGGACGAAAATTTTCCAGAGCGCCCATCGCCGGGGACGATAATTTGGTTTCGTTTGGACGAAAATTTTCCAGAGAGATGATTGTCCGGTACGATATTTATTTTCGTCTGGACGAAATTTTTCCAGAGGACTGGTCGCCCAGTACGATGGTAAAATTCGTCTGGACGAAATGTTTACAGAGAACCCATCGCCCGGGACGATATAAAAATTCGTCCTGGACGAATAGGACTTAGAAAAATTTTTCAAAGCAAGTTCCTATTCGTTCTAAATGCTCTATAGGAGATAACTGACAGATCGTCCAGTACGATAAATATCGTCCTGTACGATCAGTATAGAATTTCAAGATCTCCTTATTGTGTGTGTGTGTGAGATTTTATTCACTCAATTACAATCACTCCCTTTCTAAATTAATTCAAAGAAAATACAAACTTCAAATAAACAAAATTTCTCATATTGAATTTGATTTGAAGTTTTCGTAGTCTGGAGTCTGATTTTCCTGAAATGTTAGTACACACAAGAGCAAATGCAAATCTTCTGAAATTGTTAGGAGATAACTATTCATTTGAACAATAATGTTTGGAATCATCAAAACTATATAAGTTGCACAAATATAAATCATTCAAATAGCAACTATTCAAACAATCTCCCCCTTTTTGATGATGGCAAAACAATTATTATTAGTATGGTTTCAAGTTAAAACAAATCTCTTATCTCCTAAACTCCCCCTGAATTTATGAGTACATTAAAATAAGGAGGCATTAAAGAACTAAATTTTTGTTTTTAAAAAAAAAATTTTAACACAGAAAACACAAACCACAAACAAAAACACAAACACAAACATTTTTAACACAGAAAACACAAACCACAAACAAAAACACAAACACAAACATAATAATTTCTCCCCCTTTTTGACAGCAACAAAAAGTGAAGAAAATACGCAAGAAATGTAAATAATAATATGAAATTCATTGTTAAAATTTAATCTAAATTGTGATTTGACATAGAGTATGCAATTTTAAACTAAAGATATTAGGTCAATCATAGAAATTCATAAAATTTATGAAATGATATAACATTGTAAGTAAGAAGAATTTATCAAAGACATGATTCAATTTAGACATTTTGATTATTGAAAATCATTACAAGTGAGATGTAAAAAAAATTCTATATTTCAAAGTTCAATAGAATATAAATGAACATTAGATCAACTTGAATTAAGAGATTAAACGAATTTGGAAAGAAGAGAATTACCTCATGTGGTGCTTTGCACATCTTTTCAAAGTTTTGGAGCACATTTTTGTGCATTTGTCTTTGGTTGGGCTTATTTTGTGCCTCTTTTTCACTTTGCAAATTTTTGCGAATCCTTTTTTATTTTTGTACATTTGTACAATTTTCAAGAGTAATTTGACCAATTCTTTCCAAAATCTATAATCTAACATTTCAAATATTTCTAGATGCATAAATATCATTTGAGCATAGAAATACAAAATAAGATAACATCAAAATTGCAATAACAATATTAACTTTTATGTAGTCTAAAAGAATAGACATGAATTTAAAAATTCTAAATACAACAAGTTATAAACAAATTATAAATTTAGAAAGTCTAGATTTTCTAATATAGATAATCTCACATTACAATCGAATTTGAGCACAATGTAGATTAAAAACAATATTAATGAAATTCATAAAGATTAGCCACATTTCAAAACAAATCTAAATCAAACAAACTTTCATTGATAAAAAAAAAATTATATAAAAACATTGAACTTAAACAAAAACATAACAACAACTACAATAACACATATAAGATAGAAACAAAACAACAAAACAAAAAATACAACAGACACACATAAAAAAAACTTCTACTGTTCTGGAGGAGGAGGAGGAGGAATGCCGCCAAAGAGATTGAAGTAGGAGGCCATTAACATTACATTGATATTTATTTCATGAACTTCATCTCTAATATTACCAATGTCATGTTGCTGCTGCGTAAGGTGAGCATCAAATTGATCAAACCTTTGATCAATGTGAGTCTCTAGTCTATCAAATCTCTCAATCAGATTCTGGTAATATGATTGAGAAGCAGAAGCTTGCACTCCTTCTTCTTCTTCTTCTGAAGCACTGCCATGTGCTTTTTCTTTTTCTTTTTCCTCCCTGAAGAGCAGTCTGAAAGATGCATCGTTGTAATAAACTGGCTCTTCATATTCCTCATCAGGATGGACTATATTGTACTTCTTCTCCAAAACATAAGTAATCAAGTGCCCTAAAGAAATGTTCTTCTTCCTCTTCTGATCAGGATGTCCTATTTCTGAAAGCCCATAGATATGATCTAGGATGAGTTGGGCTTCATCAATAGGTTGTCTTTTCATGATTAAAAAAGTTAGACAAGAGAGGAGAGGAGTTATGTTTATCCTATCACCAGCTTTAGGAATAATTGAAGATCTAAGGATATGCTGGATGATTCGGGCATCTTGGGTCATACCGGCCACTCTAGCAACATGATTGTCAATTCCATTTTCTCTAATTACCCTATTGATTTCATACCAATGGAAGACGTTTTCTGACATTAGGGTGTGGGCTCTATATCCTTCAGTCCTTAAGTTTAAAAATGCACCAAGGTCGTGCTTGGTGATCTCAACTTTTTTCTTAAAAACAAAAGAACTAATGATAGAGTGGTCAGGATTGAAACTCATGTTGGATAGGAAGTAATGGTAGGTTTGCTTATTGTAGAGGTGGACAAGAGAAAGAATGAAATGAAATTGGGTTGAGGCGAAGAGGTGTAATACCCAAAATTTCAACTCCGTTTGGATAAGAATGCGAGACGGAGTGATTTTTGCAGAAGCAAAACGAGGAAAAGATTCCTCATTTGCTTTGGAAAGGAAGTTGTCTGGAGCATTCCTGTTGGGTTTCTTCACCAAAACTTTTTGTCTTTTGCTAGAGGAGGCCATAGTTGATTTGATGTAGAAAGGGATTGAAAAAGATGTTTGAAAGTGTGATTGTCAAGTTTGAAAGCCCTCATATTTAAAGAAAAACGATATGTTCGTCCTGGACGAAAATATTCGTCCTGGACGAAAAATTATCGTTCGTCTGGACGAAGTAATTTCGTATAGACGATCCAATTCGTCCAAAATGTAACGGCTTTTCGTATTCAACACAACTTACGATGCGTCCCTTCGTACAGGCTTTTTGACTTGACCGATCGTACATACGAAAATATTTCGTACAGACGATCAGAAAGCGTTTCGTTTTAATGACTCTTGAAAACCGTCCCCTACAATGAATCGACACATGTTCGTACATACGAAAAAAAATTTCGTACAGACGAAATTCGTATTAAAAACTGTCTTATCCACTCAACCGCTGCATTCAATCGTCCCGACGTTTGAGAAAAAGAAAAAATTCGTACTGGACGATCACAGATCATACAGACGATCCAATAAAAAACTGCTCTCAAAACGGTTTAAATTCGCGCAAACTGTTTCTTAAAACATCGTCCCGTACGAAAAAATTTCGTCCTGGACGATTTCCTCCAAAAAAAAATTTTTGATTTTTTAATTTTTAATTTAACAAAATCAACAAAACTAATCAACAACACAGAAAACATAAGACAAAAAACATAAATTCAAAAACAATTCATACAAAAACACAAAATTCACAAAATCACAAAAACAAAACACAACAAGTATCAATGTTGCAAAGACATTTTGGTTAAGCATTCAAATCAATAACACCAAGCCTTGTTCTTAAAGTACTGAAGGTATCAAAGGCTAAAGGTTTTGTAAAAATGTCTGCAAGTTGATTTTCAGTTGAAACATGTATGAGTTCAATTTCTCCTTTGGATACATGATCCCTTATGAAATGATGCCTTATATCAATGTGTTTGGTTCTAGAATGTTGAATAGGATTTTTGGAAATGCAAATAGCACTAGTATTGTCACAATAAATTGGAATAGTGCCTATAGTTAATCCTAAGTCAATCAACTGTTGCTTTAACCAAAGTACTTGTGCCACACAACTTCCTAATGCAATGTATTCTGCTTCTGCAGTAGATAGTGCCACTGAATTTTGTTTTCTACTAGACCATGAAACTAATGAATTTCCAATGAATTGACATGTTCCAGAAGTGCTTTTCCTATCCACTCTACACCCTGCAAAGTCAGAATCTGAAGTAACCAATAATTTCAAATGAAGAGCTAAACTTAGGATACCAAATTCCTAAGTTTTGAGTTCCTAGTAGATATCTTAAAATCCTTTTCACTGCTGTCAAATGTGATTCTTTTGGATCTGATTGAAATCTAGCACATAAGCAAACACTAAACATAATATCTGGTCGGCTAGCAGTCAAGTAAAGTAAAGATCCAATTATCCCTCTAAATTTCTTTTGATCAACAGATTTTCCCTTAAGGTCTTTATCTAACTGAACTGAAGAACTCATTGGTGTACTAACAGGTTTAGCATTGTCCATTTCATATTTTTTGAGGATGTCCTTAATATATTTGGTTTGACTAAGAAAAGTACCTTCCTCAAGTTGCTTAATGCTAAATCCTAGAAAGTAATTTAAATCTCCCATTAGACTCATTTCGAATTCACTACTCATTGTTTTAGAAAAATCATCACAAAGATGTTTATTTGAAGATCCAAAGATGATGTCATCCACATAAATTTGAACAATAAGTATATCCTTTCCAATTTTCCTTAAAAAGAGAGTTGTATCCACACTTCCTTTTTCAAAAGATCTTTCAAGTAGGAAGGTGCTTAACCTCTCATACCAAGCCCTAGGTGCCTGTTTCAATCCATATAATGCCTTTTTTAATTTGAAAACATGATTTGGAAATTTAGAATTTTCAAAACCTGGAGGTTGTTCTACAAAAACATCTTCTTCAATTACTCCATTTAAAAAGGCACTTTTGACATCCATTTGAAACAATTTAAAACCTTTAAAGCAGGCAAAGGCTAGTAAAACCCTAATTGCTTCAAGTCTAGCTACAGGAGCAAAAGTTTCCTCAAAATCAATTCCTTCAATTTGATTATACCCCTTAGCTACTAATCTAGCCTTATTTCTATGACTACTCCTGAGTCATTCATTTTATTTTTGAACACCCACTTGGTTCCAACAACACTTTGATCTTTTGGCCTTGTAGTTAGTTCCCAAACTTTATTTCTTACAAATTGATTTAATTCTTCTTGCATGGCCAATATCCAAAATTCATCTGAAAGTGCTTGATCAATGTTAGTGGGTTCAACAGTTGAAATAAAGGCTGAATGATTGACTTCCTTGTTTAATCCACGCCTAGTTCTAACACCCTCACTTGGTTCACCTATGATTAATTCCTTTGGGTGGTTTTTAGAAAATCTCAAATCTCTAGGCAAAGGGTCTTCTCTTTCTAAATTTTCTTCCACATTTTCTTCCAAATTTAATCTATCTATCTTTTGGGAGTTTTCTTCAATTTCTTCTTCAACAACTTTTGGCTCTTCCATGTTTCCATTTTCATCAAAAACAACATGTGTGGTTTCTTCAATGACTAAAGTTCTTTTGTTGAATACTCTATAAGATTTTCCAACACTTGAATATCCAACAAAAATTCCTTCATCTGATTTTGGATCAAATTTTCCTAAGGCAGATTTTCCATTATTATGTATGAACACCTTGCAACCAAATACATGCAAATGAGACAAATTTGGTGTTCTACCTTTTAGCAACTCATAGGGTGTTTTATTCAAATTTGATCTCACATTCACCCTATTCAGAACATAGCATGCAGTGCTAACCGCCTCAGCCCAAAAATATCTAGGAAGTGAGTATTCTGCTAACATTGCTCGGGCGGCTTCTATTAATGTTCTGTTCTTTCTTTCAACTACTCCATTTTGTTGAGGAGTTCTAGGTGCAGAAAAATTGTGATCAATCCCATTTTCTTTACAGAAATCTTCAAATCTTTCATTTTCAAATTCTCCTCCATGATCACTTTGTATAGAAATTATTTCACATCCTAGTTTTCTTTGTATCCAAGTTGAAAAATTTCTGAATTCCTCAAATGATTCACTCTTATGAAAAAGAAACTTAACCCAGGTGAATCTTGAAAAATCATCTACTATAACAAATCCATATACCTTTCCTCCTAGACTAACAGTGCTTACTGGTCCAAAAAGATCCATGTGTAGAATTTCTAAAGGTTTACTTGTCCTAAGATCTTTAATGGACTTAAATGAGGACCTCACTTGTTTTCCTAATTGACATGCATCACACAGATGGTCCTTAGTAAAGTCTAGTTTAGGTATTCCTCTCACCAAATTCTTTTGGGTAATTTTTCTAAGATTTTTCATACTAGAATGACAAAGTCTCCTATGCCAAAGCCACGATTCAACAGAAACAGTTTTCAAACAAAAAGCAGTAGGAGATTGAATACAATTTAAATCTAGCATGTAAACATTGTTCACCCTTTTTCCATTTAAAACAATTTTCCCATTTAGGCTAATTATGCAGCTAGTAGGTAAAAATTTTACATTATAGCCCTTATCACATAGCTGACTTATGCTAAGCAAATTATGTTTTAAGCCTTCAACTAATAAAACATTGTCTATAAAAAAGTTTTTCAAGTTTCCAATCATACCTGATCCAACCACTTTCTTTGTGGTATTATCTCCAAGTGTAACCTTGCCTCCACTCCTGGCTTCCAGCGTTATGAATTGAGCAGTATCTCCAGTCATGTGCTTAGAACATCAGCTGTCCAGGTACCATATACTCTCACGAGGTCTTGTGTGAGAGTATACCTGCAAAATTCTCAAATGTTAGACCTGGGAACCCAAACTAGTTTGGGTTCACCTTTATGAAATTTATAATCAGATGCATGTGTGATATGTCTAGGTTTATGCATCTTATTTCTCCACACCAAATTAGGTTTCATCTTTAAAGTGCAGGTGTGAGATATATGTCCCAAAAATCCACAATTGTTACATTTAACATTAGGAAAAATATTCCTATGTTTTCTCTCATATGATTGTCTTCTAAGGGATTTCATAAATTTAGGATAATACTTAGGATTTGTAAAATCTTCATGTTTAGGGGGGTTCCTATTATCCTCGAGAGCACTTATAGTAAGTTTATAAAATGAATTCATTTCTTCCAAGATTCGATTTGTATAATTGACTCTATATGTCTTGTGCTCAGATTCATCCTTAAATTTCTCAAATTCTTTTTCAAGTTCAGCATAGGATGATTTTAAATTCTCAAAATTTTTATTCAAGTCATCATATTCATCAAGTAGTTTCATGTGGTTGCTATCAATTAAAGCATGATCTTTCCTAAGGATTTCGTGTTCCTTATTAAGCTCTTCCAATTCTAAAACTAAACTAGCATGCATCTTTTTAGTTTTCCTATATGCATCATGCATGTGTTCAGAAACTTCAAACAATTCATTATAAGTTAAATCACATACCTCTTCTTGATCTGATTGTTCAGCTTTATCTGCCATCAAGCAAAGGTTGGTGACTTCTTCTTCTTTTTCAGTCTCAGATGAGTCTGAAGCTGAGTCCGCCCAAAAAGCCTTTTGAAACTTCTTCTAGCCCTTCTTTACCATTGGTTTCTCCTCTACCTTCTCCTTGCTAGGAGTGGCTTTGAGTTTTGGACAATCAGTCTTTATATGACATGGTTTCCTGCATTCATAACAAATCACTTTATTAGAAAACTTACCATTTCTATTATACTTACCTCTATTCCATTGCTGGCGTCTCTTCTGCTTCCTCTTTAAAAAGCTTTTGAATTGTCTAGTCATCAGTGCTATATCATCTTCATCCTCAGGTTGTGAGTGTTCACTTTCTGACTCTTCCACATTTAGTGCAATATTCTTGTCCTTTCTTGGCTCACCTGCATCAATCTTTCTTTGACTTACTCCTTGCTCGTAAGCAATGAGTGAACCAAGAAGATTGTCAATAGAATAAATGTTCAGATCTTTTGACTCTGTAATTGCAGTAATTTTAGCATCGTATGCAGTAGGTAAACAACGAAGAATCTTATTAACCATTTCAGCATTAGTTAATTCCCTACCAAGTGCATGCAAAGAGGTGACAATTTGAGTGAATCTTGTGTACATGTCAGATATAGATTCATTAGGTTTCATGCGAAATAGTTCGTAGTCATGTAACAAGATATTGAGCCTTGATTGCTTAACCTCATTTGTCCCTTCATAAGTAATACAAAGTCTATCCCATATGTCTTTTCCGCTTTTACAAGTAGAAACTCGCATGTAGTCTTCAGATTTTAAAGCACAAAAGAAACTATTTAAACATTTCGCATTTAATTGTGCTAAGTCGCGTTCTTCTATAGTCTAATCTGCATAGGGTGTATCTACCCTAATTCCATCAACTAATCTAGTTGGTTTTGTGTAACCTTCCTGGACTAACATCCACATGCGATAATCAAGTGACTGTAAGAAAGTAGACATGCGTGTTTTCCAAAAATCAAAAGGAATATTGTCAAACAGTGGAGGTCTAGTGATAGAGTAACCCTCAGGTGTGTTTCGGTTTCCAAATGTAGCCATCTACGTTAATCAAAAAGTAGTTCAAACTTATGATTTTGAAACAATGCTCTGATACCACTTGTTGAGTCTAGTAATTAGGTTGTTAAGCCTAAGTAAATGTCCCACGGCTACCAAGAGGGGGGTGAATTGGTAGTTTTAAAAATTTTAAACCCTCTTAAAATTAAAGTTGAACCGAAATGAAATTTTCTTTTAAAGTTTGTAGAAAAATGTTTTTCAACCACAGAGTTGTTAAAACAGAAATTTAAAATGCGGAAACGTAAAAGCAATAAAGTAAATGACACCAGATTTATAGTGGTTCGGTCTATAACCAGACCTACATCCACTCCTCAGAGGCACCCTCTGAGTATTGCACTAATACCACAAAGTGACTCTCCTTTAGCACCCACAGCAAGGCGGAGAAGCCTGTACAAAACCCTCTTTTCACCACTCCCCGGTGCGGCAGAGAACCGTCGTCCTTTCACACAATCCACAGTGCTGGCAGAGAACCATCGTCCTTTCACACTCTCCTAGTGTGGGCAGAGAACCCTACGGCTGTTCACACTCTCCAAGTGTAGGCAGAGAACCGTCGTCCTTTTACACTCTCCTAGTGTAGGCAGAGAACCCACGTCTGTTCACACTCTCCAAGTGTCGGCAGTGAACCGGACCTTCTTGAATGATCTTCTCACAAGAACCTAGAAGGAAGAAAAGAAAAGAGTGAAGAAATCCAATTTCACAAGTAGAGATTCTTACCTTTGCAATCCAAGTGAAGCCTTCTCGCTCCAATGGTAGGAATCCTCCTTTGAATGCTCTCTTCCACTCTCCCCTTAGCTATTCTCTCAATAGGCACGAAGATCAAATGACAAAAAGATTGGGTGGTAGTCTAATTTGGAGTATTTATACAAAAGACATGAAAAACCGCCCAAAAACTGCAAATTTCCAATTCTGTACGCAGTGGATCGTCCCGTACGATCCTGGATCGTCCTGGACGATTTTACTTAAACGATCTGAAACGACCCAATTTGTATATGTGTACGAAATGACTTCGTACAGCTGATCGTCCTGTACGAACTAGGTTCGTCCAGTACGAACGGTTATTACAAGGTCAGTTCTAGAAACTGCTGAAAACTGTCCTAAGTCGGTTTATCGTTTGGACGAAAATATGTTCGTCTGGACGAAAATTTTCCAGAGAGCCGATCGTCCTGGACGATTATTTATTTCGTCTGGACGAAACTTTTCCAGAGCGCCCATCGCCGGGGACGATAATTTGGTTTCGTTTGGACGAAAATTTTCCAGAGAGATGATCGTCCGGTAAGATATTTATTTTCGTCTGGACGAAATTTTTCCAGAGGACTGGTCGCCCAGTACGATGGTAAAATTCGTCTGGACGAAATGTTTACAGAGAACCCATCGCCCGGGACGATATAAAAATTCGTCCTGGACGAATAGGACTTAGAAAAATTTTTCAAAGCAAGTTCCTATTCGTTCCAAATGCTCTATAGGAGATAACTGACAGATCGTCCAGTACGATAAATATCGTCCTGTACGATCAGTATAGAATTTCAAGATCTCCTTATTGTGTGTGTGTGTGAGATTTTATTCACTCAATTACAATCACTCCCTTTCTAAATTAATTCAAAGAAAAGACAAACTTCAAATAAACAAAATTTCTCATATTGAATTTGATTTGAAGTTTTCGTAGTCTGGAGTCTGATTTTCCTGAAATGTTAGTACACACAAGAGCAAATGCAAATCTTCTGAAATTGTTAGGAGATAACTATTCATTTGAACAATAATGTTTGGAATCATCAAAACTATATAAGTTGCACAAATATAAATCATTCAAATAGCAACTATTCAAACACTTATAGTCAAGCTAAAAGTCTCAAAAATATGAACACAAGGACACTAAATTTGACTCAATTTGAGCCCAAATGAGTTGAAATCAAAGACCCAAAGCACATTTGGAAGGTTCAAACCATAATTTGGATTACGAAACGGTTTTTAAACATTACATGCTTATAATTGAACCGAGCTACTCGAGGAGACGAATCCAACAAGCCCAACATCATAAAATTTTTGATATCATTAAGACATTCAAATGTCTAGTAAACCGTCCACGATCGAGGATTCAACATCAGTCGTTCATCCAAACCACTCCCAATTTACTCTTGATCTTCCTTCTATTTATTGGTCATGCTACTCTCAGAAAACTATAAATAGACCCCTCATTTCTCATGAGAGGTGGGGGGGGGGGGGGAGCAATGAGGAAGAAGGGGACCCAATCAAAATGAGGAGGAGAATGAAGAGAGCTCTCTTATCACCACACTCCTCCTCGATGATCTCCGAACTTCAGCTCGTACATCGATTATTGCTGGACTTTCGCCTGTCACCGAACCTTTATCCATCGTTGGACTTTCGTCAGATTTCTACCCAACGCCAGAGTTATGTCCATCGACGGACTTTTACCCGACGTCAAACTTCCGCCCGTCATTGGATTTCTATCCGACACTGAACTTATGCTCATTACCTCACTTCTTCCCATCACCAGACTTTTTTCCATCATCAGACTTTTGTTAGACTTATACCCGACGTCGACCTTCTGCCCCTCATCGTACTTCAGCATGTCGCGGGACTTTCATCGGACTTCTACACGATCCCAAACTTCTGCCCATCTCCGGACTTTCATCTGACTTTTCTACCTGATGCTGGACTTCCGCTCGTTTTGAGACTTCTGCCCGTCACCGTACTTTCATCATACTTCTACCCGACACTGAACTTCTTCCTATCGCCGAACTTTCGTATGACTTCTACTTGACGCCAAAATTCCGCCCATCGTCGGACTTTCACCTGTAGCCAGAGTTTTGTCGGACTTCTGCCTAATGCCAAACTTTCGCCCGTCAACAGACCTTCCGTCCTCCATCGCCCAACGACTATGGTCCTTCTTACCTCTGTCACCAGATAACGATTCTTCCGACCTCCAATATCGCCCGCTAACTATTGTCCTTCCGACCACCATTGCAAGACAATGTTATTTTTGTCCTTCATCGCCCACCGATTATGGTCCTTTCGACCAAACAAATATGTCAATGATTCTTTCTATTTCCACCACGGAACACACTCTGTATGATGTATATTTGTTACATCAAGCCAAGACCTTCCTTCCAATGAAGGTCCTCATTTGTAATCAACTGCAAATTAATATTAGTTGATTCATTCAAACTGGACTAGGCCCTGTAGTTTTTCCCCTATTCAGGATTTTTCACGTAAAAAGCTTGGTGTCTTTTTAAATACTGCTCCCTCTCTCTCTTATATATATGATTGCATGTTGGATATTTGTACAATGTTAAAACGTTAAACTTTATACTTCTCTACCGTCCCGAATATTCTAGGACGCAATAAACTTATTTTGGTTTTCAACTAAGTTTATATAGATGTGAATTTTCAGTGCGTTATACTATGAATTTTGGACAATCTTTTTGAGAAGGAATAGTAACATCCATGAAATCATCTTTGCCATTCACTTATGACTATCATAACAGATTCGACTCATTGGAATAGTTTTATCCATTTGATTTGTGTCTAATGAGTTATAGATTTGAGTAGAAGCTTTTATGACTATCAATGCATATGACCAAGAATGATTGGCTTATGGTTGGAAGTGGCATCAAAAAAGTTTTTTTATCTAAAGTCGCTCAATGTATAACAATAGTCATAGTTAGGAAAGAAGAGTCAAAACAGATTTTTAGATTATGAATAACAATTTGGTTCACAATACCCACAAATTAAGGAAATGGACAGACCTGACAAACAAGATAGAGTGAAACAATTTAAAAATCCACATAAGGAGGAGAGATTATTGGGTTCGGACACCAGACACAACTTACCGTTCGGTACTTCAGAGTACCGAGTAATACTGAACTCGGTACTCTGAAGTACGGTTCGGTATTCCACAGTACCGAGCTCATACAGAGCTCAGTACCGAGTAAGGAGTGATGTGGCGCATTTTCATTGGGCTCCGGATGTCGTCGTCCGGTGTTCAAACCCAATAATTTTCCCATAATAACAAGGGGAATATCAAATATGAATCATTTTCTAATGCCATGTTAAAATGAAAAGGGAGGTTAAATATAAGAAATTTGAATCTTAACAATAAATCATTATTCTCCTACTTGAGGAACAAATATTATTTAATGATATGCCAAATAATAAAATTTAAGCTTTGTGACTAAAATCTAATATTTAAATAATGTTTTTTTTTATCTTATAATTATTTTTTAGAATAACATTTTGTGTGAAAAATTTAGTCAATAGAATTTGGCTTTGATTTTGATTAATTCCATTCCATTTTATATCTTGCAGAGTCAAGTAATAATTAAGTAAATTGGAGAAGGAACTCAATTTCTCTTAATGTTGAGAATTCACGATGAGAACATCAGAGGCTTTAATTTCGTTGTTTGGAGATTCAGCTCCCACTGCATATATCATCATTTAGATTTCATTTGGAAATGTTTTCTAAAGTAATCTTTTATTACAATAAATTAAATTTTGAGCAATTCCAAAAATCTGTTTCAATCAACCATAAAACTCTCAACAGCTTCCATTCGCACAGATTACAACCACCGAAACCACCATAAATATCGGAGAAACAAATCACAAACTTCAAATGCCACTACATCAATGTCCAAACATATAAACAAATTTTATATATATATATATATATATTATAAGATTCTCCTTCCCTTTTCTTTCACGAAAAAAGCCAATAATTTCAGAAATAAGTAAATAAATATTATTTCACGCTTCTCTTCCTCCCAATCTTCCTCCATTGCAGCAATGCCGGATGAAGAAGGCTTCGGAATCAGCGACTACAAAGGAAACAAATTAATCAACAGATTGGTTTGCTTCAACGCGACCTTGACGACGTCGTCGGGGCTATGGCTCGGCGACCGGCCGCTGGAATTCGCCTTCCCCATTCTTCTTCTACAGCTAATCGTAATATTTCTCGCCGCTCGGCTCAGCCACGCCGTTCTCAGCCGCATCGGCCTCCCGCAACCTCTCTCCCACGTCATAGTAAGTACGTACGTTCACCTTCTTTTAATTTCTTGATTATTATAATTGTTATATATTTATGTTTGAGTAATGAATAATTATTTTTAATCTATCCTAACTAAAGCCAATTTTACAAACAAAAATAATAAATTTATTGAATATGAATTATATCCAAATTTGCTCATGAAATGTTTTGTTTTTTTTTATAATAAATCCTTCAAATCGCATCCTAAAAGCTTTTAGAATTTAATACTTTCAAAATTTGTTTAATCAAACTTTACTTCATTCATAAAATCCTACTTAACAAATAACCCATAAATTATTTATTAAAAATATTTAAGTCAAAATTTAAAAAATAGCCTTAAGTTCTTGGGGGAATTTACATACATAACATTCAAAATTATTTAATTTATATATTTCACATCTAAACTTTACTATTTACCCCAACTTTAACTAATATCATTAGATACTGTGAAATCTTGAACCTGATCAGAACCTGTAAAAGAAACTATAAAGCATAAAAGCGTAGGAGTAAAAGGAAGAAGAGTTCAGAGAGATATATCTTGAATCATTCTCATAGTATATTTCCAGCAGGATACAAAAGTGTTTGTTCAGCCTATATATAGATGGAGGAGGAATTATCATTCTGTTGGAGAGAAGTTTCTAGAGAGGTAGTGGAGCCGTGAGTTGTCGGGCTGCTGGCAGAGGGTGTAGTGTGTCCATGTACTCCATGTGCTAACATGCCCCCTCAAATTAACAATCCTGAGATAAGATGGCTAGTTTGTTTTGCATTTCCTGGAAGTGGTTCGCTGCGAGAGAGATTTGGTGAGGATGTTTGCAGGCTGATCTACAGAGTTGATGTGGAGTACTGCAATTTCCTTGTTCTTAATGTGATGACTTATAAAGTGGTAGTATATCTTGATATATTTGTTCAGGCATGAAAGACTGGATTGTTGGCTAGAGCCATTGATGAAATGTTATCGCAGAATAAGTAGGAAGGTTGGGATTGTGGAGCTTGGAATTCAGCTAGTAGGCGGCGAAGCCATAAGGTGTTTGAGGTTGTTGCGGCTAATGCCTAGTATTTGGCCTCCGTGGAGGACTTGGCGACAGTTACTTGCTTCTTAACGCACCATGATACTAGATTTGTACCGATAAAAGAACAAAAGCTGGTGATTGATTTTCGATCTGTGTGGTCTGATGCCCGGCCAGTCGACATCGATGTATGTATACAATATCAAGTCAATATATGTGATGGGAAGACCGTAGTTCAATGTGTCTTGTATGTACCGGAGCAGGCTTTTTAAAGCTTGAAAGTGAGTGATTGAAGGAGTATGCATGTGCTGACATATTTGATTGGTTGCGAAGGAAATATCTGGTCTAGTGATTGTTAGATATTGTAGGGAGCCGACTAATTTCCTGTAAAGAGTTTGGTTGTCTAGTGGTTGATCAATGAGGCTGGTTTTGTTCGGTTTGAGGGTTGTGGGTGTTGGAGTTGGTTTGCAAGTGGAAAACCCGCTTGCTTTGAGTATTTCGGTGGCATATTGTGACTGATACAGAAAATAACCTTTTGAGGTTTTGGAGATTCTAATGCTGAGAAGAGAGATACGTGTCCTAAATCTTTAAAGGAGAAATCAGACTGTAGGTTGTGCAGGAGTAGCTGGATAGAGTTGTGATCGGTGCCAGTGATGAGAATGTGATCAACATATATAAGTATGTACATTTGGATGGTGCTTTTCCGGTATAGTAGAAGGGAGGGATTCGACTTGCTGAATTGAAAAATGGCTACTTGTAAGTGAGATGTGAGCTTATTGTACCACTATCGCGGTGATTTATTTAGGATGTACATGACTTTGTGTAGCTTACACACGCAGTTTGGGAATTGTTTGTCAACAAAGTCCGGTGGTTGTCTCATGTAGACATCTTCCTCTTGATCACCATGAAGGAAAGCATTGGAGACGTCGGGTTGAGTGACTGACCAGTCCTTTGGAGGCCGATGGTAAGAAGGATGTGGATGGTGGGTAACTTGGCTATTGGACTGAATATCTCTTTGTAGTCTATACCATATTGTTGATCGAAGCCTTTGGAGATGATGCGAGCTTTGTACCTCTTGATTTGACCATTTGATTGTAGTTTGGTTTTGTTTGTCCATTTGTAGCATAGTATAGAGTGATGGGATGGCAGATGTACGAGTGACCACGTTCCCTGCCTATGAAGGGCCTAAATCTCATCGATCATGGCAGCACGCAAGGATGGATTTTTGTTTACATGGGTGAAAGAAGCTGGTGTGGAGGTATCACTAGTTGTGGCAAGGAGATCGAAGATTGGGTTGGATTTGACTATGCCTAATTTGATTCTAGTTTGCATGGGTGGATTGGTGGAGGTGGTAGGATTGTGATTAGGTTGGTGGGAGTTGTTAATGGTGCAATTGGGATGTTGGTGTTAGGATGATCAGTGATGGAAGGGGGGGGGGGGGGGGGGGGGGGGGGGATTGTTAGCAGTGAGATTGGTTCTGGACGTGAGAACTGAGAGGTAGTGGATGGGATATTGTGATTGGTTGGGATGGTGGAGATGGAAAGTAGTGTGGGAGGTGTTGTGTTGGTGTATGGTGACAGTGGAATGGATTTGGATGTGGGGGATTGTTTTGAAATGGAAAAATATGCTCATTAAATACAATGTGTCTTGAAACATGCTTGTATTTTATTTGTCATTTTGTTCAAGCACCTACAGCCTTTATGGGTGGGAGTATATCCTATGAAGATGTATTCATGTGAGCATGGTGCTAGCTTGTTTGGTGCGTGATGCCTAAGCCATGGGAAACATAGGCAAACGAAACTCCTAAGGTGGTGATATGTGTGTGGTGAGGCGTATAGTAGTTGGAAGGGAATTTGTAGATTGTGAGCTTTAGTGGGTAACCTATTGATCAGGTAGTTTGTGGTGAGTAAGGCATCTACCTAGAAGGGATTGGGGAGATTTACTGCAAGTAATAGAGTGTGAGCCATGTCTAGGAGATGTTAGTGTTTTCGTTCAGCTAGACCATTTTGCTTAGGTTTGTATGAGTATCTGAGTTGGTGAATGATGCCAAGGTTGGAGAGAAAGGATTTGAAGTTCATGCCTGTGTATTCTCCTCCTCCGTCAGAGCGAAGTATTTTGATTTTTATATTAAATTGGTTATGAATCATATTAGAGAATTGTTGGAATTTGGATAATGTTTAGTCTTTAGAGTTCATTAAATATAACCAACAAAATCATGAGTGGTCATCTATGAATGTAATGTAGTATTTGTAACCGTTAAGAGAAGCACCAGGAGCTGGTCCCCAAACATCTGTATGGATTAATTGTAGGGGAGCAGTTACATGATTTGAAGTAGTAGGAAAAGATAGTTTATGGCTCTTGGCCAAGTTACAAAATTTACAAACTATAGACGTACAGGAGATACATATAAGAGGATCTAATTTTGCTAGAGTATGCATGATGAGTTGATGTGGATGACCAAGACGAGCATGGCAGGATATGTCTAAGGATGATTTGGAGCTGAGAGCATAGGTGTGTGTAGACAATTTGACTTATAACAGGTAGAGGTTGTCGTGACTCCTACCACGCAGAAGGATTTGGTTGTTATGTAGATCCTTTATTTGGAAGCCAGAGGAATCAAATGAAATGGAACAATAGCTATCAGATGTTAGCTTATATATGGAAAGGAGGATGTACGAGAGTGAAAGAACGTGAATGAGATTGTGTAAAAATAACTTACGATTGGATTATGGGAGGGGTAGGATGCCATCACCGCTATTTTGAATAGGTAGAGTGCTTCCATTTGTGATAGAGATCGAGTTCGAACCTTGGAAGGGAAGTGATTGTTGTAAATTTTTAGCATTTGATGTAAGGTGAGCTAAAGCTCTGGAATCTAACACCCATTCAGTTGGAGAGGAGAGCAGCGGGTGTGTAAGCATTGCACGAGGTGGTGGGGAGTGTAGTTGAGGTTGCATCTGTGCCAGTAGGCGGTGGCTATATGACCGGATTTGTTGCAGATTTGACATGTAGGCCTAGAGGTTGTGGGTGGGGTTGTTCTTGAACCAGTGAAACCTGGGTTTCGATTTGTAAATCCTCATCCCTAATTAGAGCGAGAGGTTTGAAAGGGATTGCCTCGGCCGCGGATGGGGCGAGTGTTGGAGTAGAAAGCTGCATAGTCCTTTGAGATTGATGTGTCTTTGAATATTTAAGTTTGAATGTTAATCTCCTCGTTGCAAAGTAGCAAGTAGAGAACCTCCAGACTGATAGGAGTATGGAAGGTGCGGATGAATGTTTTGAAGGAGTTGTATGCCACAAGGAGACCGTTTATGATGTAGTGGATGATGTCTTTGGTTTCAACTTTAGATCAGCTGCCGCAATATTGTCGACAATGCCTTTAACTTGTGCGAGGTAGTGTTGCATTGAGCTATCCCCCATGGTAATGTTATGTAGTTCATTTTTGAGTTGAATGACTCGTGAACAATTAGTAGGCTGAAGCCGGCTCTCTAGGGTTCTCCATATGTCTTGGGTTGTGGACAGATTCAGTATATATGGTAAGGTGGTAGGATAAGTGGTGGAGAAAAGTGTTGAAATGAGATTTTGGTTGATGAGCTTTCATAGACGGTGGTCTGCATATGCCATGTCGGAGGGTGGAAGCTGGGCACTGGTAAGATATCTTTCGAACCTATTAGCGGAGAAGAGTTTAAGGGTTTGTAGCCTCTAGATGGTGTAGTTCTCATTGTTGAGTTGAATGGTGACTATATGCTTGATGTTGGAGATGAGAAACTTGAGTGGGGAGGGGACGCTGAACTCCACCATGGAAGCGAAAAGTGATGAAATGGGTTGGGATGCCGACTGGGAGTTAGAAGCCTGGTTTTCAGACATTCTATCTGAATGAGAGAGCTGTTAAGCTTCAAGGCTCTGATAAAATGTGAAATCTTGATCCTGATGAGAACCTGTAAAAGAAAATATAAAGCATAAAAGCATATGAGTAAAAATGAAGAAGAGCTAAGAGAGATATCCTTTGAATCATTCTCATAGTATATTTCCAGCAGCATACAAAAGAGCTTGTTCAGCCTATATATAGAAGGAGAAAAATTATCATTCCGTTGGAGAGAAGTTTCTAGAGAGGTAGTGGAACCGTGAGTTGTTAGGTTGCTGGCAGATGGTGTAGTGCGTCCACGTACTCCATGTGTTAACAGATACAAGCCTTAGCTTGAAAACAAGTGCATCGATTGGGCTAAGATAGAGGTGTAAGTGAGCCAAGTTGAGTCATGAACCGACTCGGGCTCGGCTCGATAATAGCTCGATCATGAGCTGAGCTCAATAAGCTAACGAGCCAAGTTTGAGCTAATTCAAACTCAGAGTCATAAGCTTGTGACTAGCTTGTTTAAAAAATATTAATTCAAAATATAAATAAAATATATTAGAATTGAGAATTTTAAATGCAAAGTTGCTAAAAATTTTAAAATTATATATCAAATTCTTATATTAAATAATTCTTTATTATTTTTCTTATAATTTCACATTCTTTCTACTATTTTATTATAATAATTGCTAAAATCATAATAAATTTTTTTCACTTTCATAATAATTGAGCCGACTCAAGCTTAAGTGGGAGGTCTTAAGTTCGAGTCAACTTGTTTACCCTCCTAGGCTCAGGTGAGCTCACAGGTAGGCAGTGTTGGGCTCGCAATCAAGGACATCGATATCTTCGACAATGCGACAGACAAGTTGTTGCTAGGATTATAAATTTTTAGAGAAGGTATTAATTAATTTTGATGTTATGAATGTCATTTTAAAAACAATAAAATATAGATGTGAAATATATAAATTAGATAATTTTGTGTGTTATGAATGAAAAAACGCCTAAATATTTTTTTGGTAATAATTTATAGTTAATTAATTAATCATAAATTCTGTTTACTCAATAACTAACAAGTACTCGATCACTCTAAACAGGCGGGACTGCTCCTCGGCCCCTCCGGCCTCTCCCACAGCCGGAAGCTCCAACGAACCCTCTTCCCCAAAGAAAGCTGGGTTCATCTCGACCACATCTCCCTCCTCGCCTTCATCCTCTTCATCTTCATCGTCGCCGTGAAGATCGATCTCGGCCAAATCCGAAAATCCGGCCGCAAATCCGTCGCAATCGCCCAAATCGGCACCGCCCTGCCGTTCATCACCATATTCATCGCCGTCCTTTTCAGCCCCACCATCCAAACCAACGAAATCGTCCGTAACTACATCATCCACTTCGCCGGTCGATGGGCTCTCACCTCCAACATCGTTATTTCCTCTCTCCTCGCCGAGTTCAACCTCCTCACTACAAAACTCGGCCGACTCGCGATGTCCTCGTCCCTTCTCTCCGATTTCTACTGCGTAATCATCAGCGCGACTTTTTTGTTTGTGACGACGATGGTTTATCAGTCGGTGGCTTTGGGGCTGACTTTCCTCTTTTCTTGCTGCGGGTTTGTTGCGGCGATTTGGTTGTTTGCGAGGCCGGTGGCGCTCTGGATTATACGGCGAACGCCGGAGGGCTCGCCGATGGATGAGGCGCTGTTTTTGGTTATTTTACTTATGGCGATCGGCTCCAGCATTGCAGGTACGGTCAAAATAGAGTTTATTTTTTTTTATTGTATTACTATATTCATATTGTGCTGAGTTTTAAAGCGTTTAAATTTATATTAAAATTAATACAAATTAAAATAACATAATTTTATGACATTTAAATATATATTAATTAAATGTTCCATACTAATTTTTAAATACTTTTGATTAAAATTCAGTAAAAATATTCTGATCTAATTTTTTTCCTTAAAATATAACTATAAAAATAAACTTTAGTAACATATTATTAAAAATTATATATATAAGCTAAATTATAATCATATTTTATTTTAAAACATACAATAAAATAACATTCTTAATTATGAGGGGTGTCAAAAAAAAAAAAGGTTAATTATTATGTGCGGTCACCAAATGGAATTTTTATTGCGTCCTCCCACCTGACGCATCTTTACGTTCGGTAATCCTTGATAACGCGACACCTGGCATTAACTTTACCCTATTGACCCGACGTTAGCCCATACGCTTTTACCTCCTTTTTTTAAATATATTGGGTTACCCCGTGGTAATGTATATGAAATGGGCGGGAAACAAAAGAAATACGCGGCTTTTACCTCTATTCCTGGTATTAAAACCTTTCTTGTATTAAACCTAAAATGTTCTACAGTCTTTACGGTTCCCGTAATATTCAAATACCTTACGTAAAGAAGTCGTTAAGTTTTTAAGGAGATGGAAGGATCGAATGAAGGTTCCGGTTTTGAAGACTTCATGTTCTGCGAGGAAACTCAAACTTTAAGCTATGACGAAGCATTTTCTGATTTGATATTAGTAAGTTTTTATCTGTATCGTTTGTTTTTCTTCTACTTTTTACTGTTTTATTAAAGGATTTCAAAAGTTCGTTTTAGCAGTATCGTTAAACTGCGAGGACGATATTAGTTTTTTTAGGTCGGTATTAGATTGGTATTCTATATTATAGAATGGTATACGTTCGGTACTGACTATAATGGATAAGTTAAATGTCGGGACGCATATGTATAGAGCAATACCGACCAATACCGAGCAATACCGAGAGATACCGATCAATACCGAGCAATATTCTTGAACTCGTAACCTCGGTTTTAGGTAGTTATTGAAATTTATATACACCATACCTAGCAATACGGAGCAATACCGAGTATTACCGAGCATTACAGTTGTACTCGTTAATTCGGATTTAGGTTGCTATTGTTTAGTATATTTTGGTATAATTTCGGTCTAAATGTTTTTAATTTCTGGAATGATATTTAGATATAAAGCTAATATGGATGATTGATTAATTATTAGGGTGTTTACAGCTCTGAGAAAGAAGCATATGCGAAATATTGCCAGTACGCGCATTCAACTGGATTTAGTGTTAGGAAAGATCATCACCATTTCTGGCCAAATACAAGGTTAATCAAATCAAAGGATTTTGTATGTTCTAAAGCAGGTTTCAAGAAGGAGAATGAAAGCGGTACCAAGTTAAAATATCGAAGATCATGTACAAGAACTGGATGTCCAGCCATGGTTAGATTTTCCGTGAGTCAAGAGGGGCTTTGGTCAGTGAAGAAATCTGTAGAGAGTCACAATCACGAATTGGCTAAGCCGGATGATCAACATCTGCTCAGGTCGGCTAGGTCTATTACTGAAGATAATTCATCTGTTTTGAAATCTATGACAGAAGCGGGTATAAGAACTGTCGATGCATTTACGTACCTAGCTGATGAAGTTGGAGGTGTGGCTAATCTTGGTTTTACGAAGCGGGATGCGTACAACCACATCCAGAAAGAAAGAAGAGCAAAGTTTGAGAGTGGAGACACTAATTCACTTATAAAGTTGTTTAAAGAACGGGCTATTGATGACCACATGTTTGCATGGGATGTTGAAACAGATGAAGATGGATGTCTTTTGAATTTCTTTTGGGTTGATGGTGTTGGTAGAATTGATTATGACTGTTTTGGGGATGTGATTATATTCGATACTAGTTATCGTTTAAATAAATATAACTTGGCTTGTGCCCCAATTGTTGGAGTAAACAATCACTGGCAAAATGTTTTACTTGGAGTAGCATTTTTATCTGATGAGACGATAGAATCTTTTACCTGGCTTTTTCAAACATTTATAAGAATCATGGATAACAAACATCCCATTACCATATTTACTGATCAGGACCAAGCCATGGCTCGTGCAATAGAGATTGCTTTGCCTAATACACGACATCGATTGTGCCAATGGCATTTGTACAAGAAGGCACCTTCAAAGGTTTGGTGCTTTAACAGCAACAACAGAGTTAAATGCTTATTTTTTTACTGTTTCAAACATTGTGACTCAGCAGAGGAATTTGAGAGTAAATGGGCTGAAATGTTATCAGAAGGAAATCTGCAAAATAATCATTGGTTGAAAGATCTCTACAAAATCAAGGAGAAGTGGTCAACTGCATTCAACAAAGATTGTTTTAATCTTGGCATTTTATCAACCCAACGTAGTGAATCAACCAATCATGTATGCCATGGCTATTCCAAGCCAACAAGTACTATCACGGATTGCTTCCTCGGTTTGGAGAAGATTATGAGGAATTGGCGTCGAAATGAACAAGATGAAGAATTCAGATGTAGTCAAACTGACATAGTTCCATATATGAAAAGTAGCCCAATATTGAAGCAAGCTGCAAAATTTTATTCAAGGAAGTTGTATGCATTTTTTGAAGAGGAGTTCTTACATGGACTTGGTGGATTATGCGTGGAAAATACCTTGTCAGATTTATCAAGGTTTTCTGTTTGGAACATTGATACCTCCACTGATTCTCACAAATGGATTGTCAAATTTAATTCAATTGAAGGTACCATTGAATGCACATGTGCTAAGTTCGAAATGATGGGAATATTATGTGCGCATTGCATGAGAGTAATGAGACAGTTAGACATTATTAATATTCCCATTAAATATTTACTCCCAAGATGGTCAGTCAATGCTAGAAAAGATTTATATTCAGGAGGTAAGATCCCAAGTGTTTGTAGTAATGCCGGCCAACTTATTTCGGTTGATAGCAACTTCATCTTCAGAAATTATGTATGCCGTTTTGCATATAAAATTAGTACAGAAGCTCAAGGTAATAAAGAGGCTGAGAACTGTGTAATAGAAGATTTGAGTACTTTGGCTGCAAAAGTTCATTCCATCAAGCTTGGTAGAAAAAACATACCAATTCATGCAACTGGTCATGAAACTATTAAAGATCCAAAGAAATGTCGGCCCAAGGGCGTTTCAAATGCAAGATTGAAGGATCACTGGGAGAAGAAGAAGCCCAAAAAAAGTAAACAAACCTCTACTATTCCTTCCACAAGCTTACACTATACATATCCAGATTCAGGTAGTCAATCGTCCTTTATGTAATCAGTAAATTTTGTATTCAACTGATATCAGTAAGATGACCTTTTGAAAGTAAACGTGATTTTGGAGATTTTTTTGGCTAATACCGAGTAATACCGATCGTTGTTGCCATTGTACCAAGTTTATTTCGCGTGATACCGGTAACCTATATCGAGATATATATGAATCCTGAGCTATACAGACCAATACCTATGCATTACGAGATATTATACCGAGAAATACCGAGCAATACCGAGCTGTACCGACTTATACCTGTACCTAAAACGAGATATAATGAGATATACCGATCAATATATATGAATACTGAGCTGTACAGAGCCATACCTATGCATTCCGAGCTATTATACCAAGCAATACCGATAAATACTGAGCAATACCGAACAAAACCGAGAACCGTATTGTATAAAAAATAAAGACAACATTATTAGAGCTAAAAAATTTCAGTCATACACTATTGAAATTTAGTACATATAAGGTCATAAGCAAATTCAGCCCTATACAATGGCATATTTGAATGCCAGTTCAAATACCGATACCATTTAATTGGTTCTTGTTGTATTAGAACTTCCATATATTTACAAAGATACATTCCGCAATCGACACTATTATTTTGTGTCGGAACATTTCTAAATCCTTTGATTGGCCATTTTGTTATATCGATGTCGAAGGCGTCTTCTGTGTCTTTGTAGAAATGCGTAATCTAGATCACGAAAATCAAATTAGCATATAATAATGTTGAGAGTAGAAATGATCAGAAAAGAATTACGGATTACTTACAACTTCCGGGAGAATCTCTTTATGTGTCTTCTTCGGTAATGAATCATAGAACTCCCACCGCTTCTTTAACAAGTTGCAAAGTAAAAGTGTCCAATGTTTTCCATATATTATTGGAACAAAAATCAAATTTACTTTCCTTACAAGTGTTTTGTCTATATAAGAAACGAACGGTCTTGTGTTCGATTCATTGTATTGTTTGTAGTAGAGCTGGGTTTAAATAAAGAAGCCATTTTGTTAGTTCGTATATTAGCAAACCGGCCAGAATCTTAACTACTTACCCAATGAAAGCTTGAAACAAATAGAAACGGTTGCTGGCGAGATTGAGATGTTGCTTCCTTCTGCGTTAATAGATAACCAAACGCATCTATGTGATTATTATCAAGCTCTTCCGACATTAATAATTCATCCAACTGGCTTCTATATATTGATATATTTCCAACCTCGAAGATAGAATCGCTCCTGTATTTTTTTTTTAAAAAAAATATCAAACTGTTGTATGAAATAGTAATCACTATGCTATAAAATGGAGTACTCACATAAACTTTAACTGTTTAAGGGCATTATCGATTATCAGGCGTTTATCATCAGCAATTAAGTTTCTGCCTGGGTAATCTAATGTTTCAGCTGCTGGATTCAGAGGAATTTCTTTATTTTCATCAACTTCATAAACAACAATTTCTTTACCACTAGGCATTTCAACAGCAGTGACATTTGCTTGTTCTGGTTCAGCAGGAGTGACAACAGTAGGGCCAACTGGAATAACAGGTGTAGGTTCTGTTTTAGGTTGTAATGCCGGAGTTGGTGTAAGAATTGGAGCTTTTTCCGGTATTTTAGGTTCTGTTTTAGGTTGTAATGCCGGAGTTGGTGTAAGAATTGGAGCTTTTTCCGGTATTTTATCTGGTAGATCACTTGCTATTGCATTACCTGAATCATCTTTGGTTACCTTTTTTCTTTTAATTTTCTTCTTCGTAATACCCGTAGTGAATGGTGTGGATACAAGTTTTCTTTTTCGATCATTTCTCCTCTGCACCCTTTGTGCTATCCCTGACCTGACAGTCGTGTCAACCTCATACTCACTTAAGGTTGTGTCTTCAGATGCAGTTGGAGATAAAGAAGAACCGGGACACAATTCTTTCTTGTACGACTTTACATAAGAAGGGAAATTTTTTTCAAAGAACTGCATCATGAACCGGTCTTTCATTCCAATTCGTTCTTTCAAATCAATATTTTCCTTCTCTAAGAAAAGTATGCGCTGTTCAAGTATGTGATTGGTTGCTTCAACAGCTGTAACCTTATTGTTTATGAAGTTGAACTTGCTAAACAGCTCAAATATTGATTTACTTAATATCCGCAAGTTAGTTTCATCATCAACATTTGTTGAATCAATATGTGCAGATGATTCAGGCTGCGTTTGAGTTGGTGGTGCTGAGTCGTGTTTGGGATCACTTGACAACCGCACTGGAGAAGGAGTGGGTGGACTTGACTCGGCTGTTGTGGGTGGACTTGCCACACGTATTGGACTGGCAGGTGGAGAAACAAGCAGCAATAAAAGCTTCTCATCATCAGTTACATCTTTCAATTCTACAATTATCTGCAAAATCTCATTGCATCTCATTAATCCATAAAACAAATACAATATCAAAATGCAATTCAATAAAATTATATAGTGACCGTACCTCATCATCTTGAAGTTGAGTAAACATACTAATTACTTCTTTCTCACTGTAAATAAAGTTACCATCCCATCGAGTAAATCGAGGACGGGATCGATCATCCATTACAGCATGAATTGTTGTATGTTCAAGAAACCAAATCTGTAAAATTAAAGAGAATATATTTTCGTTATAGGTTTTGTACACTAATCAAACATTTATTGAAAAAGCAAAGAATACTCACAATTAAAATCATTACAAAACCATTTACATAACCAAGGCCAAATCCTTTGGCTTGTTTGGAAGCAACACCGTTGAATTCTTTAACTAGGAAACTCCTAATTGATTCAGGCCAGTTGTACTGATTAAATGTATCAAGATTGTTAAGAAGTTCCAGGATGGCTAATGGTATGCGGAAGTTAGCCATTGGATAAAATATGTTCGATAGCAGGTAAAGGACGAAGCAATTCACGAGATCATCCATTGGAGTGCTACTATCCATCCTCTCAATGTCGCGGCGAATGTCATTTGTTGTTTTGCCACTGGATCTGCCACTGCCACTGTCAAAAATAATACCCCTATTTGGCATGCCAATCAATAATGCAACTTCCTCAGATGTAAATTTTAGAGTTTGTCCTTTGATAATGAAACTTTCAGTCTTCATGTCCCACTTCGATAATAGCATATGTATAAGTGGAACATTTTGAGGCATAAGAGGTAGGCGGAGGAACTGGCTGATTTGCAACTGACGCAGTCTATCAACCAAAGGATCTCCAAACCTTTTAACAAGCCCATTACAAACTTCCCTAAAACTCGAAGTCCGGCATCGGAAATGAATCTTTGGAGTATATCCCTGCTTAAAATCAATCGTTAGCAATGCTAATAACTAATAACGCCCAATACTAACTCCTAGGTATTGCTCGGTATTGTTCGGTACAGTTCGGTATCGAGCTGCACCGGCCTGTTACGTGCCAATAGTGATCTTATACAAGCAATTATAGGCAATTACCGAGCAATACCGTATATTATTGCTTCTCGGTATTACTCGGTATTTCTCGGTATTGATCGTTGCGCATAGGTACCGAGCAGTACCTAGCAATACCGACTAATTTTTATGCTCGTTGCGCATAGGTACCGAGCAGTACCGACCAATTCTAAAGTCATTCAGTTCTTCCATGGCAAAACCGCTAGTTAAACCCTAACCCTAAATACCACATAAGAAGAACACTGCTACCAATGCTAGGTATTGTTCGGTACAGTTCGGTATCGAGCTGCACCGGCCTGTTACGTGCCAATAGTGATCTTATACAAGCAATTATAGGCAATTACCGAGCAATACCGAATATTATTGCTACTCGGTATTACTCGGTATTTCTCGGTATTGCTCGTTGCGCATAGGTACCGAGCAGTACCAAGCAATACGGACTAATACCTATGCTCGTTGCGCATAGGTACCGAGCAGTACCGACCAATTCTAAAGTCATTCAGTTCTTTCATGGCGGTACAGCTAGGTAAACCCTAACCCTAAATACCACATAAGAAGATTACTGCTACCAATGCTAGGTATTTTGCCGACCAATGCTTGCAAATACCTAGCAGTACCGACTTTAAGAATGCTCGGTAAAGCTCGGTAGCAAGCTCAACCGATAACTTAACCAATCTTTAACTACAATAATACTGCAACAGTATTGCTCGGTAACTTGCAAGTTTATTCGTGTTTACAGAAGATGAAACTAACCTGAGGCATCGTAAATGCGGAGCTAGCAAGTTCACTGAAATGGAAGAAGAAGCGCCGGTTGGAGAAGATGAAGGCACAGTAAAGTTTGTCTCGCCAGTTTTTCTCGGTTCCGCGGAATAATTTTCGGGTCCGTTGTTCGTGCCAACATTTTTAAATTTCGCACGTGCCATAAACCCACTCTTTCGCCGGGTCGGGTCACGGGTATTGTTGTTGCCAGGTGTCGCGTTATCAAGGATTACCGAACGTAAAGATGCGTCAGGTGGGAGGACGCAAAGATGAATGAGAGCGTGCCCGTCACTTTTTTTACCGTAGATTATTGTTGTGTACCGAGTAACGTGTTGTGCTCTCATTCGTCTCCGAACGGTCTGATGCCCGCACAAAATAATTTCTCGTCAAAATGTTTTGATGGGTCAAGTTTCGATCATATCGAATTCAGTCAACTTGAACTCAATCAATTTGATAAAGGAGTCAAAAGCCCCATGCCGAATCCAACTCGTTAATACGTTTTAATTAATTTTTTTATAAAATTTATTAAAAATTAAATTTTACAAATTTAATAAAAAAATTAAGAGCATTATACAGTCATGACGCAAGTAAAAGAAACTTAGAAAAGAAAATATTAAGCAAGTCATTTTTTAGTCAAAAATAAATTCACGAGTCAATCTAACCTAACTGATTTATTAAACGAGTCAATTCGAACTTGAATTTTTACAATCATGTTTTAATGGGATTGAAAAGTTGATCATTTAAATGGGATTGAAGAGTTTATTAGGAGTGTCAATTTTTGACACGACCCGAACCCGACCTAGAAAAATCCAGGTTCGGGTCAACCCGAACCCGAAACGGGTCGAGTTCGGATTGAACAAATCAACCCGTTTTAAAAATTGGGTCAGGTTCGGGTTGACCCAGCAACCCGAAATTGACCCGAAAGTAACACGAAAACTCATATTTGACCCGAAAACCCGAGATTGACCTGATTTTGACCCGAAAATAGAATATTGACTCGATTTTGACCCGAAAACTAGCAATTTTATGTCAACTTCGGATCATTCGTGTCGGGTCGGGTTGACCTGGACCCGAATCGGATAGGATTCGGGTCCAGAAACCTGACCCATTTTTAAAAATGAGTCGGGTTCGGGTTGACCCGAACAGTGCTGGGTCAGCTCCAAATTCGACCCGAACCCGACCTGCTGACCCGAATTGACACCCCTAGAGTTGATCATTTATTGATACACCTAATAAAAAACTATTTATAATTTTTTCGTATTTTAAAACATCAAAAACAAATAAAATATATTTTTAAACGTTTTTAGCTATTTGCAGGGGAGTTTATAGGGCAGAGCGTGACATTTGGGCCGCTATTGCTGGGTGTAATCATTCCGGGAGGCCCGCCACTGGGGACGGCGGTGGTGGACCGGCTGGAGCGGCTGGTCTCAACGCTGTTCTTGCCGGCATTTCTGGTCATAGCTGGGCTGAGAAGTAACTTGTATGAAGTGGTGAGCGGAGCGATGTGGCTCCCAATGACCTACCTTATCGTTATCAGCGTGGTGGCTAAGTTCATCGGAGTTATTGCCTCCTGCCTCTACTGTAAGATGAGCTTTCGCGACGGATTTGTGCTGGCGCTTATTCTCAATTCGCGAGGGATTATTGAGATCAATACGTTCAATAGTCTCGAAGACTTCAATGTAAGTGGCTTCAATCTCTCTTTTTCATTAGAATTTTATGATCCGACCTGCCATTTCGATCTAAATTTGACCTGAAAATGGTTTGGATTATAAATTTTGACCCGTTTATAATTGAATTTGGGTTGATCAGTCAATCCGATTTTAATCTGAAAGTGATATATTTATATTTTTGCCTTAAATATTTTTATTTGTTGGTATCATCTTTTTATTTTTATGAATTAAATTAAAATATATAATTAATGTTAAAACATATATATTTTTAAAATTAAAATAAATTATCGGGTCGGGTCTCGGGTTGTTAGGGGGCGAGTTTGGTTGATCGAATTCAGGTTAGGTTAATTTTAGGTTAGACCCAGATCCTATAGAAATCTGCACTAAGGTGAAGAGTGAGCAGAGAAGGATCAAGAAAAATAGTAAGGACTGAACATAGAGGCAAAGCTTAAGTGTATTTCATTAATTTGTATCGGTACAATAAGTGGTATATATAATAGAAGCAACATTGTAGTAAAGTTCCTGAGTTAGTTAGATAGCAGGAGAATAAGCAGAACTGTTGCAAGTAGTGGCTGAGTTGGCGGAACTGTTGCAAGTAGTGGCTGAGTTGGCGGAACTGCTACAAATAGTGGCTGGGTTGGTGGTATGAGTAATGATTTCTTGTAGTGGTAGATCATCTGAATTGCTTATGCTTTCACCGCCCGTCAAGTTGAGGGTTGGAGAAACCGTCAACTTGGATCAGAATTCAGAGAACCGTGGTGTAGGAAGGAACTTTGTGAAAATGTCATCAATTTGATCTTGAGAGCAAACATGATGAACAACCACAGAGTTGGAGTTAATGCAGTCACGTATAAAATGATGATCAATATCAATGTCTTTGGCTCGGGCATGAAAGACGGGATTTGTAGCAATTGACATGGCAGAAATATTATCACAATATAGTGGGGTAGTATCCAAGGGAATAGAAAAATCCTCGTATATACGACGAAGCCATATTAATTCAGTAGTTGTGGCTACTAAGGAACGGTATTCAGCTTAAGTGGAGGATCGATCAATGGTTGACTGCTTTTTAACACACCAAGAGAGGAGGTTCAGTCCAAGGAAAATACATAATCCGATTGTAGATTTGCGGTCCAAGGTGTCGCCAGTCCAATCAGCATTAGCATAGGCAATAAGATGTAAATCTATTTTTTGAAGAAGGAGACCATATGTGGCAGTGCCCTTGAGACAAAGAAGAATTCGTTTGAGGGATAGAAAATGGTGATCCATTTGATTGTGCGTATGCTGACAAATCTTATTGACAACAACGACAATGTCCAGACGAGTTGCAGTTAAGTACTAAAGGGACCTGTAAGTTAGGGGAAAAGAGCCGGATTATGGAATGCAACTGGTAGATTGATTGGCTGAGGAGATTTGGCAGGCAAAGGATTTGTTAATGGCTTACAATGAGCCATTCCGGTTGTATTGAGCAGGTCTATGATATAAGATTGTTGAGACAGACATAGCCCATTAGGAGATGAGTGGATGTCGATGCCTAGAAAGCGGGATATAATGCACATGTTACGAATATTAAAGTGTGAATTGAGTTGATGACGTACTGTGGAAATTGATGATTGATCACTGCATGTTATTAAGATATCATCAACACATATAAGTTTGTAAATTCTAATATTATGATGATTAAACAACATAAAAGAGGTGTTGGGAGAGCTGTGATGAAGCCTTGTTGCTGGTGGTAGGATGATAGTGTAGCAAATCATTATTGGGGAGCTTGTTTTAGACCATAGAGGGCCTTGTGGAGCAAGCAAACTTGATCTGGATGTTGAGGGTCGTTGAATCCTTGTGGTTAAGTCATAAACATTGTTTCATGTAGTTTGCCAAGAAGAAAAGAATTTACAACATCTAACTAAATAATGGTCCAGTTGAAGTGAAGTGCAATAGTAAGAAACAAACATATTGTGGGAGACTTTGCAACTGGGCTGAAGGTTTCCAAGTAATCGATACCATATTCTAGTTTGTAGCCTAGTGCAACTAGTCTTGCTTTGTAACGGGCAATGGAGCCATCTGAGTGATAATTAATTTTGAAGATCCATTTATTGCATATGACATGTTGATTTGGGATAGGAGACACAAGAGTCCATGTGCCTTGGGACTGCAATGCATGAAATTCATGTGATAGTGCCTTTCTCCATTGAGGGTGTTTGATGGTTGAGGAGAAGCATGTTGGAGTTTCAGAAATGGTGTGAGAAAAATCGAGTATTTGACGAGGTTTTAGGTTTGCCAGTTTGCTATCGGGTGAGCATGTGATGTCGAGGGGGGGGGGGGGGGGGGGGGGTGGGGGTGAGGAGGGAATTGAATATGTAGGTGTGGTGTTAGAGGAGTAAGAAGTGGGTAGAGTGGAATGTGAGGAGGAGTTGTGTGCGGGTAGGCTGCTGGAAGGATGAGGAGTGGAATTGGAAGGGCTATTGGAAGAATTAGTTGAGATGGATGAATGTATGGAGGGAGGAGTGTTTGATGTTGTGGTGTTTATAGCAGCAAGTGTAGGAAAGGGTGGTAAGGTGTATGGTGGAAGAGGAGTAGATAGACTAGACATGGGAGAAGATGTAGGAAATGGGTTGGTGGTGAATTCATCAAAGACAACATCTCTAGAGATGAAAGTTTGGCCCCTGGCGGAACTATAGCAACAATAACCTTTTTTGTGAAGCAGGATATCCAAGAAAAAAACAGGGAGCAGAGCGAGCAACAAGTTTGTGGTCTAAGTAGGGGCGAAGCCAAGGATAGCAATGACAACCAAAGACACAAAGAAGAGTTTAGTTTGGCGATTTATTGTGAAGTAGTTGATATGGGGATAAATTTGATGTAGTGGGAGGAGGTAAATGATTACGTGGGTTGCAGTGATAGCATCTTTAACCCATAAATTTGGGGAAATATGTGCTTCAATGAGAAGAGCACGAATAGTGTCGAGGAGGTGGCGATGTTTACGTCCAGCTATGCCATTTTGCTACGGTGTGTATGGACAATTGAATTGATGGTTTATACCATGGGTTTAAGAAAAAAATTTAGAGCAGTGTTCATGAATTTGCCTTCGCCGTCAGTTCACAGGATGAGGATATAAAAGTTAAATTTTTTTTGAAGTTGATTATGTTCATTATTGTTTCTGATTTTAGTTTCATTGGATAAAGCCAAATTTAATGAGAAAATCATCAATAAGAATTAAATAAAATATGAAACCATCATTAGAAATAAAATGTGAGTGACCCCATACATTAGCATAAATTAGATTTAGAGGTGTAGAAGAAAAACTATTTGATTTATTAAAAGGTAAACGGTGGCTATTTTCTAAAGTACACGAGATACATTTAGTATTAGGAGATGACTAGGGAATACATAAAGTGGGATTTTTTTTTTTTTTTTTTTTTTTTTTTTTTTTTGCGATGGCTGTAAGAGTGGCCTAGCTTGGTTGACCCAACCATTCGTCCCAGAGGGAAGACGAGGTAGCGGGAAGAGCTAGTAGAGAAACTAAAGTAGTTATCGGATGAAGAGTTACTAAACAGAGGCCATCACAACAGGGACTTTAAAGAAGTGTGCGGAGGTTTGTCCGATCCTTAATTGTGTAACCATTGTGATCAAAAGTAACAATGCAATTATTGTCAATAGTTAACTGGGAAATAGAAAGAAGTTGGTGAGAGAGATGAGGAACATGAATAACAGGTTTGAGAGAGAGACTAAGTGACAGAGTGGGCAAAAGACCATTCCTAGAATGGAGAATATGTAATGAACAGCCATTGCCGACTAGTACTTGGTCTGAGCCATTATATGTAAAAGGTTGATATACAAATTGCAAATCTGGAGTGAGATGAGCTGTGGCGCCACTGTCTAGGTACTAGGGTGAGGAATTGTCTGTTGGAGCAGCTATAGTTATGTTGGCAAGGAGAGCATTCTATGTAAATGGGGTTGGGGGAAGATAGCTCAGATCTGTTTGAGGCCAACAGTTGAATGTTGAATGCCCATGTTTTGCCTGTTGGCCTAGCAGACAAAGAGTTCCCAGGAGATCGTCCGCTTCCACTAGTATAGGGGAACCGTCCACGACCGTGATGATGAACGGAGGCAAGAATAAGGTGAGAATCGGCTGAAAGATGATGTTCTGTTAAGGTCAATTCCTTGCTTGGTTCAGTGGCTAAGTTAATCTCTTCACTGCATAAGAGGGAGTACAGATCTTCAAGGTTTATTGATGTGAGTTTTGTCCGAATAGCAGTCTTGAAGGATTGGTAATTTGATGATAAACCATTCAGGATGTAGATAATGATATCTTCCATGTCGTCAACAGACTCACTGGCGGCAACAAAATGTTGTCTACAAGACGTTTTATAGTGGACAGATAATCAGTGACGGTGTGAAGCTCATTTTTGAGTTGGATTACGCGCGATTAGTTTGTAGACCCGAGTCGGCATTCAAGCGTCACCCAAATCAAATGTCAGGTCTCTATATTGAGGATATACTTTAGAATAGATTGAGAGATTATGGAATACAATGCTACGGCTAAGTTTTGATAAATGAGAATCCATATGGTGTGCTGCGGATTAGGTGATTTTTTACTGTTATCGGACTGGAGATTGGGAGTTGGGCATGGTTTTGAGCCGTCAAGGAAACCGTCGAAGCCATTTGCGGTGAAAATTTTGAGAATCTGAGATCACCACAAGGGATAGTTGTCGGCGAGTAGCTGTATGTGTACAATGTTCTTGATGTTTGATACCAAAAATTTCAACTGAGAAGGAATGGACAGATCGTTGAGCTTTAGAACAAAGGATTCCATGGAGATTGCTGATCGAGATAATGTCGTTAGGCTATTTGCTCTGATACCATGTAGAAATCTACACTAAGATGAAGTGTGAGCAAAAAAGGATCAAGAAAAATAGTAAGGACTGAACATATAGGCAAAGCTTAAGGCTTCGTTTGATTCGGTTTATGCTTACATAAAAAGGAGTTTTAGAAAAAGAGGTTGAGAAAAAGCCGTTCAATAAAATGGAGTTTCAATAATGAGATATGTTTGAGTAATATTTTTAACAGTGCTTATTAATACTTGAAAGTAATTTTAAA
Source organism: Dendrobium huoshanense (assembly GCA_016618105.1). Classification (NCBI taxonomy): domain Eukaryota; kingdom Viridiplantae; phylum Streptophyta; class Magnoliopsida; order Asparagales; family Orchidaceae; genus Dendrobium; species Dendrobium huoshanense. The sequence continues at coordinate 50,085,608 of CM028360.1, read as the reverse complement.
TTGTTTGTTTAGGAGTTCTGCTTTTGAGATTTTATTATTTAATACTTGAAAGTAATTTTAAATCAGTAATTCGCTTCCGAACTCCGTTTTGTGACCGAAGAAGCAGATACGAAAGAATTTTGTAACCGCTGAAAAAACGATGTTTATTAAAAAGGAATTATGTTAAGCTTTGATTCCAACAGTAAATACTAATGATTTCGGCTTATTCAAACGGAAACGGAGAAAAAAGCCTTATCAAACGAGGCCTAATGTATTTCATTAATTTATATTGGTTTAATAAGTGATATATATATATATATATATATATATATATATATATATATATATATATATATATATATATATATATATATATATAATAGAAGCAACATGGTAGTAAAGTTCCTGACTTAGTTAGATAGCATGAGAATAAACAGAACTGCTGCATGTAGTGGCTAAGTTGGCAGTATGGTGGTTGTTGCGGGTAGTGGCTAAGTTGGCGGAATTGTTGCAAATAGTGGTTGAGTTGGCGGAAATGAAACAAGTAGTGGCTAGGTTGGCAGTATGAGTAATGATTTTCTGTGGTGGTAGATCATCTGAATTTCTTATGCTTTCAAACCCAACTTATTGAACCATTTTGACACTGATCAAAAATATATGCTTGACATTTAAATTATTAACCTTATTTTATGATAGTGTGGATGTTGCGATGTAATCTGGTTGGGGAAGGGCATTTGGGATTGGCAGAGATGCAATCCATTGATCGAGAGATTATTCTGTGCGGTGTCCGAACGTGTCTGGAGGCCAATCCGGATGCACCACGTCATCCAATGTACTATGCATTGAGTGATATGGTGCGTCTTGATTAGCCCTCTGTTGTATCCGGACGCTGCATGTAATAAATTTTCTGATCGATGATGAAGAACAAGATGAGAGGAAGGCATAACTCATTCAATTATTATAAAATATATTTACAACGACTAAAAATAAAAAATTATGATTAAATATATATATTTTTTGAAGAGAGTAACTAATAAAATTTACATTTTAAATATGTAAGTTCAAACAATTTTGAGTGTAAAGTATATAAAATCGTTTTAATTTTATGATGAATAAATTACCTGAACTAGGTTTTATTGCAAATGCGGCGTTTTCTTTTTCATCTTCTTTCCAACTGAAGTTTTACTCACATAAAAAAAAATACAATTTTGATCAGCTACTTTCCGCCGAACTGTACGCTGTCAACATCGTCGGAATCGTTGCCGTGGGAGGAATCTCTGCCATGTTCCTCAAAGCTTTCTACTGCCCATCCAGCCTTATGCCTGCAAACCGCCGAAGAACCGTCCAAGCCTGTGCCGGCGTGGTGGAACTCCGCGTTCTCACGTGCGTTCACGGCGAAGACCACGTCCCTCCTCTCCTCACTCTCACCGACGCTCTCTCCCCCACCTCTTCCTCCCCCCTCTGCATCTATCTCCTCCATCTCAGCCCTCTCGTCGGCCGCAGCAACACCATTCTCGCTCCTTACAAGAAGAAACAGCGTAGCAGGCGCTCCTTCCGTTCAGTTTCGGGCGTCTCCTCTTCCTTGGCGGCAGCCGCCGCCGCCGCCTCCAACTCCGCCGCCAAAGCACCCACTCTCTCCGACCGCATCGTTAACTCTTTCGTCTCGCTCGAGCGGCAATATCCCACAGGTCTCTTCACCATCCAACCCTTCATCGGAGTCTCGCCTTACGCCACCATGCACGACGACATCTGCTCCCTCGCCGCCGATAAGATGGTAAGCATTATTTTTATTTTATAGTTATATTTAAAAAAAATGAGTTTTAAGTTTTAACTGAGAAAATAAAATTAAAAAATACAAGTGAATCACGATGGTATCAATCTAATTGAATTTATAGAAAATAAAATTTAATATAAAATGGACGTTTACCCAAAAAAAATTTTATTTTCAATTTTATATGGACTTATTTTAATATCTCAAAATTTCCGCAGTGCGATCTGATCCTCCTCCCCTTCCACCGCCGAATCGACGCCGACGTCCCCTTAGAATCCGTCAACCCCGCCGTCCGCTCATTCAACACGAACGTCCTTCTCTACGCCCCGTGCTCCGTCGCCATCCTCATCAACTGCGGCCTCTCCGCGCCACCAATCTCCGCCCTCTCCTCCCCCCACGCCCACCGCGTCGCCCTCTTCTTCCTCGGCGGGCCCGACGACCGCGAAACCCTCGCCATCGCCGCCCGCATGGCCGAGAACCCCTGCATCGACCTCTTCATACTAAGACTGCTTCTGCCTTCTGAGAAAAGGGAAACGGAAGGTAAGGAAGAGGAGATGGACGACGAGGCAATTCAAGAGTTCAGATTGAGAACCGGTGAGGTGGAGACTGTGGAGTATAGGGAGGAGGAGGTGAAGGATGGGGCGGAGACGGTGAGGTTGATGAGAGAGATGAGTGAGAGGTGTGGGTTGCTGATAGTGGGGAGAGCGGAAGGGAGAGTGACGCCGTTCACGGCGGGATTGGAGATGTGGAGTGAGTATCCAGAGCTGGGAGTGATTGGGGATATATTGGCGTCGAAGGATTTTGGGGGGAATGCGTCGGTGATGGTGGTTCAGCAGAGTTCGAAGGTGGAGGACGGTGGAGGGGCGATGAGGAGGATGGCGAGCAGGCAGAGCTCGAAAACAGAGTGTGTGACTAAAACAGAGAGTATGGAGATTTAAGGGGAGTGTGGGAGGAGAAGATGGTTTGAATGGATTGATATTTATTATTATTATTATTATTATTTTATATATATTCATGGAGCAATTTGGAATAAGGCGGTCAAAATCGGGTCATGTGTTCAGGTTCAAATCCAACTCAGAATTGACCCAACACTATTCGACCTGACCAGAACCCGACCTATTTTTGGAACAATCTTCATGCTCGAAGATGAAAGTATGTTTTTAACGGCCGCGTTCGCAAGTTTTTTTTTTTTTTTTTTTTTTTTTTGCGATGAAATTTGATTAGTATTTTTTTATAAATATTTGCTTGAATCGTTTGTATTATTAATGATTTTCTTCGCAAATAAGATATATATTACACATCCCATTCTTGGCTTTATTTATGCATAATGAATGGATCATTAAGTAATGTTTATTGTGGCTCATCAATCGGATATGTCCGACCACCGACATACTTAGACACGAGTTCGTTTAAAATTATCAACTCACTCTCTTATCTTAGCATCAAATAAACTATATTACTGATAATTTCAGTATAACTTTTTATTAAAAATTACAAACAAATTTATGGTTGAACTAAAATTACGATAATATATCCCTTCAGGATAATTACTATACTTTCATGAACATTTGCTATCTAGAGAATTGAAAGAGTGAAAGAACCTCTTTGATATACTTTTTGGATCTTCTGATAAAAATTATTTTAATATTTTTCTAAGACAATGAGTAAGGAATTTGAGATATGTATGATGGGAGAATTATCCTACTTTTTGGGGTTTAACATAAGACAAATGGATGATGAAACATTTCTCAATCAACCAAAGTATATTAAGGACATATTGAAGAAATATCGAATGGATAAAGCCAATCTAATAAACACTCTTATGAGCAACAATGTTTAGTTAGATAAGGACTCAAATGGAAAATCTATTAATCAAAATAAAGTACATAGGTGTATATAATAGTCTTAATTTACCATATTTTCACCCTTTCAAATTATATGCTTTAATTTTAAGTATTACTAACATTGTTTATCAAAACTTCATTTTTTTTAGAACGGGTATCCACTCGATTCCACCCCCGAAACGGTGCTTGACAGCGTGACTAATCCTCGGCTGACCTAGAAGAGCCACTCACCCCAAAAAATCCTATTGTGTGCGCTTGATTGAGCTCCACTTAAGAGCCGCTGCAGCTCGAGGGAAATCAAGAACAAGTTTGGGGTTCCTAACCGTACTCACCCACCAACCAAATTAAACGATGATGGGTTTCATTAATTTTACTACTCACACATTTCTATTACAATACTACCACAAAAAATGAAATAATAATACAACCAAACTATAGATCATGAAACTATTAATCTTGTTAAATCAAAGCCAATATATTTGCAATGACATCTAAGCTAAAGTTTCAAATTTTAGACTAATAAATTAAGATTACCAATAAAGAATTCTAAAAACTAAATAAAACAAGAAAATACTCATTAAAAAATCCATTTTTACCAAACAATAAACAAATAGTAACTACGATACGAATAACGAAGAAAAACAAATATCCGATCTTTCCCTAATTATGTTATCATCCTAATTACCTGAAGCTAAGAACTAAACGGAAGGCTTACGAATAAAGTAACGGTAAGCCGCAACTTTCCGTCGCCGAGAACCAGTGTTATCGACGGATAACACTATCTTGCCGTCCTCTCTCGAGGTGAACACGCTATGAACTGGCGCCTCCGCCGCCGGCGAAATCCTCCGTGCTTTCTCCACCGTGACTTTGAAGCTTCCCTTCGCGCTCGGCACGAACTCCGCCGTGTAATTCACTTCCCAGCCGACCACCACTATGTCCCACGTTATCGTCGCTCCCGCCTTGACAGTAAAACTTCATCTTATCAGCCGCATTTCGTCGAATAGCTTGCACGCGGTTGTGTATTGCATAGAAAGGGAAGAGCGGAAAGGAATCTTACCTCGATGCGGTCGATTTCTAGGTTAACCTTCTCTCCTCCTTTAATGGTGAACTCGGTTGCTGGCTTGGGTGGACCGTTCTTGATGTCGCCCGGCCTGCTAAACCCTCCGTATTGAACTGGCAGGAGCTCCGGCCGGATAAACCTACAAAAAGATCAAAACGCGAATCTGTTCTATTCATTTCTCTGCGAAAACAAGCTTCTTCAGATAAACCAGTAGCGATTTCGTGAAAAAAAAAAATCTCAGGTGGAGATCACAGGGGAAATGAGAGGGAAAGAGGTATTCAATTTTACCTGTAGAGAGTTTCGCCTACATTGCCGTTTCTGACGATGACGAATTTGCTCTTGGTTCTCTCCGTCAGAAAAGGGCTGATCATAGAGTAAATCATGCTGAAGTACCATGGGACGTTTATAAACACCTGCATCGTCCATCAATCCGCAATGTTTTCGGGCGAGATCAGTAGCTGCGGTAAATATCCAAAACATGTAAAGAGGGCAAAAATCTAACCTTGATGGCGACCATTTCAGGGTAGTTGTTCTGAAACAGGGGAAGGATCTGGTTCGAGAGCTCGCGGAGCTCGCGCCTGGGAAAATCTTTCATATCGGTGACCTGAATGATGGAGTTGATGCCGCCGGGCTTAAGCTGGAGAAGCCGCACGCCGCGCTCCATCACTTGAACCCGCCAACGGAGGAAGCGCTTTAGCTTCTCGCCGTCGCCGAAAACGCGATAATACTTCTCTCTGTCTTTGAAGACACCATAACCATTGTAGCAAACAGGATGCCCTGCACGGTCCCATCCGTGCATGTAAGCCACAACTCCTTCAAGCTCCTCGAAGCCCAGCTTCTCCTCCACCACCCCATCAGCAGCAAACTCCGCCCTCCATTCTAAGCACCGCAGAAGCATTGCGTGTGCCAGCGACGCACTGAAATCCCTCGCGCGCAAGAACTTGAGAAGCACCACATCTGCGCGTTCATCCCCGCCTACAAGAGGGATCCCCCACATCGTAGCCGATGGAGAGGAAGACGACAGCCGTTTTTTGAGATCTATGAGGGCTTTAAGCTCTCCTGTCTTAAGACGGCTAATAAGATAAGAATCCTCTTTGAAGGAAGATGAGCGGCCAAGGGTCGTGCTTGCCGCCTCCATCAGAGAGCCGATCAAGCTCTTCTTCGTCGGCCGCGATTTCTCCATATTGCTCGATGAAATTTCTCAGTTAGGAGGTTGGAGGTAACCGGTAAGATTACGAGTTTAACGAGGCATTGGAGTTAAATAGCTTTTTATCTATATAATAATTATTAATTATTTCAGCCACGTTTTAAGTCGTGGTCCGGCACCGGTTTACCTTTTATAGTAATCGCGGAACAGCTTATCATCTTGGGATTTTTTAGCTCTTGGGATTTATAACGGTAACGGTTCGTGCTCTGAAGCTGTTCCGGTGTACCGCAGACCACGAATGCTTTTGGCGGGAGCCGCCAGCAGCGAACCGGGCCAGCGGCGGCAGGGAGGGAGAACCGAAGGACACGTCTGGAAGTCGCGGTAGCCGAGGTGGGTCCCACCGACCAGTTATGTCGTTATGCCGTTAAGTCGTTATGGTCTTATGGATTGAAGAACCGGTTTAAAAACCGGCCCTATAGATCAAATTTCGAACCCGGCAGTGAGGGAGAGCCGATGTTGTGCGCCGTGTCTGGCAAACGAACTTTTATTTCGTCCGATGTAAGGATGCAGAGGAACATCTGGTTGTAGGCAAAATCGCGCCTATACCGAGGTGTACCGATTTTGCCTACAACCGAATGTTCCTCTGCATCAGGTCGGAGGACGTAATAATTCTTCTTTTCCTAACGAAAGCTGGTATGACAGATGTACCAGAAATAAATGTATAAAATAAAATTGAATTAAATTTTATTAAAAATTCTTTAAGAACCAAATAAATCTGAATTTTTTTTTTTTTAGGAAATAATAAATCTGAGTTTTACAAATTTAGACATAAATTGTCATCTAGAAGTGAAGATTTTAGCACCTCTAATATTTGATAACAACTTACTGTAAATTCAGCTTCTCTTTTTTTATAATATATGAGTCAACTTATGAGCTAACTTGTATTTATATAATTAAGCTCAAACATGGATAACTAGTCAAACTCAAGCCCATATCAGGGCTCTTTGAGCTTGATTGGACTTTTTACACCTCTAGTTGTCTAACACAATTCATTGCTTACTATCATTTTTTAAAGATTATCTGAACATAATGTACATGGTTTCGTTACATTCTAATTACCCTAATGCTAATTACTACTTGACGCTCATCATCATTTAATGTATGTCATCTACAAATGTCTAATTACCCTACATCAATTATCACATGAGGTTTATCACAACTTAATGATTTTCATCACCTTTTGTTACGCTATTAATCACATTTTCTTAATATTTAAAGTCATCATGAATTAAGCTCAGTTCCACAAACTACGCATAGACGGCTATTGGTAAGAATTTTAATATATTTTAATGATTTCTTTGGTCATACATGCTATTCTAAATATGTTGAAGAAAGATATGCTTGTTAGAGAACCTATTGTTGTTGAGTTGCACAGCCACACTTACAATTGTCATGAGGACCAGCATTGGGTGAATGAGCGAGTGAGGAGGGCACATATAGCTTAAAAAATATTATAAATGAATATTATATGATAATTAATATTATGTTATGCTTTGTAGGTTGAGTATACATGTCTGTGAGAGAGACAGACTGCAGCTGGCAAGGGATCCTCCAGGAGTTCCACATATATTTCTAATTACCGTACTTTATCGTAGACAGTATATGAGAAATGAAGAAGAGACAAGTGTATGAATTAGGCTTATATGTCTATGCAAATGAGGGATAATCCTCTACTGCCTCCATCTACTCTACATATAACTAGGATAGTCAAGTTAACCAACAAGTGGCTAACTTGTCAATAGAATTAGAAAATGTCTGAAAAGCTCAAGTGGACATGAACGCTCAGGTATTGGATGAGTATATGAGACTGAGAGAGCATATTGGCATAAATCAACCTGCACCTACTACAGCACCAGAGCATGAGAGCTAGGATAAAACGAGTAATTAGATATTATATGTATAGGGGTTTGTTGCATAATCAAAGTCATGATAATAAATGACATATCTTTCCAAGGAAAGAAAATATCATTTATCATCAATCATTTGAATATGATGATAATAATCATCCTTGATTTTAAGTTTCTCGAAAGAACAAAATTTCACCATCCTATTTAGGTGATAAATAGAATGAGGTTTATTATACCTGGGGTCTTAAATCTCCTATAAAGGCAAACCTTCGAAATTGATTACATCATAGAAAGTTTAAGTTTCCTAAGATTACTCTCGATTAGAATAATGGTAGAAACTTAGTTTGAGATTTCAAAAAGTGATATGAAAGGGGAATGTTGGAATTTTAATCAGAATTGGATCAAATTTTGGAGGTCTACTTTAGAGGCCAAAGAGTGAAAGGTAAGAAGCACTTTAGGATTCTAAAAACCATTAAAGAGTGTCCCTACCTATTCTATATTGAGCTTTAAATTTTGGATAGGAGGAGATTTAGTTTAAGTTGACATTTTATTAAAAATTTGGGATTAAATTTCTAAAATTAGGGATTCAAAACCTAGATCTAAGCTTAATACTATATAATAGTAATCAGAACCTAGCTAATGAAATACAATTATGGGCTTACATCGACTTGGATTAAAAAATTAGCTAAACCACCTATGTACTTTAAGACCATGGCTCCGGTCTTATGAAAGATAGGTAAGGTTTGTTATTTAAGTTTTTTAAAATTTAAGGCAGTCATTTAGAGAATTTCCTAAGTAGCTCCTTTACTTATGTATGGTGTGATTATGCTCGATGAAATTAAATCTAAATTAGCTTTTATTTATTTAAAATGCAATGCACAAATATAGATCTTTTATGAAAAAAAAAGCATTTTATTTAAACTTTTAAAATAGGTTTTCTCCTAGAGATACACAACATCCCTTAGACAAAGTTGCACCATAATAAGTCAAGTGGTATGTTAGGACAGAAGACATATATGTATACATGAAAAACCTCCAGTGAGCCTCGACTTATTTCTTAGAAACTTTTTATGTTTCTATTTTATTTAATTACAAGTAAAAAAAATTTATTATCCTTAAGAGGCTAATCACATTGTAGGCTAAAATACAAACATGCAAAAAACAAACCTATAAAAAGCAGGTAATTTCTAATGCATAAAAATAATTTAAGAAAAACTCTCAAAACCAAATCAAAGTATATATAAATAAAGGCCATATGATAAATGCAGTTTATTATAATCCAATTTGCAAGAAAAGAAGTGGTGGCTAGGCTCCACCGACAACAACCCAGATTTTAATCCTAGAGAATTAAGCAAGTTCATCTTAAAGGAAGGCATTTCTTTTTTATCTTCAAGCCTTCTTGGATTTCCCATTCTTTCTTTGGATTTTGTTCATCAAAATTTGAATGTCTAAACGGAAAGAACTCTTCGCTAAAGATATTTCTTTCCACTTTGGATTTTAGACCTCATATTTAATTCCTTAAGTGACATTCACAACTCATAAATTAAGTTACATATAAAATTAAAAATGATTCCATACTCCCTCTACTTTAGCCACTAAAATTAATTCAAATAGAAAATCATGCATAAGAAGTCTAAACTTAACAATCTCTTGCTCATTTTTGAGCAAATGCATCAACTGGTCATATTTTTAATTTTTAGGGGGCTAGTAAATTAAAGCACCTATAAAAAATTATGTTAATCATATTTTAATTAGCCTTTTCTTTAGCCATATATAAGCATGACCACCTGTAAAACATATGTTAATATCTAGTTCATTTTTAACCTAAGAAAATCTAGGTCCATCACATATCATATCATAAATATCATGGTGAAAATATCACATCATAAACATCACAATTCACATCAAAACCATAGCTATCAACATGCATAGAAATCCACATCAAATCCATGTTAGAAAGAAAAGTATTTGCAACAAGATAATGACATACCCTAAAATTAAAGTTGGTTGTCCTAACAAGTCTTATATAGTGTGTGTATTAAGGCTGTGTGATTTGGATATGTATTGTTTGAAGTTTTCTAAGTTCATTATTGTTTGAAGTTTTCTAATATTCTACTTTGGTTTGTTGTAGGTTAAGGGGAGTGTAGATTAAGTTAAAATCTTAATATTTTAATATCCATTTTAAAAAAATTAAGTGTTAAAGTTGATTAATCATTAGTTCTTTGAAGTCCTTAGTTTTAATTAGGTATTTTAGTCCTTAAGTCTTAAAATCTAATACGCTTATTATTTCCAAATGGAGTCTAATATAAGGTATAAAGGCTTCCACTTATTAATAGTTTATTATTAATTATTTAAGCTGAATAATTACTGTATTTATTTACACTAGGGCTGCAATATTTATTTCACCATCTTTATGACTAACTTAATAGCCTTGTAGACCCGAGTTAACCATCAATTATCTTTGGCTTTAGATTTGATTTTGTTTGTTTATTAGATTATCATGTTTGGTTTGTTAGATAGATTTCTGGATCACTTATTTTGATTAAATGATTTTTTTTTTACATCAGTACTGTGAGGTTTATTTCACCCTTTTTGGGGCTAACTTATTAGCCTCATAGGCCTGGGTTACCTAGTAATTACCCTTTGGTGTAATTGTATTAAAATTTTGATCATTTGTTGAAGTTCATTAAGTTGGTTAATTTTTTTAATTTTGAGGTTTAATTGAATTTGTTGAATTTTTAATTAAAACCTTAAGTAGGTTTAACTTTATGTTCGATTTTTCAATTTACTTTAATTTTGAATGTCTTATATTTTTAATAAATATTAAATTTTATTTCTGATTTAGTACAATTTAGTTTATGTTAATTGGATTTTTTTTAATTACTTAACGATTTTTAGAATTTTAGGTATTTTTTTTAATTACTTAATGATTTGACCAAAATTTTTTTTTACAAAGAATTCTAAAGTTTTGACATTTTTCTTAAATAATAAACCCATTTATGAGTTCACTACCTATCATTTTAATCAATTTAAAATTTTCTATAATTAATTATGATTTTTTTTAAGTTTGGTGATTTTAATAAATTATTTAATTAGAGATGTTTTATCATTTTTATACCAAATCAATTCCAAAACTCTTGAAATCTCTCTCATATGTCACTAATGACTCTTAGAGATAATTTCAAGTGTTTAAGCATTTTTAGTATTTTTAATAATTTTAATTATTTTATTTAATTAATTAATGATTTTTCTTAATTTCTAAATTACTATTAATTAAGAAGGTTGATGATGAGGCTTTTATTTTTCTTGTGTTCAAACACTTAATTATAATTGATTTGAGCTTTAATTTGTATTTTTAGAATTTTATTTGAATTAATTATGAATTAATTAAAAAATAGGTTAATTATATAGGTAAAATTTGGAATTATTAAATGATGGGCCAAATGATATCCAATTGCAATGAAATTTGATACATAAGTCCACTAGGACCTACACTTCAAAACCATTGAAATCGGCCTCATGGAGGGCCCCCTAAGCTTCATAAATTAATCACCTAAAGTGAATACATCTATGCACTTAGAGATTTATTTAGGTCAAACTAATCATGGAGTGGGATGCAATTAGAAGCTTTCTAACCCTTAGACCAAACAAAATCAATCCATAAAAAACAAAACCAAAATCCTATTGGAAAGGTGGTTAAGCTAATTCAAACTTAAGGGTTAAGTATTGACCCATAAGTTTGAATTGGACAAATGATGCCCTTAGTCAATTCAAACATGAGTGATTAATTTCGGACATATCAATAACATGTCCAAGATTAATCACCCAAAGTCCCAAGCTCTGTGGAATCAATTTGAAGCAATATTTGCAAAAATACTTGTATGAGTATTTCTAAGATATGTTTAATTTCATTGGTATCCAGCGCTTGAAACCATAAGGCTTTCGTAAAGCTCCTCAATACCTTTCCAATGAGTCTAAGAACACTATATTTTGATAGATGTGTGAGGAGAAAGGAATGTTTGAAGTTCCACTAATTTTTTTCTAATTTATTTGAATGTCATTTACATAGTCAGCCACCCTTTACACGTGGCACCACACAATTGGGTAGCCAATCCTTAGTGTCAACAATATTAATGTAGCTTTAACCATAGTTGTCTGATCTGAGATCAAATGACTACGTTATAATGCATCATGGGTTCGTGAGATTTAATTAGAGTTGTTGATCAAGATTAATGTCTCTGATTTTGTCTACTACCTCTTATGTATATTCATAGTTGCAAGGCTTCTCTGGCATGATTTGAGAGATCTCGTCGATAAAATGGCACCAAACTTGTAGAGAGCATCAGAAGGGTGTGAACATTCAATTCAACAGTTAGAATCTATTGGTTTGAAGTTTCACTTCACACTTGATTCGAGTGCCTAGCTATGGAGCTCGAGATTGAACCATTACCTCCGGTAATGTGCCAATTTTTTGTTCCTAAGTTTTATGGTGGATGGAGGAAGTTCGCTTTTTATGTTATATGCATATTTTATTCTCAAAATTCTACTTTTTTTCTATTTGGAGTTATAAGGGTCAAAATTATATGAATTATATCTATTGGGAGTTATAAGAATCAGAATTCTATAAATTCTATATGTTGGGAGGCATGGGTCAAAATTCTTTGATTTTTGAGGTATTTCTTTCATTTATCTGATATGAAATACTCATTTATTTATTTTTAAATAATGCTATTTGAATTCTTGATAACTACAAATTAAATACTATTATGCTTAGTATACTGATTTATTTTATTCCTTTTAACACTCATTTAAATGCTTAATAATAAATTTATTTAAATTTTTAGATTAGTAAATGTGGCCTGCTAAGTTTTGTTGGCTCATAGTTATTTTGTCTTATGTTTTTAGGATCTGAAAACGAGAAAGGGCTAGATGAGTAGTAGTGTCCGAATCTGATCTGAGTTTGTGAAGGTATTTCTTTCTTTTAATTTTTATGCAACCATAGTTAGTTAACTTTATTGTTCTATTATGTAGCACAATCTATAGCCATGTATTGTAGTTATATATTCATTTTGATGATGAGATGAAAAGAGAATTTTTTTATTAGTTTATTTTAGTACACTGGATATTTTTAGTAGCTCTACAATTATTATTACTTGTTTTAAAGTTAATTTAAAATTTGATAGGCAGATGTAGACCTAAAATTACTTGGTAGAAATATTAGAAATGACATTTCTTTATTAGATTTAAATGAGAATTTAAATATTAACATGACACAATGTAGAGAAATAATTCATGTAGCCAACCCATGTAATGGGATAAAGGTTTTGTGTTGTTGTTGTTTTAAAGTTTAAATTTGAATGAAAAATTTAAAATTTTTCAAAACTTAGATCCTGAGGTTCGCCTGTTGCAAACCAATATGATAGGATTTGTTTAGTTTATGGGTCTTATCGGGTTGGGTTATGACAACCCTACCCCTTCCTCTCTTTCTGTAATATCTCGTTCCCTTACTGTTCCTCTCTGATTTGGATTTTCCTCCCAGAATCGGCCAGGACGATGTTGAGATCGTCCAGGCCAATCAGTGCATGGAAAACAGCTGATTTCTGGAGTGTTCTGGAATGATTTCTGGACAGGATCGTCCAGGACGATATTGAGATCGTCCGGGACGATCGGCACTGTTCACAATACCGTCCTGATCATCGCCCTGGGAATGGTCCAGGACGATCAGAATTTGGTCTGATCGTCCCGGGACGATCGGGCGATCGGCCAGGCCGATATGAGTAAGATATAAGGAAATGAGCTCGTTTTGAGGAGAGAGAAAATCATTTTATAAAATCAGAAATATCTGAGGAGAGAGAAAGAGAAAAGGAAAAAAGAGAAAAGCTGGTTTTCGGAGACCGCGGAGCGCTTTTCGTCCGACGCTGCTGTTGGAAAAAGTGAAGATCTCGTGGTAAGGACTCCGAACCCTATTTCTGTTTTCAGAGATTTTGTATTTTGATCGAGTTGTGCACAGATTTGTATTTTCGTAGTCGACTTTTCGACATGATTTTGATTTGACACGACTTTCACCGCACAACTTCTAGTATGTTATAGATATGATTATTGTACACGATTTGACTGTATTCTACGAAGATTTTATCGGTCGGAATTGATTCTACGTGATTTTAATCTAATAGAAAATAATCAGGACTTGATTTGATTTGATTTCTATAGGACAATAGTCTTGTATTGACGTTATAGATATTCTACTGTAATTTGGTAGAATTTGGAAATTTGTCTTTTTGCAGGATTTTTTTGTGTAAATTTGACCGACTACCGTTACGCTGCCCGATTTTCGTAGATTTTCGGAATTTCTTGGAATTGATAGATTAGATTGATGTGCTTATGATTATTGATATGATTGTTATAGATTGCTTAATATTGATTATTGAATTGATTATTGATTGATTATTGATACTGGGAAACACGTACGACCTGGTTGAACATTGGTTGGAGATTGATATTGACCTGTACAGGATGGTGGGCCGACGGGCTTTCCTTTAAACATTGATTATTGATATAACGATTGGGAGCTATAAGGAGTTTATTGATATGCCGACGGGCGAAAAGAGTGACGACTCTCATTGATTGAACCAATGTATATCGATATCTACAACAGCAATATGGATTCTACAACAGCAACATAGCCAGTTGATTGTACTTGTCCAGTATATAGTATTGAATTGCATGTTTACTGTATTGCTTTATAGATTCATTGTTTTATAGACTTCTGCTTTATCGACTTTGATTGGATTTACTAGATCGTATGATTTCATTGATTTCACTGATTGATTTCTGTGCATCGACATTGAGCATTGATATAGAAATGAATGAATATAGATATTGCATTGATAGCATGGACATGAATAGTATAGAATCATTGACATTGTTGCCTATAGATTCATTGATTTCTGCTTATAGATTCATTGATACAACTGCCTATAGATTTTATAGCTTCACCGTTACTACTGTTCTACACCGTATTGACTGTTTTATAGATTCATAGTTTTGTATTGCTTTTCTCGATTGATTTTAATGGACTAGATCGTAATGATTTGATTCATTGATTTGACCGTATTGAATTGATTGCCGGATATTGATTAATTGAGTTGATTGACCGATTTGCCTGCCGCTGCATTGACTGGTTTTATTGCCTATTGATTTCCAGATTGCATTGACTCATTGACCATTGACTGATGCGGATTGAATAGATTGACATGCATATTGATAGCATTGCCGTGCTTTGATTTCAGTTATAGGTATTAGGTGACCTGCTGGGCTTTGTAAAGCTCATTATATGTGGTTGATATTTTCAGGTCAGGGCTCGGGAGCAGGAGATAGGCATTGATTCAGATCGACAGGTTTTAGTTCTTTTGATGATTCTTTTGTACTCAGGACAGGATAGTTTCTCTACTTGTATTGATAGTGTAGTTCCTGAGTATTGTACATGATGTTTTGAGATATGAATCGACTTGTATATTGATGTTTAAATTTTATAGATGTTTGATAGACTGTTAATTGAAGGTTTTAGATAACTCTGGTAAATTGTTGGAGTGATTGATTGACATTCTTTCCAATTTGATCTTGGGGCATCACAAGTTGGTATCAGAGCAGTGTTATTGGAAGAATGGATTGTTACCAGAGTTGTAGGTTTGGATTGCGAGATTGGGTAAATTGGGTAGCTTTAAGATCTTCATTGGCATACATCCTTGCATGTGTGTATTATTGTTTTGAATTGTGCAGGTGAAAAGATATGGATCCTCCAGCAGAATCCAGTGTACCGAATGAGCAACACAGTGCAGCTCCAGTACCTTCAGAGAGTATGATGCAGTTAGCTACTGCGATTGCACATGTTATGGGGGATGCCCAGAGCAAGATGAGTGGGAGCAAAGATGAAGAAGTTGATAGACACTTGCAAATGTTTCATAAGCTGAGGCCTCCGTTGTTTAAGGGAGGTGTGGGACCCCAGGCCGCTGAGGATTGGATAATGAGGATAGAAAAGATTTTCGATAGCATGCAGTGTCCGGGAAATAGAAAAGTATCATTGGCAGTATTCATGTTGGAGAGTGAAGCAGAGAGATGGTGGATTGGACAGCAGAGAGAGAAATTTCAGGGGAAGACTAATGCTGAGATCACTTGGGATGAGTTCACTGCAGTGTTCAGAATGTGGTTTGTACCACCGTCAGCTCAGCGACAGATGCAGGAAGCTTTCATGAGGTTGGAGCAAGGCCGCAAGTCAGTGATGCAGTACGAGGCCGAGTTTACTGCACTTGCGAGGTACGCTGCTCATTTGATTCCTACTGCCGAAGAAAAATGTTATAGATTTCTGCACGGATTGAATAGAGAGCTGAGGCAACCACTAGTACCTTTTCGGATCCATGAGTTTTCTGAGCTAGTGGAGCGAGCCCGATTGATAGAGATTGATTTGGCGACACCAGTATCGAGGTACGAGGATACCAGGAGGATGAGAGATGAGGTACGACGAGATGATTCTGGTAGAGACAGAGATAGAGAGAAGAAAAGTAGATACGATAGTTCGAGAGGATCTGCATCGGGATCTGTATCACGATCAGCATCGATAGTATCGTCTGGTAGTTCTGGAGCGTGTATTCACTGTGGTAGACGACATGCAGGTCGGTGCTACCTGTTGACGGGGCAGTGCTTTCACTGTGGACAGCAAGGACACAGAGCAGCAGATTGTCCTCAGAAAGGACTAGGTGGAAGGACTGGTTCTGGCACGGGTACAGGACAGCAGAGGACTGTTGGCTCGAGGGCCTACAGTGAAAGATCAGGGAACCGGATGGATGATAGGACTGTCAGATATCAGAGGGAGACAGTTGCGCCACGACCTCCTGCACTTCCTCCAGTGGTGCCACGCATCTACAGTCTACAGAGTTTACAGCATCGTGAGGATCAGCAACGACCAGAAGATTTTACTGGTAAGATTGATTTGACTAACCGATTGATATTGACATATGAACATTGCATATTGACATTTGATTGATTGCATTGTGTGTTCTGTATGGATTTCGACGAGTTTTGATTTGGATTTGGATTTCGATCGAATCGTTTTGCATTGGTTGTTTTGTTCTTCGTGCCTGTAGGGAAATGTCGGGACGACATTTTTCTAAGGTGGGGAGATTGTAATATCTCGTTCCCTTACTGTTCCTCTCTGATTTGGATTTTCCTCCCAGAATCGGCCAGGACGATGTTGAGATCGTCCAGGCCGATCAGTGCATGGAAAACAGCTGATTTCTGGAGTGTTCTGGAATGATTTCTGGACAGGATCGTCCAGGACGATATTGAGATCGTCCGGGACGATCGGCACTGTTCACAATACCGTCCTGATCATCGCCCTGGGAATGGTCCAGGACGATCAGAATTTGGTCTGATCGTCCCGGGACGATCGGGCGATCGGCCAGGCCGATATGAGTAAGATATAAGGAAATGAGCTCGTTTTGAGGAGAGAGAAAATCATTTTATAAAATCAGAAATATCTGAGGAGAGAGAAAGAGAAAAGGAAAAAAAGAGAAAAGCTGGTTTTCGGAGACCGCGGAGCGCTTTTCGTCCGACGCTGCTGTTGGAAAAAGTGAAGATCTCGTGGTAAGGACTCCGAACCCTATTTCTGTTTTCAGAGATTTTGTATTTTGATCGAGTTGTGCACAGATTTGTATTTTCGTAGTCGACTTTTCGACATGATTTTGATTTGACACGACTTTCACCGCACAACTTCTAGTATGTTATAGATATGATTATTGTACACGATTTGACTGTATTCTACGAAGATTTTATCGGTCGGAATTGATTCTACGTGATTTTAATCTAATAGAAAATAATCAGGACTTGATTTGATTTGATTTCTATAGGACAATAGTCTTGTATTGACGTTATAGATATTCTACTGTAATTTGGTAGAATTTGGAAATTTGTCTTTTTGCAGGATTTTTTTGTGTAAATTTGACCGACTACCGTTACGCTGCCCGATTTTCGTAGATTTTCGGAATTTCTTGGAATTGATAGATTAGATTGATGTGCTTATGATTATTGATATGATTGTTATAGATTGCTTAATATTGATTATTGAATTGATTATTGATTGATTATTGATACTGGGAAACACGTACGACCTGGTTGAACATTGGTTGGAGATTGATATTGACCTGTACAGGATGGTGGGCCGACGGGCTTTCCTTTAAACATTGATTATTGATATAACGATTGGGAGCTATAAGGAGTTTATTGATATGCCGACGGGCGAAAAGAGTGACGACTCTCATTGATTGAACCAATGTATATCGATATCTACAACAGCAATATGGATTCTACAACAGCAACATAGCCAGTTGATTGTACTTGTCCAGTATATAGTATTGAATTGCATGTTTACTGTATTGCTTTATAGATTCATTGTTTTATAGACTTCTGCTTTATCGACTTTGATTGGATTTACTAGATCGTATGATTTCATTGATTTCACTGATTGATTTCTGTGCATCGACATTGAGCATTGATATAGAAATGAATGAATATAGATATTGCATTGATAGCATGGACATGAATAGTATAGAATCATTGACATTGTTGCCTATAGATTCATTGATTTCTGCTTATAGATTCATTGATACAACTGCCTATAGATTTTATAGCTTCACCGTTACTATTGTTCTACACCGTATTGACTGTTTTATAGATTCATAGTTTCGTATTGCTTTTCTCGATTGATTTTAATGGACTAGATCGTAATGATTTGATTCATTGATTTGACCGTATTGAATTGATTGCCGGATATTGATTAATTGAGTTGATTGACCGATTTGCCTGCCGCTGCATTGACTGGTTTTATTGCCTATTGATTTCCAGATTGCATTGACTCATTGACCATTGACTGATGCGGATTGAATAGATTGATATGCATATTGATAGCATTGCCGTGCTTTGATTTCAGTTATAGGTATTAGGTGACCTGCTGGGCTTTGTAAAGCTCATTATATGTGGTTGATATTTTCAGGTCAGGGCTCGGGAGCAGAAGATAGGCATTGATTCAGATCGATAGGTTTTAGTTCTTTTGATGATTCTTTTGTACTCAGGACATGATAGTTTCTCTACTTGTATTGATAGTGTAGTTCCTGAGTATTGTACATGATGTTTTGAGATATGAATCGACTTGTATATTGATGTTTAAATTTTATAGATGTTTGATAGACTGTTAATTGAAGGTTTTAGATAACTCTGGTAAATTGTTGGAGTGATTGATTGTCATTCTTTCCAATTTGATCTTGGGGCATCACACTTTCCTCTCCCAATCACCTCTCTCTCTCTCTCTCTCTCTCTCTCTCTCTCTCTCTCTCTCTCTCTCCACCATCACTCTCCCACTCTTCTTGTTAAGTATTTACAATTGCATGATTGAGTGAAACAAAGTGGCTTTTAAAAGTTTTCCAAATTTCTTTCAACTAAGCAGCATAATAAGAAGATGCATTTATCAAGATTTATGAAGGATTTATTTTAATTTTTATTTAGAAAAATTATTTTTGGATGATAGAGTTACTTGTCTTATATGTGATGCCATAAGTAATCTTAATTTATTTTAAGAAGTTCATAATTAGTTCTTTTCTTAATGGATGGTTCAAACTATTTTGTTGATCAAGTCTATTAAAAGGAATATCATATGTAGATAGGCTATTTTATGAATGTAAAACAAGAATTGAGACGCAATATAACTACAACATATTTGCATATTCACTCTGCATGATTGGGTTCATGATCTTAAAAGAGGCTAATTTGATAAATAATATAATTTATCATTCATATGGTTTCATGGAAGGATAAGATTACTACCTATACATAGAAAATTATGAGTAATAAATTTAAATTATCTTAATCCTTGAGAATTTTATGTTTATTTTCTAATTGATTAATGAAGATTCTCTACACTTAATATTTTTTGTTGAAGCAATAGTTCCACCTTTATATAGCTTCCTTAGTATGGAGCAACATTTTATAGAGTTCTATTTTATGGAGTTATTACACTTATATTATGCTAGCATCCTATTTTTCTTACCTTCGCTTGCTTTTCATGCCTTTTTAGGTTGAGTTTGTCGGTGGCCAAGATTAGATTCATTTTGTATCCTCTAGAATGAATAATCACCTATAAGGAATAAGCTAGGAGTTCATGATATATGATGCAAATTAAAAATACTTTATTTAATTTAAGATAATAATAAACATTTACAACCTTATATCTATGAGAAATGAAAATTAATTTTGTTAGTGAGTGCCTTGTTGCTCATTCAGCTAGTTAACATTTTTGGTGATCTCTCTCTCCCTCTAAGGAAGTAATAAAAAATCCTCCACAACTCTGGGATGGCTTTATAAGGCTAATATTATAGCAGTGTATTAGGTTGAGAAATTCTTCTTCAAGGCTTCATCAACACAATTATTATCTTCTCTCATGACATCCTAAACTATATCTACCTAAAAAAGCTTCATCATCTTCAATTAGCTAAAGCATCTCATAAAAAAATGTATTATATTTTTATTATTGAGGTAAATACAATATACAAAGAAGTACATTCAAAGCTTAATTTGAAATGTTATCCTTCTAAGTGTACTCCAGAAATTCCCTTTTTAGGCCTATATTCTTAATGTTTTTTATCTTCACCCAAGTAGTTATCTTGGTGCCTACTCTTTCTGCTAATCCTACATCCCTCATGTGGATATTCTTCAAACCCCAACCCTTAACAATAATCGAGTAACCACCCTCAATAATAAGCTAATAGTTGATGAATTATGCCCACAAAGAATTAGAGTTCCTAGCACTTAGAGAACTAATTGGAGAGTGATATCTCAACATTTACAATGAAGACATCGACCTAAATTGGTAAACTATTTTATTCATCACACCCCTCCAATATATGTAAGTGGAGCAGTATAATTTCTCTATGTATATATGATTAGAACAAATGTTTATATACATAAAAAAATCAGTCAAATGAGTCAATCCCAAAAAAGGTAGTGTATACAAAATAATATAAGTCAAACATGTTTAATCCATATTCGACCCTTGATCAAACCTTATTCTAATCATGATCGAACCCTTGAACACTCTTTGAATCATGTTCTAATCAAGTCAAACCATGTTAGAACCATGTTAGAACCTAGAATGAATCTTATTTAAAGCATCTTCGAATCTTATTTTGAACATTCTTTGCTTGAATATTATTCAAACTTTGTTCAACTTTATCAAAACTACATTCGAAGCATGTTTGCAACTTGATCAAACCTTGCTAGAAGTTTCTTCGAACCTTTAATGACTAATTTACAACTTATTTATGGGCTGATTGTTATTTATGAACGCATGCTTTATAACATATTTCTTGACCTACTACTCGATCTTTGAATTTGCATCTTTGTAAATATTTTTTTTGCTATTCATTGTTTTAATAATTATTAGATAAATCAATTGCTAATAAATTGCATAAGGTTTTTAATATAAGTTTGAGATGTAGTTTTTGTATTAATTTAATTTTAAAAAGGATTTAATGAGACTAACTAGCTACCATTAAGCTTATATGGAAACATAAGGAGAAGAGTAAGAAAAGAAAGATAAGAGAGATATTGAAGAGCAATTAGGTTGGAAAAATTCAGGCTACCTGAGCTTTCTAAGGATTCAAATTCTCTTCAATTATCATCTAACTACGGTTAAGAATCTCAACCATCCAATGTCCTTTGGACGGCTAGCATTTTTTTTTCAAAATTACTTTAAACACTAAATTTGAAAAAAAAAAATCTCAAAATTAAGGCTACTCAACTAACAGAACAAAGAGAACTGTATAATTGAATTTCTAATAATGGATAGGAGGTGAACAATGATTTGAAAATAGGTCAAATTATGAAAAAATTATTATGTGCAGAGTTCAGATATATCCGGAAGTCAATACGGATGCGCCATGCCACCCAATACAGAATGCATTGGATGACATGATGCGTCCAAACTGACCACGAACACATCGAAACTTTACACGTACATAACTGTATGTGCAGTTTTAACTAGTGGCGTGGCTAACCATTAAAGATCATCCACGTTCTCTTCCCCTTATTGTTGTTCATTTATGGAGCAAATATAATGATATTTGTTTAGGGATTCGGGTATAGTAGTTGTAAATCTCTTCCTTGTTGTATGTTATCATAAAAAAAATTATTCTTTTTGTTAAATTCTTGAACATTGATGTTTTCTTTTGATAATTATTCTTATTGATTAACATACACGAAGTCCAATGAATAAATATAATCGATATTATAAAAAAAAAAGAATGTTACTGAAAGAATAGAGAAGATTGCTGATTGCATTCATATCCAATATGTTATACAATATGTTATCCTTTTAATATGTTATTAAAATTTCTAATATATTCTTTCTTAATTAAATAAGATGATAAATAGAAAATAGATTGCCATCTTATAATCGTGCTCAAGATGTTGACGTGAATGATCTTTCGAGGTTATAATATGGGTCAATATCATGGGTATGTGCATTGATATTGTTGGTGATGATAAGTAATGCACTCAATGAGTTTCGGAGCAGACAAATGACAATGGTCAAAGGACCAAAGCTAGGCAACTGTGATTAGATGATCATAGTCGAGTGACCAAGGTTAAATACCATTGTTGGACTATTGTGATTGGAGGGTCATAGTTGACAACGATAATCTAAAGACAATAATCAAGCAACGATTGTTAGAGAATTATGGTAATTAGGTGATGGTGGTCAAATGATCATAGTCATACAATGATGGTTGAAGGATCGTAATCGGAACACTTTTTTTTTGGATATTAGGTTAATTAAAGTAAATTCATACACATATCATATATACGAAACTAAAATCTAAGACATCTTGATTGATAGTCAAAGCTCTCAACAAATAGGTCAGAATAAGCTGCATATATTATGCATTGTTGCTGTGATGGCATCAAGGACAGCATATCTTTCTCATTATGCAAGTCTGATGCTACTTCTTTGCAGTACACTCCAATTTTAGAGAAATTTTTATGTGTGGAGTCTGGATATAGCTTCCGTCCTGACTCCAATGAAAGATGGTCACATCGCCAATATACACACACTATATATAACTTTATACACAATGCGTATTAATATACACATTGTATATATATAACAATTTGATGCATTTCGATTGAAGTCTGAATGACATTCGGACTCCGCAAGTAATAAGTTGGCACGATTTTGATCTTATTTTATCCATTTTACTTTACTTTTGATAGTTTTGTTTATAAGGTCATGTAATTCCTTACTTTCCTACCTGGATTTCTCATTTTTTGCAGCATTATATTTGTACTTTTTACCTCAATATATAATTTTTTAACTTATCAATAAAATCTGCATGTGGCCCTCAAGAAAAAAATAAATAAATAAAAACAGGTTAAGCTAAGAGGAGTTCCTGACATGCAGTAGCTCTGGAGGCCAAGATTTTGGGCAATAGAACATGATGAAAAGGACTATGTCCTTGTTCTTTGTTGGCAAAGATTCCTTCTAAAAACATGGAGCATGGATAAGGGGACAAAGCACTCTGATGAGTCGAGATCAAATTCGAGAGGAAAGGACAATCAAGGTTGAAGGAATATTTTAAGTTGGCCTTTGTCTTCTTGCCTTGGCATTAATCATTGGGGTGTTAAAATGGATCATTGGGTTGGATTCGGATCTGATTCAATATGAATCTGATCAACTTGAATCAGACCTGTTTAATAAACTGATAAAAAGGAAAACTCGAACTTGACTCAATAACCTATTTTAATATTAAAAAATATTAAATTGATAACAAAAAATTTTAGGTTAGTTAATAAAAAATGAGACGATTATAGCAACAAATAAAAGAATTTTAAAAAAAAAATTATTAAACAGATCTTTTTCAGATCAAAATCGAGTTGACAAGTCAACCTGAATCCTACTCGTTTAACAAACGGGTCAGAATACATGACTCGAATTTGACCTGTTTATTAAATTGGTCAACTCAAATTTGAATTTTTTTTTGTGTCGGATTGGCGGGTGATTGGGTCATTTATTAACACCCTTACATGATATATATTTGATAAGCAAAAAAAAGAAATTTATTAGAGTATGTTGATTAATTTTTAATCAAAGATAAATCTTAATATTATTTAATTTATTTTAAAATGAATATAATTTAATATATATTTAAATTTTTATTATTTTAAAATAAAGTTAATAATTTTAAGATTTATTTAGATTAATATTTGATTAAAAATATTCTGAACTAATTTATTTTTCATGAATAAAATGCATGAGAGCTTAGTGGAAGGACTGACTATGTACTGAAAATAAAAAAAATCATTAATTGTTGTCAATAAAGTAAAAGTTCAATGTATTTTTAGTTTTATAATTTTGCCATTCATCAAATTTATTAAAAAAAACTTGGTATGATTTAATGGTCTATAAAAATCATTAAAAAATTTTAATTTTATTTGTATATTTTATTAATTCAAATTATTTAATATATATAAGATATTATCAATAACTTATATATGTCATTCTAACTATTTAAGAGTTTATAATTTATTTGTATATTTTGGGTGTTAGATATGTAAATATATAGCATGAAATAAAATGGTATGTATATAAAACCCCCTTTAATTTTAATGATAATAAAAGGAGATATAAAATTTCAATCATAAAATTAATGGTCATAACATCTTAATCTAATGAATGGAAAATAATAATAATAATAATAATAATTTTCCTCTTTAGAGGAGAAATCTCCATCTTTATATAATGAGAGCTTTTTGAAATTAGACCAAATAAAATAGTTATTAAACTCATTTTAACTCAATGCTTAAGGCTTCTTTAGGGACAACTTTTTTTTTTATTTATGTGCTTAAAAGCACTTTTTTCAACCACAATTTTAAACACATTTTTCAAAAAATAGCTTTTAAAAGATAAATTCAAGTTTTATGTTCTATTATATAATTAAAATAATAATTATATAAATAATACCGAATTTTATGATTAAAACTAAGGGGTGATTAATACTAAGGGGTTGTTTGATTGACTAAAAAGGAATTCAGTGTAAAAAAAGAATACTTTGAAGTTGTTTTGGAAGAATGTAAAGTAAATGCATGTGAATGATTTTTTTTTGTTTGATTTAAGTAATGAATGTAGAGGTGGCAGTGGTGGCTAGTAGTCGCGGCCGCTAGTGGTGGTGGCTGACGATGAGGTCTAGTTAAGTGGCAGGGATGGGATAACAGTGGTGGGAGCCGATGGTTATGGCTAGCATTAGATGGTGGCCAATGGTGGGGCAGTCGACGGAGTTTGTGGCCGATAATGGGGGGTGATTGGCGATGGTGGTGGGCGACGATAGGTGGTGGCCAGTGGTGGTGGAAGCCAGTCGTGGTGGTGAGCGGCAGTGAGAGAGGACGGGGTGGTGGTGGTTGGTGGAGGTGGCGATGGTGGTTACCAACGGTGGGTGGCAACAGGGGCTGCTGGTGGCCAAAGGTTAAGCGGTTAAGCGATCTTGCTTATAGTGTAAACGGTTCTCGCATATCAAAACTGAGTGAGTTTGATTTACTCTAAGAAATGAACTAAAACGATTTATACTATATTTACTTTGTTTCACTTTGTATTCCAACCAAATATCAAAATTTTCAAAACACCAGCATTTGTAATACTTTTTTAGATCCGTTTGCATTTCAACCAAACAGCCCCTGAGTAATTGAATGAAAATTTTTTCCTAGCATACTACAATTAATAGAACATTCCTAAATAGTTATGAAATTTTTATAAAACTGCAAAAATGTTATTAATTTATAGGAATGAATATTGGAGAATACATTTATTTATATAAATAGAGAGCATATAAAAATGAGAATGTTAAGATAATTATATAACAAAATTATTGAAGATAAATTAGTGATTAGTGATATAGACAAGTATGATAAATAGAAAGCACCAACAAGATAGGTAGATTAAGGGATAGTTTTGTTGTAAAGATTTTTAGTGTATAGTATCCTAAAAGCAAAGGTTGTATAAATATTAGTGTTTAGTTGTACGAAAAAATAATTCAAAATAAAAATTTGAAGAATTTGATATTCACCTCTTAGTTTATTTTTGTGTATTTCAGATTTGACCGATTTTCAAATGCACTATAATTGTTGCTGCTGATATCCATTGCCACATCATTAGCAATCATTTTTTTACTACACAAACTATGTTTTAATTCAAATCAAATATAAAAAAATGAGCTTTTATATTTGTTTTCTTCTCAATCAAATAAATTTAAAATATTTGAAATACACTACATGGTTGTTTGGTTTGATGAAAAGTGAGTATACAATATTCACAATATAAGCATTTTAGGAATTTTAGTATTTGATATGATGAAAAAGAAATACAAATAAACTTTGATGAATTTCAAATTCACTTCGTATTTCAATTTTGATGTATTTAAAATTCACTCGATTTTCACCGAATTTCAAACACGCCACGAAACTGACTCCGTTGTTGCCATCACTATATGCTACTACCAGCCACTAGCAACCCCCATCATTGTGCTTTGTATGCTTGAATTTTATTTCAAATCAAACCAAAAATAATACTTGAACTTATCGTGTACTCATATAAATAACTTCTAATATTTCAAATATCATACCCATTTATAATGTATTATATCTTAGGCTTCATTTAGGGCTGCTTTCTTATTGCTTCCTAAAACAGCTTTTGAGTACAAAAATCACTAGTTTAAGAAAATTTTAAATTAAGAAATTATTTTAAAAAATAGTAAGAAAGATGTCCGAGACGAAACCTTACTCTACATTTCTTTTTTAACAAACTAAATGCCCCAAGTTAATTATAAATAAATAGGAGTAATGTGAGTAGAAGAAGGATAATTTGGATAAACATTATTCAAAATAAGTTTAACTAAAACCTCAATTAATAGTCAATATAAATTAATGAAGAATCATACTTTAAAAAACAAACTCTATATATTCAGAATGAGTATAATAATTATGGTATATATAAACTAATTTTGCATTTTGATATTTTTGCTCCAATCTTATCATCACAATGCTTCCAAAAAAAAAAAACAAACTAAAATACCATAAAATAACCACATATCCATTGGAGAATGGATGAGACAATGGAATTTGAAGCCTGAGACCCATTTGGGACGGCTGCAGTTTTTTATAAAAGTGATTTTAAAATTGCTATAGAGAAAATAACTTTTTCAAAAAATATTGTAAAAGTCAAAATTTTAGTACAAATATTAATTAAAAGTAGTGATAAATCAAATGAAGTTTTACAATTAATAATCAATATGTAGAAATTACAAAAAGTTGATACACACTGTGTATAAATTTGTACACAGTGTGTACACTCACATGTCCGGACAGTTCTTCCTGTCCGGACTCCGCACGGAATAATTTCACATCAATATGATATTTTAAAAATTAAATCAAACTAAATAAGATTTTATCTAGAACAATTTTTTACCACTATTTTTTTCACTATTTAAAAAAATATTATACAAAAAATCTATTTTAAAATATAGTAAGAAAATTATCTCAAACAAAGTCAGAATATGATCAGATCAACTTTTTGTTTTTTTTGGCTTTACAAACCCTTATTTATAATGTAGTAAACAACCTTTTATTTATTCTGGAATGAATTACTTTGCTGTATTCCACAATTATTTTCTATTGAGTTATATATATATATATATATATGCTATTTCATTTCATGAGAAATTATATTCGAAAATTCTATTTGAACCAAAATTTCCTAGAAATTGAAGATCACACAACTTCGATTAAGAAATTTATGGGCCATTTCTGCTTCGACGATTCTAATTCATGAGTAATGATTCTAAGGTAAGAAAAGAAAGGTTTTTGTTGTTGTCTATAGCTAGTCAGTTATTGGGAAAATTATTACGTCCGGACAAAAAATTGGAAATCCGGACATATACCGAGCAATACCGAGTGCTCGGTACCGACCTCCAGGTGATGTAGCGTGTGGTTATTAGTCTCTGAACGCGTTCGGTGTCCGGACATAATAATTACTCCAGTTATTGTCGTCAAATTTGAGAAAATTTTTTACTTGAATGATATTGTAGATTTGCATCCTGAACTCTAAAACCTGGAACGACATAAGACAAAAGATTACTAGCTTTGAACATAGCTGGAAACTTTCAATCTTGATCAAAACTTATTTGGCTCATGCATGAATATTAATCAAAACTTAGGCTTCATTTGAGACGGCTTTTTGTTGCTTTTTAAAGTAGCTTTTTTGTACAAAAATTTTATTTTTTTTATTAGAAAGCTGTTTTAAGAAACAATAAAAAAGCCGTTCTAAACAAAGCCTTAATCAATCTTCTATGTAATTCGGAATCATATGCTCGAACAATAGTCAAAGAAACTTTGAACATGATTTAAACATAGTTCAATCAAGATCCAAAAATATTCGATTAGTCAAAGTTTTAAGCAATTTTTTATAATAATTTTATACTTATTCAATTTTAGCTTGAGGGCATGAACTCACAATTATAAATTGAAAAATACACTTATTATTGCTTTATTAGAATATATTCAATCCTATGATTTTTAGAAGCACATTTATGAAGTGATCAAGATTTAAGCACTTAAAATATTCTAATAATTTATTATTTGTTTTTTTTATTTAAATAAAACTTATTCTTATTAAATTATAATTTGAATAATATTCGAATATTATTCAAATCATTCTATTAATTTTAATTATGATGGAATTTAAAAGAAAATAACCAGTGATGCAAAATATGAGTATTTTACTATTTTAAGTGGAAAGAAATTTTGGTGCTATTTTATATAAGCCTTTTATTAACAAGCGATTGCATAGGGCTGCAAATAAACCGAGCGTTCAATGAGCTACTTGTTGCTTGGCTCGATAAGTGCTTGTTCATGTTTGTTTGATAAGGTAAATGTACGAGCTTAAACGTTTTTGATAAATACTCAATAGCTAAATAAACGAGCTTAAATTAAATAGCTTGGTGTTCTGTTTGTTTATGTGCACGAACATTATCGTTTAATGCTCGTGAATAAGTTCCGCAAAAAGCTCGATTAGAGCTCGACTAAGAAGCCCAATTAGAAATATATTAGAGTTTAAACAAATGAATATTGTTAAATTTAATCATTTAATAATTTACTTTTTACTAATCCCGCTTAAAATCATGAACAACTGCTCTTCGTTGTCGCTCACATAACAGAAAAAATGAAAACAAAATCCCACTCTTGTGCTCAGCCTCTGCTCTCCACATGCATTAGTCCCACACTGTGCATGCGGTTTGGTTTTTACTCTATAAAAGGAAAAAAATTTGGGAGCATGTTTGTGAACTTCGGAAGCGAGAGACAGAGGCACACACGAGGGAGAAGTTAACCATCGGCTTCAGCATGATCTCTCAAATTAGAGGAGGATCGACGTCTGTATTACTATGAAGCCCCAAGGCATCGTGGGGGACACCTTCGCAGAGATCAGGGCGAGTTTAAGGTGAAAATGGATATTCCTTACTTTGATGGTCATCTCTACATAAATATATGAATATTCATCCGGAGAAGCAAGTTAAGTATGTGGCATGTCGATTGAAAGGAGGAGCGAGTGCATGGTTGCTCCAACTTCTACAAACTCGAAGACGTGAAGGTCGTGGAATAGTGCGCAGCTAGTTTCACATGAAGCAATTGATGAGAGTTCATTTCCTACATACTGATTATGAGCAAATGCTCTACCTCAAATATCAACATTGCACTCAGGGATTGAGAACTGTTAATGAGTATACGGGAGAATTTTACCATCTAAGCATTCATAATTAATAATCTCCATGAGACCGAGAATCAACTCGTAGCAAGGTACATTGGAGGTCTCAAATATTAGATAAAAGAAAAGTTATAGCTGAATTCGATTTGGTCCTTATCACAAGCTGTTAATTTGGCTTTGAAGGTTGAGACTAAAATACAAAGGCATTCATGAAGTTATTCCAGTCGGTGACAATTTTCACAGGAAGCACATGTGGAGGCTTCGAGAACTAACCTTCCTACTACTAAGGTACAACAAGCTACAAACCCCACACCTAGCAACACACTTCTTGAAACCAAAATTCTAGCCAAAGCAAAGGCCCCTATGAAGGAGAACCCTTACAGTAAGCCGACTTCTTTAAAATGCTTTATATATTTTCAACCCAGGCACAAATCAAACGAGTGTCCTAAAAGACAACAAATCCAGCTTCAGGAGGGTGATTGTTAAGATGAAGGAAGTGGTAATGATGATTCTTTCAACAATGAAGCCATTGTCGAAGATGTTCCTAGAGAGGGCAATCATATTGTCTGCATCATGGAGAAGTTATTATTAGCGCCTAGACATCCCCTCCCATCACAGCGAAAGGCGTTATTTTGAACCAGGTGTACAATAAATGGAAAAGTTTGTGACTTATTAATTGACAGCGGATGTACGGAGAATGTGATTTCTCGCTCAATTATACAGGCTTTGCAATTAAAAACTACAAAGAAGTCTCATCCTTACAAGATCACCTGGGTTAAGCAGGGCATGGAGATAACTATTATAGAGACCTGTCAGATAACTTTCTCTATTGGGAAGCACTATGTGTGTGTGGTTAGCTACGACATCCTCGAATTGAATGTGTGCCACATTATTCTCGGGCAGCAGTGGCAATTTGATGCTAATGCCATGTATGACTGTATATCTAATATCTATTCATTTAACTGGAAGCGTAAGAAGTTGCGATTGTTACCTCACTTGCCATATGCCATTGGCAAAGATAACAAAGGCAAAGCTACAGCTTATTTGGTTTTGGGCCATTTTTAATTACAAGCCTTACCTCAAGACGTATCTGTCTTAGCTCTAGTGGCAGCTGACAGTTTGAAGCCCTTAGAAACCACTTCCAGTCTAGAACCCATTCAAATACTCCTGTCAAAATTTGTTGATATCGGGCCCGCGGAGTTACCACCCCTTTACATAGTTCAACACCAAATTGACTTTATTACATGTGCTACATTGCCTAATCTGCCTCATTACTAGATGAGTCCCAAAGAACATGTAATTTTGCAAGGCATCATTGACGAACTCCTCCAAAGACAGCTAATCCAGCATTGCCTCGGTCCTTGTGCGGTGTCGGCCCTCATTATTCCTAAGAAGGAGGGACAAGGACGAATGTAAATTGAAAACAGAGCCATAAACAAAATCATGACCAAATACCATTTTCTCGTTCCAATAATTTTTGATTTGATAGACAAATGGTGTTGTGGTGTTCTCGAAACTTGATCTGCTTAGCGGATAGCACCAAGCTTGCATTCGACCTAGAGATGAATGGAAGACCGCATTCAAAACACACAAAGGACTCTATGAATGGAGGGTTATGCCTTTTGGGCTATGCAACACCTCATCCACTTTTATGAGTGTTGGCTCAAGAAAAATGGCACGAGTGCACGAATCCTTCTTTGCAACTTTAGGATTCCATTTCCCTTAAGTCAGATTGAAGTTAACCAGATTTTCCCTGATTGTAGTATCAGGGTTTATAGATCTGGGGTTCTTACTTCCTATGAGCGCAAGCACTCATAGTTAATTACCCCTCTTAGTACGTATGAGAGAACTCTCGATTAAGGATGAATAATTTTTTTTTAGATAAATTTAGTCTCAATTGGGGGAAATGGAGGTAAACCCGATCAAGATCCCATGGTTCCGTCGTCCCGGGTATACCATAGATTTCAGTCTACCAACACTAACAATCATTTATCGTAGTGTCCAGGGAATCTGATTAGCAGCCATGGGTTGCCTCCTCTCAGGGATCCCGAATAGACTGAAGTGGTTAGGTGTGGATTTTAATTTAGTTTAGTTTGGGTTGGGGCTTACGGCTTACGGCTCCAATTAGGAGTTGCCTAGATAGTTTGTTTAGTTTGGGGCTTATGGCTCCAATTAGGAGTTGCCTGAAGAATTTCAGTTGGATAGGTCTTATGGCTTCCTTAGAAGTTTCCTAACGATGGGTGGGTCTTACGACCTAGCCCTGTAAGCTAAGCAGCCCAAGTTGTGGGTCTTACAACCTAGTCCTTTTAGACTAGGATGCCCAAAAATTTGAATTAGATTATTTGGGTTTTAGGTTCATTACAATTTATTTAGTAATTTTTCCTACAACATTGGGGGCTTACGACTTCAGTAAGAAGTTGCCCAAAAGCGAGTCTTACAACCTAATCCTATAGACTAGGATTGCCCAGGTGAGGGGTTTAGGTTTGTGTTATGACCTAAACATTTCTCTCAAATGTTGGACTCACGACTTCTATTAGAAGTGGCCAGAGATTTTAATTTGGTTTAGGGGTTAGGTCAATTTCTACCTAAAACTTTCTCCTAAGGTCGGGCTTATGACTTTCCTACGAAAGTTGCTGGATAGTGGGTCTTACAACCAAGTTCCTATGAACGAGGCTGCCCAGAATTGGAATTTTAGTTTGTTTGAGTAGACAGTAGTTGTTTAAAACTAGACCACTGTGGTTTTCAACTGGTTATTTACTAGTAGTTGTACTTACTAGCTTGGTCAATTGTCGTTGTAACACTATTGTTCTTTTGCTACAGTAATTTTTTTCTTTCTATTTTTGTAGATTACTTTTTCTGCACTAGTGTATTAGCAGTTTGCTGCATCATTTTCTGTTTTTTTTATTATTATTATCAAACTATTTCAATCTTTAATGAACTTTATTTGTTTCTTTGCAGGAGCTCGTACATAAGAATTTTTTAGAGTTCGGAGATTATTTGGTTATGTTGGAGAATTTCAGTTTAAGTTGTAGGGAGTTTTGTATAGGAATTTATAGAGTTTTTCTTTGATTTGTGTTTGATTTGAGATTGGTGTTTAGAGAACTTGTTTGAGTTTAATGTTTGAAGAGGTTTTGAGAGTTTTTCGGGCTAATAGACTAATTGTAATGATAAGGGATGTTTGTGCAGTTCCTCCAAATGAATCATAAAGCAATCTAGTGAGCTTGGTTTCTCTTATTGGGATATGGGTACTATTTTCATCTAAAGCATTTATGCATTTACCAAGGAAATTTAGAAAAAACAAATTATGAATTTGGCCTCTTTGAGCATGTGACCATCAACAACAGATTCATCTATTCATTATGTGTGGAAATTCTTCACTATTATTTATGTTTACTAACAGGAAATCATTTTTACCTTTCCCCCTTTGGAAGATCTCTGTATATAAACCATAATAATTGCATGACTTCTTGAAGATCTCGCAATCATTTTTTTGTATTAGAAGCATAACAATTTCTTTCACCAGTTAGCAACACTTGAAGAAATTGATCTCAATGTCATTAATTTCAACTACAGTAGCACCAGGCAAGCAAATTTCTTCAGATTTAAAGTCTTTAGTAAGGGCAATGTTATTATTATTATTTTTAAGAGCTTATTGGTCTTATACTGCTTCTAGATACAACTTTTGCCCAATCACAATTGTATTTGAAGTTCGTGTTTTTCCAACAATTCTATGTAATACCATATGCTCTGTACATAGTTTCTTGGGGAAGAAGCTTTAATTTGATATAGCATGTAATCAATGCCATCCCTTTAGATATGACCATTTGTAGTCATAACAGGATTATATTGACTTTCATAAATACATTCATGTCCTTGTACTTTAAGACGATTGGATCAAATTTCTTTAATGAACAAAGTCATCAACTTATGCTGCTAAGACATGCATCCATGCCATGCATGACATGTATCAATAAAGAATTGAGAGCGAGTTGTTTCCCTCTGTTGCCAACTTAAAAAAAAAAGTTGGATAGCATCTGATTCAGCATCATCGACTAACTCATTAAAGAGAAATATCAATTCCTGCTACCTTAGTAAATGTTTAAGTTATCTAAGATGCAATGGAATTTGTAACATTTGCTTATTTATTTATTTTAGAGAGATCAGGGAATGTTGAAGGATATTTTTTTTTTTTTTTATATATGGAGTATAACTTTTTCTGTTCTCAACTGTTCTTTTACAGTTGAATTTATCTACAGAAATTAGTTTTGAAAGGGTGAATTGGCATTCACAAAAGCACATAATAACTTCTTAATTTAATTGGTAAATTAAATGCTCTCTAATTTTTAAGAAATTTTTAGAGATTTGTGCTCGCCTTCTTTTTTTTTCCAAAAATTCGATAGTCCACAATTTTTTTGAGGAAATTTCGGCAGCCTCCCGGCGTCACCTCCCCACCGAGGGAGAAATTGGGACGGCACTTGCCGATATTTCTTCCCGCCCGGATCAAAGATCGACGGCGCGAGGTCTTCATTAGTTAAACCATCATACCCGGATCAAAGATCGACGGCGTATGGTCTTCAAAATTTATAACCATCATACCCGGATTAAAAATCGATGGCGTATGGTCTTCGTTAGATTTTTTTTTTAAAACATCCTCCCGGATTAAAAATCAAGGCGCGGGGTCTTCAATTTATAAATTCATCTCGCCCAGATCAAAGATCAATAACGCGAGGTCTTCAAATTCAACACACATGTTATTTTGTAATTGACTAAAAGGATTTTATATTTTATTGCATATAAATTTATTTGATTGTATAAATCAAAATTATAATTAGAGTGGTACAGCAATAACAGATAAAAAATTGATTTTATTTTCTTAAGAAATTAAGAGTAATGCCTTGTCTCTTGCATTAAATGCTAATCCTATATAATAGAAATAAGAGTAAACAGATAGGTTTATGTGAAGCAAAAGGCTTACGGAGTTACGGATATCAATATAATAGAAAGTTTTATTATGAAATAAAACAAATAGTTTTATTTCATAAAGAAAGTATAAACATGTAAAATATATTTAATCATATAATATAAAATAAGAATAGTTTATATTAAATTTATAAACTTATGTTAGAATTAAATTTATATTAAATATGTAACATAAATTAATAATAATATATATTAAATTATATGGTTATATATAAATTAAATTTAAAATTTGAAAAATATTCAAATTTAAAATTATCATATTTTTATGAGTGTAAATTCTTATAATTATGAGATTTAATTTTCTTTTTGCTTTTATGTAAGATTTTAAAATAATTATTTTACTTAATTATATAAGTTTTTATGTTTCATAATTTTTTTAATTTAATTTTTTATCTCATACTTTGAATGATAACATTATTTTTATGTTAATTGTATTAAATTTAAATAATACTTATTATTTATTACGTCATCCGGTTCGACCCCGGTTAGACCGGTTGAACCGGTCGAACCGTGAACCCCTCCTTGTTCCGGTTCGTTGTCCGGTCCGGTTTTCAAAACCTTGAAAGAAACAGGAGAAAGGCGGAGGTTTCAAGGCAAAAACAAAATTTAAATTACTTAAATAGGATTTGAGGAAGTTCACGTGAAGAACAACGGAACTTTGGCGTACTTCAGTCAAGGTTGTCGGAATAAGTCGGAAGCAAGAGGCCGGAAGTCAGTCCGGCTTGTGGAGACGAAGACAGAGGCGGAGAGGGATCGCTCGACTTTGGATGCGTGGTAGGTAGTTAGAGAAGGAGAACCAACTTTTTTTTTTCTTTCGTTTCCTTCTCCTTTTATTAATCTCATTGTCAAACATGTGCGTTGTTTTGCGAAGAGACGCGATGACCGCCTTCTTTCTATATTTTCTCAAGTTCAATTTTTTTTTTTAAATCTTGATTTTAACATCATCATAAATTCATCGAGGGGCGCCAACAAATGTATTGTTACCATCGGACTTGTAAGATATCCAATATTCAAATTGAGTTTTCACTTTTGATTGTAAAACCATCTAGCAGATTTTTTATAAATGATTTTCAAAAGAAATTCCAAATTCATTATGGACGAAGTGGGGATTTGTATTTAGTCCTGCTATCATTTATTGGGATTTATTTTATTTATTGCTATAGACTTGGTATTTTGCCATGATCTCATTGTACTCTCTTTTTTTTTTTAACTCAATATATTTATGTCACTTTTATAGGGAATGTTTCTATTTTAATATATGTAATTCCCCCCAAGTTTCTTGCATCATTTTAGATGTTTAACTATCATATCATTTTGAGCAAGGTTTCGATTTAATTTTATCATCATTTTTTTTAATCATATATATTTCAAGCTTCGAAATTTGCTCCAAAAAGATACTAAATCTCATAGCCTTTTTTTTTTCTTTTCTTCTTTTTCCTTTCCCCTTTTTTTTTTAGTCAACAATGAGACTCATGGCAGAAGTGCTTAAAGTGGAGGCTATTCAAGACTGGCTGATGCCCCACTCTCTGATCGAGATCCGAAGCTTTCATGGATTAGTTAACTTTTATCACTGCTTTATTAGAGGATTCAGTGTTATAATGGCTCCTATAACAGATGTGTTGAAAGGTGCTTCCTTCTTTTGGTCCCCGCAGCAACAAAGCTGCTTTGAAAATATTAAGACTGCTCTTAGTCATGCCCCAGTCTTAGCTTTGCCTTTGACAAACCGTTTCAAGTCGATAATGATGCATATGGGGTTGGCATTGGGGTTGTTCTTTATCAGGATAATCGACCCATTGAATACTTTAGCGAAAAGCTGAGACCAATGGACAGTGTATGAACAAGAGCTCTATGCAGTTGTGCGAGCTTTAAAACAATGGGAACATTACCTTATACATCAAGATTTTGTGTTGTATAGTGATCACCAATCATTGCAATATTTGAAAAGCCAGAAAATTGTTAATAAAATGAATGCGAGACGGGCATATTTTTATAGAAATTTAGCTTCATGGTTCGCTACAAGACTGGCAAAATGAATAGAGTGGCTGATGCACTCAACCGTCATGCTGCATTACTAACCCAACTTCAAACCAAGCTAACTTGCTTACATAAGATGTAGTCAATGTACACTACTGATCCAGATTTGCTAGTGTTTGGGATGAGTGTTGTTTTGGAAAGCCGGCAACAGACTTCTCTATTTGACATGGATTTCTATTTAAGGGTAATTCCTTATGCATTCCCTCATCTTCATGGTGGCAAAAACTCATTAATTCATTGTGGTGGATTAGCTGTGCATCTAGGAAGAGATCGCACATTACAATAACTCCAATACCGATTTTTCTAGTCGCACATGAGAAGGGATGTTTCAAGATTTGTGGAACGTTGTGTAGTATGCCAACAATATAAGGAAACGACTTAGAATTTGGGTCCGTATACACCGTTGCCAGTACCAGATTCAATTTCGGAAGATCTAAGTATCGACTTCGTCATAGGCTTGCCGAGAACCAAAAGAGGATCAAACTCCATAATAATGGTAGTTGACAGATTTTCAAAGATGACACATTTTATTCCCTGCAAGAAAATTTTTGACGCCCTTCACATTGTGAAGCTTTTCCTTAAAGAAATTGTCCGCTTACATGGACTACCTTGAAGCCTCATGTGAAACTAACCCCTAAATTTTCTATTAAGAAATTTTTACCTAAAATAGTCAATATTTAT
Source organism: Dendrobium huoshanense (assembly GCA_016618105.1). Taxonomy (NCBI): domain Eukaryota; kingdom Viridiplantae; phylum Streptophyta; class Magnoliopsida; order Asparagales; family Orchidaceae; genus Dendrobium; species Dendrobium huoshanense. Next base: position 50,048,361 of record CM028360.1, on the reverse strand, counting down.
TTTAAGAGTCAAAATAAATCCAATCATAACACGTCTTCATCAAAACATTTATAATGTTGTGTTTTAGCTTTTCTAATTTTTTCATAATTTTTTGACACAGTTGAACAATTTTTTAAGAAATCAACACCTCTCGGTACAAGTGAGGTTTTTTGGGATTGTTAGATATCTGTTTTGTAAATTGATTTCACCAGAGTGTTCTAAATAAAATAAGTTAATTTATGAATATTTTTATATAATTTTTAGAATCCCTAAAAGAATTTTGATGAAATTTCTATTAAAAATTAATAATATTATTATTATATATTATTTAATTATTTAAAATAAAAAATAACTAAAAGCATTATCTTCTTTTTAAATGTATTCTCTTTTCCCTAAAGTAACTCATGGCTATCAGAGAAAGGAAAAAAATTAAGATAAAGAGAGGAGAGAGAAGAGGAAATCTGAATTTTGGGTGACTTCAAACCGTTTTTGTTTGTCGGCCCAATTGAAAAACTTATTCATCTCGAGGTAAGACACATTATGTCCATCTCAATTTTAAAAAATGTGTAAGTTTTAATGAATATTTCGATCAAAATTTTGTATCCGTTAGCGAAAAATAAGGATAACTTTGCACAGGTAAAACTTTCACATTGTAACTTTTTATATATTATAGAGATTATGATTATGCACATTTTGAATATTTTCTAAAAATTTTACACCTTAGGTTTTGAAATTTGCAGGGTTTTTATTGAATAGAAAATTATTTGGACGTTGAAAAATAGTGTAGTATAATAGAAGTCTTAATACACAATCCCTAGTAATTTTATTATTTTTTAAAAATGTGCATTTTTGCTTAGTTGAATTTTCTGTTGTCTATCGTTATACAATACTGTGAAAATTTGATACATATTCAGTTACTCTTTAATTATTATAATGTGATTATATATGTGCTTTATTTGAGTAAATTTTATATATTAGGAGCTGAAAGGTGTCAGAATCCTTTGAGAATATGTCTGCGTCATGAAATTTTGGGAGTTATAGGGGGCCATAATCCTTTGAGATTCTATCTGAGATAGGGATATGTGATATATTCTGGTGTTATAAGAACAAATAAAAAGGGAGTCATAAGGGTCCATAATCCTTTGAGATTCTGTCTAAGTCTGAAAAATATGATCTGAATTATTCTGTGATATGAATTTCAATTTATTTATTTATTATGTACTGTTATTTAAATCAGAAAATAACTGCTATGCATTCATTATATTTCCGAGTTTACTGATTTATTTAAATTATATTTAACTGTTTTTAGATATTAAGCAAAATATTGATAAAAGAATATTTAAAAATTTATATTGGTTTGTATGACTTGCTGAGCTGTTGTAACTCATTATAATTTTACTTCTGATTTTTAGGATCTGTGAAGGGGAAAGAGGTAATGAACTAGCAGTTGATGATCAGATCTGAGATCATATGTATTTTGCTATTTTGATTTTTGCACAATCATGGCTAGTTAAATTTTCAGTTCTGTAGCTATTGCATGTAGCTATGTATTATAGTGTATATATTTATTTTGATAAAATAAACGAAACTTGGTGGATGAGTTTATTTTCAGTATTTTGATATTTTGGTAGCTCTGTAGTTTGTAGTTTATTTCAATGAATTTTGACAGAAATTTTAAATTAATTCCAAAACTATATCTTGAGATTTGTCTGTCACAGCTCAACACGATAGGACATGTCTTGTTCGGGTTGGGTTGTGACACCTCACATCCTATCTGGACATTAAGTTTATTAGCTTTTTTTGGCGCAAACTATGGAAGACATTTCAAATTGATTTGAAGTTAAGTTCGACATATCATCTCCAAAAGGACGATCAGACGCAAGTCGTTAACTGAACCCTTCCTAGTATGTTAAGGTGTCTGGTTCAAAATAATCCCAAAAAATGGGAAGATGTTATTGGACAAGCAGAATTTGTTTTTAATTCTATGTCGAACCGATCTACAGGTTAATATCCCTTCAGTATTGTATATACAAAAATGCCAAATCACATTGTTGACTTGGCCGTCATTCCAAAGTGTCGAAGCATATAGCTGCAGATCAAATAGCAGAATGATTTTCCAGTATCCTTAAAGAGGTCCAATAAAAATTGATAGACAACAACAAAAAGTACAAGGTAGATCAAGATAAGCATAAGACATGTGGAGTCCAAACCTGGGGAGCTAGTCATGTTGAGATACCATAAGGACCGATTCCCTTCAGTACCTTGCCCGAAACTCAACCCAAAGAAACTTGGCCCTTTCCCATATTGCGTAAAATTAATGATAATGCTTATGCCATTATTGATTTACCAAAATACATTTCAACATCTTCCACCTTTAATGTTGCCGATATGTACCATCCACCAAACGGTGCAGATGCCACAACCATCTCATCAGGGATGACCTCTTCTGAAGCACGGGAGATCTGATGTGGACTACATGCTACCTACGAACTACTCACCATGTGCCACGTTCTGCTGCCACTATTAACCGTTTATTATTCTATTTCTTATGCTATACGTACTACCATTTATCATTTCCAAAAACTATTAGTTATAGTATTTTCTGTTATTCCAAAAAGAAAGATAGAAGAAAGTATCAATTCCTTTTTACTGTGCAAACTCCTGTTGCACTGCTTTGTAGTTCTGCCTTCAGGTCAGCGGCGGTAAACGAGCTGGCTCGATCAGCTTAAATAAAAAAACTCGAGCAGAATTTATCTAAATGAGTTTGAGCTTGAATATAAATAAAAAAAGCTCCTATCTAAAAGAGCCGAGCTCGAACGAGATCCTGACAGTTGAGCTTGAGCTCGAAGATGCTAAAATTCTTGCAGGCTCAGTTCGTTTGCAGCCATGGCCTCGCAGTCTTTTTCGGATTTTTCCTTAATGTGGACTTTTTTGGCTAGAGCGAGACTTTCTCACCATTCGGTAATCATTCGTCTTCGTCACGACTCACAACTCGGCTTGGCCCCCTCACCCACTTCCCGTCTCTCCAAACTCTCTGAACTCCTCGCCTGCTCGGCACCGCCGTCTCCTCCCACGATCCTGGCGATGATGGGACCGGGGCCCCCACAATTCTTCGATCCCCCATCGCTTACGGAAGCCATGGAATCCCTTCCTCTTTCATCATCATCATCATCTTGCAACAACTCATCCTCGCCCTCCTCGTCGTCCATACACCGCAGCGCCGTCATCGTTGATTCCTGTTCTGACGCCAAGGCCTTCTTTCACCTCCTCGAGCCTCAAATTGGTCAAAATCTCCCCTCCAGATCCGGTCGCGCCTCCAACTTCGAGATCACCGTCTCCGATCCTCAGAAGGAGAACGCTGCAGCCAACTCGCCTGTCCCTGGCGGCGGCTCCTTTATTTCCTACTTGATTACGACTCGCACTTGCTCCGGTGGCCCCGGATTCAGCGTCCGCCGCCGCTTCCGCGATGTGGTTACCCTAGCAGATCACATCGCAGAATCCCACCGCGGTTTCTTCATTCCGCTCCGCCCCGAAAAGAGCGTGGTCGAGAGTCGTGTAATGCATAAACACGAGTTCGTCGAGCACCGCCGGGAGGCTCTGGAGAAGTATCTGCAACGGCTTGCAGCGCATCCAGTGATTGGGCGAAGTGAGGAGCTTAGAGTTTTCCTCCTGGAGCCGGGAAACCTGCCGCTAGCTTTGACGAGGGATATGGCGTCAAGGGTATTGGACGGCGCTCTGCGGCTTCCAAAACAGTTGTTTGGCGATGGATCAAATGGGTGGGTGGCTCCGCAAGAGTCGGTGATACCAGCTAGGGGAGGAAGGTATCTAGCGAGGATGCTTAAGGAGTTGAGGCAGTCGGTTAGGAACGATTTGGTTGGGGCGAAACCATTGGTGGTTGAGGAGGATAAAGCGTTTCTGGAGTGGAAGGGGAAGATACAAGACTTTGCACTGCACCTCAATGCTTCATCGGATAAGGTAAATAGAATTCACCTGAAGTTTGTTTATGTAGAAAGTCACGGTGATGATCTCAGAGCAAGAATCAGAGAATAGAAACGATGACTAAGTGGAAAGATAATGATACTTTGTTCACTGAGATACAGGTACAATATATAGATACATGACATAACTAAGGTATGTTGTACTGCAGTAAATACATAGGCTTATCCTATTACATTCTATTGGAGCTAATGTCTTTGGTCTGATCAGTGGTCTCTAATACGCCCGGGGCAAAGTGACGGGTCGGGAACCACCGTCAATTTGAGACGAAGAGCCTGAAATCTCGGTGTTGGTAAGGCTTTGGTGAAGATATCCGCCACTTGGTCGATTGTGCTGATTGGAAGAAGAGCAATGTTGTTGTTGACAATGTGATCTCTAAGGAAGCGTTGATCTATCTCGATGTGTTTGGTCATCGCATGAAAAACAGGGTTGTTAGCTAGAGCAATGGCAGACATATTGTCACAGTATAATTCAGTTGGAGTTTCTAAGGGAATAGAAAAATCCTGAAGAATTTGACGTAGCCAGATAATGTCTGCAGTAAGTGCCGCCAGGGCGCGGTATTCAGATTCCGTGGATGATCGATCCACAGTTTGTTGTTTCTTTACTGTCCAGGATACTAAGGTGTCCCCGAGAAAGGAGCAGTAGCCAGACGTGGACTTTCGAGAGACAGGGTCACCTGCCCAGTCAGCGTCAGAAAAGGATTTAAGTTGAAGAGTGCTTACAGTGATTGGTAGACCGAAGTGCTTTGTTCCTCTAATGTAACGAAGTAGTTGCTTCAGACAATAAACATGTTGTTCGTTCGGGTTATGCATATGCTGCGATAGAAAATTAACGGCGTATGCAATGTCGGGTCTAGTGATTGTGAGGTATTGAAGTGATCCCGTGATACGTCTGTAGAGATTCGGATCCGAGAGAAGAGGATCCTTGGGCGTTACCATGGGTAGTTTGGTTGGCAGCGGATTAGCCAATGGATTGCAGTGAGTCAGGTTCGCTTGTTCCAGAATCGACTGAGCGTATGACGTCTGGGATAGAAAATAGCCTTGCGGGATGTGCTGTATGGTAATACCGAGAAACGAATGAACATTACCGAGATGTTTGAGTGCAAATTTCTGATTTAGTTGACCGAGAATACGAGTGATCATTGCTTGATCGTTGCCGGTGATTAGCATATCGTCGACGTAGATAATAAGAAAGATTTGAATATTGGCGGTTTGAAACACAAAGAGCGATGAGTCAGATTTGCTGATTTGAAAACCAAGAGATACTAGAGATGAGGTGAGAGTGTTGTACCATTGGCGCGGAGCTTGTTTAAGCCCATAGATGGATTTTTGAAGCCGACAAATGTAGTCCGGATTGGTTGCGTCTACGAATCCTTTGGGCTGAGCCATGTACACCGTTTCCTCTAGTAATCCATGAAGAAATGCGTTTTCGACGTCAAGTTGTTGAACTGGCCATCCTTTAGTCAGAGCTACAGTAAGCAAGATACGAATTGTAGGAAGCTTGGCTACTGGACTGAAAGTTTCAGTGTAGTCTATGCCGTATTCCTGACGATTTCCTTGAGCCACCAGCCTCGCTTTGTATCGAGCTATGGATCCGTCAGCGTGATGTTTAATCCGGAACGTCCATTTGCTTCCTAGGATGGACGCATTTGCAGGAGATGGAATTAAATCCCACGTGCCTTGACGTTGTAATGCTAGAACTTCTTGAGCCATGGCTCTGCGCCAGTGGGAAGATTTTACGGCTTCTGCGTAGTTCTTGGGTTCCAACTGAGTGATTGGCTGCTGCAGTTGATGTGTGAGATTTAAAAATTGACGAGGTTTTAGATTACCTGTTTTACTACGGGTAACCATGGTATGAGTAGGTGCAGGAGGATGTCTGGATGTGCTATCGGATTCCTGATTAGTGAAAGGTGCAGGCGCCGCTGATGTCGATGAGTGTATGCTAACATTTGGCGTTGGTCTGTGAGTCTCCTGAACATAAGAGGAGGATACAGTGTTGTTAGTAGGAGGTATATGAGTAACATTGGGCAATGTATGGTTATTGAATTGAGAAGAGCCGATGGAGTGTGGAATGAGAAGAGAAGGATGAATATCAGCCGGTTGATCAGTAATGTTAGACTAAACTCTTGAGAAGGGGAAAGACTGTTCGTCAAACATGAGATGCCTGGAGAACTGAATCTTATTTGTGTGGACGTCTAGGCACTTGTACCCTTTGTAAACATCAGAGTATCCAATAAAAATGCAAGGTTTTGTATTTGGTTGAAGCTTGTGACGCAGGTGAGACGGTATTAACGGATAACAAGCGCATCCGAACGTTTTTAAGTGTTGATAGGATGGAGATTTGTTGAACAACAGATGGAACAGGGATTTGTTGTCGGTGTTAGGGGACGGTAAGCGATTGATCAGGTACACCGCTGTATTAGAAGCATCCGGCCAGTAGCTATAAGGAACCGACGCTTTATGCATTAATGTTCTTGTGGTATCGATGACGTGCCGGTGCTTTCGTTCAGCGACACCATTTTGCTCCGGTGTATAGGGGCAAGAGAGCTGATGATGTATACCGAATTGCTTTAAATGAGACAGAAGTCGGTTATTGACATATTCTTTTCCTCCGTCAGTGCGAAAACATTTGATCTTATATGAAAATTGATTCTCAACAAAGATTTTAAAAGTGATAAAAATGTCCGTGGCCTCCGATTTCTGTCTCATGGGGAATATCCAGGTATACCTAGAGAAATCATCAACAAACAAAATGTAGTATTTATATCCTTGAACCGAATCAACAGGGGAAGGCCCCCACACATCAGAATGAATTAATGCTAAGGGAACAGATTGTCTATTTGAAGAAATATCAAAGGTATTTTTGTGGCCTTTTGCAGCTTTACACGAATTACAAATAGGAACAGCAGATGAAAATTTCAAATGTAAATTGTTTTTGCATATGGAGTGAAACACATGCTTATTAGGATGACCGAGACGCTCATGCCAAAGACGGGCATCCGAGCTAGTGGCTGCCAGCGCCTTGGCAGTAGATGTCAGCGTTTGATTCGGAAGGGAGTAGAGTCCTGCGCGACACGGTCCTGTGAGTATCGTTTGATGATTCTGCAAATCCTTAAAGATAAACCCGTCAGGAGAAAAAACAATATATATGTTATTGTCTCTAGTTAATTTAGAGATGGAGAGCAAGTTGAATTGAATGCTTGGAATATGCAATAAATTTGACAAATAAAGCTTACGATCCGGCGTAGGTAAGAGACCGTCGCCGGTGTGAGCAATTGGGATCGAGCGACCGTCTCCGATAGTGATTGTCTCCGAACCACGATATGGTTGGGCGAGAGATAGATTGTCGAAGGAGTTTGTCATGTGAGAAGAAGCTCCCGAATCCAGGAACCATTCTTGAGACGGGCGTTCTTGATTTGCTGTTAGAGCCCTGTTTGCGTCCGCCGGTTGCCGAGGTGTATATTCCGTGTTCAGGCGATGCCAGCACGATGCCGCCGAATGACCTCTTTTATTGCATATCTGGCATGTGGTGGAGGGGTTGGTCCGTTGTTGAGGAGTACCGTATGCATTTCTGCCACGGCCCCTTCGTCCACGTCCTCTGTTTGCGTATAAGGCGATGTTTGGATCGGACTGAGTGGTAATTCTGGCTGATTCCATTGCTATGTTGATCTCTTCGCTGAGGAGAAGGGAGTAAAGGTTGTCCAGCGAGATAGGGTGAACCATGGTGCGAATAGATGTTTTGAATGCTTGATATGAAACAGGTAAGCCATTCAAGATGTAGAGGATGATGTCCTCTGTGTCGACGGTGGATCCTGCCGCCGCGATGTTGTCGACTAAAGATTTGATTTCTTGAAGGTATTGCGTCATGGTGGCTTTCTTCATCGATATGTTGTGCAGCTCGTTCTTGAGCTGTATAACGCGAGACCGATTTGACGACTGGAATCGGACTTCGAGCGACGCCCATATCTCGGCTGTGGACTCAAGATTTAAGATATACGGTAAGATTGCAGCTGAAATCGATGAACAGAGAGCCGCCGCCAGGTTTTGATCCGTGAGGATCCATTGCTGATAGGCGGGATTGGGATTCATGGAGCCGGTTGCAGTAGAAAGAAGTTTGGGAGGAACGGCAGCCGTGGTTTCAAGAAATGCCAGAAACCCATTTGCACGAAAAATTTTTGTGATCTGAGCTCTCCAGATAGAGTAGTTCTCAGTTGACAGGTGATTTGGAACAAGATTCTTTAGGTTAGAGACAACGAACTTGAGAGAGGTGGGAATTCCGGTGAAGTCGGATGATTCTTGATTCGTTGTTTCGTCGGTTTGGGAGATAGATGGGGAAGCCATGAGTGCTGATGCGATGAAGCTAGAATAGCTCTGATACCATGTAGAAAGTCACGGTGATGATCTCAGAGCAAGAATCAGAGAATAGAAACGATGACTAAGTGGAAAGATAATGATACTTTGTTCACTGAGATACAGGTACAATATATAGATACATGACATAACTAAGGTATGTTGTACTGCAGTAAATACATAGGCTTATCCTATTACATTCTATTGGAGCTAATGTCTTTGGTCTGATCAGTGGTCTCTAATAGTTTATAGTTTAATCAATGGCAGTTGCGTGGTCTGTGGAAGATGAGGATTTGATCGGACTAATTAGTTGCACTTGCTCAATATTGATTGCTACAACTATAGATGAAATTAGTTTTATCTTACACTGAGAAGCGCAAGGTTGCAATTTATAATATTAAAAAACATTTTGCAGATTTTGTGCAATTAAGAATCTTTCTCATTAAGAATATTTTCATAGAAATTTATGAGTTTTTTGAAATATATCTTAAATTAATAAGGATAAATTGACATGGTGAGGAGATACCAAAAAAAGTACCATGCTAAAATTGCTATACTTAGATGAAACATGAAGACTACGTAGATTATTATTAAAAAAGTACCATGCTAAAATTGCTATTATTATTATTATTATTATTATTTTAACACAAAGTTGAAACATGAAGCCTACGTAGATGCTGACTATACAGGTTCACCTATAGACAAGGGATCCACCTTTGGATGCTGTTCTTTTTTTTTTCCTTGTATGAAATCTTGTCACATGGAGAAACAAAATCTAAAATATAATAGTATGGTCTTGTGCATAAGTTGAATTCAAAGTAGTGGCATAAGAGATGTGTAAATTACTAATGCAACACAATGCATGACTAGGGTTCAAATAAAAGCATGGCATCAAGATATTAAGCAAAAATAACAGCACAAATCTCGAGGAAATCAGGCAAGAGGGTGGCTCCTCTATGAAGAAATCATACACATGCTTAATTTGAAGGCCACTTGACTTTTCATACAAGATACAAACACCCCTCTCTGTTTAAAATATGATGGAAAATCTTTTAAAATTCCCTCCAAAGGTTCAAAAGTTGAGCACTCAAGCAAGGGTTAAGGATAATTAAAGATTAAACCACTCTCCTTCATTTTTATCTTGAATAATTTTATTTTTTTGCATCCTTTTTTGTATTATTTTACCTCCTTGCATGATTAGCCATGTTATCAATCCATGGGATGTGTTATAAGTGGCCTAAATTAATTCCAAATCAAGTGGAAATCAATCATCATAGGATTGGATCTCCAAGTGTATATAAATACCAGCCATAGAACTTTGTTTGATATATTATTTAACTTAATTATCTTTTATTTATGCATATGTTGTGTCAAGAGCTTGCTGGTTGCTCTACTTTTTGGTGAAACTTGATGGCTAATCCTTTAGGGATTTTGATGCATAAAAAATTATCTCCTTTATCTCCTTCTATTCCTCTTAATGCAACTCCTCTCACTAGCTAGGCTCGACCAATGCTTAAACCCTAGCCTCCTATGACCTCTTAACCCCTTAAACACCTCCAAACCTTCCCACTACATCCCCATAAATTCAGTTAACTTCTTAATGTCTCCCTAATTACCCTGCAAATACCTAAGACAAAATCCTAATACAAAGACAATTTTTTGCTATGAGCAATATAAAAAGTAATAATAATAACTCCTAACCACTCATACAAAATCCATAAAAAAATTTTCGTTAGTTCCTTGACATGTTAGACCTTTGATCTTGAGTTCTTCATCCTTTGCTTACGAAGAAAACATATCCTTTCATAGCCAATGGACTCTAACTCCAAAGTTATCTAAAAATTTAGTACCTATTTTCCCATTGCCTACCACCTAAGAGGTCATCAATCAAGTTATTACCTTCACCCTAAAGATCCTACATTAGTATTGTGGTTAAAAATTTTTCTTAAAGATATGAAGTTATATGGAGATAGACTTATGAGACTATTGTGATAATAAGTTAGCAAAAAATATCACATATAATTCTCTACAAAAATGAAGTATATTGAGACAGATAAATATTACATGAAAGAAAAATTAGACCGTGATTTAATTTGTATATCATATATATCTACAAGGGATTAGCTAACAAATGCCTTCACAAGGGTACAATGCACCGTTTTAGGAGATTAGTGGCAAGCTGGGAATAGAAGATATCTATTCACAAAGTTGAGGTAGTTTATTTGAAGGATGAATATGCTATAGATCTTATTGTTGAAACCTACTAATTAATACTAAAAATTTAGGATCCTAAAGATTCATATTAAGGAAGTCATGATCACTAGAATTTATGCCAATGTTTTTGAATCTATATTTATTTATGAAGTTATAAATAGTTTATTTTTTATTCATAGATTCATTTGTATTTTGTTTTGTATCAAATAATTTATGAAATTTAAAAAAAAAATTCCTTACTGCCCTAATGTTCTCCACTTAAGCTGACTATACTAAAAGTTGGTAAAGTTGAGGTTGGTAGAACTACTAAGGATGCAAAACATATTTGTTCCAAAATGAGAAACTATGGAGTTAAAATGATTAAATTATAGGGATATTGTAAGTAGCTTCTATTGAAGTTATTGGTTGTGCAAATTAGGCTTTGCTTGGTTTTCCATGTTCGAGGAAAAGTAGAAGATGCGCTGAACTAGCATAGAAATAAAATCGAAGTCAAAGAATTACATTGAAAAAAGAGTTAATGTGAGTAGATCTTGGAATGAATGTAGGATGAAAATTTATAAAGTCAATGCCAATTTGTTGCATAAGATTATTGATGGTGATGGTGATGAACTCTCAGAATAAGCTATGATTGAAAGAAAGCTAAATTGATACCATAGTTTGTACGAGTGAGCTGATGCTGCAATGTAAGACTAAATCTCAAATCTAAATAACTTAATGAGCCTTGCACTATAAAGTTTATGGAATATTTGTGTTGCACATACCAGCGCACAATCAGAAGGAATTTACCTGATTTCAGTTTCAGAAGGTAGAGTAATGAGTAAAAAGCAGAGAATTGTTTGGAAAGTTGTAAGACATTCATTTTTTGGTTTATTTACCTGAGGTCTACGTGTTATAGTGGTTAGTGCTGTTCGGAGCATTTTGGCTTCTTTAGTCTTTGCAGCCATTCTGATAGTGCTCTATTGAGAAATGCTATTAATTGAATACTTTGATGATATATATGCTCGGCAAGTTTTCTTCTTCCGCTCTTTGTGCACCAGTCTATCATTGCGATTTGGCTTTTTAGTTGTTTGGGAACCCTTCCTGTAATTTTCCCAAGACTACTGTGATGTGAAATTCTTATTATCACTTCTTGTTCACTTCTGCTATCTTCTAGTTCAATCTTTCCCTGTATCTCTCCTTTGGAGTGGTTTGGGGTGCCTATGAGAGGATTGAGTCTCATTTTTTTAGTAGATTGCATTGGAGCTAGAATGGAAACACGCCAGTTGATGATGAGTCTCATTTTTTATTTTCTTAGCTTTGACATCTGATGGTTTTCCTACTACGTTGTTATTATTAAGTTCTTAAAAATAAAAGTTACAGCACATGCAAAGTCTTGGATGCCAGCTTTGAAGGATGTAGAATTATATTTTAGATGAACTACTTAAAAAACATGTACGGTTGTTTATTTCAATACCCCATAACATTTGATTGGTGTGATTTATACTATTGTCCGCTTTATGTTGTCATGGTTAGGGGTGCAAGTGAGCTGAGCCGGCTCGAGCTCGACTCGTTTATGGGCTCGCGAGCCGAGCTTATCGAGCTCGTTTAGTAAACGAGCTCGAGTTCGAACTTGAGAGCTCACGAGCCGGCTCGAATAAATATTAATATTTTTAAAATAAGTTTATTTTATTTATTAAATTTAAATATTAAAAAAATTAATAAAAACCATCTAAGTTTTATTTAAATGTTAAACATTTCATATTTTTTTCTAAATTTTTACTACTACAACAACAACATCAAGCCTTTGTCCCACTATGTGGGGTCGGCTACATGAATCCTTTTTCGCCATTGTGTCTTTTTCTAAATTTTTACTAAGTTTTAAAAATCCCGCCTAATTTTTAAAAATCCTGCCTAAATTTAAAAATTCCCTCCCATGGCTCGCAAACTGGCTCGAGCTCGTTTACAGTGAGACGAGCTCGAGTTCGAGCTCGCTTGTCAAGCTCGACTCGAGCTCAAGCTCGAGTTTGAACTCGCTTTCCAACTAACGAGTCAAGCTCGATAAGGGCCTAAACTCGGCTCGACTCGTTTACAGCCCTAGTCATGGTTGGTTGTGGTTAACTTGTATGCTTTGCTTTGGATTAAGACGAAGTGTTAACTTGTATATTTTACTTTGGTTTAGGCTGAAGCATTGGTAAAAGCACAACAAGATATTGCAGAAACAATGGGAGAGTTGGGTTTGTCATTCGTCAAACTAGTAAAGCTGGAAAACAATGAGGTCATCCATATGCCAGAGAGATCATGGGCTGTTGATGCCAAAGTCGTAGCAACTGCAGCTGTTAAAGCAAGCAGGTTTTACCGTGAACTAAATGCTCAAACAATCAGACATCTGGTATCCATGCATGTCCAATTTCATGAAGACAACGCAATTTTTTAGCTTGAAAATTTTAGATAAGTCTTACTTGTCAAGTGATTTTTTGCTCATGTTTGTAGCAGGAGACTCTGCACGAGTATACAGGGCTAATGCTGAGCATTAGGAATGCATTCTCGGAGCGTTCGGGTGCCTTATTGACTGTGCAAACACTTATATCAGATCTTGCTTCCTGGCATGCTAGGGCTGAAAAGCTTGAAGCTGCTTCTGCTAGGTTTTTTTCCGGTTATGATTCTAGAATACAGAGATTAGAGGAAATAAGAAGGACGATAAGAATCACAGAAGATGCTAAAAGTTGTGCAACTAGAGAGTATGAAAAGATAAAGGTAACGCCTTATTATTTACTCAATAAACTAAATGATCGGCATAAAAAAATTGCAACAAATTACTTGCTCTGCAGTCTCTTGCACAAATATTTTCATATATTAGCTAAATTGATTTAGCAGGTTGTGATTAAGTATTATACATGAATCATCATCTTATTAGAGATATCTTGACCATTTAGGGTCTGGTTGATGAATTCTCCTTCATGTATTCCTTTTGAGTGTGACATGAAATGCTAAGCCTAAATCATACAAACTATTTGTAGAAGTTGTATCCATATTATAGTGTGATGTGGGTTATCATGGTCCGACAGATCACACATCTATGCTTTTGGCCTCCACTACCTTTTAGTTATTATTTACAACTTTTCTGTTTTGCCGCAGGTGCCACGTAGTGGCTCCATTAGAATGATTTCCATTTTCTCTTAGTACCACTTTTACAACCTTTCACCGTTTTATAGGTTTACATACATATAGTAAGCAAAATGTATGAGGCCAGGTAGAATGAAATATACTAATATCTAGAAAAGGTTTTCTGCTTCCTCTGTTTCTTTCTTTCGATTCCCTTTTCTTCTTCTTGTGCTAAAGGTGATTTGCGGTTCCACGCCACATTGGTATCAGAGCTCGGTTGAGAGCTTCAATGGCGGAAGGTAGCAAACGCTCCACTCTTGACGACGATCGAAGTTTGGAAGCCCTGTGGACTGCTCAGTCGAGTATCGCACAATAGATGGAAGTGCTCACTGCTGAGTTCTTTCGATTTTCTACAGAAATGCACACAGAAATTCGTTCATTGCGAACGAATCAACCAACCCAAGCGGCTGGCCGGTCGATGGCGCCGACAACCATACCGGCACGTTGGCTACATTACGCCCGGAGACCACCACCAGCGATTCCAAATGCTTCTGATTCTGAGGATGGAACAGATTTACAGCAACAGATTGAAGCGTCGGACTCCGCAGATGAGGGACGCCCAAATTACTATGATCGGCCGCGGCGAGAGCACTTCATTCACCGCCAGAAAGGAGAATTCGGGATAAAATTGGATATTCCTTTTTTTATGGAAGATTGAACATAGAAGAATATCTAGACTAGGAACGAGCTGTTGAGGCATTTTTTGACTACATGGAGATTGCACCCTAGAAGCAAGTCAAATACGTCGCCTGTCGCCTAAATGGCGGAGCAGGAGCTTGGTGGATGCAACTATTGCAGTCCCGAAGGCGAGAAGGGAGGAGTAACATCACGAGCTGGTTTCGGATGAAACGTTTGCTACGAGGACATTTTTTACCTACTGATTTTGAGCAGATGCTCTATCTTCAGTACCAACATTGCTCCCAAGGCAATAGAACAGTAAATGAGTACACATAGGAATTTTACTGGTTGAGTGCTCGGAACAACCTGAGTGAATCCGAAAGCCAATTGGTAACACGTTATATCGGTGGTCTGAAAGAAGCCATTCAAGATAAATTGGAGCTGAATTCGGTTTGGACATTGTCGCAAGCCATGAACTATGCCCTTAAAGCTGAGATTCAGATTAATCGTCACCCTCTGGGACATCCTCCGAGCCCGTGCTGGAAGCCACTAAGCAATTAAGTTCCAACGGATCAAAATCGGTGATGCTCCAACATGGGGGTGCAGGCGTACTTGGAGTTGCGCCAAAATCTGGGTACCGACATAAGTTTTCGGCTAAGGAGAGCAACCCATACGCTAAGCCTACTACACTCAAATGCTACCGCTGCTTTCAGCCGGGGCATAAATCAAATGATTGTCAAATCGGCAGCAGGTCTAATTACTAGATGGCGAGCCAGATGCAACGGAAGCTGTTAATGAGCAAGATTTCGAAGACCTTCAAGTCGATGAGGGAGAACCTATAGTATGCGTTATGGAGAGACTTCTGTTAGCACCTCGCCAAAGCAGTAACACTCAATGACATGCCATTTTTTTTACCCGTTGCACTATAAATGGGAGTGTTTGTGAGATGCTCATAAATAGCGGGTGTACGGAGAATATCATTTCTAAATCTGTGGTGCAGAAACTCGAGCTGAAAACAACTAAAAACCCTCATCCCTATAAAATTAGTTGGGTGGAGAAGGGCATTGAGATCGTAGTATCGGAGATGTGTCGGGTGTCTTTCTCGATCAGAAAGAATTATGTTTGCGAAGTCCTTTGTGACGTCCCTGAAATGGGCATCTGTCACATAATACTTGGGCACCCATGGCAGTTCGATGTTGACACTCTCTATGACGACCGTATCAATACCTATACTTTTGATGGAAGAATCACCGAATTTGGCTGCTGCCGCATTCCAACAACTCACCCAACAGGGATACTCCCGATAAAGCAGCCATGTATATTGTGTCGGGACAGCAAATCATTCACTCTTGGCAAGAGCCCGCAGCTATGTATGCATTAGTCACTACTCTGCCCAGTCAAAATGTTATGTTCTCTGAAATTCCCCCTGCTTCCATGACATTCTCCATCGTTTTTCGGATGTTTGGCCCAACGAACTGCCAAGTAGTATACCTCCCTTGCGAAGTCTACAACACCAAATAGATTTTCAACCGGGAGCCTGTTTGCCGAACTTGTTACATTACAAAATGAGCCCACAGGAACACTCCGCCTTGCAAGAGATTTTTGATGAACTGCTCCAAAAGAAATTAATCCAATCGAGCTTAATCCCTTGCACCGTTCCCGCTCTCCTTGTGCCAAAAAAAGATGGGATATGGCAGATGTGCGTCAATAGCCGAGCCATCAACAAAATAACATTTAAGTATCACTTCCCGGTACCATGTCTTGAAGACATGTTGGACCAACTTGCGGGTGCCATTATATTTTCCAAACTTGATTTAAGGAGCGGGTACCATCAAATTCGTATCAGGCCAGGGGACGAGTGAAAGACAGCATTTAAAACCCGTAACGGGTTATATGAATGGCAAGTGATGCTGTTTGGCCTTTGCAATGCCCCAGCCACATTCATGAAGCTCATGAACGAAATCCTCAAGCCGGTTTTGGATAAATGTTGTGTTGTTTATTTTGATGACATACTTGTATTTAGCTCTACAATGCAAAATCATCTCAAACACCTCAATTCTATTTTGGAAATTTTGAGATTGCATAAGCTATACCTTAATCTCCCTAAATGTGAATTCGCCACAGGTGTAGTTCATTTTCTCGGATACATAGTGTCTCATGAAGGCGTTCACATGGATCCTCAGAAGATTATTGCCATTACTAATTGGCCCACACCACAGTCCGTATCCGAAATTCGCAGCTTCATTGGGTTGGCAAATTTCTATCGGCGATTCATTCGGGGATTCAGTATAATTGTTGCACCGATCACTGACTGCCTAAAAAAAATCATTTCAATGGACATTGGCTCAGGAACATAGTTTCAACACGATCAAAGCGGCACTGAGTTCCGCACCTGTTCTAGCAGTACCAGACTTCCACAAATTGTTCCACGTAGGCATTGATTCTTCTGCGATTGGAATCGGAGCTGTTTTGTCACAAGAGGGCCAACCTATTGAGTTCTTCAGTGAGAAATTGAGTCCCGCTTGCCAGAACTGGTCCGCATACGAGCAAGAACTATACGTTGTAGTCCGGGCGCTAAAGCAATGGGAGCATTACCTTCTGCATCAAGACTTTGTTCTGAGCAGCGACAATCAAGCCCTCCAGTACATCAATAGCCAGAAAACTATAAATAAAATGCATGTGAGGTGGGTATCCTTCGTACAAAAATTCGGTTTTGTCTTAAAGCATAAGTCCGGAGCTCAAAATTGCGTTGTCGATGCCCTTAGCCGTCAAGCAGCGCTAGTCACTCAACTTCAAATGGATATCCACGGCAAGAATTATATCCAACAGATAAGGATTTCTCCCAGCGATGGCTTCTACTGTCTCAGTCTCCTCATGTTCCCTTTAAAGATTTTTCCATCAGACATAATTTCCTGTTTAAAGGAAATCTGCTTTGCATACCGGATTCATCATGGAGAGAGTACTTGATAAAGGAAATGCATAGCAGTGGGCTAGCTGCACATGGCTGGGCGGGCAAGTAGCTTTATTTTTTAATTAATTTTTTTATTCTCCGGCGGCATTATTCCACCGGAAAACCGTCGTAAATATTTTCCTCCAGAAAAGACCGTTGGAAATATTTTTTCTATGCTGTTTTTACTGGCGGAAAATTTACCACCAGTAAATTCCAAATCTGCCGGAACATGATCAATTTCCATCGGAAAATATCATCGGTAATATATGATTTTTCTGTAGTGTTCATTCTCTATTATTTCTTATTTTATATATGCATAAGTTTCAGGGGTTTATGGAAATTTTCAAATATTAGGAGATCCACTTGCAGCTTTTAAGCATATAAGTATTTGATAAATTTTGATATTCATTTAGTATTGTTTTTTCCCTCAAATTGTATACTTTGTGCTTTGTCACTCAAAAGAATCGTAGGATAAAATTTCTCAGCAATGTATTATCCATATTAGTATGAAAAATTCTCAATTACTTTAGCGTGATTGCAGGAGAACAACAGATACGATCTCGAGAGATTTGATAAAGATAGGCAGGATGATTTTCTGAACATGCTAAGAGGATTGGCAACGAATCAGGTATTACTCAGTATTTAGTTGTACCTTAATATGATTGGAAGTTCTCTAAAGCCTAAGCAATGGTTTTTATTTCATTTTCTGAGTTTGATACTTGTTTGCTTTTCATCCTTGTTTGGTTGGCATGTTGTGCTAATAAATATCACATGTTTCTTAAGTTACATAATCAATGTTGTGATATCATGTCTTTGTATGCATGTGGTTGTAAACATGAATTGTTGTGATTTGGCGTTTTATGGAGCAGAGAACGGATCATTTTTTTGCATTTGCACTATATAGGCAAAATTTGCTCTCTATGCACCCTTTAGCATTTTATTTTGAGGTTAAAGGTTACCCTCTAGAAAGGTCATACTTGTTAGGTATTTTCACTTCCTGCAGTACGCCAATTTTCAAATGTAGGGCATCTCTGAAAGTTAGAACGTTTTGCCTTACACCTTTTATGGTCAAGCATATTTTCCATGGCCAAGTAGAAGCATTTCAATCAAAGATAGAGATGGGCTCATCTTTTTATCCGCTAACTCAGCATCATATTCTTCATTGTAGGAGCAGTTGTTTTTTTCTTTTCCATCCTTGTTGCACTTTTTAGGGAAGAGTTCAGTCTTCTCTCTCTCTCTCTCTCTCTCTCTCTCTCTTGTTGGCTAGGCATCTAATAGTGGTTACAAAACATACTAGTGGTACTGGTTTTACAAGAGGAAGGATCATCACCAGTCTTCTTCTCATTCTTTCTTTTAGAGAAAGATGATCCTTCCCTAGATGATTCTTTAGTTTTTTCCCATTCGCCTTTGTTATTGTGCTCTTGTCGTAAAACAAATGCTAGATTCAGGAATTGCTTAGGAATAATATTGAATTGACAAGCTTAGCAATTATATATATTAATGGCGATCAAGGGCTGATTTAAGCGACTTCTGAATTGTTGATAAAGTAATAGCAAACAATTACAAGTATTGATGGGGAATAGTAACATAATAACCAAGATAATATGTACTTATCCACAAGTCACACAAATCTCACGATTAACAATTAGAACAATCACAGTGAAGTTCTCTCTCTCTCTCTCGCTTCAAATAATTTCAGTGAAAGAAAACTTGATACAATATTAACAATACCATTAAGCAGATGTAAACGTTTAAGGTTTTGAGCAATGGAAAGTTACCCGGAAAAGAAGTGGTGGGTGGGTTGTAGGTGAGTTGCCACTAGACAGGAGATCTATGATGGTCAATGGTGGTTGCAATAGAGAAGCTAATCTGATCAACATATTCTTTGACGGTGTGGTCGATCTCGAAGTCGATGTCGAAGAAGGGAGACTGGTGAATGTCGACTAAGCCTTGATTGTCAAATACGAAGCCGTAATCAAGCTCAGGATTGGTCATCCATGGATGATTGTGTTGTCCTCAATTTAGGAAAGGAAGTTTGGGCTTGGTTTGCTGAAAGAGAAGAGGGGGTGGCTGTTTGGGAAAGGGGCTGTTGGCTGAAGGAAGATACAAGTGGGGAAGAGGCTGGCTAAAGCGAAGAGAGAGGGAGAAGGGGCGACAACACTAGAAAAATAAAAGGGGAGGGAAGTGGGGGCAGCACTATGATGAATTAATGAAAGAAAGGGTAAAGGGCAACAACTAGAGGGAGTTAATTGGGTGAAGGGGAAGGGATAGCTGCATTTAGGGATTTATCAGAGAAGGGGAAGAGGTGGCAGCTATTAGGAATTAGTGAGAAACCGGAAGGGACATCAATTAGAAATTAATGGGGGAAATGGAAAAAGGCAGCAACCCATGGGATTTAATGGGGGGAATAGAAAAGGCAACAACTACTAGGAATTAATGGAAGGAGGAAAAGGCAATAATTAAAGTGAAGTTAATGGGGAAGGGGAATAGGAAGAGGCAGCAACCCTTGGGGAATCAATGGGAAGAAGAAAAGGTGGAGTGAATTTTAAGAAGAAATGGAGTGGGGGATGGCCAACCTTGGGAAGAGAGGAAGGCTGGGTTTGTAGGTGAGTGGGAATGGAAGAGGGGGGAGGTGGCTCGGCTGAATGGAACAGCAGGGAATTATGGCTGTATGGGGGGAGCAGGGGTCGGTTGTATGGGGCAGCAGGGGTTCGGTTGTATGGGGCAGCAAGGGTCGGGTATGTGGGGCAGCAGGGATTCAGCTGTTTGGTGCAGTAGAGATTCGGCAGCTAATGGAGGAAAATGGGGGTGAGGAGGGAGAGAAGATAGAGCCTAGAACCTTATAATGACGTCGGTTGTTAGGTGTTGCGTTGCCCTACTCCTAGGGACTTCACTCTTCACTCAAGAAGACTCAAACACACAATTCAGGAAAACTGAAGTCTAATTCATAATAATCATCCTCTTACTACAATAGCCAAGGCCTCAATATATAGACCTCAAAACATGGACTCAAAGACTAAAATGCCCCTTGATCTACAACACTCATATAACTCAACATAAGGGTAAACGGGGAAAGACTCTCAAAATAAAATACAATAATAAATAAAATGCAGAAAATAGACTATAAATAAAGACACTCCTAATCGTGGCCGTCAGTAGAGGTAGGCGCGCCAGGTTTTTTCTACCGATATTCTCATCAGCTCTATGAGTATTTCATCCTATTGGATTGATTGAGACCGGTGATTGAGATAGGAAGAGTTCATTTACAACTTGAAATTAAAATTCATTAGTATACTTTGGTTCTTGTTCCTCCCCAAGATTTATTTCCAACGTGATAGCTTAACATCAGAACTTGGAATTGTACTTTTGCACGTATTACCCTTAGCATTGTCTCAAACTATAACAATCTTCTTCTACAATCTTTTGCATAACCCACTTAGTAGATCTCTTATTGCATTAACAGTTTAAATATACCCCAAGTCATCTCTTAATGGCCATTTGACTTCAGATGTGCATTCCAAATGTACCCTCCCCTTCGTCCTAACTTTCCCTTCAACAAAGGGTAGCTAATTTGTTGTTTTTCTTATGTAGTTTGCTAGAAACAACCAGTGGATCACTTTTTTCAACCTTGCGCAGAACTAGTTATTTTTTGCAACTTTTATGTGGTACAAAACAGTAAAACAACAGAACAAACAACAAGAATAGTAGTAATTGACAAACAAAAGTTGTGCACAAATTATTTGAACTTTTTCCTACATTTAACCCATATTTATACAACCTCAGAGCATCTCCAATGGAAGGGAAAACAACTGTTTGCCGTTCTGTTGTTCCGACCGAGCGGCAATTCTTACGTCATTTCATCGCGGATGAACAGTGCGACGTCAATATTGGCGTTGCACTGTTCATCTGCGCCATTTTTTGGCCTCTACCGAACTTGCAGAAGAAACGCGTGAAAGAAGAGAATGACCGTTACATGGAAAAAATAGAATTCGATTGGAGATGAATCACGGTATTTTTAAGTTTCACGGCATTTTGGAGTGAAAAATGAGATTTTTGGTTGGAGATGCCCTTAGAATAGTTACTTAATAGGAAGTATACTACATAATTAATTATAATAAATTAGCACACATTAATTGATGAGGTGATGGGGACATCAGTTGGAAAGTCTACCGTCGACGTGGCCGTAGATCTACGGCTACGATTTACCCGATGTATTTTTGATTTTAGTATGATCATTTTATTTTGATGTATTTTATTTCAGCACTTTTTCCTTTTTACTCTTGCTTGAGGAATTGAGTCTTGTAGCCCCTCGAGGGTATTTTAGTCTTTCATGTTGTGTCTTTGTAGTAGGCTATTTATAGCCCTTTTCTTGTACTTGTGATGGTTAATGAATGAATGAAAAGAAATTTCCTGCATGTTCTTCTTCTTGGAGCTTTTGTGAAGGCTTGAGAGAGAGAGAGTTTGAGAGCTTGGTGGAGCCTAGGAGAGGCCACCCGTCGTACCCAACAGTCACCGCCGGTGGCTCTTGGTTTCCCCTCCCCTTTCCCTACATTCTCTTACCTTCTCTTGCTTACACCGCCGGCCAACTCCCCTCCTCACCCGAGCCCACACCCCACTCAAATTCCGGCCGCCATTGCCCTACTCGAACCCCACCTTGGTCCCCCCCTACCACCCACGGCCTCATCAAAACCGCCGGCCAAATCCCATTGAGCCGCCGGATATTGCAAGCCGCCCACCCCCTTAAGGTTTCCTATTTTGGTTGGAATTAATTTATGAATTGATCTGATTTTGAATTATTCAATTTCAATTTCAAATCCTTGCATGAGTTATTTTGTCCAATTAAGGAAAGTTTCAATTTTGAATCCATTTGAATTTGAAATTCAAATTGGATGAATTTATTTACTTTCCTAATTCTTTAAACCCAATTAAGGATCCTTAATTAGCCACATTGAATTTCCCCTTGCCCATGCATGCCGCCGGCCTTATATGAGTGAATTTGAGATTTATTTCTTAATCACTACATAAGCTCATTTAGGAAATAATTCAGATTATTTCCTTTGCTCTTTGGCCGAATTTTCCAAGAATCAAAACCTCTTTATCTCTTGCCTTTTCTACTTCCTGGTTTTGGAAAGAATTTCCCTATCCAACCCTAATTGCTGCCGCCTAAGCCTACCCGTGCTCCCTCTGTTTTGCCAAACTCTCTTTCCTCTCATAAAATCTGCTCTTGAAATTCTTTGTATAAGCTTTCTCCCAAAAGCTCTAGTTTCTCCTTAGAGAAAATCTGAAATTTTCTCTAAGATTTTGGCCAGAAAATCTGAAAATCATTTCAGATTTTGGAAGGATTTTGGCTACTTCTTCAGCCCCAATGAAGAGGACATCTTAGTTCGTCGACCTTGGTCATTCGTCAAGAGTAGTTGCTATCGTGGAGGATCTACACGTCGCCTTGAACAAAGGTGTAGCTCCTTCTTTGATTGGAGATGGAAGATCAATCCGGAACTTGAGTTTAACCTTGCACATCATGATGTTTCGTCGAGAAGAATTCCTCTAACCTTGGACGGAACAATTATTGGAAGGTACGTGGGATTTCTACGACGTCTCTCCGTGAAGGTGATTCTTTCTCCTCCTTGATACTTTTACTTTCGAATTCCAAATTCTTAGTGAGAAGTTGTTCAAAGCAAGAGATTGTGTCTACTTGTTACCATCCACTAGTATTCGTAGGATTTGTTACTTCTTCGCTTTTAGATCCCGTTGTTAAACAAGGATTAAGTTGGAAACTACTTCGCATGCAACAACTTATTTTTCCTATGTGTTTTGATCTTGCTGAGTCTCTTGTGTAGTTTAGCCTAAGCGAAATAACTACTTAATTGTTTTACATTGTTGTTTTAATCGCTTTAACGAGAATCAAAAGTTGCTCTTGAAATCTTTTTGTGCAAATCTCCAATTACGCATATAGTTCTACATCATCTTGGTATCAGAGCATGGCTAGCATGCGATACTTTTGCTAGAATTCATCCTAGGCTATTAATTAGGCTTGCATAACTATTTTGGCATGCATAACATCTATAGAAACATCTTAATCGACACTTACATTTGCTGTCCAGAAAATTCTGCATGCATTTAGTAAGCAATACGTGTTGGTTTTGCCATATATTTCCTGCCCTCTTAGTATTAACTCGTCTAGTTGTCTAGGAATCACTTTGCACCTTGTTTAGTGGCTGTCCACATTGTTTCCTGCAACATATAGTGTGCTGTAGGTTCACTGTTTAGGTGCCTAAGTGCTGTCATTCCCTTCCCCACTTCAGCATTCGCATTTAGGACATTAACCCTTCTTTGTAGCTTGCTGTCCATGAGTTTCCAGCACCATTTAGAGTCCCGATAGAGTGTTTTCCCTGCTGTAGGTTTGCTGTCCACTTCCTAGAAAACCTTCTAGGTACCCCACAGTGTTTAGAAATGGACCCGGAACAACTTAGCAGGACTTTAGACCTGTTGGTAGGTCAAATGGGTGCGATTAGTCAGCAACTTAAAGAGAACCAGTCAGACTTAGCGGAACTTCGGCGACAGACAACTGATAGGTTCGACAACCTAGAACGAGGTAAGAACCAAGCACCCCTCTACACACCTTCTCGGCCACCTTCCATGTATGGGGATGATACTTTTCAAGATGATGGGCCCCCGCGTGCCCCTTATCGAAATCCTCATTACATACACGACACCAACCATGACCCCTGTCACGACCCGACCCGACGGGGACGGATCCCGCCCGAGCCGGATCGCGACGAGAGACCTTCTTAGCCAGGATCTGGCTTTGGATTAGGTTACTGAACTGATCTTCCAAGTACTTAACTCAACAGACACACACAGAACAACAGAGCTACTAAAAACATCAAATGCAGCGGAACAAAACATCTATCTTTTCATTTCCTCAAAATAATCATCTACAGAACAGTACATGGCTTTCAAACAGAAAGAAAGACAGAACAGAAAAGCCATGACTGTACAAAAATCAAAAGTACAAAAGTACCTATACTGATCAAACTCTGTACTCTAATCCTGGACTTCCTTGCCTTTCCTAGAACCTGAAAACCACCAAAAAACAAGGGTGAGCTCAACAGCTCAGCAAAGCAACAAACCACCAATCTAAATTCTCAGAAACCAAAACCAAACTCATCAGACAGAAATCAGATCAGAAATCGGAACAGAATCGGAAATCAGAACTTATACGGACAGATATCAAAGCAGAAACAGAATCGTACAGATCAGATCACAGAACAGAATAAATCAACGGAGTCAGAATTATACAGAATTCAGAAATCAGATTCGCAGATCATATCATATCAGAATCACAATTTCGTACAGAACAGATACAGAAAACAAAACAGATACATATAGCTAAATGCCCTGACACTGACGGAATCTCTACGGATTCCGGCCCCTTATGTCTCCCTTTGTGCTCACGGCACCAAAACAGATGTGCTTATAGCACCAGAACAGAATTCATCGGATCCGGAACAGAACAGATATCAGATTTCAGATTTGATCTCATTTCAGATTTCCCGTTTCACTAACTGAATCTCATAGTATTTAGGCCCCTTATAACTCCCTTTTTATAGCTTATACACATAGCATTTCAATTCAGAAGAAATCCGGACAATTCAGAAATTACCCAAAAATCGGACAGCACAACGGCAGTATACAGAATTTACACAAAATTTCCTGCAAAGAAAATTTACCGAATTCGCACAGAATATAGATAATCATATTCCAGAACATTTATTCTACTGCACAGAGAATTTACAATTTCACAGAAAATTGTAGTCTACGAAAAACATCGCCGAATCAAAAATACCCGGACAAAAATTTTCGGAAAATAACCAAAATGTGCACACTCGGCACGTCAACAACATACAGAAACTTACGCGGTAAAAACTGAACCAATCAAAAGATACGGACGAAAAACCGTAACGAAAACGAAATCCGGACAGAAAATACCGCCAACCGCGACGGAACTGAAAATTTAGAAAGACGGAATGTGCCTTACCTCGTGCACAGCAACTTCCTCAACAGTCACTTCGATCGAAAACGGCTCTGCGTCTTCCCGAAATCAACTTTTCCAAAAACTCTTTTTCTCTCTCCTCAGAACAGTAAATCAGATATTTATTTTTTTTTTATTTTCTCTCTTCAAATCGGCTGAATTCCTTTAAGTAATGCTCAGATCGGCCCGGCCGATCGCAGCATCGTCCCGGGACGATCCGACCAAATGGATCGGCCTGAAATCTTCCCAGGGCTGTTGTCTGGACGATATTTTCTACAGTGCCGATCGGCCTGGCCGATGTCTCTAATCGGCCTGGACGATGCATGCAGAAAATCACCTGGAGCAAAACTGGGCAAATCTGGAGCTGATTTTCTACTGATCGTCCCAGGACGATCCAGATCGTCCTGGACGATCCTGGAGCAGATTGTGATATTACAATCTCCCCAACTCAGAAAAATGTCGTCCTCGACATTATCCAATCCAAACTCAGTCAAAACAAGTACGGGTACGACCGTCTCATATCAGACTCCTTTTCTCACGTTGCTTCTCGTGCAGTCCGGTGCTTCCACTGGACTTTAACCATCGGAATCTCTTTATTTCTTAACTTCCGGACGTCGTACGCTAAAATTAACTCTGGCTCTTCCTTGTACGCCAGATTCTCCTGAATCTCAACTTCATCAGCAGATACCTTCTTCCCAGAGTCGGATACCCACTTCCTCAGAGTGGATACGTGAAACACATTATGCACATCAGGCATAGAATCAGAAAGCAAAAGGCGATAAGCAGATTTTTCAATCCTTTCCAAAACTTCAAAAGGTCCAACATACCTTGGACTAAGCTTGCTTACCTGACCAAATCTGCTCACACCTTTCATCGGGCTGACTTTGACATATACAAAGTCACCAACCTGAAACTCAACAAATCTGTGCTTCTGATTGTAATACTTCTGCTGACGGTCTTGAGCGGCTTTTAATCTTTCTCTTATCAAACTGATCTTCTGAGCAGTTTCATCAGCAAAAGTGGCACCCAAAGCCTGTCGATCTCCGACCTCCGTCAGAGTCAAAGGAGTACGACACTTCCTGCCATACAAAGCCTCGTACGGTGCCATACCGATACTGGACTGAAAACTGTTGTTATAGGCAAACTCAATCTGCGGAATATGATCTTTCCAGCTTCCGCTAAAGTCCAGAACACAAAGCCTCAACAGATCTTCCAATACCTGAATAGTCCTCTCAGACTGTCCATCGGTCTGAGGATGAAAGGCTGTACTGAAATGCAGTTTCGTACCCAAGCCTTGCTGAATGCCTTTCCAAAGTCTGGAAGTAAAACGTCCATCTCGATCAGAAACGATCACACGAGGCACACCGTGCAATCTGACTATTTCCTTCACATAAATCTGTGCCAAGCGATCAACTGAATCCGTCTGTCTGATCGGAAGAAAATGGGCTGACTTCGTCAATCGATCTACAACTACCCAAATGGCATCATGTCCTTGTCTAGATCGAGGAAAACCCATCGCAAAATCCATTGTTACCTCCTCCCATTTCCACTCAGGGATCGGCAACGACTGCAACAATCCACCTGGTCGCTGATGCTCTGCCTTCACCAACTGACAGGCTTCGCATCTCGACACAAACTCCGCCACATCCTTCTTCATCCCAGGCCACCAGAACAAAAGCTTCATATCAGCGTACATCTTACCACTGCCTGGATGAACAGTGTAGCCAGAATGATGAGATTCATACAGAATCTCCCGCCTCAAATCTCCAAACACAGGTACCCACAACCTGTTCTTACAGAAAATAGCACCAGAATCAGAAATTCGAAGTTCAGGAGTCTTACCAGATCCAATCTGTGCAATCAACTTCGAATACTCAGAATCTGACTTCTGGGCTTCTTGAATCCGTGCTTCCAAAGAAGACTGAATACTCATCTGAGCCAACTCTAAATCACTGGAGGAAATCACCTCCAACTGCAATCGCTCCATGTCTCTAATCAGAAAGTCATCACAAGTAAGTTGCAAACCTGACAGTCCAGAAGACTTCCTGCTCAAAGCATCTGCTACCACATTAGCCTTCCCAGGCTGATACTGAATAGTCAGGTCATAGTCCTTGATCAACTCGAGCCACCGTCTCTGCCTCAAATTCAGATCCTTCTGAGTAAAAATATACTTCAGGCTCTTATGATCAGTAAAGATCTCACATCTGACGCCATACAGGTAATGACGCCAAATCTTCAAAGCAAAAACTACTGCAGCTAACTCCAAATCATGCGTCGGGTAATTCTTCTCATGTGGTTTCAACTGTCTCGAAGCATAAGCAATTACCTGACCATGCTGCATCAGGACACAACCCAGTCCTTTCAGTGAAGCATCACTGAACACCTGAAAACCTTCCGTACCTGACGGAAGTGCCAACACTGGAGCTGAAGTCAGACAATCCTTCAATCTCTGAAAACTAGCTTCACACTCCGGTGTCCAAACAAAAGGTACTGACTTCTGCGTCAGTCTCGTCAGAGGAGTCGAAATCTGTGAAAATCCTTTCACAAATTTCCTGTAATACCCGGCCATGCCCAAGAAACTACGTACCTCGAATACCGTAGTCGGTCTTGGCCAATCAGCAACTGCCTGAATCTTCTGGGGATCCACAGAAATACCTTCTCCGCTAATCACATGCCCCAGAAAAGAAATGCTCTTCAGCCAAAATTCACACTTGGAGAACTTGGCATACAGCTGATTCCTCCTCAAAGTCTCCAACACAATCCTCAAATGTCTGGCATGATCATCCTCAGAAGCAGAATATATCAGAATATCGTCGATGAAGACGATCACAAACTGATCCAAAAACTCCCTGAATACTCGGTTCATCAGATCCATGAAAATCGCAGGCGCATTAGTTACCCCAAAAGGCATAACCAAAAACTCGTAGTGCCCGTACCGAGTACTGAAAGCTGTCTTCACCACATCAGATTCCTTTACCTTCACCTGATAATATCCGGACCGCAAATCAATCTTCGAAGATACCGAAGATCCGGAAAGCTGATCAAACAAGTCATCTATCCGAGGCAAAGGATACTTGTTCTTGATCGTGACCTTGTTCAAATCTCTGTAATCAATACACATACGGAGTGTACCGTCCTTCTTTTTCACAAACAAAACAGGTGCTCCCCAAGGTGAAACACTAGGACGCACAAAACCTCTGTCAACCAACTCCTGAAGCTGAACTTTCAACTCAGAAAGTTCTTTCGGTGCCATCCTGTACGGAGCTTTCGATATCGGAGCTGTACCCGGAAAAACATCGATAGAGAACTCCACATCTCTATCCGGAGGTAAACCAACCAACTTCTCAGGAAAAACATCAGCAAACTCCCGTACCACAGGGAGCTCAGAAACAGAACCAACCTCCAGGTTCAGATCCCGCACCGAAGCCAAAAATACTGGGCATCCTTTCTTCCACATCCTGCTTACCTCCAACGCTGAAATCAGACTGCAGAGAACACCTCGTAATCCTTGAAATACCACTCTCTCTCCAGCCATAAGCAAACTCACTTGCTTCTTCAGACAGTCAATCTGAGCCTTATACAGACTCAGCCAATCCATGCCCAGAATTACATCATACGATGAAATCGGCAACCGAATCAAACTTGATTTCCACTTCTTGCCAGAAATCTCAATCTCACACAAACAAAACTGTCGAGCAATCAAAGGATTCCCAGCCGGTAAAATCACAGACAAAGAAACCGGTAAAACCATCGAATCCAAATGTAAAATCTCAAAACAGTGCTCGGACAGAAAAGAATGACTCGCTCCAGAGTCAAACAAAACACGACAGGGCTGATCAGAAATGTAAACCGTACCTGTCACAACATCCGGAGCATCACGAGCCTCCTGCTGACTCAGGCTGTAAACTCGGGGCTGAACTGGAACAGGAGCTGAAGCAACAGAACTACTCTGCTCCCTCTGAACAGTAGGTGGTCTCCGTGGTACAGAACTAGAACCACCACCTCTACCAGCAAATCCCTCAGGGCGTGGAGGAACAGTCCTCGGTCTTCCTGCTGCTGAACCAACAGGTCTGACTAAGCCCTCAGATCGCTGCTCAAAACGCTGATCAAATCCAGCCTGTGGACATTCTGCAATCCTATGTCCCGGCTGACCACATCTGAAACAAAGACCAGCTATCCTGTAGCACTGGCCATGGTGTCGCCGTCCACAACTCTGGCACACAGGTGCCATACTGACAGATCCAGAACTAGTCGTACTGGTAGCAGTACCAGACGACCCTCCGCTCCTTCTGGAGTCAACAGATCCAGAACCAGAAATAAATCTCCTCTTTCCAGAGGAACCACTGCCAGAAGTCTCACCTCCAAACCTCTTCCTACTCGCAGTCCACCGCTGCTGAGTAGCCGTCATGTCATTCTCAATCAGACGAGCTCGTTCCACAAGCTCAGAGAAATCAGTGATCCTGAATGGTATCAAAGGCTGCCTCAAAGTGTCTCGTAATCCTCTCAGAAACCTGTAGCACCTCTCAGCAGAAGTGCTGACCAGCTGCGGAGCGTATCTGGCTAATGCAGTAAACTCAGCCTCGTACTGCATCACCGTCTTGCTCCCCTGAACCAGCCTCAGAAAACTCTCCTGCATCTGCTGTCGTGCAGAAGGGGGAACAAACCAGTCTCGGAATACTTCAGTGAACTCTTCCCAAGTGATCAAAGAGTTCAGTCTACCCTGAAATCTGGCTGCCTGCTGGCCATCCCACCAGTGCTCAGCCTCTCCGTCCAACAGAAAAACAGCTAACGGAACCTTCCTGTCTGCAGGACACTGCATCCCGTCAAAAGTCTTTTCCAATCTCCTCAGCCACTCCTCGGCTGCTCTGGGCTCAACAGCGCCCTCAAATCTCGGAGGTTTCAACCTCAAAAATAACTGTAGGTGTCGATCAATGTCCTCAGATCTAACAGTAGAAGCTCTGCTCTGAGTCTCGCTCATCATCTGAGCAACAAGTGAAGCAAACTGTGAAAGCGTGTCAGCACCGACCACTGGGGCTGTACTCCCCACTGGTGCTGCTTGATCGGCACTCTGACCGTCTGTCATGTCTGGGTCTGGCTGATCCATACAGAAAAATCCAGAAAATCCGGAAAACTATCACAAAAACAACACAAAAACAACACAATAAAAAGCCAAACGACCCAAAACTACCTCCCAGACAGACTTACTGATCACTTCCTAGAGCTCTGTTTCACAATCCAACCTGTTTCCAAAACCAGTGCTCTGATACCACAAAAGCTTGTCACGACCCGACCCGACGGGGACGGATCCCGTCCGAGCCGGATCGCGACGAGAGACCTTCTTAGCCAGGATCTGGCTTTGGATTAGGTTACTGAACTGATCTTTCAAGTACTTAACTCAACAGACACACACAGAACAACAGAGCTACTAAAAACATCAAATGCAGCGGAACAAAACATCTATCTTTTCATTTTCTCAAAATAATCATCTACAGAACAGTACATGGCTTTCAAACAGAAAGAAAGACAGAACAGAAAAGTCATGACTGTACAAAAATCAAAAGTACAAAAGTACCTATACTGATCAAACTCTGTACTCTAATCCTGGACTTCCTTGCCTTTCCCAGAACCTGAAAACCACCAAAAAGCAAGGGTGAGCTCAACAGCTCAGCAAAGCAACAAACCACCAATCTAAATTCTCAGAAACCAAAACCAAACTCATCAGACAGAAATCAGATCAGAAATCGGAACAGAATCGGAAATCAGAACTTATACGGACAGATATCAAAGCAGAAACAGAATCGTACAGATCAGATCACAGAACAGAATAAATCAACGGAGTCAGAATTATACATAATTCAGAAATCAGATTCGCAGATCATATCATATCAGAATCACAATTTCGTACAGAACAGATACAGAAAACAGAACAGATACATATAGCTAAATGCCCTGACACTGACGGAATCTCTACGGATTCCGGCCCCTTATGCCTCCCTTCCCAGACACTGACTGAATCTCATAGGATCCAGGCCCCTTATGTCTCCCTTTGTGCTCACGGCACCAAAATAGATGTGCTTATAGCACCAGAACAGAATTCATCGGATCCGGAACAGAACAGATATCAGATTTCAGATTTGATCTCATTTCAGATTTCCCGTTTCACTAACTGAATCTCATAGGATTCAGGCCCCTTATAACTCCCTTTTTATAGCTTATACACATAGCATTTCAATTCAGAAGAAATCCGGACAATTCAGAAATTACCCAAAAATCGGGCAGCACAACGGCAGTATACAGAATTTACACAAAATTTCCTGCAAAGAAAATTTACCGAATTCGCACAGAATATAGATAATCATATTCCAGAACATTTATTCTACTGCACAGAGAATTTACAATTTCACAGAAAATTGTAGTCTACGAAAAACATCGCCGAATCAAAAATACCCGGACAAAAATTTTCGGAAAATAACCAAAATGTGCACACTCGGCACGTCAACAACATACAGAAACTTACGCGGTAAAAACTGAACCAATCAAAAGATACGGACGAAAAATCGTAACGAAAACGAAATCCGGACAGAAAATACCGCCAACCGCGACGGAACTGAAAATTTAGAAAGACGGAATGTGCCTTACCTCGTGCACAGCAACTTCCTCAACAGTCACTTCGATCGAAAACGGCTCTGCGTCTTCCCGAAATCAACTTTTCCAAAAACTCTTTTTCTCTCTCCTCAGAACAGTAAATCAGATATTTATTTTTTTTTTATTTTCTCTCTCTTCAAATCGGCTGAATTCCTTTAAGTAATGCTCAGATCGGCCCGGCCGATCGCAACATCGTCCCGGGACGATCCGACCAAATGGATCGGCCTGAAATCTTCCCAGGGCTGTTGTCTGGACGATATTTTCTACAGTGCCGATCGGCCTGGCCGATGTCTCCAATCGGCCTGGACGATGCATGCAGAAAATCACCTGGAGCAAAACTGGGCAAATCTGGAGCTGATTTTCTACTAATCGTCCCAGGACGATCCAGATCGTCCTGGACGATCCTGGAGCAGATTGTGATATTACAACCCCGACATACACTTGATGAAGAATATCAAGGTAGAAGCACCCACTTTCGATGGCACCTTAGATCCGCAGCTCTTCCTTGATTGGATCAAAGGTATGGATAGCTTCTTCAAGTGGTATAATATTTCTGAAGCTAGAAAGGTTAGGTTCGCGGAGATGAAGCTTGTTGGAAGGGCTAGCCAATTCTGGTCGAACTTAGAAAGTCTTAGGGAGTCCCGCAACGAGTACCCCATTACTGATTGGGCGTCCATGAAGCGTGAGCTTAAACAGAAGTATCTACCTCCGTCTTACTTCCCTAGACTCCTTGACAGATGGAATCGACTTACCTAAGGAAGCAAACCCGTTAAGGATTACATAGCATCCTTCGATGATTACCTGATTCGTTGCGAAGGGGAGACCTCAACCACCCCCGCGCAAATTTTGTCGATGTTCCGTACCGGACTGCGAGAAGACTTACGCAATGAACTTTTTGCCCGGAATGTCACTATACTGGAGAACGCCTACAGCCTAGTGCTTGATCTAGAGGAGTCCCGTTCTCAGCATCCGAGTCGATCTCATGACTCTAGACCTTCGTATAGATCAGCCGGTAGTTCCACCTCGCACCCTCCTGTTTCACGACCTACTTCGGGGAGCACGACCCGACCACCCACGGGTCCACCTGCACTTAGATCTGATTCTAGAAGTAAGCCTCCTACCACGGATGCCCCTCGGCCTAGTCCCGGAACCAAGTGTTTTCGATGCCAGGGGTATGGGCATATCGCTTCACAGTGCTCCAGTCCTTACAAGGTTTCGATCGTTGAGGAAGTAACTGAGGACGATCTTGAGCCCGAGGTTGATCAGGTCCACCAAGTTGAAGAAGAAGGCGAATACTTCGAGGAGGAGGACGACACTACGGTCCTCAATTACCTTCAAAAGCCGGATACCTCTCCCATCTGCGTGGTGAGATGTGCACTATCACACCCGACACCCACTGATGACTGGCGTAGGACCACGATTTTCCATACCTACACCAAAATCAAAGACAAGAACTGTAAAGTCATAGTGGATAGTGGTAGTTGCATTAATGTTGTTTCCTCCAGCATGGTATCCCAGTTAGGTCTGTCTGCCGTTCCTCACCCCAACCCGTATAAGGTATCGTGGGTCAACTCCAATGCTTTGGAAGTGAAGGAACGAAGCCACGTACCCATCTCCTTTGCCACTTATAAGGAGAATGTCTGGTGCGTTGTGTTGGCTATGAATGTTGGACAAATTTTGCTAGGTCGCCCCTGGATCTACGATAACGATGTCCACATTTATGGGCGTTCAAACACCTGCGTGTTTGAACATGCTGGCAAAAAGATTAAGCTTTTACCATCACAACCCCGGGTTACGGATGCCACGAAATCCAACCCAGCCAAATCTAAAAAGGGCGTGAACCTTGTCACCGCAAAGGTTCTGATTACTGAGTTTGCCCAAGGCGCCCCTCTGTTTGCCTTAGTTGGCCGTGAGATTTCCACTGAATCTGACGAGCCCATTCCTGAGGAGGTACAGCCTATTTTAGGACAGTATGCTGATGTCTTTCCCGATGATCTCCCCGATCAATTACCTCCACTTAGAGACATCCAGCATGCTATAGACTTCGTCCCGGGAGCCTCCCTCCCAAACCTGCCACACTATCGCATGAACCCCTCGGAACATGCTGAACTTAAAAAGCAGGTTGACGAATTACTGCAGCGAGGTTTCATTAAGGAAAGTCTTAGTCCCTGCGCGGTGCCGGCCCTTCTTACATCGAAGAAGGACGGAACTTGGAGAATGTGTGTTGATAGCCGTGCTATCAACAAGATCACTGTCAAATATCATTTCCCTATTCCGAGGCTCGATGACATGCTTGATATGATGACGGGTGCGACTTTATTCTCCAAAATTGATCTTAAGAGTGGATACCACCAGATCCGGATCCGACCCGGTGATGAGTGGAAAACCGCGTTCAAAACGAAAGATGGTCTTTATGAGTGGTTAGTCATGCCCTTTGGACTGAGTAATGCCCCTAGCACTTTTATGAGGGTTATGACTCAGGTGTTGCGCCCCTTTATGGGTAAGTTTGTTGTCGTCTATTTTGATGACATACTTATCTATAGTCAATCTGTTGATCAACACCTTGACCACCTTAGGCAAGTTTGCGATGTCTTGAGGAAAGAACAGCTTTATGCCAATCCTAAGAAATGTACTTTCCTCGTGGACCAAGTCATCTTTTTGGGCTTTATTGTATCTGCACGAGGTGTTTCTGCCGACCCCGAGAAGGTTAGAGCCATAGTTGACTGGCCCGTCCCTCAGAACATCCGGGAAGTTCGCAGCTTCCATGGGTTAGCTACCTTCTATAGGAGATTCATCCGAAATTTCAGCACCATAGTATCTCCTATCACTGACTGTCTTAAGAAGGGTGATTTTCATTGGACCCCGGCTGCTACCAGAGCATTCGATGAGATTAAGAAACGAATGGTGGAAGCCCCAGTGATGAGACTTCCTGACTTCTCTAAAGTCTTCGAAGTGACCTGCGATGCTTCGGGGGTCAGAATTGGAGGAGTCCTCTCCCAGGAAGGTCACCCGGTAGCATATTTCAGCGAGAAGCTGAATGAAATTAGGCAGCGTTACTCCACGTACGATAAGGAATTCTACGCCGTGATCCAATCCCTTCGCTACTGGCGGCACTACTTGCTCCCGCAAGAGTTCGTCATATTTTCGGATCACGAGGCTTTGAGATACATTAATTCTCAAAAGAAACTTAATGCTCGGCATGGCCGATGGGTAGAATTTCTTCAGGAGTACACGTACACTCTCAGACACAAGGCAGGGGTCGAGAATAAGGTTGCTGACGCTCTCAGCCGACGGATGATGACTACTCTTGAGTTGAGAGCGGAAGTCATGGGCTTCGATCAGATGAAGATGGATTATCTTGAGTGCCCAGACTTCAAAGAAATTTACTCTTCCCTGTCCACGGGCAGCACCCGCCTCGTGGATGATTTCCTCTTGGATGATGGTTACCTTTTCAAAGCCCAAAAGCTTTGTATACCTCGCACCTCCCTTAGGGAATTTCTTGTGTGGGAACTTCACGCTGGGGGCCTCGCTGGATATTTTGGGAGAGATAAAACGATTGAGGCCGTTGAGTACCGTTTCTTTTGGCCAAGCCTTAAGAGAGATGTTGGTAGAATGGTTGCTAGGTGTCACACATGTCAATTAGCCAAGCAACGTAAGCAGAACACTGGGCTTTACACTCCGTTACCTGTACCTAGTTGTCCTTGGCAGGACGTCAGTATGGATTTTATTTTAGGCCTGCCAAAGACACTGCGAAGGAATGATGTCATATGCGTAGTTGTAGATCGATTTTCCAAAATGGCTCATTTCCTCCCCTGTTCCAAAACATCTGATGCCTCCCACATTGCCAAGCTTTATTTTAATGAGGTTGTCCGCTTGCATGGTTTACCCAAAACCATTGTATCGGATCGAGATGTTAAGTTCACAAGTTACTTCTGGAAAACCCTGTGGATGAAGATGGGTACTAAGCTACAATTTTCCACTGCCTTTCACCCACAGACGGATGGTCAGACAGAAGTAGTTAACAAAAGTTTGGGAAACCTACTGCGTTCTTTGGTTGGGGATCATATTAGAGACTGGGACACTATCCTACCCACTGCTGAGTTCGCGTACAATAATTCTGTCAACCGAACCACGGGTCTAAGTCCTTCTGAGATTGTATACGGGTTTAAGCCTAGGCAACCTTTAGATTTGATTCCTATGATCTCTAGGTATAGAATTTCTGAGTCTGCATCTGCATTTGCATCACATCTGCATGAACTGCATAAGGAAATTGCACAAAATATTGAAAAGAGCAACAAAGATTACAAGTTATATGCTGATTTAAAACGACGACTTAAAACTTTTAAAGTAGGTGACTTCGTGATGGTGCGGATCCGTCCGGAACGGTTCCCACAAGGAACTGTTAAGAAACTACACGCCAAGAGTGCTGGGCCCTTCAAAATATTAAGGAAAATTAATGACAATGCATATGTGGTAGACCTCCCCGAGGATTTCAACATCAACCCGACCTTTAACATTGAGGATCTAGTGGCTTATGAAGGCCCTGATTTCAATCCACCCAACCCATTTTTGCAACAGCCTGATATAACCCCACCTTTGGAAAACCCAAATTTGCCCCCCCCCTTCCTACCATTCCCAAACTACCCATGGCTGATAAAGTGGACACAGTTTTGAGTGATGACATTATCTCTACAAAAGAAGGAGGAAGGAGAAGGTATTTGATCAGGTGGAGAGGAAAACCTGAATCGGAAGACACGTGGATAGACCGCGAGGAGCTGCAACGGATAGACCCAGATGCTTTGGAGCTTTACGAGAGAGATTCTTACTCGACGGAGTCGAGTTTTCTCCCACCCCGGGAGAATGATGGGGACATCAGTTGGAAAGTCTACCGTCGACGTGGCCGTAGATCTACGGCTACGATTTACCCGATGTATTTTTGATTTTAGTATGATCATTTTATTTTGATGTATTTTATTTCAGCACTTTTCCCTTTTTACCCTTGCTTGAGGGATTGAGTCTTGTAGCCCCTCGAGGGTATTTTAGTCTTTCATGTTGTGTCTTTGTAGTAGGCTATTTATAGCCCTTTTCTTGTACTTGTGATGGTTAATGAATGAATGAAAAGAAATTTCCTGCATGTTCTTCTTCTTGGAGCTTTTGTGAAGGCTTGAGAGAGAGAGAGAGTTTGAGAGCTTGGTGGAGCCTAGGAGAGGCCACCCGTCGTACCCAACAGTCACCGCCGGTGGCTCTTGGTTTCCCCTCCCCTTTCCCTACATTCTCTTACCTTCTCTTGCTTACACCGCCGACCAACTCCCCTCCTCACCCGAGCCCACACCCCACTCAAATTCCGGCCGCCATTGCCCTACTCGAACCCCACCTTGGTCCCCCCCTACCACCCACGGCCTCATCAAAACCGCCGGCCAAATCCCATTGAGCCGCCGGATATTGCAAGCCGCCCACCCCCTTAAGGTTTCCTATTTTGGTTGGAATTAATTTATGAATTGATCTGATTTTGAATTATTCAATTTCAATTTCAAATCCTTGCATGAGTTATTTTGTCCAATTAAGGAAAGTTTCAATTTTGAATCCATTTGAATTTGAAATTCAAATTGGATGAATTTATTTACTTTCCTAATTCTTTAAACCCAATTAAGGATCCTTAATTAGCCACATTGAATTTCCCCTTGCCCATGCATGCCGCCGGCCTTATATGAGTGAATTTGAGATTTATTTCTTAATCACTACATAAGCTCATTTAGGAAATAATTCAGATTATTTCCTTTGCTCTTTGGCCGAATTTTCCAAGAATCAAAACCTCTTTATCTCTTGCCTTTTCTACTTCCTGGTTTTGGAAAGAATTTCCTTATCCAACCCTAATTGCTGCCGCCTAAGCCTACCCGTGCTCCCTCTGTTTTGCCAAACTCTCTTTCCTCTCATAAAATCTGCTCTTGAAATTCTTTGTATAAGCTTTCTCCCAAAAGCTCTAGTTTCTCCTTAGAGAAAATCTGAAATTTTCTCTAAGATTTTGGCCAGAAAATCTGAAAATCATTTCAGATTTTGGAAGGATTTTGGCTACTTCTTCAGCCCCAATGAAGAGGACATCTTAGTTCGTCGACCTTGGTCATTCGTCAAGAGTAGTTGCTATCGTGGAGGATCTACACGTCGCCTTGAACAAAGGTGTAGCTCCTTCTTTGATTGGAGATGGAAGATCAATCCGGAACTTGAGTTTAACCTTGCACATCATGATGTTTCGTCGAGAAGAATTCCTCTAACCTTGGACGGAACAATTATTAGAAGGTACGTGGGATTTCTACGACGTCTCTCCGTGAAGGTGATTCTTTCTCCTCCTTGATACTTTTACTTTCGAATTCCAAATTCTTAGTGAGAAGTTGTTCAAAGCAAGAGATTGTGTCTACTTGTTACCTTCCACTAGTATTCGTAGGATTTGTTACTTCTTCGCTTTTAGATCCCGTTGTTAAACAAGGATTAAGTTGGAAACTACTTCGCATGCAACAACTTATTTTTCCTATGTGTTTTGATCTTGCTGAGTCTCTTGTGTAGTTTAGCCTAAGCGAAATAACTACTTAATTGTTTTACATTGTTGTTTTAATCGCTTTAACGAGAATCAAAAGTTGCTCTTGAAATCTTTTTGTGCAAATCTCCAATTACGCATATAGTTCTACATCATGAGGTGACATCTATGAGCACATTGATCAATGGCAATATTAATTGCCTGCATTGTCACTTCCCCGCAACTCGATGATGGTTGGTTAAAAAGCATCAATTTGCTTACAATAAACTAATGATATGAAGCTTTTTAAAGACACGAGGAAGTGAAATGGCATGAGAATCGAAGGCTTCCTGAATTTAGTGTCAACCAACTTTAATATGCTTATTCCTCTCATGATACACCGGATTGGTGACAATTTTGATGGCACTAGATTTATTAGCATGTAGAGGAGTTGGGTTTTCTTAAGAAAAATCAAGTTCGTATGGAAGTCCATATAGCCAAATAATCTCTACACATGTTGTTGTCATTTTATGATATTCATTTTGATAGATTGATTTAGACAAATGAGATTGTTTAATACTATTGCTTGTGATCAAAGAATCACCACGAAATATATACTATTCTATGACAGAGTGGTGAGTAACAGGGCAACCTATTCAATTCGTATCACGATATCCTACTAGATGAAGGTGAGAATCATATGTAAAGACCACGGCTTGGTGTCCCAAAACTGCCCCGTAATTGGAATCACTCCCACCAATCTGCCCTCATAAATCTTTTTCCGTAATAAATACAACATCATATTTTCTAGATCTAGATCGTATAATCATGAAAATTGTGAATATGCTTGATCTATGATTAAGAATTTATTTGGTACAATTTTTTTACTACTTTCAAAGGAACAATTATTACGTCCTTCGACCGGACGTAGAGGAACGTCCGGTCGGAGGCCAAATCGCGCCAAAAAACGAGAAATACCGAGCAATACCAAATAATAACGAGGAATACCATCACGTGAAGACCCAATACCAAGTTATACCGAGCTATACCGAGCTATACCGAGCAATACCGAGTTATACAAAAGTTGTACCGAGTTTTTCTTAGAAAAAACTCGGTACAACTCGGTATAGCTCGGTATAGCTCGGTATAACTCGGTATTGGTCTTCACAGAGCGGTATTCATCGTTATTATTAAATAATACCTAGCAATACCGAGCAAATACTGAGTTTTTTGGCGGGATTTTGCCTCCGACCGGACGTTCCTCTACGTCCTTACACCGGACCTAATAAAAGTTCCTTTCTAAGACATCGTTTTAGTACAAAAATTTTAATTAAAAAAATTTTATACTAGAAAGCTGATTTAGAAAGCAACAAAAAAGTTGCCCTTGCCCCAGACGAAGCCCAAGTAATTTTAGAATTAAATTTAGACCTTACCTAGCTTCAAGGTGGAGTGCAGATCAGCGATACTGATTCCCATCTTAGATCCTCTACAATAGAAGTTTTTTTTTTTTTAAAATAAAAAAATATAGGAAAAATGTTGCTTTTCTATTGAAGGGCTTAAACTTGGTACCATTCTTTAGGAATTAAGATATCTATTTCAATTTGAATTTGGTTGTTAAAAAATAACATAGGTATCCCATTTATGTAGGGTCCTTTTGCAATACTACCTAAATATTAGATGTAATTGATCAATCATTGATCCTCAGGCAGGCAAAGACAACATGTCCTACGTATATTCAAAGTATTCATCCAAGGTTGAAATGATTGATCTTTTATTTAAGCCAACAACAGAAAATGATGATGATGGCATAATCAAGGAATTCCCCCACTAATTCCTATACGAGTTCTAGGAAGAGAAAGCCATATCAAATTATTACATAATGAGTGAATCTCAATTCAACCAAGTTTTGAACATTGAGTTGGACAAGATTATTGAGGCTTGCAAGTTAATGAACAGTGGTTGTGCATCCAGTATACTGTACACAAGCGAATGTTGAAAAGCATGTGATAAAATGAACTTCTATGAACCAACATAAAAGACCCGTGAAATGTCTGAAATGCCTCCCCCCGCACATGTACTATAATATGTATGCACATAGGTACACTAAAGGGGTAAATACACTCACAACCCGCATGGGCCCCGGCAAGTGTGTAATTGGTACACACGTGACGTCTAGGGATGCTGCGCGGGTCAATAAGTGAATTCAAGTTCGAATCTGATCCTTCTATGCGGATCAATAGGAGTTGACAGGGTTTGAAGCATCAAACAAATATACGATTGTGACGACAGATATATTTGTTTTAATATATTCATCTTAGGCCTTTAAGGCCTATAACAATGAGAATTCACTAATAAAGGCATAAAATCTACGATACCCGATTCTCTGCCGGCAGCTCGACAGAGTTGACAAAGCTCATCCATAAAATGCAAATATTTTCAAATAGAATGATCTCAAACACCCCGATGATAACCGTGTTGAATGTTAATCTCAACCGGATGGATCCATTCCAAATATTTAAAATGCCACTCAAATGCTCATCAGAACTCCAAAACTCTACATAAATTCCAAAAATCTCAAAATCTAAAATATTTAAAATTGAAATAATCCATCAAACCATTTAAAGCAAAATTCATCCACCCTCCGTAACAGTTTGCCGAGGTGTACAAATTGAAGTTTACTTTAGCTCACATAGAGCTAATGCCTAGTCGAAAATATCACTAGCATCCATTCTCAGACAATCTCATTTCATTAAGGACGTGGTACGTGTCCTCTAACCGGCGGTTTTGCCGCCAAATGGCACCGCAGGATAAACAATTATGACCCGCGGCCCTCTGAACCGAGTGATTTTGCCGCCAAATGGCACCACAAAAAATCGGTTATGACCAGAGCTAATATGTCCTTTAGTGGTATCAAATCCTTGAGATATGAATCAATATGATATCATCGATATGGAACAAAGCCCTCTGTTAGCTAATGTGGATTCAAATTTGTCCCCTTAGACAAACACTCACCTCAGGTCTACAAGGTCCCCTTGAACAAAGTAACCCATGGCTGCCAACAAGGATCCTTCTGTCAGGTTGGGTCGACTACCTCCTCTGACTAAGGGACCACGAAGGCCCGAAACGACGGAACCATGGGATCTTGATCAGGTCCATCATCCATTCACCCACCATCCACTTTAAGTGCAAGATGGTGAAATTTTCATTTTAAATATCAATTTTCCAATCATTTCATTTTAACATGCCATCTATAAGAATGGTACAAGGAGCCTGCAACAAGTGATAAGATACTTAGACAACCTGTAATCAAGCAATGATAAGTAGATACGTCTCTTTCCTACACAAGCAGAGGGATCTGCACACAAATCAGTAGAAAAATGAACGGTCTCTTTATAACAATCCGTAAAAATTTGTATAGATGAAACAAACTTTTAAAATAGGCTAGTAAAGCATACATATTATCTGGGTATTATTTACCAATGGTTTTTCAACAACATTGATTTCCATTTTAAGACCTCAATTTTCAAATAAATATCAAAAAGAGAAATGGATAAGAAAAGTTAATATCGAATGATTATGAAAAAAATGACAGTATAAAAGTAATTTGGGTAGAAATTATACAATAGATGTTTATATATTATGTAGCACATACAATCGATGAATGAAGAATGATTATTTATTAAACTGGTCTCAAATTTTTTGGATATTGTACAGAATAAGATGTTAGAGATAATCTCTCTCTCTCTCTCTCTCTCTCTCTCTCTCTCTCTCTCTCTATTTATGAAGCTACTCTCTCGAAAAGAGATTTAGGCTTCGTTTGGGACGACTTTCTTGCTGCTTCTTAAAACAATTTTTTAGCATAAAAATTAAATTTTTTTCTACTAGAAAGCTGCTTTAAGAAGCAGTAAAAAACTACCCCAAACGAAACCTTAGCCTTCGTTTAGGACAACTTTTTAATTGTTTTCTATAACAGCTTTTTAGTACAAAACTTTTTTGATAGTTAAAATAATGCCCAAAATCTGTCCCAAACGCTGTGGTGTCTGGAGACGAACCAGAAAGCGCCACGTCACTTTTTGCTTGGTATAGGGTGACATGGTGCGTTCTGGTTGGTCTCCGGACCGTTCGGTGTCCGCACAGAATAATTTCTCCCCAAGCAAAGCCTTAATTGTTCTAACTTTGTTATATACGGCAGATTCTCATCAAAAACAAATTATTGCGCTCAACAGGTAGGATACTTCCAGAAGATTGCGGATGTATGGGAAAGTGTTGCAAGTCAAACAAGCCATTATGCAAAAGATAATTGCTAGACAAAGGTGACACTTTCTAGCCTTCTCTGAACAAAAATGCAAACGATTTATCATGCAAAGAATTCTTACACCATAACTTCAGGGGCCTGAAAATCGTAATAAGGCAGCTCTTGCATGGCTCAGCTCTCCTGATTGGTACGTTCTCCTCTAATTTTTTATCAGTTTTTAGATAAAAAGAGCTTCATCGTTTTGTACTGAATGATCCATTGCTGAATTTTTTTTTCCTATAGAGAAGGACATAGGAGTAGCATTATGGAGTCTAATTTGTTAGATAAAGGGATTTGGCTGACAAAATAATTAGGAAATGGTCTGTAAGTAGTAACTAAAAACAAACTTAGGAGTTGAAATATGTAACCTTCAGGTGGTGCACAGTGAAGTTTTGTTTGGGGTGACTTTTTTACTGCTTTTTAAAGTACTTTTTTTTTAATTTTTGTATTAAAAAAACTGTCTTAAGAAGCAAAAAAAAAAGTCGTCCCAAACAAAATCCTAGTCATTCATTTCTACTAAAAGTAATGGTTCATTTGGCCATCTTTAGGAGGAGTTTATGAGATTATCAGCTGATCCTTCTCTATTAGATTGGCTGATTGTTGCTTTCATGCTTTTGTTTTTTTGTAAAAACAATTATATGGAAGCTTTCGACAATCATATTAATAAATACGATAGGCTGCAGCTAAATGATATGGTAAAAAAAAAAACTATTGTTTCAATGCTAATACCAACTATTCCAGCATGTACAAAAACTGGAATCTTCATAGGCAATTTTTATTTTCATTTTAAGATTTTTGCTCTGCTTTAGGTCTGCTTTTTAAAGCAGTTTTTTAGTAAAAAAATTATTGAAATAAAAAATTTTGTACTAAATAATTATTTTAAATTAAGGAGAAATTATTATGTGCGGACATTTGATGGTCCAGAGACCAACCAGAACATGCCATGTCATCCGGTACATAGCGGTAGCGAGCACCGGTATCGAGCAAATAGTTACGTGGCGTGTTCTGATTGGTCTTCGTACATCGTCCAGTGTCCCCACAAAATAATTTTTCACCCGTTTGAGTTTAGTGAGTTTTTCTTAATTGGCCTATTTCCACCCCCGCCGCCCCCCACTTATAGTGCAAGTGAGCCTCGTGTAAATGATTGAAGTTATACTTTGTAATTAATATTTTTCTAATTGATAAATGAAAACAAATAAATATAATAATCGAAAGAAAATTTATATTTTGACTGAAAAATGGATTAAAAAAAAATCAAACTCAAAGTCTTATTGTATAAAAACGATATTTACATAACATTATTTTTTAATTTTTATATTAAAGAATATTAAATGAGAAATACGCAAATCAAGTCTTGTTTGTATTTATTTCATTAAAAGAATACATTTATCTTAAATAAAAGTTTAAGAATATTGAGCTAAATGAAGACCCCAACTAGGGCTCCAAGCGAACCAAACGTTCGGCGAGCTACTCGTTGTTCGGTTCGATTAAAGCTCGTTTGTGTTCGTTTAATTAACTAAACAAACAAACTTGAACAATATTTTAAATACTCAATTCTTAAATAAACAAACTTGAACGCTTTGCTAATGCGTTCGGCTCATTTATGTTCGCGAACAACATAATTTGAAGTTCATGAAGAAGCTCGACATTGAGCTCGATAAGAAGCTCAATAAAAGCTCGATTCATGTTTGATTTTGAACTCGTGAATAAGCTCGATAAAAATAATTAATATTTGACTATAGAATTAATAAATATAAATAATCATTACCTTTGTTACATAAACAATTGTTTTTATTATAAATGTATGTTCATAGATATGTTCATGAACGTTCTTGTTTGATAGTTAGAAAAATTCGTTAAATATGTTCGCGAACAAGCTCGATAAACACTAAACGAACGAACATGAACTGAACATGAACCAAACATGAACACTCATTAATTTAAATGAACCAAACATGAACACAAACGCTAAAGCTCGAACAAACATGAACCAAACTTGAACAAGCTGATATTAAATGAACACAAACATGAACACTCATATACTCGGCTCGGCTCGGTTCGTTTGCAGCCCTAACCCCAACACATAACTATATATTTTTTAGTTCCTAATCTCCTATATAAATCATCT
The DNA here is from genome assembly GCA_016618105.1 of Dendrobium huoshanense. NCBI lineage: Eukaryota > Viridiplantae > Streptophyta > Magnoliopsida > Asparagales > Orchidaceae > Dendrobium > Dendrobium huoshanense. Next base: position 50,003,507 of record CM028360.1, on the reverse strand, counting down.
AGAGAAATAACTTTATTAGCGTTTGCTATTGTAAAATTTGAGGTCTCAAAATAACAAAAAATTATTACATCCGGATAAAAATCGAACGGTCTGAATGTATACCGAGCAATATTGAGTCCAAAATATCGAGTTTTAGGTGACGTGGCGTGTGGTTATTGGTCTCTGAACGCATTCGGACACCGGATGTAATAATTGCTCCAAAATAACGCTCATTATAACTTAGGAACATTTAGGTCAATTAAAGTAAATTTATAAATGCATTACATACATAAAATTAGAATCTAAAGTCTCTTGATTGATAAATAAGAGATCAATGTGAGCTGCATCAAAACTCAATTATATCATAATAAAGATATTTATTTTGATTATTTTTAATACTTATTTACTTCATAACTATTGCTGGCATCATTGTACATCTTTTGGTAAAAAAGATTCTTAAAATAAATTTACCGACGTTAAGAGAGTAGAGGTATTAGATTTGACTTATGTTAAGAAAGGTAGGAGTAGACCTAAAAAGACTTGGTTAGAAAATATTAGGAATGACCTTTCTTTATTAGATTTAAACGAGAATTTGACTTTTAATAGGACACAATGGAGAAAAAAGATTCATGTAGCCGACCCCACGTAGTGGGATAAAGGCTTGATGTTGTTGTTGTTGTTGTTATGTCGGTTGATATGGCCATCAATGCAAAAAAAAGTGACATTAACATTTTATTTAGGACAATTTTTTTTTGTTGTTTTTTACAGCAATTTATCATCAAAAAAAAAAAAAACACTTAAGAAAATATAAAACAATAATAGAAAAGAAACTACCAGATTCATTCATGATCAGGTTGTCAAACAAAACTAAACTTTGCAGTAACTGAACACCATAAAATTATCAAATTTTTCCCATTTCCTACACTAATGAAAGAGCCAATGTCAATACCAAGAAGGTTCAAGCGTTCTCAATAGCTGGGTATTCAAACACAACCTCCTTTCCACATAATTTGCGGTAGACTCCTGAAAAGGTCTCCAGCTTGTACTCAGTATTGTTGCGTTCCTTAGGGTCCAGGAAAACCTGCAAGAAAGCAATGGAGTTTGTTGTTACTAATGAATGGTAGTTTGGTACGGTTTTTTGAAACAGCTTTTTAATGTGAAAATTATTTTATTGCACAAAAAGTTGCTTCAAGAAGCATTAAGAAAGCTGTCCGAAATGAACCTTAAGCAACAAAATAGTAGAAATGCTTGATAATATATGTATAAATAACATAATCATGCAAGAATCAATATGATAAGAAACATGAAAATAACTACATGACATGTATTGAAATAAAGAGATATCTCCTGGAAAAAAAATATATAATATTACTAATGAGATTAGGAAGACAATGGATAGGAAATACTTGAATATTTCAAGTAAATCCTAACAAGATTGATAACATCAGTGGGAAAAACTCAACAATCCAATGAAAACAATAAAAAAACAATAGATTTTATTATAGGAATCAAATCAACGGAAGGAAACAAAGGAAAGATATAATTGATCCTCAATTCGAGAGGAGGATCGTTCTCTCTCAATCTCTAGATGAATCTAGAGCTCAAGATACCAAAAAGAAACTCCAAGAGAACACAATAAACGAGCATAATCCTAACCCTAATTTCTCCATCATACTTAAGGCATACAATTAATCATTAAAAAAATTAAAAACAATTAATCATTAAAGCAAAAAAGATCCAAAAGCCCTTGCCGCCCCCTCCTTTGGCTCCAAACTTTGAATTTTGGATCTCTAGTGGACCCCACGCAATCCCTCTCTTTCTCTTGCTGCCACCCCCTTCTCCTGTATACATGAATCGGCCCCTTAGAAGGGGCCGGCTGGACATGTCTAACAACAACCAGTTATGTTAGTGATTAAAAACTTTTTTTTTTAATTGGACTTTCTAGAATTATATCAACAGTATGTTATGAGTACTGCCTTCACTTGAACATACAGAGTCAATAATTCAGATAGCATACAATAATGCACAATGTAGCTCAAATAAATATAAGAACTTAGTTTAAGAACAATTAGTACAAAACTAATAGATTTGGCTTATAAGAACTTAGTTTAAAAAGTAGATGTTCACCTTGACAATCTTGGAGCCATCCGACCTATATCTCACACGCTTTCCAACAATCTCTGCAGGGTAAACAATATCCTCTAAAATAGCATCCTGAACTGCAGTGAGAGTGCGGCTGCGAGGGCGAGTAATAGAGGAACCTTTCTTGGGTGGCATCACTATCCTACGAGAAGCAATAATAACAACCTCCTGCAAAATAAAAGGTTGCATAAAATAAACCAAATGCTACAAGGAAAAAGTGAATAGTAAAGGAGGATAGAGAACTAGATAAAAGAGAGGATCTATATGCCCCAAAAAACAAAAGATTTGTTGGGTAATTTTAGGAGTAAAGTATTACATCTGCAATGCAACACTAAGCCTAATAAAAAGCAATCAATGAAGATGCAAATGATGCAGTAAATCAAACTCAATTTGAAGATCCACAACTAAATGTAAAGCTTAGGACTTGGCAGAACTTTCAAGGCCATATCCGGTTAGGAATAGAATGTACATGTAGGAACATTTACATTAGGAATTGTCAAAAGAAGCTTGGGTGTTTCTTAATATAAAGGGGCACCTTATTTTTATGAATTGCAACATTAACTCATTAGTAAGATTCAAGGTATCACATTTATTAAGACTTTTCATAAAATTCACAATTAAGTTCATACCAACATAATGATCTTCTTCAGTTAGTGATTAAAATGCAGTTGTAACCGCAATAAAAGACATTTAAAACCAGTTTTAGCATCAATTGGTTACAATATCTGCCTGAAACTCGAGAGCTTCAATAAAGTTTAAGATAAAACTCAATTTTTTTCAAACTTATAAGCTTCGAACAAGAGGCTGCTCCAACAGATGAGAATTTAACAAAATTTTCCTAGAATTTTACAGTTAGGCCTACCAAATTTTGTTTGTTGTAACTAAACCCAATCTCACAATAAATGAAACACTTCTACCATGAGATCAAAACAGAGTTTTAAAACCATGGGTGGAAGCCTCTCTTGGAACCAATATTTTAAAAGGCTTTTTTTTAGAGCTCACATAGAGGCAGCCTAGGGTAAATTTTCCTCAAGAGGGGGACGGTGTTGTGACTGTGGGGCTTACACCCTGCATGCCAGAACATACACTACATTAGCAGGGTGATGCCCCATGATATAACTCAACTTAAATTATCAAATTCCTAAATTTTAACCAATTAGAAATATCTTTCTTTTTTTTTAATTAAAAAAAAAAACATGACTGAAAAAATGATGTCATACAATTAATCATTAAAGCAATTAATTTCAGATTGCAGATGAATAATTTCCAATGCAGAATTAGATAATTCCACTAGCTGTCTCATTCTCCAAACAAGCAAGCCTACAAATATACAAGACAAAGGTAGAATGAAAACTGTGGGAAGCAAAAGCCGCAGACAAACTAACCCTTCCACTAAACTTCTTTTCTAATTCCCTCACAAGCCTCAAATGAATCTTGCGGAAGGCGTTCCTGATTCTGTAGGGAACATGAATAACTATGGGCTTGCAATTCCCAGCGACATCCATCAAACTGCAACTAGGAAACCATTAGAAGCAACAAAGGTGAATAAATAAAAATTTCTAGACTACAACTGTCTCATCTTACACAGCGGAGTTTATGAAAAGATCTTTCAAATCACTCCTAAGTTCCAGGTTTGTATTTTCCAAGTCAAATAGCACCTGACAGAAGTAAAAGTAGCTCAATACCATGAAAGCCACAATAAAAATAAAAATAAAACAGAGCATTTCATGAGAATATTCCACATAATTAACCTGCGCAACAGTATCCTCAAATCCTGTGGGCTCAGCGTCATTCTCCTTATGAATTTTCTTCCTTGCCGTATACATATTGCTAAGTTTTACAGTTAATCCTGCAGCAATTTGTGAAACAAACCATTGCGAACAAACAAAAAAATGAAAAGAAACAAAGGAGATACTTCTCTTTTCTTAAACATTTTACAGAAAATCTCAACGATTTGAGTTTTTATCAAACGATATATATCATATTACTTTGGCGTCTATATTTTGCCTCACAAACCCTACCAACTATATTAGAAGATAATGCGCAATGGGTGTGAATTAGCATCCATGAATGATCTTTCTGCATAAGCATTTAACAGAATTTACATTTTCGTGTTAAATTCAACAACACAGCCGATCTAAAAACAACAGTATTCGTCACGAAGATCTTTAGATTACGCCGAACACAAAATATGAATAGGTCAGACGGATTTAAAAGTAGATAACAAACATTAGATCTGCATAGCAGAGAAGAACTAGGAAATTGAGGATGTGCCATTCCACAGACCTGGAGGAGGAACGAGGGAAGGGAAGCTTGCGCACCGCGAAGCCTAGGGTTTTGGTTAGGATCTTTTCATTGGCATTTCTTCTGTATATATATATAGCGTTACGGTTTACTCGTTGGCTTTGGCACGTGCGATCGGCTTGCTGTAAACCGGTGCTGTGACCGCAAATTGGGCGCGTTGGCTTCGGTTGGTTAGGCAATTCAGTTGGGCACAGTCCCTCTTATTATAGAAACTATTTTATGCGGAGTCCGAACACAGTTCTATGTTCGGAGATGAATCATGTGCAGTCACATTAGTGGTATCGAGCCACAGTACGCAGCTGTATCGAGCAGTACCGGGTCACGATACATGACTAAGGGGTGATGTGGTGCATTCTGATTGGTCTCCGGACGACATTTGATGTCCGCATAGAATAATTGACTAAGGGCCCGTTTGTTGAATTAGAACAATAACGTTGAAAAAAGGTAATAGTTACTCTTTGCCTATATTAGATTGCAAGTTGTTACATGTAGGTTTTGATAATATGAAATTGTTTTCAGTCTAATAAGATCACAAAAGTTTACTCTCAATCATTACAATTTTTTATGTAAATCATTAATATCAACGAACATCTTATGTTGAAGTTATGAGAGAATATGAAAATTTTGTTAAAATATCAAGTAATTTTTAGCAAAAATTTGTCAATTTTTTTTATGCATCTTAACAAAATTATCAATGAAGCTAAAACTTGCATCTTAGCTAAAATATCAAGTAATTTTTATACCCAATCTTAAAAGTAGACAGAATAAGAAAATAAGTTAAATCTTTTCTTAATTATGAAAAGATGCATCTTATAGCAGAATTAAATCAGAAGGTTGAGATCTTTGGAATTATGTTATGGTTAAGTGTGGGTCCCTCTCTTTCATTATCCATAACTCATTTATCCATTATATTGGATGTATTATTCTCTGTTTTGGGGAGATCACACAAACCAAATTCCCGTAAGCAAGAAGGTCTGAAGGACAGTGGCATTGTTCGGTAATGAGAAATAAATACAAGAGAAATTATGTTGCTTTGTGAGAGTTATTTCTGTGAGAGAATTTTGAGTGGAGCAAGATTGACATATTGCAATAGAGATCGGTATTGTGGGATGGACGGGATCGGCACAATTATTTATGTTGCTGAATGATATTTTTATCAAAGTTTTCAAGTATGACTACCAACTTACATAAATTCATTATGTGAGTTTAAATTGAGGCTTATTATGTTTATCTAAATGTTTTTCTAGTTGATAATGTTTGGAAAGAGATCAATTTCCTTGCATAAGGTATGCATTTTAATTGTACACCGGTGATCACAGCATTGATTATGAAAGAATGCAACAACTTAAGTATGACTTATGAACACTGAATAACTTTGTGAATATCAATTGAAATGTAAAGTTTGGCTACAAATGATGTATTACTGTAATTACATGTGGGACAAAAGGGACCCTAAAAAATATACCTGTATTATAGGAGGGGCAAAAGGGATCCCAAAAAATATGATACTTGCATAGCATATGGGGCAAAAGGGACCCCTAAAGAGGCAAAAGGGACCTCTATGTACCTGGGCTCCATTGAATATTGTTATGAAAGTGTAGCCAAATATATTACAAACTAAAATTGATATTCGGTGTAAACTTCAAAAGAAGTAAAGACTAATGTTAATGACAATGCTATGATGTTTTTCATGTAAGGTTAAGTTTGGTCTGTATGATAATTTCAATGTTTGATTTAGTACAATTATTATATTTTAATTATTAATTAATCTGCAAATCTTATTGAGCCTAATAGCTCACCAGTATTTTTCTTACTAACTGTTGTTACAGGAAAAAGGAAAGGAGAAGACCGTTGAAGATTAATTTCATAAGTTATTTCTTCTTTATGTTAATGTTATATTTGTTAGTAAGTTTACTTCTGAGGTATGAAAATATTTCAGTGATATATTACTTTGGAATTATAGTAGTGGCTCTGTAAATATGTCTTGTTAAAGTTTAAAGATATTAAGTGCTTCTATTGATGTGATGAATGAAAATTGTTAGATCTTTTATTAAAGTCTTTCAAATATTCATAAGTATTGTTTGATCAAATGATGAAATGGTTATTATTATGTTAGTAAGACTCCCATTACTGTTAAGGGGTATTGTGGGGTGTTACAAAAGTGAGATTAGAGCAAAGTTTAAGGTTCTGAGGATTCGATTACGGAAGTATAAGAAAATTGAACTGTCTAAGAGAATAAGGTTTAGATTTGATGGAATTATTACAGAGCCTAAGATAGTATAGTGTTTCTAAGTTAGTAATAAGTCTAACTTCAATCTCGCTTGTATATAAGCATATGAACGTAACATCTGATTAAGTATACATAATTATATAAGTGTGTTCATGATTATTTAAATGTATAACTCTTAATGTTATACATTGCAGATTTAATGACTGATAGAATACCTGAAGGTAGGCTCTCTGAGGATCATGAAAATTTGGCACCAGTAAGAGACTATACACCCAGTGTAGATCATACACTAGTAGGAACTGATGATGTTAATGTAATGTCAGGGAACTTAATGCAAATGCAAATGATGAGTATGATAATACAAATGATGAAAAAGATGCAGTCTACGGTGGGATCTATAACATACGTTGTTACACCTGTCACTCCTACCACTCCAGGTAGTAGTGTAAATTTTGAGGCAAGTGATTTGGTGGGAACATATGTGGATAAACATCTAAAACTTTTCCAAAGTTTAAAACCTCCATTGTTTAAAGGAGTTAATGTCAGAAGTATTGAAGATTGGATTATCAGGATAAAGAAAGTTTTAAATGGAATGAGATGTTCTTAGAATCAACGTGTATCTCTAGCAATCTTTATGCTAGAAGGTGAAGCAGAAAGATGGCGGAGGGGACAACAATTGGAGAAATTCAGAGGTAGATCAAATGAATAAATTATGTGGGAAGAATTTGAGCAAGTCTTCAGAGAGTGGTATGTTCCTCCATCAGCAAGGCAGATAATGCAGGGAAGTTTTGTAAATCTTAAGTAGGGAGGAAAGAATGTTATGTAGTATGAAGTAGAATTGATATTGCTTCCATTGATAGAATTTAATATAATTTTGAGAATGAATTGGTTAGTCAAATATTTTGTTACACTAAAATATTGGAAAAAAAAAGACAGGTTTGATTTGCCCGGGAAAAAAGTATTTTACTTTCACTTTAAAAGTGGGGTACTTTTCTCATTAGTTGCTTATAATCAGGTGCATAAAAGTCTAAAAATAGTTGAATTGGTTTTCTTGGCAAGTTAGAAGCAACTAAAGAGAAAAGTGATGATATAAATTTCATTTTTGTAGTGAATAAAGTTGTAGATGTATTCTTTGAAGAATGGAAGTAATTACCTTCTGAGAGAGAGGCAGAATTTTCAATAAATCTTCAGCCTGTAATAAATCCAATTGTAAAATCACCTTACAGAATGATAACCAAGGAATTACAAGAGTTGAAAAGTAAGTTGGCTGAATTAATTGAAAAAGGTTTTATCATACTCAGTTCATTTCATTGGAGTGCGCCAATGTTATTTGTTAAAAAGAAAAATGGTTCTATGAGACTGTATATATTACAGAGAATTAAATAATGTGATAAAAAAAAGTATCCTCTTCCAAGAATTGGCGATCAATTTGATTAGTTGGCAGATGCTTCTGTATTTTTCAGGATTGACCTGAGATCAGGTTATCATCAGGTTATGGTGAAAGAATGTGATATTGAGAAGACTGCTTTTGGCATCAAGTATGAGCACTACGAACTTTTGGTTATGCCATTTAGCTTAATCAATGCCCCTGTAGTATTCATGGATATGATGAATAGAATTTTTAGGCCTTATTTGGATCAATTTGTAATTGTTTATTAATGACATTTTAATCTATTCCAAGGATGACAAGGATAATACAAACCATTTGAAGATTGTGCTAGAACTGCTGAGACAACATAAACTATTTACTAAATATTCCAAATGTAAATTTTGGCTGAAAAAAATTCATTTTTAGGGCACATTGTAAGTGGAGAAGGAATATCAACAGATCTAGAAAAGATAAAAACAATAGTTGATTGGCCAAGGCCAACAAATATAACCGAGGTCAGAAGTTTTTTTTTTTTTGGATTAGTAGGATATTACGGAAGATTTGTTCAAGGATTTTCTCAAATTGCTTTGCTCTTATCCAAATTGATCATGAAAGATATGAAATTTGAATGGACTGATGATTGTGAGCAGAGTTTTCAAGACCTGAAAAATGTTTAACAACTATCTATACCAGGGTTGACAATTCATTCTACTGCTGAAGGATTTTAGTTGTTAAGTGATGCTTCTCTGAAAAGATTAGGTTATGTTAATGCAAAATAAAAAAGGTGATTGCATACACGTGCAAACAGTTGAAGCCTCATGAAAAGAACTTTCCAACCCATGATCTAGAATTGGGTGCAGTTGTATTTGCATTGAAAATTTGGAGACACTACTTATATGGAGCAAGATGTGAGATCTTTACATATCATAAGAGTTTGAAATATATTTTCACACAGGAGTTAAATCTGAGGAAGAGAAGATGTCTAGAATTGATAAAAAAAATAATGAAAAATTTTGATCTTGACATCCAATACTGTTCAGGCAAAGTTAATGTAGCAACTAATGCATTGAGCAGAAAGTCCAAAATATAAGTGAATTATATGTTGACTAATGAAGGAGAATTGATTAGAGAAATGAAAAACTTACAATTGGAAGTCAAGGTACAAGTGTTGCAACTCGGGCTTCCGAGTTTATGATTTTGATGATAACAAATAATATTTATTATTCTTTTATTTCTCCTAGTATTTGCAGTGCATATTTCTTTCTATGTTAACTAATATTTCAGGTACATCATGCACCGTTCTGTGAAGATTCAAGGCTCAAGATTGCGTAGAATTGGTCGTATTAAATGAGTCTGTAATTTTCATTTATTGAGTCAAGTCTTATAATGATGTATGATAGTTTGTTGATCATGCACACACACAGAGGGAGCAAAAAATAATTATAAATATTTTAACTTTTCTGTTCATCGTACTGTACGAATTTATTTCGTACTGTACGATCTGGTGTAACAGAAATAAATTAAAATATTTATTTTTCCTAAAAAAAATTAATTTTGAATATAACTAATCGTACTGTACGATCACCACATCGTACTATACGATCTGTTATAATTAGAAAGACCGCCGTCCATTAAACTAGGCAAAAATTTGAATTTGAACAGTT